>OX336388.2:409425326-410713826 GCA_946902985.2 Meconema thalassinum
CCCCCAATTTGGTGTGTAGCCCTTGTCGAAGACGGACTTGAATTTGCTCACACGAACATGGTCCCCAATGTTAAGGCGATGACGTTTAGGGTCTGCTGTTTTTATGGGGTTAAACAGTTTATCCAGTTGTGGAATATTTTTGGTCACAAGTCGTGGCTTGGTCCCAATGGTTCTGTGTTTGGTGTCATTGTAACGTGACACTAGCTCAGGTAACAAGTCCAACCAGCGATAAGTGCCCTGAGCGGTAAACGCTTTCCACATATGGGTTTTCAATGTTCGGTTGAACCGCTCGACCACGCTGGCTTTGAGATTGCTGTACGTGGTGTAATGGTGAATATCCTTAGATTTGAGAAAACTGGAGAAATCTTTGTTGAAAAATTCTTTTCCCTGGTCGGTTTGTAGCAGCTGAGGTTGACGTTTAGATTGTTGAATAATATGTTGAAAGGCTTTGGTGACTAGTGGACTAGACTTGCGACGCACAGGTTCAACAAACGCCATTTTGGAATAAACATCAATGACCGTCAACATATAGCGTACACCATCGTTAACGCTAGCATAGGGAATCATTTCAACCAAGTCTGCTTGCCAAAGTTCATCCACACCTTGTGAAATCACCTTGAGTCGCTGATAGTGACGTCTAGCTGGACGATGCAACTCGTGAGCAATACCCATTTTAATGGGTGAGGGCTTAAACAATAATTTTGGCATTTCGAAGTTCTTCCTCAATTTCTTGAATTTCCCAATCGTGACCAGTATGACCGGCTTGACGTGAAGCATGCAACAGCTGTAGTCGCTGGACGAGTTTATTTGGATTGTGCCAGTAGGTAACATCCACAAGGGGTTTTAATGGTTTAAATGTTACCCCTGAAGCGGACACTTTACGACGACCACTTTGACTAGTGGGGAACATTTTTGCAATGATGGTTTTATGTTTTTGAGATATATTGGCATTCACTTGTTGAGTGGGATCATACTGTCTTTTGTGTGCATGGGTGTCCAATAAAATGGATTTATATTTACTAAGGTCCTCTGGCGTATAATCTTGAGATGAGGGAGTCCGAGAGAATAGTAGCTTTAACAGTCCTGGTGCTAATTTATAGTTGATCTTTTTAATGACAGCTTTAGTACGACTAAATTTAATCGATGAATCACCAATTTTAAAACTATCATCCTCATAGCGAACACCATACGTGGTATCTGTGTTTCCAACAAATAGATTGGTGAAATAGGGTTCCAGTGTTGATCCATAATATTTTATTTAAATGTTTTTCAGTTGAGCTTTATGTTGAGGGGTGGCCAAAAGTTGTGAAAATGGAGATGATCTGGAAGGGCAAGGGGTTTCGACCATGGCCAAGGATTTCCTTTTTCTTAAAAACTCTGCAAGGGGTGATGCCTTTTTTAGAGGCGTAAACACTTGTTCCTCATTATCCTCAACTTCGCTAACACTAGTTAAATCTTCCTGTTCCTGTTCCTGTTCCTCTTCCTCTTCCTCAGGGTCCTCGTGGTGCGTCTGAGAGGCTTGTGAAACGGTAGGTAGCGTTTCAGATGGCTTGAAAGAGGGTTTCAACATGGCTTTTAGCGGAGGTGCTAAATGTTGTTGAATAAACAAAGCATGATCCGCACGCGATCGTTTCGATTGACGAAACTTTTGGCGAATAGTATTTTTTGCTCTAATAATATGCTTTTTCAATTGACTCTCTGCTAACGCCATGGTGTCGTGACAAATGACTTGAGAGGGAATTATACAGTGCCTTAAATAGCAATAAAATGATCAAACCCTAAGCGATACCGCCCTGGGTTGAGTTCACTTTGTTTGTCAATCACTAAGCAGGCATGACGTTGAGTGTTCCAGCACTTGCCACACAATTCTGTAAACATTTGAAAGGTCATATCCGGATTCACATGTTCATTATAAATGTGACGACTGTTCCTCTCGTCCTGGTGAAATAAAACAATGACATTGGCATTGTCACGAATCAACTGTTTGGACATTTTAGAATACGTTTGTCCAAGATAGAAGCAATCGATATGTTTGTGTCGACCCATGCTGAAATAGCTTTGAATGATGCCTTGTCGTTCAGTGGATACATCATCGAAAATCATGAGTGAATCAGGCTTTACCTCATCCGGTGAAATAACATTTTCTTGCGTGGAAAATGTAAAATACCCCATATTCTCATTTTGTAATCCAGACATGACTTGATCCAGAAACACGTAGAGGGGTTGGTAGAGAGATTTTGCGAAAATATAAATATTTTGAAAACACAGACCATTGGGCGCTGTAATAAGTGTCAGCAAAAGATTAGTCTTTCCACAGCCGGAAGGTCCCACAATGATGCAGCGAATGGAAGATGGAAACAGTGAACCATGGCGTTGTTCACGTGATGTGGGGCAGAGATGGGAAACCATGTCCCTCACGGGGAATGACTCGTGCTGCTTAATTAGCTTCATTTCAACTAAGGCTTAGAGAGGCTAGCAGGCTGTCTATAAACATCGCACCGAGCCTTATCATAGAAACAGTAGACTCGTACTACAGGTTGACGATGGATGTCTTTGGACGTGCGTTGATGGTCAAAGCTAGGTCTGTTCCCATACATGATCCTAAACAAGAAACAGATCCTGCTAATAAACACTATGTGGATAGGTCAGTAGTGCCACGCACAAAACAAGGAGATTATGACTTTAAAGGAAAGCGATTAACTCGTGTAAAACATCCTCAAGTGTCTACAGACGTTACTACAAAAAAGTATGTGGATAACAAGGTGTATGAGTTTTATGATAAAGTGCCTCAGCTTACGGTGAATGGCTATAGCGCTAATCATCACCGCATTATTCACGTGGAAGACCCACAAGAAGATGATGATGTCTGTACCAAGCGATACGTGACCTATGAAATGAAAAGTCTTTATAAATTTATCCCATCTGTATTTTTTGTGCATCTGACAAATGTAAAACCTGTGAATGAGAGATACCATATACCGCTAGTTCATGACCAGCACTTGACCTATGTGCTTGCTTCGGGTTTAAGCCACTATCGACTACACTATAATGGAACCATTCACATCAAATATGCCATACCTGATGAGAACCATTTACAAATAGAGATAAATGGTCATAGGATGTTGGTCCATAACCATGAAATGGTCAATGCAGGAGACGAATTATCCTTTCATCTCATGTTGACATGGAATGAAAAGCAAGCTGGAAAAACCATAAACGATTTCCCACTTTATGTAGAATTGGAATATACAGCCATGAAATAACAATCTGACGTTAGTTGTGACTTCAATTTTCTTGTGAAAGGTTGTTGGTCATCATCATCATGGTGAAACAAAGATATGTGGTGAGAAAGACTAAAAATATGAGCCTGTCCTTGGCAAAGCCTGGGCTTATGACATTCGTGGACAAGCCCTTGCGAAAGAAAGAAATAAAAAATAATGTGTTGACCATAAGGAAAGCTCTTCGTGTAGCACAGAGACATGTTATTCCAAAACGTCAGCGACAGGGTTCAAAACAAGGACGAGTGATTCCCGTCCCTAAACGAGCAGGATTTTTACCTGCATTATTCGCTGGTCTGGCTGCTCTGGGTTCACTTTTAGGCGGTGCCAGTGCAGTGGCAAAAACTATTAAAGCCGCGCAACAGGGCAAGCAACAACTCAAAGAAAGTCAGCGACACAATGAAACAATGGAGGCCATTGCTATGGGGGCTAGAAATGTCAATTTGAAGCCAGCCTTTTATCAACAAGGATTTGGAATTTCACCTTTTCGAAATAAAAAAAAACATCTTTAACCTCAGCCATAGCAAGACATGCCCTGACGCATCAGCAAGTGGAAAGCTATGCTAAACAACTGAAGCTTTCTCATTTTCGAGGTGTGTTTATGCGAAACCAATTACCCTCACGACCCTGGAAACATGAATGTGCTGTTGTCAATTTGGATGATCACCGAGGACCTGGAACACATTATGTAGCTTATGTCAAAGAGGGATCTACTGTATGGTACTTTGACAGTTTTGGGAATTTGCCCCCGCCCATGGAACTAGTGGCCTATTTTGGAAACAGGATCAAGATATATTATAATGTGAAACGTGAGCAAACGTTTAACAGCCAACAGTGTGGACGTTTATGTTTAATTTTTTTATATAAGACGCAACATAAGCAAAAACGTCAACAGTATGTCGGTGGAAAGTAAGACGTTTACACTGCATGGGCGTGGACCTGAAGTGAGCCTAGACTTTTACCCGCCTATCGAATTGAGTGAAAAACCTTATGGTTTAGGACTTGTTTCTCTTGAAACATACAATCGAATATACAACATACGTGAAAATGTGAACAACAAGTTTTACTATGATGATTCTGTGCTCACCCTGAACTCTGGTGGATACACGATAGATGACATTTATGAACACATTTATGTGGTGTTGATCAATGAATATGGTTTAAATTAATTTCTCGATGGAACGCGCAAGTTTGAACTTGTAGGAAATACCAACACTCATCGCTGCAGTATTTTTTCTACATTCAAAATTGACTTTAAAACTCACCCCGATTCCATTGGTCCATTACTAGGATTTAAACCACGTGTGTTGGAGCCCAACAAAAAACATGAATCAGACCATGAAGTGAAATTCATTGAGGACCATCATGTGTCGGTGACGTGCAATATTATTAGTCAAGTGTACACCAATCAAGAACCATCGCATTCGCTTTGTGACTTTATTGTAACATCGCCCAATGGTTATATTATTCGTGAAAACCCTCCAGTGGTTCTTTTTCATTCTGTGGCTGTCGATGGTATTAGTAATATAACATTAAGACTGATCAGTAGAGAGCAACAACTCATTGATCTAGATTCTACCACACCAGTGACTTACAAGTTGGTGCTAAAACCACTATGAAGTTTGTATATAAAGCAACAACACCGTCTAGGAATGGTGTTAGTTGTTTACCACGTGAATACACGTTAACATCTCAGAACAAGCAGATTTTACAGCATTTGGGTTACCACATCAACCCCCGCGATGAATTCTATCCTAGAGGTAGCAAACCACATCGAGGAGCAACCAGGAGTGGTAAGAATTGATCTGCATTCTTATCAAGCTCAAACACCTGGACTCAATAACAATGATGAAATTCAATTTGTTATCAACAACCAAGATATTTACACTCTACCGCATGAAAGTGTTATTCAGATTGAAGGTCGGCTCACCAAAGCCGATGGCTCTACACCCACTACATCCAAGTTAGCCAACCATGCTTTCGCCTTTCTGTTTTCTGAAGTGCGTTATGTGATTAACGATATCGTGGTGGATAGCACTCGAAATGTGGGTATTTCCAGTGTCATGAAACTATATCCCTCTTATAGTGAGGAAGAAGCTAAAACACTTTGCATGGCGGGTTGGTGCCCTGACTCGACCAATGACTGGATGGTACACACCGATGGCACCTTTACTGGAGATTTACCTCTTAAACTGATTTTAGGCTTTGCTGAAGATCACCAGCGCATTGTGGTCAAGGCAAGGCAAGTGCTTTATCTGGTGAGAGACAGGAGTGATAATAATGCACTCAAGGGAGTCGACAATGCCCCCATTGATTCAAAAATTCAACTACAACGCTTGCTATGGAAAGTGCCTCATGTGACCATTAACGATACCAAAAAACTGGACATACTTAAAATGGTAAAGAGAGATATACCTCTACCCATGGAATTTAGAAGCTGGGCACTCCATGAGTACCCGTTATTGCCTACCACCAACACACATAGTTGGTCTATAAAAACAGCCCGCTATACAGAGAGACCTCTCTACATGATTGTGGGTTTTCAAACAAATCGCAAGTATCAACAAACCAAAGATGCCACGCAATTTGATCACCTGCAATTGAGAAATGCACGTCTTTTCCTCAACGGTGCTATGTTTCCCTATGAAGGGCTGGATTTAGATTTTTCAAAAAATAAGTTTGCCCCCCTGTACGACTTGTTTTCTAAATTTAGATGGTCGTATTATCAAAAAGAGAATTGTCCAATGTTGTCACCCCAAGCTTTTAAGACAAGGACGCCACTGATTGTCTTTGACTGTTCCTACTTGGAAGAGTCTGTCAAACCATCCAATATTGACATTCGACTAGATTTTGAAACGCATGACAATGTTCCAGCCAATACCACGGCCTACTGTTTGATTATTCATCACAAACAAGTCAACTATTATCCACTGTCCAACCAAGTGACAAGTGTATAAATAGCAGGTCAACACACATCAAACCGCTCACTCATGTCTTGCTTTCAAGCCTCAAGAGAAGTTACATCCATGAATTTAAAATCTTTGGAACAACGTTTCAAGACCTTCGCAACGTGGCCGGTGCCTTTTATAAACCCTCAAGCCTTAGCGGCCGCTGGATTGTACTATTTAAAAAGAAGAGATGAAGTGAAATGTGTGTTTTGTCCCATCATCTTAGACCAATGACAAGAGAGCGATGAACCCATGCAGGAACATCAGCATTGGTCACCTGCCTACCCCTACCTATGCAGAATGGAGGTGGGTAATATACCCTGTCATTCAAGTTACCCCTCACTCGTGCCTCTAAGTGATGAAAAAAGTTATGATACGTGTGGACTTTATGGTATCAACAGTGCTTCAGTGAGCAGCTCACAGTTAAAAACATCCAGTTTAGAGACATTGGGATATCATCGGTGTTATGGACACTATAAACACAAAAGATTTTTTGTTGTATGAGATGGTACCGCCTCTATCCTAGAATGAAAAAGGAATGTAAAACTTGTTATGCTAATAAAATAATGTAATAAAAAATTGATTGTTGTTGTTATATTATTATTTCTTATGCCCCTCCCCCTGTCATATCCTAACCTCTATAGTGACTACTCGATGTTTTTATTTTCTTTTTACGAGAATGGAATGTAAGTAAATGACATGGGTACACCTTACTGAACAATTGTCAGTCTGTGGTCAGTTGGACTTGATCCAGACAAGAGTGAACATGTTGCGTACACTGATTGTCGACTGTCAAGGGTTTAAAATTGGAGATAACAAATTTATATTTAAAGAAGTGACCATCATCGATTGTTCCACTTTTTGGATATCACAAGCTACCCATTTGGTGTTTAAACCACCTTATGCGTTTGATTTGTTGTGTGATAAAGACCGTAAACAAACCCAGTGGATTGAAACTCATATGCAACTAGACTGGAAGCAAGGAACCATTTCATATAAGCACCTGGACATGGTCATGAAAGCCCACTTGTCTTCTAACCATGTAGTATTTGTGAAAGGTAGTGAAAAACGTCAATGGCTACAACCATTTTTGACGTCTTACCGTCAATGTATCGATTTAATGGACATGGGCTGTCCCTCGCTGCAAACACTCATGGATCACTGCCCCTGTGACAATATTACCCATAAAGCCCTGGCACAGGTGTGGCAATTGTTTCATTGGCTAAGCACCAATGCCTGTTGGGAGTTGTTAAATAAAATTAAAACTAAAGGTTTACCTGTGGATTACACCAGTGAGATTTCTACAAGCGACGTGTAAACATCAACGTGATACCATGGAGAAAGGGGGTGCTACCGATAAAGCGATTGGAAAGTTCTTTGTGTGTAAAAAGAAACTAGACAGTTTTACTAAAGAAGAATTATTGGCTCTTCCAAAATCATTCATTTATTATGTCGCAGCAAATGCAGTGAAAGAAATCTGGCAACATGTACCAAAATCATGGACTCAAGACCCTGTGTTAAGTGAATTGCAACCATGTACGGATTATGATCACCATAAGCAAGTGGCTATGGCAAAAATACCCTCTATGCGACAGTGTGCTACTTGCCAGCTGGTCAAACTGTATCATGGTCATAAAAGTCAGTGTAAAGACTTTGTTTCCTCATACCATGGGTGTGATGAAGAAAAAAGCAGCAACAACAAACATCATCCACAGAGGAGGAGGAAGATCAAACCTTTTTACCATCGATGGAAAAGGATATGCCAGACCTGTACTGGCAATGGCGTCATTGATAAAGTAATCCAATACTTAACTTTCGAAATCTACCTACCTGGTTATTATTTGTGTAGTCCTGGAACTTGTCTTGAAGAACCTTTGCAGCGTGGTGATATACCTATTAATCCTTTGGATTAAGCATGCACCTTTCTTATCACCACCGTCATCCTGCATTAAGACGTGTAGTGGATAAAGTATTGTTGAAAAGCTAAACAACGTTTGACATCCTGCGATGTCTCAGTGGGGAGAGGTTGGCAGCTCTCATTGTGATTAGTGTTATAAAAGGAAAGTTAATGATGAGTGGACATGAACATTGAAAAGGATTGAGGAATTGGTATTTCTTTTGTATTCTATTTTTGTAAAGCTCTATTTGTTGTGAAATAAAACAAGGTTTACAAGATCACAATGTCTTTTAATTTTAAAAATGGTGATAGCCATTTCTTCATTTTCATCTTTTCACACATGAATATTTACAATTTCCACTTTACATTTTTTACATTCCCCTTGTTTAGTTCACACATTCTGTACATTTTTTGTTGTGAAATAAAAATAAGGTTCACCAGATCACTATATCTTTTAATTTTTAAAAATGGTGATAGCCATTTCATTTTTTCACACATGAATATTTACAATTTCCACTTTTCATTTTTTTACATTCCCCTTGTTTAGTTTACACATTCTGTACATTTTTGTTGTTGTGAAATAAAAACAAGGTTTACCAGATCACAATGTCTTTTTTAATTTTAAAATGGTGATAGCCATTTCACTTTTCTCACCCATGGATATTTACAATTTCCACTTCACATTTTTTACATTCCCTTGTTTAGTTCACACATTCTGTACATTTTTTAAAAATCTTTTTCGTAATATACAAAAGCAAACATTTTACACTAAAATGTATTACTTATCTTATATTTACTAATCTACAGTAGCCTAACATTATACATTCTACTTACAGTTTTTACAAAAAAAATATTACAATATAAAACACACTACAAATATTACAATATAGTGATCATTAGACTCAAGTAAAGTAATAGTGGTCAATGCGACTGTTTCCCCAAGCAAGAGTATCAAACGTGTTGGGTATAATGAATCGTTTGTTGTCTTCATTACTTAAAGCAACTTTGTTCAACAAATTGGTATGTAGTTGATGATTTTTACTTCTAAATACACACATTTTCTTATATAATACAGGTGGGTTACTAACTATACAGTTTTTATAATCACTTATATCTAACTCTTTACTAACAACATTCTTTTTCACTCCTTTTAATTTCTTTACTACTACATCATCAATTGTCATATAGCTGTATGATTTAGATTTTGTACCTACAAAGGTGTCTATAATAACACCAGCACATTCATCCTTAAATTTCCCTAGAGCCTTTTTGTTTACTAGAGGCAAATGGTAAATATTATCCTCGGGATAGTCACTTGTATCAAAACTATTTAGCTCAGTTTTGATATCCTCATAAAAATCATCAGTTTTAAACTCATAAATAAAAGAATCTGTGTCTGTGTAGAGTAATTTAGCATTATCAAGATAGTTTTTCTTTACATAATCATAGTGAAATTCATACATAAGTGTTTTTGACAATTCCAGAATGGTGTAACCCACATATATGGGTTTGTTGTAAGTTACTTTAAGACGATTCATTTGTATTACAACTAAATCCTCATGAATAATTGAACAGCTATGAAAGTTAGGCTTGCTTATTAAGTTGCTCGCACCATACCTTTTACCATCATTCTCCCACTTTGTTATCAGCTTTACATCAACTCGTTTATCAACATTCTCCATAGTCTTTCCAAAAACACTATTATTCATGAGTTTATAAAAATCTTTTTCAAACGCGTTTGTTGACTGTGTTCTTAAATTATTGTTTAGATCAATATACGGTTTGAGCCATGCTGACTGATGAAATTGCAATACGCGATGAATTTTAGTTAATTTCAATCCATGCTGTAGACACTGTTTCAAGTTTTGATAATGTATTACATATTTACATTTATCATTTACATTAGCAATTAACATTTTTGTTCGTGATGTGATATATGGAGATTTCATATTCTCAGGACAAAATGGTAAATCATTATGATCATCATGTAACTCTTTAGGGTACTCGAGATTTACCACTAAAATATATCCTTTATCATCGTTATCATTAAGAGTGTCAACATGTAAGACATCAATTTCAGATTGTGTCAGCCAGCGAAAATCTTTCAGTGGTAGATATTGACTCATAGCCCAACCATATTGGTTATTTGCATCGAGGTAGACAATATACTTTGACTCTTCACAAGGGTTGTAGCTAGGCATGTATTTATTATTTGCTTTAGAGTACCGTCCACTACATTGGCTTAATCCACCTCGAATTGATGATTTTATAAAATTGATCATGTCTATATCAGTCATTAATTCTAAATTTACTTTCGTTTTTTTTCAACATTGAACTGAAACTTAACCCCAGGAGCAGTGAAATATTGACAAGGATCAAGGTCATAAGTTTTCATACAAACATTCCGAAAATTTTCAAAAACATCTGCTAATAATAACACATTTGTCTTCAAATATATGTCTGAAAATTCTCCTAAAGTTTGAATGTGGAACTGTGTCCATACACGTTGTGCATGTAAATATTCCTGATCACTGATATGACTTGTGTTTAAGGAACTGTAAAATGCATCTTTCGATGGTAAAGAACACTCCTCAAGACGTTCCACACAGTTAATATATTCATAAGGGAATATACCCTTTTGACGAATTAAATTAAAATCATCTTCTTTAGGAAAGACACGTTGAATTTCAGGAAACTGATCTGATTTTTAAATTACTAGCCAGCTTATCAAGACTACTCGGCATAAAGCGGAATGAATCTAAAAATCGCAGTTTAATGTTTTTTTTTATTGTTAGTTTTGATGTATTTTGTGAACGATATGTATTGTTCCTTATTATTTGCAATCACATCAATTTTCACATCTGAAGCTCCAAATTCTTTAACGATAAAGTGGTTATCGTATTTGCTACCGTTATGTAGAATGACCGGAATGAATTTACTTACTCTATAATTTAAATTACATTCTTGGTGAGCAGCACCACGATATTTTCCTGTTAAATGGTCATGATCGCGAACCCTGTCTGTATATAAACATTCACCACATATAAAACAATTAGTTTCAGTTTCAAAATTCATTTGCTCTGATGAAGTTAGTGGCTCCATTGGAATGATCGTATTTAAAATAGAGGATATACGGATGGCATCTTTTTCAAGTTTTTCCATAAAAACTTTAGGTGCATCAGGTCCTCTATAGAGCTCAAACTTATTTAAAGAGTCATCGTAACTACATTTAATATAATATGCAAAGCTAAAAGGTTCGTGAATGTGAGTAGTGTTGGTAAAAGGTTGGGCTGGATTCGATGAACATGTATTAAATGGTTTTAGCAAAGCTTCAAAGTCAGCATATATAACAAATGGTACTCGAAGCTGTTTCTCATAGTCCTTAAATTTTAGAATGTTATTTTTAGGAGTAGGTAATACCGTACAAACATGATTACACCCCCATTTTTGGTGTTGAATTAGTTGGTCTTCTTTCTGGAAATGTAGCAGACAACCATCACACAACCACTTTTTACCATTGTGTTTTGAAACCTGATTACTGACAAGTCTACTTAAATGTTTTATCCAACAATAGTGGGCATTTTCACCTTCAGTTATGTACAGTAAATTTACATGAGCATCTTTTTTTTCCTGAGTATAATATAGAGGACCTACTATACTCTTATTTTCAATTCCATAAACATTAATACTTACATTGTTCAGCTCTTCATAACGTTGAATGTCTTTTATCGCCATAGGAAATTCTATTTCTTTTAAATCTAACACTGAAGAATAGTGAGGATAGGATGATGTTCTATACAGATGCTCCACTGCTGGATGGAGAGCTGAGGTTACAGCCCATGCAAAGCATGCGTCATCATTATTCATAAAGTTCACAACAGCTTTCTTTCGTTTGATCCATGCAGGTAAATCAATATATGATGATGCTCGAAGGGGGTTATATTTATTCAGGTTGGTTTCTAAATAAAGTACTTCAACCAATGCCCAGCCCGACTCCCTTTCCTGGAACTCTTCACTCTTCACAATGATGGCACTTGAAAAATTTTGGTATATATCACTAATATTAGTTGATTCGCTAACAATAATGTTTTTTGTATTAAAAGATTTGATATCTGTAATTTCACCTTCACTCTCAGTTTTTGCATAGAGTCCAAAAAGTTCAAAATCATTTTATTTGTTTTATGCTCTAATAAAACATTACCTACCAGACCAAACACAGTAGGTTGAACATTTTTTAAAAATGATTCAATACTTTGAGTTTTTTCTTTACTATAATGTCTATAACTAGCAATTCGACTTTTAAACGCACTACCAATTTGTTGAATATTCCCAGAATTTATTTCATGACAAGCGTTATTTTTATGTTGAATACTGCGTAAATGTCCATGAATGATTGAAAAAGGTATATCAATATTACATACATTACAATGTGTTATCAAAGGTTCACCATTCTTCTTTCTTTTTGATGCACAACTATTTTCACAATCTTGAGAACGTTTACGCTTTTGAGCATTACATTCGTTTAAAGGTTCCGTGCTAGTTGATGGTTTTACAGATTTCAATTCCTGTTGTTCTCCATGCACTTCAACCATGTGGGATTTATATCGCTTTACAGCAGAAAATCCAAGATCGCAAACTGAACACGAAAATGGTGCTGAACTGACATGCTTTAGATTTACATGCCGTCCAAGACTATCCTGTCTGTTAAATGTGGTAGCACAATGACTGCACACAAACATTTTAATGTCATGTTTAACATTTGCGTGCCGTTGAAGGCTGTCAGGTCTTGAGAACTGTTTCTTACAGTCACCACACTTGAACATGATGATCCCTTTCGAAATTACCTATAAAAGAAAGAAAACATAAATGTTAATAAATGATAAACAAAAGTACAATTTAAATAGTTTAATTATATTCCAGTCAATGGTTATAGCAGGGTATTTAAATCGATCATCTGTGAACTCCTAGCAAGTCTAACTTCATGTAGTTCTAACTGAGGGTTACTACATATCACTGTCACTGACACCTAGCGGTGAACATTTTAACTTGATAGAGTGGTAGAAACCAGTGATCACCAGTTAAGTGAGCTAGGTGTGACGTCATAGCCAGTCTTAAAGCAAGTCTAAACTTGTAGAACATGTCACGTGATAGAAACCAGCGATCGCCAGTTAAGTGAGCTAAGTGTGACGTCATAGCCAGTCTTAAAACAAGTCTAAACTTGTAGAACATGTCACGTGATAGAAACCAGCAGCCACCAGTTAAGTGAGCTAAGTGTGACGTCATAGCCAGTCTTAAAACAAGTTTAAACTTGTAAAATATGTCAAGTGACAAGGTTAAGTTAGGTAAAGTTAGGTTATGTTAGGTGAACTGAGGTTAAGACTTTAAATATTCCCTATGTCACTGACACCTAGCAACGAACATTTGGACTTAATAGAGCGGTAATCAAAATCTAACCTACAAAATTAGCTTTACACACCATGCTCAAGTAGTTCCAACTTTCACTACCAAATATACCATTTTTACTGACATCTAGTAGTGAACATTGGAAAATATCACTGTTTAAAAGTTCTTAGAGGGGCACTTACCTTTTTATAATTTATCAACTGCTGTCACTGAATGAACAGATTGTAGGAACCTGGTAACCTACAGGTACCCAATTATCTGTAAACAAATCAATCAATCAATCAATCAATAAATACATTCCAATCAATAACATCAATTAGTAATAAAAGACTACAATCCATTAATAATATGTACTTACCTTGCAAAATAATTTAATGATTTTCTACCAAAAAAAAAAATGCTTTTTTTTTTTTACAACTCTTGAGTAGTAATAGAGCACTGTTCACTCAAAGCGAGTAATAAAGACTGACAGTAGGGAAATATAGGACACCTCTCTTATATAAACTCTCATCGCTCGTGTCAGCAGTTTTTTGCAGATCATTGCAATTCCTTTCCCAATACAGCTGAGAGTCCAAAGTACACTAGGAACACCTGTGTGGTATCCAATTACTGCTGACTTTGCATGATCATCACCCATTGTCTTAATCAACACCTGAGGTTTCAAATTACTGCAGCGTCAGTCATTGCAACAGCAGTGTGCGCTCCCTGCCATGCCAGCAACATGATACCGGAAGGAACACCTGTGTAATATCCAATAACTGCTAACTTTGCATGATCATCACCCATTGTCTTCATGAACATTTGCGGTTTCAAATTACTGCAGCGATAGTCATAGCAACAGATCGGCGCGCTCTCTGTCATGTCTGTAATATGACACAGGAAGTAACAAGTCGGTTTACTGCATGTACCATCTCCTCAGTTTTAACATCTTAAGAACATGTATTATTCTCTTTCAACTACAAATGACTCGTTAGAACACATCCATCCACCAAGTTAGATCCCTTGTATGTTCACATATATTTCGTCACTTTCCTTTCATATCGTTATTACATTATATTAGTGGGGGGATTAGTGAACAACGTCAGTTCAACACACACAAATGTAGTTAGGCCCTTTGACATAATTTAAATAAATTCATGGGCTAGTCCGTAGGAACCAGGCCAAATGGACCCGTCCAAAGGGATCAGTCCAAAGGGACAAGGACTCGTCCACAGGGACTCGTCCACAAGGACTCGTCCACAAGGACTCGTCCACAAGGACCTGTCATCAATGACCTGTCAACAATAACCCATCCACAGGGATCCACTCCCCCACCCTCTTCAAAAGCCATGAGTGGGCATGCGTAAAAACAAAAAACATGCATGTTAATTCATAGTGGCTACCCACCGAACACATGCACTTTGTGTAGAACAACGTTTCATTCCATATTGACATTCAAACTCTCACATGTTGCAATTGGGAAGAGAGATTCTCTAAAAAATACAATTTCACCCCCTAGTAGGGGTAGGTTTTATTTTGGGGTGGAAATATGTTGTCCATTGGAAAGGGGGTGTCCGCCTGAGTTCAATGACACCTCGTACAATTCTCTAGCCTGATTGGTTCGCGAGATATTGCTATTTTAGTATTCCAGCGGTGGTGCGGTGGCGGTGGGCCTTGAACTCTCACAAACACACTACTCACATCATTCCGGTCATCAAACTAAAGAGCTTTCCAAAATTTTCTCATGGCGACACCCCATTAGCACACATAATTCTACATGACTGGGATCACAAACGAAACACAGAAGTGCTGAATGGTCTTAACAGCAGGCCTGTATTGTAATACATCCATGAATACCAGATACATTGGCTAGGACACCACAACAGGATGGACATAAGCAGGATCCCTAAAGCAGTCGTCAACTACTGTCCCGGTGGGAAGAGATCTCAAGGTCACCAAAAGAAAAGGTAGCGTGAAAATGCAAATTTTTTGTACAGACCGTAACAGGTCTTCTAGGACTACTACATGAAAGGATGATGATGAATTCTACATGACACCCATTTAATTACTTTAATTATAAAATGACTATTTTATCAAAGGAGATTCGTTTAAATAGTACATTATGCAACGAGCCTATAATGGCTATAATTAAGACACGAGTATTTTTTATAAAACGAGCGTATGCGAGTTTTATAATTTCCATACGAGTGTCTTAATTACCATTATAGGCGAGTTGCATACGACTGTTTATGTTCGACGATAATTATAACTTTATTATATGTTTTAACATAAATATTCATAAATATCTGTTGAGAGTCAGCTACTGGAATTTTGTGATCGCAGAGCGAGCGTTGGGTGTTATATCTTTGTCTTTCAAGAGCTTTGAACAACCGACGCATGCGCTCTGTGTGGTTGCAATGCCATATGCAACCATATGTTTACATCAGCCGTCCCTCAGTAATATTGTCACCGCAGTCATTTGAAGACAATGCGCTGTGTAGAAATTAGCGTTGGTGATTTTAAGGTACAGTGCTATTTCTTGTCTCATATTCGCCAGTTTATTTACGCGAACATATGGACGGTGGGTATTCCATGTCGGTAATTTATTATAGTTCGATGTTGTGTTTATGTCCGACATGTCGGATTTTGAGCGCATGCGCGAAGTTATCGTTACCTAATTGGTCAATGAACGAGCTCTGATTGGCTGGAGAAACTGTATCATAATGGAAAACAGTGTTATAATGACCATCATTATGATACAGTTATCTGACACATAATAGTGAGGGTCGAACATAAAGTAATTTAAATTTTTCATAGAATATATATGATTTTCCAAGACAGTATAGACTATATTGAACAGCTTTCTCATAGATACAAAGGCGGCTTCGGTGGCGTAGTCCTGAGCTTCTATGTCCAAGATCGCGGGTTTAAACCTGGCCGAAGTCGTCGGAATTTTTAGAGCGTTTAAAATTCCTCAGTATGCCTTCCTTCGGAGTGGAAGTGATTCCAGCGGACCAATGTCATAGATTTATGGCATATAAAAGAACCTTCCACTAACCACAATTGGGATCACAAAATATTGTTGTAGGTTAGATTTGATTAACGGTATATTAGTTCCAACGTTCGTCACCAGGTGCTGGTTGTGATGGCATCTAGTAGCCAAGTTCGCAATCAGGTGTCGTGGACGGTAGCATTTCGTAGCAAAAGTAGGAACTACTTGAATATTGATCCTCTGCAGTCCTTACCTGAATCACAGATAATGCACACCAATACAGCCATCACATTAAACACCGGTTATCAGACAAATTCTACACACACCCAAAGTACACGGGCTACTTGACCGCGTTGTTGCAGCCCCTAAACTAAGGTACCAATCAACCAAACTTTGCACCTTGATGTTCCAATTCAATGACTGCTATGGGCAGGATTGGAAACCGTCAAACCAAGCGTACGTCAGTGACTGTTGTGCAAGAAAATTGTAACAAATCAAGATTACACCCTGAACGCCTTCCTATATTTGAACAGATGTTCTGAGATTTGGCAATATTGTGCTCCAAGACCATCATATCTGAAGCATGCCTAAAGTGTACCACAGTGAATTCACAGCGATTCCCGGAGAATCCAATGTTAAAGACGCCCTACCAATGGCAGATGAAGAAGATTAAGCTGATCAAGAAAGTGAGCTAAATGCAAGATTCACTGTTCCGTGCTGTCCATCAATTTCAATTTCAATTCATTGTAATTACTTGAAAGAAGTGTTCGTTGATAACTTTTCTCTGTTATCAGTCGTGTCCCTTTCAAAAGACATTTTATGTTATCTTTTGATCAAATATCAAATATATTTTGTATCTTCTATTTTCCTACTTCGATATGGACAAATGTTATATTACAGTGCATAGTGGCCGATATTTAATGTCCCAACTCGTAGTCCATTAGCATATCCGGGTCGTCGTCGTTTGCATCCGTCCTTTCCGAGGCCTGTTCCTGGTTTGAAAGCAAATATGATATCCACTACTGGCTTGCTAGGCCTATCGTAGCTTCACCAGAGCCCCGTCAGCCGTCACTTTTCAGGGTTCCCATAGAGTCTTCACAGCTACCGTAGCGGTCCCGGGGCACACAAAGTCCCCACTGTACTTCACCCCTACAGGCAATCCCCTACTTCATGCCGTTGCCCGTCTCCCACCACGTGGAGGAGCGGTTGGACTTGTGGGAAACGTTGGACTTGTGGGAAACATACAGACACTGACAGGAAAAGTGGAGGAGATTGTAGATGTGATGGAGAGAAGAAAACTGGATGTACTGGGCTTGGCAGAAACAAGATGGAAAGGAGAAGGTCGCAGAGAACTGAGGAAAGGGTACCGGTTGTACTGGAGTGGGAACAGTGAAGGAAGGAGCAGCGGAGTAGGAGTAGTTGTGAGAGATGGAATGAAGGAAGAGGTAAAGGGAATAAGTGACAGGATCATGAAGATCAGAGTAACTGTAAAGGGAAGAAGCCTGGAGATAGCCCAGGTATATGCCCCTCAAGTTGGATGTACAGCTCAAGAGAAGGAAGACTTTGAGGAGGAGCTACAACAGCAGTTGAATGGGCAGAGCATCATTGTCATGGGAGATTTGAATGCACATGTAGGAAGTGAAAGGCAAGGATATGAAAATGTATTGGGAGCAGAAGGATGGGGTAGCAGGAATGAAAAAGGGAGAAAGTTGCTAGATTTTTGCAAGAGAAACGGTTTAGTGGTAGGCAACTCCTGGTTCCGGAAGAAAGAAAGCCACAAGGTAACGTGGTACAGCAGTGATTTAACAAAGAAATCTTTGGTAGATTACATGCTGTACGACTGGGAAATGAAGACAAGTGTCAGAGATATAAAGGTAACACCATCAGAGGCCTTAGATAGCGACCACAGAATACTTGTAATGAACCTGGGAGTTGTTAAGGATAGCAAGAGGACAGAGTACCAGGAAAGGAGAATCAAAGTATGGAAACTCAAGGAAAAGGAAGTCGAGGAAGAATTCCAGAAGATAGTGAGGGAAAGGATGCCAACAGACAATCCTAAAACAGGGGAAGAGGAATGGAAGCAATTCAAAAACACAATGGTGGAAGCTGCAGTGGCAGTATGTGGAAGAACAAGCAACAGAAAGCGGTGTTAGAGACACCATGGTGGAATGAGAGAGTAAAAGAAGCTGTGGGAAGGAAGAACAAGGCTTTCAGAGTGTGGTTCCAGGAAAGAACTGATCTGACAAGGGAAGATTATAAGATAAAGAAGAAAGAAGCAAGCAAGATTGTCGCAGAGGAGAGGAAGAAGTGGATGGTAAAGTGGACAGAGATGATGGAGGAAGACAGCAGAGGAAATAAGAAAGAACTTTATGGGATGGTCAAAAGTAAGAGAAGAGGTCTGCGAGAGGATGTGGTAATGATGGACAAAAACGGAAATGAGGTACACAACAATGAGGCACTCAAGACAGTGTGGAAAGAGTACTTTGAGGATTTGCTGAATCCAAATGGTCATAGGGAGGAAGACAATGTATTAGAAGATGGAGAAGACAACACCGGAATGGAAAAAGACCTGACTTGGAGAGAACTGGAAATGGCTATAGACAAGATGAAAGGAGGAAGGGCACCAGGTGTGGATGAAGTGAGTGTTGAAATGGTGAAGGCAGCAGGAGAGGTTGGGAAACAGTGGCTGTACCGTGTGATGAGGGTGATATGGAAGGAGAAAAAGACCCCAGAAGATTGGAAGAAAGGATTAATTGTCCCAATATTTAAGAAGGGAAGCAGAAAGGAGTGCAGAAATTACAGGGGAGTCACACTCATACCACACTGTGCCAAGATATATGAAAAGATATTAGAAAGTAGAATACGAGCCAAAGTGGAGAGAAAATTGAGAGAGGAGCAGTATGGATTCAGACCTGGGAGATCAACAGTGGATCTCATATTTTCAGTGAGACAGCTCCAGGAACACCACTACGAATTTGGAGAGGATCTGCTGATGGCCTTCCTGGACATCGAAAAGGCCTATGATAGTGTGTGTAGGGAGAAGGTTTGGAAAGCAATGGAAAACATGGGAGTGGAAAAAGAGACTGTAGGCAGAGTGAAGGACATGTATTGTGGAAGTGTGAGTTGTGTGAAAGTTGGAGGGGAAAGAACAGACTGGTTCAGACAAATGAGTGGCCTGAAACAGGGTAGTGCGCTGTCACCCCCTTCTCTTTATTGTGGTTATGGACGAGGTAATGACACGGATAGCAGGAAAAATAGGAGAAGATAAGATGAAAGCAATGGTGTTTGCAGATGATCTCATGGTCTGGGGAAACAAGGAGGAGGAAATTCAGGAGCAACTGAAGGCTTGGGAAGAAACAGTGGGAGAGTACGGATGGAAGTTCAACACCAGTAAATGTGAGATCCTGTTAACGACCAGGAAAAAGGACAGACCAATGAGTGGGATAACACTTGGAGGTGGACAGCTGAAGAAGGTGGAAAGACTCAAGTACTTGGGAAGTATAGTGGAGGAAAATGGGAGAAATGACAAAGAGATTACGGAACGTGGCAGACAGGCAGAAGCATTTCTGAGAAGCATTAGGAGCTTAGTGTGGAATAAAAATGTCCCACAAAAAAGCAAGGAAGTGTTATACAGAAGCTACTATATCCCGATACTGACCTATGCTTCAGAAACGTGGACAATGAAGAAAAGAGACATAAGCAGAATACAGGCAGGTGAAATGAAGTTCCTGCGAAGTAGGATCGGAGTAACAAGAAGAGACAGGGTGAGGAATGAAAAGGTCAGGGAAATGGTGAAAGAGGAGCCCCTGCAAGGTAGGTCTGAGACATCAAGACTTAAGTGGTATGGACACTTAAAGAGAATGGATGAGAAGAAGATTCCCAAGAGGATACATGAGATGCAGATGCAGAAGAAACGACCAAGGGGAAGACCAAGAGATAGATGGCTGAAAGGAGTGGAGGAATGTGTCAAGAAGAGAGGCGAGGACTGGACCAGAGTGACAGCGGAGAGGTGGTGGGAAGAAAGAACTAAGTGGCGAGGCTTATGTTCCAAACAGACTCAGCCTGGGGCTGGAAACTGTACAAGATGATGATGATGAGTGGCCGATGTGAAGTACTACAGAGGTAAGGTAAGGTTTTATGCATAAATAATACTAAGTTGTGAAGTACTGCAACTATCATATCGTAACCAACGCCATAATTGCATTATGTTACAATTTACAGCCCGCCAAATCATCTTAAGTGCAATATTATGCAATAAAATGGCCTTCAAAAGTATAATATCTGAAACAATTTAACTTTTCTTTTCAGAATTCGTTTAATAGGACCATTTAAAAAATTGCAGTCCATAATTAAGAAAAGAAATAATTTTCTTTTGAACAAAAGAAGATTTTTGTTTCTCCTGTAAAATTTTATTTCGGTGCTTACGACACCCTGGCTTTCTAAATACGTTGGTTATCATCCAGTTCAGAACCTCAATGGGAGGTTGAAACATGTAGACTACCAACGATTGAATAGATAGCCTGTTCTTAACTTTGTATTGATAGGCATTATATTTTAAAAGTCATATATTTAATACAAATTATAACAAAAGAAAATTCAGAAAAAAAGTAATGTTAGTTTATTTGGGAACACTTATCTCAGTTATTTTTCAAATACTCTCTATTTTTTCACATTGTGTGAATATCTAAATTTAGAATGTTAACCTGTTTAGTTCGAATATAATATAGGAAAAGAAACAACTAACATACCGTACTTATTGTTGGCTCCCGTGCATTCTCCGGTGTCCGTTTTCAAAGTGCATTATTTTTGTTAGTAGCGCTCTGAAAATGGTTTCTACTTAACTGTGCCACGTTATTGAAGCCAACTGCTATTAACTAACACCACGAAACCACTTTCAAAATAAGGAAATTGTCAACATTTACTTTCATGTAAGAAACTTACCAAAAAACACGTCACCATGTTGGATTGCAACTTCACTTCACCGCAATCCCCTGTTGCGAGGTGTGGAGACTGTCTGGACGAAAGTATTGGTGAAAATTACTGATTGGCCTGGGCAAAGATTATTGATGGGTGACTACCCCCACTGTGCGTGACAAAAACCAGGGGTGTTTATATTAGCTAACGCGACCCGCATGGCCGCGCTATCTAACCATTATTGGTCTAGGGGAAAACCATTGGTCTGGAACCAATAATGTTGGCACTATTAAAAACACTTCAATAACACCCTCTAGCGATAAAATATTCAACTCCTTTATCTTAGTAACATTACCCATTTCTATAGTAAATTTTGTAGATTTTCATGGCGGCGGACACCGGACAATGCACGAGTTCATTATTTTTTTTTATAATTATATATATTTTCTTTCTAGGCCTGCTAATATCTGATGAGTTATTATAGATTGGTATTCTGAAGTTAGCTATTCTCAGTATGTGAAAAAATATAGAGAGTATTTGATTGATAAACAAGTGAGTTAAATGTTCCTGAATAAACCTATGTTACTTTTCTCCTGAATATTCCTTTGTTACAATTTGTATTAACTTTCCAGATTTTCTAACCTCAAAATATCACAATATGATTATCATTCAGTTCAGAATAGGTTAATTTTGCACGTTACTAGAAGCTTAGCCATGGTCTTACGCTTACCCAGGGCATTTTTTTTTATCTGGGGGCACGCGGGGGTACACGTACCCCCTAAACATTTGAAAACTGTTTACGAAAGGAAGGCAGTTTGTAGTTTTAAGTGACCATGAATCTAGCGATCATGAGCCACGGGACCTCCCTTTTACGTGGAATCCGAACCACAAGACATGCCATTTCACTTTGAAAATCTCACATGCATTGACCGGGAATCGATACCGGTCCACCGTGGTGAGAGGCCAAGAGCTTAACCACTGTGCAAACTGTTTAAGAAAAAAATATTGGTACATTTGTATCTAGTCCGGTAAATATAACTTCCTACTTGAAAGTTCATCGATCAGCTGGCGTCAACACCCTGTTCACAATAGCTGGAGATTTCGTGTAATCCTCGATATAAATCGATCTATTAAATCAGATTGTTTTGGTCGGCTACTCGGCACTCAGCAGCATAATCGAAACAATAGGTCGTATTATTTTATGCTCAACAAAAGCTTTGTGTAATTGCTACTTGTTTAGGAAAAAATAAGTAACATACTCTGACAATCGTGAAAAGGAAGTTCTGTTCTTATAAGCACGCAGGCTAGTGTTTAGAGGTGGGTTAGGTTGTTAGTTTGTGCGTGCGGTTAGTTTTCAAGGATGATGAAAATACCGAACTATACAGCCTATTTTCATATATCCTACTCATGTTAATTGCCTCTATCAACATACAAAATTTCAGTTTGATTGTTGTAATAGATTTGTGGACATTGAGAATCGTCTAAATATGGTCGCCATGTTGGACTCTTATTTATGTACTATTGCATAGCGCTGCTTTTGGCTTTTGTGGGTATCCACCCACATAACCTAACGGCGGTACACTTTGAGCATCCAACCAGCCTTCGGGCTGCCTATCTAATAGACTATTACATGAAGATCATTGTGTACATTTGGTATTCAAACTTTAATCGCATGATTAGGACACAAGAAATAAAAACGAGATTTTAAAATTTCGCACAGCTGCCATCTTGTGGTTATGAAAACAATTGAAATAAATTAGATGCCAGTGGATTAACATTTGTATAAGCATTTACCGAACAAAGTTTCACTGCACTCGGATGGCTAAATCGCGAGAAACGTCCATTTAAATATTTATACTTCGCTTCGCCGCCATTTTGGATTTGTGCTCACCAGGTTATTGAAAGTCCTATAGGTAAACGTATGTTCATAGCTACTATGAAGATTAAAAAATCAGTTTGATTGCTGCAAAAGATTCGTAGATACTGAGAACCATCTAAATACTTCGGATGATCGCCATTTTGGATTGTTATATGTATAAGCCATAGAGTTATGTACCATTAAAGGAAAAATATTGCGTAGCTTCGTTATTAAAACATTCACTTCGATCGCTTGATTACGACACAAGAAACAAAAACCTAATTTTAAAATTTTGCACAGCCGCCATCTTGAGTTAATGTAAACAATTGAACTAAATTAGATCCCAGTGCATTACAATATGTATACTCATTTACTGTACAACATTTCACTGCGCTCAGATGGTTACATCGCGAGATAAGTCTATTAAAATATTTCAAATTAGCTTGGCCGCCATGTTCATTTTGTACTTTACAGGTTTTTGAAAGTTAGATAGATAAACTTGTGTAGTGCCCTTTATCACCGTACAAAATTTCAGGGTGATATCAGTAATAGTTTCGGAGATATGGAATGCCAGTGATATATTTCGCACAGCCGCCATTTTGAGATTATCTAAACAATTAAACTAAATTAGATGCCATTGCATTACATTGGGTATACACATTTGCTGCACCTAGTTTGATAACATTTTAATGGTTAAATCGCGAGAAAAGTCTATTTAAATGTCTCAACTTCGCTTGGCGGCCATGTTGGTTTCGTAGTCACCAGTTATTTGAAAGTCTCATAGGTGAACTTTTAGTAGTGCCCTTTATCACCGTACAAAATTTCAGGGTGATATTGGTAATAGTTTCGGAGGTATTGAATGCCGGTGAAATATTTCGCACAGCCGCCATATTGGATTGGTGAGACGTAATAAAATTTGAAGGGCACGGTCGGGGTCGGCCGAAATGATGCTATGACCTTACTGAGTTTCATTGCAATCGCTCCAGCCGTTTAGAAGTTATTAGGGGAACACACACACGGACAAAAGTCTCATAAGCCTATTTTTTTTTTTCATAAAATGAAAATAGGCTAAAAACCACTGTATTGTAAGGATAATCACTTGATTTGCATCAGAAACCAATCGGACATGAAAATAGAGGCAAAGAAAAAAAAATACCCTGAACATCCGATCCTTAGTGATTATTCTGCCTTTCAGTTCCTGAGTTATGGACGACAAAGAGTACGAGATTCTGATGCGAGTCCCATGTTCCTTTCTAGCCAAAGCTGCACTTTCGAGGCTAGATATGACCTTGTCTCCCCTTGACCTTGAAAGAACAAGTGTATGACGTCACCACAAGTCAGTCATTTGACCTTCTGTCACCTTGATCCAACCTGAACGGTAATTTCATGAGAATGTTATCGTGGCGTTCTGATTCATCTTACGGGAACCAGTGGAGCAATCGTGTTGGAAAAGACCAGTGGGGCTTGGATCACTCGAAACTTAACTTTCCCCTTTGATAGCCTCGTAGTGTAGTGGATAGTATTATTGGCTCTGAGTCCAGTTCGATTCCCGGCTCTGTCAAGAAATGTAATTCAGATTTGAGGGCTGGAACGGAATACACTCGACCTTGGGAGTAGGCTTGCCAGACGTTCCGTTTTTTCTTGTTTTGTTCCGCGTTCCGTTTCAATCTTTAACGGAACGCCAAATATTCCGTATTTTGGATAATTTGATAATATATTCAATTTCGCACAAATTTTCAAATATCCCCCTTCAGAATTGATTTTAATATCTAGCTTGTTTTCTGGTAATACAGGTGCAAGTTTGAGAGAGAAAATGATTTCTATGTCTGTGTCAGATGGGTACATGTTATAGATTCATTAGGGGCAACAACATTAAGGAATACCTTAGTCCTTGTGAAGTTAATACTAAGCATTTTCCCCCTCCAACGCTTTTACGGAGAGAGTTTTTTCTGTCATGAGTATCATATGGAGAGGTGACACAAACAGAAGCTCCATTCGTTTGATAAAACAAGAATTGTTCACATTATTACAATTATGTTGAAAATGGTAGTGAGTTTTATCGAAAAGTACATACAAATAAAAAATCCTTGCAAAGGGTCGTTCAAATGAAAAGCATTTGTAAGTTGCTGGTGTCATAGACCTATATGATATGTCAGCAATATCTAGTTTTATTTTTGCGTATTTGATTATGTAATGCTTATTTAATACATAAGTGTATTATTTATAACAACAGTTAACAACCTTGATTAAAAACAAACAAGGTTTTGGGACATGTGTTCCGTTTTTCCATTCTTGAAATCTGGCAACCCTACTTGGGAGGCAGAACTGAGAATAATTGGGTTCGACTCCTACCTCGCAACCTTATGCAGGGATGATTAACTTAACCGTAACGTAACGTAATTAGACACAGTAGACTGCCGGAAAATTCCGTTATTGCATATACAGGTAAATGCGTTACAGAACGAATTACTGTACTTCGTTATGACACGAGTACCGTACCGTAATTATCATCTATTATTACAATGACGTTAAATTAAATAGGCACTCAGTGGCGGATCCAGGCCTTGCGGGGCCCTGGGCGATATGATAAGGTGGGGCCCACAACAATAGGAAATATTAAAAAAAGGAAAATAGTTTTGTAATAATAATGTTACGTGCCACCCCCTAGTGGCACCTTTGTTAACTGGATTACGGTGGGTATAAAGCACAACACCAATTACTGCTTAAAGAAATAATTAATTTTATTGCAGCCAGAAAAATACACTACTCAACAGCAATCATTACCTTACTCCAGTTTCCTCACGTCGAGAATACTTTCCCTTTCACTTGTCAACAGACCACAGTTAATCCTCTTCGCTAATGAGTCCGCTCCCGTACGCTCGCTGGAAATAGCTGCACTAGATCTGTCACTGTACTATACACTGTTTCACAAGCACCACAATCACTTCCTCGGTGTCAAGAGAATCAGCTTCACTAGGGGTTTCGCAAGTCACCACACTTCTGTCGCTCAAGATAATCGCTCGCACTAGCTCGTAAAACACAACAACAACCACTGATTGACAGGTCGCTCTTATATAGCAGGCCGGTGACTCAATAAATGCTTCTAGATCCATCCAGGGTTCACGGCTTCTCGAGGTTTCCATCGCTGGTCCAGTCACGAATATTCTGGACTATCCCTTTGTCCTAGTAGCCCTGTTGCATAAGGCGCACGCAATACAGGAGGAAGGGCACAGCCCAGCCCTGGAGCAGTTGTGACTCATGCGGCGAGTGATGACACAAACTCACAGCCGTAACACCACCCCCTTCCTAAAAAGGCTGATCGTCCCGATCAATCATTGGTCCGTCTGTGTCCCTCCGTAGGCTGCCAGGCGATCTCGATGCACGATCTTCATCTTCGCCCTCGGACTCCACTGGATCCTGTACACGACATCGTTGATCCGTTTCACGACTCGGTACGGGCCCTCCCAGGACTTCTGCAGTTTGGGTGACAGGCCTTTCTTCCGTAATGGATTGAAGAGCCAGACCAGGTCGTCCTCGTGGAATCCTCCGGCATCCGTCTGCTGGTCGTATCGGGTCTTCATTCGGTCGGTCTCGATCCGAAGTTTCCTCCACGCGAACGCGTGCACGTCCTCCAGATGGTCGACCAGTTCTTGACAATACTGGCTTACCGGGATCGGATCATTCCCAGGTCGGCCGAAGGCAAGATCGACGGGTAGACGGAGCTCCCTCCCAAACATGGCCCGGGCTGGTGTGCACCCGGTGGCTTCATACACGGCGGCGCGGTAGGCCAGGAGAAATAGTGGAAGATGCTTGTCCCAATCCCTCTGGTGCTCGCTGACAACTATTCGGAGAAGGTTCTCGATGGTGCGATTGGATCGCTCTACCATCCCGTCGGACTGAGGGTGTAGCGGCGTTGTCCTTGTCTTCCGGATTCCCAGCAGCTGGCATAGGTTCTGGAACACCTGCGACTCGAAGTTCCTCCCTTGGTCGGAGTGCAGCTCCAGGGGTACTCCGTACCGGCTGACGAATTCCTTCACCAGGGTCTCTGCGATCGTCGCGGCTTCTTGGTTAGGGAGCGCATACGCCTCCGGCCATTTGGTAAAGATGTCGCTGACGACTAATATGTAGCGGTTCCCTGCCTCGCTTAACGGGAATGGCCCAGCAACATCGATGGCCACTCTCTCCATGGGGCCGCCCACGTTGTAGGTCTTCAATGGACCCCGTCGTCTTCGTCCTGGGCCCTTGCTGGCTGCGCAATCGTGGCACCTCGCGCAGTGGTTCTCCACGTCTGTTCGGCATCCGATCCAGTAGAACCACTCTCTCAGCTTCTCCAGGGTCTTCTTTATCCCTAGGTGTCCACCAGATGATCCTCCATGAACTTCCTTCAGGACTTCCTCCGTCATAGCCTTTGGAACGACGACTTGTTCCCGATATGTCTTCCCGTCGGTGCTCTCCCAGGCGCGGCAGATGAGGCCATCCCTTACAATCAGCGAGTCCCACTGCGCCCAGTAGGACTTAAACTTTGGGCTGCAGTCACTCACAATGTTCCACCCGGGTCTGGGGACACAGGCCCCCTTCAATTCGGCTATCAGTCCCAGGTCATCATCTTCTGCTTGTGCCCGCGTGAAAGATTCGCGGCTCCAGCTCCCTTGAAGTTCCACGGTAGTCCTTCGGCACTGTATCCCGGTGTTCTCCTCCCTTCGGGCACAGAAGGTGCAGTCTTCGGGGCACGGTCTTCGTGACAGGGCGTCGGCGTTAGAATGCAGTTGGCCTTTCCTGTGCTGAATCTCAAAGTTGTACTGTTGAAGCCTCTCTAACCACCGCGCGAGTTGACCCTCGGGCTGCTTGAAGTTCAGGAGCCACCGCAGGGATGCATGGTCGGTCCTGATGAGAAATTCTTGCCCGTACAGGTACTTGTGGAAGTGTTCAATGGTCTTCACGATGGCGAGCAGCTCCTTCCTGGTGACGCAGTAGTTCCTTTCTGGCTTTGACAAGGCTTTGCTGAAGTAGGCCACTACTCTCTCCTCGCCGTCCACTACTTGCGACAGGATTCCCCCTAAGCCAAAGTCGCTGGCATCGGTATCGACGATGAACCTTGTTCCAGGTCTGGGGTAGGCCAGAATAGGTGCGGTGCACAGAGCCTGCTTGAGTTGTTCGAAGGCACTGTGGCATTCTGCTGTCCACGTGAAGAGTTGGTCCTTCTCAGTCAGTCGATGTACAGGTTTGGCGATGTCGGCGAATCCTCTCACGAAGCGACGGTAATAAGTGCAGAGTCCCAGGAAGCTTCGTAGTTGGGACTTGTCCTTCGGAACTGGCCACTCCCTCACAGCTGCGGTCTTCTCTGGGTCGGTGCGCACCCATTCCTCGGAGACGATATGCCCTAGGTACTGGACCCGCTTCTGGAAGAGCTGGCACGTCTTGGGGCTCAACTTCAGCTGGGCAGCCCGTAGCTTCAACAAGATCTCCTTCAGGTTGCTGTAGTGCTCCTCGAAGCTCCTCCCCAGAACGATGACGTCGTCTAGGTATACCAGGCAGGTCTTCCAGTGTAGTCCCCTCAGAATGGACACCATTAGCCTTTCGAAGGTCGCAGGGGCGTTGCACAGATCGAATGGCATGACGATGAACTGCCAAAGCCCGCTGCCCACAGAGAACACCGTTTTCTCGCGGTCCTTAGGGTGGACCTCCACCTGCCAGTAGCCACTCTTCAAATCCAAGGTGGAGAACCATCTTGACCCTGATATGGTGTCCAGCGTGTCGTCGATCCGGGGTAGAGGGTAACTGTCCTTCTTCGTGACGTCGTTCACCCGCCTGTAGTCCACGCAGAACCTGGTGGAACCGTCCTTCTTCTTCACAAGCACGACCGAGGAACTCCAAGGACTATGTGATGGCTCGATCACCCCTTGCTTCTTCATCTCTTCTACCATCCGGTCGACTTCGGCTTGCTTGGCGAGCGGGACACGTCGGAATGGGGCCCTAATCGGTGCGCTGTCCCCAACGTCGATTCTGTGCTGGACCAAGCTTGTCCTGCCGAAGTCTTTACTCCCCACGGAGAAGACATCCTCGAATTCGCGTAGCAGGTCCTGAAGTTGGCGTGATTGCTCTACGTCTAAATGGTCCAGGGATCCTTGGTACAGCTTCTGTAGTTCTTCTGGCAGGGCGCGTCTTCTTCGGTTGTCAGTCTGCAGGTGTCCGTCCGTCGTTTCTGTGATGCGGGCAATCCAGGTAACGGGCTCGCAGACTCCTAGGTTGGTGTTCCGGTGAACCGTAATATCGTAGTCGTTCAGGTTGGACAGGCGGACGTACGGCCGAGGCGTCGTGTTGATGAGGGTCTTGGCAACTAGCAATCCTTTTGCCTGGATGTCCTCATATTTTGGCTCGATGACAGCCGCCACTCCCTCAGCAGTTCCGTCGACAATTACGGCGGCGCTGACCTCCGACCTGGCAGGAACGGTGACGTCCTCTCTCAGCCTTACTCGTCGTGCGGTGACGGCCTCGTGTGCTGGTTGCAAAGCAAGTTCCTCACCTCCGAAGTGCAGAGTGTTGGTACTCAAGTCCAAGATGATGTTGTTCTGGTCCAGGAAGTCCAGTCCGATGATCACTTCGTTTGATACGTCATCCACAAGCACTGGATGCTTCACCACCCGTCGACCAATGCCGAGCTCCAGTGATGCTTCGCCATGTACCGGTGCGGTCTCTCCGGTCGCGGTTATTAGCTGGAGGTTCCTTTGTGTGGGTTGCACTCTCCACTTCGGGATCACGGTGGGATTGACGATGGTCCTCGACGCTCCCGTGTCGATCAGCATGGGCCAGCTCACTCCGTTGACGCCTCCGTCGACCATCAGGCTGCTATTGTCCCTCCGTAACTTCGTCACACGCACTTGGACTGCCGGGGCTTGACGACTGTCACAAGCCAACCTCTGCCCCCCAAGGCTGGCTGATACTTGCTTTCCTGGGCCGCGCGGTTTCCCTACGACTGACTGTCCCGAAGGAAACCCTTGGCGGCGGCGATCACCGCAGTCCTTGCTCAGGTGGCCTCTCTTACGGCAGGTCCAGCAGGTCGGTAGTCCTCTTCCGGGCCGCCTCTCCGGATGTTCTTCGGCTACGTTTTTGTTGGTAGTACTGCGACTCTTGAAGAACCGGCCTAGCGCCTCCATCAGTTCATCGGCCAGGGGCTTGGTCATGTCGGCTTTGGCTGGTTCGTCGACGTCCAGCTGACGCACCCGCGCGCGCATTCTAGATACCTGCTTTGCCGTCTCGAACTCAAGTGCGTGGCTCAGCGCATCTGCCAGGGTCTTATTGCGCGCGAGTCGCAGCGCCTGTTGAGTGTCCGAGTCCCGTAGCCCGTCGGTGAAAGTCTGCGTCGCTATCTGCTCCAGAAAGTCGGCCGGCGCTGTTGGGTAGGCGAGCCTTACGAGGCGTGCGATGTCCATCTCGAACTCCTGCAGGGTTTCCGCGTTCTTCTGTACCCGGGTCCGGAGCTGCATCTGATAGGCCTGCTGAAGATGGCTATCTCCATATCGGGATTCCATATGGGCGATCAGGGAAGCGTAGTCCTGGGATCCAGTCGGGATGGCCTGAAGGACGTTAAGGGCGTCACCTCTCAGCGCTACAATGAGAGCTGTAGCCTTTTCTGTGTTGTTCCAGTTATTTATGGAACAGGCCGCCTCGAACTGACGTAAGTAGGTGCTCCACGGGACCTTTCCGTCGAAGGTTGGGGGCGTCACTCTGCTATGTCCCGTTCCTGATATTCCCGGTGTAACGGTGGGAGGGCGTTGGCGCAGCTCGGCAACTTCCTCTCGTAGAGCGTTGAATTTCTCCTCCACCCCCGTCAGTGGGCGTTGGCGCAGCTCGGCAACTTCCTTTTTTAAGACGTTGAATTTCTCCTCCACCCCCATCAGCGGGCGTTGGCGCAGCTCGGCAACTTCCACTTGTAAGGCGTCGAACTTCTTTTCCACTGCCGTGACTTCCTCACGCAGACCCAGTTCTAATTTCTTCAGGTCCTGTGTCAACTTATTCTGACCGTCTTCCATCTTCTTCTGGCCGTCCTCTATCCTCTTCAGGTCCTCCGCTAGCTTATTTTGACCGTCTTCCATCTTCTTCTGGCCGTCTTCTAGTTTGGCAGTTAGGTCCTCGGCTAACTTCTTCTGGCCGTCCTCCATCTTCTTCTGGCCGTCCTCCATCTTCTTCTGGCCGTCCTCCATCTTCTTCAGGTCCTCCGCTAACTTATTTTGACCGTCTTCCATCTTCTTCTGGCCGTCTTCTAGCTTCTTCTGGCCGTCTTCTACTTTGGCAGTTAGCTCCTTGGTTAAATTCTTCTGGCCGTCTTCTATGCCATTTAACTTTTCTAGCAATGCTGCCAATTGCGCCTCCATTTTAGTTGTTTGCCTTGTAAAGGGCATGCACTCACAGAAAAATTAGAGAAAATGACCTGCTCGGGTTTTGAAACCAGGACGGTCAGGTGTTGTGCTTGAGTTCGTAATCCCACTTCTGACACCAGTTGTTACGTGCCACCCCCTAGTGGCACCTTTGTTAACTGGATTACGGTGGGTATAAAACACAACACCAATTACTGCTTAAAGAAATAATTAATTTTATTGCAGCCAGAAAAATACACTACTCAACAGCAATCATTACCTTACTCCAGTTTCCTCACGTCGAGAATACTTTCCCTTTCACTTGTCAACAGACCACAGTTAATCCTCTTCGCTAATGAGTCCGCTCCCGTACGCTCGCTGGAAATAGCTGCACTAGGTCTGTCACTGTACTATACACTGTTTCACAAGCACCACAATCACTTCCTCGGTGTCAAGAGAATCAGCTTCACTAGGGGTTTCGCAAGTCACCACACTTCTGTCGCTCAAGATAATCGCTCGCACTAGCTCGTAAAACACAACAACAACCACTGCTTGACAGGTCGCTCTTATATAGCAGGCCGGTGACTCAATAAATGCTTCTAGATCCATCCAGGGTTCACGGCTTCTCGAGGTTTCCATCGCTGGTCCAGTCACGAATATTCTGGACTATCCCTTTGTCCTAGTAGCCCTGTTGCATAAGGCGCACGCAATACAGGAGGAAAGGCACAGCCCAGCCCTGGGGCAGTTGTGACTCATGCGGCGAATGATGACACAAACTCACAGCCGTAACAATAATAAAATAAAGAATAGTTACAATATTTTGAATACACTACAGTACATTTTTTAAATAATAGGAAAGAAACCTCTAAGTCCCCTTGAAGAAGATTATGTAAACTATGAAATATTAAAATATTACTTTGCGACTTTTTTCCCGGCTGAAGTCTTCTATCATTTCACTGAAATCTAAACTTGCTAAACGGTCACGGGAGGTCATAGCTGCACTGAAAAAAAAAAATGATATGAATTTTGAATTAGTTTGAATAGTTTGAAAAGTATAATTAATTAATCAATTAAATTTAAAACAATCCATGGCGCGGGGCCCTGGGCGGACGCCCTTCTCGCCCTCCCCTAGATCCGCCACTGAGTACGGTAACCGGATTGAAGTACGATACTATTCCGGTCCCCACTGGGCAGGCGGCTCACGTAGTGAATATCTAAATAACGTCTTTTGTTATTTGTATATATAACATGATGTCGAAGAACGAAGTTGAACGAACTACTGTCAATAACGTTATTTGAAAGTCAGTTAAAGGACGTTTCTCATAATATCGTTATTCACTTATTTTCGTTGTTATTGTCAAACCCGAACTCGAATGAACGAAATTCGTTAGTAAAATGACGGCTAGCGGCTTCGGTGGCGTAGTTGGTAGCATGCTGAGCTTTTATGCCCTATATAGCGGGTTCAAACCCGACCGAAGTCGTCGGATTTTTTAAGAACGTTAAAAATCCCTCAGTATGGCTTCTTTCGGAGGGGAAGTAAAGCCGGCGGTCCATGTCATAGATTTATGGCATGTTAAAGGACCTTCCACTAATTACACCTGTGTGAAGCTAAATTATATATACGGTAGGTTAAACATTTTTGACTAAAGTTCTTAGGTTCGTCCGTTCGTCGTCAAGAGTCGACGGCGGTGGCATCTGGTAATTGACGGTGGGTTTGGCGGCAAAAGTAGGAACTACTTGGAAAAATTTAATGTCTGCAGTCCTTACTTGAATTAAAACAGATACACACGCTAATACAGTCATCACAATTAACACCGGTTATCAGACGGATCCTACACACACACAAAGTACACGGGGCTACTTGACCGCGTTGTCGCAGCCCCTAAACTAAGGAACCAAACAACCAACCGAAATGACATATAGAATTGAGTTTTACATATTAATGTTATTCGCATGTTTTTGTTTGTTATTAGTCAAACTCAATCTTTAAGGAGAGAAATTGTACCGATTCCGTCAAAAACGTTAAAGAAACAGATCGAAGTGAGGGTTGGTTGGTTCCTCAGTTTAGGGACTGCGACAACGTGGTCATGAAGTCCCGTGTACTTTGGGCGTGTGTAGACTCTGTCTGATAACCGGTGTTAATTGTGATGGCTGTATTAGTGTGTGTTGTCTGCAATTCTGGTAAGGACTGCAGACGATAAATTTCATGTAGTTTCTACTGTTGCTACCACATGCTACCGTCAACGACACATAGCTGAAAACTTGGCTACTATATGCCACCGCAATCAGCACCTAGCAGCGAACATTGGAACTGTATAACCTAGAAATTTCGCTTCACACAAGTGTAGTTTGTAGAAGGTTCTTTTACATGCTATAAATGTATGACATGGATCCGCCGGAAGATATACTGAGGGATTTTTAACGCTCTTAAAAATCCGACGACTTTGACCGGGTTTGAACCCGCGATCTTGGGCATAGAAGCTCAGCATGCTACCAACTATTCCACCGAAGTCGCTTGAAGTGAAGTGACATAGATTATGACATGAAAAAGAACCTTCCACTAACTGCGCTTGTGTGAAGCTAGATTTCTAGGTTAGATTTGATTATTCGCACGCCTTCAATGTTGGTAAAATCTCATGGTGAAGGAAGACGTTGTGTGGGAATAATTACGTCATACAAAGAAGGTTTATATAATAGTACAAGCCTATAATGGCAATAATTAAGACACGAGTAGCAAGTTTTGTAAGTCCCATACGAGTGTCTTAATTGCCATTATATGTGAGTTGCATACGACTCTTTATATTCGACGATAATTATAACTTTATTTTAACATACATGGATGGAATGTTATCATAACCTCAATGTTGTCACTTGTGTCCGACATATTAGATTTTGTAAACAAGTGCATTGTGCGCAGGTGCAATGCTATCCTTACCTAATTGGTCAAACAGCTGTATCATGATGAAAATCTAGAGCTCTGATTGGTGGAGAACCTGTATCATAATGAAACTTGAACTATAATGAGCCTCATTAAGATGCAGTTTTCTGGCTTATAATATTTATATTTCGGCATGGTTGAACATAAAATATTCGAGCACCTTGGAATGGTATGCTACTAATTATATTCTTATGAACACAAATTAGCTTCATCGAGGAGAAAAACGAACCACCCAGTCTCAATAACTGCTAGAGGACCTCCTTCGGATAAACATCGATGTAACTTCTAGAAAAGTTCGGAATGAAATTTTGAAGAAATAGAATAGAAACGTCCTAATTCTACTAGAAATAATTTTACTGATTTATCTCAAATTCCAATCGGTAAGTTACACATACAGTATAGTTGGTCTCTGACTACCACGCAGTCCACCTAGTGGCGCAGTGCCATGAATTCTTTCCTGTCACCCCTGAAGACCGGGTTGGATTCTCGGCTCAGCCAAGAAATTTAATTCTTGTATGAGAGCTGGAACGGGGTTCATTCAGCTTCGTGTGGCAACACTAAGAGGAGGTGGATTCGATTCCCAACTCTGCCATCCTAAAAGTGATATTCCGTAGCTTGCCACTTCTATTCCAGACACATGCCGGGATGGTTCTTAACTTAAGGCCACAACCACCTCCTTCCCAATCCTCACTTGAATTACCATTACACACACTACTACCCACCAAGCCAAACAAAATCCCGTGGCATCACAAATGACCGCTGACCAGCCATTCGGCCTACAGGATGCGAGGTGACGCGTGATCTGCGCATTTGGGTCCCCTAGGCTTTTTCCTTTCTTCATGGGGGCGCTGAATCACTGTCAGACAGCTACTCAAATATCCTCACGAGGCTGAGTGCACACCGTTCCAGCCAGCATATCAGTTTTTTAAATCTCTGCCGGAGCCGGATATCGAACCCAGGGCCTCCGGGTGAAGGCAGTTGAGCTACCCCCTACACCACAATGACACAGGTTATCAGACAAATCCACATCCAAATACACGAGACTACATGACCACGATGACGCACGCCCCAAAACCAATCACTAACAACAACAGAATTCGTCATCCACATTACTACCTAGGTATGTTTCGAACAAGGGAAGCATTAGGTAAGGCAGGTCGAAACCTATCTTGAAACTTTGTGGACGCAATCGTTGTACTATAAGAAGACAACGTGTGGAAAATCAGCCGCCAGATTGAACTGCAAGGCTCCGAAATCGTAGCTGACATCCTCGTACGCAGGCATGATGGCTGGGGGAGCTGGACATCCCTGTGGCACTCGGAGTAGTAGCGAGGCGTGGCGTATATACTGACTGGAGCGTGCGGCTGCTTTCCACCGTCCTTGAGCGCTTGGGCCGTCAGGGCTGTCCATTCCAACATTTACGGTACTCGCTACTTCCCAATGACTTATATGAGAGATTCGCCATATGATTTTGGAGCCTTGCAGTTCAATCTGGCGAAAATATTTGCGTTGGGCTTTAATCATATAATGTACCTTCTTTGTGAAGCCAAAGCTAAAACAAAATTAAACAAAAATGTTTCTGCCCTAAATTATAAACGTTGAACAAGAATTCAAATGATAAGCTGAAGACTCTTCGTTTTCAATTTTCGAAACTCTTCCCAATTTGATTTATGTTTGTCCTTCCATTATCACTGACTCTTATTTGGTTATTGTTAAAATAAACAAGGAAGGACACTGCATATTTTTGGCAAAAAGTAACTTTTATAAATTTATATACTGTAATATCATTCCCACTTCCCTGGACAAGCTGTTCACCCTTGCTGGTATCGCATCCCCTGACATCCGCCGAAGGTAGCGGCGACAAATGAAAAGGGCAGAAACTTCTGAAGCCCATCCTCTGTTTGGACATCGACCTACAAAACCCCGACTAAAATCTAGGAAAAGCTTCCTCAGAACAACAGAAGCTCTTGTCGGGACTTCACAACAATCCCGAACCAATGTGTGGCGTGCAAGGTTCTACAGCCCTGGACAATGTTTTCCACCCTCTGAAAAACTACCAGCCGGTTTCACAGAGAAATGGAGTACAAGGAGATCACTCAACAGACTTCGGTCGGGCGTCACAAGATACAAAATTAACTTAATGAAATGGGGTTTCCATGTGGAGTCCCCGTTTTGTGAATGTGGAACAACGCAGACGTCCTATCATCTGCTTCAGTGCAGTCAGTGCCCAACAACATGCATTCTATAAGACCTGTTACATGCAACACCTAATGCCATAGAGGTCGCCAACTTCTGGGCGGCTATAGTTTGAACAAATTGAAATTTAAAATGTTGTATATAATATTATGTATGTATATTCAATTTCACACTGTAAGTGTTTCTGACACGAATGAATGATTGAATTCCGAAAATAAGTTTAACTCAACCTCAAATTAAATTCTTTTCTTATCTCGTGTCTGCAACTCAATTAATAGATTCTGCGGTTAGCTGATCAATCAATTATTCCGTTAATCGATTAATCGTATGAAGGGTCAGTCGATTAATCGTTTTCGATAAATTTCAAATTATTCGATTAATCGCTTATTACCAGCTCTGGTTGTAAGCCCTCTGGTGAGATAGGCTTAGAAGACCATGAATTGGAAACAAGGAGAAGTCCTGTATTTACTTACCCGGCTCCCAATGAAATCCTGAGTCAGCACGAAGATTACTTTTCGACTCTTCTCCAAGGAAGCTACAACGTTGGTATCGATCGCTGCGCCAAGAGTGAAGTCTCGATCGTGTAAACACAGTCGATATCCTCCATGACCATTCTCTAGGTTCGGAAGAAGCTCCTCTGCCACCCACTTCAAATTACTGCCACTGAAACACAGCACACCCAAAAATTATTACTATTAGTAAGGATTAAATGTTTAAAATTTTACACCAAATCAATACTCAACACACGTATATTTTAGCCTATTTTCAATTTTGAAAAAAAAAAAAAATAGGCTTATGAGATCACCTTTTGACCGTGTGTGTGTGCACGCGCGAGCGTGTGTGTGTGTGTGTGTGTGTGTGTCCCTAATAACTTCTAAATGGCTGTAGAGATTTCAATGAAACTCAGTAAGTTCATAGCACCATTCCGGACGACTCCGACCGTGCCCTTCAAATTTTGTTACGTCTCACCAATCCAACATGGCGGCTGTGCGAAATACTTCACAAGCATTCAATATCTCCGAAACTATTACCGATATCACCCTGGAATTTTTTACGGTGATAAAGGAAACTACTAGAAGTTCACACATGTGACTTTTGAAAAACTGGTAACTACTAAACCTACATGGCGGCCACGCGAATTTGCGACTTTCAAATAGACGTTTCTCGCGATTTAACCAACCAAACGCAATAAAACTTGGTACAGTATATGTTTATACATATTGTAATACACCGACATCTAACTTCGTTCAATTGCTTACATAACCACAAGATGGCGGCTGCGCGAAATATTTCACCGGCATTCTATATCTCTGAAACTCTTAGCGGTATCACCCTGAAATTTTGTACGGAGACAAAGGGCTCTACTGGAAGTTCATCTATAAGACTTTCAAAAACCGGTTAACTACAAAACGAACACGGTGGCCAAGCGAATTTGAAAATTTTAAATAGAACTTTCTCGCGATTTAATGTTCCAAACGCAATGAAACTTGGTACAGGAAATGTTTATACACATTGTAATGCACTGGTATCTAATTTAGTCCAATTGTTTACATAACCTCAAGATGGCGGCTGTGCGAATTTTAAAATTAAGTTTTTATTTCTTGTGTCTTAATCATGCGATCGAAGTGAAAGTTTGAACAATGAACCTACGCAATAATTTTCCTTTAATGGTACATGACTCTATGGCCTATATATTTAACAATCCAACATGGCGACCATCCGAAATACTTAGACGGCTCTGAATATCTACGAATCTATTATAGCAATCAAACTGATTTTTTATGTTCATAGGGGCTATGAACATAAGTTCACCTATAGGACTTTAAATAACCTGGTGATCACAAATCAAAAATGGCGGTGACGCGAAGTATAAATATTCACATGGACGTTTCTCGCAATTTAACCATCCGAGTGCAGCGAAACTTGGTACAGTAAATCTTTATACGAATGTTAATCCACTGGCATCTAATTTATTTCAATTGTTTCCATAACCACAAGATGGCAGCTGTGCGAAATTTTAAAATCTCCTTGTTACTTCTTGTGTCCTAATCATGCGATTGAAGTTTGAATGCTACACGTACAGTACACAATAATCTTCATGTAACAGTACATAACTCTATGACCTACATATTGTACTCGAGGGCATTAGGCTGACTGGTGTCGAACCTGGGACACTGGGAAATGGAGAACAGACTGGAGAAGCCACCTAGAAACGAACCCAGGGTCTTTGAGGGAGTTTAAGCTAGAAAAACCCCTAGAGAGAGGTCACAATAAATCACTAAGGTGATATGATATGAATTCTGACATCATTTATTAACAGAATGCAGAAAATATAAGCAGAATACGACAGTATTTGGCTGTAGAATGCTTGCAGTTTCTCAGCATAGCACTAGGAGTTGGAGACCTTGACATTTTACAAATCGTTTTTGAAACTGGGCATGTTTTCGTGGCGAAGTGTCAGTCATTTGGGACTCTTTACACCGTCTGAGGAGGGTGAGGACAAGGATATATGGTCCAGTAAATCTCCCCAAGACAACGGCAGAGTGTAGTGGAGTGAGGAACAGCAAGGATAATTTAATGATTACTCGCGATTGGAGTACGTCAGAGACATGAGAGTTGTACCAATGTGAATTTAATGCAAGGAGGCTAATTATCAGGCCATCAAACGTCGAAATTGAAGCAGATTTAAGGTAATGCGGATGGACACAGCATCAATGAGTTAAGCGCAGAGATAATACTAGGCCTTAGGGGAACAACCACCCACGCCGCGTCAGTACGTGCTGGGGAAGGCAATTAATTCTAATTAATTGACCGATCGATTCTCATTCACGCAGGCACATATGTAATCAGCGATGCAATATGGACCAGGAAAACATCATTTCAAGCCAGGAAAAGCAATTAGAGGAGATATGAAGCTCCAGGAAATTTGAGAACCTACTTTTCTTGTGAAAAGCAATATAAGGTTGCCGAGGCAGGCAGTCGAGGTCAGTTGTACCAGATTCTAGCGCGGAGCATATGCTGCTCTGGTCCATGAAAGAACGCTATAAGAGCGCAATAATTTAATAGTTTGGCATTACAAAGTCATTAATATATTAGTGTGCATTAAGTGTACAGTGTTATGTAGAAGTTAAGACAGTTTGAGCTAGACTTGACGCGGGACGTGTGTCGCCCGGGGTTAAGAAAGAACGCTACTAAGTGCGCCAAGTACGTTTACAGTTTAACATGTGTAAAAGTTATTCATGTATTAATCGTACAGTGTTATGGACAGTTGACAGTTTGAGATAGGTGAGTAGAACATAACAATGAAAGTACTATGCATTGTTGTACATACGCGAATTTATTTATGTAAAAAGTATGAAAGGGTTATTTATGCAGAGACAATGTATTGTTATACATGTGCGTGTGACGGTACAAGTGTGGTAGGAACGCTCAGATAGAAAATAACTGCATCAGTAGGACAGTTATAGTGGAAACTGTACAGATATTATGTACGTTGGACTAGCGCAGTACAGAACATATTCAGTAGACAGGTTTCTGTGTTCAGATGTGCGCAAACGTAATTATTAAGTCCATACGGGTGAAGCATTTTCACACTAATAACACTTTGCTAACGATAGTAGAGCATTTCTATGACATTATCAGTTACATATCATGTAATAGCAGTCGACAGACTTTGGGAATCACAGGGATTTTTAAGAAGCAGGCGATATTCTAGAGAAGCAGACAGGTGTCACGAGACTTTCAATCGGGATACAGGATTAATCTTGGAGGGAAAATCTACGTTACCTGTACTTCTGAGATGTTGCAGAGAAGTGTCGCCAAGAGCGAAACATTTATATAAATTACGTGTGTTCTTAAGTGATTTTATGTGTAAAAAGTATAATCTACAAGTGTAGTGGTTAATAATGTGTTATAATTATGAAAAATAGAAGCAGTAGCTTCAATATGCTAAAGAAAAGTGCAGTGTATTTCTCAGTGGAAAACCCACGTTATATGTGTGTGTACAGTGATAGAATGCCTTGCTAACAATGCAAATGGCAGGCGAAATGGATATCATATGGGCGAATCTGCCAGCAGGATGACGTGAGTACTAACACCATGATTTTGTTATAAAATGTAATCCACTATATGTCAGTAATAGCTAAAGTTGTAATATATGCCAATGAAGTTGAATTTAGAAGGTAGAACCTTCATACAGTATTTTTGTGATGAATATGGTTAAGTTAAGATGTTCGTTTTACATCGAGTTGTGTGTTAATCCGTTAAAAGTAACGTAGAAATGGCATTTGATTTAAAAGGAAATTGACGTAATGAATACGGACATTCAGTTGTTGATGTGATAAATACCGTTACGTTGTGTCGAGATAGGGAAGAATATGTCAGTAATAATAATAATAAATAAATAAACAACAGGGAAATTGTGTGTAAAAATATATTAATTTGAATAACTGTGTATTTAAGCAGTGTTATTGAAAGTAAATGGACCGTTCAAAACGAAATTACTAACAGCGTTGCTATGTCGCCAATAATAATTTGATAATGTACGGAGATATGCAAACGATGACGGGAATGGAAGTGTTTAAAAGAGAATTGAAATGCAGCTTGATAGAAAGCTTATAAGATTAAAGTGTAGAGATTGTCTTATTAATTACGGACGATTTCATCCTCACAGTAGTCAGGAAAGTCAGGTTTGCTAAAGCGACGTATGAAATCTCGTACAGCCGTGCGCGTACGGAGATATATAATGCATCCGAGCGTACTTAGTGGGAACCCTAGCTCGTGGATATGCTAATTAAGCGGCCCGGATTTGAATCACCTGGCGTATGGGAGGAAAACGAGGACACCTCGCCATGACGCATGATATCAACCGTGGACCAGCTAATTGTGTGAATTAATTCATCTCTGTGGGAGTGAATTAGATACGGAGGGAAGTGGACCCTGCTGTGATCTTTGTGAAAAGCGCCGGCTATTCCAAACCTCGACTATGTGCACGGTGAATCTCGGTTCCTCAGATAAATGTAAATGGACCTGTTGAGGCCAGCTATTAATATCCTAATGATAGGAGTACATGTTTAAACAGTTCCATATTCCGTGATATATCCTGTAAGAAAATAGGTCACCCGTACTTGGAGAGTCAAGAAAACTTTCACATGTTGTGTCTCTGAAGCCTGGAAGTGGCAGGGGGCAACGGAACGGAGAGAGACGGAGCGGGGGAAAGCGGCAGCCATTGAACACCCGCTGTGCAGGTCCATTGTATTTGAAAGAGGGTTGGGGTAGAGACCTCACTCCCTGAAAACTTGTAGTAAGATGTATGCATTGAAATTGTATGAGACCCTGATTGTTTTAAAATGATGATTGTATTGTTGAATAATGAATTTGTGTGTGATGAGACACATTGCTAATTAAGAATCGTTCTGATAGCTTAATATTTGGCCAAGATAGAAAATGTTAAAAGTTACATTTTTATACTGACAGAGACGCATAGTTCCGAGGTTGGATACTATACGCTACGCCTTATCTGAAGGGTAGCAGTAAAATCCAACTTGACACAACAGTGACAGGTGAAATATTTGAAATATAAATGGTTACGGCATGTAGTGGATTTACAAATAAAGGTTGATTAATGCATGGTAGACTCATATATTTTGGTGGGATGGAAGAAACAAGGCATGATGATACGCATATTGTATAGGGGAAAGTGCATACAATAGTTAACGAGAGATTTTAAGATTAACATTGTTTGTTTGTGTAATTTTACCAGTGCATTAGCGCACAAGGGAATGATTTTTATGGTGATTTTAGTGTAACAGTAAATCAACATTCATTTGGATTTGTGTGAGGATAAAGTGTGAATATTAATTGAGGGTGGAGTATGTTTGCATTTTTGTTTTATGTAATTGTTGTATGGTTTTGTTGTGTGTTAAGCCACGATTTTAAACTCGAATTGAATCCTTTAGTCTAGAGTTGTGTGTTGTTATTGTAGAGTTGATACCTCTTAGTTTCAAATCCAAAATATGCGACTGCTCAGTGGGTTGAATGGTACACGCCCGAGGACTGCTAATAGCTGGAGGCAGAAGCACATTTTCCATGGAAATTCTTCACATGGGAACAATATATAAAATCCAACATGGCGAACATCCGAAATATTTAGTCGGTTCTCAATATCTACGAATCTATTACAGCAATCAAACAGATTTCTTAAAGGTTGATAGGGCAATTAACATAAGTAGGATATATGAAAATAGGCTCATGGAACTACTTGTTTATATATATGATGACCTTCAATGAGGTCATCTTCAGCAAAAAAAATCAATTAAGAATTAAACCAAAATAGTATATATGTACTTAAATCTAAATAAGAAATTAAATGTTAATGATAAAATTGAAATAAAATGAAATAAAATACTAAAATGGACATCCTTACAATTCGGAATTAAATAAAATAAAATATAATACTGGTCCTTTTACAATAATTTTCAGAATGTAGTTTAAAAGCGAGAAATATTACTGGTGATTGTAAATAAATATTAAGCTATATAATTAAACAAAATTATTTATTTTGAATATTCAAAATTTTTAAACTCTGTATTGGAGAAAGATTTAGCTTATTCATTCAAGCACTGAACTGAATTAATTATTGATTTTAGAACTTAATTTTCTAAATTATTTTATGTATATTATTTTGATATTTTTTTATTATATAGCTTAACATTTATTTACAATCACCAGTTATATTTCGCGGTTTTTAATTACATTTTGAAAATTATTGTAAAAGGACCAGTATTACATTTTATTTAATTTAATTCTGAATTGTAAGGATATGCATTTTAGTATTGAATTTCAGTTTATTACAATTTTATCATTAACATTTCATTTCTTATTTAGATGTACGTACATACTGTATATGTTACAGGGAAAGTCGATTCTTAGTAAGAGTTGACTCTCCCTAGGCAGAGTCAACTCTTACTAAAAGTATCAGTAATAGTTGATTGAAAACAAACAGATCAACTTTTCCTAGGGAGAGTTAACTATGCCTGCTCTGGTTTAGTAAAAGTTGATTCACAGATTCTGCTCTGAAAATGTAACCGCGCGCGCCAAACATTTGTTATAATTATTAAAATATTGCCATTGTTTGGACTCGTACTTCCATTATTGGACCGACCGTTATCGATCTGAACATTTCTTTGTTTTATTACCCCCACCACACAACAGGCAGTTGCCATTCGTCATTACTCGGCTCTTTATTGTTGTGCAATAGGGACAAAATATTCATTTACGTTTAAATTATTAGTTTAAGTGTGTAATAATTATGTCAGACACCACGACAGAACAGATTTGTGAAAAACTGCAGCAGGAACACTCGACTTACAAGGTAAATTCACTGACATTAACCAAATTGAAATATGATAGCTGCATTCAAAAAGGGAAAATTTTAAAACTGCAATTAAAAAAAGTAACGGTATGAGGTTTTTAAGATGATATGACATTATTGAAGTAAATGGTATTACAAAACTAATACACCCTGTCACAGACCAATACAGCATAAGGTATTATGTTTTTGATGAAGAGTTGTTTGGAGTTCTTAATGAAGCGTACATAGCCTATCCACTGGACACGAAGGAAGAGATCGTATGATTCAGAAATTGATATGGATATTTTAAAATGTTATTACAAAGGACATTTTACTATTTTTAAGCTTGTGCGAATCTTGAGATAAAAAATTGAAACATAAAAGGAAAGGACTGGTTGTAAAGCCTTTGTTATTCAAGGAAATGAATTCACGATGTCAAGTGGACTTGATTGACTTTCAGTTGCAACCTGATGAAGACTTCAAATTTATAATGGTGTACCAGGACCATTTAACAAAGTTTGTTGTGCTAAGGCCACTGAAATCAAAGACTGCAGACGAAGTATGTAATAATATCGTTGATATCTTTACTTTGTTAGGCGCTCCTTGTATTTTACAATCAGACCATAGGAGAGAATTTGTTAATAAAATTATTGACAGTCTGGTTAATACATGGCCGAACTTCAAAATGGTGCACGGCAAACCACGAAATAGTCAGAGTCAAGGTAGCGTCGAAAGAGCCAACCAGGACATAGAGAATATGATAACCACCTGGATGCAAGACTACACAACGTCAAAATGGAGTGAAGGCTTAAAGTTTATTCAACTTATGAAAAACAGTGCATTGCATAGTGTGATAAAACGATCCCCGTATGAGGTAATGTTCGGTTGCCCCCCCCCCCCCCCCCCCCCCCCCCCCGAGACACTACCAACTGAGGTACTGGAAAATTTAGAAACAGAAGAGGATCTACAATGCGCAATTGATCAAATTCAGCAACAACAAGAAAACGAAAGTGGAAGTAACGGGAATGGAAATCCTGATGAAAATGAAACAAACCAAAATGTATCAAGTGGTGAAAAGCTCTTAGATGATGGTGATTATCTCCTCACTAACCTGGACAAGTCTACTGAGGACATCAAGAGACAGAGAAATGAAGCTTTCTACTGTCTAGAACAACAAGCTTAACGCATGAAAGAAAAAACTCAGATCACATTCATCCGCCAGTAGAAAAATGAACATCAGTTCGAATTCCTGTCCCGGATGTCGACCGCGGTTGAGGAGATGCTCGATCTATCCTTGGCGTGGTACTGGAGGTTGTCGATGATGGATTTTATCGAATTGGAACGAGAAATGGAATTCTAAAGCAGCTTTCCTCAGGGTACGTTTTCAGAGCTAAAATAAAAGATATCTCTCTCCTCTTCTTCGCTGCCCATAGTATTAAATTGTTCACATTTCAATGATTACATATTTTCAGGTCTCAATTCAGTAAATGTCCTACGAACGTTATCCAAGAAAATTAAGTTCCTATTGATAAAACAATAGCTGTGAGGACTGTTGCAACTTCACAATCACTTGGGGTGGACAAGGTTTTTTTCAAATTGCAACACTAAATGCGAATCCATGAAGTGCATGTGCAAGAAGAAAAGTGTAGGCTACTTTGCAACTCAAAGTGTCACAAATCTTTACCTTGCTGTAATACGTGATAAATATTTCTATCTCTTTATGTATTTTAAAGGCTTTTCATTTTTATTAGTTCCTCTTAAACATTTCTTTCTCATAATGTATTGGTTTTGCCTTCCTATTTGTTCTTTATTAGCTGGTACCATTTCCTTGCAAATAGTCAACTGTTACTACCGCAAGACAGTGAGAGTATAGCCTACTTTCCCTAGGTATAGTCAACTCTGACTAGTAAATGTTGATCGAAATTGAACACTTACCACTTTTAATCAACTTTTACTGAAAAGATCAGTAAGAGTCGACTTTACCTAGGAAGAGTCAACTCTTACTGGAGAATCAACTTTCCCTGTAACATATATACTGTTTTGGTTAAATTCTTAATTGATTTTTATTTTTTAGCTGAAGATGACCTCATTGAAGGTCGAAACTTGTCCTATATATAAAAAATATATATGTGTTGAGTATTGATTCGGCGTATAATTTTAAACATTCAATTCTATTATCAATACGGATATTTAAAACATTTGTTTTTTCAGTGGCAAATGTGTTTGCATTCTATTAGTAAGGATACCATTTATATCAGGGCCCTATTCTATGAGCCATCGGAATCTAGCCACTCGATTCCATTTCAATGTCATCGGAATCAGGCGCATTCTAAGTCGATCAAAATGTTGCCTGTTCTAGAGACACAGACACATGCTAAAAGAAACCAGTTTCGATGGCAGCATTTCTACGACTACAGTACCGTACCGTATTTCACTCGTATATTCCTAAATCACATCAAAGACAAGCATAGAACTCCAGCAATGGTTTAATTAGTTAGTTATTGTTGTTTTAAGGGACGGAACTACGAGGTCATCTGCCCCTACCAGCAATGGTTTAAGTTCTATTATTATTATTATTATTTTAATTATTATAAAATCTTTGATATTCTACCTAATGTGATACAAGGTGGTCCGGATAACGAAAATTCCAGGTATCAGAATAGTACATTATGCAACGAGCCTATAATGGCTATAATTAAGACACGAGTATTTTTTATAAAACGAGCGTATGCGAGTTTTATAATTTCCATACGAGTGTCTTAATTACCATTATAGGCGAGTTGCATACGACTGTTTATTTTCGACGATAATTATAACTTTATTATATGTTTTAACATAAATATTCATAAATATCTGTTGAGACTGTCACTAGAATTTTGTGATCGGGTGCTGCGCAGGGTAGGATACCTCTGAATTCCAAGCTCTCTGACCGACCGACGCATGCGCTCTGTGTGCTTCAATGCCATATGTGCAGATTGAGCACCAGTATTCAGTAAAAATTGTCACCGAAATCGTTTGAAATCAACCCGCTGTGTAGAAAGTGGATTTGGGGATATTAAGTTTCAGTGTCTCATATTCACCAGTTTATTTACGCGAACATATGGACGGTGCACTTTCGGTAATTTATACAGACATGTTGGAATTTAAGCGCAGGCGCGAAGGTATCCTTATCTAATTGGTCAAACAACTGTTTCTAGAGCTGTGATTGGTGGGAGAAACTGTTTCGTATTGAAAAATAGTGTTATAATGACCATCATTATGATACCGTTTTCAGACATATAATTGTCAGGGTCGAACATAAATTATAATTAAAACACACAGTCGAAGTTGTATTTTATAATTAGGCATAAAACTAACTTTAAGATCAAATAATTACAGCATGAAAACACAAGTAAAACAAGTAGTTTCGAGAAGAACTATACAGTCTATTTTCATATATCCTACTTATGTTAATTGCCTCTATCAACATACAAAATTTCAGTTTCAGTGATGTAATACAGTCGTCGATATTGAGAGCCGTCTAAATATTTCGGATTGTCGCCATGGTGGATTTTTATATATGTAGGTACTATTAAATGTACTATGTACTATTAAATGAAGATTACTGTGTAGGTGGAGTATTCAAACATCAATCGCATGATTAGGACACCAGAAACGAACATCAGATTTTAAAATTTCGCAGAGCTGCCATCCTAAGGTTATGAAAACAATTGAAATAAATTAGATGCCAGTGGATTGAAATTTGTATAAGCATTTATGATTCCAAGTTTTACTGCGCTCGGATGGTTAAATCGCGAGAAAGGTCCATTTAAATATTTATATTTCGCGTCACCGCCATGTTGGATTTGTGCTCACCAGGTTACTGAAAGTTCTATAGGTAAACTTCTGTTCATAGCCTCTATCACATACACAATTTCAGTTTGATTGCTATCATAGATAATTCGATATTGAGAACCGTCTAAATATTTCGGTTGGTCGCCATGTTGGAATTTTATGTATGTAGGCCATAGAGTTATGTACAATTAGATGAAAATTTTTGCGTAGGTTCATTATTCAAACGTTCACTTCGATCGCATGATTAATACACAATAAATAAAAACTTACTTCAAATATTGCGAACAGCCGCCATCTTGAGGTTATGTGAACAATTGAACTAAACTAGAAGCCAGTGCATTACAATGTGTATAAACATTTACTATACCATATTTCACTGCGCTCAGATGGTTAAATCGCGAGGAAAGGCTATTAAAATGTCCCACATTCGCTTGGCCGCCATGTTCGTTTTGTATTTTGCAGGTGTTTGAAAGGCTCATAAGTGATCTTCTAATAGTGCCCTTTATCACTGTACAAAATTTCATGGTGATATCAGCAATAGTTTCGGAGATATAGAATGCCGGTGAAATATTTCGCACAGCCGCCATCTTGCGGTTATGTAGACAATTGAACTAAATTAGATGGCTGTGCATTACAATGTATCATTTGCTGTATCAAGTTTCATTGTGTTTGGATGGTTAAATCGCGGGAAAAGTGTGTTTAAAAGTTTCAACTCCGCTTGGCCGCCATGTTCGTTTTATATTTTACAGGTTTTTGAAAATCCCTTAGGTGAACTTCTAGTAGTGATAATGAGAGTACTACTAGAAGTTCAGCTATGAGATTTCAAAAAAACTTGTAAAATACAAAACGAACATGGTGGCCAAGCAAAGTTGAAACAGTTAAATAGATTTTTGTCGTGATTTAAGCATCCAATTGCAATGAAACTTGGTACAGCAAATGATTAAACACATTGTAATGCACTGCCATCTAATTTAGTTCAATTGTGTATATAACCTCAAGATGGCGGCAGTGCGAAATATTTCACCGGCATTCTATACCTCCGAAAGAATTACTGATATCACCCTGAATTTTTTTACGGTGATAAAGGGTGCTACTAGAAGTTCAGCTATGAGACTTCCAAAAACCTGTAAAGTATAAAACGAACATGGCGGCCAAGCGATGGTGAAACATTTTAATAGACTCTTCTCGCGATTTAACCATCTGAACACAGTGACATATGGCACAGTGACATATGGCACAGTGAATGTTTATGGACATTTTAATGCACTGGCATCCAATTTAATTCAATTGTTCACATAAACTCAAGATGGTGGCTATGCGCAATTTTAAAATTAATTTTTTATTTATTGTGTATTAATCATGCGATCGAAGTGAACGTTTGAATAATGAACCTACGCAAGAATCGTCATATGATAGTACATAACTCTATGGTCTACATATATAAAGGTCCAACATAAAGACCAACCAAATAATTTAGACGGTTCTCAATATTTAATTACAGCAATCAAACTTATTTTTTTTATGTTGATAGAGGCAATTAACATAAGTAGGATATATATGAAAATAGGCTGTACAGTTCTTCACGGAACTACTTGTTTTCAAGCTGATATCGTCAGCAACATCCCAGTCCCGCTCATCGCAAGAGCTCCCTTATGCAAACAAATCAATGACGTATTCACTTGCGCTATTCTCAGGCCTGAAATTATTGACGAGTGAAACATGTCATCCCTTATTAGCATACTTTCATTTGTGAAAAAAAGAAGAAGAAAAAAACAGGCTTATGAGATCACCTTCTGTCCGTTTATAGCCTATTTTCATTTATGAAACAAGTAGTTCCGTGAAGAACTATACAGCCTATTTTCATATATCCTACTCATGTTAATTGCCTCTATCAACATACAAAATTTATGTTAGAAGATTGTGATAGATTCGTAGATATTGTGAACCGTCTAAATATTTCAGATGGTCGCCAGGTTGGATTTTATGTACTGTTACATGAAGATTATTGTGTACATGTGGTACTTAAACTTCAATCGCATGATTAGAACACAAGAAGTAAAAACGAGATTTTAAAATTTCACACAGCTGCCAACTTGTGGTTATGGAAACAATTGAAATAAAAGAGATGCCAGTGGATTAACATTTGTATAAGCATATAACGTGCAAAGTTTCACTGCACTCGGATGGTTAAATCGCGAGAAACGTCCATTTAAATATTTATACATCGCGTCGCCGCCATGTTAGATTTGTGCTCACCAGGTTACTGAAAGTCCTATAGGTGAACTTATGTTCATAGCTTCTATGAACCTAAAAAATTTCAGCTTGAATGCTGTAAAAGATTCGTAGATATTGAGAACCGTCTAAATATTTCCGATGCTCGCCATTTTGGATTGTTATATGTATAGGCCATGGAGTTATGTACCATTAAAGGAAAATTATTGCGTAGGTTCATTACTGAAACTTTCACTTCGATCGCATGATTACGACTCAAGAAATAAAAACTTAATTTTAAAATTTCGCACAGCCGCATCTTGAGGTTATGTAAACAATTGGACTAAATTAGATGCCAGTGAATTACAATATTTATAATTATTTACTGTACCACATTTCACTGCGCTCAGAGAGTTAAATCACAAGAAAAGTCTGTTAAAATGTTTCAAATTCGCTTGCCCGCCATGTTCGTTTTTTACTTTGCTGGTTTCAGAAAGTTACATAGATAGGCTAAACTTGTACCAGTGCCCTTTATTAGCGTACAAAATTTCAGGGTAATATCTGTAATAGTTTCGGAGATATGGAATGCCAGTGAAATATTTCGCACAGCCGCCATTTTGAGGTTATGTGAACAATTGAACTAAATTAGACGCCAGTGCATTGCAATGTGTGTAAACATTTGCTGTACCAAGTTTCATTACGTTTGGATAGTTAAATCACGAGAAAAGTCTATTTAAAAGTCTCAAATTTGCTTGGCCGCCATGTTGGTTTTGTAGTTACCAGGTTTTTGAAAGTCTCATTGGCGAACTTCTAGTAGTACCCTTTATCACCGTACACAATTTCAGGGTGATATCGGTAATAGTTTCGGAGATACTGAATGCTGGTGAGAAATTTCGCACAGCCGCCATGTTGGATTGGTGATACACAATAAAATTTTAAGAGTACGGTCGAGGTCACCCAGAATGGTTCTTTGAACATAGCGAGTTTCATTGAAATCGCTCCAGCCGTTTAGATGTTATTAGGGGGCGCACACACACACACACACATCACACACGCATGCACACACTGACACACGGACAAAATGTGATCTCATAAGCCTATTTTTAACCTATTTTCATTTTTCATTTTTGAAAAAAATAAAGGTGATCTCATAAGCCTATTTTTAACCTATTTTCATTTTTGAAAAAAAAAAAAAAAAGGCTTATGAGATCTCCTTTTGTCCGTGTGTCTGTGTGTGTGTGATGGTGTGTGTCCTCCCCTAATAACATCTAAACGGCAGGAGTGATTTCAATGAAACTCGATAAGTTCATAGCACTATTCCGGGCGACCCCGACCGTGCCCTTCAAATTTTGTTACGTCTCACCAATCCAACATGGCGGCTGAGCGAAATATTTCACCAGCAGTCAATATCTCAGAAACTATTACAGATATCACCATGGAATTTTGTACGGTGATAAAGGAAGCTACTAGAAGTTCACCTATGTGACTTTTGAAAACCTGGTATCTACAAAACCAACATGGCGGCCAAGCGAATTTGCGACTTTTAAATAGACGTTTCACGCAATTTAACCAACCAAATGCAATGATTCTTGGTACAGTATATGATTATACACATTGCAATACACCGACATCTAACTTCGTTCAATTGTTTACATAACCTCAAGATGGCGGCTGTGCGAAATATATATATATTTTCTTGACATTTGCTACCCATGTAATTTATACATTTCATCTCATACAACACAAGCATATCTCTACATAATTCAATCCATTCTCAACAAGCAGATAACCTCTCTCATTATTCCCACCAGAAGAATCTGAATAGCCGACTATCATAAAAGGAACATAGAATAATGAAACTTCATCAAAGATCAAAGCCCCCTGTTACCCATTGCTGGACCACCACAACGAATCTAGTTGGCAAATGTACTAAACCCTTTGCAGTGTCCCAGCAAGAAGTGGCCATGCTTCGAACTATATATGTTCCTTGAAAAAAAAAAAAAGGTACCGTTTCAATTCGTCGCCCTATACTCTATGAGTGATTCTCGCGTGAGAAACACGTGAGGATCACATATATAAAAAATCACAGAGCTCAAATTATAAAACATCATCAAATACAGTAACTGAAACTACCAATAAGCAGTATGTTCTCATTGATCGGATGTTACCATTAAGTCTCTTGGATCATTCAACAACACATTGATAATGGGAAGATGGAATGCTGCAGTTTTTCCTGAGCTTGTTTGAGTACATTCCACAACCTCTCTTCTCTGGACTATGATAAGAATCACATGTTTCTGAATTGGGGTAGGTTTCAGATATCCACTCTTTTGACATTATCAAGTAAAAAATGCCGTAACCCACTGTTCTCAAATCTCTCAATAAGTTGTAGCACGTCATCTCCAGTAACCTTCACTCGAATATTGTCGTAGCTGTCAACATTTATACAGGAACAGATACCGCCAGAAAACATAACGTTATTATCTTCAGTTGACTCTAGAAGAATATAGAGTTCTACACGAGGCTTCTGAGACTTATTTTCATCTCTATCACTGTCACCATTTCCATCCTCATCATGCTTTCGACCTCTCCAGGGCCTGTCTCCAGCATTTCTTCTAAAACGCAGAGTATCACCAGTACCATTTTCATCATTATCACGCCTTCGATATCCGCCGCCTCCACCTCTATCTTCATCATCATTATCACGTCTTCCATATCCACCAACAGAAAGAAAACATGCAGTTATCAAGATTGAGAACTTTATCTTAATCCTCAGCATTACTACCTTCCCCTTCATCAACTTCTTCTCTCTCTTTCGTTTCTCCTTTCTCTTCTACTTTTTCCCTTCCTTCATCTACCTCCTTTAGCTTCTTCCATATCCCCTGCTTTCTTTCCTTCTTCCGATTCACCTTCTCCCTCCTTCCTTTCTCCTTTCTCTTCTACCTATTTCCTTCCATCATCATAATCTGCTTTCTTTTCTTCTTCACTTTCTTCCTCCTTCATTTTTCGTTTCTCTTCTACCTCTTTCCTTCCATCATCATCTGCTTCCTTTCCTTCTTCACTTTCTTCCATTTCACCTTCTTCCTCCTTCATTTTTCCTTCCATCATCTACTTCTTTTCTTCTTCACCTTCTTCCATTCCCCCTCCTTCTTTACCTTCCTCCTTGCTCTTCATTTTCTTCTGTTCTCCTTTTCCTTTCTTTTATTTTTCTTCTTCGCCTTCCCTTCCAGCTTTCATTTCCTTCTCTTCCTCATTTTCCTCATCAGCCTTATCTTGCTCAACAGTTGCTTTCTTCTTATATTTTCTTTCCTTTGTCCATTTTATCTTCTTTTACTTTATCAGCTTCTCTGTTTTCATCTGTTCTTCACTTAGTCTTCCTCCTCCTTCTCCTGTCTTCCATCTCATCCTTTTATTCATCCGCCTTGTCTTCCTTGTCTTCCTTCTCAACTGCTTCTCTCTTCTTCCCTTCCACATTTTCCTCATCTGCCTTATCTTGCTCAACACTTCATTTCTTCTTATCTTTTCTTTCCTCTTTCCCTTTGTCCCCTTTATCTTATTTTCCTTCTTCTTCTTCTTCTTCTTCTGATCCTTCACTCTCTTATTCCATCTGCATGACATCTCGTTCTCTTCCTACTCCTTCTCTTTGCCTTCCATTCCTGCTTCTCTCTCTTTCGTCCATCTTTCATTTCATCTTCATTTTCTTCCTCTTCATTTCCATCTTCTTTACACCCCCACCTCACTGATGATTTTCCTGCTTCTTAAACTCTTATCTCATTCACTTCCTCCTCTTTTATGTTATCCTCCACCTTTTCCTTTACCTTGACTTCTATCTCATCCTCCTCCTCCATTTGACCTTGTACTTCTTCACCTTGTTCTCTCTTTTGTCCATCTTTCATTTCTTCTTCATTTTCTTCCTCTTCATTACCATCTTCTTTACGCCCCCACCTCTCTGATAATTGTCCTGTTCCTTAATTTCACTTATCTCATTCACTTCCTTACTTATAGACTCATTCCACTGCTTCACAGTCTCCTTTAATTCATTAATATCAGAACTAACAGACTCGTGTAATGAAATGAACTTGTAGACCCCTTTAATAAACTAACAGACTCCTTTAATAAACTAGTAGACTCCTTTAATAAACTAGTATACTCCTCTGATGCCCAACATATCTCTGTAACCTTGCTGATCAGCATTAGTAACACATCCCGATTTATATCCACCGCCATTTCTTTTTCTACTTGCACTGTACTCACGTTATATTACTCATCCTTGTCCGTGCCCGACGTTGAGGTGCCATTTGTAACGTTTCAAGGGGTGGTGGGGTTAATTTGGTGTCGTTTCATGTTATGCACACTAGGGAAACACAATCAATTCCTTGTAAAACATAACTCTGACTTATATATTTATATCCTTCACATTTGCTACCCATGTAATTTATACATTTCATCTCATACAACACAAGCATATCACAACATAATCCAATCCATGCTCAACCAGCAGATAACCTTTCTCATTATTCCAACCAGAAGAATCTGAACAACCGACTATCATAAAAGGAGCATAGAATAATGAAACTTCATCAAAGATCAAAGCCCCCTGTTACCCATTGCTGGATCACCACAACGAATCTAGTTGGCAAATGTACTAAACCCTTTGCAGTGTCCCAGAAAGAGGTGGCCATGCTTCGAACTATATATGTTGAAAAGGAACCGTTTCAGTGTGTGTCCCTTCCCCTAACAAAATCTAAGCGGCTAGAGCGATTTCAACGAAACTCGGTGAGTTTTGTTATAGTTATAGTACTCTTCCGTCCGACCCCGACCGTGTCCTTCAAATTTTATTATTCTTATTTAAGTGCCATCTCCTCTCAGGAGGTTGAGCACGAAACAGCTCAATAATGGAACAATTGAACCAAGTTTTCAGATTATCGATCCAAGAAATGCGTCTTCTGCCTGGTCTTCTTTTGCCTTGTAACTTTCCTTGAATGACCAGCTGCAGCAGATGATATTTCTCTCCTCTCATCGCATGACCCAGATACTGCAGTTTTCTAATTTTGGCGGTATTTAATATTTCCTTTCTCTTTCCCATCCGCCTCGTCACCTCATCGTTGGTGACCTTATCTTTCCAACTCAACCTCAGTATCCTTCTGTACGCCCATAGCTCAAATGCCTCCAATCTGTTCATTTCTCCTTTCTTTATGTTCCACGTCTCAACTCCATAGAACAAGGTAGAGAAGACATGGCTTCTCAGAAATCTAATTTTTAGATGTAAATTAAGGTCTCTGCTACAGAACACTCTCCTCATTTTATGGAATGCATTTCTGGCTTGACCGGTCCCTTACGTTATCTCCTCAGTACAGTCAATGTAGCAGTTCACATTTGTTTCTAAATACTTGTACTTTGTCACTTGCTGTACTGTCTCTCCACTGATTATCAAGCTATCTTGATGTTGTGTTATAACAACGTGTCATATGCAAATCTTAAGTTGTTTATTATTTTTCCATTCAATTTAATTCCTGCTGTTTCTTCCTCAAAAGCTGCGTGTAATATTTCTTCCGAGTATTGATTAAACAGCATAGGAGACAAGACACAAACTTGTCTAAGACCGCGTTTTATTTCCACCTCTCCAGATAGCTCCCTACCTTCCTTTATGACCGCAGTCTGTTTGTAATAAATATTGCTGATGATTCTAATGTCCTTCACATCCAAGTTCTTCTTCTGGAGCAATTGGATGAGGCAATCATGACGAACTTTGTCGAAAGCTTTATTATAATCCAAAAAGCAGACATACATCGATTGATTGACATTTAACCATCTCTGTGCCAGCACACTGAAGGTAAACAGGGCTTCTCTGGTACATTTCTGAAACCAATTTGTGTTTCACTGATATCCTGTTCCAATTTTTTGAAGATCCTTCGATGGATAATTTTAGGAATAATTTTAGTGTATGACTCATGAGACTGATTGTTCTATGATCGCTGCATTGACGGGCATTTGCCTTTTTAGGCAATGTAACAAATATAGACTGTAGCCATTCATGAGGAATGACTCCTGTGTTGTAGATTGAATTATACAAGTCTACTGAATGAAAATCCACAGCCTGCTTCCAGTCTCCGACCGGGTCAGGAATGGAATGAATGAAGCCCCCATCTAGCGGCGAGGATATGAACTGTGCCGGCTGCCGAGGCCTGACGCACTCCTCTGGGGCAATGATTAAATGCATGACAGATGAAATGAAATGATAGAGGAGAGTGTTGCTGGAATGAAATATTGACAGGGAAAACCGGAGTACCCGGAGAAAAAACTGTCTGCCTCCGTTTTGTCCAGCACAGATCTCACATGGAGTGACCGGGATTTGAACCACGGACCCAGCGGTGAGAGGCCGGCGTGCTGCCGCCTAAGCCACGGAGGCTGTTATACAAGTCTACTAAGACATCTAAATGTTCTTCATTAATGAGTATGTCAGCTGGTATGAGATCAGGACCAGGGGCTTTATTATTTTTTGACAACTTTATAGCTTTTGGAAAACCATAAAGTCTATAAGAGGGAAGTATGGAAAGCAGACTAGGACAATCAAGAATGGGAATAACCTAGTATCAGAGAAGGCAGAAGTGCTTCAAGTGTGGAGAAGAAACTATGAGGAGAAGTTCCAGAAAAATGCGTCAGAGCAAGAGGATGGGATTGTTTATGGACCACATGAAGTTGTGCGAAATCTAGAAATAGAAGGAAAAATAGAAGAAATGGAGGCCATAATGGCAATTAAACAAATTAAAACTAGGAAATCAGCAGGTCCTGATGGAATTGCTCCCGAGTTAATTAAATATGGAGGTGTTGAGATAGTGAAGCAACTTACTAAGCTGTTTAGGAGAATGTGGGAAGAGAACAGAATACCAGAGGAATGGAAGAAGAATCTAATTATCCCGTTGCACAAGAAAGGGAAGAGCTACGACTGTAATAATTACAGTGCTATCTGTCTATCATCTGTAGCGTACAAGATCTACACTCGGGTGCTGTAAAGGAGACTTAGGAAGGTGGTGGAAAATGATACTGAAGAGGAGCAGGCAGCTTTTAGGCCAGGACGACAGACACTTGATCACATCTACACAATTAGAACAGCAATAGAGAAGAGCATCGCCAAAAAACCGTGACCTGTACCTTGTGTTTCTGGATCTGAAGGCAACTTTTGACTCTGTACCGAGGCAGAGCATATGGGAGGCACAGGCAGCGAAGAAGGTACCAATGAGACTGTTAAATGCTGTGAAGAGTGTATACCAACAACCTGAGGGAATAGTACGTATAGATGGTGAAATGTCTGGAGAATTCCAAATGGAGAGAGGAGTAAAACAAGGTGATAGCCTTAGCCCTCTACTGTTTAATATCGTCCTGGATGAAATAACAAAAATATGTAACCGGCGAACTCATAGGACCAAGCAAGCACTTGCAAGCACTCCTCTATGCAGATGATATAATAGTGATTGATGTACACCAGAAAGACTTCAGCAGGCAGTGGTGGAATGGTATGAAGAATTGGAAAGGAAAGGAATGGCTGTGAATACAGATAAAAGCAAAGTAATGTGAGTCTCAAAACTGGACAGACAGGAACAACAACTTGGCATCTTTTGAATATCTTGGCACCATATTAAGTAGTGATGAAAAAATACAGCAAGAGGTAGCCTACTCAATAGAACTAAAAATGCCATCTCAGCCTACTATCAGATGAATAATACAATAGTAGGGAAGAATGAGATAAGCATCAAGATCAAAATGCAGATTTACAATACGGTTATGGCTCCGATCACCCTATATGGCACAGAGAGTTTAGCACTGCAAGACAAGCATCTCAGTAAGATCACTGCCACTGAAATGAGGTATACAAGGCGAGCAGTGGGGAGGACTAGAAGGGATAGGATCCGGAATGAGAGAATCAGAGAAGGAACAGGACATAAGAAGGCGATAAGTATGGTGATTGAGGAACGTCAGTTGAAGTGGTATGGACATGTCCTTAGGATGGAACAAGAGAGAAAAGCGAAGCAGGTTTTTGAAATGCGAGTGGAAGGGAGAGTAGGAAGAGGAAGACCCCGTACCACTTGGGATGACAGAATTGAAAAAATCGGACAGAAGCGAGGGAAAACAATGAAGAGATTGTGTGAAAATAGATCGGAGTGGCAGAGATGGACAGAACGAGGCTGCCCCGACGCTTGAAGGCACAAGGGATAAGAAGCAGAAGAAGAAGAAGAAGAAGAATTTCAAACAATGCATGTGCAAAAGTTTTCAGTGACCTATCTATAGGCTCCCCATTTTGCTGAAAAACACACAATTCAATTTAACTGCATGCACGAAAGTTTTCAGTATTCATGGGCACTCCTAATATGACACTCAACAATGAAGTACTTGGAAAGATTCTCAAGTGTAAACCCTCTTCTGTGTTCCGTTAAAATGCGCTTGAAAGCGGAGAAACTGCGTTCCACTTCACATGAGGTAAGAGTTGCGAGCTTCATTAGATATTTTTAGGTTCTATCACGAAAAATGCCGGACCCGTGGTGTTGGGGTAGCGCGCCTGCCTCTCATCCGGAGGCCCCGGGTTCGATTCCCGGCTCCGTCTGGGATTTTAGAAACTGACGTGAGGGCTGAAACGGGATGCACTCAGCCTCGTGAGGACAATTGAACAGCTGTCTGACAGTGAGGCAGTGCCCCGGTCACGAAAACCAAGATTAACGGCCGATGGGACCCAACGCGCTGATCACGCGTCACCTCAATACGTGCAGGTCAAATGGCTGTGCAGCGGTCTCTTGGTAGGCCTAGTCCCTTCATGGGCTGTAGTGCCAGGGGTTATATTATATTATTATTATTATCACGAAAAATAGGTCTTATTACATTCAAACGTAAAATTAGGTCAATTTTTGTTCTATAAAATTGAAGTATATTTCTCTTTGGTAGGCCTACCTAAAACATGAAAAAAAGAAAAAAATTGGAGAGTAAGAGGTCAGAGATGAAATATGACAGAACCTAAGAATCTGGGGCTAAGTCATCGCATAAATACAGGTTATCAGGCAAATTCAACTCACACCCGACTAGATGGGGCTGGTGACCAAGATGTTGCAAGCCCCTAACAACAACAACAACAACAACAACAACAAAAACTAAACTAAACTCTAAGCCTTACCTGTAACAAACAAAGGCATCATAAGTGCAGACATTGTAGCGCTCTTCGTCTTTCTCCCATCCTCGTTTCTTCATCTTGAACAGATGACCGATATAGGTGAGCTCAGTGCGGTAGAAATACAGCAAGCCCATGGTAACAGTCACTAGAGAAATTAGGAAGAAGACAGCTACTCCGACTTCTATATGGAGATTATTTGTTGACGATTCAACCTCTTCTGAACAAAGCGAGTTGTTCTCAAACTTATCTAATTGGATCTCCTGCTGGTTTATGAAACACGTGAATGGCTCACTTCCATTCTGCCCCAAATACCGTATTGAATTCCGATAAAAATACATTTTCCGCTGTAACAATGCTGTATCATTATGACAGCAAGCAAAAGGATTTTTCCCCAAATCGATAGTCCTAAAATTACCAAAATTTTCCCACATTTTCATAGAAGTGTTTGTTAAGGAATTGTAGGATAAATTTAAATGGTCCACATTCTGTATTTTTATTTGTTGAATGTGATTGCCTGAAAGGTCAAGAATATTTATATGTTTGGTAAAATACGTCAAGTTAACAACCTGTGTTAAATTATTGTTAGTTAAGAGTAGCGTGTCCAATGCATCAGAACTGATGATAGGCTCTTTTATTAAATAGTTGAATGATACATCTAGAAACTGCAAGTGTTTTAGTGGCAAGAAGGCTTGATGATTTATCAAGGATAACCTATTATGGGACAAGGCCAATCGTCTTATGTTCGTGGTATTTCTAAATAATGTTGGATGAAGTATTGTTAACTTATTCCATGATAGGTCCAACTCTTCCAGTTCATGAAGGTTTACGAAGCAATCATGGTGAAGAAGATCTAGGTTGTTTCGTGACAAGTCTAAATACTTAAGTTTACGCAAAGCATTTAGTGAACTAGTTGAGCAAGATTCAAGTTTGTTATGGTGTAAATAAAGCCACATTAACTTAGTTGTTTTAGATAAACTATATTTTGGGATATCTGTAATATTATTGAAGGATAAATCGAGAACTTCTAATTGTGAATCTTGCATAAGATTTTCCACAGATTCATGGTTGACGTCTTCCATAAAGCAACCACTCATATTGAGGAACCTGAGCTTGGGTAGGCTCAGTATGTTGGTAACATTTGCTTGTAATTTGGTCCTTTCTAAACCTAATATGACCACCCTGCTCATCGTCGAAATCTCTTCATCGGATATCGATAGTGTGGCATTTCCTAAAGGATTCGTTAAATCAACCAAGTAGAGGTGTTGAAGGTTTTTCAAACCTTGGGGGAATTGAGAGATGTTGTTGTGACCCAGAATTATGTATTTCAGCTGCGGCAGGTGGTCAGACGTATCTGAAACACAAACATAATTCTTCACTTTATTATTATGTAAAATATTACAATATTTTTTATATTATTATACATTTCCTTGTTTACCACTTCTATTTAGGCAAACGCCAGGGTGGAACCTGTGCGCCAACTTTCCAATCATAAATACAATTACAAGTACACACACTAGTACATACACCGCGATTATACAGGTTGTTCGACTGATTCGATACACACTAAACAACAACATGGAGTCGATTTTCTTTTTCCGTATGACCTCCTGAGAGGACGAGTGCAGGTCTTTCTAGTCGACGCCCGTGGGCGACCTGCGCGTCGGGGTGAGAGATGTAATGGATGAAGATGAATGAAACTGGGCAAGGATGCAGAAGGAAGTGGCCGGGGCCTTTCAGAAGGTACCGTCCCAGCATTTGTCTGGTGTTGAAAATGGGAAACCACGGAAAACCATTTCAAGGATGGCCGACGGTGGGGCTCGAACCCACCCCTCTACCGAGTCAGCAGAGAGCTTGGCCCCATGGCCTAACGCTGCGCTTTAGCTAGCGTAGCCAGTACTGTCGGTATGGAGCTGATGACAACGATGCATCATGCTTCGTTGTTGTTGATTTATTTAGGGACCGCCTCTTGGCGCAGTGGTTATCATTCTTGGCTGTCACCCCAGTGTTCTGGGTTCGATTCTCGGCTCTGCCAAGACATTTCATTCTGATCTGAGGTCTGGAACGGGGTACACTCAGCCTCGTGGAGGCAAAACAGAGAAGAAGCGGGTTTGATTCCTAAGTCAGTTTTCCTGGAAGTGTTTTTTTCCGTGGTTTCCCACTTCTACTCCTGGCATATACCGGAATGGCTATGCTAAGTTTAGGCCATGGCCCTCCCTTCCAATCCTGACCTTGATAACAGATACACACCCTACTACTGACACTATAATAACAAAGGTTATCATACAGATTCCATACCCACCCAAGTACTGTACATGGGGTCCCTCAAATGAAAGAACAATTCATTTAGGGGATTTACCACATTGTTATCATGTATTCCTGAGTACTTGGATGTGTACGGAATCTGTCCGGCAACCTGTGTCATTTGATGTATGTTGTAGTAAGTCTAGGCCTACTTGTAATTGAGGCTAAGATTGGGAAGAAGGCGTCCGTGTCCTCAAGTTAGGATCCATCCCGATATTTGCCTGGAGTTGATGTGGCTAACCACGGAGAACCACTTCTAGGACAACTGAGGTGGAAATTAAACCCGTATCTTCTTAATTTTGCCTCACAAGGATGAGTGTACCCCGTTTCAATCCTCAAACAGAATTACATTTCTTGACAGAGCCGGGAATCGAACCCAGGACCTCTGGCTCCTGAATCTCGATACATACTATGGGACCACAGAAGACGGTATGTGTCCTAAACCTTTAATTAATGATCCAACAACAAACTCGAAAATGTATAGTTACGCCACAGTTTTTGGCCGGTCATTCCCTGTTGCGCAGTCGTACAGAGGACAATCGGCAAGCCTCAGGCATGTGCAATTGATATAGATACCTTAAAGCACAGAAGTGCCAAGTCCATAGGAATTTTATTTAGGGACCGCCTCTTGGCGCAGTGGTTAGCATTCTTGGGTTCGATTCCTGGCTCTGCCAAGAAATGTAATTCTCGTCTGAGTGTTGGAACGGCTAAACTCAGTCTCGTGGGGAAAAACTGAGAAGAGGTGGGTTTGATTCCTATGTCAGCTTTCCTGGACGTGGTTTTTCCGTGGTTTCCCACTTTTACTCCAGGCAAATACCGGAATGGTTATCCTAAGTCAGGGCCACGGCCACCTTCTACCAATTCTCATCTTGATTACAAATACACACCATACTACAGACACTATAATAACACAGGCTATCACACAGATTCCAGGCGCACCCAAGTACATGGAGCCCCTGAATGAAACAACATTAATAACAATTCATTTATCATGTAGTGCCGTGTACTTGTGTGTGAGGAATCTGTATGATAACCTGTGTCATTGCGATGACTGTAGTACGAAGATACTTGTAATTGAAGCTATGATTGGGAAGCAGGCGTCCGTGGGCTCACGGTAGGAGCCATTCCAGTATTTGCCTGGAGTTGAAGTGGGTAACCACGTAGGACCACTTCTAGGATAGCTGAGGTGGGAATCGAACCCTTCTCTGCTCATTTTTTCCTCATGAGGATGAGTGTACCCCGTTCCAACCCTCAAATACTTACATTTCTTGACAGAGCTGGGAATCAAACCTCGGACCTCTGGCTCCTGAATCTTGATACATAATATGGGGCTACAGTAGGCGGGATGTGTCCTAAACCTCTGATTCAACTACAAACTACAATAATGTATACAGTTTACGCCATTGTTTTCGGCTGGTCTGCCCCTGTTGCGCAGTCGTACAGAGGACCATCGACGAGGCTCAGGCATGTGCAATTGATAGCCTATGTGAGTTGGTTTCCGTGCGATTGACAACTCTCGTATTGCCTGAGGCTCGCCAACTGTCCTTTGTACGACTGTGCAGTCAGAGGTTAACCGGTCAAAAACTGTACTGTGAAGAACCGAAGGATTTGCGATAGAGATGAGTCACATGAGCACGCGAGGCGACACGACCTGGGCCGTTTGCGCGGAAATATGAACACAGACAAAGGTTACGATTTTTATCATGCTTTAACAACTGACACCACATTAAGATATTGAAATGTTAGAAGTCGTATTTCAGTGTTACCTGTATAATCGGTTGACCGACTGAAGAACAAATCTTTTGATTGATCAAATTAAGTAATACAATCAGACATCTAGATAAAATCCAATAAAATACGTACACAGGGTTGAAGGCCACGCAGTGCCTCAATCGGAAAATACACTGGTAGGAAAAAATATCCCAACACCAAGAAGGGGTTCTGCTAGATCAGTGGTTCTGAACCCGTAGAAGTCTGCGGACCACTCAGCGTGAAATTGAATCATGTAAGGACCACTGCTCCCCCCCCCCCCCCCCAAATACACCTTATCAGTTGTAACCCTTCCTCAATAATACTTATTTTAAAGATATTTCAATTCAAAACCTGATAGTCATGGCCGCGAATACACTCGGGCGATTCTCGTTCAACGCACATCGTTTTCGAAATCCCCATTTATTGGCCACTTTTTAAATTCGTGCTGGTGGACCCTTTTCTCCCGCAGGCCACTCTCGAGGCACTCGCGGACTACCGGTTAAGAACCACTGTGCTAGATTAACGAAAGTTGGTAGGCGTGTTTATACAGTACATCTGAAAGATGACGTTGATTAAAATTTCCCGCAAATCGCATTAGCGTCGCGCTAGTAGTGTCCCCATTACGTTGCACATCAGGTTTGATTTAAATACGGGCTGTAGCCTACTGTGTGAGAGCGTTAGTTACCTGTGAGATTGGGCGGAGCGACCGTGAGTGGGTCAAGTATGTCTTCACGACGATGAAGAGGCCAGTATGAACAGCTCACTGCGTTTCAATGAGACGTGTAAACGGGCTACGTGAAGGTGGATTTTCCTTCCGTGCTATTGCAGAACGATTTAGCAGGACTGTCTCCACTGTGCATGCGTGCTGGCAGCAGTTGTCACGAGAAGATACGGTCGCAAGATGACCAGGCTCCAGTCGTCCCCATGGCACCACCGAGAGGGAGGACCACCGTATTCGGCGTATAACTTTGAAGCATCGGGCGGCGTCTGCTGCAGCAATTCGAGCAGCAGTTGACACCACAGTGACGCCAGCGAACTGTTCGAAATCAGTTACTTGATGGACAGCTCCGAGCCAGACGCCCTGCGGTGTGCATTCCACTTACCCCAAACCACCGCCGTCTACGACTTCGGTGGTGTCAGGCGAGAGCTTATTGGAGGATGGAGTGGAGGTCCGTTGTGTTTTCCGATGAAAGCCGATTCTGCCTTGCTGCCATTGATGGCCGCGTGTTGGTTAGGAGGAGGCCAGGTAAGCGTCAGCATTCAACCTGTCTGCGGCGTTGACACACTGAACCTACATTGTGCGTTCTGGTCTGGAGAGCAATTTCCCATGACAGCAGGAGCACTCTCATGGTTATCCCACGCATCCTGACTGCAGATGTGTACGTTCGTCTGGTGATTCGACCTTTTAAGCTGCCATTCATGAACAGCATTCCCAGGGATGTTTCCCAACAGGATAACGCACGCCTCCATGCCACTGTTGTAACCCAAAGTGCTCTACGGAATGTCGACATGATGCATTGGCCTGCTTGGTCCCTGGATCTATCCCCAATCGAGCACGTATGGGACATCATTGGACGACAACTCCAGCGTCATCCGCAACCAGCATCATTACCACTGCTGCAGCCACCTGGAGTGTCTTTAAGCAAACATCTCAATTACTCCGACCACGTCTGTAGGCTATAATTGTCCGACAGAAAGTTATCAAGTGTCAATCAAGAATGACAAGAGCAAACTGGATTACTTACCGTTGGGCATTATTTCGATGTTATTGTAAGAGAGATCCAATCTATGCAATTGTGGTAGAGATCCTATGAGTGCATCAGGTCGCTTCCAGTCATTGCCTACGAACTGTAGTTGGGACAAACTGCTGATATTCAGCCGAGGCACCCAGGAACTGTTGATAGAACCACTGGCTGTCGTGGATTCATAGTTCATTCGCCAGATCCAATTCTTTTGGAAAACTGTTTCATCCTGTACATGGTTCCAAAATTCTTCATTCAGTGGAGAATAGTTGAACAGCGCCGAATCCATGAAGCCAGGCATTGGCATGAAGATAGGGTTACATGTCTTCAATTCCCTGTGGAAGAGACAGACACAGTTATAATCTCCCTTTAAAATCTATTATTACAAGTTTTTCAGTCAGTCAACCCAATTAGATTGGGGTTCAAGTACACTGGGGTCCAAAATTAAAGCAACAAACTGCTATTTCTCCGTCCTGTGGCTAATTCACGATATAATCAAACAAACTGTCAACAAATATCAGTACAATATAGTTCTTCACGGAAGATGGCTTTCCTGTCATCATACAACCATCAGGGCCGTGCAATGGGTGAGATGAAGCAGTGCTAGCGAGAAATGTTCTCGTTCCGGCGAAGCGCAACCCTACCCTGCCCATTTGTGAGCAGTGCAGCACACCACAATAGCACTGCAGCGCTTAGTCGCACACGCACTGTGCATTTGACCGAGTATTGCTCTAAGTTTAGCACTGAGAGCGGAGCCTGACATTAGGAGAACTAATAAAAGTTAACATTTTGTCATATGCATGTGGTCGGCCGTGCTCATAATATCTTTTGTGCATGGGAAGGCCAAAAATAACATAGTGGGAAAGTCACACATAAGAAACACACCGAAGAAGTATAAAACATGATATTTGGACGTACATGAACCTGATCTGCAACAAGGATACAGGAATTTGCATACTTTTTGAGTAATCCAGCAGGTGCAGCGAGATATAATAATCCGAACAAGTAGCCTAGTTCTGCGACGAACTAAATAGGCTATTTTTATATATTCCACTTATGCTCATTGCCTCTATCAACATACAAAATTACAGTTTGATTGTTGTAATAGATTCGTAGATATTGAGAACCGTCAAAATATTTTGGATGGTCGCCATGTTTTTTTAATATATGTTGGCCATAGAGTTATGCACTATTACATGAAGCTTATTGCGTAGGTGTATTATTCAATCTTCAATCACATGTTTACGACACAAGAAATAAAAACGGAATAAAATTTCACACAGCCGCCATCTTATGTTTATAAAACCAATTGAAATAAATAAGATGTCAGTGGATTAAACTGTGTACAAGCATTTACCATACCAAGTTTCACTGAACTCGGATGGTTAAATTGCGAGAAACGTCCATTTAAAAATTTAAATTTCGCGTCGCCACCATGTTGGATTTTTGATCACCAGGTTATTGATAGTCCTATAGGTGAACTTAAGTCCATAGGCTTTATCAACATACAAAATTTCATTGTGATGTTTGAAGCCATTTTTCAGTGTTGCCTAAGTAAACAAAAGTTTGGAGCCTTTCAGTCAGTCAACACGAATGTACCCAAATAGAGCTGGGTTATGCCCTAATCCTGAAATAAATTATATGAGATTAATAAATACACTAGGATGACCAGTTTCGATCGTCAAGCGATCATCATCAGATCCATTACACATAGGCTATAGCATCTATGTTTGAGAATACAGGTGGAAAATATATACAATACTAGCTGTACCCGGCATGCGTTGCAATGCCAATCAAAGAAAGGGTTGGCGTTGTAACGTTGTTTGTTGAAGTGCTTTTTGATTCCCAATATGTATTTATTTTCCGTTAACCATCTCTAAACTATTGTAAAATTGATTTACTACCTCAAAAAAATCTTGGGTGCGTGCTCAACAACTCACCAAAGTTTCATGGCAATGAAATGAATGGTATATGAACGCATACGGGACTTTGTTGAAACGATTCAAGCGCCGTCGCCCATTTGTTGAATATAATCGTACGCTACCTATTGTAAATTGGATTAACTAAGTCAAAAACCTTCCCTGGCATGTACACAACAACTCATGAACGTTTCATCGCAACCGAATGAATGGCATATGAACGCATACGGGATTTTGTTTAAACGATTCACGCCTTCACACATTTGTTGAATCTTCTTGTGCGCCAAACATTGAAAAACGGATTTACTAATTCATACACCTTCGCAGGACTGTACTCAACTCACCAACGTTTTATCACAATCGGATGATTGGTATATGAACGCATACGGGACTTGGTTGAAACGATTCACGCGCTGTCGCTCATTAGTTGAATCTACTCGTGCGCTACCTATTGTAAAATGGATTTACTAAATCAGAAATCTTTGCGGGAGTGGATACAACATTTCTCTAAATTTCATTGCAATCGCATGAATGGTATATGAACGCATACGAATTTTTTTAAACGATACGCGTGCCGTTACGCATTTGTTGAATCTACTCGTGCGCTACCTATTGTAAAAAGGATTTACTAAGTAAGAAACCTTTCCTGGAGTGTGCACAATAATTCAACCAAAGATTCATAGCAATCGGATGAATGGTATTTGAACGCTACGGGACTTTGTTTAAGCGATTCGCGTGCCGTCGAACATTTGTTGAATCTACTTGTGCGATACCTATTGTAAAGTGGATTTACTAACCCAGAAAGCTTCCCTGAAGTGTACACAACATCTCACCCAAGTTTCATCGCTATCAGACGAATAATATATGAACGCTTGCGGGACTTTTTTGAAAAGCTTCGCGCGTCGTCGCTCATTTGTTGAATCTACTCGTGCCCTACCTATCGTAAAGTGGATTTACTAAGCCAGAAACCTTGCCGGAAGTGTACACAACCTCTCACCCAAGTTTCATCGCTGTCGGACGAATTGTATGTGAACGCATCCAGCACTTTGTTGAAACGCTTCGCCCGTCTTCGCTCATTTGTTTGATCTACTTGTGCGATACCTATTGTAAAGTGGATTTACTAACCCAGAAAGCTTCCCTGAAGTGTACACAACATCTCACCTAAGTTTCATCGCTATCAGACGAATAGTATATGAACGCATACGGGACGTTTTTGAAACGCTTCGCGCGTCGTCGCTCATTTGTTGAATCTACTCGTGCCCTATCTATCGTAAAGTGGATTTACTAAGCCAGAAACCTTGCCTGAAGTGTACACAACCTCTCACCCAAGTTTCATCGCTATCGGATGAATTGTATGTGAACGCATACAGCACTTTGTTGAAACGCTTCGCCCGTCGAAGCTAATTTGTTTGATCTACTTGTGCGATACCTATTGTAAAGTGGATTTACTGACCCAGAAAGCTTCCCTGAAGTGTACACAATATCTCACCCAAGTTTCATCGCTATCAGACGAATAGTATATGAACGCATACGGGACTTTTTTGAAACGCTTCGCGCGTCGTCGCTCATTTGTTGAATCTACTCGTGCCCTACCTATCGTAAAGTGGATTTACTAAGCCAGAAACCTTGCCTGAAGTGTACACAACCTCTCACCCAAGTTTCATCGCTATTGGACGAATTTTAAGTGAACGGATACAGCACTTTTTTGAAACGCTTCGCCCGTCGTCGCTCATTTGTTGAATCTACTCGTGCGCTACCTATTGTTAAGTGGATTTACGAAGCCAGAAACCTTCCCTGAAGTGTACACAACCTCTCACCCAAGTTTCATCGCTATCGGACGAATTGTATGTGAACGCATACAGCTGGGACGTCTTCAATAGACCGTGTTCCACTTAGTTTAAATGCCTTTTTAGTCCACGCGTGGCGAATATAGTTCCACGGTCTTTGATAGTTTTAGAGCTTCCTGTATTCAATAACATACATTCTTATCTAGACTTGGCAACGTCACACAAATAAACATGGCACTGACCTCAGAACGAACATAGAAACAAAAGGGGGAGAAAGGGAAAAAACAGTCTCGTCCAGTTAACACCCGGGTTAGTCGACAATAACTGGTACCAGAGTGAACACGAAACTGCTTGAAGTTCCAGTTAGGAAGACAACCGGATAAGTATCAGCCTGTATTATTACATTATAACCATAGTTGATTTTGTATAACCATATAATCACCCCGAACAGACAAATTCCGGATTTTTATCACCATTTTAGAATTTCACCTAACATTAGATATACCACATTTAGTATACACTGACAGTTGCATTACCAACACTGCAACTAAATAATTGTACATATTGTATATATTTTCCACCTGTATTCTCAAACATAGATGGGCGGGCCGGGTTCGATTCCCGGCCAATGCATGTGAGATTTTCGAACTGAAATGCCATGTCCTGTGGTTCGGATTCCACTTAAAAAGGAGTTCCCGTGGCTCATGATCGCGCGATTAACGGTCATGTTAAACTACAAGCTTCCTTGCTTTTTCAAACATAGATGCTATAGCCTAAGTGTAATGGATCTGATGATGATCGCTTGACGATCGAAACTGGTCATCCTAGTGTATTTATTAATCTCATGTAAATTTATTTCAGGATTAGGGCATAACCCAGCTCTATTTGGGTACATTCGTGTTGACCGACTGAAAAGCACCAAACTTTTGTACACAAAATTTCAGTTTGATTGCTGTCATAGATCAGTAGATACTGCATTGAGAACTGTCTAAATATTTCGGAGTCGCCACGTTGGATTTTTATATATGTAGGCCAAAGGGTTATGTACTGTTAGATGACGATTATTGCGTAGGTTCATTATTCAAACGTTGACTCTGATCGCATGATTAGGACACAAGAAATATAAACTACATTTTATAATTGCGCACAGCCGCTATCTTGAGATTATGTAAACAATTGAACTAAATTAGATGTCAGTGCATTACAATGTGTATAGACATTTGATGTACGATTTTTCACTGCGCTCAGATGGTTAAATCGCGAGAGAAATATTTCAATGTTTCAACTTCGCTTGACCGCCATGTTCGTTTTGTATATAACAGGTTTTTGAAAGTCACATAGGTAAACGTCTAGTAGTGCTCTGTATCACCTTACATAATTTCAGGGTGATATCAGTAATAGTTTTGGAGATATAGAATGCCGGTGAAATATTTCGTAGATTGTTGGGATGTAATACAATTTGAAGGGCACGTTCGGGGTTGGACAAAGTAGAACTATGTCCTTACCGAGTTTCATTGAAATCGGTCCAGTCGTTTAGAATTTATTAGGGACACACACGCACATATATACGTGCACGCACACACACGGACAAAGTGTGATCTCATAAGCATATCTTTTCATAAATGGAAATAGGTTAAAAATGGAATCAAGCGTATTGGTAATCATGCATGGGACATTAACAGGGGACGGTATCAAATCAGGAGAGTTGAAAAAATGAAAATCCACAGCCTGCTTACAGTCTCCGACCGGGTCAGGAATGGAATGAATGAAGCCCCTATCTAGCGGCGAGGATATGGACTGTGCCGGCTGCCGAGGCCTGACGCACTCCTCTGGGGAAATGATTAAATGCATGACAGATGAAATGAAATGATAGTGGAGAGTGTTGCTGGAATGAAATTTTGACAGGGAAAACCGGAGTACCCGGAGAAAAGCCTGTCTGCCTCCGTTTTGTCCAGCACAGATCTCACATGGAGTGACCGGGATTTGAACCACGGACCTAGCGGTGAGAGGCCGGCGTGCTGCCGCCTAAGCCACGGAGGCTAGGAGAGTTAAAATACATTATTTTAAATTTGTTGACGTAATTTCACAAACCAGCCGAGGTAGCTGCACTCGTTAACATGCATGGCCACACTACTCCGAACTCAAAAGACCACACCCAGCCACTCCATACCTTTCCTCTTTAACTTCATTGATCATTAACTCCTCTCATGAGATTGACTACATGAAGGGCATCTATCCGTAATATAATTCCCACAAGGAAACTGTCTCACCACATCCCCTACGCCATAGCAACCGGAATAATTATGGGTAGAACCAAAGAACTACATTAGGATTATACAGTTGTATTACAATAACAAGATTCTGAATTCACCAACTGACTACATTGATGCTGTGTCTGCTGAGCTTCTATGCCCAAGATAGTGGGTTCAAACTCGGCCGAAGCCGTCGGATTTTTTAAGAACGTTAAAAATCCCTCAGTATGCCTTCCTTCGGAGGGGAAGTGAAGCCGGCGGTCCCATGTCATAGATTTATGGCATGTTAAAGAACTTTCCACTAATTACACTTGTGTGAAACTAAATTTATAGGTTAAGAATGTAAACAACGCTCTTAGGTTGCTACGTTCGTTGCCAAGAGCCGACTGCGGTGGCGTCTAGTAGCTAAGTTCTGAACTAGGCCTAGTAGGCGTTGACGGTGGCGTTTGGCGGCAAAAGTAGGAAGTATTTGAAAAATTCAAAGTTGCAGTCCATACTTGAATTAAAAAAAAACAGATAACAAACACTAATACAGTCATCACAATTAACACCGGTTATCAGACAGATTCTACACACACCCAAAGTACACGGGGCTACATGACCGCGTTGTCGCAGCCCCTAAACTAAGGAAACAACCAATCAACCATTGATGCTGTTCAGCGACATGTGAATTCGAGAAACATGCGTTAGTAAATTTATCGGGATTTAAAAATGAACAATATTCCGTCGCAACCTAAATTAATTTATGCTTTTTATTCTTATTTTTAACATCGCCTGAAACAGTACCTCATGTAATTTACCTACACACAATATATACGGGAAAATTAGCAAGTGGACGTGAAATCCCATCTAACTTTTGAAGTTTTAGGACAATTTTCATTATTTCAGCAGTATGGAGACCAATGTAAAACACTTTTATCTGAAAATTACAAAATATGTTGTCTGTCTTTCTACCACTTTTATGCCCAAGATCGCAGGTTGATTTTAAACTTTCAATTTTGAGCACACTAAGGGCCATTGCCAAAAACGCTCAAACAGGGGTAGAATATTTTTTATGAAGAGCGAACCCACCAAATTTGAAAACTTTTCTAGTAAACCACATGGCGTCCTCTCCTTGTCAGTCTACACCAGAAATGAGTACCAGGGTAATTCCTGGGAGCAAAGACGGCCAGACATGGAACTGACAACTCCATCCCATCTAGTGCCGTTGTCACAAAAGGTGGAAGCCTCTACCTTCCACTACTCCCAGGCCCAGTGATTAAACTAGCACAACTTGTCAAGTAATGTGATTTGTTGTTGTTGAGAGACTGGTAGTGGTGATTGACCTTCAAGTTTGCTTGCTTGATGTGATTATGTGATTGTTATTAATTGCACTTAGCTGTTGGAGCGATGTGTGGTCCGTGTTCATACAGCTGTAGTCTCCTGCTGCCTGCACTGAACTAGATGTAATAGCTTAAGTGCAAAGGACCTGTGGATGATCGCTTGACGATCGAAACTGGTCATCCAAGTGTATTTATTAATTTCATGTAAGTTTTTTTTTTCAGAATTAGGGAACCACCTATTACAATTGGGTACAATCATGTTGACCGACTGAAAAACATTAAATTTTGATTACTAAGGCAACACTGAACAAGTAGTTTCGTGAAGAACTATTTCAGTTTGCTTGCTGTAATAGATTCGTAGATATTGAGAACCGTCTAAATATTTCGGATGGTCACCATGTTGGATATTTATATATGCAGGCCATAGAGTTGTGTACTGTTACATAAAGATTATTGTGTAGGTGTGGTATTCAAGCTTCAATCGCATGATTAGGACACAAGATATGAAAATCAGATTTTAAAATTTCGCACAGCTGCCATCTTGTGGTTATGAGAACAATTGAAATGAATTAGATGCCAGTGGATTACAATTTGTATAAGCATTTACCGTACAAAGTTTTACTGCGCTCGGGTGGTTAAATCGCCAGAATCGTCCTTTTAAATATTTATATTTCACGTCGCCGCCATGTTGGATTTGTGCTCACCAGATTTTTGAAAGTCCCATAGGCGAACTTATGTTCCTAGCCTCTATCGACATACAAAATTTCAGTCTGCTATCATAGATTAATAGATATTGAGAACCGTCTAATTATTTCGGTTGGTCGCCATGTTGGATTTTTATATATGTAGGCCACAGAATTATGCACTATTAGATGACGATTTATGCGTAGGTTCATTATTCAGACGTTCACTTCGATCGCATGATTAATACACAAGAAATAAAAACTTAATTTTCAAATTGCGCACAGCCACCATCTTGAGGTTATGAGAACAATGCAACTAAAAGCCAGTGAATTACAATGTATATAAACATATAAACCATATTTTACTGTGCTCAGATGGTTAAATCGCGAGAAAAGTCTACTAAAATGTTTCTCTTTCACTTGCCGCCATGCTCGTTTTGTATTTTACAGGTTTTTGAAAGTCTCATAGCTGAACTTCTATTAGAACCCTATATCACCTTTAAAAATGTGAGGGTGATATCAGTAATAGTTTCGGAGATATAGAATGCCAGTGAAATATTTCGCACAGCCGCCATCTTGAGGTTATGTAAACATGTGAACTAAATTAGATGCCAGTGCATTACAATGTGCATACACATTTGCTGTACCATGTTTCATCGCGTTTGGATGGTTACATAACGGGAAAAGTCTATTTAAATTTTCAAAATCGCTTGGCCACCATGTTCGTTTTGTAGTTAACAGGTCTTTGAAAGTCTCACGGGTGAACATCCAGTAGTGCCCTTTTTTATCGCGCAAAATTTCAGGGTGATATCTGCTATAGTTTCGGAGATATAGAATGTCAGTGAAATATTTCGCACAGCTGCCATGTTGGATTGGTAAGACGTAGGAAACTTTGAAGGGCACGGTCGGGGTTGGCCAAAGAAAATAGTACTATGACCTACCGAGTTTCATTGATATCGCTTCAGCCGTTTAGAAGTTATTAGAGGGGGACACACACACACAAACACACACGGACAAACGGTGATATATTAGTCAGTTATTGTTGTTTTAAGGGGCGGAACTACGAGGACATCTGCCCCGAAAGGTGATCTCATAAGCCTATTTTTCATAAAATGATAATAGGCTATAAATGGATTCCAACACAATAATAATGTTATTATTCTAGCACATAATTCTCTGTCAATGTTGCTGTTAATTCATTTAGGGGCATTGCGACATAGCGGTCCTATAGCCCCGTGTACTTGGGTGTGTGTATAAAACTTGTCTGATAACCTGTCTTAATAATAACAATAATAATATCGATTGGCTTCGGGTGCCGGGTGCAAGCTTTGTTAATTGACGCCCAGAGGGCAGCTTGCATGTCGAATTTTATCGCTTCTTGGAACGCTATGAAAGTCAATGAGGTTAGATATCTGAGATCCTTGACACTATAGCGCTTTCTAGTAGAGAAAGGAGGAACTTCAGTGTTTTCGAAAAATCCCGAGATTAATTTTGCCAGTATGAACACGGCCTACTGAATTAAAATGGATTCTTTAACATGCCAACAATGTATGACATGCATGTCGTGATATTTGTCGCATTTCAAATATCACTTACCATGTCCAGGAGTGAACCTGCAAGCTTGGGGTTGGTAGACCGATACGATAACCACTCACCCACCGTGGCAAACTACCTGTTTTATTGTGGTGGCTGTATTAGTGTGTGTATTTGTAATTGGAGACGAGAATTGTGCAGGAGGCGGCCGTGGCTTTAATTTAGGTACTATCCCAGCATTCGTGTGGAGTATAAGTGGGGAAACCGTGGAAAACCACTTCTAGGTCAGTTGAGGTGAGAATCGAACCCATCACTTCTCAGTTTTGCCTCACGAGGCTGAGTAAACTCCGTCCCTTCCCTCAGACCAGAATTTAATTTCTTGGCGAAGCCGAGAATTGAACCCTACTGTACTAGATTCGGTGTCTAAATACGCTCCTCATTCTAGTTACTTCGACGCGTTCCGAGAACACAGAATGTAGCAACATTTGAATGACAATTTATTAACGACTGTGTCAATTCACCAATGAGAACAGAGACCATGCTGTACTTCCGGGAGTAGGTTATTCTAAGAAAGACTACTTTCGTATCGTCTGTGTTTGCCAAGACATTCTGTCAACACATCATCGCGGAAGATAGAAACCCTATTGTGCAACTCCGAGTATCCTTGAGTTGTGTTTAGCTTCTTCAGCCCACGGGGCCATATCGTAGTCTATATGTTTGAGGTCTAGGGAGGAGAAATAGGTTTACATCTGATTTGATCGACACATCTCTTCTATTGATTCTATTGATGAACAAGTAGTTCCATGAAGAACTACACAGCCTATTTTCATATATCCTACTTATGTTAACTGCCACTATCAACAAACAAAATTTCAGTTTGAGTGCTGTAATAGATTCGTAGATATTGAGAATCGACTAAATATTTCGGATGGTCGCCATGTTGGATTTTATATACGTAGGTCTTCGAGTTATGTACTGTTACATGAAGATTATTGTGTACGTGTAGCATTAAGACTTCAATCGCATGATTAGGACACAAGAAGTAACAAGGAGATTTAAAATTTCGCACAGCTGCCATCTTGTGGTTATGGAAACAATTGAAATAAATTAGATGCCAGTGGATTAACATTCGTATAAGGATTTACTGTACCAAGTTTCACTGCACTCGGATGGTTAAATGGCGAGAAACGTCCATGTGAATATTTATACTTCGAGTCGCCGCCATGTTGGATTTGTGATCACCAGGTTATTTAAAGTCCTATAGGTGAACTTAAGTTCATAGTCCATATGAACATTAAAAAAATCAGTTTGATTGCTATAATAGATTCGTATATATATAAGAGCCGTCTAAATATTTCGGATGGTCGCCATGTTGGACTGTTAAATGTATAGGCCATTGAGTCATGTGCCATTAAAGGAAAATTATTGCATAGGTTCATTATTCAAATTTTCACTTCGATCGCATGATTACGACACAAGAAATAAAAACTTAATTTTCGAAATTCGCGCAGCCGCCATCTTGAGGTTATGTAAACAATTGAACTAAATTAGATACCAGTGCATTACAATGTGTATAAACATTTTCTGTACCAGTATTCATTGCGATTGGAACATTAAATCGCGAGAAAGATCTATTTAAAATTTTCAAATTCGCTTGGCCGCCATGTTCGTTTTGTTGTGTACCAGTTTTTGAAAATCTTATAGATGAACTTCCAGTAGTGCCCTCTATCTCCGTACATATTTTCAGGGTGATACCACTAATAGTTTCAGCGATATAGAATGCCGGTGAAATATTTCGCACATCCGCCATCTTGTGGTTATGTAAACAATTGAACGAAGTTAGATGTTGGTGCATTACAATGTGTATTAACAAATACTGTACCAAGTTTTATCGCGAGAAACGTCTATTTAAAAGTCGCAAATTCGCGTGGCCGCCATGTTGGGTTTGTAGTTACCAGATTTTCAAAAGTCACATAGGTGAACTTCTAGTAGTTCCCTTTATCACCGTAAAAAATTCCAGGGTGATATCGGGAATAGTTTCGGAGATATTGAATGCTGGTGAAATATTTCGCACAGCCGCCATGTTGGATTGGTGAGACGTAACGAAATTTGAACGGCACGGTCGGGGTCGTCCGGAATAGTGCTATGAACTTACCGAGTTTCATTGAAATAGCTCCTGCCGTTTAGAAGTTATTAGGGGAGGCTCACACACCTCTCTCTCTCTCTCTCTCTCTCTCTCACACACACACACACACACACACGCGCACACGCACACACACACGGACAAAAGGTGATCTCGTAAGTTTTTTTTCTCAAAATTGAAAATAGGCTAAAAATAGCTCAATAATAATTTACATCCTGGTCTGCATATTATCATGCAAAAAAACATCTTCTTGGAGTCATATTCCATAGTTCGCTCGTTTCTCAACGTAAATGACATTGTCATACCATCTTGCCAACTAGCCGACGATATTGTTACGGCTGTGAGTTCGTTTCATCGCTCGCCGCATGAGCCAAAACTGCCCCAGGGCTGGACTGCTCTCCCTCAGTGTATTGCATGCGCGTTACGCAACGGACTGCGAAGTGAAAGGGATGGTCCAGAATCTTCGTGACACCACCAGCGAAGGAAATGTCGAGAAGCCGTGTGTCCTGGACGATTCTAGAATTTATTGAGTCACCAGCCTGCTATATAAGCGGCTTCAACAGTGAGGGGACCGAGTTTTCTGTTGTTGTGTTTTACGAGCTAGTGCGAGCGATTATCTTGTGCGACAGAAGTGTGGTGACGAAGTGCTGTGCGAGTTACGAAATCCTGTGACATTGTTTCTCCCAGCTTGTGAACAGCGTACATCAAGTGCTCGTAAGTAACTGTATTTGTTGTACCTGAGGAAGAGGGGCAGGTAGCTTCTGCCAAGGCCACCGGACTCATTAGGACGGATTAACTTCTGTGGTCTGTTGCAAGTGAAAGGGGCCAAGAGCGCATAAGGAAGAGACTTGAGGAAACTGGAGAAGGCTCCTAATTGCTTGTATTTGCTGATTAGTGTAATTTTCTGGCCACAATAAAGTTAATTATTTCTTTAAGCAGTAATTGGTCTTGTGCTTTGTACCCCCACCGTAATCCAGTTAACAAAAGTGCCACTACGGGGTGGCACGTAACAACTGGTGTCAGAAGCCGGATTACGAACTCAAGCACAACATCTGACGGTCCTGGTTTCAAAACCCGAGCAGGTCATTTTCTCTAATTTTCCTGTGAGTGCATGCCCTTTACAAGACAAACAACTAAAATGGAGGAGAAATTGGCAGCACTGCTAGAAAAGTTAAATGGCATGGAAACCAAGATGGAGGACGCCCAGAAGAATTTAACCAAGGACCTAACTGCCAACATGGAAGACGGCCAGAAGAAGATGGAGGATGGCCAGAAGAAGTTAGCAGAGGACCTGACGGACAGCCAAAATAAGTTAGCAGAGGACCTAACTTCCAAATTAGAAGAAGGCCAAAATAAGTTAGCGGAGGACCTGAAGCAGATGGAAGACAGCCAGAATAAGTTAGCAGAGGACCTAACCGTCAAATTTCTGGATGGCCAGAAATATCTGGAAGAGTGTCTGCTGACGAAATTAGAGGAGAGCCAAAGGAAATTAGAAGAGGGCCTACGTGAGGAAGTCGCGGCAGTGGAGGAGAAGTTCAACACCTTGCAAGTGGAAGTTGCCGAGCTGCGCCAACGCCCGCTGATGGGGGTGGAGGAGAAATTCAACGCCTTGCAAGTGGAAGTTGCCGAGCTGTGCCAACGACCGCTGATGGGGGTGGAAGAGAGATTCAACGCTCTACAAAAGGAATTTGCTGAGCTGCGCCGACTCCCGCCGACAGGGATGGAAGATAGATTCAAAGCCCTACAAGAGGAAGTCGCCGAGCTGCGCCGACGCCCGCCGACCGGGGTGGATGAGAGAGTCAAAGCCCTACAAGAGGAAGTTGCCGAGCTGCGCCAACGCCCGCCCACCGTTACACCGGGAATATCAGGAACGGGACATAGCAGAGTGACGCCCCCAACCTTCGACGGAAAGGTCCCGTGGAGCACCTACTTACGTCAGTTCGAGGCGGCCTGTTCCATAAATAACTGGAACAACACAGAAAAGGCTACAGCTCTCATTGTAGCGCTGAGAGGTGACGCCCTTAACGTCCTTCAGGCCATCCCGACTGGATCCCAGGACTACGCTTCACTGATCGCCCATATGGAGTCCCGATATGGAGATAGCCATCTTCAGCAGTCCTACCAGATGCAGCTCCGGACCCGGGTACAGAAGAACGCGGAAACCCTGCAGGAGTTCGAGATGGACATCGCACGCCTCGTAAGGCTCGCCTACCCAACAGCGCCGGCCGACTTTCTGGAGCAGATAGCGACGCAGACTTTCACCGACGGGCTACGGGACTCGGACACTCAACAGGCGCTGCGACTCGCGTGCAATAAGACCCTGGCAGATGCGCTGAGCCACGCACTTGAGTTCGAGACGGCAAAACAGGCATCCAGAATGCACGCGCGGGTGCGTCAAGTGGACGTCGACGAACCAGTAAAAACCAAGGAGACCAAGCCCCTGGCCGACGAATTGATGGAGGCGCTAAGCCGTTTCTTCAAGAATCGCAGTACCACCAACAAAAACGTAGCCGAAGGACATCCGGAGAGGCGGCCCGGAAGAGGACTACCGACCTGATGGACCTGCCGTAAGAGAGGCCACCTGAGCAAGGTCTGCGGTGATCGCCGCCGCCAAGGGTTCCCGTCGGGACAGTCAGTCGTAGGGAAACCGCGCGGCCCAGGAAAGCAAGTATCAGCCAGCCTAGGGGGGCAAAGGTTGGCTTGTGACAGTCGTCAAGCCCCGGCATTCCAAGTTCGTGTGACGCAGTTACGGAGGGATAATTGCAACCTGATGGTCGACGGAGTCGTCAACGGAGAGAGCTGGCCCATGCTAATCGACACGGGAGCATCGAGGACCATCGTCAATCCCACCGTGATCCCGAAGTGGAGAGTTCAACCCACACAAAGGAACCTCCAGCTAATAACCGCGACCGGAGAGACCGCACCGGTACATGGCGAAGCATCACTGGAGTTCGTCATTGGTCGACGGGCGATAAAGCATCCAGTGCTTGTGTCTGACGTATCAAATGAAGTGATCATCGGACTGGACTTCCTGGACCAGAACAACATCATCTTGGATCTGAGTACCAACACTCTGCACTTCGGAGGTGAGGAACTTGCTTTGCAACCTGCCCACGAGTCCATCACCGCACGACGAGTAAGGCTGAGAGAAGACGTCATCGTTCTCGTCAGGACGGAGGTCAGCGCTGCCGTAATTGTCGACGGAACTGCTGAGGGAGTGGCGGCTGTCATCGAGCCAAAATATGAGGACATCCTGACAAAAGGATTGCTAGTTGCCAAGACCCTCATCAACACGACGTCTCGGCCGTACGTCCGCTTGTCCAACCTGAACGACTACGACATTACGGTTCACCGGGACACCAACCTAGGAGTCTGCGAGACCGTTACCTGGATTGCCCGCATCACCGACACGACGGACGGACACCTGCAGACGGACAACCGAAGAAGACGCACACTGCCAGAAGAACTACAGAAGCTGTACCAAGGATCCCAGGACCATTTAGACGAGGAACAATCACGCCAACTTCAGGACCTGCTACGCGAATTCCAGGATGTCTTCTCCGTGGGGAGCAAAGACTTCGGCAGGACAAGCTTGGTCCAACACAGAATCGACGTTGGGGACAGCGCACCGATTAGGGCCCCATTCCGACGTGTCCCGCTCGCCAAGCAAGCCGAAGTCGACCGGATGGTAGAACAGATGAAGGAGCAAGGGGTGATCGAGCCATCACATAGTCCTTGGAGTTCTCCGGTCGTGCTTGTGAATAAGAAGGACGGTTCCACCAGGTTCTGCGTGGACTACAGGCGGGTGAACGACGTCACGAAGAAGGACAGCTACCCTCTTCCCCGGATCGACGGCACGTTGTACACCATATCAGGGTCAAGATGGTTCTCTACCTTGGATTTGAAGAGTGGCTACTGGCAGGTGGAGGTCCACCCTAAGGACCGCGAGAAAACGGCGTTCTCTGTGGGCAGCGGGCTCTGGCAGTTCACCGTCATGCCATTCGGTCTGTGCAACGCCCCTGCGACCTTCGAAAGGCTAATGGAGTCCATTCTGAGGGGACTACACTGGAAGACCTGCCTGGTCTACCTAGACGACGTCATCGTTCTGGGGAGGAGCTTCGAGGAGCACTACAGCAACCTGAAGGAGATCTTGTTGAAGCTACGGGCTTCCCAGCTGAAGTTGAGCCCCAAGAAGTGTCAGCTCTTCCAGAAGCGGGTCCAGTACCTAGGGCATATCGTCTCCGAGGAAGGGGTGCGCACCGACCCAGAGAAGACCGCAGCTGTGAGGGGGTGACCAGTTCCGAAGGACAAGTCCCAACTACGAAGCTTCCTGGGACTCTGCACTTATTACCGTCGCTTCGTGAGGGGATTCGCCGACATCGCCAAACCTTTACATCGCCTGACTGAGAAGGACCAACTCTTCACGTGGACAGCAGAATGCCACAGTGCCTTCGAACAACTCAAGCAGGCTCTGTGCACCGCGCCTATTCTGGCCTACCCCAGACCTGGAACAAGGTTCATCGTCGATACCGATGCCAGCGACTTTGGCATAGGGGGAATCCTGTCGCAGGTAGTGGATGGCGAGGAGAGAGTAGTGGCCTACTTCAGCAAGGCCTTGTCAAAGCCAGAAAGGAACTACTGCGTCACCAGGAAGGAGCTGCTCGCCATCGTGAATACCATTGAACACTTCCACAAGTACCTGTACGGGCAAGAATTTCTCATCAGGACCGACCATGCATCCCTGCGGTGGCTCCTGAACTTCAAGCAGTCCGAGAGTCAACTCGCGCGGTGGTTAGAGAGGCTTCAACAGTATAACTTTGAGATTCAGCACAGGAAAGGCCAACTGCATTCTAACGCCGACGCCCTGTCACGAAGACCGTGCCCCGAAGACTGCACCTTCTGTGTCCGAAGGGGGGAGAACACCGGGATACAGTGCCGAAGGACTACCGTGGAACTTCAAGGGAGCTGGAGCCGCGAATCTTTCACGCGGGCGCAAGCGGAAGATGATGAACTGGGACTGATAGCCGAATGGAAGAGGGCCTGTGTCCCCAGACCCGGGTGGAACATTGTGAGTGACTGCAGCCCAAAGTTTAAGTCCTACTGGGCACAGTGGGACTCGCTGATTGTAAGGGATGGCCTCATCTGCCGTACCTGGGAGAGCACCGACGGGAAGACATCTCGGGAACAAGTCGTCGTTCCAAAGGCTATGACGGAGGAAGTCCTGAAGGAAGTTCATGGAGGATCATGTGGTGGACACCTAGGGATAAAGAAGACCCTGGAGAAGCTGAGAGAGCGGTTCTACTGGATCGGATGCCGAACAGACGTGGAGAACCACTGCGCGAGGTGCCACGATTGCGCAGCCAGCAAGGGCCCAGGACGAAGACGACGGGGTCCACTGAAGACCTACAACGTGGGCGGCCCCATGGAGAGAGTGGCCATCGATGTTGCTGGGCCATTCCCGTTAAACGAGGCAGGGAACCGCTACACATTAGTCGTCAGCGACTACTTTACCAAATGGCCGGAGGCGTATGCGCTCCCTAACCAAGAAGCCGCGACGATCGCAGAGACCCTGGTGAAGGAATTCGTCAGCCGGTACGGAGTACCCCTGGAGCTGCACTCCGACCAAGGGAGGAACTTCGAGTCGCAGGTGTTCCAGAACCTATGCCAGCTGCTGGGGATCCGGAAGACAAGGACAACGCCGCTACACCCTCAGTCCGACGGGATGGTAGAGCGATTCAATCGCACCGTCGAGAACCATCTCCGAATAGTCGTCAGCGAGCACCAGAGGGATTGGGACAAGCATCTTCCACTATTTCTCCTGGCCTACCGCGCCGCCGTGCATGAAGCCACCGGGTGCACACCAGCCCGGGCCATGTTTGGGAGGGAGCTCCGTCTACCTGTCGATCTTGCCTTCGGCCGACCTGGGAATGATCCGATCCCGGTAAGCCAGTATTGTCAAGAACTGGTCGACCAACTGGAGGACGTACACGCGTTCGCGAGGAGGAAACTGCGGATCGAGACCGACCGAATGAAGACCCGATACGACCAGCAGACGGATGCCGGCGGATTCCACGAGGACGACCTGGTCTGGCTCTTCAACCCATTACGGAAGAAAGGCCTGTTATCCAAACTGCAGAAGTCCTGGGAGGGCCCGTACCGAGTCGTGAAACGGATCAACGATGTCGTCTACAGGATCCAGCGGAGCCCGAGGGCGAAGATGAAGATCGTGCATCGAGATCGCCTGGCAGCCTACGGAGGGACACAGACGGACCAATGATTGATCGGGACGATCAGCCTTTTTAGGAAGGGGGTGGTGTTACGGCTGTGAGTTCGTTTCATCGCTCGCCGCATGAGTCAAAACTGCCCCAGGGCTGGACTGCTCTCCCTCAGTGTATTGCATGCGCGTTACGCAACGGACTGCGAAGTGAAAGGGATGGTCCAGAATCTTCGTGACACCACCAGCGAAGGAAATGTCGAGAAGCCGTGTGTCCTGGACGATTCTAGAATTTATTGAGTCACCAGCCTGCTATATAAGCGGCTTCAACAGTGAGGGGACCGAGTTTTCTGTTGTTGTGTTTTACGAGCTAGTGCGAGCGATTATCTTGTGCGACAGAAGTGTGGTGACGAAGTGCTGTGCGAGTTACGAAATTCTGTGACATTGTTTCTCCCAGCTTGTGAACAGCGTACATCAAGTGCTCGTAAGTAACTGTATTTGTTGTACCTGAGGAAGAGGGGCAGGTAGCTTCTGCCAAGGCCACCGGACTCATTAGGACGGATTAACTTCTGTGGTCTGTTGCAAGTGAAAGGGGCCAAGAGCGCATAAGGAAGAGACTTGAGGAAACTGGAGAAGGCTCCTAATTGCTTGTATTTGCTGATTAGTGTAATTTTCTGGCCACAATAAAGTTAATTATTTCTTTAAGCAGTAATTGGTGTTGTGCTTTGTACCCCCACCGTAATTCAGTTAACAAAAGTGCCACTAGGGGGTGGCACGTAACAATATGTTCACGTACCCACTGATGTAGTGAAGGAAATGGGCTCCTTAAATTTTCACTTTTATAACGGAAACTTCAGTATTAATCTACTATAAGCAACAAGCAGTATAGAGCCGTCACACCCACCTACTTATCAACTTCACAATTTTTTATCAGATAAAAAGCACGCTCAAGAACTTTGAATGGCAATAATATTGCTCATTGTAACAACGACCTTCCTCCGGGTTGCACACAATACGACACAGCGAGCAAAGGTAAGACACAACTGTGGTCCCGAGCAACGCCGGGCATAACAGCTACTGACCAATAGCTGACGGTTGTTGACCAATAGAATGTTTTGTCTATCACTCCACGTGGACTCCAAAGTCCCAACCTGGCGGCTAGCTCGTATCTTAGTATGAGGTTAAAACGCCCATATACCACAATAGAAATGCAAGAAGGGAGGCAGAAATCTCAATCGCCGAATATGTTCACAAATTCGACCGAACGCAAGCCAGGCTGATGTGAAGGCGAAGATAAACGGGCTTAGAACTCACTTGTAGTCTCATTTCAGGAGAAATGGCTTGCCTCATTTTAGTGTCCTGTCGAATAATTTTGGGACCAACAAGATCTAGGAGTTATTTAAAACTGCTTTCCTTCATTCTTAGAAAATTCTTATGTGAATTCTGGTCTTCTAACCTCAACTCATTTTCGACCAAGGACAGCATTCCTCTACTCTTCTCTTCGTTTTATCCATTCCCGAGTCTAGGGCTTCCTAGCATTTCTTTTCTTCCTTTTTACCACTATACGACATATAATTGTAGCCAAAGCAGCAATTTTTTTGCAATTTTTGCTTGTTTGTTGGAGCCATACTCTCCAACCAATGTATGTTGAACAGCTGATTCTTGGTTCAGTAGTTGATCGGTAGAAGGCGATCCCTTTACATCCACGGATTTTATAAAATAATTTTACCGTGAACAACACTGCTTGCATTCGTCAAATTTTTATAAAATTAGTTGTAAAATAAATTTTATGTTCGACCCTCACTATTATGTGTCAGATAACTGTATCATAATGATGGTCATTATAACACTGTTTTCCATTATGATACAGTTTCTCCAGCCAATCAGAGCTCGTTCATTGACCAATTAGGTAACGATAACTTCGCGCATGCGCTCAAAATCCATCATGTCGGACATAAACACAACATCGAACTATAATAAATTACCGACATGGAATACCCACCGTCCATATGTTCGCGTAAATAAACTGGCGAATATGAGACAAGAAATAGCACTGTACCTTAAAATCACCAACACTAACTTCTACACAGCGCATTGTCTTCAAATGACTGCGGTGACAATATTACTGAGGGACGGCTGATGTAAACATATGGCTGCATATGGCATTGCAAGCCCACAGAGCGCATGCGTCGGTCGTTCAAAGCTCTTGAAAGACAAAGATATAACACCCAACGCTCGCTCTGCAATCACAAAATTCCAGTAGCTGACTCTCAACAGATATTTATGAATATTTATGTTAAAACATATAATAAAGTTATAATTATCGTCGAACATAAACAGTCGTATGCAACTCGCCTATAATGGTAATTAAGACACTCGTATGGAAATTATAAAACTCGCATACGCTCGTTTTATAAAAAATACTCGTGTCTTAATTATAGCCATTATAGGCTCGTTGCATAATGTACTATTATGTTCGACCCTCACTATTACGTGTCAGAAAACTGTATCATAATCATGGTCATTATAACACTGTTTTCCATTATGATACAGTTTATCCAGCCAATCAGAACTTGTTCATTGACCAATTAGGTAACGATACCTTCGCGCATGTGCTCAAAATCCAACAAGTCGGACATAAACACAACATCGAACTATAATAAATTACCGACATGGAATACGCACCGTCCATATGTTCGCGTAAATAAACTGGCGAATATGAGACAAGCAATAGCACTGTACCTTAAAATCACCAACGCTAATTTCTGCACAGCGCATTGTCTTCAAATGACACCGGTGACAATATTACTGAGGGACGGCTGATGTAAACATATGGCTGCATATGGCATTGCAAGCACACAGAGCGCATGCGTCGGTCGTTCAAAGATCTTGAAAGACAGAGATATAACACCCAACGCTCGCTCTGCGATCACAAAATTCAAGTACCGTAGCTGACTCTCAACAGATATTTATGAATATTTATGTTAAAACATATAATAAAGTTATAATTATCGTCGAACATAAACAGTCGTATGCAACTCGCCTATAATGGTAATTAAGGCACTCGTATGGAAATTATAAAACTCGCATACGCTCGTTTTATAAAAATACTCGTGTCTTAATTATAGCCATTATAGGCTCGTTGCATAATGTACTATTAAGAAACATTGTACCGTGAGCAACGGGCATTGCGCATGTATCAGGTGTCCAATGCTGCGCATTTGCATTTAGTTCTGTCTAATCTCGCTGCTTGCTCTCAGTGGCTACGGTGGAAAGTTAACATCGCCGTGTTCAGGGTGGGATTTAAATTGTATGCGCTCCTAGGACCATGGGTCTTTGCCGCCCCCTCTTCATACCATCGTGAATGAGGGAGAATTTAGACCTCAGAAAGGTCTTTTTGAAGGTAATTTTTATTTTATTCTAATGTATCGTGAAGTAAAATCAATTAAATAAATTAACATAATGAGAGAATCAACTGTTTCTAAATTTGTATATAAACTATAAATAAATTGGCCAACGAGATATTAAAATAAGTTTAAACCATTTAAGACTCATTATACACTGACAGATATTCAGATATATAAGGTGCATTCAAAAAGTAACGAGCCGGAGGCCGGGATGTGCAAACCGGTGATGACATCGGCTAATCGTGGCGTGTGTAACGAGGTGTGGTTCCGACCAGAGCGTGGAAGGTCACAGCCCGTCGCTAGAGGGCACGCGTGCACGTCACGTGACGATACAAAGCGAGCAGCAGCATGCATCAATCGTCCAACGCTGCCAGTTGCATTGCAAACAGTGACATGGGGGCGTCAAACGAAGAGCGAAGAGGTGTTGTTTGGTTTCTGACAGCGGAATGAGTTGGGGGAACGGATATTCATCGCCGAATGTAACAAGTGTACGGCGAACACTTTATGTCCCTTGCAAGGGTCAAGGCATGGCACAATCGCTTCAAGGAAGGACGGGTGTCGTTAGCCGATGATGCCCGGTTTGGGACAACCCCCTGCATTACCGATGACAACGTCCAGCTGGTTGATGCACTCATTAACCAGGACCGGCGAGTGACAGTGAACGCCATAGCCGCCGTGGACGGATTGAGCGTCAGAAGTGTGCACACCATCATGAAGGAACAACTGCACTTGTGGATAGTGTGTATCCAATGGGTGCCCCACAGTCTTCAACCACACCAGGAAGCATGTTGAATGGCCCACTGTGTTGATCCTGGTTGGACGATTGATGCATGCTGCTGCTCGCTTTGTATCGTCACGTTACCTGCACGCGTGTCTTCTAGCGACGGGCTGTGACCTTCCACGCTCTGGTCGGAACCACACCTCGTTACACACGCCACGATTAGCCGATGTCGTTACCGGTTTGCGCATTCCAGCCTCCGGCTCGTTACTTTTTGAACGCACGTTATACATATACTGTACAGTACATTACAGCATACAACCCACAACTATGCATAATGAATTATTCAAATTAAACTGATATTAATATTCAAGACTTAAATTTTTTCCTAATAAATCATAAAACAATCTTGTTCTAGAGCTGAAGTCGAAAAATCTGCTGTTGCAAAACATTTGTTGGAGAATGATGGCCACAATATAAATTGGAAGTGTCAACATTTTGGAAAGTTTAATTTAAATCATAAAATTATACGAAATACGTGTATTGTCGTCTATAACATTTTATTTATTTATTTATTTATTTATTTATTTATGTATTTTGCAGAGGCGAAGTTAGGGCTCGTTGTCCTCTCTTACACTTAACCACATAGTTATCATAAAATACACAAATACTACCATTGAATAAGATACGTAAACTAGAAATTAAGTTAGAATAATACAGGACATAAAAAATAAAGATAGCAATGCACATCAAACAAAGAAACACACAAAACAGTTACGCGAAACAACAATAATAATACTACTACTAATAATAATAGATCTTGTAAATAACTGCGTATTTTAATTTTGAATTGACAAAGTTATTTATATACCATAATGGCTCAATCATGCTGTCTATCATACATCACCAGTCACACGAAACAGTCAGCGATGTTCAAAAGGAAATCTCTGCAAGCAGTCTTAAATTTTGTATAAGTCTTGCATTTCCTTACGTCAGCTGGGAGTGTATTCCAAAGTCGCGACCCAGTCACAACGAAGGATTTATTGTACTTGGAAGAGTGGTTAACGGGAATAGCGAGGGAAGAGCCAGATCTAGTATTAATATTATGAAATGAGGACAGGAAATGAAATTTCGAAGAAATATACAGTGGGAGATTTTTGTCTAGGGTTCGATATACCGACGTCAAAATATGAAATTTTCGCCGCCCTTCAGGTTTCAGCCAAGAAAGAGCTTTGTAGCTAGGGGTTACGTGAGAATCGTAATTCAAATTGAAACCAAACCGAAGACTAGAGTTCAATGCTCCTTGCAGTTTTTTTAGTTTGTTCGCTAGTTGCATCAACAAGGACCACGTCCCAGTAGTCAAGTATTGGTACTATCAGAGTATCAATAAGTTGTATCCTCACGTCTTATGTCAAAAAGTCCTTATGCCGTTTGAGTGGGTGTAGCGTCGCGTACGTCTTCCTGCAAGTATTACTTATTACATGTGCAGACCAGTCAAGAGTTTCAGTCAGAGTCATACCGAGGTTTTTCACTGTTTTACTAAACGGGATTACGGTTGCATTTACATTTCTGACAAAAAAAAATGCGCATTAATTTTGCGCCCCTCAGCATGGTGCGCCACTAGGCCAGGGCCTATTGGTAAATCCGGCCCTGCTGGCTGCGCCTCGCGCTAGGAAAGCCTTGTCTCCAGACAGCAATGGAATGTAAACATATACGCCCAGCTAGATGTCAAAGGCGAGTCGCAGGTTAACGAGGAAAGTGCTAGAACTATAGGAAGGAAGTTTGGTTAGTTCGCATTTTTTCCGGCGTTTTAGCTGGAGTTGCTGAGCTCTACGGTAAGACTGTTTCTTGGATACAAGACGGTTGGTTAGAATGCTCGGCTAACTGAGTACTTTACAGAGCTCTAATTTGTCATGTAAGGTGACTTAAAATACTACCTGCAACAGACTGGCAGCGTGGCTCAGCGGTAACGTTGTCGCTTGCGGGACCCAAGGTTGCAGGTTCGTATCCTGGCATAGTCAGCTGCTATTTGAGGGTGCGCAAATACGAGGAAGCCGTGTCAGTAGATTTACTGTCACGTTAAAGGTCCCCTTCGGGGCAAAATTCCGTCTCTAAACGCCGGAGTAGTTAAAAGGGACGTAAAACCAATAACATTATTACTAGTCTACCTGCAACACTTGGAGGAAAAGTGGACTCTGACAACACAGCACTATAACCCCATCCACGGAGTCTTTGCGCAGTAGGTTCGTGCATGTCGCCACATGGAGAAAATGAGAGGGAGAATGTGATGGGCGGAGCACGGCAGCTCATCAACTGACGGAGTTTGGAACCTCTCTCTCGCTACGGTTACCCGGCTCCCTTCCCGCGCTTCTCTTTCCGTGGCCTCGAGCCTTATTGGACCGGCTAGCGCGGACAATGTGTTTTAACATTGGCACTTCGCGGATGGAGCTGTGTCAAGTCTTAAACGCTACCAAGTGATAGTAATAGCCAATTGTACGGTCAAATCTGGGGCGAGCAGTTATTATCGCTGAACTTGGCTGCGCTATACCAAACACAGAACAGCTGTGAACATGCGCTCGTCCAGTAGCGTGCAATCTGCAGAGCGCTGTTGTAGCAGTGAGACAGAAGACAGGCGAGAGAAGACACGGCTCTACGCTCATAGTTCCTACCCCTTTTAGAAATCCGTTTTGCTCCTCAGCCACGAAACCATCTAATTTTCCATACAACCTCCTTTGTATTGTTCGTAATAAAATGTTTGCTGCCTGATATGTACCCCTTATTGTTCTGTGAACATAAGGCGCTGCGAATGTAAATGCATGTTCGGGATGGAAGGCCTGTGACAGATCATAGATATGCACAGACACTCCTCATCACTGTTTATTATTGTATATATATATAGTTATAGTTTATGTTTTTATAATCGGAAAGTGCCCAGGTATATAGTGTGGATGTAGTACTTAGGCAGTTGTCTAGTGGCCTTGTGCCATCTATATATATAATATATAAAGTAGGCGGTTGTCTAGTGGCCTTGTGCCATCTATCTTCTATATATATAAAGCACAATGTTTGTCTGTCTGTCTGTCTGTTATGTATACAAATCTACACCGTTTCACCGATCTGAACCAGAATTTGTATACTTACCCTTTGGAACCCTACGGGTAACACTGTCCACTTAAAATTTCGGACAGACCACCCCATTCCCTGCATTTAGGCCCTTTGGTCCAAATCTACACCGTTTCACCGATCAGAACCAAAATTCGCATTCTTACCCTTTGGTCCGCTGCGAGTAACACTATCTACTTGAAATTGCGGACAGACCACTCCATTTCCTGCATTTAGGCCCTTAGGCACAAATCTACACCGTTTCACCGATCTGAACCAAAATTTGTATACTTACACTTTGGAACCCTGCGAGTAACACTGTCTGCTTGAAATTGCGGACAGACCACTCCATTCCCTGCATTTAGGCCCTTAGTCCCAAATCTACACCGTTTCACCGATCTCAACCAAAATTTGAATATTTACCCTTTGGAACAATGCAACTAACACTGTCTGCTTTAAATTGCGGAGAGGCTACTCCATCCCCTGCATTTAGGCCCTTTGGAACAAAACTACACCGTTTCACCGATCTGAACCAAAATTTGTATACTTACCCTTTGGAACCCTGCGAGTAACACTCTAGCAGTTTTGCTAGCCCACACGTTGAGCGACAATTGTAGCGTTAATTAATTTGCTCCACGTTGAGCGTACAAGTGTAGCAGTTTGGCTGCCCCTAACTGTTGGGTGATAAATGTAACTGTTTAGCTTTGCCTAAGCTATGTTATTTTAATGGGCGCCAAGACCTCAACGCATTGCTGAAATCTAAATTTGTATTTAACAACGTCTAGCTCTGGTAGAACAAAGAATCTATTCACTCAGATCGTGGTATGATTTGATCATTAACCCAAGAAACAATTGTATCAGGAGAAGGAATTGGTCTATATCTAATGCTACCTACTGAAAGCAAAGATTGCATTGTAAAAGAATTGAATTTATTATATAAAACAAGTATAGCAAAATTAATAATGATAATAAGTTTAAAATTTAAATTGGAGCGTTGCGATTTTAATATTACCGATAGAAAATTACGTGAAAACGGAGTCTGATAAATTATTGATTTTACTCTTATTCCCAAGCTATGAAGTTACTGAAATATGAAATATAAAACAAAGAGAAATGAGAGATTGCGTATTTCTGCGTCATTCGCGCTTACCACTGGAACTTGCCAAAGCATTTCCCTCGTACTGGATGATGCTGTGTGCTTCCCACAGTCTCCTGGACGTCGTCATCTCCGTCGATATTAGATGATATACTTGTAGATTTGGTGACTTTATGGTCCTAACATCGGGGCCATACCCTCGTACAACCAAACTGGTTAAGTTTTAAACAGATAGTTCTCCACTCCACGGAACAGTGGAGCGACACACACTTGCAACCGAACTAGTCAAGTCTTTCACAGATTGTCCTCGTTCCACGGCGCGCCGAACGATATACGCACACGTCGGCTCCCCACCTCGGTACCGACTTCCAGCTTACGTGGTCTCCACTGATTGGCTGCTCCCCACGCTATACTTCCCCTTCTCTCTCTCATTACACACCGCGCGCGGATGAAGAAGTCGATTTCCGTTCCAACTATCCGCCTTTTCTAGACGCTGCAACCCAAGCTTGCGTAATACTTCTTGACAAGAATCAGCCCGTATCTGAATTTCCAGTGAGTCATGTCTCTCATAATATCCTAACTGACGAAACTCCGTAAAATTCCGTAATCACATAATTTTCTATGATATTGTCGTTCGTAATAATTTGCTTGATAGCGTTTTCTAAGACATAGAAAACCTATCTGTATGCTTATAATTTTTATAAAATGCTCCGAAAATACCTTAATATTAATTATAATAAATTAATAATAATAATAAATTAACATGAAAAATTCTCTTGGCTGAACAATTTGCCGCGTAAATAAATATAGAATGGCTTCCTACTGACTTATGCCAGTGGCATAAAAACCCTCGAAAAACACGTTACAACACTATCCACTTAAAATTTCGGACAGACCACCCCATTCCCTGCATTTAGGCCCTTTGGCACAAATCTACACCGTTTCACCGATCTGAACCAAAATTTGTATACTTACCCTTTGGAACCCTGCGGGTAACCCTGATCACTTGCAATTTCGGATAGACCACCCCATGCCCTGCATTTAGGCCCTTTTGCACAAATCTACACCGTTTCACCGATCCGTACCAAAATTTGTATAGGCCTACTTACCCTTTGGAACCCTGCGAGTAACACTGTCCACTTAAAATTTCGGACAGACCACCCCATTCCCTGCATTCAGGCCCTTTGGTCCAAATCTACACCGTTTCACTGATCAGAACCAACATTTGTATACTTACCCTTTGGAACCCTGCGAGTAACACTGTCTCCTTGAAATTGCGGACCACTCCATTCCCTGCATTTAGGCCCTTTGGCCCAAATCTACACCGTTTCACCGATCAGAACCAACATTCGGATACTTACCCTTTGGTACCCTGCGAGTAATACTGTCTGCTTGAAATTGCGGACAGACCACTCCATTCCCTACATTTAGGCCTTTTGGCCCAAATTTACACCGTTTCGCCAATCTCAACCAAAATGTGTATATTCACCCTTTGGAACACTGCGACTAACACTGTCTGCTTGAAATTGCGGACAGGCCACTCCAACCTCTGCATTTAGGCCGTTTGGCACAAATCTACACCGTTTCACCGATCTGACCCAAATTTTACATACCTTTTGGAACCCGACAAGTAACACTTTTCACTTTAAATTTCGGACAGACCACACTATTCCCTGCTTTTTGGCCCTTTGGCACAAAACTACACCGTTTCACCGATCTCAAATAATTACCCTTTGGAACTCCACGAGTAACACTGTCCACTCGAAATTTCGGACAGATCACTCCATTCTCCGCATTTAGGCCCTTTGGCACAAATCTACATCGTTCACCGATCTGAACCTAAATTTGTATACTTACCCTTTGGAACCCGACGTGTAACACTGTACACTTAAAACTTTGGACAGACCACTCGATCCCCTGCATTTAGGCCCTTTGGCAAAAATCTACCCTGTTTCTCCGATCTGAACCTAATTTTACATACTCACCCTTTGGAACCCGACGTGTAACACTGTCTAAATGAAATTTCGGATAGAACATTCCATTTACTGCATTTAGGCTCTTTGGCAAAAATCTACATAGTTTCACCCATCTCAACCAATCTTTATGTACGTTACTTACCCTTTTGAACCCGACCAGTGATTTTTAAAATATTTATTTTTATTACAGTACATTGTGTACATTATAAGTTGAAGTGTCAATTCAATACAGGTAGTAGTTTCCCTTATCATCCTCATCATAAGGGCAAATGACTTAGATGTTACGCTCATTACACCATTAATCACCACACACAATAAGTCTTCCTCGCCTGTGAATTTTCAAATACACACATCAAAAAAAGTTTTGCATCACCTCGGTTCCAAGAGTTCCGGAACCGTTAAATACAAAGGGAATAGAGATCAACACAAACAACATTTCAGCTCGTTTTATTGCTCATGAGACCCACACATTGCATGTTGTACCATCATACAGCTAGACTTTCAGCATTTGTGGTCCAGATTGCAGTACACACCACTACCTCTAATACCCAGTAGCACGTCCTCTTGCATTGATGCATGCCTGTATTCGCCGTGGCATACTATCCACAAGTTCATCAAGACACTGTTGGTCCAAATTGTCCCACTCCTCAACGACAATTCGGCGTAAATCTCTCAGAGTGGTTGGTGGGTCAAGACGTCCATAAACAGCCCTTTTCAACATATCCCAGGCATGTTCGATAGGGTTCATGTCTGGCGAACATGCTGGCCACTGTAGTCGAGCGATGTCGTTATCTTGAAGGAACGCATTCACAAGATGTGCACGATGAGGTCGAGAATTGTCGTCCATGAAGACAAATGCCTCTCCAATATTCTGCCGATATGGTTGCACTATGGGTCGGAGGATGTCATTCAGGTATCGTAAAGCCGTTTCGGAGCCTTCCATGACCACCAGTGGCGTACGTCGGCCCCACATAATGCCACCCCAAAACATCAGGGAACCACCACCTTGCTGCACTCGCTGGACAGTGTGTCTAAGACGTTCAGCCTGACCAGGGTGCCTCCAAACACGTCTCCGACGATTGTCTGGTTGAAGGCATATGCGACACTCATCGGTGAAGAGAACGTGATGCCAATTCCGTGGGGTCCATTCAGCATGTTGTTGGGCCCATCTGTACCGCGCTGCATGGTGTCGGGGTTGCAAAGCTGGACCTCGCCATGGACGTCGGGAGTGAAGTTGCGCATCATGCAGCCTATTGCGCACAGTTTGAGTTGAAACACGACGTCCTGTGGCTGAACGAAACGCATTATTCAACATGGTGGCATTGCTGTCAGGGTTCCTCCGAGCGGCAATCCGTAAGTAGCGGTCATCCACTACAGTAGTAGCCCTTGGGCGGCCTGAGCGAGGCCTGTCATCGACAGTTCCTGTATCTCTGTACCTCCTCCATGTCCGAACAACATCGCTTTGGTTCACTCTGAGACGCCTGGAAACTTCCCTTGTTGAGAGCCCTTCTTGACACAAAGTAACAATGCGGACGCGATCGAACTGCGGTATTGACCTTCTAGGCATGGTAGAACTACAGACAACATGAGCAGCGTACCTTCGTCCTGGTGGAATGACTGGAACTGATCGGCTGTCGTACCCCCTCCGTCTAATAGGCCCTGCTCATGCATGGTTGTTTACATCTTTGAGCAGTTTTAGTGACATCTATGAACAGTCAAAGGGACTGTATCTTGGAGACAATATACACAGTCAACGTCTATATGCCGGAGATCTGGGAACCGAGGTGATGCAAAACTTTTTTTGATGTGTGTATGTATTTCTATTACGGTAGTTTGTAAGTTTGACGTGTCAATTCAACAGTAGTTTTCATTATCATCCTTATCAAAAGGGCAAATGACCTAGATATTACGCCCTCATTGTCTTTGGGAGGGGGGGGGGGGCAAATGACCTAAATTTTAAGCCCATTATGTTTCTAAGGAGACTTACACATTTCTTGAGGACACCTTGAGGAGACCTTGACTAAGGAGGCCTTGAGGCTTCCTCCAATCTGAAGGTCTCCTTGAGATTGATTTTGCCGTCAGAGTCATTTCCTTAAGGTCTCCTTACTCAAGGGATCCTCAAGGCTTCCTCAAGGCTTCCTCGAAAGTAAGATTCACTGGTACCAATCACCTACGAAAAGTTTCACTAGTGTTATTCGAATGAGAATTAAAGCTGACGTGTCTTACAATATAATCTGATGTTGCATGATATTAACGTTGATATGTTAAACATTATAATTGATTGTCAGCTAGTCAAGTAGGATACATGTGTGATTAGCGCGTACTTATTTCAATATTACTTTTTGAGACTTTTGGCAACGGTCAGTGTAGCTTTTGTTTCCAGACAAGCTATGAAGCAATCTTCGCGCCCCGGTATTTCAAACCTCATGGAGTGTAGAGTGGAGTAATAGAGAAATTGTTGTTTGTAGAGGATATATATTTTGTTGTGCAAATCGTCCTCCTGTATAAAAATATACTAGAAAATAAGAAGACGGACGAAGTTACCATGGAAAAAAGAAGAGACATGTCAAAATATAACGGACGCGTTCAATTGCGTGCCTGAGCACAAGGTAAGATTTCCTCAATTTTCGTATTATTTCTGTAGTAAGACGCATCTGTTGATTATTTTAAAGCACCAATACGTCCAATGGGCCTACTGACTAAAAGGAACATAAATGAAAGAGTAGCAAAAACGTAAAGTAGTAGCCTACTTGTAAGGTTACCTTACCATAACCTATTAGGGCCTACGCGCAATAAGCAACCAAAATCCGGAGGTATGCACAAAGTTTTAAATCATATAATGAAATGCACACAGACTTTGATGGCACGTTACTTTTTATGGGACTCCATTCAAGAACGTGGTATCTTCTCAGCTTGAAAGCTGCATAGTTCAAAGACATGCCAGGCAAGTTGCCACTCATTTTGTTTATATTGGTCTGATGTCGTCATGTACAGTAGATCAGGTGTTTTACATGTTTAGGCCTATGGAAAAAAATTGTTTTAAATTGTTTAAATAATGTTGATTGGTTAGGTCTGGTGGATACTAAAACCATAACATGATAGTTAAGCTTACTATTACACCTCCCCCCATACATTTGAAATTGGTACCGAAACAACTATTGTCCAAAAATTACTGATAAGTGACAGGTTAGGAGAGGACTGAAGATCCACTGAAAATTACTGTCACAGACTCCTACGTTCCCTCTGCCTATATCATAATGATGCCAGCATATTGTTCGATGTTCCATTGGATATTTTTGGTTTTATTAGGTGTGTAATAAGTGTACCGAGATAGGAATGCTGGCATATCAAGAGCCTCCCAATTGTATAACATGGTATTCTATGCACTATTTATGCCATAGAAGGACAGTGGCAGTAAAGAGCAACTTAATTGCCACTATGGGCTAGCCAACACAGGAGTAGGCTACAGTACAGAGGAAAGTATTGTGGATCACTGTGGAGAGAAAACCACTACATAGGCCTATCCACCTGTGGAGCATGAGCATGGGTAGGACAAAATAGCCCCATTTTTGCAAGGGGGTATCTGAATTAAAATGTTTCCTACTCGGATAGATTTCAGATTGTACTGCATAAGTGTACATACGATGGTAGGCACACTGTCACACATCGAAAAACCAAGGGTTCTTAGCCTACTCCCAATATTTGCTAGATGCACATACTGTAATATTGTGATGAGACTGTACAAATTGTAGCAGACTTTATAGCTTCTCAGCTCATGAACTGCACAAAAAAAATTACATAACTATAACATTCAAAGAATAATAACTATACCATAGTTATTTATTATAATGGACATTAAAGGAGAGGGAACTATTGTAAATAAAGTTGTAATGGACTTCTAATTCTGATTAAAAATAGAACCATGCCAGTTTCTTGTAATGAAATTACTGCTTTATGAAAGCAGTGCCATAAACTTGACTCTGTGGGCTACGGTACTTTTACTAGTGTAATGTTAACTTAATGGTTATAATATTTATCCTTTCTTTCCGATTTTTTTTTCTTGAGTGTTACCTTAACATAATGTGTTTTTTTTCTTTCAGAAAATGATTGAACAAATAAACAAAAAATTGGGACAACGAGAAAAGCATTATTGTGTGACGATAAAACAGAACATGACCCAGCGGTGTCTTGGGGCAGGTGTATATCAAAATACCGTTTGCCCTGGACAGATACGTTCACACAAGATAGGCAGGTTGGAGGGGCAGCATCAATATAGGAACAGCCTATCATCGAGCTGGTCATAGAAACAGATAAGGCTGGCACCAGTACATCGAATGATGAAAGCCCAACAGGTTTGTCAAAGAGATAGTTTTAAGACTGTTTGCAGAACAATGTTCTCCTACCCGATATTATTCCCATTTCTATGGAGTCTGGGATTTGTAAAACATAGAGCCATGTAGGTTATACATTATGTGAACAGAAGTATCTGAACACTCACATGTGAATGCAGGTGAAGTTTGGACCAACCATCGCTACTAGCCGTGGCTGTCAAAATGCTACTTTTCATGTGTATGGTAACTTTCACCTGCAGTCAAGGCTCAGAGGGAGGGTGTATCAGGGGGAAGTGTGTCCGGACAGGGGGGAGAAGATAGTAAATGCAGTGCTACAATGCGTACAGTGCTCAGTGACTTCTCCAGAGTAAATTTTTGCCATGAAATATAGAAGTTTCTTTTATGTTTTCAACCTTGACTTTGTACTTACGGCACACCGACTGAGTTTTGGTCAGCAATTGCAAAAATATCTATTTTTTTGGTTATAATTATGCCTCTGTGTACTATTTGGAGACCAGTCCCCAGTAGTATGAATGGCATTAATCTATTGGAGAATGTGACATAAATTATTAAGATAGTTTTGTAGCCATGGAAATGTTTGCGGTACATGCTTTATGGGCAGATGTGCTACACTACAATTCTGTCAGATGGTGACTCTAAAACTTTCTTTCAATCACCTTGTTCATGAAAACGTGTACTGTACCTCTCCCATTTTTTGAAACAAAATTTGCAACTTGCCTTTCAGATTTGCAGCCATAATGTTGCAAATTTTTATACTCATTCTATATCAATGCATCCATAAGTTAAATGATAAGTTTTACTGTAGTATTCTTAGTTTTTATATTAAATATATTTTAATTTTATAATAATAGGTAATTAATGGGATTACAGACATTGTAAATTGTGTTATTTTATATCTCAACAATTATTTATTTGAACTTAAAATCAACCACAAGATTTGCTTTTATACTAATGATTTATGTGGGAAAGTCATGAAAATGAGCTACCTCCGTTAGTTGGGCACAAAGAGCATTTTCAAAATTTGCATAATTTGGACACTAGGGAGACGAGACATTAACCAGGGTATCACCAGCTTAACATGATCATGGCTAATGAGCCTGGAAATTGGCAACTCTAAGCTCGATCTGTTTCCCAGTGGCTTTGGGATGGATTTTCTGCATATTCCCTTTCCTTCCAAAGTTCCATCGTTATTGAAGGCTTGAGGGCACTTCTTACTCTATTTTCCCTTTTTCTTTATTATTTTCCTTTTTTTTCTTATATTATGTAAATTATTTGTAAGTACAGGGTGATTCATATAAAACACATGATGTTCATTTCATGTTTATTTTGTTTGGTTCCTTAGTTTCGGGGATGCGACAACGCGGTCATGTAGTCCCGTGTACTTTGGGTGTGTAGAATCTGTCCGATAACCGGTGTTAATTGTGAGGACTGTTTTAGTAGCTGGCTGTGTGGCTCAGCGGTAACGTTCCCGCTTGCTGAGCTCAAGGTTGCAGGTTCGTATCCTGGTGCAGTCAGCTGGCATTTGAGGGTGCGCAAATGTGAGGGAGCCGTGCCAGTACATTTACTGGCACGTTAAAGATCCCCTTCGGGGCAAAATTCAGGCACCCCGGCGTCTCTAAATGCCAGAGTAGTTAAAAGGGACGTAAAACCAACATTATTATTATTAGGACTGTATTAGTGTGTGTTATCTGTGATTGAGGTGGAAGGACTGCAGACGATTAATTTTTTCAAGTAGTTCCTACTTTTGCTACTAAATGCCACCATCCACGCCACCTAGCTGCAGACGTGGCTACTAAATACCATCGTAGTCACCACCTGGCGGCGAACGTTGGAACTAATAAAGCTTTATCAGCCTAAAACCTACACATTTTAGCTTCCACAAGTGCAGTGTAGTTAGTAAAGCCAAAGCAAAGCCAACTCCGTGCAGGCCATGGAAGCGCTGGGAGTAGTGGAAGGTAGAGGCTTCCACTTTTTGTGACATCGTCACTAAATGGGATGGAGTTGTCAGCTCCATGCCCGCCGTCTTTACTCCCAGGAATTACCCAGGTACTCATTTCTGGTGTAGGCTGAGTGAACCCCAGGGCTATTTGCATTTCCGAAAGTGGTAGTTATGTTTCTAAAATCCTCTACCTGGGTGGGGATCGAACCCACTCCCTTGCAGTTAGAATCTCAGTGAATCTACCGACTGCGCCACGCAGCCCCCTCAAGTGTAGTTAGTGGAAGGTTCTTCTCATGCCATAAATCTATGATATGAGACCGCAGGCTTTACTTCCCCTCCGAAGGAAGGTATTCTGAGGGATGATGTTTATTTTGACATGGAGGATGCTAGTAACATGCTATAGCCTCCTAAATGTCCAGAATATCTGGCAGATGATTGTGCCGTTGAAGGATGTCAGTACATAAATAGCGGCTTCGGTGGCGTAGTTGGTAGCATGCTGAACTGCTGTACCCATGATAGCGAGTTCAAACCCGGCCGAAGTCGTCGTTTTTTAAGAGCGTTAAAAATCCTTCAGTATGCCTTCCTTCGCAGGGGAAGTAAAGCCGGCGGTCCCATGTCATAGATTTATGACATGTAAAAGATCCTTTCACAGACTAAACTTATGTAAAGCTAAATTGTTAGGTTAGATTTCATCGGAATGCTCTATCAAAGTTCCAACGTTCGCCACTAGGTATCATTGATATCTGGTAGCGAAAGTTGGAACTACTTGAATTTGAACGGAACTTGTAGCTCAGACTCAGGCGAGCCGAACATGTCCTCGGACACTCCCGGCACTAAAGGCCATAAGATAAATAAAAATAAATAAGTACGTAAATGAAACATTTCGGTGTATTCCTATGCAAATAAAATCTTTTTACATGAATCATGCTGTAGTTGGTAGTGGTAAGGGAAGTTACCATCCTCAAAATTAGGGGCCGATGAGGTGAAACGTGGTGGCTTGGATTCCACATAACAAGGACGTCACGTGGCTTACAATCTCAAAATTAGTGGACTCGTAAAACAACAAGTTTCCTTTCTTCCTGATAGGCCACGGCCATTCCCTGTCCAGTGAAATCGATTTGAGTTCAATCTGTAAATTAAGTAATTACAATTTTACCTTTCATGGCTTAATTCCACACAAAGCAGTCTGTGTTGTGCATTATATTATCTGATTTGTATTTTAGAGCAATGAGAAATTTCAAAAAAAAAATCTATTAAATGAACCTCTTGGGAGTATTCTCATAAATTGTAGGCTACTTGCCAGAAACTTAAATAGAGTGCAACCTTTAAATTACTTTTGTAAGGGCGGTGAAGAGGTCTTTCAACAGTAAGGACTCTCATCACACCACATGTCTATGAAAATTTCACCACATATCCATGAAATTAATTATAATTATATCACAGTAAAATGTTTTCTTTATAACAATGCCCATTTAATATAATCTATAGTTTACATGAACTATCAAAGGAATTCCAGACCTTGTTCATAATGAGTTACATGTAGGTTTTATGTGTTTCAGAGCCATTTCCAATGAAGAAAAGTTGAGAGCCTCATACAATGGCTCTCAAGATAAAACTATCAAGAAAGATGTCTTCGGATACAAGCCCTGTTGGAGCAAGAAAAAGAATTACATGTTATGCAAGTCAGCGAAATTAATATCAAGTTTAAGTAGCAGGAATTAATTCTGAAACAGCAGACTTCATGTCCCAAATGAAATGTATTTATTAATTGTACAGTACAGTATGTAAATAAATACCTATGAAAATGAATCCTTGCATCATGTATTTAAAATATAAAGTAAACTATGGAACATTGCAAACAGCTGCTGAACTTGTAGGCTATTGTTGTAGATATAACTTAGCCGGTAGAATAAAAAGATAGGGGCACATCCCGTTGCTGTCCCACCTCTTTAAACAATAATAGTAATCAGAATAGAAGATGATTATTCACAAATAGTTAATTTTTTATCCCAAGAAGATTTGCCATTGTTGCACTGTGACTGATTAAGGCCCTAGCCTTTTTGTAGCATGTTGATAGAAAAACGAGATTGAGACACAGAGTTTTTTTATTCATGTAACTTACAGATGGTTATTGGTTAGGAGGCAGAACATTGAGAAAAACTGCTCCTTGAAACAATTTAAACTTTGATTATTTAAAAATGTTGAGACTGATGCCTAGTTAAGAAAACAACCTACTATAAATGAAACTAACAATAAGATAATAGTAACATTAAGGCGTAGCCATAAGTGTTAAATCCAGGATCGGATCCTGGCTCTGGCAGCGTCTGTCCTGACCAAGGATCATGAAATTATTAGTTCAGTCGGTCACTCTTGTGACGTGCCTAGAGACGGGGCCACCTCAGGTTATGTTGTATTCTGGCAATTCTGCCAACACAACGACACGTACTCGGGATTGAGCCTGTTGTCCTCATTGCTGGGTGCATGTGCGTTGACAAGAGTATACCCTTCGTTTCTGCTGCGGTTAGAAGAGGTAATCTGAAGCACTTCAGAAGTTAACCACTGAGCTGATAACATTCTTATTTACAGCAAACGCCATGCTAAACACCAGCATATTTTTACCTAACTCCATTATAGATTCTATATCCTTTGTGTCCATTACATCGTTGTCCTGATATCGCGTTTCTTGCAATGCCAGTATTGATATGTTATGCTCATGCATCATCGTCGTCAGTTATTTGTGCTCACCAAACTTGAGTAGTGAGTTAACGTTTAGTATCCCAAAGTATTATTTTTGCTTCATCCTGAGTTTAGTACATTTAGACATATAATTTCTAATAGGTTTCAGTTCCCCTAAGCATCTAATTGGTGTATGCTCCCCAGAATTCAAAGACCTACGTGCACATTCATTGAATCTTAACTTGATGAAGCTGTTTTGAATATTCTCAATCGTGAGCTCAATGTTTAAAGAAAAGGAACCTTTATGGTTTCTATAGACTTCTGCCATTGGTCCACCATGGCTCTTGATAGGTGTGTGGGTACAGTCGTTACACCTTCTGATTTGTTAAATGCCCCATTTGTTAGAATTTCCTCTGCCTCCTATCATATTTTTCCTGAGATCAGGATTCTTACATACTGTACGTTCGAAGTTGCTTTGCCAAATGCTCGGATATAAGACAGCCTTTCATGCGCTAGATAGGCTTACTACCCGAAGGTCACCACATACAGTCAGAAAAGAAAAAGTATGAGAGCCTAGTTACAGTATTGTTTTTGTACGATTCAGAGTTTAATGACACGGTTTCATTTTGGTGAGGCATAGCCTACACATGGTCAATAAAATTTTATTGTGTCATCAATCAGAAAGTTATATTTTTGTGGTAAGGAAGATAAGTCCACATTCATTTTCTCAGATAATGTATATTATCAACTGGAAGTTTTATGTAACTAGTCTGTAACATAGGCTAGCTTTTTTTGGTGGAACACTGAAGTCATCTTCCCCAGAAAAATATCCCGTTGAACTATTGCTCGGGTCTAAGCTGCGTGAACCTGAGAGGAATGTGCATCGCGGACTATGAGATGTGGTGTTGACGAGTGATGAGGTTTCTCGGTCCGTACATAGTACAGTACCAAATACATTGGTCGGTGACTCACTCACTCATAATACCACAGTGGTTTGAGCTACGGCCCTATGTTAGCAGTATTGGAATAGAAAGGAATACCAGATATCACGGCGGGCTGTTGACAGACCCTTCTCTTCTCGCCTGACCCTTCCCTGCTCTTTCCCCTCACCCCACAAGTTCACAGAGCTTGGACCCGAGCAGGTTATTGATCCATTGACCTATGGTATATGAAACATGGCCTTCGGATTACCCTAAAACATCTGTTATACTATTTTAATGTGTAGATGAATTGGAACATCTTGGGGTATGTACTTGGTCAGAACCTAGTTCCTAAGGCTTTCTAATTCTCGCCTGCGGGTTGGAACAAGGTACTCGCGCCTTATGAGGAAGAACAGAAGAGATGGGTTCGATCCCCATGTAAGCCATCTTAGAAGTGGTTTTCTGCGATTCTCCAATTCAATCCAGGGAAATACTGGGATGGCTTCTATAAGACCAAAGCCACCTTCTCCTTAACTCTATCATCAAATACACAGACACACAATAACCCATTTGATATCAGACAGATTATCCACAAAGCCTACTGGTAAGTACATGGGGTTGATGACCATGATGTTCAAGGCCCTGAATGAAACAGCAACAGCCTGTTTCATGACTTTCACCTAGGCTATTAAGACACTCATTTTTCACAAGAAATTCAAAGACCGGTACTCTTTCCATTTATTGTCTGGGATGTGTCTCCAATTAATGCAGTCAGAAGCAAAATGGTTTTCCCTACAGAGATCACTATTTTGCGTGTTATATTGTTGTTAATTCATTGTAGGGTCTTGGTAATCAGCCTCGTGCAGTAGATTGCGTATTATAGACCTATCAGTAGTGTGCATGTATGTATCTAACCACTTTTAACCCAATAATGAGGCAAGGAAACAGGATTATTACGAGAAGTCATCTAATGCGTGTTTCTTGCATACGTATTCCTAAGGTACGGTACGGTAGGCTATGGGCTAATAGGCTACTTTACATTAGCAGTATTGTAGGTTATTTAGGGCTGTGTATCAGTACTGGAGGTGTGAACGTCTTGCATCAAAATAGGCTAACAGACTAATCATGTAACTTATGTAAAACCTAATTAATAATAAACACGTAGGCCTACATATCAGTCTGATACGATACGGTACCGGTATAGCCTATAAGCAGTCGACCTACCGGTAGGCCTATGATATAAATTACGGCTCTTTTCCTGTGGAAAATACAAACGGACGGGAGCCAAATTATTGTGGGTGATCACTATTAATGCAATACAGTCAGAATATCTTTAAATAAACAAATAATACACTTAAAAAAAAACTAACCTACACTGTAGTACCGTACCTAACCAACAAAAGAATGGGGACTTTTACCGTACCTTAATTAGGTACTTTTCGTACCGCTATTTGGTTTTATTTCGAATGTTTCTATTACCGATACCTGAAAGTTTATCGTGGCATAAAACCGTAGACTAATAACTAAAATCAGTAATATTGGAGAAAGTTGAAGTCATCTTCTGCTTTCAAACTGAACTAAAGGCAAAATCACGTTTGTCACAAGTAGTTTTGAAAAACGTCAGCTCAGAAATATTTTCTATGGATTCTAGAAATCTCTTATATATCGTCTTCGCACGTATTCGTCTTCAAATATTGCTTTAGTATAATCAAGATAGTCGTCATCCGCCAAGAATACGCCATTTTTCTTGTGATAAGGATTCCTTAAGGTAGCTTGGCCCCTACCTTAGCACACGGCAAGTCGTGCGCAGTCGCGAAGGAGTCCTTGAGCCCAAGGCTTCCTCAAGAAATGTCTCTGAATAGTATTTCTGCTCAAGGAAGCCTTGAGGTCTCCTTAAGGAAGCCTCAAGGGAGCCTTCAAATGCCTTCCTCAAGGAAGCCTCAAGGAAGCTCTCTGAATGCAAATAGCTTCCTTAAGGCTTCCTCAAGCCCAAGGTCTCCTCAAGGTGTCCTCAAGAAATGTCTCTGAATTCCAATACATTATCATCATTCCACCAGGCGAAGCCGAGTACTACTGCTAGTATGTTATAAAATGGACTAGAAGTGACACGGCAGAATGCAGAACTTGTAATGGGTTTGAAACCAATACGGATCTAGGTGGCAGTGAGATGGGAGATTGATGCTCTGAGAAATGTTTATTAGTTGATTGTTCGGCATTGAATTGATGCATATTGATAAAAATACAACCAGCTGCTTTATATAGTCGTGAATAGAATTAAACCCCAGGAAGGAATCACATTCTGTTACATTACAGAAACGTTTTCGTAAACTTGGAGTTATATATAAAGGCACCCGCAAAAATACGTATGTGGATGGAAATAAAGAGCACATATAGGAATATAATGCCTAAAGTACAAGTAAGACAAGGTTCACTATGATAGTAATATACGGCGCTTTCCGATAAGTAAGAGTAGTTCAAATTATAAAGCATTATAAAGTTATCTTGCAATCACATTGTGCTAAGATTATTTTGTACCGTTATTCTTAAGTCATCTGATTATAGGAAAGGGGAGGGTAAAGTGAATTGCTGTAAAACAAGCTTATTGTCCTGCTACCCGGGAATACTGTCTTGTGTATTCTACATTTTCTCATTATAGTAATGAGTGGCGCCCAACAGAAGTTATTTCAGGTTAAGAGCTATCACAGGCCTAACCCTACAAATGTCCATGCTTACAATGAATTTCGCACATTCTTGCGATGTGAGGCAGATATAGATATAAGATGTCACACAAAAGTTATTCGTCAACGTGTTTACCTCCTGGTGTAGCGGCTGAATAGAAGACACGGCCGTTACTCCGGAGGTCCGGGTTCGAATTCCGGTTCTGCCAAGAAATTTAATTCTGGTCTGAAGGCTGGAACGAGGTACATTCATCATCGTTAGGCAAAACTGAGAAGAGGTGAGTACGAGTCCCACCTCAGTCATCCTGGAAGTAGTTTCCCGTGGTTTCCCATTATTACTCTATGTAAATGCCGGGATGCCTCCTAACTTAAGGCCACAGTCGCCTCCTTCTCAATCCTCAGCTAAATTTCAAATACACACAATAGCCTCCATTTTGACCCAACTGAACGGCATTGCGCAGCATGATACGGCACGGTCAGCCTAAACTGTTAATCACTTCTATGGTCTAATATTCCATTATAATAACCTCTGATACTACAGCCCATAAAGGCCCTAGGCCTACCAAACCACCACCCCATATAATATCATCACTTGTCACGCCCGACCCCATTGGAAAGGGAAATAATAAGGAGTAGAGATACAATACTTTAACAAGTGCCCAAAATAACGACACCAGAATCCTAATAATATTATGTAGTTGGTTGGTTGGTTGGTTCCTTTTAGTTTAGGGGCTGCGACAACGCGGTTATGTAGCACCGTGTACTTTGCGTAGGTGTAGAATTTGTCTGATAACCGGTGTTAATTGTGATGACTGTATTAGTGTGTGTTATCTGTTTTAATTCAAGTAAGGACTGCAGAGGATAATTTCAAGTTATTCCTACTTTTGCTTCCAAATGCTACCGTCCTCGAAACCTATCTTGCGGACTCGGATACTAGATTGCATCGCAATCAGCACCTGGCGGCGAACGTTTGAACTAATAGAGCGTTATCGATTCTAACCTACAAATTTGGGCTTCACACAAGTGTAGTTAGTGGAAGGTTCTTTTTCATGCCATAAATCTATGACATGGGACCGCCGGCTTTACTTCCCCTCCGAAGGAAGGCATACTCAGGGATATTTAACGCTCTTAAAAAATCCGACGACTTCGGCCGGGTTTGAACCCGTGACCTTGGGCATAGAAGCTCAGCATGCTACCAACTACGCCACCGAAGCCTCCAATATAGGTAATTATATGATATCTAAGGTCAGTGGCGGATCCAGGCCTTGCGGGGCCCTGGGCGATATGATAAGGTGGGGCCCACAACAATAGGAAATAAAAAATATCAAATCAAATGGAAAGTAGTTTTGCTATAATAATAAAATAAAAATATTTACAATATTTTGAATACACTACAGTCACCAGGTTTTTGAAAGTCTCATAGGTGAATTTCTAGTAGTGCCCTTTATCACCGTACATAATTTCAGGGCGATATCGGTAATAGTTTCGGAGATACTGAATGTTGGTGAAATATTTCGCACAGCCGCCATGTTGGATTGGTGAGACACAATAACATTTGAAGGGCACGGTTAGGGTCAGCCAGAATAGTGCTATGATCTTACCGAGTTTCATTGTAATCGCTCCAGCCGTTTAGAACTTATTAGGGGGACACACACACACACCATCACACACACGGACAAAGGTGATCTCATAAGCCTATTTTTTTTTCATAAAATGAAAACAGGCTTAATATCCATGGCGCGGGATCCCCCGGACCACGGGGCCCTGGGCGGTCGTCCTCCCCGCCCTCCCCTAAATCCGCCCCTGGCTAAGGTTCTAATTCATGGACATTTATCAGTTTAAGTTATGTATAGGGCCTAAGCAAAGGGAAAGACTATATATTTATATAAAGATCCTAGCCCTAATGAAGACTGAGAATTGGCTACTGTACTTACTCAATGTTGTTCCTCTTCCAGCACGGCGTTGAGATCTTGATGACACTTGTTAGGACATCCAACTTGGTGTTGAACGTCACCCAAGCGATGCGTTCATTCGGCTGATCCAGAAGGTACGTATAGGTGGTAGTATCCACAACACTTACACACAAACTGGTCATCTCCTGCTCTTCTATCACTGCGTCTGTTAAGTTAAACTTGATATAACTATCAAGCAGGTATTTACCACTGGGCTTCCGAATATACCCCATATACCCACTATTCTCCTTCAAGGAAGACAGTGTTAGAACGAAAGGTTTTGGATTAGTTTCCAGAAATTGTTTACACTGACGCAAGATTTCTTCATTCCTTTGCGAATCACATGAACATATACTAAAAAATACCAATATGATCGCACTAAAACTTTGCACAGTATAATTCATTTTAACGTGGTTAATTTTCTAATACTTCTCACTATAAATATTAGAGAGCAGATATTTGCTTCGTAAATATCGGGTGCTATATCCTTGATTCCCTATTTCATGTACAATACCCAACAATAAATTCAGTTCATTAAGCGTTATAAGCGACAAGGAATGAAAGGGAAAACGTGATGAAGTCTAGGTAACTGTCGCACAAACATGAAGTTATCACTGTGTGGTTCGCCACACCAGCCTATAAGCGACAAGGAATGAACGAGAAAACGCGATGACATTCAGATAACTGTCACACAAACATGAAGTTATCACTGCGTGGTTCGCCACTCCAGCTTGTACGCGACAAGGAATGAACGAGAAAACGTGATGACATTCAGATAACTGTCACACAAACATGAAGGTATCACTGCGTGGTTCGCCACTCCAGCCTATACGCGACAATTAATAAGAAAACGCGATGAAGTTGAGATATCTGTCGCACAAACATGAAGTTATCACTGCGTGGTTCACCACTCCAGCCTGTAAGTGACAAGGAATGAATGTCGTGCAACACAGTAACAGAGTTGAGGTCTCACTGTAGCTGCGGGCACGAGAAGCGACCACGGTCTCAGGCTGCAGACTCGTTCAAGCAGATCAGCTGACTGGCCTTCACGATCTTGAGCCATGGGAGCGACCAGGCGGAAATCCCTACAACAGAAAGAAAACAAACTCATACAATAGAGTATGTGATTGATGTCCTTACATGTGGGTTAACGTGTAGGGTTTCTCAACCGGTAGGTCGCGACCCCCTGGGGGGTCGCAGAATGTGTCTTGGGGAGCCGCGAGATACGGAGAAAAAGTTTAAAAAATATTAGTTATTGCTGTAGTTTCTTTGTTATAAAAGAATCATTCAAGCAACATAAAACAAGGGATTATTACAAGACGTTTAAACAGTATCAGTCTAAGTATACCCCACCTACACTTATGCTGAGAAATGAAAATGGGAAAATGGTACATAACAACCAAGACAATGCAAATATCTTGGCTGTCTACTTCAAAAAATTACTCAACTGCGAAGACCCTAGAGAAAATCTGGAATTTGACCCCAAACCTAAAAACAAAACACCACTAGAAAAGGTTATTCCACCAACATATGAGGAAGTGATCAAAGCCGTTAACTTGCTCAAGAACTATAAAGCAGCAGGAGAAAATCAGTTGGTTGCAGAATTATGGAAGAATGCAAATGATCAAACTCTACGAAACCTACATAAACGTATTATTGACATATGGAACTCGGAAAAAATGCCAGAGGAATGGAACACTGCAATAATCCACCCCCTACACAAGAAAGGTGATAGGTCAGATCCCAATAATTATAGAGGAATATCCCTTGTTGATGTCACATATAAGATCTTTTCAAAAATTCTTCACTCAAGAATACAGGAACAACTGGACCAAGAACTTGGAGAGTACCAAGGAGGATTTCGGCCAGGCAGAAGTTGTCCAGATCAAATCATCAGTCTTAAGTGGATTATGAAGCATCACAGAGCTCGAAGTAAGAACCTAGTCATCACTTTTGTTGACTTCAGAAAAGCTTATGACAGTATTCATCGGAAGTCATTACTAAATACTCTTCAAGAATTTGGTGTTCACAGGAAATTGATCAACCTTATTGGAATGACTCTCAAGAACACTAAAGCAAAAGTTAAATTTAGAGGAGAATTGTCAAAACCATTTACAATCACAACCGGCCTTCGGCAGGGGGATGGTCTCTCACCTATTTTGTTTAATTGTGTACTGGAGAAGGTCATGAGAGAATGGAGAAAGAAATGCCAACCAAACATCAAGATTGGTAGAAATATTAAACTAAACTGCCTGGCATTTGCAGACGATCTTGCACTACTGGCAAATGATGTGGAAGAGGCTAAAGTCCAAATTGAACAACTGGAAAACATTGCAGCAAAAGTGGGATTACAAATTTCATTTGAAAAGACAGAGATTATGTCAACCCTCGAGGTGGACACCCCTTTCCTTCAACTAAATGATAATAAACAAATTAAGGTTGTAAAAAAGTTCAAGTATCTTGGGGAAACTATAACTTGGAACCTAAATGAGAAAGCCGCAATAGAGTACAGAACAACAAAACTGAGACAAGCACAACGAGTCACATGGTCAACTTATAAGAAGAAATCTCTCTCGATGAACGCCAAATTCAAACATTATGGTTCAGTAGTTAAACCTGAAGCAACTTATGCAAGTGAAACCCTGTTTAAGATGAATACCAAAGCAACAACAGATAAAATCCAAAAAATAGACAGAAGGATCATCAGGACAATTATCAATAAAAAACATCAAGTAAATGGACAATGGAGACTGCTGCCTAATGAAATAGTCTATCGGGAAAATGAATCAATTGTGGATACAATGCGAAAAAGGAGACTTGCTTTTTTCAGCCACATAGTAAGACTACCAGACACCAGACTACTGAAACAATTATTCAATTTCTTTTGGAAAAGTAAAACCAAGAACAACTGGTTCGTTGAGGTCCAGAATGATTTAGACGAGCTAAATATTACAATGAAACAAATTGCAGAGAGAAAAGAGAAGAGGATTCTGAGAAGTAGGGATACAAGATTGAAATTAAAAACAGTCAAACGAAAACAGTACACCATTACAAATGAAGAGAGGGCGGCCAGGTCGGAGAGATTAAAGAAGCTCTGGGAGAAGAGGAAGTTGAGAAGCCATTACAACTCTAATATTGTAAAGACTGTAGTGTATATGGATTGATTTAAGTGCTCCAATGTGGGCGTAAACTATGTAAATAAATAAATAATAAAAGAATACTTTCTCATTGAACTTAACTTTTCTTTTTTTAGTCAATTTTACCCTCCAGGTTGGTAGTTCCCACGCACTCAGCGAGGGAACTCACCACTACCGTCTTTCCAGGCAGTGTCCTAGAGCTGGGAACACTTGGTCGGATTTGATACAACTGGGGAGGTGTGATCAGCACTTCACCCAGGCGGCCTCACCTGCAAAGCGAACAGGGGGCCGGATGAAGGGATGGGAAGAGTGGGACGGTTAGGCAAGGAAGTGGTAAGGAGGCGGCCGTGGCCTTACAGTAGGCACCATCCCGGCATTTGCCCGAAGACGAAGTGGGAAACCACGGAAAACCACTCTTCGAGGATGGCTGAGGTGGGAATCGAACCCCCTCTACTCATTTGGACCACCCGAGGCTGAGTAGACCCCGTTCCAGTCCTCATACCACTTTTCAAATTTAGTGGCAGAGCCGGAAATGGAACCCAGGACCTTCGGGGCGGCAGCTAACCATGCTGACCGCTATGCTACGGAGACGACTGAACTTAACGTTTACGTTATTTTATTCTATTAATGAGAAACTTGAGCTTGTTTGGAACTAACCAATTTTTGAATGTCTGGAATGATTTTTGTAACACACAAAACAATGCCATTTTCCAGTGTCGAACGATTTCTTGATTTGGTTTTTAAATTCACCATTAAGCTATGGAGAATCCTTGTTCATAGTTATAAGATGTAGAAAATGGCATCCAAGTTGTGGACAGTTATGGGTATTCCTTTTTAATAATTAACCAACATTTGTCGGCAAAAGCATGGTTAAAAGTTAGTGTTGCTGACTAATCACTTGAAATCTCTAACGTTAAAATTTAAGAGGGGAGGATTCATTGATGGATTCAATCGAAATTTCTAACCCAACATTGTAGAATATTGCTGTTGCCTTAATTTAGGGACTACGTCATCGCGGTCATATACACCAGTGGCCATAATTCTGGAGACTTTGTAGGAAATATATTACATTTCATTTAAGCACACAAATCATTTTCGCCCAGTCATCATTAAACCAAGATTTATGATTTTGATCCCGGTTCGCACAATTTTCACGTTGACTTCCATTGTTGAGAAATGGCTTTTATCTGGATGATCTTGCTGTTAGGCCATTTTCGAACTATTTTCTTCTAACAGTTAATACAGAAACGCGAACTACTTGGGTGAAGCTTAACATACAACGACAAATTTAAATACTGCACTGCTGATATTCCCGCCAGGAGTCAACAATGTACTAAATATACTCAAGAGCACTAATATATCAAAAATTCGACAGTGATATGCATGCCAGTGGATAGCAATACGCACCAAAACGCATTTCCTCTCGTCCTATTGTAATTATTTGTAAACACCAAGGACTAAGGGCCAAATTAACTTTAAATCGGCCACATTTAGCTTCACAGTTACTAATAAAGTTTTTAATTTTGTTCACCTGCTAAGAAACACAGCTTATTATTATTATTATTAATCTTGATTGATCACATTGGACCACTTGAATCGTTCCACAATCACTTCTTCTTTGAAGGTAGTACTGCTTGGTTCTTGCGCTCTTTCCAGTACTTTTTCATTCTTTCAGATCGGGATTTTCTCAACTCATCTGAAATCTCCATAGGCTTTCTGTGTGTCATTTCTGCAGAAAATTTGTGAGTTTTAAGAATGGTGTTAATTTTATTTTTCTCCTCGGCATCTGTTATCTTGAGTCCAACTGCTTTGAGATCTTGTTGGATTTCTTGGATCCATTTTCCTCCAGTTTTCTTTCCTAGATTTCTCATCACCAGTTGGCGTACAATTCTGTTTTCTGGAAGCCGTAAGATGTGAAAAAAATATGAAATTCTTTTCTTCTTCATTGTGCTGGTGATTGGATCAATCTCACGATAGACAGTTTCATTTGGGAGAATCCTCCAGACTCCCTCAACCTGATACTTTTTATTTATGCACGTTCTAATGATTCTTCTTTCCGTTTTGAGGAGCTGATCAGTTCTTTGTTCATTTTTAATTTGGAACAGTGTTTCACAAGCATAAGTGGCTTCAGGGAGAGTTACAGTTTTATAATGTTGGATCTTAGTAGCTATTGATAGGCATTTTTGTATTATATGTTGACCAGGTTAGAGATTGTGCCTTTTTCATTTTATTTGTTCTATTTATCCAAGTTACTTTTTCGTTTAAGTTATGTGTTATAATTTCTCCAAGATACTTAAATTGAGGAACTAGGTTAATTTTATGATCATTTATATAGACTTCATTTATATCTAAGGGTTTCATAGGCATGACCTCAGTTTTTTCAAAGGATATCTGTAATCCTATCCCTTGAGCAATTTCTTGGAGACTAGTGATCTGAGTACAAACCTCTTCCTTGTCTAGTGCTAAAAGAGCCAAGTCATCTGCAAATCCTAAGCAGTTTATTTTTATTGATGGTTTTGTTCCAATTTTGATCTTAGGAGGGTTTTCCTTTTGCCAAACCTTCATGATATAATCAAGAGCCACATTGAAAAGCAGAGGGGATAATCCATCACCTTGTCTGAGACCAGTTTTTACTGTGAAAGCTGTTGATATTTCTCCCCTAAATTTAACTTTCGAATTTGTGTTTGTTAATGTTAATTGAATGATTTTTATCAATTTAGGATGGAGACCATATGATCTGAGGATTTTTAGCAGTGTCAGTCTATGAATACTATCATAGGCTTTCTTGAAATCTATAAAAGAGATAAAGAGTTGCTTATTTCTGTTTTTGTAATATTCCATTATTAATTTCAGGCTAAGGATTTGGTCTGGACAACTTCTGTAAGGGCGAAATCCTCCTTGATATTCTCCAAGTTGTGGTTCCAGAATGTTTTTGATCCTGTTGTAAACACAGTTTAATGCAAATAGTTTCCAGAATTATGGCCACTAGTGTAGTCCCTAATATTTGGGTATGTGTAATTTGTGATGGCTGTGTTAGTGTGTGTATTTGTAAATTGGGAGATAGGATTGGGGAGGAGGTGGCCATGGCCTTTAGTTAGGAACCATCCCAGCATTTACGAATACTTGGAGTGGAAGCGGGGGATGGTTAGGATGGGAGAGGTGGGAATCAAATCTTCTCAATTTTGCCTCTCGAGGCTGAGTGTATCCTTTCCAGCCTTGACATCAGAATTAAAATTTCTTGGCAGAGCCGGGAATCGAGCCCAGACTTCCGGGACGACAACCAAGAACGCTAGCCGCTACACCACGAGGCGGTCCAGGATAACAGAGATGTGGTGGAATAGATTTCCATCTCACCCGTCCTAAAAATGGTATTTAGTTGTTTCCCCACTTCTCCTCCCGGCAAATGGTATTGACATAAGACCACGGCTGCCTCCTTCCCAATAATAAACCCAATTCAATACACATGGGACTGAAGACCAACTAACCTCCTGAATGAAACAACAAGGACAGCTTACTTTTTGCGAGTCCTGCCATTTGAGCCTCACTGCAATCAGTGTTGCCAACGCAGATTTTCAAAAATATCACCAAGTAGTAGTCAAAAATCACCTGATTCCTATGTTATAAAGTATTTTTGTTGTTAATTGGAGTTTAAATATCTTAACAACACTAAATTTAAAATGTTATTGCTAATCTTTCAGAAAAGTTGCTAATTTGGCAACACTGACTGAAATGAAAGGTTCTTTGATGGATCAGTTCTGATTCTAAAACTACGGGTCCGATTCCCGACGGAGAACGACAACATTTTTAAGGTCAGAAAAAATCCATGGCAAACCAAGTATTTCGATATCGGCCCGTAAGGGGCATCCACATATTGCATAATCACATTTTGTTCGATATTTTACCCCACCCCCATAAAATAACGCCTAATCATCGCAACCCAACCCCCTGTATTACATAATCACAAAGCAATACCTAATATTTCTCATTTCGTCAAGATTTCTGTATATAAATAAATGAAACAAGAAGCACAATGTCAAAGACTCAGGGACATCACAGGTTGTAAAAACGAAAATATATCGATACAGTTAGCTGAGGTGCTTCAAGGCCAAAATGAGCACAAGAAATGTACGAACAATTGACAAAAGCCCTATTTTATTTTTCATCAAAAATGTTTTTTAACCTCTATATGATCTGGATAGAAGTATTCTTTGAACAAGGTAAGGCTTCCGCTAATTTTATGAGTAAGAGAAAAATGACGGGGGAAATAACAGCGGTCAGAGGAAGAACCCCATGTCCCGCAGGGCGGTGGCTTCGTTCACGCTTTCCATCAGCGCGGCTGGAAGGCCGCGTAAAGCGCAGAATGAGGTGATTGCTGATATTTGTTACCCTCCCCGCACGTTATTATTATTAATCTATTATTGTTATTATTATTGTAATCAATGCAGCAGTAGCTATGTTCACTAAGACGCAGCGCTTGGTCATGGGGCCAAGCTATCTGCGAACTAGGAAAAGTTAAATTCTATATTTATACTGAGACAGTTAATATTTCGTCAAACCATTCATTATAGCCTTCAATTAAAATGTTGAATCTCTAATTTTCTCTCGGGAATCTTTTTCTAGACAAATAAATAAATAAATAAATAAAATTAATGAAAGAAACATTGCGTAAGAAGATATTAATAATAGACTGATAGACGTGAGTTTGAACCCCACCGTCGGTCGTCCTTGAAATGGATTTCCGTTGTTTCTTATTTTCAACTTTTTTTTCGATATTTTACCCCACCCCCATATAATAACTCCTAATCATCGCATCCCCCTCCCCCTGTATTACATAATCACAAAGGAAATTATTTATTTTTTAAATATTTATCAATAATAAATTTATTATTTATACAATGGAAATGTATTGTTTTTTTAACTATATAAACATAAATGTTATTGGAGTTAAACCATTTAAATAAAAAGTTATGTTTTTCAGGATTTGGGAAACACCCATTACAATTGGACACAATCGTTTTCACCGACTGAAAAACATTAAATTTCGACAGGGTTTAATGTTGCAGAAGAATGGCCACAGGAGCGGAACAACGCATCTTCGAAGGAATGGCAGTCACTGCTTTGTATCCAACACCCACCCGCAGGTTATGATCTGCCACATAAATCGTAGGTTGCCCTTAAATTACTGGGTACGAACCAACCATGGTCTTATTGTTCTAAAAGTGGGGCGTGAAAACGTCGCCCAACTGTGACTGTGGTGCGCCGAAACAAACCATCTGCCTAGGTTTGCCAGATTTCAAGAGTGGAAAAACGGAACATACGTCCCAAAACATTGTTTCTTTTTAATCAAGGTTGTTTAATGTTGCAATAAATAATGCACATCTATATATTTAAAACAGTAAGGTGATTTTTGTTACCACGAGATTGAGAGAACGACAGAACCGATTTACTTCGTAGAGCACTCTAGCGAAAGCTCTTGGCCTCTAGATTTGCAGAGTGTCTCTAAAATAAACAAATATATTACGGTATATTTTTTAATTAATATAGAAAATAGCAGAGTTCTTGCCCCTCACGTATGCGCACAATCGGCCTGGGGTCATGACAAAATGGCGGTGAGAAGTCCATTAAAATGTAAGTTATTTAATAAGCTTCCATGTAATTGAAAACATACATTTACCAAGTTCTGACAATAAAATATAATAACAGTATGAACGTATACGAATGTGCAACATTGATTTATTTGGATAATGAAATGGATTATTTCCTTCAGACAGCGGCTTTTGAAGATAATGAACGGCTGCGTCTGCCGCTTTACAAGAGTGCGCGAGTAGCTATGTGGTTAAGGCGACTGACTGTGGTTCCAAGGTACACCGATTCGATCCCAGCCCTCGCCAATATTTTTTTTTACCACTGAAATATTGTTTAATCAAGGAGTATTAGTAAGGTTTTATGTCTGTTAAAGATACATATTTCTACATTCCCTCTCAATACGTTTTATTTCCGTTTTACCATTGCATTACAGCATGTGATCAAAAGAGCAAACTGTTGTCCTGAGTACGCCGTTTAAATATCTGCAATCAGTTCCTGTAACTGACAACAGATGGCAGTACATCGCCCATATAGTTCCAGTAACTGACAGCAGATGGCAGCACCATTGCATCGATATGGAGAATTATAAAGGAGGGGAATATTTAAGAAGGGAAATTTTGAGGATCATTAACCGACAGTTGAATGTGTAGGCTATGTTGTTTATGTACCTTAATATTGCAATTTCGGTGGTCAAGTTATTAGCGTCCTAGACTAAAAGTTAAAATTATGCATCGTCGATATACTCTTAAATTATTAAAGAAAAAAGTAGTTTTCCAGGCACTCACGCGTGTCCACAATTGCTTTCGCCATGAGAGACACTTGGCAAACATAATTCGTTTGAAGGGCTCCGACATCGTGGTCACTCAGCCCCGTGTACTTGGGTGTGTATGTGTGAAATTTTCTCTCATAACCTGTGTTATTGTGATGGCTGCATTACTGTGTGTATTTGTAATTAAGGTGGTAAATGGCAAGGAGACGGCCAAGGCCTTAAGTTAGGAACCACCCCAGTATTTGCCTTAAGTGGAAGTGGAAACCACGGAAAACCACATCCAAGATTGTCGAGGTGGGAATTAAACCTTCCTCTTCTTAGTTATACCTCAAGAGACTGAATGTGCCCCGTTTTTGCCCTCAGACCAGAATTAAATTTCTTGGCAGAGCAGGAAATGTACCCGGGTCTCCGGGGCGATAGACAAGAATAGGTGGGCCTCCATGTGTTAATACGATTTTTGACATACACGGGACATAGAATTCAAAAACTGCCTCCATTAGGGTGACTGCCGAAGTGAATATTGAGTATAGGCCTATAGTCGTTCCAGTAATTGGCGAAGTGATTCTATGTTCCCCTGCAAAATGTACTGCCATAACCTATAACAAGTGATGGAAATTGCTTATTTAGAGCAGTTTCGTACTGTTTATAACAAAATTAAGAACGTCATTCTGAGCTGCGTTTTCAAGCTATTGCAAAAAATTTCGCTGGCAGGAACAATTATAAGGGATTTATTTTAAGCGATTAGTCTCATCGCATCCTCCTCACCAACCAACTTGAGTATGAAAGTCTCTGGACGGTCATGTTGAACTTCATTGTATAAGACAATTGTTTAATGATTATTTGTTTAGAGTACTGAGTCTAACTACGCAGTTGATTTCGGCAATGGAAGTATTATTTGCCATGTAATATTTAGCGGCTCCGTTATTGCAGGACACTATAGTGTTATCGAATAATACGAAGCCACATTTAAAATCCAATATAAATAGGCCATTTCAGAAGCAATTCCAGATATTATGCAGTACAGTGTACTGTAAGGTCTTGGACGATCAAATGTAAACATTGTTCTACATTGCATTTCTCTTGCGTAAAATCTATGCGTGGTTACTTTGGTCTTTATTGTTGTGAGGGTAAAATTGATCTGCTGGAATATAAAATATTTGCCAAGCTGCAACAATGTAATGATATTAATTTAAAAGTCATTGAACTTCTATCCAGTAGTTCAAACACGTACATCAGCGTTAACAGATTGGATACTGAAGATGAAAGCCAGCTACTTCATTTCCCTATTATTGAATTTTTCAATTCCTTGGAATTAAGTGATTCGCCTCCACATACTCCGAACGTTTGAGCCATAGTTATGCTCCTTAGAAATCTGAACGTTTCCCAAGGACTCATGTATGGTAATATATTAATTGTAAGAAATATGTAAGAAATTGCTTGGATTCGGATGTAATAGGTGCAGTAATATTAGGCAGAGAGCCCAAATCCTACGACTTGATTTAACACCTTCCGATAAAACACTTGCAGTTACAGTACATTTTCTTTTAATAGGCAAATATGTCCTATTCGCTCGGCCTACTTCATCACAATCAATCAAGCTCAAGGAGAAACTCATTAACGTATTGTGCTATTTACCTCATCACGTTTTAAGTCATGACCAGCAGGATAGTGAAGGTACAAAAAAGGTCCTGTATGGGATGGTAAAGAATAAGAGGCGGAAGCATCCTACGGATTATGTTAGAATGGTGAACAAGAGGGGACAAGAGATAGAAAATAGGGAAGAACTGAAGAAAATGTGGAAAGAATATTTTGAAGAACTCCTGAACCCAAATGGAAACCACGGCGGGGAGGAAGAAATCGGGGAAGAGGTACAGTAGATGAACTGCAAACAGAAAAGGACTTAACATGGAAAGAAGTGGAAGATGCAGTGAGGAAGATGAAAGGAGGAAAGGCACCTGGTGTGGATGAGTTGAGTGTGGAGATGGTGAGAGCAGCAGGAGAGGTGGGGATACAATGGTTGTACCGAGTGATGAAGACAGCATGGAAGGAAAGGAAGACCCCAGAGGACGGGAAAAAGGGAATAATTGTCCCGATCTTCAAGAAAGGTAGTAGAACAGAATGCAGAAACTATCGGGGAATAACACTGATGACTCATTGTGCAAAGATGTTTGAGAAAGTTTTGGAAAGGAGAATTAGGACAAGGATAGAAGGAGGGATGAGGGAAGAACAACATGGCTTCAGAGCAGGAAGGTCCACAGTGGATTTGATTTTTGCTGTAAGGCAGTTACAAGAACAGCACTATGAGTATGGAACAGATCTACTGATGGCCTTCCTGAACATTGAGAAAGCATATGACAGTGTATGCAGAAACAAAGTATGGAAGTCCCTGGAGGATAGAGGAATAGAAAAATGGACTATAAGGAGGATAAAGGAGATGTACAAGGGAAGCGTGTGCTGTGTGAAAGTGGGAGGAGAGAGATCGGACTGGTTGGAACAGAGAAACGGCCTGAAACAAGGAAGATGAACTGCAAACAATAAAGGACTTAACATGGAAAGAAGTGGAAGATGCAGTGAGGAAGATGAAAGGAGGAAAGTCACCGAGTGTCACCGTTACTTTTCATTGTGGTGATGGATGACATAATGACCCGAGTGGCACAAGTAATTGGGGAAGGAAAGATGAAAGCAATGGTGCTTGCAGATGATTTGATGATTTAGGAAAACAAGGAGGAGGAGGTACAGGAACAGTTGGACGCGTGGGAAGGAATAATACAAAGTTATGGGATGAAATTTAGCATAAATAAGAGTGAGATGGTGATCACAACAAGGAAGAAGGAAAGAACCACAATGGGAATAACAATTAGTGGGGAACAGCTGAAGAAAGTGGAGAGTTTCAAGTATCTGGGAAGCCTGATACAAGAGAATGGAAGAAACGATAGAGAAATAAATGAGCGGGTGAGACAGGCAGAAGCATTCCGGGGGCGTGTGAGAAGCATGTTATGGAGCAAGGATGTCCCTCAGAACAGCAAAAAGATCATATATCGGACGTACTAAGTCCCTATCCTGACGTATGCCTCGGAGACCTGGGTTATGAAAGGAAGGGAGAAGAGCAAAATACAGGCCAGTGAGATGAGGTTCTTGAGAAGCAGTATTGGAGCTACAAAGAGGGACAGAATAAGAAATGAGAGGACCAGAGAATTAATGAAGGAGGAACCATTACAGGATGGTATGGAGAAATCTAGACTTAGATGGTATGGACATGTAAAACGAATGGAGGAGAAGAGGATACCCAGGAGGATACACGAGACGAAGTGGGAAGAAAAGAGACCAAGAGGGAGACCGAGAGACAGGTGGCTGAAAGGGGTGGAAGAAAGCGTGAAGAAGAGAGGAGAAGACTGGACAAGGGTGGAGGCTGAGAGATGGTGGGAAGACAGAAGACGTTGGAGAGGCTTGTGTTCCAAACAGACCCGGCCAGTGGCTGGAAACTGTGCAAGATGATGATGACCTCATCACGTTTTCAGTCATGACCAGCAGTATGTTGCAATTCTGAGAGTGCTATCTTTTGACGCCCTTAAAGTTGCAATAGTGCTAAAAAGTAATCGTACAAAGAATGTAACTTATATAAGAAGCTTCTTCAGTAAATTTGTTTTCCATTGTCCGTCATGTTTTGACGGGTTTCATCTAGTCTATATATTTAAAACAGTAAGCTGATTTTTGTTACCGCGAGATTGACAGAACGGCTAAACCGATTGACTTCGTAATGAACTCTGACGAAAGCCCTTGGTCTGTATATTTTCAGAGTGTCTTTAAAATAAACAAATATGTTACCATATATTTTTAAATTTATATACAAAAATGCAAAATTATTGGGCCTAGCGCATGCGCGGAATCAGCTTGGTCATGACAGTCATGGCGGATGTCAACCGCGTTTTAATATGAGAGTTTTTATAAGAATTATAAAGGAGGGGAAGATTCATTAGTTGTTGAGAGTAGGTCCTCCTCCCTTTCATAACTTTCACAAGGCAGATTATTGAAAACATATTATCTATGATTCACATACCTTTCTGGGAGTTATTAGAAGTTGATTTCAATTGGAATTGTCACTGCTGCATCGGAAATATTTCTTTTATTACGGCAATATATCATTTCCATACCTTATTTTATCTCTTGGGGAAGCCTCCGTGACTTAGGCGGCAGCACTCCGCTCTCTCACCGCTGGTTCCGTGGTTGAAATCCCGGTCATTGATGTGAGATTTGTGCCAGCATTATGTTGCAATGTCGAGAGGGCAATCTTTTGACAACCGGGTGAGTTAACCGTGGTCGTTACGGCATGACTGCTAGCAGTCGCTCACATCCGTGAGGCGAGGAGGTTCGAATCCCCCGCCTGTAATCTTGAAGATGGTCTTCTCTGGTTTCCCATCTTCCTTCCAGGCAAATGCCGGGGTTGGTCCCTAACTATAGGCCACAGCCGCTATCATCCAAGTCCTCGTCCTTACATTCAAACTTTCCTCCCCAGACAACACTCCACACACGACAGTACTTGTAGCTCACCCATTGGATGTCCGCCTCGAAGCAGCTAAAAAAAACTGGCTAGCCGAACATGTCCTCGGACTCTCCCGGCACTAAAAGCCATACGCTAAAAAAAACTTTTGACACCCTTAAAGTTGCAATAGTACCAAATAGTAATCGTGCAAAGAATTTATCGTATATAGGAAACTTCTTCAGTAAATATGTTCTTCATTGTCTTGCACGTCATGTTTTGACGGGTTTCAACTAGTATGTATTAAATAAGCATTACATAAATACACAAAATCAAAACTAGATATTGCTGACATATCATATAGGCCTATGACACCAGCAACTTACAAATGCTTTTCATTTGAACGACCCTTTGCAAGGGTTTTTTATTTGTAAGTAACTTACCTTCTGATAAAATTCACTACAATTTTCGTCATAATTGTAATATGTGAACAATTCTTGTTTTATCAATCTAATGGAGCTTCTGTTTCTATCATCTCTCCATTTAATATTCATGACAGAAAAAACTCTCTCCGTAAAAGCATTGCAGGAGAAAATGCTGAGTATTAACTTCACAAGGACTAAGACATTCCTTAATGTTGTTGCCTCTAATAAATCTAGAACATGTACACATCTATCTGACACAGACATAGAAGTCATTTTCTCTTTCAAACTTGCACCTGTATCACCAGAAAACAAGCTAGATATTACAATCAATTCTGAAGCGGGACATTTGAAAATTGGTGCGAAATCTCTATATATATAAAAATGAAAGTTTGTCTGTTTTTTCTGAATTTCCACGGAAGTTTGAGTTATTAACGCGTTTCAGACTGGTTTATGACGGTTGCGCGCAAAAACAAAATTTTTGTCTGTCTGTTTGTTTGTTTGTTTGTTTGTCTGCCTGTGTACAATTTTGCACGCGCATCACTCGAGAGCGGCTGAGTGGATCAACGTAAAATTTGGTACAGATGTCCATCAGAGGCACGAAAGTAATTATTGATGTAACTATTCTCTATACCTCTCATAAAAGAGGGCCTACCCCCTTAAAATGCATGCTGAAATGGGCGTAGAAAGACGAGACAAAGCTCATTTTCAGCGTCTCAATGCGAGAAACAAAACTTGGGAGCCCTAGGGGCCCCAAAAAACACATTTTAAGGTCCTAAAACCAACAGTTTTTGAGATATACCCAGAAAACTAATTTCATTTATTAAGCTATTGAATGAATGCAAGCCGGTAACCATGGCAACACATTCTCTGAAGTCCATCTATTTCTGTAAGACGCAATGCCATTCCATTTATTACATTACTGTGAACGTTCGCAAACGGCTATAAGGTTATCACGGAACCAACTTAAGCTGTAAAATTCATCAATACGTATATAATGCGCTTAAGGGGGGTCAAGGGGTACTTTTGAATATTTCACGTGATTTACACGGGCGGGTGTGGAACTAAAGGTCTATTATATCGCTATCCCTATATTAATAAATTATTATTATGATTATTATTATATTATGTCGTACAAGGACGAGACAAAACTCATTTTCAGCCCCTCGGTGGCTCGGAGGCTACTACGTTTAAAGGCTCTAAAACTACGTTTCTGAGATATTCCCAGGAAAATAATTTCATTTAAAAAGCTAATAAATAGATGACGAGTACAGAAGAAGACGAAATCAGGAGCTAAATAAATATACTGAGAAAACCACAGATGTGGCCAGGAAGAGACGTCTGGTTTCTACGGACATGTCTCATGGATGAACCCAACAAGACTAACCAACCGGCTTCTCAACTACTGGGCGAATAGAAAGAGCTTGACACCGTCGCTAACAGTAGTTAACAAGGATATCCAAGAACTGAAGATAATGAAAAGTGATATTCGAAGCCGATCACATCTCAGAAAGATACTTAAACAGAAGAGTTTTCAGGACAGACCACCCTGTAAGGAAACCGGCATCATCTGGACAAAAGAGTGAAAGGAGAAACATAGCCAGATAATGCGCGAATATTGGGCAAACATCAAGTCCCTCGCCAAACTGAAAAGTTGAACGTCGTCGTCCTTAGCTGGCCCATCCGAAAGAAGAAGAAGAAGAAGAAGAAGAGCAAGAAGAAACTAATGTAGTAATGCAAGCCGGCAAACATGACAACAGTATCACAAGAGGTGACATCCAACTTTCCATTTATTTCTGTAAGAAGCAATGCCACTCAATTTATTACATTTCTGTGAAAGTTTGCAAATAGCTATAAGGTTATCGTGGAATCAAACATAGACTGTAAAATTCAACAATGCGATTAAGGGGATTAAGGGGTACCCTAGAATTTTACACGTGACTTTCACGTGCAATATGTTGTACAGAAGTTCTATTAAATCTCCAAACAGCAACATTATTTTCAAAAATGCCTGGATTGGAATAATGTTTTTTGCAGCTTTTGGGAATTTGGGCCATTGGAGGCTAAAAATCACGAATTTTCATGCACCACAAGCCTTTATAATTTATTAAGGGGGGTCTTCCTGGGGATGGGGACTTTCCATAACGGCGAAGGTCAGTTTTAATTTGACATATATTGCGTTTCGTCTACGAGGTTTTCAATATTATTGTCACGTCAGGAAGTACACGTTAGGTGAATTTAGTTTGGGAGCACATTTTAAGTAATCATATTTTTGTCGACAAACGGATTCATTGAAAAGATGATTTTGTTTGATACTGTGTGGTTGATATATATTTATGTTTATGTACGCCTATAATTCATGTTCCGGTTCTTGGAGCATCGTAAAATTAGGTATTGTAACCATGAGTCAATACACCAATCATTTAGAATACCGGTACTCTTCAACGTACTTCTCATAGAAGGGTGGGTATAAGGAACAACTTTTCAAAATACATGCTAAAATAGGCGAAAAATAAAAAAAATATCCTAGAAGGACGACCAAAGCATATGTTGCGCTTCTCAATGTGTGACACAAAACTAGGGAGTCTATAAGGGGTCTCCGAAAACCACATTTTATGGCCCTTAAATAAACAGTGTCTGCGATATACCCAGAAAACCAACTTCGTTCTGATAAACTTATGAAGGAATGACAAGCCCCTAACCATTTCAACCGTAGCTGAAATGGTAACATCTGGTTATTAATACCGAAGACCGTTCGAAGAGCGGGTACTTCTGCTAGTTGAATATATTATCAAATTATCCACACAAAAAACAACGGAATTTTTGGCGTTCCGTTAAAGATTGAAACGGAACGCGGAACAAAACTAGAAAAAACGGAATTGTTCCGGGTAATAGAGAACGTCTGGCAACCCTACATCCGCCATATTGTTACCGAGAGTTGTAACGGGGCGTACTTGGGATCGCTGGAACACTTTGTGCAAGTCTCATTAACTATTCAGAACTTCAATTAATTTTTGTCTCTGCGGGGAATTGATCCCGATAATCTCCCCCTACCCATCGTATAGCTACGCCACTGAGAGTGCGCATAAATATTAGTTACCTGCCTTGGAAGTGCGTGACTCTTGAGAGGAAGGTCATACCGGTACTGTTTATATTCCGCATACTTGCCAGACTGCTTCTTGCTTGGCTGTTGCCGCTGGCTTGCATAGCCGATTGGCTAACCAATGATGTGCCACGGGCCAACAAGGAAAACCTGAGGAACAAGCAAGTCACGACTATAAATCAGGGCGACTGCAGACTTCTTATTCCTTCAACAGGAGGAGGAAAGGGGGAATTACTGGTGCCGATGGATATCCATGATCTTAAACCTTATAATGTACTCAAAGCCATAAAGGAAAGTGCAGAGTTTTTAATTCATTGTACGGGTTTGGGATATCTTGGACAACAACTCTGTATTGTGACTGTTCCGGTCACAATATTCCCAAACCCTTATTTGGTTGACTGCAAGAGAAGTCAGGTTAGGGTAATTTGTTCATACCATTTCTTTTCTTGTTCATCATCATCATTTAGGTTGTAGAATTTCATTTTCTTAGTGTATATATATCTTGTGTATCTCGGGGACTCAGTCAGGAATATTTCATTTAATTTGTATGGGAGATGTCAGTATACAAGACAGCGGATTGTGTAGGTAAGCTACAAGATGTTGCAACAGCAGGAAACTCTAGGCCAAATTTAGATTGGGCCGAGAATAACTTCCCTTGTCTTGAAGAAAGCTTTGTGTAAATTGTGTAAGGTTCTGACGTCAGAGAAGAGTTTCGCGCCACGAGTTGTAAGAAATATACATGGGTTCGAGATTATTGGTGTATTTTGTATGGGTTGGAGGGTATCATTACCCTGGCGGAGAAAGACGAAAACATGTGTTTACAAGATGAGCGGTGGGTTTTTCGTCAAGCGAGGCTTCACTTCTATTGTAGCGTCTGATTGGAAAGGTCGCGTTCTCGTAATTTGGCGTAGGCCTATTTGGAGAAACAGTTTTGTTGAAAGCATGGCTTGTGAATGTACTCGAAACGGCTACATATCACAACGATGTTATCTCTGTTAGCACAATTCAAGTTGGGTACGGAAGCACATTCATTTCTCTCGCAGAGATGTGGCTATGTAAACCAGTAAACATCTCTAACCTCAAACCACGTGTGGAAAATCTTAGAAATGCTGGGGAGAACTGATCTATCGAGCATGTCTCGTAGATTATCTGCTAGATCGTCGATGAGTGAGTAACAAACATCTTTATATTCCAACATTCATTTTGGGTCACATGTTTTCGTCATTGCCGAGGAGAGAAGATAGTAAACCATAGTCTGTTCGACGAGAGTCCCCGCCATATGTTTAAAGTTGATATTAATACACATATTTTGAAGGTTATAATTAGTTTTCTTTATAGGGAATTACACCTAATAGTTGAACGCCCAAATGATACCAGTTAGGTTGACCAAATGTGTGTCCAACACTCCACGACCCTGCCATTTCAATTGTGTGGTATATGATGAAGTACTTCCGATCAAAAATAGGAGGATGATTTTGGGAAGTTTTAAATCAGTCGCCCAAGAAGGGCTGGTAAAAAGTTACAACATAGCACCTCAACGTGGGGCAAGAGTAGGGAAACCTAGCAGGTATCATTAGGGCACATATGCACACAGCCGATAGACACCTTAGGAGTATTAGGGTTCACAGTAATTTGTTTTGTTTTAAGGGGTATGTCCACATCAGACAATTTAGAATTAAGGTCAAGGGTTGTGTGTAAATCAAACAGTAAAATGTCAGGTAATCAGGAAACTGGGGGAAGTGGCAGTGAGGAAGATGTGGAAAAGACAGTGGGAACATATGTTACCATTGTTACTACTGAGTCGCAGCTGATCGCTGAAGGTAGTAACTTAAATGTAAATGGGGGGGGGGTTATGAACGATAGTTTGATCCAAATGCTACTGAGTGAAATAAAAGAGATTAAGAAGCAAGGAGAATCTATGAGTAAGGAAATTAAGGAGCAGGTAGGCTCTGTAAATGAGAAGGTAGAGTCAGTGACCAAACAGATAGTAGAAGTGAAGGAATTTGTAAGTAAGGAAATTCAGGAGAGCAACAGGGCCACGAACACAAGGATAGAGAGTCTCAGCAAAGAAATACGGGACCATAAGTCTGTCCTTAATAGTAGAATGGAGAGTATGAACCTGGAATTAAGTGGGAAAATTAGCAAACAGGGAGAGGAAATCAGGGCAGAAATGCAGGGGAATCAGGCTGGGATCACAAGTAGGCTAGAAGGAATGGAAGGCCATCAGAACCAGCAAGATGTGGAAATAACGAAAATTAAGTCAGAGATAGCTAGTTCAAGGGCAGAAGTACAGAATGTAACGGGAAAGTGTGATGAGATATGCAACACTGTAAGTGGGAATAAGAGGGAATATTTAGATAGAGTAGGTGCCGTTGAAAATAAGTTGGGAGAGATTGAGGGTCTGAGAGGGAAGCAGGTGGCATTGACCGAGAAAAACGAAAAGCTGCAGGAAGAGCTGATAAAGGTCAGGAGAGAGTTGAAAGAGCGACCGATGAGTCAAAGGGTTGTGATGCCATCTAGTTTGCTACTCAGGGACCCTGGTCTGCCACAATTTAACTCAAGGCAGTTCAACCCTATGGAGTTTTTAAAAACCATTGAGAAGAAATTCAGCAAGGATCTAGAAGACGGGGTTGTCGAATGGGAAACAGTGTTGGAGATCTTGTCTAACTCATTTCAAGGGGATGTGAAAGCATGGTTCCAAATATACAGGCCTAACATGAATAGTTTAAGGGAATTCAGGGATAAATTCAAAGCTAAGTTCTGGGGGGAGGGGGTACAGTCCAGGGAAAGGGAAAAATTAACTTTTGGGAAATATAAGGAGAGAGAAGGGGTATCCCTGACAGAATATTTTTTGGCACATGTACTTATTTGGAAGAATTTGGATGGGCTGACCTCTGACAGTGATGTGGTTAGGGTCATGTTGAAGCACTTCCCACCTAGAATTCAGGAGGCAGCTTGTATGCAGAAGGTAAGGACGGTAGAAGAGTTGGAAGAGCTTCTTACGAGCTTTGACGTTTTAGGCAAGCAGCACATGGAGAGGCCAGAGGTCAAACAGGAATTTAGGGGCAATAGGGGGAATAATCAGGAGTTTAATAGGGGTAGATTTAATCAGGAGCAAAGAGATTATCAGCAGAGGCAGGAAAACTATCAGAGAGGTGGGGGGCCTCAGGATAATTAACAGCGACAGGAAGGTAACTATCAGAGAGGTGGGGGGCGTCAGGAAGGTGGTAACGAAAGAGTACAGGTGAACCAGAGGAGACAAGAACAAGGTGGTCAAGGAGCTTTAAACTCCGAACGGGCTGTGCAGGGAGGTCAGTCAGGCAGTCCGTAAGAAATGAAGTCAAGCAGTGTGTTATTGTGGGTGAGGAGGATTTTATGCCTATGAGTCGGGAGGATCTGCTAGCTGACCAGCAGGAGTTCTCATGTATCGGGGAGAAGGAGGCTTTTATGTCAACTGTTGAGTTGAGCATACTAGGTAAGAGAGTGCAGGCATTGGTGGATTCGGGGAGTGAGAGAAGTGTCATCAGTAAGGGATTTTATGATACTTTAATCAAGGACGGTGGTAAGTTGGAAGAAATTCCAGTTAAGTCGACATATGTGGTAACTGCTGTTGGTAATAAATCCCAAAGAGTGGGAAAGCAGGTATTGTTGCCCATGAGGTTTGGTAATGAAGTTGACCACAAGACTTGCTTGGTAATTCCTAACCTAATTTATGAAATGATTTTGGGGATAGACTGGCTTAACGAGCATAGTGCTGTTATTGATTTTGACCGGGGTGTCATCAACTTTGTGAGGGGGAATATAAGCCAGGAGATGAGAATGAAATGCAAGAGTGTAGATAAGACAGTAAAGGCATGTGTTACTGAGGTCACTGTAGGGGATATGGCAGAAGGTAAGGCTGACGATGAGGAGGAAGTTGTGGATTTATGTCACATTGCTGTGGAGGGTGATAAGTGTGATCAACTCCAGCAGGCTGTGGATAAGAGTGGTTTAAGTGTTGAGGAGAGGGATAAGTTGTTAGAGGTTTTAGAGCTAAACCAAGAAGTTTTCAGTGACAAGCCAGGGCTAACACATGTCTATACGCATCAGTTCGAAATTGTAGATCATTCTCCATTTTCAGGACCCAAGTACCCGATACCTCACAAATTTGCTGATGCTGTGGAGAAAGAAATAGGCATTATGCTGAATCAGGGTATTATTGAGCCTTCAACTAGTGCATATCTGAATCCCTTAGTTGTGGTTGGGAAGAGTGATGGCTCGGTCAGGTTGTGTATTGATGCCAGGCAGCTCAATTGTAGGATATCTGGGGACCAACAGAGGCCAGAATGTGTTGAGGAACTGGTTCAGAAATTCAATGGTAAGCAATGGTTTTCCACTATGGATCTGAGTGCATCATTTTGGCAGGTACCGTTGAGAGAACAGGACAGGAAGTTGACTGCGTTTAGCTTTAAGAGTGGTTTGTACCAATTCAGGGTCGTTCCTTTCGGAACAAAGACCAGCAGTTCAGCGTTGATTAGGGCCTTAAATCTAGTGTTAGGGAGGGACACACACGAGTTTGTGACAATGTACATAGATGATTTAATTGTTGCATCTTACACATTAAAGGAACACCTGGATCACTTAGACATTGTTTTGGGGAAATTAAGGGACGGGGGATTTACAATTAAACTTAAGAAGTCTCTGTTTTGCACAACATCAATCACATTTTTAGGGCATACTATCACAACACAAGGGGTGTCTCCCGAACAGTCACGATTAGACAAGATTCACAACATTGCTACACCACGTAACGCCAAACAATTGAGGTCAATATTAGGGGTTTTCAATTATTTTCGTAGATTCGTAGTTAAATATTCCTGTCTTGTAGAACCGTTTAGGGAATTGCTGAAGCAGGGTACTAAGTGGGTATGGACCCAGGTGCACGATGAGGCTTTTAAGGAGTTGAAGAGAGGCTTTGTAGAGACTGTCATGCTTAGGTATCCTCGTCTGGATTGTCCCTACATTTTGATGACTGATGCGAGCATGCAAGGCATCTCAGGCATTTTGTGTCAGGAGGATAGTGAGGGCAATCTAGGGATTGTCTCATTAGCAAGCAGAGGGCTAAGCATGGCGGAGAAGAGATATACAATTACTGAAATAGAGATGTTAGCAATCGTATACTCTCTAGGGAAGTTTAGGAGTTATGTGTTGGGCAGTAAGTTGCAGATACTGACTGACCATCATGCATTACTTTTTAGTGGATCCTGCAAGCTCACTTCGAACAGGATGTCAAGGTGGATATTGGCTATAAGTGAATATAACTTTGAGGTAAGGCATATTAAGGGTACTGAGAACATTGTGGCTGACTTCATGAGTAGAAACATTGGGGGTGATGAGGGTCATCAGGTACTGGAGGTACAGGAAGGTGTTGTTATCTGCGTAACCAAGGTAAGCGAGTGTGATTATGAGATACGCTGCTTAAGGAATCTGCTTGTAGAGCAGGAGAAGGATGAGGTCTTAGGTGATATCTTGACTCAGTTGAGAGGTATGGATGTGGATAGTAGAATTAAGGTTGGAAAGTATTGGTACAAGTTGGAGTGGGGTTTCTTGGCTAGGCTGTGCCATGAAGGTGCCTGGAGAGTGTGTGTGCCAAGCTCATTGCAGGTAACGATGATTTGGTATCATCACAAGGCTTTAGGGCATTTTGGATCAAGCAAGGTTCTTTTTGCTGTTCAGCAGCATTTCATTTGGAAGAACATGGGAAGGCAGATTAGGAAAGTTCTGGCAAGTTGTGACTCGTGTCAACGGTGTAAATGCCCAACGAGGTTTCTTGAGGGACCTCGGCAAATGGTGATCACAGAAAAACCAAGGGATTTACTCTGTGTCGATCTGTATGGTCCATTGGTTAAAGCTCAGTTTGGATATCAGTATATCTTCGTGGTTGTTGACGCATTCAGTAAACTCGTCAAACTGTATCCCCTGAGAAAAGCGACCGGGAAGGGTTGTGTCCTACAGATCACTGATAAGTATGTACCTGAGTTTGGGGTGCCTCTCAGGATACTATCAGACCACGGTAGTCAATTCACCTCAAAGATCTGGAAAACCAAGTTGAGTGAATTGGGTATCAAGCACATATTCTCATCTATTCGATATCCTCAAGGGAATTTGTCCGAACGAGTTATGAGAGAATTAGGGAGAGTATTTCGCACCTATGTGAGCAATCGCCACAATGCGTGGTTCTCCAAGTTAGGAGATATTGAACGATGGTTCAATAGTACGTTCCATGAGAGTGTAAAATGCACTCCCTATGAAATTCAGTATGGTAGGAAGCCTACCAATGAGCTTGCTAGAATGCTAGGTTTGGTCACGGGAGAGGAGATTGGGAAGGATGTTTGTATCCAGCTGGCTAGGGACAACTTAATCAAGGCAGGGAATAAGCGTAGGCGCCAGCAGAAGCGGGTAAAGTTTGATTCTTTTGAAGTAGGCGATCAGGTGCTTCTGAGGGTTCCATATCCGTCTTCAGCTGTAGATAAGGAGATAGGGAAGTTTTTTCATCTATTTCAGGGGCCTTTTAAGGTGGTTAAACGTATTGGTGAGTGTGCCTATAGTTTAACGGACCAGGATGGTAAGTCTGTCGGTACACATAATATTAGGAATCTCCGTAGATATCACTCTGTAAAATAATATGGCATGGACTCTTAGAGAATCAGTCAACATAACGTGATGGCATGACAAAACTCAAGAGATGTGACGAAGAATGCTAACCAGCAAAGTGGCATCGAGTGTTAGATGGATAGATGGTATGATAAGGCCTGTGCAGGCAAATACCATGGCTTGTGAAGCGATAGGGTCTCATGATGAGACGAAGAAAATGAAGTGGTAGACCTAAGACACTTGAGAGAAATCAGTGAGGCTAAGAAATGGACACAATAAGACATTCGAGAGAGTGAGAATGTGTGAAAATTTGACAAGTGTGTATGTATATATGTCTTCCAGGGTTTATTTATGTAATAGTGTAATTCTTTGTGTTTTCAGTGCGTTGCTTGTTTGAGTGTTTGTGATCCACACTTGTTTCACCCGTGTGAATCACATGGGGGCGTATTGTGACTGTTCCGGTCACAATATTCCCAAACCCTTATTTGGTTGACTGCAAGAGAAGTCAGGTTAGGGTAATTTGTTCATACCATTTCTTTTCTTGTTCATCATCATCATTTAGGTTGTAGAATTTCATTTTCTTAGTGTATATATATCTTGTGTATCTCGGGGACTCAGTCAGGAATATTTCATTTAATTTGTATGGGAGATGTCAGTATACAAGACAGCGGATTGTGTAGGTAAGCTACAAGATGTTGCAACAGCAGGAAACTCTAGGCCAAATTTAGATTGGGCTGAGAATAACTTCCCTTGTCTTGAAGAAAGCTTTGTGTAAATTGTGTAAGGTTCTGACGTCAGAGAAGAGTTTCGCGCCACGAGTTGTAAGAAATATACATGGGTTCGAGATTATTGGTGTATTTTGTATGGGTTGGAGGGTATCATTACCCTGGCGGAGAAAGACGAAAACATGTGTTTACAAGATGAGCGGTGGGTTTTTCGTCAAGCGAGGCTTCACTTCTATTGTAGCGTCTGATTGGAAAGGTCGCGTTCTCGTAATTTGGCGTAGGCCTATTTGGAGAAACAGTTTTGTTGAAAGCATGGCTTGTGAATGTACTCGAAACGGCTACATATCACAACGATGTTATCTCTGTTAGCACAATTCAAGTTGGGTACGGAAGCACATTCATTTCTCTCGCAGAGATGTGGCTATGTAAACCAGTAAACATCTCTAACCTCAAACCACGTGTGGAAAATCTTAGAAATGCTGGGGAGAACTGATCTATCGAGCATGTCTCGTAGATTATCTGCTAGATCGTCGATGAGTGAGTAACAAACATCTTTATATTCCAACATTCATTTTGGGTCACATGTTTTCGTCATTGCCGAGGAGAGAAGATAGTAAACCATAGTCTGTTCGACGAGAGTCCCCGCCATATGTTTAAAGTTGATATTAATACACATATTTTGAAGGTTATAATTAGTTTTCTTTATAGGGAATTACACCTAATAGTTGAACGCCCAAATGATACCAGTTAGGTTGACCAAATGTGTGTCCAACACTCCACGACCCTGCCATTTCAATTGTGTGGTATATGATGAAGTACTTCCGATCAAAAATAGGAGGATGATTTTGGGAAGTTTTAAATCAGTCGCCCAAGAAGGGCTGGTAAAAAGTTACAGTATATAGACGCGATGGACAAGGCCTTTTATTCCCCAAAATGCTACCGCTGAAGAACCGCCCAACTAATTTGCAAGGGTTGTGTATCGGTCTTTTGTCTCTCGACACCAGATGTCCTGACTGTTCCTTCGTGGTTTAAAGTTGATGTTGTTGCATTTGTTCTTACAGTTGAGGGGCTTGGGCATCGTGTTTATTTAGCCAACTGTAAATTGGGTGTGAGTATATATAAATACATAAGTAAATAAATAAATAAATAAATAAATAAATAAATAAATAAATAAATAAATAAATACATAAATAAATAAACAAATAAATAAATAAATAAAAATAAATATATAAATAAATTTTCCAGTCAGCCTGTGTTATTGTGGTATCTATAGTAATGTACTCGTATATATTTTGTAATTCAGGTGAGGATGGGGAAGGATTCGGCCGTGGCTTTAAGTTAGAAACCATCCCATCATTTGCTTGGTGTGGAAAAGGAAACCGACGGAAAACCACTTCCACGATGACTGAGGTAGGAATCGAACCCATCTCTTCTCAGTTTTGCCTCATTGGACCAAATGGTAATGTTAATGAAAGTGCTGCTAAAATGATGCAATTGTTAAAACAGCTTCATTTAATTCAAAAACACATTTATTTTCAAAACGCCCGTGTCAAAGTAAGGAGAGGTTCTTGAAGGAAATCCCTGAAAAAAATTGAGTAGTTTCTGTTAATACTTTTTGAGATAAAAGTAACTAAAGACATAGAAATTAGCATTGGTAATTTAAGACATTCCGGAGTCCCTAAAGTGGAGAAAGAGCGAGTTTACCAGAAAATATAAGTGGGGAAAGAGTGGGTTTACCAGAAAATATAAGCGGGAGGGGGAGGGGAAAGAGTGAGTATACCAGAAAATATAAGTGGGGAAAGAGTGAGGTTACCAGAAAATATAAGTAGGGAAATAGTGAGTATACCAGAAAGTATAAGTGGGGAAAGAGTGAGGTTACCAGAAAATATAAGCGGGAGGGGGAGGAGAAAGAGTGAGTATATCCGAAAATATAAGTGGGGAAAGAGTGAGGTTACCAGAAAATATAAGCGGGAGGGGGAGGAGAAAGAGTGAGTATATCCGAAAATATAAGTGGGGGAAAGAGTGAGGTTACCAGAAAATATAAGCGGGAGGGGGAGGAGAAAGAGTGAGTATACCCGAAAATATAAGTGGGAAAGAGTGAGGTTACCAGAAAATATAAGTGGGGGAAGAGTGAGGTTACCAGAAAACATAGGTAGGGATAAAGAGAGTATACCAGAAAATATAAGTGGGGAAAGAGTGAGGTTACCAGAAAATATAAGTGGGGGAAAGTGAGGTTACCAGAAAATATAAGTAGGGATAAAGAGAGTATACCAGAAAATATAAGTGGGGAAAGAGTGAGTTTACCAGAAAATATAAGTGGGGAAAGAGTGAGGTTACCAAAAACATAGGTAGGGATAAAGAGAGTATACCAGAAAATATAAGGTGGGGGGGGGGGGGGGAAGGAAGGGAAAATAGTGAGTATACCAGAAAATATAAGTAGGGAGAGAGCGAGTGCCTATACGAGAAAATATAAGTGGGGAAAGAGTGAGTTTATTAGAAAATATGACCTGCTCCCAAGTGAACTAGGTTTGCAGGAGAATTAAGAAACTTATCAGCACGCCGAGATTGCAGTTTTATTGACCAAGGGTTTATTCTTTTGTTAGTGTCCACTAATGACCAAGGGACAAATACAAGCTGAGGATTTCCCAACAAGGCGAGGGAATACCCGGGGGATAATATCAATGGAAAATGGACCAATTGCGTCTAAACCCCCTTTGTTGAAAGGAATCACTTCTCGTTATCAGTGTTGCAAACGCTCCAGGGGCTTGGACATCATGGTCATCCAGCCCCGTGCATATGTGTGTGTGGGGGGAATTCTGCCTAATAACTTGCGTTATTGTGAAGCTGTATGCAGTGGCGTAACTAGAGGGGGGCCGGGTGTGGTCCGCCCCGGACCTCCGCTGTGTAGGGGGCCTCCAAATTGGCATAAAAATTACAAAATAAAAATTAAGAAATAACGAAGAAACAAAATTAAAATATATAAAACTATAATCCGGTACATAACATAAATTTAATGTTTAATTTATATGTTGTTTTCTTTTATAAACAAGTAGTAACTATCGTAATATACGCCGCAGCTACATAAAAAGCTAGGGCTCTAAGGGGTAGTGAATTTTTAGTTCGCTAGAAAGTAGCATGTGGCTACAATGCGATTTTGCAGTTGGCACCCGGCAGGCGGGTGTTCTCAGCTGTAATTGTCAGTGTCAGGGACTGTCAGTGACTCAATAGTGTGCAGTACGAGTTGCCACCATCTCTGTCAGTGCTTTTGAAATTCAATATAATCAATGGTGATACATTTCCTTGAAGTAAGTTACTGTAATAGTTTTTATTTTCTTATTTGTTATGTTACACGGGTCCTTTGCTAACTAGCCCGACAAGCCTAGCGCCTAGGCTACTCCAATTATCCCAATCCCGCAACTATTTTTTAAATTTTACTGTTTTATGATATGCGAATGTTATGGGAATGATATGGTAATGTTATGGGAATGTTATTGGAATGTTATGTTTAGTGTTTTCTAAGCTTTGTATTTTCTAAGATCTACATTATCACGAACCTATCAACCATATGCCAATTTATTATGAGAAAACCAAACAATGTACAGATCAGTGCGCAACAACGTATAGACGGCTCTGGTGAGATCGAGCAATCGATAACTGAGTCTCTGGTGGTGTCTATGTGTTGCTAACTGTGGAGGGTGAAATTTCTTTGGAACCCACATTTCTGTGTGTTCGAATACACAACATTATGGAAAAGTTATGGGAATGTTATTGGAGTGTTGCGGTAATATTACGGAAATTATATGCGAAAAAACCGTTGCGATACGAACTTGCATTGGTCGAGTAGGCCCCTTTGTCAAAAACCTCACTTGGTAAGAGAACCCCTTTACGGGTTTTAGACGAACTAATACTTTGTACTGTGACCATTTAGATGAGGGCCACTGATTGTTTTTCTTAGAGGAACCAACTGTTTGAAGAACGCGCGGAGCTGAGGTATTTCGTTTCATCAAGTTGACACTAGATGGAGAGAGCTTCAATATGTGAGATCTCATATGGTATATTTACGAGTTTTAATGTGAAGAGGTTGAACCACCAAAACATCGGGGGAACGTGCAGTACTCATTACTGGGAAAAATACCGAAGAGATCAAGAGAATCCGTCGTTTGGATCAGAAGATATTGGAGATGAAGAATCCAAGGCGCAAGGTTTATGTTTTGCATCGGACAAGTTAGGCTGCACGCAACAGGTGAGGCGGTGAGGCAGCTGTATGACTACTAACACCGCGCGCTCAAGGTCTACGTGCTTGGCAGATCTTCTGTTTGAAGATAGCAGTCTAAAAAGAGTTGGAAGGCAATCAACGTAAATGATGTGGGCCTTAAAATCCATATATCATAAATAGGCTAGATGGGCAAGCCATTGCTTTGGTGTGTGCAAAGTTTTGGGGAATTCCTTACTCATCTAGGGAATCTAGCCTATAAACTAGAAATGGTACTAGCATGCTACGTAAACCACTCTTAAGATTATCAGTGTACCGATTCAAACATCAAGGCCATAAGCAAATACAGTACGCGAGGATCGAAAATACAGTTATGGTTGAAAAATGATTTCGGACCCGGTGTTGATATTCTAGAACGGGAAGTGAACCAGTCGAGTTAGGAAGTTTTCTGTGGCACAAAGTTGCAAGTGTTAGTTTGGGACTCGAATATTTATAACATTATGTTGCCAGACATGCTTCATAGTGGTTTGAAAATGGTAGATCGGACCGTTACCATGAAGTATTAAAAGAGCTGGAGGTGAGATGTCATGGGATTTTTGGGAACATCTTCAGGAATAATGAAGTGTAGGCGAGGTGGGACTCGGAACATCTGTTCACTGGAAAGAACGTGTGCCAGCCGGCCTACATGGAATCTGCGTCAGAAGGCTTCTTCATACAAGATCTTCACGATGTAAGCCAACTTTATTATTAAGTAGCTAGTGTATTGCATTCTCAATTTAGACTATACTGTCTGCTAAGTAGGTTTCTGCTTCTGGATATTTATTTCAAGATGTTATAGTACATTTGAAGATTTATCAGCCAACTTATTTCGAATGGATCTCTTTGATGGAAATCTAGTGCGTTTGGGATGTCAACCTGATGAGCTTCGATATAGCAGTAGACTATTGTGTGGAAGATATTTTACACCATTCCACGCCTAAACCTTATGTTAGGGAACTTTGAAATAATATTTGGATTTGTTCAAAATTAAATGGTTTATAATTAAATTAATTTGTTTATAATATTTTCTCGACTTTGTTAGTAGTTTCTCTTTTGAATATGTTGATAGATGAGGAATGTGGATGGCCACATTACGTTTAAATATTATTCTTTGGGAATAATAGTTCGAAATTTTCTGTGAATTTATAAATTTTTATATTTTAATTTAAAATAAATGTAAAATATTTTTTCGTTGTAAATGAAGTTGAGATATGCTATCGGAAGGCTGTATGACTGATAGTCAAGCCATAATGATAATAATAATATGTAAATGATTATATTGTTTGGAACATTTTCCAATAATAATAATAATAATTCCTGGTAAAAATAGCGGTTAATAATTGGAGGAATAATGGATCGTAGTTGATAATATGGGAGTTGATTTTGAATATAGGGACATGCCGAAAGCGTGATCTTTGATATTGGGAGCGGAAGGTCACTCATATACGAATTTTGTATAAAATGAGGAACTATGTATTGGAATTATGCGACAGTTTAACAGGAGTGTGTTGGGGCAGACATTAAAAGTTTATTACACCTATGCGAAAGGCTGAGATATTTAAATTTTGTGAGGGAGTGCATGATCCCATGTGTTGGTTGCTTAGAAGCTATTGAACCCAGCCTGCGTAGCTGAGGGGTCATTATAAAAATAAGAATATAATGGTCGAATGTTAAGTGAAAATAAAATATGAATTAATAATGGATGTTTATAAAGTTGAGTTTTGAGGGTCAAATAATTGCTCCATGCTCAAATATGATTAAAAAATGAGGACAATATAGTCGCTCATATGGGAAGCTAGGGGCGATCGTCTGTGAAATGTTACATTTCTAGACTGTTGTATAGTCGCCCACATGGTGTAGTCGTTTATATATGAATAAGTTGATGTCTCGTCATAGTTTTTTGCTGAAGGCCTTACCGTGTCCTATTTAACGTATTGACAGCATGAGAGGCATTTTGTCTAGAGATTGGTTGATGTATTAAAAATTTTAAGCTAATAGCTGGTTGAATTTGTGGATCCATTAATCTTCATATAATACCAGTGTGGATTATTCTAAATAATATTTTTTTTTACAATGAATTAAATTGAAAGGATTAACATAAATAAATTAAATTATATGAATATTATCAAAGAAGTTAAATCGAAGCGATTAAATCAGAGGATTTAAGTTATATGTGAATTGGTGAATAAAATTTATTTATGGTGACATTGTGGAAAAATGTCGGAAGTTCAGTCAATGTTTAAATTTGATAAATGCCGTCATGGGGTTTATGATTTTGATTTCACACCGTTTAGGAAATGTGACTTCCCTGAAATGAGTTTAAGACGTGTGAAATTCCCCGCAGAGGTTGAAACAATTCTGGAAAATTTGATTCAAGTGATACTTTTGTAAATATTAAAATCATGGTGTCAGGATGGACTGATATTTTCCTGCACATCAGTGGTAATTGTACAGTTTAAATAATTAATTGAAGCAGATGCTGAGATGGACTAATGATTTTCTCAGACATCAAGTTAATATTTTGAAAATAGTGAATTTACTTTTGGTTAGAGGCTGGAAATACTTTATTTGATGCGTTCTAAAATTTGTATGTAGATAAGGGACCCAGGGGGAACGTAGGATGTCTTTATTTTTCAGGTCTGGAATTTTAGATTCCTCCCTGGGGGATCATTGTATTCTAATAGGACCAGCAGACAGTTAAATTAAACTGAGGTATTTTAAGAAATTGGTGTTATTCACAAATTATTTGCACTGCCTTCCATCCTTTATGGAGTGTGAATTTCGATATCCTTCCGGCTGATTTTTGATTAAAAATTTTGTTTTGCTATACTCAGTTTGACCCCGAAATTGATTTTCGAGTCTTAGGCTCGTCGTATGTTGAAATTCATACTCGTGTGCACGTGGGACTTCGGTCAAACGGTCACATTACTCATCGCTTCTTTTGTATCTGGTCTCCTTATGCCAGATAAAACCGAGTTGTGAAAAATTATCACTATTCAGTACTTTCTTTTCAGTACGCCAAAAGGCGTGACTCGATAGTTAAGCACAAACTGTTTTTAAGGTGCTTCCTGATAAAGGAAAAGTTTTATGTAAATGACCAATCGTCATGAAGCGTCATCATCCAAGTGGGGCACAGAAGCGTAAAGCTGAAGAATTAAGAAGAAAAGAAAGAATGCAGATGGCTGGAGCCATGTTAAAATTTATACAACCTGCAACCTCTGTAGATGGCAAGGATGAAGAGGTTCTTAGTCTTGAAGTATTATCTAACATAGATCCAACCCCAAAGGAAGTAGTGCCGTCAACATCCACAGAGAGACAGCTTGATGTGTACGCTGATGGTTCAGACAAGAATGAGTTAGATGGTGTTTTAACAGAGAGCTCCATTGTATTATCTCAAATTGATGACCAAGGAGTTTAGGAATCACCAAAAACGTCAGGATCAGACGAAACCTTTGGAAACAATGATGATAATGAACTACTAAAAAATAACACTGATGTTTTAAAGACAACTAATGAACATAATATTTATTCTGACGTGAGATACTGGCCAGCTCCAGTGCCCGACAGCTTAAGAATTGATATAATAAACAAGATGTTCAGTGAAGAACATATAGCCTACTTTCTCCTAAATGCATGGGTATTGTTATAACTCTTTGTCCTTTTCAAGGAGTATGATTGAATGTTGGTTGCAGTAGCTTGTTGAAATACGACGTGCTATAGGGATATTAAACATGAATATGAGGTGCCCTTTGCTAGTGCTACCTCTGTACCGAATTTCGTTCAATTCGGTTTCACCGTTTTTGAATTGATAGGGGGAATCGATTTGCACACATACTTGGCCACCATCTGCAAACTATTGGGCTGATGTTCTTGCAGTTTGGTCAGAATATGTTTCCCACATAAAGATATGGTGTTCCAAAATTTGGTAGAGACTAGATTATTAGGTTGGTCGTAATTTCAATTTAGCTTTAAACATTTGGGTGGCCGCGATTACGTTTCCGTCAAGATAGCGGTGATATAAAACATGACACTGAGGTGCCCTTTGCTAGTGCTACCTCTGTACCAAATTTCGTTCATTCGGTTCCACCGTGTTCGAATTAATAGGGGGAATCAATTTTGACATAAAAATGGCCGCCATCCGCAAACTATTAGGCGAATGACGTATTAGATTGGTCAAAGGATGCTCCATAAAGGTATGTTGTTGCAAAGTTTGGTAGAGATCGGATGGTTATGTTAGTCGTAATTTGATTTAAGATTTAGACATTTGTGTGGCCGCCATTACGTTTTTGTCAAGATGGCGGCGATATTAATCATGCCACTGAGATGCCCTTTGCTAGTGCTATCTCTGTACCAAATTTCGTTCCATTCGGTTTCACCGTGTTTGAATTAATAGGGGGAATCGATTCTGACACAAAGATGGCCGCCATCCGCAAACTATTAGGAAAATGACCTATTAGATTGGTCAAAGGTTGCTACCTCCATAAAGGTATGTAGTTGCAAAATTTGGTAGAGATCGGATGATTAGGTTAATCGTAATTTGATTTAAGCTTTGAACATTCGTGTGGCCGCCATTACGTTTCAATCAAGATGGCGGCGATATAAAACATGACACTGAGATGCCCTTTGCTAGTGCTACCTCTGTACCAAATTTCGTTCCATTCGGTTCCACCGTGTTCGAATTAATAGGGGAATCAATTTTGACATAAAGATGGCCGCCATCCGCAAACTATTAGGCGAATGACCTATTAGGTTGGTCAAAGGATGCTCCCTCCATAAAGGTATGTAGTTGCAAAATTTGGTAGAGATCGGATGATTAGGTTAATCGTAATTTGATTTAAGCTTTGAACATTCGTGTGGCCGCCATTACGTTTCAGTCAAGATGGCGGCGATATAAATCATGACACTGAGGTGCCTTTTGTTAGTACTACCTTTGTACCAAATTTCGTTCCATTCGGTTCCACCGTGTTCGAATTAATAGGGGGAATCGATTTTCGCACAAAGATGGCCGCCATCCGCAAACTATTACGCTGATGACCTATTAGATTGGTCAAAGGATGCACCCTCCATAAAGGTATGTAGTTGCAAAATTTGGTAGAGATCGGATGATTAGGTTAATCGTAATTTGATTTAAGCTTTGAACATTCGTGTGGCCGCCATTACGTTTCAGTCAAGATGGCGGCGATATAAAATTGACACTGAGGTGCCCTTTGCAAGTGCTACCTCTGTACCAAATTTCGTTCCATTCGGTTCCACCGTGTGCGAATTAATAGGGGGAATCAATTTTGACATAAAGATGGCCGCCATCCGCAAACTATTAGGCTAATAACCTATTAGATTGGTCAAAGGATGCTCCATCCATAAAGGTATGTTGTTGCAAAGTTTGGTAGAGATCGGATGGTTATGTTAGTCGTAATTTAACTTAAGCTTTGAACATTTGTGTGGCCGCCATTACGTTTATGTCAATATGGCGGCGATATAAAACATGACACTGAGGTGCCCTTTGCTAGTGCTATCTCTGTACCAAATTTCGTTCCATTCGGTTTCACTGTGTTGGAATTAATAGGGGGAATTGATTTTCACACAAAGTTGGCCGCCATCCGCAAACTATTAGGAAAATGACCTATTAGATTGGTCAAAGGATGCTTCCTCTATAAGGGTATGTTGTTGCAAAATTTGGTAGAGATCGGATGATTAGGTTAATCGTAATTTGATTTAAGCTTTGAACATTTGTGTGGCCGCCATTACGTTTCCGTCAAGATGACGGCGATATAAAACATGACACTGAGGTGCCTTTTGTTAGTACTACCTCTGTACCAAATTTCGTTCCATTCGGTTGCACCGTGTTCGAATTAATAGGGGGAATCGATTTTCACACAAAGATGGCCGCCATCCGCAAACTATTACGCTGATGACCTATTAGTTTGGTCAAAGGATGCTCCCTAATAAAGGTATGTTGTTGCAAAATTTGGTAGAGATCGGATGATTAGGTTAGTCGTAATTTGATTTAAGCTTTGAACATTTGTGTGGCCGCCATTACGTTTCCGTCAAGATGGCGGCGATATAAAACATGACATTGAGGTGCCTTTTATTAGTACTACCTCTGTACCAAATTTCGTTCCATTCGGTTGCACCGTGTTCGAATTAATAGGGGGAATCGATTTTCACACAAAGATGGCCGCCATCCGCAAACTATTACGCTGATGACCTATTAGATTGGTCAAAGGATGCTAACTCCATAAAGGTATGTAGTTGCAAAATTTGGTAGAGATCGGATGATTAGGTTAATCGTAATTTGATTTAAGCTTTGAACATACGTGTGGCCGCCATTACGTTTCAGTCAAGATGGCGGCGATATAGAACAAGACACGGAGGTGCCCTTTGCTAGTGCTACCTCTGTACCAAATTTCGTTCCATTCGGTTCCACCGTGTTCGAATTAATAGGGGGAATCAATTTTGACATAAAGATGGCCGCCATCCGCAAACTATTAGGCTAATAACCTATTAGATTGGTCAAAGGATGCTCCCTCCATAAAGGTATGTTGTTGCAAAGTTTGGTAGAGATCGGATGGTTATGTTAGTCGTAATTTAACTTAAGCTTTGAACATTTGTGTGGCCGCCATTACGTTTCTGTCAATATGGCGGCGATATAAAACATGACACTGAGATGCCCTTTGCTAGTGCTACCTCTGTACCAAATTTCGTTCCGTTCGGTTTCACCGTGTTTGAATTAATAGGGGGAATTGATTTCCACACAAAGATGGCCGCCATCCGCAAACTATTAGGCTAATGACCTATTCATTTGGTCAAAGGATGCTTCCTCTATAAGGGTATGTTGTTGCAAAATTTGGTAGAGATCGGATGATTATGTTAATCGTAATTTGATTTAAGCTTTGAACATTTGTGTGGCCGCCATTACGTTTCCGTCAAGATGACGGCGATATAAAACATGACACTGAGGTGCCTTTTGTTAGTACTACCTCTGTACCAAATTTCGTTCCATTCGGTTGCACCGTGTTCGAATTAATAGGGGGAATCGATTTTCACACAAAGATGGCCGCCATCCGCAAACTATTAGGCTGATGACCTATTAGTTTGGTCAATGGATGCTCCCCCCATAAAGGTATGTTGTTGCAAAATTTGGTAGAGATCGGATGATTAGGTTAGTCGTAATTTGATTTAAGCTTTGAACATTTGTATGGCCGCCATTACGTTTCCGTCAAGATGGCGGCGATATAAGACATGACACTGAGGTGCCTTTTGTTAGTACTCCCTCTGTACCAAATTTCGTTCCATTCGGTTGCACCGTGTTCGAATTAATAGGGGGAATCGATTTTCACACAAAGATGGCCGCCATCTGCAAACTATTACGCTGATGACCTATTGGTTTGGTCAATGGATGCTCCCCCCTTGAAGGTATGTTGTTGCAAAATTTGGTAGAGATCGGATGATTAGGTTAGTCGTAATTTGATTTAAGCTTTGAGCATTTGTGTGGCCGCCATTACGTTTCCGTCAAGATGGCGGCGATATAAAACATGACACTGAGGTTTCCTTTGCTAGTGCTACCTTTGTACCAAATTTCGTTCAATTCGCATTCACCGTGTTCGAATTGATAGGGGGGGACAGACATTCAGAGTAAACACACTCACACACACACAGACACACACATACACATACACACGCACACACACACAGACTCACACACACACATACACACACACAGACAGACACACTTTTTTCGCCCTGTGTTGATCTCATAAGTCTACTTTCATTTTTTGCAAAAATCGAAAGTAGGCTAAAAATGGAAGTGAGTGCGTGCAACATAAGGACGGCCCATTTTACTCAGTTGAAAGATCAGGTGATAAATCAAAAGGCGTGACTCGGCAGTTAAGCACAAACTGGTTTTTTAAGGTGCTTCCTGATAAAGGAAAAGTTTTACGTAAATGGATGGTTTATTCTCCATCGAAGGAAAGCTTGTTCTGTTTTTGCTGTAAACTTTTACAGAGGATGAAAATAAAACAGGGCTCTCTAAGTTTGTCTCAGGATTCCAGGCCTGGTGGAAATTAAATCCAAAGGTGTTCTAACATGAAAACTCTGAGGAACACCGGGCAAACCTAGAAAAATGGAAAACGCTTGCCTTACATTTGAAACTGAATAAAACGATTGATGCTAGCAATCAAAAAATTATTGAAGAGGAAAAGAAAAAATGGAACAATCTTTTACATCGTCTTTTAGACATAACTCTGTTCCTAGCTAAGCAAAACCTATCTTTCCGAGGTCACAGGGAAGGCGTGAACTCGGAAAATAGAGGCAAATTCCTTGAACTTGTTCACCTCCTTTCAAATTATGACCCTGTTCTGAAAGAACATGTTTTACGGATACAGTCTGCTTCAAACACCTCAACTTACCTGTCTCCAATGATACAAAATGAATTTATCGATTTGCTGGGCAAGAGTGTCAAGCAGAAAATCATTACCGAGATCAAAAACGCAAAATATTTTGGGATTCATTTTGACAGCACTCCTAATGTTTCCCACTTAGACCAAATGAGTGAGGTTGTGAGATACGTGCATGTTACCGAGAATGGTAAAATTGAAGTAAGAGAATCTTTTTAGGACTTTTTATTCTTACTGAAAAAAAAAAGCAGTGGACATAACCAATGATATTATGAATGCACTAGAAAATGATGTATTGGATCTACAATTGTGTAGGAGTCAAGGTTATGATATTGAAGTCATTATGTCAGGCATCCATACAGGTGTCCAAGCAAGGATCAAGGAAAAAAGTAGCAAAATTATATTTGTACCTTGTGCAAACCATTCTCTCAATTTGTGTGGAGTTCATGCATTTACAATCAACCCTAGCTGTGTAACGATTTTTGCAACTTTAGAAAGTATATATAGACTAATTTCTTCTCGTCCTCTCCACATAGATGGGGGATTTTAATGGAAGTTATAGGTGTATCTGTGAAAAAGTTATCTGACACTAGATAGAGTGGCAATCACGAAGCTGTCAAACCCATTTTGAAACATTTTGACAAATTAGTTCAAGCTACAGAAAAAAATGTGCGATGCCAAGGAAAATATTGACACCCGGGACTCTGCTGAAATTTTACTCTCGAACATTTGTAACTTCAAATTTCTTGGGTTCCTTCCCTTATGGGGGTACATTTTGCAAGAAATAAACAGTGCCCAGAGGTATTTACAGACGGAGGGCTTAAGCATTGAAAATGTCGTAAAAAACTCCGAAGTTTGAAAATCTTTTTGGAAGACAGTCGATATGATTTGGTCACAAAGGCTCTCTAGTTTGCTTCGGAGAAATGTGATGAAATGGGAATCTCTCTTGAAAAAAAAGTAGGAAACGTTTAAAAAAGATGATGCCTGGAGAAAAAGCCGAAGATGCCGGACTATCACTCGAAGATGAAACTAAAAGATCTATGCTTGAGTGTTTTGACAAGCTACACCAAGAGCTAAAAACTAGAATGCAAAGAATGGAAACTGTATTCGAAAAAATCAAAATCGTTTAGGTCGAGCATTTACTCAATGATTGTGACACAGAACTTTGTGTTTCGGCAGAGAAATTTTGTGAATATTACGAGGAATTCGATAAGCAAGAAATTGTTAGTGAAATCAAAAGACTTCGCCACCATATAAAAGCTGCAAGAATAAATGAAAAGGCCAGAAAGTGGACCACATTGAAGATGGCACAGTTTATTTTTGATATGGACCTGATGGAATCTGTTCCAAATATCTTTGTTGCCGTAAAACTGTTTTTAACAGTATGTGTCTCCATTGCTTCTAATGAGAGGAGTTTCTCAAAAATGAAACTCATAAAAAGCTATCTACGATCCACCATGAGCCTGACCCGGCTAAGTTGTTTGACAATGTTCTCGATTGAACGTGAAGTAGCAAACACCATCAACTTCGACACTGTTATCATGCAATTTTCAGAAATAAAAGTAAGAAAAAAAATTCAAGTAAAAACTCTGAATTAAATTAAAGTTTGTGCTGTGTATAGAAAAAATAATTTGTGTTATGAATGTTAAAACCTTACTTTTTAAATAATAAACCAGTAAATGATAATAATGTATGGATAATGAATAAAATCAAAGATGGTTAATTCGATTAAAAGTAATTTTATACCATAGCATACGTATAAAATATAAATTCACCGCTATATTTTGATTATAATATTTTATCTTTACGTTTTAAACATGTTGATTTTAGGTAGTTCCTTTTTATGGAGGTAAGCCTTGGCCTTTTTTTCTTATATTGCGGGGGCTATTGGGTAACTTTCGCCCCGGGCCTCCTGATTTGTAGTTACGCCACTGTGTATTAGTGAGTGTTTTTTTTTGTAATTGAGGCGAGGATTGGGAAGGAGGTGGCCGTGGCATCAAGTTAGGAACCATCCCAGCATTCACCCGGAGTAGATGTAACCCCCTTCCTAGATGGCTGAGGTGGGAATCGAACCCGCCTCTTCTCAGTTTTGCTTCTCGAGGCTGAGTATACCACTTTTGAGCCATCAGAGCCGGGAATTGATCTCGGACCTCCGGGGTGACAGCGAAGAATGCTAGCTGCAACACCACGAGGGGATCTCAATGATTCTGTGACATGTCTCTGTTTATAATATTCACTTAGAGGCATGTGAGTAGATAGCTTCCCACAATCTTCTGTGATGCACAACCGGCCTACATAAAAGGTTTAAGAGATTAGTACAGACCCTCAATCAGGGTTTATGAACTATTCTTGGTAAGAAACGTGCCAAATGGATTCAGTAGCAGCTATATTTCACACATGCTTCTGTAGTCAATTCTGAGAAACACTTTTTCTACTAGAAGCGACACTTCATTTCTTACTTCCGACCTGTTTAAAAGATTTGGGAGGATGGAGGATTTGGAACCGAATCTGTAGTCAGAGGTACGCCAAATGTCTTGTTAAAATGATCCGTGAGGTAACAGTGTTGCCTAATTCTAATAAAGAAAGCTTTTCAGTCGGTCAACATGAATTGTGCTCAATTACATTACACAATTAGGCTTTCCTTTCTCCTTATTTTCCACTTTCTGAGGGAATCCAATTAAATCAAATCCCTTTGTTAGCATGTCCTGAATGACGCATCCAGAATCCACCTCTGGTGCTTCAGGCACACTACACGTTTTTGTATTAATTCACTACTGACTAAATAACTTCAAGACTGACTTTAAACAAACACTGTCTCGTAAATAACTGAGGTGGCTGAGCTCTGGCATGCCTCAGCTGGTCAACAAATTTCCCTTGAAACAGCCAATCAGCATTAGGTATAGTTGAACCGCATGGTTCCAGCGCGATACTCTGTGCTGATATTTGCCGGACTTATGTTACCCTCCCCCTTCCCCTCGTGCCCGTGACGGGTCTCCGAGCGTCACCCGGAGACCCTTGCGGTATACTCAAGTACAGTCACTCATAACTAAAACTGTACACCACAAATTAAAATAAGTATGGTACGCTGCTATGACTGCCGACTTTCGTGTCAACAATCTGCAGAAAATATATGACAAGCACGATTTTCATGACTGCACTATTAAGAACAAGTATAAAAAGTGACAGGAAAATATTTTTAGATTTTAAAAATCTCGTGTGGTATACCGCCGGTATATGCGATGTATGGGAGAATTCGCCACTGGTTTGTGTCTATAGCAGTGCCTTTGTTATGGAGCAGTCATAAGAGAAAGTGATTCCTTTGGCCTACTTAATTTCTTAAAATTTGATGTAAAGTGTGCACAGGTGGAGAATATGTGCATGTAAGACATCGGTAATTTGACAGATTGATATTATTTTAGTAGACTACTACTAGGGTAACTGTGCGAGAAATCTCGCATGTCCATTAATCAACCATGCGGGCTTCTATAAACAAATATGTTGCGTGTAATTCTGTTTGAATATTCTTTTCAATGCACAATGGGTTGTGTGCGCCCCATGTGAACAGACTACCCGCCCGGCACTAGTGCTAACAGTTCTGCCAGGGGCTATCATCTTGCTTAAACACACTTTTTAAACAAATAAATTTATTTCCGTTGACTTTTCAAGAAATGCAAGATTCTTCCTGTACGATTGAGACGATTTGGATGATTTTGGTACAAACCACACCTACTAACTCCTCCTGATTCAGGAGCTTGGGTTTATTGTCGGATGAACTTAGCGTATTACAGTATAACTAGCAGACCCGTGCGAGAACTCTCGTATACTGTAATGGGTTGTGTGCGCCCCATGTGTACAGACTACCCGCCCGACGCTAGTGCTCTGCGTGCTGTACGCTGCACAGTTCTGGCAGGGCCTAACGTCTTGTTTGTTTGTTTGTTTGTTTGTTTAAAAGCACTTTATAAACAAATAAATAAATATATTTCCGTTGACTTTTCAAGAAATGCAAGATTCTTCCTGTACGATTGAGATGCTTTGGATGATTATGGTACAAACGACACTTCTAACTCCCTCTGGTTTAGGAGCTTGAGTGTTGTGAAACTTACACCGAGGCGTATTATATAATAAGATAATAAATTATTACGCGGTGGCCGAGAGCACACTCTACCTCGTGCCTCGCATGAATCCCTCCTCGACCGTTCTGGAAATAGTTTTCCGTGGTTTCCCATTTCCACCCCCAGACGAATACCGGGACGGTTGCACGGTTCCTTTCAACAATTCCACGGTCGATTTCCTTCCAAAATTCCTTCCCTGAGCCTTCCTTAATTGGACCCAAGTTAGAGGTCACGTGGGTGATCGGCCTGTCACCATCCCCAGTTGTATCTGCTGTTAAAGTGTGTCCATTGTCCTTGTGGCGGTAGAGGAATGATCCCTCGCAGTGTCCGTGGGTGAAGCCAAAATTGGAGGATAATAATTGATTTAATAAAACTGTTATTATTATTATTGTTATTATTATAGCTATCTTATTATATAATACGCTAAGGTGTATGTTTCACAAAACTCAAGCTCCTAAACCAGAGGGAGTTAGGAGGTGTGTTTGTACCAAAATCTTCCAAATCGTCTCAATAGTACAGGAAAAATCTTGCATTTCTTGAAGAGTCAACGGAAATATATGTATATTTGATTATAAAGTGCTATTAAACAAATAACCAAGACGGTAGCCCCTGGCAAAACTGTGTCGCGTACAGCCCGCTTAGCACTAGGGCCGGGCGGGTAGTCTGTACATATGGGGCGTACACAACACTTTATGCGAGAGTTCGCGCACGGGTCTGCTAGTTTATTATTATTATTATTATTATTATTATTATTATTATTATTATTATTATTATTATTATTATTGCTAAGGTAACAAAATATTTTATAATTTAACGGAACTTTTCATGAATTGAATTATTGTTAACGGACTGCGGAATACCGAAGTTCTTTAAAACATTCAAAATTTCATTTTATGCGTCATAACTAATTGAGCTGAGGACCATTCGCTTGCTAACGGTGTATTTATTTTCTTGATAGTTCATCCCTGGGGCTAATTTCCTTATACAGTACTCTACTCTCCCATGCATCCGATTAATTAACCCATCCATGTAGATTTTATAAATTTTCTTCTCTATTAGTCCAGGGGTTTTCAAACCTTTTCTTCCACGGGCCCCCTACTGAAACATAACAAGTAGTTCCGTGACGAACTAAAGAGCCTACTTTTCTTAAAATATAAGATTCATTCCAATCTACTATAGCCTATAGACCTATCTAGAATAATGGCGAAATCAAGTTGGTAATACTAACATTTCTAAGTACTGCAGTTCGAAATACACCTTAAATAGTGTAGCCTAATAGAGTAACATACTACAGTTGGCAGCCCAGGTGACTCTGAATATATTCTTAGTTCCATCTCTATAGGTAGAGAATGCACATACAAAATTTCGTTGAAGTCTAATGGATAGTATGGACGTTACATGCTGTTTGATATTGTATTTATCAGTGCGCGTAAAATCATGTTGCAAACAATGTCATGTATGTGATGCTCAAAATTAATCTGAAATATTGCGATCAATTATAGTGCCAATTTTAGATAACATCTATTTGTTAGTATAGAAGTTACATGCAATTAAACTTGAAACTATCAGAAAGCATAGAATCATGTTGGCAGCACTGAGGTATATTAGTTACTCCAAATTAATCTATAATGTTAGGTACTTTACGTGTGCTAAGTTTAGACCTGATGGCTTGCATACTTTCTGATGTATTAATATTAGGATAAAATACATAGAGAGAGCATTTGTTAACATTTGGCAGCCCTGCTGGTTCTTACGAATACACATAGTTTTAACAGTTATGGTACACAAAGCACATACGAAATTTGGTTGAAATCCATTTGTTAGTATAGAAGTTATATGCATTTAAATTCTGGACCTATCAGCAAGCTTAGAATCGTGTTGGCAGCACTGATGTATATAAGTTACAACAAACTAAGGTAGAATGTCGGGTACTATACGTGTGCAAAGATTAGAGAAGTTGGCTTGCATTCTTTCTGATATATTGATATTAGGGATAAAACATAGAGAGAAAATTTATTAACAGTTGGCAGCCCTGATCGCTCCTTAGAATGCGCAGTCATATCTGTTGTAGTACACATAGTACATACGAAACTGGGTTGAAATCCAATCGATAGTATAGAAGTTACATGCGTTTAGAGAACTTTACTCTTACCAAATTTGGTTTCGATATCTGTAGCCGTTTAGGAGTTGATAAAGGGGAAGGGGGGGGGGGGGCGACAGACAGTCACACATTTTCCCGGATCGATCTCATAAGTCTACTTTTCCTCATTTTTGTAAAATGAGAAAAGTAGGGTAATAATTCTCTCCCCCCCCCCCCCTATTCTTCCCTCCTTTCTTAGCATTTCCCATAATCTACTTTGCGCATTTCCTTTTAGTTCTTGCTCATGACGCTTAAAAATGCTATAGGTTTACTTACACAGTTTGGATGTTTAGTCTGTAAGCGGCTCTAAAGTTTCACAGGTTTCAAACTGTCGTTTGCTAAAATCTCCAAACAAGGAACGCATTGAGCAGAAGTAGACGCTGAAGAACAATATAGTTTGTTTGGATTCGAAAGTTGTTCTTTATTATGACTGAGTATTTCCGAAGGAGGGCAAGCACTATCACTTTCATGGGGTTTCTTTTTATCACTCCTAGCCACTTATCCATGGGTAATGGCGTTACTTGTATTAGATTATTGTAAATCAGACCACTGAACACGTACGTACTTGAATTCACCTGTTCACTGACTGTCTTTAAACTGACTGCAAAGGCCTGGCTGATTTCGAGTCGACAACGGCAGAAATAGAAGAATCTATTCTTGTAAGGAAGTGTCGGTCACATTGTCAAGCGGCTTATTACCATTAGTGGTTGTTATGTGTTTGGTAAGGAGATATCGCTGTGGGTGGGAAATGCTACTCTACACCCTTTCTCAGAATTCCTGCTTTCCAGTCCTTATACCACTTTTCAAACTTCGTGGCAGAGCCGGGAATCGAACCCAGGACCTCCGGCGTGGCAGCTAATCACGCTGACCACTACGCAACGGAGGTGACCTAGAACCTTTATTTAACCAAATTATTTGTAAGGATATAAATTTTATTTTATTTTATTTCAAATTGATTTTTTTATTTTACACTTTAGCGAATATGTATCCATTAGATTTTGAGTTAAATATTTATTGTTGCAGAAATTTGTTAGTTCATATTTTCATCATTACTATTCATTGTTTTCCAGTTTCTCCTCCTGTATACAGTTTATTAGCCTACTTTTCACATTTTGCAAAAATGAGGAAAAAGTAGACTTATGAGATCGGGCAAATGTGTGTCTGTCTGTCCTTCTGTCTGTCTATCTGACTGCGTGTTTGTGTCCCCCTATCAACTCCTAAACGGCTGCAGCAATCGAAACACAATTTGGTAGGAGTAAAGATCTATACCTGAATATCTCATGGATATATTTGAAAAAGATGTCAGTGCTACCAACTGCTGAAACATCGCAATTGAAATTTGAGCTCCATGTTGGATATCTTGGAAGGTATGAATGGGAGCTATTTCAAACTTGGCACACGTATAAATAATAATATTGCAGTTTAATTTCCAAGAGGCCATACATGGCAGTGTTGCCAAAATGATTATAAGCCTGCTGATAAGTCCAAATTTTAAATGCATATAACTTCTACACTATCAATTGGATTTCAACCAAATTTCGTATGTGCTATGTGTACCATAACATATATGACTATGCGTATATTTAGGAGCAACCAGGGCTGCCAACTGTTAATAAATACTGTCTCTATTTTTGTTACCCTAATATCAATATATCAGAAAGTATGCAAGCCAATAGCTCTAAACTTCGCACACGTATAGTACTTGGCATTCTAGATTAGTTTGGAGTAACTAATATAGGCCTACGCTAGTGCTACCAACATTCTAAGCCTGCTGATAGGTCCAATTTTAAAATGTATGTAACTTCTATACTAGGCTAACTAATGGATTTCATTCAAAATTGATACAACAATAGACCATATTAATTCAGATTATTTCTGACCAATACATGTATGTCATTGTTGTCAACACGATTTCACGCGCGCTGTTAGTTCCAAAGTTTAACTGCATATAACCGCCATGCTATCCATTGGACTTCAATCAAATTTTGTATTCTGTACCTCTAGAGATGGAACTAAGAATATATTCAGTCACCAGGGCTGCCAACTGTAGTTCTCTATTAGGCTACACTATGCCATGTATACAGTATTTCGAACTAATTAGAAATTTCTTTATTACCAACTTAATTTCGTCATTATTCTAGATAGATCCATATGGATTAATCATTGGCATGAATCTTAAATTTTAAGAAAAGTAGGCTCTTTAGTTCGTCACGGAACTTCTTGTTAAATTAGTTTCATGAGGTTTGATTCCAATTTTCTGAAGAAGGTCCCACAGTTGTATGGAAACATGTACTAATTTGAATATATTTTGTATTGAATGGCGGAGCTTTTTGAATCTATTAATCAATACGGCAATTTTCTTTTCCTATAATGGTAATGTTTTTGCTTGTTATATTTTACCACATCGTTTTTTCTAAATTTACTTAACCCGCGAGGATGGCGCATGGGTATTTTTGACCCGAGGCTTAAAAAAACGATCTATATTTTCGTTTTGGTCAGCCCTTATTTTCTGTCGCTTACTGTACCTACTTTCCTAGCCTTAAACTTCGCCCTGCAAAAGAAACATGTCAAGTTATTTCTATATTATTCACGGTCGGGTCAGAATAATTCAAGGCGCCAGTCCTCGCGAGACAATGTTTGGCTTACGTTAGTTGGAACAATCTGTAAAAAATAAGGGGGAAATCCACCTATCTTGGTGCAGCACAATCACATAGCTCACGTTCTTATTGTTCCATGTTTAGGGTGTATGGACACCTTGGTCATCAGCTCACTTGATCAAATAAGTTGAGATGACTGCTTTGCCGCCACTATCACAGCCAATTCTACTGCTTCGAAAATTATTGTCATCTTTTTGCATGTAAAATTTGAAAAATATAAATGAACCTCATTTTGTAATGGGAATAGTTCATAGGAAGACACCAGGTGTAAAATACTTCATTAAAATCCGTACGACTACAACAAAAAGTGAGTGATACTCTGTGAGTCAAAATGACCCGGCGCCAGTCCTCGTGTTATATTTTTCACGCCAATTCTCAAGAGTTAAGTTTATTTTTGTCAGATGGAATTACCCTCAAAAACCTCAATAAACCAAAAACCTCAAACATCCCCAAAACCTCAAAAACCACCTCAAAACACCTCAAAAATCTCAAAAACCTCAAAACCCACCTCAAAAACCTCAAAAACCTTAAAAAACTCAAAAACCTCAAAATGCTATTAAAATTCCATCACTTTTAAAATATTGTTGAAATATGTAAACTATATTTATTTTCTAAATGCCTGTGCTAGTGTAAGGAGAGAGCTTCAAGGAACATTCCTGAAGAAATTTCATGTGGTCCTGTAAATAGTTACTGAGGAAGAGGTAACTAAAATGTTGAAAATTAACATGGGAAGTATTGGACATTGGAGTCCTTTAAGGCATGAGGTGTGCTACCACAAGACGAGCGCCAGGTTGTTGTAATGATGAATTAAAATGTCCCCAGCACAAGATTTTGAATGTGGTTGAGTAATTACCACAAACATAACTTGGAACCTTAGTTACAACATACTTATTCCAGCACTGCTTGGAGGATTGTACTTAGTATGCCCGCCACTGGCTGAAGGATACGTCGATCGCAATGACCACGAACTCTGTTATCCAGTTGTGGGAACATGATCGGGATTATCTTGTTTGGAGAGAAGTGTTAATATCATCTCTTCTTAGTATAAAACAAAGTCCCCGATTCTTGGATGTTACGGGTAAACTCAAGAACCACAGGATGGATTTTGATGCTGTTTTCACCATTCTGTAAAGGATATCTCGAGGATGATTGATGTAGAAAATTATTTATTTATGATCATAGGAAGCCGAGCAGTAAAGATTTCAGTGGAAAAGTCGAAAACAAAATCTGGCGTCCGAGCACTCTGAAAGCTTACGCTGGGCAAACCGTTAAAAATATCTGAATACTATGAGTGTAGAAATTGTTCAGCATGAAAATATCTACCAAAAAGTCCGCGAGAGCATATGTCTATCTTCAATACTATAAGTGTTTTTACGTTTTAATTTTTTCCAACCATGTGCATTTAACTACTGAGGCGACAGTTCACGAGCTAGCTAGTTACTGTAGTTAGTTAGTTAGTTATTGTTGTTTTAAGGGGCGGAACTACGAGGTCATCTGCCCCTGTCGCGAGCTAGGTAAGGGCGATTCTATAATCCCTGTTACAGCCTAGCTAGCAGGCAAACCTATTGCCCCAGATACAGCCAGCAGCAAACCATTGAGTCGTGTTGAGTTAAGACTTCTGAGAAGGGTGGTTGTGTTTGGAGTTTCCCTGGAAGTGCAAGTCAGGTTTTCTTCATTTCGCCCGTGAAACACAGTCAAGTTAAGATTGGACGGAAGGGGGATTTGAGTTTCATTCACCTCGCCATTCCCTGGAAGTGCAACTCTCATTTCGCCTGTGAACTTTTCGTTCCGCAAAATTCACAGTCAATTTAAGATTGGACGGAAGGGGGATTATATTATATAAAATTATACTGATTGGCGTATAATCTCTACTTAGTATAAAACAAAGTGCCCGATTCTTGGATGTCACGGGTAATCTCGAGAACCACTGCATGGATTTTGATGCGGTTTTTACCATTCTGTAAAGGATACCTCGAGGAAGGTTTCTGTAGAAAATAATTTATTTCTGATCAAAGGAAGCCAAGCAGTAACGATTTCAGACAAAAAGTCGAAAAAAAATCCTGGCGTCCGTGCGTTTTTTATGCTTACACTGGGCAAACCATTAAAAATATCAATATACAATGAGTTCAAGAATTGTTCAGCATGAAAAGTTCTACAATACCGTACGCGAGAGCACATCTCTATATTCAATATATCGTCCACTATAAGTGTTTTTAGAATGGACGGAAGGGGTATTTGTGTTTCATGCACCTCGCCATTCTTAAATTAGCCTACGTCTGACAAGAATTTTTTGCACATGCATCTCCATGATAATATAGTTAATAGTCCAGTCTGTGATTTTAACCCATCATTCCGAGACGTAAGACGGATATAGATCGTAGTTCATTGACATCGTAAAGAGGCGCTTATCACGTAATGCATTCACTACTGTTCCCGGGCGAAGCCGGGCCGGGTCGCTAGTCTTATTATCTAATACGCTAAGGTGTATGTTTCTCAAAACTCTAGCTCCTAAACCAGAGGAAGTTAGAAGGTGTGGTTTGAACCAAAATCTTCCAAATCGTCTCAATAGTACAGGAAAAATCTTGCATTTCTTGAAAAGTCAACGGAAATAAATTTATTTTTATAAAGTGCTTTTAAACAGGAGAACTGCATATGTTTAGGAGTTCTCCTGACCACATAAGCAAATTGCCTAACAGTGGTGGCCAAAGGGTGGGATATCTTACAGGGGAGTCTTCACTCTTGTTTACGGTCGGCGGCAAACTTCTATGAAGAAGGTATCCAAAAACTTGTGCCACGCTATGACAAATGCCTGCAAAAGTTCGGCAGTTTTGTGGAAAAGTAGTTTAAGAGGTGTAGAATGTTGTGCAATAAATATTTTTTCTGTATCTGTACACAATTTAATTTTATTACCAAACGGAACTTACTTTCTGGACGTGCCTCGTATATATTTAAAACACTAAGGCGATTTTTGTTACATCGAGAATGAGATTACGTCTTAACCGATTGACTTCGTAACGCATTCTAACGAGAGCTCTTGGCATGTAGTTTTGCAGAGTGTCTTTAAAATAAACAAATATGTTACAGAATATTTTTAAATTAATAAAGAAAAATTCAGAAATCTTGCCAATCACGCATGCGCACAGTCGCCTTGCCACATGACAGTCATTTTCTTTTTTTTTCTTTTCTTAGTCATTTACCCTCCAGGTTGGTGGAACCCACGGACTCAGCGAGGGAACTCACCACTGCCGCCTCTACGGGCAGTGTCCTAGAGCTGGGAACATCGAATCGGAGTGGATACAACTGGTGAGGTGTGATTGGCACCTCGCCGAGGCGGCCTCACTTGCAAAGCGAACAGGGGCCTCATGAGGGAAGGTAAGGGATGGTCAGGATAGATAGGCAAGGAAGAGGGAAGGAGGCGGCCGTGGCCTTGAAGAAGGTATCATCCCGGCATTTGCCCGAAGACGAAGTGGGAAACCATGGAAAACCACTTCGAGGATGGCTGAGGTGGGAATCGAACCCTCTCTACTCATTTGGAACACCCGAGGCTGAGTAGACCCCGTTCCAGTCCTCATACCACTTTTCAAATTTCGTGGCAGAGCCGGGACTCGAACCCAGGACCTCCGGGGCGGCAGCTAACCATGCTGACCGCTACGCTACGGAGGCGACACATGACAGTCATGGCGGTTACAAGTCCACCGCGTTTTAATTTCATAGTTATGTATAAGAATTATAATGGAAGGGAACATTGTTTATGATGTTTCCATGATATACATGATAATGATGATGATAATTGTTGTTTTAAGGGGCCTAACATCTAGGTTATCGGCCCCTATCCATGATATACACTGGAATATAATTATACCAGACAGAAAATGTTGAAAAACGTAAACTGACATCAAATTTTGAGTGCATGATGTTTAACTAACTTAACATTGCGCTCTACTACCAGTTGTTCGGTATGTCAGGTGGCTGCGCTGTAGTCTCTTAATTCATGCATCGTCCAATGTAAGGGATTCGGATCCCCCTTCCGGCATGTTTTTTTTATTTCCGTATTTTCCGTTCTTGCAATTGCTATTATATTGTCAAAACATATTTAACTTTTGGCATTCCCGTAAACTAAGGAATTCTACGTTCCCATCTCAATTTAAAACGCTATGGTAATTTCATTGAAATGCTTTATAAGTTCCAACATTCGACAGATTACATTTGCAATACCGGTAGGCTATTTATCTTCATTGCTACAGAAGTTATGGCATATTGTTACACAAGGTATAACTGTTAAGCCGAGTGTGAATCAAGGATTGTACGAATTCCAACACATTACGAAGAATTATGCAGTGAATCCACCCGCCTGGGCGACTTTTACTTCCGAGTGTCTTCAAATCGCGCCATGTGCTACGGTACTCATTTGTTTTCCTCAGTTCTTTCTTTTTTGCCTTATAAACATACAAGGCATGTCCAAAATGTTGTTACATGAAATTCCACTAATGAAATGTACCTTTACCAGTTATACGGCAATAATATACAGTAGGCCTACGTTGAAATTCTGATATTACAAATGTAGGCCTTTTTTGATTCCATTGTTTTCCAAATTAACTTCTATATTTCAGTAGCAGATGCCGCTGCAGTCGAATGTTGGAACCGCCATTTGTATTGTGTTTCCGATCTTTCTGTTATATAGTCTTTGGTGGTCTGTTATAGTCTTTGGTGGTCGGTCCAGGTCAGTCGTTGTCTGTCGAGAATACACATCGCTGCTTCTACGAATTGTTAAACCTTTCATTTTATATACCATAACTATGGCATACTAGAAAGTGACTACGCAGAATTACTGGGCCGGTTTGTCTCGATAATTCATTGCCAGCTTTAAGAGTGGGCTTCCCTGGGTAAATACGACTTTTGACACGCACAAGAATTATAATTATAAAACTGACTCCAATATTAAGGTGACTGGTTCAATGCTCCTCTTCATAATTTACTGTCGTGGATATCCGAAGAATTGTACCAATAACAGGTGACGGAAATTGCTTATTTAGAGCAGTTTCGTACTGTTTATATCGAAACGAAGAACGTCATAGTGAGTTGCGTTTGCAAACTGTTACAAAAATTGTTGCTGACTGGAATATTTATAAGGATTTTATTATTGGCGATGAGTCTTATCGCCTTCCCCTCAACAACCAACTTGAGTATGAAAATCTTATGTCTCTGAACGGTGAATATGCTGGTCATGTTGAACTCCATTGTATAAGCCAATTGTTTAATTATTATTTGTTTAGAGTGCATAAAAATGAGACTAACCACGTTGTAGATTATGGCAATGGAAGTGTTATTTGTCATTTATTGTTTAGCGGCTCCGTTGATGCAGGACACTATAGTGTGATCGAATACGACATTAATTTGGGGATAAATCCTACTGTAAATAGATGCATTCGACGGAAAATAACATTAACCGGTCGTGTGGAAACTACAAATGGACGCAAAACAATGAGAAATCGGAGAAAAGGCGAAACCACTTTTAATATACAATATAAATCTGCCATTTCAGAAACAATGCCAGATATTATGCCGTACAGCGTTGGGTCCTTGACGAACGAATGTAAACATTGTCCTGCATTGTTCTTCTCTTGCGAAAAAAACTACGCTTGGTTACTTTGGCCTTTGCTGTTGCAATAGTAAAATTGATCTGCCGGAATATAAAATACTTGACAGGCTTAAACCATTTTTCACTGGAAATGATGTACCTCTAGGAACTTCAGAGAGAATATTCGGCAGTACAACAATTCTATGTCCTTCGTTTCCTTTGGTGCCAATGTTACCGTACCACCTGAACACGGTCCATATTGTTTTAACATTTCAGGAATTGTACACCATCGCATTTCTACCATATATTCCAAAAATATAAGCGACAGTTGTTACGGCCAGTTGTATATTATTAGACTGCTCAGAAGCTAATCAAATCAGACTAGCAAATCGAGCGAATTCTTGCATCAGGGAGGGTACACTTCATATTCTAAATAATATTTTGCTAAGACAATGCATTCAAAAATATGCGAATAAAATGAACTGGCTTTAAGAGTAAAACGTCAACCGTTAGATTTGGTCATGCGCTTTTACCATGAACCTCAAGAAGATCCTAGCACTGCCATCGTAATGTACAGGCCATCATGCAGCGACTATAACGATTGATCAGCTGATCGGTAGGGAGGTAGAGATGGCGACCATTTTGTTTTGTGCTGTGTTGTTTTTATCTTTTATGAATGAGTATCTGCGTGAAAAATGATACTTGAGAACGCTTCTACTTACGTCATCTAGAATGAGGATGATTTATTTTCTGGAACAAATGTTCATTTTGTGGCTAGGTTATTGTATCTACGCTAATTTTGCGTTGCATGTTTGTCATCACACAGAGGTTATGTTTTAGTTAGGACCTCTATATCACTTATTATTTCTACTCATACAAGGTTTTTTTGAATGTTAATAAAATGTTGTTAGTTCAGGTAACCTCCTTCCCAGGTCACAGGTGTGTCAAAAGTTTGTTTATAGCAACTACCGGTATTATGAAAGAAATGATAATGTGGCTTGCTTCTCCTTCCCCACCACGACAATTTAAGAAAGCAATGCATATACAACATTCCTAGAAATTATTTGTACATTACGGGGAATACAAAAGTGTGTGTTAACATTTCCCTGAAAGTAAGATATCATTCTTCGGGAGAGAAGAGCTAATCGCCTTGATGGTACGTTGTTATTTAATATGGTTTCAATTATTGTATGAAGTTCCCAAACTTCAGCCTACCGGTATGCTAGGGCTGGAAAAATTTCTAATATGATAATGCTGAGGTTAATTTACTTACCGTATGTAAATCAGAGAAGCGATATCCAGTATTCAGTATCTACTGAAGTCAGTCCAAGTTACCTTACTGTATTTGTGAGAATGATCTCTCGATCAAGCTCAAGTGAATGTGGTAAGGTTTTCGTGGCAGCATTTGTGTAGGCTACTGTATTTACATTAATGGGATTTTTAGCGCCAGGTGTATGTACTATAGGTTCTTGATACATGATTTCAAGATTACAACCCATTGTAAATTCCTGATGCAAGAAACAAGTTAGATTGAGTCATAGAAAATAAGTGCTGTTAGGATAGGCCCTGTTTAAGTCACCGTGAGGGTGGCCTGTGCATTGATTACAGTTAGAGATAGGTTACATTGTGCTTTGTCATCCAGGAGCAGTTTAGGACGTGATCTGTTAATAGCCAAGAGAAATGTGGGGTTTCCTCAGGCATCTACCATAAACCTTTTCAAAGCGGTGAACAACGAGAAAATGGCCAAGAATAGATCTTATTCTCGACGTCAAAATACTGAAATTTAGCCCTGTTTGTGTGTTTCAACGTCCTAGCGGAGCGATAATTAGGTGTATGTAGGGTTAACGGATGGAAGTGCCAATCAGGCCTAAATAGCATTGCTATTTTTCTACGTCTTGAAGCGGGAGGGTAATTTATATTAGGTTTTAAGAGACTGCGTGTGAAGCGAGCTTATCTGACTTGCTGCTGCGACTATAACGACCCTAGGCGTGACGTCACAGTAGGAGCCTTACGGCCTGTACATTACGATGACAGTGATCCTAGACGTTACAATAACCCAGCCTCCTAAGAGATTGCAGCTATTTTTGAAACAACAACGGTGCACAAGATTCACACCGCCACATAGCCGTATTTTCCAATCAGGGAGTTTTAAAGGAAATTGATGTTGACAGTATGCATTGTGATCCATTAACTTACGTTTTAATCTGGTCTTGCGGAGAAACAGGGTGGCATATTTCACTGCCAACAGGAGGAAAACGTAAGACGAACGTTAGGCAAAATATGACAATGCGAGAATATATTTTGTATATGCTGTCGATTCGAGGTTGTCCTCCCGCAGGAGGTTTCAACCCTTTACTTAATGCAGGTAAACTTACCCAACAATTAATAGTTGACTATTATTGTCGAATAGAAGGAGATAGACTAAAATATATTCGCAATCAACAAAAGAAATTGCGTGTCGATACCTACGTTGGTCTTGCTGATGTTTTACACTTTAGAGCTGAAAATGAGAGTTTAAAAGCAGGTCGCATAGTTATTTTGCCTTCTACTTTTATTGGTAGTCTCCGAAATATGTTGCAAAATTATCAGGATACAATGGCAATTGTGAGAAAATTTTGCATGCCAGACCTCTTCATAACTTTCACTTGCAACCCATCATGGCCTGAAATTGCTACTAGCCTCCAACCTTATGAAAATGCAAACAATAGACCTGAAGTCGTTGTTCGCGTTTTTCATGCGAAAGTGAAGGAACTCTTGCGTTGAATAAATCAAAAGCAAATTTTTGGCGAGGTACAAACTTTCTTATACATGGTTGAGTTCCAGAAGCGAGGTTTACCTCATATACACTTACTGGTTTGTCTTCGAGACAGTTGTAAATTACGAGAAATCTATGATATTGATATGACAGTTTCTGCAGAAATACCGGATCCTTCCAATACAACATTGTACAACTTAGTAAAGGCACACTTGGTACACGGACCTTGCGGCCTTCTGAATCCCAATTCAATTTGCATGAAGGATGGAAGATGTAAGAAGGGTTTTCCAAAAGACTTTGTGCCAGAAACTAAAGAGAATGTGAACGGCTATCCACTTTACCGTAGGCGACAGAATGGAAGATCATATACTAAACGAGTACAAGGCACCAATGTTGAAATCGACATTCGCTTCATTGTTCCATTGTTCCTCGATATCTATTGATGCACTTTCAGACCCATATTAACGTCGAAATCTGTGCAAGTGTGCACAGCATCAAATACATACATACATATGTTTATAAGGGGCATGAATGCGCTAACTTGAAAATCACGGCAAACGATGGAATGTTACATCATGACGAAGTTTCTACGTATTTGAATGCTAGATATGTTGGTTCAAGTGAGGCTGCATACAGGAGTTTTGGTTACAACATGCATCAACAGTCCCACATTGTTTCCCGGTTACCTGTCCATTTACCAGACCAACAAGATGTATTTTTTCATGCCGATGATGCTCCCAAAGCATTAATACGGGCTCAGTTAAAAAGTACACAACTCACTGCATGGTTTCAGCTGAACCAAAATCCAACAACTAGGAGTGCATATATTTATCCTGAAACACCCGTTCATTATGTATGGGATAAATGAAAATGCATTTGGAAAAAACGACTTAGATTGGAAAAGTTAATAGGTCGGATGTGCAATGTTTCTCCATCTGAATCAGAAAGATACCATCTGCCCTTACTTTTACTTCATACAGTAGGTGCCACACGCTTTGAGGATCTCCGAACATACCAAGGTGTTACCTGCCCAACATATAAGGATATGGCAATTAAGCTTGGTTTGCTTATCGATGATTCAGAATGGCAACGCTGTTTGATGGAAGCATCGGTTTTCCAAATGCCCTTTCAACTGAGACAGTTATTCGCTCACATATGCATATTTCATCAACCTTGCAATGCCAGTCACTTATGGGACATGCACAAAACTCTCTCTGTGAAGATTATTTAAAGTCTGAAGACGAAAATACAGCTTATCAACTATCTCTAAGATATATTAATAAAATTCTGCAATTAGATGGTTTCTCTCTGCCAACATTTAACTTGCCTGTTGGTACTGACACACACTCAAACGATCAAACTACTAATGAGCCAGTGTTCCCTTTTGATTTGGCTGACCTGATGTCCTTAGCAAACCAGGAACAACTTTCAATTATTAATGAAATCACTAGCGTTCTTCAAAATAACAACACAACTGTCACGAACGCATTCTTTATTGACGGTGTTGGGGGCACAGGCAAAACATTTATTTACCGATGCTTAATACAAAAGGTCTGCAGTTTAGGGCTTCATGTTATATCAGTAGCATGGACCGGAATAGCCGCTGTTTTGCTACCCAACGGTCGAACAGTACACAGTACATTCAAAATTACTCTAAATTTGAATGAGAGTTCAGTGTCTGGATTAAAATTAAATTCCAAAGCAGCTGACGATATTCGATTAGCTCGGCTCATAATATGGGATGAAGCCCCAATGGCAAATATTCCTTCATGAATGTGTGTAAATCGTCTTCTAAAAGATATTATGGGTAATGACATTCCATTTGGAGGGAAAATTACTGTTCTTGGAGGAGACTTTAGGCAGGTTTTGCCTGTTGTTCCGGACGCTTCTCGCCAAACAATTATTCAAAACTGTATTAAATACTCTCATCTCTGGCCCTTCTTCAAAATACGCTGCTTACATAAAAAACATGCGGTTAAACCAGAAGAAATTGAATTTTCTGATTTTTGTTAGAAATTGGTAACGGTGACTACACCTCTGTAGATGGTGAGGGAACAAATGTTATTGAACTACCACCCATAATTTAACTCATGATGACATCGTGACTGAGATTTATGGCGAAATATTCATTTCTTCGAAATATATAATCAATTTCTCGGAAGTATGCATTCTAACACCAAACAAGACGTTCAGGAAAGAACATATAGCCTACTTTCTCCTAAATGCATGGGTATTGTTATAACTCTTTGTCCTTTTCTAGGAGTATGACTGAATGTTGGTTGTAGTAGCTTGTTGAAATACAACGTGCTATAGGGATATTAAACATGAATATGAGGTGCCCTTTGCTAGTGCTACCTCTGTACCAAATTTTTTTCAATTCGGTTTCACCGTGTTTGAATTGATAGAGGGAATCGATTTGCACACATACTTGGCCACCATCTGCAAACTATTGGGCTGATGTTCTTGCAGTTTGGTCAGAATATGTTTCCCACATAAAGATATGGTGTTGCAAAATTTGGTAGAGACTAGATTATTAGGTTGGTCGTAATTAAATTTTAGCTTTTAACATTTGGGTGGCAGCGATTACGTTTCCGTCAAGATAGCGGTGATATAAAACATGACACTGAGGTGCCCTTTGCTAGTGCTACCTCTGTACCAAATTTCGTACCATTCGGTTTCACCGTGTTCGAATTGATAAGGGGAATCGATTTTCACACAAAGATGGCCGCCATCCGCAAAATATTAGGCTAATGACCTATTAGTTTGGTCAAAGGATGCTCCCTCCATAAAGGTATGTTGTTGCTAAATTTGCTAGAGATCGGATGATTAGGCTAATCGTAATTTGATTTAAGCTTTGAACATTTGTGTGGCCACCATTACGCTTCCGTCAAGATGGCGGCGATATAAAACATGACACTGAGGTGCCCTTTCCTAGTGCTATCTCTGTACCACATTTCGTTCCATTCGGTTTCACCGTGTTTGAATTAATAGGGGGAATCGATTTTGACACAAATATGGCCGCCATCCGCAAACTATTAGGCGAATGACCTATTAGATTGGTCAAAGGATGCTCCCTCCATAAAGGTACGTAGTTGCAAAATTTGGTAGAGATCGGATGATTAGGTTAATCGTAATTTGATTTAAGCTTTGAACATTCGTGTGGCCGCCATTACGTTTCAGTCAAGATGGCGGCGATATAAAACATGACAGTGAGGTGCCCTTTGATAGTGGTACCTCTGTACCAAATTTCGTTCCATTCGGTTCCACCGTGTTCGAATTAATAGGGGGAATCAATTTTGACATAAAGATGGCCGCCACCCGCAAACTATTACGCTAATAACCTATTAGATTGGTCAAAGGATGCTCCCTCCATAAAGGTATGTTGTTGCAAAGTTTGGTAGAGATCGGATGGTTATGTTAGTCGTAATTTAACTTAAGCTTTGAACATTTGTGTGGCCGCCATTACGTTTCTGTCAATATGGCGGCAATATAAGACATGACACTGAGATGCCCTTTGCTAGTGCTACCTCTGTACCAAATTTCGTTCCATTCGGTTTCACCGTGTTTGAATTAATAGGGGGAATTGATTTTCACACAAAGATGGCCGCCATCCGCAAACTGTTAGGCTAATGACCTATTCATTTGGTCAAACGATGCTTCCTCTACAAAGGTATGTTGTTGCAAAATTTGGTAGAGATTGGATGATTAGGTTAATCGTAATTTGATTTAAGCTTTGAACATTTGTGTGGCCGCCATTACGTTTCCGTCAAGATGGCGGCGATATAAAACATGACACTGAGGTGCCTTTTGTTAGTACTACCTCTGTATCAAATTTCGTTCCATTCGGTTGCACCGTGTTCGAATTAATAGGGGGACTCGATTTTCACACAAAGATGGCCGCCATCCGCAAACTATTACGCTGAAGACCTATTAGTTTGGTCAAAGGATGCTCCCCCCATAAAGGTATGTTGTTGCAAAATTTAGTAGAGATCGGATGATTAGGTTAGTCGTAATTTGATTTAAGCTTTGAACATTTCTGTGGCCGCCATTACGTTTCCGTCAAGATGGCGGCGATATAAAACATGACACTGAGGTGCCTTTTGTTAGTACTACCTCTGTACCAAATTTCGTTCCATTCGGTTGCACCGTGTTCGAATTAATAGGGGGAATCGATTTTCACACAAAGATGGCCGCCATCCGCAAACTATTACGCTGATGACCTATTGTGCCCGTTTAGACCGGAGTCCGCACGACCACATATGCATTTTACCAAGAATCAGTCAGCACGAGAGTCAAAATATCCCGGGGCGCCAGATGGGTTAAAGCTAATCGCAAAAACGACATCAAATGAAACAACAAGTTCCGTGAAGAACTATACAGCCTACTTTTCATGCCAATGATTATTCTACAGAATATGAACCTATCTAGAATAATGACGAAATTAAGTTGCTAATATCGAAATTTCCAATTAGTTCGAAATACTGTATACCTGGCATAATGTATCCTAATAGAGCACTACAGTTGGCAGCCCTGATGACTGAATATATTCTTAGTTCCGTCTCTTAAGGTACAAAATACAAAATTTGGTTGAAGTCTAATGAGTAGCATGGACGTTACATGCAGTTAAACATTGGATCTAACAGCGCGCGTAAAATCATGTTGGCAACAATGTCATGCATGTATTGGTCAGAAATAATCTGAAATAATATGATCTATTGTTGTGCCAATTTTGAATGAAATCCATTAGTTAGTATAGAAGTTACATGCATTTTAAAATTGGACCTATCAGCAGGCTTAGAATCATGTTGGCAGCACTGACGTATATTAGTTACTCCAAATTCGTCTAGAATGCCAGGTACTATACGTGTGCAAAGTTTAGAGCTATTGGCTTGCATACTTTCTGATATATTGATATTAGGGTAACAAAAATAGGGACAGCACATATTAACAGTTGGCAGCACTAGTTGCTCCTTAGAATACGCATAGTCATATCTGTTATGGTACACATAGCACATACGAAATTTGGTTGAAATCCAAATGATAGTATGGAAGTTACATGTATTTAAAGTTGGACCTGTCAGCAGGCTTGGAATCATGTTGGTAGCACTGACGTATATAAGTTACTCCAAATTAATATAGAATGTCAGGGACTATACGTGTGCATAGTTTAAAGCTGTCGGCTTGCATACTTTCTGATATATTGGTATTTGGGTAAAATAAATTAGGAGCATTTATTAACAGTTGGCAGCCCTGGTAGGTCTGAAGAATACGCTCAGTCATATCTGGTTATGTAAACATACAACATACGAAATTTGGTTGAATTCCAATTGATAGTATAGAAGTTACATGCATTTAAAAATTGGACCTATCAGGAGGCTTATAATCATTTTGGCAACACTGCCATGTTTAGCCTCCTGGAAATTAAACTGAAATATTATGATCTGTACGTGTGCCAATTTTGAAATAGCTCCCATTCATACTTTCCAAGATATCCAACATGGAGTTCAAATTTCAATTGCGATTTTTTAGCAGTTGGTAGTACTGACATCATTTTCAAACATGGCCGTGAGATATTCAGGTATAGATCTTTACTCCTACCAAATTTTGTTTCGATTGCTGTAGCCGTTTAGGAGTTGATAGGGGGACACACACACACAGCCAGACAGACAGACAGACAGAAGGACAGACAGACAGACAGACAGACACACATTTGCCCGATCTAATAAGTCTACTTTTTCCTCATTTTTGCAAAATGTGAAAAGTAGGCTAAAAAATGCTTTACTGATTTTTGGCTCAATGCAACAATAAGGATAGAAGGAGATTCAACTGGGCATAACACATCATGTAAAATTATCTCATTTTATTCTGAATTTAAAATTGACTGCAAAATAAGATACTCAAAGCAGCATCATTCATGTGTGGCGACCCACATTACTATTTACACAATGTACAGAAATTTTCCAACACATTGGACAATTATCTTTGGAAACACAAGTCTGATTATCAGTCCTGTAGACTGAGTTCCAAAATGATATCCATTATTTATGATTAAATCCAGTTCAAATTTAATTGTCTTTACTGGAAATACTGTAGTTCACTGGTTGAATTTTTACATAATATTAACACTCGTAGAATAATTGTTCATAGAATTTTTAACTTTCACTTATTTTTCCAGTTTCAAAAAAAATATTGTCAAAAAATCTTATTATCTCTGAATCAACACAAATTATGTACACATATTAATAACAACATCTGAAAAGTATTTGACCTTTGAGCATAGCATCGAAGAACTGTGCGAAGCACAACAAAATTAATTGTCCTTCTGACATTAAACGTTTCGAGAAGTGACTCGATTATGAACTTCAAGTTCCTAATAAAATATATGATTTCTGAATCATCAACTTGATCAATAAATTGTTGGACCATTCGACTATTCGATTCTCCACTTGGAATCATTATTAAGAAAATATTTATATTTGTGGTCATTTTAGTAACTTTCACAACTTGCAATTCTTCGACAGAATGCGGAAATAAGAATTGTAGCTTCATAATAAATTCATTTAGTTCATGGCACTAGGATTGAAAACATCCTTCAAATTATTCGTGGTTATAGAATTATTTTTAATTGGCAGTGGCCCATTCTATTATTTTTATAAGAACACAATATTTCAACAACAACGGCAAAGGTCTTCCTCTGAAGAAGAATAAAATACTATCATGACAAATCCGGGTTCTAGCAAAATCAAAGTCTTAATGGAATCCGTAAGCAAGGTTGAAATAAGAACTGATGGTTTTTAAGAAATAACCTTTGGGTCATTCATACGACGCAATGTGTAGTTCCAATACTCCTTCTTTAACACTGAGTCATCGAACCTGCTATTTGATTGATGCTCAAATAAAAACCTCCTCATTCCTGCGACTTAAACGTGCGCACCTGGGAATGGCATTTCAACTACTCCACACACATAAATTTTCTTCCCAAAATTTATACAATAAATCAAGCCTCTGCTTGTTATCAACACTGGAAGATTTATAAACTTACAAGTTTATTTTATTTTACCATTCAGTTCAACCCGTGAAGTTACCATACTTATGATAATCTTTATTTCACTTTCGAATGTGTATCTACGTCATGATTTTATATAAATACAAAAATATCCTAATTGTTACAAATATCATTTGCTTCCCGTTTCATGCCTCTCCGTGTTATCTGAAAAATATACTTTGCTCATTGCAAATATTAACTGTTCAACCAGAACTGTAATGTTGGTTGAATGCGGGCTTGCGCTAACCACTCTCCTTCGGAAAATCACCTGTTCCAAACTAGAAATGATTAAACTACTTCATAAGCTCTCTCTCAATGAATGTGATTATTAGAAAATATAAGATCCAAGAATTATTTAGAAAAGTTATGAAAATCATTATTATTATTATTAGTGGATTATTATTATCATTATTGGTTATATTATTGTAAATGTGTTTAATTATTATTTCATTATGTGAGAATCCACATGTTCGATTCTTCGAATATGGATAAAACATCCATTTCTCAACAAAAATATTTATTAACTTTTACGGTTACATCGGCTGATTACCGTGATTATCAAAAAATATGAAACATTCAAACAAATGTTCGTTATGCTCGGTCATCGATCCTAAACTGTTCTGAGTGCTGAAAATACTCAGAATAACCCTAATATGTCTTGCGTAAATCATTGCAAGATTTAAATACGAAGAAAAACAAATGTGTTGGTCATCTGCAGAAAATGAGTTTGTTCCAATTAGCTAGGCATAATATAAAGTCAAAATGTGGCTTACATTTCTCGTTGGTCTTGAAGCATAGTGAACCTGGTCTGTACCAGATTTATCCAGATACATGCCATATCGGACACGCACGTCTAATCCTTGTATCGGCCGCCATTATATACCCACAATCTGTCCAACACGACATAGTGGAAATATTTCTTGAAGTTTGAAGTAACTGCTGATCCATTTTAATATTGGCTTCAATTAACTCCATAGCAGTTTGCTTAAATGGGGTCAGATCCAAGTGATCTATTCTCAAATATGTCAGTTGTAACATAACTCACGGTAATCTTTTCAGTACAAGAAAACACTGACAGTCTAAACCAATCAACGGCTGTTCTGAAGATCGTTCCCTGGGCATGGCTTATCACCATCTATCATGCGCGAAGCAACATATAGTTTCCCTTCGTCGGCTAATGAACAGCACCGTGATAGACTGGCCTTCAATATACTGAAAGATCGGAGTGGTTATTAAGTTACAATTATGAAACTGACTAATTGGACTAAAATATCCAAGTATTGAATTATTATTACTGGACTGTGACAAAGTACTTTCTAGACAAAGTCTAGCATATGTCCATATAGAAATAAAATATTTCACCAGTGTCCGTAGAAAAATAATAATCACCTTAGTGATTCTCTCTGCCGGAAACTTACTATGTTCCACATGTATCGCAGCACTTTTGTAACTATCACAATTTAAAGATATCTTCTGCGTAAATCCGGCAACCATGTGCCTTGGATCAACGTGGCAGCACCTTGTCATGCAAGAGCTTGGTTCGAAGTGAGCTGATGTTGCTTGGGCCGGCCGGCTTTTATTCAAAACGGTCAGGTCCACGCTGAATCACGCTGAAATCTGGAAATCCTCATATCTCTGGTATCCCTGGTCCGATTCACTTGAGACTAAGTGCATTCTCTTTCATTTGGCCGTGCCAGTAATCTGATCCAAGTCTCAAGTCTCTACTCCATGGCTAACTATTTAATCAACAAATAGTCTCGACCTCTGCTACTACTCGCTACGTCACTTGACATGCTCTTGGCTGCATAAAATTTCCATTCCCTTCTAGAAGTAATGGAGCGCGATATTCAAATATCTCAACTTTCAAAAGCGGCTGTAGCCTTTCCCTTGATATCTAGGTGTCTGAATCTTGGAATACCCATTCCTAGAGTTGGGCACACTATTAGTTTGGTCAAAGGATGCTCCCCCCATAAAGGTATGTTGTTGCAAAATTTGGTAGAGATCGGATGATTAGGTTAGTCGTAATTTGATTTAAGCTTTGAACATTTGTGTGGCCGCCATTACGTTTCTGTCAAGATGGCGGCGATATAAAACATGACACTGAGGTGTCCTTTGCTAATGCTACCTTTGTACCAAATTTCGTTCAATTCGCATTCACCGTGTTCGAATTGATAGGGGGGGGACAGACATTCAGAGTACACACACTCACACACACACACACACACACACACACAGACTCACACACATACACACACACAGACAGACACACTTTTTTCGCCCTGTGTTGATCTCATAAGTCTACTTTCATTTTTTGCAAAAATCGAAAGTAGGCTAAAAATGAACACTGTAATGAAATTAATTTGAAAGTCATCGAACTTATACCCGGTAGTTCAAAAACATACACCAGCGTTAACAGATTAATTACTGAAGATGAAAGTCAGACACTTCAATTTACTACAGAATTCTTGAATTCCTTGGAATTAAGTGGTTTGCCTCCACATATTCTTACTCTAAAAGTTGGAGCCATAGTTATGCTCCTCAGAAATCTGAACGTTTCCCAAGGGCTCCTGAACGGAACCAGATTATTTGTAAAGAATATGTATGAAAATTGCTTGGATTTGGAAATAATCAGTGGAGATAGAATTGGGCATAGAGCTCTAATCCCTCGAGTTGATTTAACACCATCCGACAAAACTCTTCCATTTTCTTTCAAGAGACGTCAATTTCCAATTCGCTTGGCATTATGTATCACAATCAATAAAGCTCAAGGGGAAACTCTCAAACGTGTAGGTCTATATTTCCTCAGCAAGTTTTCAGTCATGGCGAGTTATATGTTGCAATGTCAAGAGTGCAATCTTTCGACGCCCTTAAAGTTACAATAGTGCCAAAAAGTAGTCGTACAAAGAATGTCGTATATAAGGAAATCCTTCGGTAATTATTTTACCATTGACCATCATGTTTCGACTTCGTAAAGCACTCTGACAAAAGCTGTTGGCCTGTAGATTTGCAGAGTGTCTTTAAGAGAAAAAAATATTGTGATGGTTGTATTAATGTGTGTATCTGTAACTAAAGTGAGGATTGGGAAGGAGAACGCCGAGGCCTTAAGTAAGGAACCATCCCGGTATTTGCCTGGAGTGGAAGTGGGAAACCGGAGAGAAACACATCCAAGATAGTTAAGGTTGGAATCGATCCTACCTCCCCTCAGTTTTACCTCACGAGGCTGAGTGCGTCCCGTTCCAGCCCTCAGGCCAGAATTAAATTTCTTGTCAGAGCAGGGAAATGAATCCGGATCTCTGGGGCGATGGCCAAGAATATAGTCTTAATAGTGGCCTTCCCTATGTTGCGTTTTTTGACATGCACGGGACATATAATTCTAAAACTGGCTCCATTACGGTGGCTGGCAAAGTGAGTCTGTGCTCATCCTGTAATTGGTGAAGTGATTCTATGCGCCCCTGTATAGTTTGCTGTCATAGAAACCCAAAGGATTGTACCTATAACAGGCGATAGAAATTGCTTATTTCGAGAAGTTTCGTGCTGTTTATATCAAAATGAAGAACATCGCCCTGAGCTGCATTTGCAAACTATTGCAAACATTGCTACTGGCAAGGATAATTATAAGGATTTTATTATTGGTGATCAGCCCCATCGCATTCTCCTCAGCAACCAACTTAGTATGAAAGTCTCTGGACGGTGAATACACTGGTCATGTTGAACTTCATTGTATAAGCCAATTGTTTATTGATTTTATTTGTTTAGAGTACATAACAATGAGTCTAACACTGTTGTTTTTGCAATGGGAGTATTATTTGCCATTTAATATTTAGCGGCTCCATTGATGCAGGGCACTATAGTGTTATCTAATAAGACGTTAATTTTGGGAGAAATCATACTAATATTATAAAAATGAGATGGTGTGTCTGTCTGTTACTCAATAACTCAAGAACCACTGGTCCGATTTAAATGAAATTTTGCATGGATGTAGCTGATTTACCAGGTTTACATATAGGATACTTTTGATTTCGAAATTTTGCACTATTAAAAAATGGCAACCATTTTAGTGACGTCATTAGACCCTTTGGTTTCAAAATTTCATATTTCCATATCAAATAAAAAGAGAACGGTAGGAAATAGCAAACTTTTGATGGAATATGCGAGCTTTGAAATTTAATTTCCTATCCGAAAGGTCCTTATCACTTTTCGTGTATCTCCAACAGTTAGCGAGTAAAACCGACATTTGTGACGTCACTACACCCTTTGGTTTCAAAATTACATATTTCCTTTTCAAATAAAAAGAGAACGCTAAGAAATAGCGAACTTTTGATGGCATACATGAGCTTTAACATTTAATTTTCTATCCGAAAGGTCCTTATCACTTTTCGTATATCTCCAACGGTTAGCGAGTAAAACCAGAATCTGTGCAATAAAACACGGTCAACACCGAGCGGTGCAGTATATATCTCTATATATATAAAAATGAAAATTTGTGTGTTTTTCTCTGAATTTCTGCGGAAATTTGAGTTTTTTACACGTTTCAGACTGTTTTATGATGGATGCGCGCGAAAATAATTTTTTGTCTGTCTGTTTGTTTGTTTGTTTGTCTGTGGACAAATTTGTTCCCTTATAACTCGAGAACGGCTGGGTGTATCAACGTAAAATTTGGTACAGATATCCATCAGAGGCACGACACTAATCATTGATGTAACTCTTCTCCGTACCTCTCATAAAAGGGGGCCTACCCCCTTAAAATATATGCTGAAATAGGCGTAGAAGGACGAGACAAAACTCATTTTCAGCCCCTCAATGTGAGAGACAAAACCCGGGTCCCCGAAAACCACATTTTAAGGACCGAAGACCAACCGTTTCTGAGATATTCCCAGAAAACTAATTTAATTTAATAAACTACTGAACGAATGCAAGCCAGTAACCATGCCAACGGATTCTCAGAGGTCCATCTATTGCTGTAAGACGCAATGCAATTCCATTAATTACATTAGTGTGAAAGTTTGCAAACGGCTAGAAGGTTATCACGGAACCAAATTAAGCCGTAAAATTCATCAATACGTATAATGCGCTTAAGGTGATCAAGGAGTACTCTAGAATATTTTCACGCGATTTACACCTGCGGGTGTGGTACGGCAGGTCAATTATATTCCTATACCCATATTATTCATTCATTCATTCATTTCGTATAGGCCATCTATCGACCGCGTCATTCCAACCGTCTCCTACTGGCTTTGATGTTTGCCCTGTACGCCCGCATTCGTTCTCAGTGGATTTCCTTCCGTTCCTGGGTCCAAATATTTCCCGTTTTCAGCTTCGGTTTTTCTTGGAAACCTTTACAAGCTTGAAGTTTCCCTTTGAGTGGGGCGCGCTCCTGAATATCTGTTGGTGTAATCCCCACTTCTTTCAGATCTTTATCCAGTTCAATGCACCAGGCCCATTTTGTTTTCCTCTCCTGAAAGGAAGTTATGTTGCGGGTGGTCAGTCTCGCTGGGCTCATTCGTTTCACATGCCCAAAAAATGGTAACCTTCTCTTCCGGATGACGTTGCTTATCTTCTCCACATGAGTATATAGGTCATGGTTATGCCGTCTTCTGTATTCCCCATTGTCTTTGATGGAACCCAATATCCTTCTCAAAATTTTCCTTTCTTTTGTCTCCAGTTTCTCGACCAAGCCTTTTTTGTTCATCGCGAGGCATTCAGAAGCATGCAAGACCTCCGGACGGATGACACTGCAGTAATGTTTTAGTTTTGCGTTGAAGGATATTGACCTTTTCTTATTGATGCCCTTAGTTAAATGGTAGGCCATTTCCATTTTGCTCATGCGTGATGTGAATGCTTCTTTCTCTGATAATATCCCTTCCCTGACCCGTCCTGAAAAGAAAAGTACATGACCATTGGATGAATTAAAAATAAAATAAAAATAGGTGTTATAATTTCCCCCTATATATATACACCGCGGACAGGCCAACAAGGACCACGCAAATATCACTTCTTTATAGGTCTAGTTTCCTTCTTTCTCTTCCAGAAGTCTTTCATCCTGGTCGACTGTGCAGCTCTTCTTTCAGCAGTCCATTCTCCTCTGTTGAGATTTTTCTTCTCCCCGACAAGAATTTTGAGACCAAAAATTTTTTTTCTGTACTCTATTCGATTTAGACAATCTTCTTCAGTAATTTTGAATTTTTGAAGTTCTTCTTTCATTTGTTTTACATAGCCTCCTTGTCCTTTATAGTTCCAGATTTTATCAAAAATTTGTTTGTTTAACCTTGAGCAATCCATGCGGACCATATGTCCGTAGAACTGAAGTCGCCGTTTTCTGATCATCACTTCAAGGTTGTCGATTTTACTATAAATTTCTGCATTCGATCTCAGTCTATAACCTTCCTGTGTTTTCCTAGGACCATAAATCCTTCTTAAAATTCTTCTTTCTATCTTGAGCAAATTCTCCATTCCGGTTATATTTGTAGTTTCCATGCCGTACAAGATGACTGGTCTAACAACAGTATTAAAATGTCGTAATTTTGCATTGATAGACAGGTTCTTTTTATTGTATATATTTTTTGTACAAAAATTTAATCTTTCCAATTTCCCTTTTTTGTTCTCGATTGCCAATTTATCCGTCCCATTGCTACTAATTATTTCTCCAAGATATTTAAATCGGTCAGTGACCCTGGTGCTCCCATAATTTGTTTTTATCATTTTCTTAGTGTATTTCTGATCACTTGTCATCATCTCTGTTTTTACCAACGAAATCTGTAAGCCCGCTTTTTCCGCCGTTTCTTTTAACTGATCAATTTGGTTAATAGCTTCTTGTTCTGATTCAGCAAACAACGCTACGTCGTCAGCAAATGCTAAACCTTTGACTCTGAGGTTCTTATTCTTTGTACCAATTTTAGCACTTGAATCGTTCTTCTCCCAAAACGTCCTCATGACTTTATCCAAGACCAAATTGAAAAGCAGTGGTGATAGACTGTCCCCTTGTCTTAGCCCAGTTTTTACCTCGAAGGGCTCGCTAACTTCATTTAAAAATTTGACTCTGGAAATCGTATTAGTTAATGTAAGTTTTATTAAATTTATGGTTTTTTGATCAACTTGGTATTCCTTCAATGTGTCAAAAACAGTATCCCTATCCACTGAATCATACGCTTTCTGAAAATCAACGAATGAGATAAAGATATTCTTTGGCCTGTTGTTGTAATATTTTAATATCAATTTTAAACTAAGAATTTGTTCTGCACACGATCTATTCCTTCTGAAACCTCCTTGGAACTCGCCAAGCTGTGGTTCGATCTGTGGTTCAAGTCTGTTTAAAAGTAGTTTGGCAAATATTTTATATGTGACAGACAACAATGAGATCCCCCTATAACTATTATATTATATTATTATTAGTATTATATTATGGACCGACAGTAGTGGCTGCGCTCGCTAAAGCGCTGCGCTAGGCCATGGGGCCAAGCTCTCTGCTGACTCGGTAGACGCGTGGATTCGAGCCCCACCGTCGGCCGTCCTTGGAATGGTTTTCCGTGGTTTCCCATTTTCAACTCCAGGCAAATGCTGGGACGGTTCCTTCTGACAGGCCACGGCCGCTTCCTTCCACATCCTTGCCCAGTTTCATTCACCATCATTCATTTCATCTCTCATTAACTCCTCTCATGAATTTGGTGTCAGGAAGGGTATCTGGCCGTTGAAAATCATCTACCACAAGGACTTCCATCGCATCTCATCCCCGACCCCGTAGGAAAAACGGGAATAATAAGGGGTAGACATACATTAGTATTATATTATGGCGTACAACGACGAGACAAATACCCTCGGTGCCAGCAACAAAACTCGGGGGCCCTAAAGGATCCTCGAAAACTACATTATAAGGCTCTAAATCCAACAGTTTCTGAAATATTCCCAGAAAACTAATTTAATTTAATTTAACAAACTAATGAAGGAATGCAAATCGGTAACCATGAGAACATTATCTCAAGGGGTGGCATACAACTTTCCATCTATTTCTGTAAGAAGCAATGTCACTCCATTTATTACATTTCTGTGAAAGTTTGCAAATGGCTATAAGGTTATCACGGAACTAACGTAGACCGTATAATTCATCAATGCAATTAAGGGAGTGAAGGGGTACCCTAGAATTTTTTCATGCAATTTTCACGTTCGACATATAGTACAGAAGGTCTATTATATCTCCAAACAGAAACATTATTTTCAAACATTCCTGAATTGAACCAGCATTTTTGCGGCTTTTAGGAATTTGTGCAATTTCAGGCTAAAGAACCTGAATTTTCATGCACCACAAGCCTTTATAATTTATGAAAGGGGTCTTCCTGAATATGGGCACCCAGCACAACGTAGAGGGTCAGTTTTTATGTAACGTGTATTGCGTTTCGTCTACAAGGCTTTCAATTGTATTTCACGTCAGGAAGTACACGTTAGGTGAATTTAGTCTGAGAGCACATTTTAACTTTTTTTTTGTCGACATACCGGTACGGGTTCATCGTAAGGATGATTTTATTTGTTACTGTGTGGTAGATATACCCATATTTGGATATCTGGGTGATATGTTGTAGACAATAGAATTGCCTGTCTGTCGTTCTGTGTATCTTTATGTACGCCTATACCTCGTGTTCGGATGCTTGGTGCATCGTAAAATTAGGTATGGTAACCATGAGAGTCAATAAAAAAAAAAGTCAACCCCTGGCACTATACAGCCCATGACGGGCTAAGGCCGACCAAGCGACCGCTGCCCAGCCATTCGGCCTGCAGATATTGGGGTGACGCGTGATCAGCGCGTCGGGTCCCCTCGGCCGTTAATCTTGGTTTTCGTGATCGGGGCGCTGTCTCACTGTCAGACAGCTACTCAATTGTCCTCACGAGGCTGAGTGCACCCCGTTCCAACCCTCACGTAAGTTTTAAAATCCCTGACGGAGCCGGGGATCGAACCCGGGGCCTCCGGGTGAGAGGCAGGCGCGCTACCCCAACACCACGAGGCCGGCATGAGAGTCAATACACCAAGCATTTATAAAACTCTTCACCGTACATTTCATACAGTAGAAGGGTGGATATAGAGAAAAACATCTCAATATATGCTAAAATAGGCGAAATATAAAAATTATCCTAGAAGGACGACCAAAGCATATGTTGCGCTTCTCAGTGTGAGACACAAAATTCGGGAATTTATAAAGGGTCTCCGAAAACTACATTTTAAGGGCCTTAAATTAACAGTGTGTATGATATTCCCAGTAAACTAACTTCGTTCTGATAAACTTGAAGGAATGACAAACCGCTAACCATTGCAACAGTAGCTCAATTGATAATGTCTGGTGTTAACAATGAACACCGTTCGAAGAACGGGTACTTCTGCTAGTACTACTATAAAACCCCGTTCGACGAAAAGGAACATTGCCCGGTAGTATGTAAACTACAAATTGACGCAATAAAGTGAGAAATCGGACAAAATACGAAGCCACTTTAACAATCCAATAAAAATATGCCATAAAAATACTCCCATTTTCTTTTAAGGGCCACCAATTTCCAATCGCTTGGCACAATTTATCACAATCAATAAAGCTCAAGAGGAAACTCTGGAACGTTTTCAGTCATGGGCAGTTATATGTTGCAAAGTCGATCTTTCTCTGTAATCATATAAAGAATACATACAAGAAAATACTTCCGTAAATATTTTCCCAATGACCGTCATGTTTTGACGGGTTTCAACTAGTATATATTATTTCAGTAGTATAGAACCCTCCTGCAGCTCTCAAAAGCGACCGATCGTGACCAATGATCATTCGAATGAAAGAGCATATGCATTTCCAGTGACGCATTGCACTCTTATTTCATAGGTATCTATAATTTCTTTAAACGCTTACTTTTAAAAAACTGTACGAAGTGTGCGATTTGCAGATACTGTTGCTGCATGAAGATACGCTCCATAATTGCTGTTCACGTCACATTTTGGCTGCTGTGACGCCTGTTTCATGACATTTTAACATTCTGAGGTCTTTCCCTTTCATTTTGCATGGATTTCAGAAATATTAAATCAAAGGAATGAGTAGCCTACTCAAATCGTATAATTTCATAAATATCGAGTAACCGGTGAGTGTTATGATGATCCAATTTTCAGTGACTGCCTTCGAAGTTAGGGAACGTAGAACTTGGAAATCTAACTGAAATCTAGCCTAAATAGTGTTCTATAGACTAATCATTTGGTTGAAGAAAAAACACAACTTTTCTCCTTAAGTCTCTCATTAGTAACCTATTGGGGGAAGGTGTGGTTTATGAACATGCGAGATTTCTCGCACGGGTCCGCTAGTATATATTATTTCAGTAGTATGGATCCCTCCTGCGGCGCTTACAAGAGACCGATCGTGACAAATGAGCATTCAAATGAAAGAGAATAGACATTAGCAGTGACGAGTTGCACTCTAATTTCATACATATTGTTACGGCTGTGAGTTTGTGTCATCACTCGCCGCATGAGTCAGAACTGCCCCAGTGCTGGGCTGTGGCCTACCTCCTGTATTGCGTGTGCCTTATGCAACAGGGCTACTAGGACAAAGGGGTAGTCCAGAATATTCGTGACTGGACCAGCGATGGAAACCTCGAGAAGCCGTGAACCCTGGATGGATCTAGAAGCATTTATTGAGTCACCGGCCTGCTATATAAGTGCGACCTGTCTAGCAGTTGTGGTTGTTGTGTTTTACGAGCTAGTGTGAGCGTTTATTCTGAGCGACAAAAGTGTGGTGACTTGCGAAACCCCTAGTTTAGCGGCGAAGTGAGAAACATACAGGGGACTGCCTGAGTGAGTGTGATTTCACTGAGTGTCTGAGATATTGTGGTGTCGAAATCCAGTGACATTGTTTCTCCCAGCTTGTGAACAGCGTGCAAATGCTCGTAAGTACTGTGGTAGGCGCACATTAGGAAGAAGTTGCATGTAGTTCTGTCAAGGCCACTAGGCTCATTAGCGGCAGGATTAACTTCTGGGGTTTGTTGACAAGTGAAAGGGCAAGAGCTCTCCGCAAGCAAGAGACTGGAGGAAACTGGAGTAAGGTTCCTATTGTCTGTAATTGCTGATGAGTAGTGTAATTTTCTGGCCGCAATAAAGTTAATTATTTCTTTAAGCAGTAATTGGTGTTGTGCTTCCTATCCACCGTAATCCAGTTAACAAAAGTGCTACTAGGGGGGTGGCACGTAACAACTGGTGTCAGAAGCCGGATTACGAACTCAAGCACAACACCTGACGGTCCTGGTTTCAAAACCCGAGCAGGTCATTTTCTCTAATTTTCCTGTGAGTGCATGCCCTTTACAAGGCAAACAACTAAAATGGAGGCGCAATTGGCAGCATTGCTAGAAAAGTTAAATGGCATAGAAGACGGCCAGAAGAATTTAACCAAGGAGCTAACTGCCAAATTAGAAGACGGCCAGAAGAAGATGGAAGACGGTCAAAATAAGTTAGCGGAGGACCTGAAGAAGATGGAGGACGGCCAGAAGAAGATGGAAGACGGTCAAAATAAGTTAGCCGAGGACCTAACTGCCAAACTAGAAGACGGCCAGAAGAAGCTAGCGGAGGACCTGAAGAGGATAGAGGACGGCCAGAAGAAGATGGAAGACGGTCAGAATAAGTTGACACAGGACCTGAAGAAATTAGAACTGGGTCTGCGTGAGGAAGTCACGGCAGTGGAAAAGAAGTTCGACGCCTTACAAGTGGAAGTTGCCGAGCTGCGCCAACGCCCGCTGATGGGGGTGGAGGAGAAATTCAACGTCTTACAAAAGGAAGTTGCCGAGCTGCGCCAACGCCCACTGACGGGGGTGGAGGAGAAATTCAACGCCTTGCAAGAGGAAGTTGCTGAGCTGCGCCAACGCCCACTGACGGGGGTGGAAGAGAAATTCAATGCTCTACGAGAGGAAGTTGCCGAGCTGCGCCAACGCCCGCCCACCGTTACAGCGGGAATATCAGGAACGGGACATAGCAGAGTGACGCCCCCAACCTTCGACGGAAAGGTCCCGTGGAGCACCTACTTACGTCAGTTCGAGGCGGCCTGTTCCATAAATAACTGGAACAACACAGAAAAGGCTACAGCTCTCATTGTAGCGCTGAGAGGTGACGCCCTTAACGTCCTTCAGGCCATCCCGACTGGATCCCAGGACTACGCTTCCCTGATCGCCCATATGGAGTCCCGATATGGAGATAGCCATCTTCAGCAGGCCTCTCAGATGCAGCTCCGGACACGGGTACAGAAGAACGCGGAAACCCTGCAGGAGTTCGAGATGGACATCGCACGCCTCGTAAGGCTCGCCTACCCAACAGCGCCGGCCGACTTTCTGGAGCAGATAGCGACGCAGACTTTCACCGACGGGCTACGGGACTCGGACACTCAACAGGCGCTGCGTCTCGCGCGCAATAAGACACTGGCAGATGCGCTGAGCCACGCACTTGAGTTCGAGACGGCAAAACAGGCATCCAGAATGCACGCGCGGGTGCGTCAAGTGGACGTCGACGAACCAGTAAAAACCAACGAGACCAAGCCCCTGGCCGACGAATTGATGGAGGCGCTAAGCCGTTTCTTCAAGAATCGCAGTACCACCAACAAAAACGTAGCCGAAGGACATCCGGAGAGGCGGCCCGGAAGAGGACTACCGACCTGCTGGACCTGCCGTAAGAGAGGCCACCTGAGCAAGGACTGCGGTGATCGCCGCCGCCAAGGGTTTCGTCGGGACAGTCAGTCGTAGGGAAACCGCGCGGCCCAGGAAAGCAAGTATCAGCCAGCCTAGGGGGACAAAGGTTGGCTTGCGACAGTCGTCAAGCCCCGGCAGTCCAAGTTCGTGTGACGCAGTTACGGAGGGATAATAGCAGCCTGATGGTCGACGGAGTCGTCAACGGAGAGAGCTGGCCCATGCTAATCGACACGGGAGCATCGAGGACCATCGTCAGTCCCACCGTGATCCCGAAGTGGAGAGTTCAACCCACACAAAGGAACCTCCAGCTAATATCCGCGACCGGAGAGACCGCACCGGTACATGGCGAAGCATCACTGGAGTTCGTCATTGGTCGACGGGCGATAAAGCATCCAGTGCTTGTGGCTGACGTATCAAATGAAGTGATCATCGGACTGGACTTCCTGGACCAGAACAACATAATCTTGGATCTGAGTACCAACACTCTGCATTTCGGAGGTGAGGAACTTGCTTTGCAACCTGGGCACGAGTCCATCACCGCACGACGAGTAAGGCTGAGAGAAGACGTCATCGTTCCCGCCAGGACGGAGGTCAGCGCTGCCGTAATTGTCGACGGAACTGCTGAGGTAGTGGCGGCTGTCATCGAGCCAAAATATGAGGACATCCTGACAAAAGGATTGCTAGTTGCCAAGACTCTCATCAACACGACGACTCGGCCGTACGTCCGCCTGTCCAACCTGAACGACTACGACATTACGGTTCACCGGGACACCAACCTAGGAGTCTGCGAGCCCGTTACCTGGATTGCCCGCATCACAGATACGACAGACGGACACCTGCAGACGGACAACCGAAGAAGACGCACACTGCCAGAAGAACTACAGAAGCTGTACCAAGGATCCCAGGACCATTTAGACGAGGAACAATCACGCCAACTTCAGGACCTGCTACGCGAATTCCAGGATGTCTTCTCCGTGGGGAGCAAAGACTTCGGCAGGACAAGCTTGGTCCAGCACAGAATCGACGTTGGGGACAGCGCACCGATTAGGGCCCCATTCCGACGTGTCCCGCTCGCCAAGCAAGCCGAAGTCGACCGGATGGTAGAAGAGATGAAGGAGCAAGGGGTGATCGAGCCATCACATAGTCCTTGGAGTTCTCCGGTCGTGCTTGTGAAGAAGAAGGACGGTTCCACCAGGTTCTGCGTGGACTACAGGCGGGTGAACGACGTCACGAAGAAGGACAGCTACCCTCTACCCCGGATCGACGACACGCTAGATACCATATCAGGGTCAAGGTGGTTCTCCACCTTGGATATGAAGAGTGGCTACTGGCAGGTGGAGGTCCACCCTAAGGACCGCGAGAAAACGGCGTTCTCTGTGGGCAGCGGGCTTTGGCAGTTCACCGTCATGCCATTCGGTCTGTGCAACGCCCCTGCGACCTTCGAAAGGCTAATGGAGTCCATTCTGAGGGGACTACACTGGAAGACCTGCCTGGTCTACCTAGACGACGTCATCGTTCTGGGGAGAAGCTTCGAGGAGCACTACAGCAACCTGAAGGAGATCTTGTTGAAGCTACGGGCTGCCCAGCTGAAGTTGAGCCCCAAGAAGTGTCAACTCTTCCAGAAGCGGGTCCAGTACCTTGGGCATATCGTCTCCGAGGAAGGGGTGCGCACCGACCCAGAGAAGACCGCAGCTGTGAGGGAGTGGCCAGTTCCGAAGGACAAGTCCCAACTACGAAGCTTCCTGGGACTCTGCACTTATTACCGTCGCTTCGTGAGAGGATTCGCCGACATCGCCAAACCTTTACATCGACTGACTGAGAAGGACCAACTCTTCACGTGGACAGCAGAATGCCACAGTGCCTTCGAACAACTCAAGCAGGCTCTGTGCACCGCGCCTATTCTGGCCTACCCCAGACCTGGAACAAGGTTCATCGTCGATACCGATGCCAGCGACTTTGGTATAGGGGGGATCCTATCGCAAGTAGTGGACGGCGAGGAAAGAGTAGTGGCCTACTTCAGCATGGCCTTGTCAAAGCCAGAAAGGAACTACTGCGTCACCAGGAAGGAGCTGCTCGCCATCGTGAAGACCATTGAACACTTCCATAAGTACCTGTACGGGCAAGAATTTCTCATCAGGACCGACCATGCATCCCAGCGGTGGCTCCTGAACTTCAAGCAGCCCGAGGGTCAACTCGCGCGGTGGTAAGAGAGGCTTCAACAGTACAACTTTGAGATTCAGCACAGGAAAGGCCAACTGCATTCTAACGCCGACGCCCTGTCACGAAGACCGTGCCCCGAAGACTGCACCTTCTGTACTCGGAGGGAGGAGAACACCGGGATACAGTGCCGAAGGACTACCGTGGAACTTCAAGGGAGCTGGAGCCGCGAATCTTTCACGCGGGCACAAGCAGAAGATGATGACCTGGGACTGATAGCCGAATGGAAGCGGGCCTGTGTCCCCAGACCCGGGTGGAACATTGTGAGTGACTGCAGCCCAAAGTTTAAGTCCTACTGGGCGCAGTGGGACTCGCTGATTGTAAGGGATGGCCTCATCTGCCGCGCCTGGGAGATCACCGACGGGAAGACATCTCGGGAACAAGTCGTCGTTCCAAAGGCTATGACGGAGGAAGTCCTGAAGGAAGTCCATGGAGGATCATCTGGTGGACACCTAGGGATAAAGAAGACCCTGGAGAAGCTGAGAGAGCGGTTCTACTGGATCGGATGCCGAACAGACGTGGAGAACCACTGCGCGAGTTGCCACGATTGCGCAGCCAGCAAGGGCCCAGGCCGATGACGACGGGGTCCACTGAAGACCTACAACGTGGGCGGCCCCATGGAGAGAGTGGCCATCGATGTTGCTGGGCCATTCGCGTTAAGCGAGGCAGGGAACCGCTACATATTAGTCGTCAGCGACTACTTTACCAAATGGCCGGAGGCGTATGCGCTCCCTAACCAAGAAGCCGCGACGATCGCAGAGACCCTGGTGAAGGAATTCGTCAGCCGGTACGGAGTGCCCCTGAAGCTGCACTCCGACCAAGGGAGGAACTTCGAGTCGCAGGTGTTCCAGAACCTATGCCAGCTGCTGGGAATCCGGAAGACAAGGACGACGCCGCTACACCCTCAGTCCGACGGGATGGTAGTGCGATTCAATCGCACCATCGAGAACCATCTCCAAATAGTTATCAGCGAGCTCCAGAGGGATTGGGACAAGCATCTTCATCTATTTCTCCTGGCCTACCGCGCCGCCGTGCATGAAGCCACCGGGTGCACACCAGCCCGGGCCATGTTTGGGAGGGAGCTCCGTCTACCCGTCGATCTTGCCTTCGGCCGACCTGGGAATGATCCGATCCCGGTAAGCCAGTATTGTCAAGAACTGGTCGACCAACTGGAGGACGTGCACGTGTTCGCGAGGAGGAAACTGCGGATCGAGACCGACCGAATGAAGACCCGATACGACCAGCAGACTGATGCCGGAGGATTCCACGAGGACGACCTGGTCTGGCTCTTCAACCCATTACGGAAGAAAGGCCTGTCACCCAAACTGCAGAAGTCCTGGGAGGGCCCGTACCGAGTCATGAAACGGATCAACGATGTCGTCTACAGGATCCAGCGGAGCCCGAGGGCGAAGATGAAGATCGTGCATCGAGATCGCCTGGCAGCCTACGGAGGGACACAGACGGACCAATGATTGATCGGGACGATCAGCCTTTTTAGGAAGGGGGTGGTGTTACGGCTGTGAGTTTGTGTCATCACTCGCCGCATGTGTCACAACTGCCCCAGGGCTGGGCTGTGGCCTGCCTCCTGTATTGCGTGTGCCTTATGCAACAGGGCTACTAGGACAAAGGGGTAGTCCCGAATATTCGTGACTGGACCAGCGATGGAAACCTCGAGAAGCCGTGAACCCTGGATGGATCTAGAAGCATTTATTGAGTCACCGGCCTGCTATATAAGTGCGACCTGTCTAGCAGTTGTGGTTGTTGTGTTTTACGAGCTAGTGTGAGCGTTTATTCTGAGCGACAGAAGTGTGGTGACTTGCGAAACCCCTAGTGTAGCGGCGAAGTGAGAAACATACAGGGGACTGCCTGAGTGAGTGTGCTTTCACTGAGTGTCTGAGATATTGTGGTGTCGAAATCCAGTGACATTGTTTCTCCCAGCTTGTGAACAGCGTGCAAATGCTCGTAAGTACTGTGGTAGGCGCACATTAGGAAGAAGTTGCATGTAGTTCTGTCAAGGCCACTAGGCTCATTAGCGGCAGGATTAACTTCTGCGGTTTGTTGACAAGTGAAAGGGCAAGAGCTCTCCGCAAGCAAGAGACTTGAGGAAACTGGAGTAAGGTTCCTATTGTCTGTAATTGCTGATGAGTAGTGTAATTTTCTGGCCGCAATAAAGTTAATTATTTCTTTAAGCAGTAATTGGTGTTGTGCTTCCTACCCACCGTAATCCAGTTAACAAAAGTGCCACTAGGGGGGTGGCACGTAACAATATATATAATTTCTTAAAAAAATGACTTTAATAAAATGTATGAAGTGCGCGATTTGAAAATACTGTTGCTGTAGGAAAATACGCTCCATAATTGCTGTCCACTTCACATTTTGGCCACTGTGACGCATGTTTCATGTCATTTCAACATTCTTTTTGCATGGATTTCAGAAAGAGTAAATCAAAGGAATGAGTATTCCAATCGTATAAGTTCATAAATATCGAATAACCGGTGAGTGTTACAGCTAAACTGTCAATCAATGGACTCAGCAGACAAATGCCATTAGCAGTGACGAATTGCATCTAATTTCATAAATATCAATTTTTGTAAGAAGTGTGCGATTTGCAAATACTGTTGCTGTACGAAAATAATTCATTCGTTTGAAACAAAAACATAACCTTTCTCCTTAAGTCTCACATTATAAACCTATTGGGGAAAGTGTGGTTTATGAACATGCGAGTTTTCTCGCACGGGTCCGCTAGTAGATTCTGAAATCTCGTCGGGTTTACAAGTCTTAACGAGTCGTAATCGGGATCGCGAACGTCCCATCTATTTAATCGAGATATTAGGTACGTGCAGGAGGCTTCGGTGGCGTAGTCGGTAGCATGCTGAGCCTCTATGCCCAAGATCGCGGGTTCAAATCCGGCTGAAGTCGTCGGATTTTTAAGAGCGTTAAAAATCCCTCAGTATGCCTTTCTTCAGAGGGGAAGTAGAGCCGGCGGTCCCATGTCATAGATGAATGACATGTTAAAGAACCTTCCACTAATTACACCTGTGTGAAGCTAAATTGTATAGGTTAAGAATGTAAACAACGCTCTTAGGTTCCTACATTCGTTGCCAAGAGCCGACTGCGGTGGCGTCTGGTAGCTAAGTTCTGAACTAGTAGTCATTGACGGTGGCGTTTGGCGGCAAAAGTAGGAACTACTGTATTTGAAAAATTCAAAAGTCTGCAGTCCTTACTTGAATTAAAAAACAGATAACAAACACTAATACAGTCATCACAATTGACACCGGTTATCAGACAGATTCTACACACACCCAAAGCACACGGGGCTACATGACCGCGTTGTTGCAGCCCCTAAACTTAGGAACCAACTAACCAACCAGATACGCGCAGTCCTTGGCGTCCAATTGCGGGATTCGTTTCCTAGACTTGCAAGGAGGAGTTCGCGCAAGCTACCAGCAAACAAAGACAACTCAGCGTGTGTAAAATAGTAAAATAGATACCGGTACTGACGAATGTCATTTTCCATAAATCTAAATGAACACACTAGCAATTTTATTGTACTCATTTAAAAATAAGATCGCTTATCCTCCAAGCTCGGCTTCACCCGCGGACTCTGCGAAGGATCATTCCTCTACCGTCACAAGGACACTGTCTTAGAGCTGGACACACTTTGTCAGCAGATATACAACTGGAAAGCATTTCTACAAAAAAAGGAATCTGTTGACATCGAATATAGATTTAGGTATTAGGAAGTCATTTTTGAAGACCTTTCTCTGAGGCGTGGCACTCTATGGAAGTGAAACTTGGACTATTGGTGCAGCAGATAAGAGGAGAATTGAAGCGTTTGAAATGCGGTGTTACAGGAGATGTATGAAGATCGGATGGGTAGATAGGATTACAAACGAAGAGGTATTAAGACGAGTGGGAGAGGAGAGCTTTTCTGGCGACTGCTAATGAAGAGAAGAGATAGGTTGATAGGACACATACTAAGACACCCAGGAATATCAAGCTTAGTTATGTTATGGAAGGAAGGGTCGAGGACAAGAACTGCAGGGGTAGACCAATGTTAGAATATGTTAGATTGCCTCGGATGTAGGGTGTGGTAGCTTTTTAGAGATGAAACGATTAGCTCAGGACAGGGAGGCATGGAAAGCTGCATCAAACCAGTCAAAAGACTGAAGACTCAAACATCAACAACTGGGGATGCTGAGTGGCCGATCACCCAGCGACCGTTAACCTAGGTGTAATTAAGGAAGGGTTAGGGAAGGGGTCTGCCGGCCCCGTGGTGTTGGGGTAGCGCGCCTGCCTCTCATCCGGAGGCCCCGAGTTCGATTCCCGGCTCCATCAGGGATTTTAGAAACTGACGTGAGGGCTGGAACGGGGTTCACTCAGCCTCATTGCGTTCCTGTCTGACAGTGAGGCAGTGCCCCGGTCACGAAAACCAAGATTAACGGCTGAGGGAACACGACGCGCTAACCACGCGTCACCCCAATATCTGCAGGCCAAATGGCTAGGCAGCGGTCGCTTGGTAAGCTTAGGCCCTCATGGGCTGTAGTGTCAGGGGTTATTTTAGGGAAGGGGTTTTGGAAGGAAGTCGGTCGTGGAGCTCTTGTAAGTAACCATCCCGGCATTTGCCCTGTGGGGAAAATAGCAAACCACTAAGGGTTTCGAACCCACGCTCTCACGATGCCAGTCAGGCACGAGTTAGCACATTTTAGCGCTCACGGCCAAGGCAGCCGGTCCCCCTAAACGTTTCCATGTTTATTCTACTTATCAAAAATACCCGAATATTTAGTAATTGTCCGCTAGTTGGCGACACTGAATACCACACCAATTTGAATATTTTCTTACCTCTGTGTTGTATCTCTTGACACTTTCTTGATTAGCATAACAAGAGTCATGGTCTCAGAAAGCAAACACTGAGATCCTTTTTTTTTATTTTCGTTCACTAGCGTAATGTAAACACGGTGACATCTTGATAATCTCAGTGCTCCCACACACATAGCCTCACTAATGCGTGACATTTGCCGACAGCGGCCTTCGTACCTTCCGGTATGTTGTTCACAAGCATTGCAGCTCACTCTAGTAGCAAGAACATGAACAACCTTGTTCGAAGAACAGCTGCCGAGTCACTGACCTGCACAGATTTCCTTCTATGAGCTCATGATTCAGTTACACCTCACCTGATGCAAGAAGAATACCTGTATTTAATAAAGGAAATTGTCGAAATGTCGTTCAACATGATTGTACCCAGTTGCAATTGGTGGATCCCTAATTCTGAAAAAAGGTTACATGAGATGTATTTATTAAATCCATGTCTACATTTTTTTTCAGGATTAGGGAACCATCCTGGGTACAATGTGTTGACCGACTGAAAAACATTACATTTCGATTACTAAGGCAACACTGAAAATGACTTCCAACACGATAAAGGAATTTGTAAAGGATTAAATATGGTTGGATTCCTGTTGAGGGTCGTATTGCTCCAAAATCAATGTTAGGGGATATAGGCCTACTTCTATGAAAAATAGCTCCCAAAAATGATATGAAGAAAAGTACTTCTGTACAAATATAAAATTATCCCTCAACGTAGTCCATAATTTACTAATAAAATATCTAATCCTTGATATGTATCTTCACAAATGATGTCTCGTCATCATTGATTTATTGCTAAGATTTTAATTACTGTTACTAAATATCATAGAGAATTATTAAAATGGTAATACCATTTCACTAAACCTGCTCCTGTAACAAGGGCCCCGATTGCCCCTGTTAGAGGTCAAGGTCTAGGATTTACTAAGTGAAAAGGATGATTGGAGTGACCATGAACTCCAGTTGTAAAGCGCCTCTTCTCGAGGAGTCCCAGACGCCCTGATTATTTTAGGATAGTCCCAGTTTTTTAAATATTTCTGAGTCATGTCCAGGAGACCCGACAAACTATTTTCGGGACGAAAAATGTCTGGATTTTCTCAACTTTTAAAAAATATAATTAAAGGCTACAGGGGGAAAAATGATCAGGGTCACACAAAGCAAATTTTTAGGAGAGGAAATTGAAAGTTTGGTTGGTTGGTTCCTTAGTTCAGGGGCTGCGACAACGCGGTCATGTAGCCCCGTGTACTTTGGATGTAGAATCAGTCTGATGACCGGTGTTAATTGTGATGTCTGTATTAGTGTGTGTTATCTGTTTTTAATTCAATAAGGACTGCAGACATTGAATTTCAAGTAGTTCCTACTTTTGCCGCCAAACGCCACCGTCAACAACTACTAGTTCAGAACTTGGCTACTAGACGCCACCGCAGCCGGCTCCTGGCGACGGACTTAGGAACCTTAAGAGTGTTGTTCAACCTATAAGTTAATTTAGCTTCACATAGGTGTAATTAGTGGAAGGTTCTTTAACATACCATAACTCTATGACATGGGACCGCCGGCTTTACTTCCCCTCCGAAGGAAGGCATACTGAGGGATTTTTAACGCTCTTAAAAATCCGACGACTTCGGCCAGGTTTGAAGCCGCGATCTTGGGCATAGAAGCTCACAGTCAGCATGCTATCAACTACGCCACCGAAGCCGCTGATTGAAAGTTTAAAGAGTGAAATCGAACAGAATTCCAAAATTACAGAATTTATCTCTTTATAATATTGTTACGTGCCACCCCCTAGTGGCACTTTTGTTAACTGGATTACGGTGGGGGTACAAAGCACAACACCAATTACTGCTTAAAGAAATAATTAACTTTATTGGGGCCAGAAAATTACACTAATCAGCAAATACAAGCAATTAGGAGCCTTCTCCAGTTTCCTCAAGTCTCTTCCTTATGCGCTCTTGGCCCCTTTCACTTGCAACAGACCACAGAAGTTAATCCTGCCGCTAATGAGCCTAGTGGCCTTGACAGAACTACATGCAACTTCTTTCTAATGTGCGCCTACTACAGTACTTACGAGCACTTGCTGCGCGCTGTTCACCAGCTGGGAGAAACAATGTCACTAGATTTCGACACCACAATATCTGACACTCAGTGAAAGCACACTTACTCAGAACACGGCAGTCCCCTGTATGTTCCTCACTTCGCCGCTACACTAGGGGTTTCGCAAGTCACCACACTTCTGTCGCTCAGAATAAACGCTCACACTAGCTCGTAAAACACAACAACAACAACTGCTTCACGGGTCACTCTTATATAGCAGGCCGGTGACTCAATAAATGGTTCTAGATCCATCCAGGGTCCACGGCTTCTCGAGGTTTCCATCGCTGGTCCAGTCACGGATCTTCTGGACTATCCCTTTGTCTGTAGTAGCCCTGTTGCATAAGGCGCGCGCAATACAGGAGGCAGGCCACAGCCCAGCCCTGGGGCAGTTGTGACTCTCTGGCCATCCTCCATCTTCTTCTGGCCGTCTTCCATTCTGGCAGTTAGGTCCTTGGTTAAATTCTTCTGGCCGTCTTCTATTTTGGCAGTTAGGTCCTTGGTTAAATTCTTCTGGCCGTCTTCTATGCCATTTAACTTTTCTAGCAATGCTGCCAATTGCGCCTCCATTTTAGTTGTTTGCCTTGTAAAGGGCATGCACTCACAGGAAAATTAGAGAAAATGACCTGCTCGGGTTTTGAAACCAGGACCGTCAGGTGTTGTGCTTGAGTTCGTAATCCGGCTTCTGACACCAGTTGTTACGTGCCACCCCCTAGTGGCACTTTTGTTAACTGGTATACGGTGGGGGTACAAAGCACAACACCAATTACTGCTTAAAGAAATAATTAACTTTATTGGGGCCAGAAAATTACACTAATCAGCAAATACAAGCAATTAGGAGCCTTCTCCAGTTTCCTCAAGTCTCTTCCTTATGCGCTCTTGGCCCCTTTCACTTGCAACAGACCACAGAAGTTAATCCTGCCGCTAATGAGCCTAGTGGCCTTGACAGAACTACATGCAACTTCTTTCTAATGTGCGCCTACTACAGTACTTACGAGCACTTGCTGCGCGCTGTTCACCAGCTGGGAGAAACAATGTCACTAGATTTCGACACCACAATATCTGACACTCAGTGAAAGCACACTTACTCAGAACACGGCAGTCCCCTGTATGTTCCTCACTTCGCCGCTACACTAGGGGTTTCGCAAGTCACCACACTTCTGTCGCTCAGAATAAACGCTCACACTAGCTCGTAAAACACAACAACAACAACTGCTTCACGGGTCACTCTTATATAGCAGGCCGGTGACTCAATAAATGGTTCTAGATCCATCCAGGGTCCACGGCTTCTCGAGGTTTCCATCGCTGGTCCAGTCACGAATCTTCTGGACTATCCCTTTGTCTGTAGTAGCCCTGTTGCATAAGGCGCGCGCAATACAGGAGGCAGGCCACAGCCCAGCCCTGGGGCAGTTGTGACTCATGCGGCGAGTGATGACACAAACTCACAGCCGTAACAATATCAAAGACCCTGTTTGGATACTCTAAGCAAATATTGTTAGAAATTACATCACACAATGGATCTTGATCGTTTTCCCCTAGAATTAAATACAAAACCGGCTACGGTGGCCGATAGCACTAACTCGCTAATCCGAGCCTCGCTGGCATCGGGAGAATCCCACCTCAGGGGTTCTGAAAATGGTTTTTCGTGGTCACCCAATTCACCACAAGGCAAATGCCGGGACGGTACCTTTCAGGAGGTCCACGGCCGACTTCGTTCCAACTTACCTTCCCTCACCCTTCCTTACATAGATCCAAGTAAGCGGGTCACCTGGGTGATTGGCCTGTCACCATCCCCAGTTGTATCTGCTGTCAAAGTGTGTTCAGCTCCCAGACACTGTCCTTGTGTCGGTAGAGGAATGATCCCTCGCAGAGACCATGATTGAGGCCAAGCTGGGAGGATAAGCGATTAAGAAAAAACCTTCTACTACTTTCTTTTAATACACAATTGATTTAGAAAATGGACCATCTCGATTCCCATCGTCGAATACAAGTAAAACTAAGTATGTGAAGATGGGAGACTCCAGAGAGGCAAGAAGAGAGCCGTATATTAAATTAAATCGGAAAGAATATCAATGAGTAGAAGAATTCAAATATTTGGGCCCAATAATAACGAGGATAACAGAACATCAGCGGAAATACAAGAAAGAATTAAAAGTGGAAATAGATGATATTACGCTCTGCAAATCATATTTAAATCCAGAAATGTTAGTAGGAATACTACAGTAACAAGAAGTTACGTGACGAACTAAAGAGCCTACTTTTCTTAAAATTTAAGATTCATGCCAATGATTAATCTATATGGACCTATCTAGAATAATGACGAAATTAAGTTGGTAATATCGAAATTTCTAATTAGTTCGAAATATACCTGGCATAATGTAGCCTAATAGAGCACTACAGTTGGCAGCCCTGGTGACTGAATATATTCTTAGTTCCATCTCTTAATTTACAGAATACAAAATTTGGTTTGAAGTCCAATGGATAGCATGGACGTTACATGCAGTTGGATATTGGATCTATGAGTGCACGTAAAATCATGTTGCAACAATGTACTGTAATGCATATGTTGGTCAGAAATAATCTGAAATATTATGATCTCTCGTTGTGCCAATTTTGGATGAAATCCATTTGCTAGTATAGAAGTTACTGGTATTTTAAAATTGGACCTATCAACAGGCTTAGAATCATGTTGGCAGCACTGACGTATATTATTTACCCCTAATTAATCTAGAATGTCAGGTAGTCTACTATACGTGCGCAAAGTTTAGAGCTGTTTGCTTGCATACTTCTGATATATTGATATGAGGGTAAAAACTATAAACATCATTTATTAACAGATGGCAGCCCTGATTGCTTTTAAGAATACGCATAGTCATATCTGTTATGGTACACATAGCACATACGAAATTTGGTTGAAATCCAATTCATAGTATAGAAGTTGCATGTATTTAAAAATTGATCCTATCAGCAGGCTTAGAATCATGTTGGTAGCACTGATATACATTAGTTGCTCCAAATTAATCTATAAAGTCAGGAACTATACGTGAGCAAAGTTTAAAGCTGTTGGTTCGCATACTTTCTGATATATTGGTATTTGGATAAAAATAGAAAGGGCATTTATCAACAGTTTGCAGCCCTGGTGGCTCTTAAGCATACGCTCAGTCATATCTGATTATGTACACATAGTACATAAGAAATTTGTTTGAAATCCAATTGATAGTGTAGGAGTTATATGCATTTAAAAATTGGACCTATCAGTAGGCTTAGAATCATTTTGGCAACACTGTCGTGTATGGCCTCCTGAAAATTAAACTGAAGTATTATTAACTATTGGTGTGCCAATTTTGGAATAGTTCCCATATATACCTTACAGGATATCCAACATGGAGCTCAAATTTCAATTGCGATTTTTCAGCAGTTGGAGCACTGACATCATTTTCAAGTATGACATTGAGATGTCCCGGTATAGATCTTTACTCATACCAAATTTGGTTTCGATTGCTGCAGCCGTTTAGGAGTTGATAGGGGGACACACACAGACAGACAGACAGACAGACAGACAGACAGAAGGACAGACAGACAGACGCACATTTTCCTGGATCGATCTCATAAATCTACTTTTCCCCCATTTTTGCAAAATGTGAAAAATAGGCTAAAATTTTACATTACAATACTAAGACCTGTGGTTATGTATGGATCGGAAGGTTGTGTTCTCAATAGAAGAGAAGAAGACTGGCTGCGAAGATGGGAAAGGAAGACCTTGAGGAAAATATGCGGGCCAGTGAGAGAGGAGGAATGGTGGAGAATAAGGACAATAATGTGGATCTACAGGAACTCTTCGGGCAGGCAGATATTGTGGTGAAAATTAAGCAGGGGAGGATAAGATGGGCAGGACACGTACAGAGAATGCCAGAATCGCGTAGTGTCAAAAAGGTGTTTACACAAAGACCGGATGGAAGGAGGAGAAGAGGAAGACCCAGGAGACGGTGGATAGATGACGTGGAAGACGACCTTAGGAGTCTGGGAATCAGGATCTGGAGAAGAGAGGCGGATGATAGAGATGAATGGAGGCAGGTGATAATAAAGGAGGGCAAGGTTCTTCAGGGACTGTAGCGCCGACCAGTAAGTAAGTAAGTAAGTATGAATTTCTATGCATGTAAGAGGAAACACATAGCCTTTTATTGTTAAAATATTATTATTACTGGCCACGGTGGCCGAGAGCGCTAACGAGTTAGCTCATGGCTCGCTGGCATCAGGAGACCGTGGGTTCCAATCCCACCTCGGCTGTCCTGAAAATAGTTTTCCGTGGTTTCCCATTTTCACCACCAGACAAATGCCAGGATGGTTCCTTTCAACAGGTCCACGGTTGGCTTTTTACTAAAATCCCTTCCCAGACTCTCCCTTAACCCTTGAGAACTGGGGTGAAAAAATATAACACGAGGACTGGCGCCGGGTCATTTTGACCCATAGTGTGTCTCTCTCTTTTGTCGTAGTCGTACGGATTTTAATGAAGTAATTTTACACCTAGTGTCTTCCTATGAACTATTCCCAATATAAAATGAGGTTAATTTATCGTTTTCAGATTTTACATCAAGAAAAATGACAAATAATTTTCGTAACAGTATGATTTGCCTTTATAGTGGTGACAAAGAAGTCATCTCATTTTTTTTAAACAAAAGGGCTGATGACCAAGGTGTTCCTAGACCCTAAACAGGGATCAACAAGAACGTGAGCTATGTGGTTTTGCTGCACTAAAATAGGTGGATTTCCCCCTTATTTTTTACAGATTGTCCCGACTAACGTAAGCCAAAAATTGTCACGTGAGGACTGGCGCCATGGGTAAATCTGACCCGACCGTAAATAATATAGAAATAACTTGGGTGTTCACAAAGCTATGGACATGTTTCTTTTGCAGGGTGAAGTTCAAGGCTAGGTAGGAAGGTACAGTAAGCGACAGGAAATAAGGGCTGACCAAAACCAAAATACAGAGCATTATTTAAGCCTCGGGTCCAAAATACTCATGCGCCAGTCCTCGCGGATTAATTAGACGCAAGTTAGCGGTCGCCTGGGCGATCGGCCGGTCACCATTCCCAGTTGTATCTATTGACAAAGTATGTTCAGCACCCAGACACTGTCCTTGCGATGGTAGAGGAATAATCCCTCGTAGAGTCTGTGGATGAAGCCGAGCTGGGAGGATAAGTTATTAAAATATTTCGGTATATAAAAAATTGAAAACATCTGGTCGTTGGTTGGTTCCTCAGTTTAGGGGCTGCGACAACGCGGTCATGTAGCCCCGTGTACTTTGGGTGTGTGTAGAATCTGTCTGATAACCGGTGTTAATTGTGATGGCTGTATAAGTGTGTTTAGTTTTTAGCCTATTTTCAATTTTGAAAAAAAATAGGCGTATGAGATCACCTTTTGTCCGTGTGTGTGTGTGTGATTCGTGTGTGTGTCCCCCCCTAATAAAATCTAAACGGCAGGAGCGATTTCAATGAAACTCGGAAAGTTCATAGCACTATTCCCGGCGACCTCGACCGTGCCCTTCAAATTTTGTTACGACTCACCAATCCAACATGGCGGCTGTGCGAAATATTTCACCAGCATTCAATATCTCCGAAACTATTACCGATATTACCCTGACATTTTCTATGGTGATAGAGGGAACTACTATAAGTTCACTTATGTGACTTTTGAAAACCTGGTAACTACAAAACCAACATGGCGGCCAAGCGAATTTGCGACTTTTAAATAGACGTTTCTCGCGATTTGACCAACCAAACGCAATGAAACTTGGTACGGTATATGTTCATATACATTGTAATGCACCGACATCTAACTTCGTTCAATTGTTTACATAATCACAAGATGGCGGATGTGCGAAATATTTCACCGGCGTTCTATATCTCTGAAACTATTAGCGGTATCTCCCTAAAATTTTGTACGGAGATAAAGGGCACTACTGGAAGTCCATCTATAAGATTTTCAAAAACCGGTTAACTACAAAACGAACATGGCGGCCAAGCGAATTTGAACATTTTAAATATACCTTTCTCGCGATTTAATGTTCCAAGCGCACTGAAACCTGGTACAGGAAATATTTATACACATTGTAATCCACTGGTATCTAATTTAGTTCAATTGTTTACATAACCTCAAGATGGCGGCAGTGCGAATTTTAAAATTAAGTTTTTATTTCTTGTGATGTAGTCATGCGATCGAAGTGAAAGTTTGAATAATGAACCTACGCAATAATTTTCCTTTAATGGTACATGACTCTATGGCCTATACATTTAACAATCCAACATGGCGACCATCCGAAATATTTAGACGATACTGAATATCTACGAATCTATTTTAGCAATCAAACTAAATTTTTTAATGTTCATAGGGGCTATGAACTTAAGTTCACCTATAGGACTTTAAATAACCTGGTGATCACAAATCCAACATGGCGGTGACGCGAATTATAAATATTCACATGGACGTTTCTCGCAATTTAACCATCCGCGTGCAGTGAAACTTGGTACAGTAAATCTTTATCCGAATGTTAATCCACTGGCATCTAATTTATTTCAATTGTTTCCATAACCTCAAGATGGCAGCTGTGAAAATTTTTTAAATCTCCTTGTTTTTTCTTGTGTCTTAATTATGCGATTGAAGTTTGAATACTACACGTTCACAATAATCTGCATGTAACAGTACATAACTCTAGGACCTACATAGGCCTATATAAAATCCAACATGGCGACCATCCGAAATATTTAGTCGGTTCTCAATATCTATGAATCTATTACAGCAATCAAACTGAAATTGTGTATGTTGATAGTGGCAATTAACATAAGTAGGATTTATGAAAATAGGCTTTATAGTTCTTCACGGAACTACTTGTTTTAAAATTCAAAGACCTCGAATTTTTCAAATAGTTTCGACTTTTTCCGCCAAACGCCACTGTCAACGACTACTAGTTCAGAACTTACCTAATAGACGCCACCGCAGTCGGCTCCTAGCAACGAACGTAGGAACCCAAGAGCGTTGTATACATTCTTAACCTCTAGACTATAATTAGGTAGATTTCATTAGAAAGCTAACTATTGCAATGGGTACCATGTTTCGACTTCCGGAAAATTTCGACATATCTTCGCATTTCACATCCTCCAGACCCCAAAACCACCGTCAGTTCAAAAGTTTATATATAATTTATGTAATTTAGGAGAAATTATTGTACCGTCTGGATTGGACAGGAAAGCTAATTTAGAAAGAGCTACCAAACTTCAGAAAGCATACCGAATAACATGGAATCACTGTAATAAAAGAGTGATGTCACGAAATGCAAAACTACGGCACTACCAGACAGTTGTTCTTCCGGAAGCATTGTACGCCTCCGAAACTATATCTCTAGGAGGCCACTCTCAAATTGGTGAAATCGAAATCCAGGAACGTAAAATTTTCAGGAAAATATATGGCCCCGTTTATGTTAATGGTATATGGATTAAAAGGAAAACCACAGACTTGTACAAAGTAATCAATAAGTTCACTGATACCGTGCGTAAGAGACGATTGAAATTTTATGGTCACATCTGCCGAATGGACAACACCAGATATGCAAAAAAACTGCTTGATATAATTAATTCAAAGAAGGTCAAAATCAGTTGGTTAGAAGAAATCAAACAGGACTTAAAGGAAATAAACATTACAGAAGATAGCATCATGAATCGCAAGACTTTTGGAACCCGAGTTACAAATCACTCTTTCGCCGAAAAAGCTAAAAAGACCACTGGAAAAAAATGGACGGAGGAACGTAAGAAGGGGCATAGTGAGTTCATGAGGAGATTTTGGGAGGAGAAGAAGAGGAAAGCTCCATCAACCCGAGTCAACAAGTTCAAGCGCGCTCCCTAAGTGGGCAAAACGAAGAAAGAAGAAGAAATTTATGTATATATGTATATATATATGTATATACATACAAGCTGTACCCGGCATGCGTTGCAATGCCAATCAAAGAAAGTGTTGGCGTTGAAATTCTGTTTCTTGAGTGCTTTTGGATACACAACATGTTAACTGCCTCTAAGCTATCGTAAAATGGATTTTCTAATTTAGAACCATTCGTGGAAGCGTGCACAACAACTTTCAAAAGTTTCATCACTGTCACTCATTTGTTGAATCTACTCGTACGCTACCTGTTGTGAAATGGATTTACTAAGTCGAAACCCTTCCCTGGCGTGTACACAATAACTCATCAATGATTCATCGCAATCGGATGAATTGTATATGCACGTATACGGGGTTTTGTTTAAACGATTCGTGCGCTGTCACTCATTTGTTGAATCTACTCGTGCGCTACCTATTGAGAAATGTATTACTAAGTCGAAGCCCTTCCCTGGCGTGTACACAATAACTCATCAAGGTTTCATCGCAATCGAAGAAGGTTATATGAACGCAATAGGGGATTTTGTTGAAACGCTTCGCGCGTCGTCACCCATTTGTTGCATCTACTCTTGCGCTACTTATTGTGAAATGGATTTACTAAGTCCCCTTCCCTGGCGGGTACACAATAACTGATCAATGTTTCATCGCAATCGGATGAATAGCCTATATGACGCATACCTGATTTTGTTTAAACGATTCGCGCTCCGTCACTCATTTGTTGAATCTACTCGTGCGCTACCTACTGTAACATGTATTTACTAAGCCAGAAACCTTCCTTGGAGTGTTCACCATATTTCACCCAAGTTTCACTGATAACGCCAGAATGGTATATGACCTTATACGGGACTTTGTTGAAACGCTTCGCGCGTCGTCCCTCATTTGTTGAATCAACTTGTGCAATGCATATTGTATAGTGGATTTACTAAGCCAGAAATTTTCCATGACGTGTACACAACATCTCACCCAAGTTTCATAGTTACGGACGAATGGTACATGAATGCATACGGGACTTGGTTGAAACGCTTCGCGTGTCGTCGCTCATTTGTTGATTCTATTCTTGCGCTACATATTGTAATATGGATGTACTCAGCCAGAAACCTTCCCTGGAGTGTACACAACATATCACCCAAGTTTCATCGCAATCGGATGAATGGTATGTGAACGTATACGGGACGTTGTCGAAACGCTTCGCGCGTAGTCACTCATTTGTTGAATATAAACATGCGCTTCGTATTGTAAAATGGATTTACTTAGCCAGAAACCTTTCCTGGAGTGTACACAACAATTCACCAAACATTTATCACTATCAGACGACTGGTATATGACTTTACACGGGACTTTGTTGAAACGCTTCGCGTGTCATCGCTCATTTGTTGAATCTACTGGTGCGATACCTATTGTAAAATGTATGTACTAAGCCAGAAACCTTCCCTGGAGTGTACACAACATCTCACCCAAGTTTCATCGCTATCGGATGAATGGTATATGAAATTATATGGGGCTTTGTTGAAACGCTTCGCGTGCCGGGTCTCATTTGTTGATTCTACTCGTGCTCTACCTATTTTTAAAGGGATTTACTAAGCTAGAAACCTTCCCTTGAGTGCACACAAAATCTCAGCCTAGTTTCATCGCTATCGGACGAATGGTAGCCTATATGAACGCAAACGTGACTTTGTTGAAATGCTTCGCGCGTCGTAGCTCATTTGTTGAATCTACTCGTGCGCTGCCTATTGTAAAGTGGATGTACTAAGCCAGAAAATTTCCCTGCAGAGTACACAACATTTTACGCAAGTTTCATAGCTATCTGACGAATGGTATATGAATGCATACGGGACTTTGTTGAAACGCATTGCGTGTCGTCGCTCATTTGTTGAATCTACTTGTGCGCTATCTACTGTGAAATGTATTCACTAATTTTGAAACCTTCACGTAAGTGTACACAACATCTCACCCAAGTTTCATCGCTATCGGACGAATGGTATATGAACACATACGGGACTTTGTTGAAATGCTTCGCGCATCGTCGCTCATTTGTTGAATCTACGCGTGCGCTACCTATTGTAAAATGGATTTACTAAGTCAGAAACCTTCCTTGGAGTGTACTCAACATCTCACCCAAGTTTCATCGCAATCGGACGAATGGTATATGAACGCATAGGAGACATACATACCCACAGACAAACTATCACGTTACATTGATTTATATATATACAAGCTGTACCCGGCAAGCGTTGCAATGCCAATCAAAGAAAGTGTTGGCGTTGAAATTCTGTTTCCTGAAGTGCTTTTGGATACACAACATGTTTTTCAATTTCCGTTAACTGCATCTAAGCTATCGTAAAATGGACTTTCTAATTTAGAATCATTCGTGGGAGCTTGCACTACAACTTTCAAAAGTTTCATCGCAATCTGATGAATGGCATATGAAAGTATACGGGATTTTGTTTGAACGATTCGTGCGCTGTCACTCATTTGTTGATTCTACTCGTACGCTACCTATTGAGAAATGGATTTACATAGTCGAAACCCTTCCCTGGCGTGTACACAATAACTCATCAAGGTTTCATCACAATCGAAGAAGGTCATATGAACGCATAGGGGATTTTGTTGAAACTCTTCGCGTGTCGTCACGCATTTGTTGCATATGCTCGTGCGCTACTTATTGTGAAATGGATTTACTAAGACGAAACCCTTCCCTGGCGTGTACACAATAACTCATCAATGTTTCATCGCAATCGGATGAATGGTATATGCACGTATACGGGGTTTTGTTTAAACGATTCGTGCGCTGTCACTCATTTGTTGAATCTACGCGTGCGCTACCTATTGAGAAATGTATTACTAAGTCGAAGCCCTTCCCTGGCGTGTACACAATAACTCATCAAGGTTTCATCGCAATCGAAGAAGGTTATATGAACGCAATAGGGGATTTTGTTGAAACGCTTCGCGCGTCGTCACCCATTTGTTGCATCTACTCTTGCGCTACTTATTGTGAAATGGATTTACTAAGTCGAAACCCTTCCCCGACGTGTACACAATAACTGATCAATGTTTCATCGCAATCGGATGAATAGTATATGAACGCATACCGGATTTTGTTTAAACGATTTGCGCCCCGTCACTCATTTTTTGAATCTACTCGTGCGCTACCTACTTTAAAATGTATTTACTAAGTCAGAAACCGTCACGTAAGTGTCAACAATATCTCACCCAAGTTTCATCCCTATCGGTCTAATGGGATATGAAGACATAGGGGACTGTATAAAACGCTCCGTGTGTCGTCGTTCATTTGTCGAATCCACTCGTGTGCTACCTATTCTGAAATGTATTTACTAAGCCAGAAACCTTCCTTGGAGTGTCCACCATATTTCACCCAAGTTTCACCGCTAACGGCAGAATGGTACATGACCTTATACGGGACTTTGTTGAAACGCTAATGGGATATGAAGACATAGGGGACTGTATTGAAACGCTCCGCGTGTCGTCGTTCATTTGTCGAATCTACTCGTGTGCTATCTACTGTGAAATGTATTTACTAAGCCAGAAACCTTCCTTGGAGTGTCCACCATATTTCACCCAAGTTTCACCGCTAATGGCTGAATGGTATATGACCTTATACGGGACTTTGTTGAAACGCTTCGCGCGTCGTCCCCCATTTGTTGATTCTACTTTTGCGCTACGTATTGTAATATGGATGTACTCAGCCAGAATCCTTCCCTGGGGTGTACACAACTTCTCACCCAAGTTTCTTCGCAATCGGATGAATGGTATGTGAACGAATACGGGACGTTGTCGAAACGCTTCGCGCGTAGTCACTCATTTGTTGAATCTAAACGTGCGCTTCGTATTGTAAGATGGATTTACTAAGCCAGAAACCTTTCCTGGAGTGTACACAACAATTCACCAAACATTTATCACTATCAGACGAATGGTATATGAACTTATACGGGACTTTGTTGAAACGCTTCGCGTGTCATCGCCCAATTGTTGAATCTACAGGTGCGCTACCTATTGTAAAATGGATGTACTAGCCAGAAACCTTCCCTGGAGTGTACACAATATCTCACCCAAGTTTCATCGCTATCGGATGAATGGTATATGACCTTATATGGGACTTTGTTGAAACGCTTCGCGCGTCGTCGCTCATTTGTTGATTCTACTCGTGCTCTACCTAATTTTAAAGGGCTTTACTAAGCCATAACCTTCCCTGGAGTGCACACAACATCTCAGCCTAGTTTCATCGCTATCGGACGAATGGTATATGAACGCATACGTGTCTTTGTTAAAATGCTTCGCGCGTCGTAGCTCATTTGTTGAATCTACTCATGCGCTGCCTATTGTAAAGTAGATTTACTAAGCCAGAAAATTTCCCTGAAGTGTACACTACATTTTACGCAAGTTTCATAGCTATCGGAGAATGGTATATGAATGCATACGGGACTTTGTGGAAACGCTTTGCATGTCGTCGCTCATTTGTTGAATCTACTCGTGCGCTATCTACTATGAAATGTATTCACTAATTTTGAAACCTTCACGTAAGTGTATACAACATCTCGCCCAAATTTCATCGCTATCGGACGAATGGTATGTGAACACATACGGGACTTTGTTGAAATGCTTCGCGCATCGTCGCTCATTTGTTGAATCTACGCGTGCGCTACCTATTGTAAAATGGATTTACTAAGTCAGAAACCTTCCTTGGAGTGTACTCAACATCTCACCCAAGTTTCATCGCAATCGGACGAATGGTATATGAATGCATAGGAGACATACATACCCACCCACAGACAAACTATCACGTTACATTGATTTTGATATATATAGATAGATACAAGCTGTACCCGGCATGCGTTGCAATGCCAATCAAAGAAAGTGTTGGCGTTGAAATTCTGTTTCTTGAAGTGCTTTTGGATACACAAATGTTAACTGCCTCTAAGCTATCGTAAAATGGATTTTATAATTTAGATTTGCCTGTTTGCCATCTCTTGATGAATGCAGTACATTTGCATTTGTCTGTTGGCACATGCTAGAGTAAAATGTGGCTTTTCACCGTTATCTCAGTCTCACTCATGGCTGTGATTATATGGAAGCTACTGAGGTATGGGTGGTGCTTACTAATGACATTCAGGGCACATGCAGTGCCTGTGGATGCTGTGAAAGGTTCTACTCATAGGGCTAGTTCAGCTGTTCTGACCCAGTGAGGAAAGCAATGGCAAACTACCTCACTCCTCTTCTTGCCTAGTACGCCTCAATATAGCACTGCCTGGGATTTTTGTGGGTAAACACCCACATAACCTAATGGCAGTGCTTTTTGAGGATCCAACCAGCCTTCGGGCTGATTACCTAACAGACAGACAGACGTGGAAGCGTGCACAACAAATTTCAAAAGTTTCATCGCTGTCACTCATTTGTTGAATTACTCGTACACTACCTGTTGTGAAATGGATTTACTAAGTCGAAACCCTTCCCTGGCGTGTACACAATAACTCATCAATGATTCATCGCAATCGGATGAATTGTATATGCACGTATACGGGGTTTTGTTTAAACGATGCGTGCGCTGTCACTCATTTGTTGAATCTACTCGTGCGCTACCTATTGAGAAATGTATTACTAAGTCGAAGCCCTTCCCTGGCGTGTACACAATAACTCATCAAGGTTTCATCGCAATCGAAGAATGTTATATGAATGCAATAGGGGATTTTGTTGAAACGCTTCGCGCGTCGTCACCCATTTGTTGCATCTACTCTTGCGCTACTTATTGTGAAATGGATTTACTAAGTCCCCTTCCCTGGCGGGTACACAATAACTGATCAATGTTTCATCGCCATCGGATGAATAGTATATGAACGCATACCTGATTTTGTTTAAACGATTCGCGCTCCGTCACTCATTTGTTGAATCTACTCGTGCGCTACCTACTGTAAAATGTATTTACTAAGTTAGAAACCGTCACGTAAGTGTCCACAACATCTCACCCAAGTTTCATCGCTATCGGACTAATGGGATATGAAGACATAGGGGACTGTATTGAAACGCTCCGCATGTCGTCGTTCATTTGTCGAATCTACTCGTGTGCTACCTACTGTGAAATGTATTTACTAAGCCAGAAACCTTCCTTGGAGTGTCCACCATATTTCACCCAAGTTTCACCGCTAACGGCAGAATGGTATATGACCTTATACGGGACTTTGCTGTAACGCTTCGCGCGTCGTCCCTCATTTGTTGAATCAACTTGTGCGCTGCATATTGTATAGTGGATTTACTAAGCCAGAAATTTTCCATGACGTGTACACAACATCTCACCCAAGTTTCATAGCTACGGACGAATGGTACATGAATGCATACGGGACTTGGTTGAAACGCTTCGCGTGTCGTCGCTCATTTGTTGATTCTACTCTTGCGCTACATATTGTAATATGGATGTACTCAGCCAGAAACCTTCCCTGGAGTGTACACAACATCTCACCCAAGTTTCATCGCAATCGGATGAATGGTATGTGAACGTATACGGGACGTTGTCGAAACGCTTCGCGCGTAGTCACTCATTTGTTGAATATAAACGTGCGCTTCGTATTGTAAAATGGATTTACTTAGCCTGAAACCTTTCCTGGAGTGTACACAACAATTCACCAAACATTTATCACTATCAGACGACTGGTATATGACTTTATACGGGACTTTGTTGAAACGCTTCGCGTGTCATCGCTCATTTGTTGAATCTACTGGTGCGATACCTATTGTAAAATGTATGTACTAAGCCAGAAACCTTCCCTGGAGTGTACAAACATCTCACCCAAGTTTCATCGCTATCGGATGAATGGTATATGAAATTATATGGCACTTTGTTGAAACGCTTCGCGCGCCGTTGCTCATTTGTTGATTCTACTCGTGCTCTGCCTATTTTTAAAGGGATTTACTAAGCTAGAAACCTTCCCTGGAGTGCACACATAATCTCAGCCTAGTTTCATCGCTATCGGACGAATGGTATATGAACGCAAACGTGACTTTGTTGAAATGCTTCGCGCGTCGTAGCTCATTTGTTGAATCTACTCGTGCGCTGCCTATTGTAAAGTGGATGTACTAAGCCAGAAAATTTCCCTGCAGTGTACACAACATTTTACGCAAGTTTCATAGCTATCGGACGAATGGTATATGAATGCATACGGGACTTTGTTGAAACGCATTGTGTGTCGTCGCTCATTTGTTGAATCTACTTGTGCGCTATTTACTGTGAAATGTATTTACTAATTTTGAAACCTTCACGTAAGTGTACACAACATCTCACCCAAGTTTCATCGCTATCGGACGAATGGTATATGAACACATACGGGACTTTGTTGAAATGCTTCGCGCATCGTCGCTCATTTGTTGAATCTACGCGTGCGCTACCTATTGTAAAATGGATTTACTAAGTCAGAAACCTTCCTTGGAATGTACTCAACATCTCACCCAAGTTTCATCGCAATCGGACGAATGGTATATGAACGCATAGGAGACATACATACCCACCCACAGACAAACTATCACGTTACATTGATTTTTAGCCTACTTTTCACATTTTGCAAAAATGAGGAAAAAGTAGACTTATGAGATCGGGCAAATGTGTGTCTGTCTGTCTGTCTGTCTGTCTGTCCTTCTGTCTGTCTGTCTGTCTGGCTGTGTGTGTGTCCCCCCCTATCAACTCCTAAACGGCTCCAGCAATCGAAACAAAATTTGGTAGGAGTAAAGATCTACACCTGAATATCTCACGGCCATATTTGAAAATGATGTCAGTGCTACCAACTGCTAAAAAATCGCAGTTGAAATTTGAGCTCCATGTTGGATATCTTGGAAAGTATGAATGGGAGCTATTTCAAAATTGGCACACGTACAGACCATAATATTTCAGTTTAATTTCCAGGAGACCAAACATGGCAGTGTTGCCAAAATGATTATAAGCCTCCTGATAGGTCCAATTTTTAAATGCATATAACTTCTACACTATCAATTGGAATTCAACCAAATTTCGTATGTTGTATGTGTACATAACCAGATATGACTGAGCGTATTCTTAAGACCTACCAGGGCTGCCAACTGTTAATAAATGCTCCAAATGTATTTCATCCAAATACCAATATATCAGAAAGTATGCAAGCCGACAGCTTTAAACTATGCACACGTATAGTACCTGACATTCTATATTAATTTGGAGTAACTTATATACGTCAGTGCTACCAACATGATTCTAAGCCTGCTGACAGGTCCAAATTTAAATACATGCAACTTCCATACTATCATTTGGATTTCAACCAAATTTCGTATGTGTTATGTCTACCATAACAGATATGACTATGCGTATTCTAAGGAGCAACCAGGGCTGCCAACTGTTAATATGTGCTGTCCCTATTTTTGTTACCGTACCCTAATATCAATATATCAGAAAGTATGCAAGCCAATAGCTCTAAAATTTGCACACGTATAGTACATGGCATTCTAGACGAATTTGGAGTAACTAATATACGTCAGTGCTGCCAACATGATTCTAAGCCTGCTGATAGGTCCAATTTTAAAATGCATGTAACTTCTATACTAACTAATGGATTTCATTCAAAATTGGCACAACAATAGATCACATTATTGCAGATTATTTCTGACCAATACATGCATGACATTGTTGCCAACATGATTTTACGCGCGCTGTTAGATCCAATGTTTAACTGCATGTAACGTCCATGCGATTCATTGGACTTCAACCAAATTTTGTATTTTGTACCTTAAGAGATGGAACTAAGAATATATTCTGTCATCAGGGCTGCCAACTGTAGTGCTCTATTAGGATACATTAAGCCAGGTATACAGTATTTCGATCTAATTGGAAATTTCGATATTAGCAACTTAATTTCGTCATTATTCTAGATAGGTTCATATTCTGTAGAATAATCATTGGCATGAAAAGTAGGCTGTATAGTTCTTAACGGAACTTCTTGTTAGCCTACTTTTCACATTTTGCAAAAATGAGGAAAAAGTAGTCTTATGAGATCGGGCAAATGTGTGTCTGTCTGTCTGTCTGTCTGTCTGTCCTTCTGTCTGGCTGTGTGTGTGTCCCCCCCCCCTATCAACTCCTAAACGGCTGCAGCAATCAAAACCAAATTTAGTATGAGTAAAGATGTGCACCGGAATAGCTCACGTCCATATTTGAAAATGATGTCAGTGCTACCAACTGCTGAAAAAACGCACTAGAAATTTGAGCTCCTTGTTGGATATCCTGCAAGGTTTGCAGAGGAGCTATTCCAATATTGGCACACATGTAGATAATACTATTTCAGTTTAATTTCCAGGAGGCCAACCATGACAGTGTTGCCAAAATAATTTTAAGCCTTCTGATAGGTCCAATGTTTAAATGCATATAACTTCTACACTATCAACTGGATTTCAACCAAATTTTGAATGTAATATCTGTACATAAACAGATATGACTGAGCGTATTGTTAAGAGCCACCAGGGCTGCCAACTGTTAATAACTGCTCTCTCTATTTTTTTTATCCAAATACCAATATATCAGAATGTGTGCAAGCCGACAGCTTTAAACTATGCACACGTATAGTACCTGACATGTTTGATTAATTTTTGAGTAACTTATATACGTCAGTTCTTCCAACATGATTCTAAGCCTGCTGATAGGGCCAATTTTTAAATACATGTAACTTCTATACTATCAGTAGGATTTCATCCAAATTTCGCATGTGCTATGTGTAACATATCAGATATGACTATAAGTATTCTTCAGTGCAATCAGGGCTGCCAACTGTTAATAAATGCTGTCTATATTTTTAGCCTACTTTCGATTTTTGCAAAAAATGAAAGTAGACTTATGAGATCAACACAGGGCGAAAAAAGTGTGTCTGTCTGTGTGTGTGTATGTGTGTGTGTGAGTCTGTGTGTGTATGTGTGTGTGTGAGTCTGTGTGTGTGTGTGTCTGTGTGTGTGTGAGTGTGTGTAATCTGAATGTCTGTCCCCCCCTATCAATTCGAACACGGTGAATGCGAATTGAACGAAATTTGGTACAAAGGTAGCACTAGCAAAGGACACCTCAGTGTCATGTTTTATATCGCCGCCATCTTTACTAAAACTGAATGGCGGCCACTCAAACGTTCAAAACGTAAAATCAAATAACGACTAACCAAATCATCCGATCTCTACCAAATTTGGTAACAACATACCTTCGTATAGGATGCGTCTTGTGACCAAACTACAAGGTCGTCCGCCATACCATTTCAGGATGGCGGCCGTGCGAATTATGCAATCTTTATAATCCATATCATGGGACCCACCAGTTCCGATTATCGAGCCGAGAATCGTTTTAACTGTTCTAAAGGAAGAGGCACGTTCGAAATTAAAAGTTTATTTCGTAATACTATAGTGCAGACGTGATTTTAAAAAGCTGAGCTGATTCAGTAATAAGACAAGATGGCAGCGGATATCTTGTGCCTGACTTATATTTCACTAATTTGAGTATTGAATGCAATATAGCGTACTGATACAAAATAAATAAACTTTGTATGAAATGCTTTATATATAAATAATATACTCCAGTGATGAAATCATTTAGTATAAATCATTATTTGCTAACAAGTTCTATGTAAGTTATTTTATTTAGAACGATATTCGTTGACACAATTAGCTCAGTGGTAGAGCGTTAGCCTATCGGTCAAATGCCTATGGTTCAAACCCGATCAGAGCTAGATTTTTGCTTGAAATGTTATATGTTTATTGTTTTGTAATGACTCAGATGTTTTAAAATTAAGCGTTATATTGGGCATATTATGGTGTAAAATATATATTTAATTAAAACATAATTCGCCAGCAGATTTACTCGAGACATCTAGCTGCCAAAAAGGTAACTGCACGCCGACATACTTATTAACTTCCAGATTTTATTGAAACGTTTCTTCTTCTGGCCGCTAGAATGCACTCGCTTTGTTAGGATTATATTGTTCGATATTTCACCACTAGAAGTCACGACTAGTCTACGTGGGGCTCCATTGATTAATATACCATTGGCATTCTATGCGCATCGAATTTGAAGAATGACAAGATGATACTACGATACATTTTTACTTTTTATTTTAAAGGGTTTGTAACAGCCTATTTTGCGTTACTTGAAAATGTTATTTGAAGTAAAGAACAAAACGATTTCACATAGTAACTGAGTTCAAGCCATTGGTGTTAGTTCAGGTATCAATTACTACTTTTATTTCAGGCAAATAGCAATCGAAAATATCCACATAGTTATACACACGTCTCTGTAGGGTCATGGAAAGATTTGTTAATTCAATTAGGGTTTTCGATTCCCGGTCAATGCATGTGAGATTTTTGAAGTGAAATGCCATGTCCTGTGGTTCGGATTCCTCGTAAAAAGGAGGTCCCGTGGCTCATAATCACAAGATTCACGGCCACGTAAAACTACAATCTTCCTTCCTTTTTTTTTCAATTAGGGTTGTGAAAGCCCTGCACAACCAGACGTGTAAAGACATGCCTCAACTCAAAGTTGGATGTTGCCCACGGCAGGTCGTATATGTAATAATAATAATAATAATAATAATAATAATAATAATAATATATATATATATATATATATATTTTTTTTTAAGGGGAAGAAATGCATTTACGCACAGAGTGTCGGGCTCCTGCTGCTGAGTAGCAGACTACCGACTAAAACTCCCCCTTTACTTCTGAACACTAGCCTGGAACCGTTTAGCACATTAAAACAATAATAATAATAATAATAATAATAATAATAATAATAATAATAATAATAATAATAATAATAATAATGTTATTGGTTTTACATCCCTTTTAACTACTGCTGCTTTTAGAGACACCGGGGTGCCGGAATTTTGGCCCGAAGGGGATCTTAAACGTGCCAGTAAATGTACTGACACGGCTCCCTCGCATTTGTGCACCCTCAAATGCCAGCTGACTGCGCCAGGATACGAACCTGCAACCTAGGGCCCAGCAAGCGAGAACGTTACCGCCGAGCCACGCAGCCAGTCCGGTCGATTATGTCTCCAGATCCATAACATTCTTGAGATACTTCTTATCTTTCTTTCTTTCTTTCTTTCTTTCTTCAATGATGGTAGCAGTTTTTATCTAGATTGTGGCGTTTGGTAGAGGTAAATCGTTTCTATGGCCTTCAACAAAGAATAGTTCTATTATACTCTTTGATAATAACAACGAGTTATAACTATACTCATACATTTAGGAGAAAGTAGGCTATATGTTCTTTACTGAACATCTTGTTTACCATAATATAAATATATCAGAAAGTATGCAAGCCAACAGCTCTATACTTTGCACACGTATAGCACCTGACATTCTAGATTAATTTGGAGTAATTAATACAAGACAGTGCTGACAACATGATTCTATGCCTGCTGATATGTCCAATTTTAAAATACATGTAACTTCTATACTAACAAATGGATTTCATCCAAAATTGGCACAACAAGATATCATAATATTTCAGATTATTTCTGACCAGCACACGCATGGTATTGTTGGCAACATGCTTTTACGCGTGCTGATAGATCCAGTGTCTAACTGCATGTAACGTCCATTGGACTTCAACCAAATTTTGTATTCTGTACCTTAAGAGATGGAACTAAGAATATATTCAGTCACCAGGGCTGCCAACTGTAGTGCTCTATTAGGCTACATTATACCAGGTATATTTTGAACTAATTAGATATTTCGATATTACCAACTTAATTTCGTCATTATTCTAGATAGGTTCATATTCTGTAGAATAATCATTGGCATGAAAAGTAGGCTGCATAGTTCTTAACGGAACTTCTTGTTATAAATATAGATATATATATATATATATATATATATATATATATATCTTTATATATATATAATTCTTCGACACGTGTGTATGTGACTGAACTCCTCCTAAACGACTGAACCGATTTTGATGGAATTTGGTATGTATATTAGGGTGGGTCCATGTATGGTTTAGATTCACAATCTGACCCGGTAGGTGGAATGAACACAATTTTAGAACCACAATTTACACACAATTTTAGAACCACAATATACAGTCAAAAACAGTCGTCATGGAAACCACTAGCCTTGGCCTTCGTGAAAGCTGATGTCTTTGGACGGTTTGTCTCTGCACGTTAGAGCCACCTGGTTGCAACCTGTGCAACTACCGCCATAACATACACTCCGCCCGTGGCGAAAAGTTGTGTTTTATACCAAAGGTGGCAGTGATGTCGAATTCTACTGTTTGTCTCTGCACGTTAGAGCGTTTCAAAGCCCCGTATGCGTTCATATACCATTCATCCGATTGCCATGAAACTTGGGTGATATGTTGAGTAAATCCATTTTACAATAGATAGCACACGAATACATTCAACAAATGAGCGACGACGCGCGCAGCGTTTCAAAAATGTCCCGAATGCGTTCAAATACCATTCGTCCGATAGCGATGAAACTTGGGTGAGATGTTGCGTACACTTACGTGAGGGTTTCTAACTTAGTAAGTCCATTTTACAATGGGTAGCTCACGAGTAGATTCAACAAATGAGCAACGACGCGCGAACTTTTAATAAAAGTCCCGTATGCGTTCATATACCATTCATCCGATTGCAATGAAACTTGGGTGAGATGTTGTGTACACTTACGTGAGGGTTTCTAACTTAGTAAATACATTTCACAGGAGGTTTCGCACGAGTAGATTCAACAAATGAGCGACGACTCGGGAAGCGTTTCAATAAGGTCCCGTATGCGTTCAAATACCATTCGTCCGATTACGATGAAACTTGGGTGAGATGTTGTGTACACCCTACGGAAGATTCATGGCTTAATAAATCCATTTTACAATAGGTAGCGCACGAGTAGATTCAACAAATGTGTGACGGCACGCGAATCATTTCAACAAAGTACCGTATGCGGCCATATACCATTTATCAGATTGCGATGAAACTTTGGTGAATTGTTGTGTACACTCCAGGAAATGTTTCTGTCTTAGTAAATCCAGTTTTTAATAAGTAGCGCACGAATAGATTCAACAAATGAGCGACGACACGCAAAGCGTTTCAAAAAGGTCCCGTATGCGTTCAAATACCATTCGTCCGATAGCGATGAAACTTGGGTGAGATGTTGTGTACACTCCAGGGAAGGCTTCTGGCTTAGTAAATCAATGTCACATTAGGTAGCGCACGACTAGATTCAACAAATGAGTGACGACGCGCGAAGCGTTTCAACAAAATCCCGTATAAGTTAGTTAGTTATTGTTGTTTTAAGGGGCGGAACTACGAGGTCATCTGCCCCCCCCCCAAAAAAGTATAAGTTTATATTCCATTCATAGATTGAGATGGAACTTTGATGAGTTATTGTGTACACTTAAGTGAAGGCTTCTAACTTAGTAATCCATTTCACAGGAGGTTGCGCATGAGTAGATTCAACAAATGAGCGGCGACGTTTGAAGCGTTTCAACAAAGTCCCGTATGTGTTCAAATACCATTCGTCCGATAGCGATGAAACTTGGGTGAGATGTTGTGTACACTTACGTGAGGGTTTCTAACTTAGTAAATCCATTTTATAATAGGTAGTTCACGAGTAGATTCAACAAATGAGCGACGACTCGGGAAGCGTTTCAATAAGGTCCCGTATGCGTTCAAATACCATTCGTCCGATTCCGATGAAACTTGGGTGAGATGTTGTGTACACCCTACGGAAGATTCATGGCTTAATAAATCCATTTTACAATAGGTAGCGCACGAGTAGATTCAACAAATGTGTGACGGCACGCGAATCATTTCAATAAAGTACCGTATGAGTCCATATACCATTTATCCGATCGCGATGAAACTTTGGTGAATTGTTGTGTACACTCCAGAAAATGTTTCTGTCTTAGTAAATCCAGTTTTTAATAAGTAGCGCACGAGTAGATTCAACAAATGAGCGACGGCGCGCGAATCGTTTCCACAATGTCCCGTATGCGGTCATATATCATTCATCCCATTGCGGTCAAACCTTGGTGAATCATTGAGTACACGCCAGAGAAGGTTTCAGGCTTAGTAAATCTATTTTACAATAGGTAGCGCATGAGTAGATTCAACAAATGAGTGACGGCACGCAAATCGTTGAAAGAAAATCACTTATGCGTTCATATGTCATTCATCCGATTCCGATGAAACATTGATGAGTTGTTGTGTACACTTACGTGAAGCTTATTAAGTTAGTAAATCCATTTCACAGTTGGTAGAGCACGAGTAGATACAACAAATGAGTGACAGCGCACGAATCATTTTAACCAAATCCCGTATGCGTTAAAAGCCATTTATCCGTTTGCGATGAAACTTTGGAGAGTTGTTGAGCACGCTCCAACGAATGTTTCTAAATTAGTTAATTCAATTCACGATAGTTTAGAGGCATTTAACAGAAATTGAAAAAAAATTGTGTATCCAAAAGCACTTCAAGAAAAAAGTTACAACACTTTCTTTGATTGGCAGGACAACGTCTGCCGGGTCAGCTTGTATATATATATATACAGGGAGTATTTGATATGATGGAAGTCCTTTACACTGGTGATAGAAGATGGTATTCTAAGCAAATATCTTCATGAAATTAAGTCGGATCTTAATTAGTGTAAGTGGAATTAAATCACAAAAATCGTCTGTCAATGTCTTGGAAACGGGCTTTCACTTCGTTCCCCTCAGCAGCAGAGCTGACTTCTCCCCGTCACCCTCCCCTCCTACGCTGAGGAATGTTGACCAGAGTCTGCAGTTGAGTAAACCTCCTCGCCTTGTCTGCCAATGACATTGAAATACACAAACCGAGCCTATGAACAGCTGATTCACACCTTCATGAGGGAGTGGCTACAAGACTAGTGATGGTGGATCTGTCTAGGATTTTGCCAGCTTCATGGACTATGCATAGAAAATAGATATCCTAAAGATTTGGTAAATTAATTTAAGGAACTGTTGGTCTATCTTTGTGTGAAGATAGTGCAACAACTCTAATAAACATATTAATAATACTAATAATAGTAATAATAGGCTTTTAGACACACTAACTTCTTTTATGTTTCTTTTTGGTATGTCGAGTTGCCAGACTTTAATGTACGTAGGATTTCTTGTATGTGCCATGAAATCCATGGAGATAATCGTATTAGATCCCATTCATTTACTACATGACTGAACGTAGATCGCACCCTCGGGAAGGTTAGCACTCTACCACCAGAACTACACATGTTGACTCTTATTATTATTAGACTATTATTATTATTATTTATTTATTTAGCGTTTGGCTGTACATATCAACATTAGTCAAAAATAGATGTGTATTTACATTATTTACAGTTTCACTTTCAAGTTGTTAATAAAGTCTATCACAGCTGGGCTTGCTTCCACAAAGTCACTGAAGTTGCCACTGTAGGAATGCGTCGGGCAGTCATTCACTATATGCCGTATGGTCTGCCTGGGATCACCAGAACTGCATTCTGGTGAAGATATATATCCCCATTTGTAGAGAAGATCTGCACATCTACCATGGTTTGTTCTTATCCTGTTTAGCGTTGACTATGTTTTCCGGGGTAGATGGAAGCCACTTGGTGGTGTTGTGGAGTTTGTGATATCTTGCAGCTGACTTGGAATGTTTTCCACCAATTCTTCTTTCCAGTTTTGCAGCAGGTTGAAGTTTTGGTTCACCAGGTGTCTCGCTGTCCGGATGGAGGGGTTTCGCGAGCGTAGACGTCTCACTTCAGCAGCAGTGATGTCCTGGTGTATTGGTAGCTGGTAGTTGGCATTTATTTTCTTATACTCCCGGAGTAAGGCATGTTTGCGTCTGAGTTCCGCTGGTGGAATATGACTCAGTGCTGGTAACCAAAATGTTGGTGTTGATTTTACTGTGCCAGATATCATTCTCATTGCCTGATTCAATTGGGCATCGACAAGTTTGGTATAACTGCTATTTAGCCACACTGGAGAACAATACTCAGCTGTTGAGAAGACCAGACTGAGGGCGGTGGTGCGTAAAGTGTCGGCTGACGAACCCCATGTAGTGCCACATAGTTTTTGAAGTATGTTGTTTCTAGACTTCAGTTTTTCTGCCGTTTTCTTCAGGTGTTTCTTGAAGGAGAGAGTTCTGTCTAAGATGACCCCCAGGTAATTGGATTCATTGGTGTGGGTCAAGCGATTTTTACCTAGGTACACTTCTAGTTCACGATTAGCTAGCTTATTGCATAAGTGGAAACATGTCACTGTAGTTTTGCTTGGGTTCGGCTTCAGCCTCCATTTTCGGAAGTACTCATCAAGAATGCGTAGATCAATAGTTAGGGTATGTTCTGTATTTTCGATTTGTCTCTCCTGGGTAGCAATTGCCCAATCATCGGCGTATCCAAACTTTCTTGAACTGGTTGCAGGCATATCGGAGATGTAGAGGCTGAAGAGAAGTGGGGCCAAGACGGAGCCTTGAGGCAATCCATTGTCAAGTTTCTTCTCCTTACTGATGGTGTTTCCCAAAATTACTTGAAATCTGCGATTCATTAACATGTTATCCACAAGTCTGGCTATTCTTCCGCAAGGTATTGTGCGTAGGAGTTTGTAGATCAATTATTATTATTATTAGACTATTATTATTATTATTAGACTATTATTATTATTATTATATTTATAACACTGTATTATAACAATGTATTTGTATTTTATTTTCATTTTCGTGTATTTTCATATGTATTTACATTGTTGATGGACCAATAAATCAACCCCCCCCCCCCCCCTCTCCAGTTAATGGCCACCCGAGGGCTGGAGATGGGATGGGACAATTCACAATATGAACATGTGGTACCGTACTAGTATTAAATCTTGGAAGTAGTTTTCCATGGGTTCCCACTTCTACCCCAGGCAATGTCGGGATTGTTCCTAACTTAAGGCCACGGCCGCCTTCTTCTCAATAATCATAACCGCTGGCAGTGCAGCCCATGAAGGGCCTAGGCCTACCAAGCGACCGCTGTCCAGCCATTTGGCCGACAGATATTAGGGTGACGCGTGGTCAGTGCATCGGGTCCCCTCGGCCATTAATCATGATTTTCCTGACTCGGGCACTGCCTCACTGTCATTCAGCTACTCAATTGCCCTCACGAGGCTTAGTGCACTGCGTTCCAGCCCTCACGTCAGTTTCTAATATCCCTGAAGGAGCCAGGAATCGAACCCAGGGCCTCCAGGTGAGAGGCAGTTGCACTGCCCCAACACCACAGGGCCGGCGCCTTCTTCCGAATCCTCACCTGAATTACAAATACCCACATTACTACAGAAACCACAAAACACAGGTTATCACACAAATTCTACCCACACCCAGCTACATGGGGCTAAATGACCAAAATCGCCAAGCCTCTCAAACAAAACATCAAGTATTTTACTTCCGTCCTAAATGCCTAGTTCTGAACAGACTACGGGATGTCGGAATTTTGTCACACTTCATTTCATTAAGTGAATGTTTTTAGTATTTTCAGAAACTAGTCAACAGAAGGTCCGACACGGACGCCAATGATACATCAGGGCTGAGTATCGAAATTATTTTATACATGAACATCAATCAATGAATTCCACACTTACAAAGTAGGCTACACAATACTACCGGTCCTAACGTCCCAAGCCAATGCGTGCGTTGTCAACAACAACAACAAGAACAACGGCAATGCACATTTTCTTACGAGACGGTAGAGCTCATCCTCATAACAGCTGATAGCCTACCACCCCTCAAGTCAACCGGTAAGGTCAATGCTCCGATTACGTAACAACTTCCACTTCGCGCGTCGTCTCTCCTGGCTCCGCCTCGTTTACCCCAGCCTGCCGCACCACTTTCTGCCTGATTAGTTTTTGAAATAAATAAAAACATTGACTATTTAATGATTAATTATCAATTTCAAGATAGGTGACAAATTTTTTACCTAGGAAGCTTAGAATAGTCTCTTCTATCACCAGTGTAACGGACTTCCATCATATCAAATACACCCTGTATATATATAACTTTCTTGTGGACACGATAACTGCCGTAATTTTGCCCCAATCAGTTTGATTTTTTTACATAATAAGTATTCCATTAAAATCTCGGTCGAGATCGTTAATGGGAAAAATCGGTCGAAGGGGGTGAAAATGGGGGGCTTTTTTTCCAAACAGTGAAAATTCGCTATAACTCTCTTAATACGTGACATATCGAATCCATTCAAAGTTCATAATATGTGTCGGATAAGTGCCAAAAATGTATATCAAATAAGTTTTTTGATAGCACCAACCATTGACCAAAGGGGTGGAAAAAAGTGGTTTTTTCGGGAAACATTAATCATATCTCTCTTAATAGGCACAATATCAAAACCGTACAGAATGGAAAATATTCCCCTAATAATTACCTAAAACTATTGTCTGAAAGAATTTTTGATATGACCCACCATTACGCCAAGGGATGAGAAAAACGATTTCGGAATTAAAGAAAATGCCTAGTGCTATCAGAGGTTACCATGACAACGCTTCTAAATTGATGAGGGATGAGTTATCAGAGGTTGCCAAGACAACGCCATTGACGAGATCACATTAATTTTTAGCCTACTTTTCACACTTTCCAAAAATGAGGAAAAAGTAGACATGAGATCGATCCGGGAAAATGTGTCTGTCTGTCGGTCTGTCCTTCTGTCTGTCTGGCTGGATGACTGTGTGTGTGGGTCCCCCTCTATCAACTCCTAAACGGCTGCAGCAATCGAAACCAAATTTAGTATGAGTAAAGTTGTATACCGGTATATCTCAGGCCCATATTTGAAAAAGATGTCAGTGCTACCAACTGCTGAAATAACGCACTAGAAATTTGAGCACCATGTTGGATATCTTGGAATGTATACATGGGAGCTATTCCAAAATTGGCACTCATGTAGATAATACTATTTTAGTTTAATTTCCAGGAGGCCATATATGATAGTGTTGCCAAAATAATTTTAAACCTTCTGATAGGTCCAATTTTTAAATGCATATAACTTCTACACTATCAATTGGATTTCAACCAAATTTTGTATGTAATATGTGTACATAAACAGATATGACTGAGTGTATTCTTAAGAGCCACCAGGGCTGCCAACTGTTAATAATTGCTCTCTTAATTTTTAACCAAATAACAATATATCAGAAAGTATGCAAGCCGACAGCTTTAAACTATGCACAGGTATATTACCTGACATTTTACATTAATTTGGAGTAACTTATATACGTCAGTTCTACCAACAGGATTATAAGCCTGCTGATAGGGCCAATTTTTAAATACATTTAACTTCTATACTGTCAGTTGGATTTCAACCAAATTTCGTATGTGATATGTGCAACATATCAGATATGACTATAAGTATTCTTAAGAGCAATCAGGGCTGCCAACTGTTAATAAATGGTGTCTATATTTATTACCCTGATATCAATATATCAGAAAGTATGCAAGCCAACGGCTCTATACTTTGCACACGTATAGCACCTGACATTCTAGATTAATTTGGAGTAATTAACATAAGTCAGTGCTGCCAGCATGATTCTAAGCCTGATGATAGCTCCAATTTTAAAATACATGTAACTTCTATACCAACAAATGGATTTCATCCAAAATTTTCACAAAAATATATCATAATATTTCAGATTATTTCTGACCAGCACTCGCATGACATTGTTGCCAACATGCTTTTACGTGTACTAATAGATCCAATGTCTAACTCCATGTAACGTCCTTTGGACTTCAACATTTAGCTTCTATACTGTCAGTTGGATTTCAACCAAATTTCGTATGTGATATGTGCAACATATCAGATATGACTATAAGTATTCTTAAGAGCAATCAGGGCTGCCAACTGTTAATAAATGGTGTCTATATTTATTACCCTGATATCAATATATCAGAAAGTATGCAAGCCAACGGCTCTATACTTTGCACACGTATAGCACCTGACATTCTAGATTAATTTGGAGTAATTAACATAAGTCGGTGCTGCCAGCATGATTCTAAGCCTGATGATAGCTCCAATTTTAAAATACATGTAACTTCTATACCAACAAATGGATTTCATCCAAAATTTTCACAAAAATATATCATAATATTTCAGATTATTTCTGACCAGCACTCGCATGACATTGTTGCCAACATGCTTTTACGTGTACTAATAGATCCAATGTCTAACTCCATGTAACGTCCTTTGGACTTCAACCACATTTTGTATTCTGTACCTTAAGAGATGGAATTAAGAATATATTCAGTCACCAGGGCTGCCAACTGTATTGCTCTATTAGGCTACATTATGCCTAGTATACAGTATTTCGAACTAATTAATACCTTTCGATATTACCAACTTAATTTCTTCATTATTCTAGATAGGTTCATATACAGTAGATTAATCATTGGCATGAATCTCAATTTTAAGAAAAGTAGGCTCTTTAGTTCGAATCGGAACTTCTTGTTCCATCTGACTATGAGGGAAGCGGCTAACTGGTAGCATGCTGAACTTCTATGCCCAAGGTCGCTGGTTCAAAGCCGACCAAAGTCGCCGGATTTTCTAAGAGCGCTAAAAATCCCTCAGCATGCTTTCCTTCGGAGGGGAAGTTACAACGTTCGTTGCAAGTTGCTGGTTGCAGTGGCATCTAGCAGGCAAGTTCACAGCTAGGTGTCGTTGACGGTAGTATGTTTGTACAAGATTAGGTACTACTACTTAAAATTGACCGTCTGCAGACCTTACCTGAATTACAGACTAATACAGTCATCACAATTAACACCGTTTATCAGACAGATTCTATACACACCCAATGTACACGGGGTTAAATGACCACGTTGTCACAGCCCCTAAACTGAGGAACCAACCAACGTCTCTGCGGGAGATAAAATTTTGCGTGAAGGAGTAACAGACTGTTAGATAGTTACACATCAGTTCCAAACCTTGCATAAGGACAGTGTGATCACAAGTAGCCTATAACAAGTAGTTCCGTGAAGAACTATACAGTCTATTTTCATATACTACTTATGTTAACTGCCACTATCAACATACAAAAATTCAGTTTGATTGCTGAAATAGATTCGTAGATATTGAGAAACGACTAAATATTTCGGATGGTCGCCATGTTGGATTTTATATATGTAGGTCCTAGAGTTATGCGCTGTTACATGAAGATTATTGTGTACGGTACGTGTAGCATTCAAAACTTCAATCGCAAGATTAGGACACAAGAAGTAATAAGGAGATTTTAAAATTTCGCACAGCTGCCATCTTGTGGTTATGGAAACAATTGAAATAAATTATATACCAGTGGATTAACATTCGTATAAGGATTTGCTGTACCAAGTTTCACTGCACTCGGATGGTTAAATTGCGAGAAACGTCCATGTGAATATTTATACTTCGCGTCGCCGCCATGTTGGATTTGTCATCACCAGGTTATTTAAAGTCCTATAGGTGAACTTAAGGTCATAGCCCCTATGAACATAAAAAGAACAGTTTGATTGCTATAATAGATTCGTAGATATTCAGAGCCGTCTAAATATTTCGGATGGTCGCCATGTTGGATTGTTAAATGTATAGGCCATAGAGTCATGTACCATTAAAAGAAAATTATAGCGTAGGTTCATTATTCAAACTTTCACTTCGATCGCATGATTACGACACAAGAAATAAAAACTTAATTTTAAAATTCGCACAGCCGCCATCTTGTGGTTATGTAAACAATTGATCTATGTTAGATGTCGGTGCATTACAATGTGTATAAACATATACTGTACCTAGTTTTATTGCGTTTGGTTGGTTACATCGCGAGAAACGTCTATTTAAAAGTCTCGAATTCGCGTGGCCGCCATGTTGGTTTTGTAATTACCGGTTTTTCAAAAGTCACATATGTGAACTTCGAGTAGTTCCCTATATCACCGTAAGAAATTCCAGGGTGATATAGGGAATAGTTTCGGAGATATTGAATGCTGGTGAAATATTTCGCACAGCCGCCATGTTGGATTGGTGAGACGTAACCAAATTTTAAGGGCATGGTCGGGGTCGCCCAGAATAGTACTATGAACTTACCGAGTTTCATTGAAATCGCTCCAGCCGTTTAGAAGTTATTAGGGGACACACACACACACACACACACGGACAAAAGGTGATCTCATAAGCCTATTTTTTCAAAATTGAAAATAGGCTAAAAATGATCCCCAAATGACAAGAAGGTTACCATCCCCGTAAGACAATAAAATGTTCAAAATATGCATAGAATGACGAAAAAAAGTTCATTAACCTCCAATTGTAAAATACTTTCTCGCAATAAATGAGGTCTGATCCTCCTACGAAAACCTGCATATTTTGCCTATTATAGCCTGTCCCCTAGTTTGCCCGGTGAAATCTACCTCCGCCTACCGTCGTGCCGAGAGGATTTTTTTAGTTTCACACAGGTATAATTAGTGGAAGGTTCTTTAACATGCCATAAATCTATGACATGACACCGCCGGCTTTACTTCCCCTCCGAAGGCAGGCATACTGAGGGATATTTAACGCTCTTAAAATGGCTGACGACTTCGGGAATCTGGTCGTTGTACAACACTGCAAATTTCTTACCAGCTGTCACTGAGACAATCCCCAGCAATGGACTACATTTCTACTGAACCCTCTAATTCCTCCCACTCCAGCATTTTCTCCAGGCATTGCGTAACATATCGCGTAAAGAGGACACGCATTTCTGCTGTGTACTTGAAAGTGGATAAACATGCCTGCATTTGTTTATCTGCCAGCGTCGTTCTGTTGTTGAATGCTTTGTAGGGTTATTTCCTTGCCCGACCTTGAGATCCTACTTTCACATCAAGTTCATGAATGAAAACATTCCAACTAGCACGTATGTAGGCCTATATGACACCTTGCCCTGCATAGCCATGCAAGTTAAGTTGCGCACCATGTTCCAAGCTTGACGCTCATGGTGGCCATCCTGAGAGCCGTTTCCCCAGCTTTATTCTTGTTCACAGATCCTCCAGAAATATTGTACATTATTTCGAATCCCCAGGCACCATACCCAATCCTCCACACTGAGAATTAGGTCTACCTTCTGTTGATTCTTTAGGGGCTTTGCGACATCGTGGTCATGTAGCCCCTGTGTACTTCGGTGTGTGTAGAATTTGTCCTATAACATGTGTTATTGTGATGACTGTATTAATGTGTGCATTTGTAATTCAGATGAGGATTGGGAAGGAGCTGGCCGTGGCCTCAAGGGGGGACCAACACCTTTAAGCTCCAAAAATTACATTTTTCAAAAATATCATATTCGAATAGAACGACAATTTCTCTTTCATTCAGTGAAAGAATTGGTTTAATATCTCGAATAGAACCTACGTTATAGTAAAAGTACGATATGACTGACATCTCCCAGAGAACATTAAATTTCCTGTCAATGCCCATTTTAATGAGCAATCTCCATTCTTCAAATTTGACCCTTTTAGAATATTCACTTTATCTATCGAATTATGTTGATAGTATTGGAATTATAAAATTTGCACAAATATAGCTGGAATATTTTTGTCTAATAGTTGTTGTTGTTGTTGTTGTTTGAGTCTTCAGTCTTTTGACTGGTATGATGCAGCCCTCCATGCTTCCCTGTCCTGAGCTAATCGTTCCATCTGTACATAGCTGCCACACCCTACATCCGAGGCAATCTAACATATTCTAACCTGGTTTACCCCTACAGTTCTTATCCTCGACCCTTCCTTCAATAACGAACTTTGCTATTCCTGGGTGTCCTACCAACCTATCTCTTCTCTTCGTTAGCATTAGCAAAGAAAACTAGTTATACAAGAAATAAGAGCCTATGTCTGGAGGAAAACACTGCGAAATCCGGTGAGGAAGGACCAGTTTATGCGGCAGGGGAATTTTAGAACATCCCAACCATGTGAAACTTTCGTCGCTCATTTCCCTTAAGTTCATATTTTTCATTCCGTTTCCCTAATAACTCATGAACTTACAAAGATATTTCAGTGAAGTTTTGTAGTCACATTTCTACAATAGTTATCAACAAAATGTACTAGAATGATTGCCCTAACCATTATAGTTTATTAATAATAAATTATTTACTATGAACATTTTATAGATTTTTAGACCCATTATTTAAAAAAATCTCAAAATAATATTTCTTCTTGAAATATTTCAATCATTCTAGTACATTTTGTTGCCATGACATCTAGGACCACATTAAAAAACATTAATTAAAATGTAACAATATTTCCGAGAGTTACTAAGGAAACCCCATTCTTGTGTATAATATACAGCCGCCATTTTGTGTGCATATAATTATATCCATAATGATGCAATTTTCTAAATATTTAATAGTCGGTCTGTGTTAAAAATGTATTGTATGTAGACTGTGTTAAGTGACAACTGCAAACAGTTTATCAGTGCAAAGAAAATAAATGTTAAACATTCACTATTTTGTTGCTGTCGAAGGTGTAGGTCTCCCCTTAAGTTAGGAACCATTCCAGCATTCGCCTCGAGTTCAAGTGGGAAACCACGGAAAATCACCTCCAAGATAGCTGAGGTGAGAATCGAACCAGCTGTTCTCACTTTTGCCTCACGTGGCTGAGTATACCCCGTTCCAGCCCTCAGACCAGAATTAAATTTCTTGGTAGAGCCGGGAATCGAACCCGGGCCTCTGCGGTGACAGCCAAGAGTTCATTGTGATCGAATAATCCCCGAACGAGTTGTAGGAATTCATATCTGAGAAATTGATGACTAAGGTGACCAAATCCCCAAATTGAATTAACGACAAGTACTCGTAATTCCGAGAAGAACTACTGTAAATTTTACTCCGGTCTGAGGGCTGGAATGGTGTACATTCATCCTCGTGAGGAAACACTGAGAAGACATGGGATCGATTCCCACCTCAGCCATCCTGGAAGTGGATTTCCGTAGTTTCCTCCACGTAAATGCTGGGATGGTTCCTAACTTAAGGCCACGGCTACCTCCTTACAACCCCAATCATTTGCCAAAAGGCATAAACTGACTGGTTGGGATTCAATTAGGTGCAAACCAGGTCAACAGTCTGGTCTATACTGATGTCCTGGTTGTATGACAAAAGCTTACAAATCATCATGGCCACGCATAATGTACCTATTATATTACAGTCACCACAAAAACATAGGTTAACGGACAAATTAAATACACACCCAAGTATGCTGATGATCAAGATGTCCAAACCCCCAAAATGAATTAATATTGTCAGCAGAGCCTGGAATCGAACCCGCAGTTCAGGGATGACAGTCTTAATGCGAGACGGTCTCTGAATATGAGATTTTCACGTTGTGAGGGATTTAGTAGAGGCATTTAACTCAACCATTCTAGAGAGCCAGGAGACTCTTGTTCGAATACAATATGCTTTCAAGTATTTCAGATGTGTGATTTGAAACATAAACCTATTCTATTGTCGGTATTGTGTTGACAGTACCCAGCGTACTTTGAAAACTTTTAAACCGATCAATCAGGACGTAAATGAGCAGCTGTATTGAAACTTATGTATACTAGAACTTTGATTCTCCGGACTAAACAGAGCCGGATTTGATCCGGACTAACGCAAATCAAGGGTACCGAAAAAAAAAACATTATACAATATTTCTTTGAAACTTACCATTATCATTACAAGACTCCACTCGATACTCCCTTAGAATTGTTGCAAGGATTGTCGCAGCCGCTGAAGATATGCACAATCTCAGGGATGCTACAGCGTGTTTGTCTTGTCGGTGTCGTGCCGAATGCGACCCGTGCCGCAAGCGACGCACCAATTTGCCATCGTGCCAAGCACTGATGTATCGGTGGAATCTGGGAATTTCTAACACATCTTTCTGGGGGAGGCGGAAATACTCCGTCATAAAGACTGATCGAAAGACACTATGATCCCTTATTTATCTTGTGGCATGCAACCACTCAACATCTGTGTTCATGGAAGCCTTCCACAGTCAAGCTTGATTTTGAAGTAGCAATGATTTCTGCAATTGAACGTGTCCTACCGCACACACAAATCTCAGGATGTTCATTTCATTTCAGCCAAAGTATATGGCGGAAAATCCAACCAATAGGCCTTACATCGGAGTATAAAGAAAATCAAGAAGTTGCAAAGTCATGCAAAAGATGTGGTAGCGATTACATGACAGTTCGCCTCACTGACGCTTCCACACACTGCCCGAAATACTGACAATTCGCCACAGCCCTTGGACGTGGCTACCTGTTTAATGACTCAGAAATAATCTCGACTGACAGTTCCACACCCCCCCCCCCTAAGGCTATAGGCTTCAGCGATCATCGTTACAGCCACACCAGTGGCAATGCACCTTAACATAATACTCCTCTGGAGTGAAGAAAAGCGCTCGGTCTATGTACTTCATTACTAACACGGTCTCGAAAATATCATTGTGATGTAGTGTAATTTCCATCAAAATAAAATAAATGCAGAGTTTGATTTCCATCACACTTTATCCAGGTTGTGGACAGGCAAAATAATAACAAAAGCGATCATTTTGGTGTGTTTAAAATCGGCTTTCTAGGCTTCGTCAGTTGTTTTGTACTTTTTTTGTTCAACAATGATATTAACCTACTCCTTCTGTGAATAGGCAACTGCCGTCAGAAAACTTTTCATTTTTGTTGTTGTCATTTTCGAACTTTTTCTGAATGTTCTCAATCCGTCCGTCCAGTTTGACATATTTTCGTCTTCTTTTTTTTTCCTTCCATGTTGAGCTCGGACTTTTCAAATGCGCAGTTTGTCTTCTCAGCTTCCGTCTTCAACACTTTGACAACCTCTTTTAATTTGGGATGAGGTCTCCCGTAAGATTGTTGAGTCGGTTGTTCCAGCCCTCAACAGCATTCGTTGTCCTGTGTCGTGCTTGGTGGCAGCTCCACATCTCGATTGGAATGTCTTGGTTATCTTGCCAGTTGTCAACGAAGTAGTCAAAAACTGGCTAAGTTTGGGACTTTCTGGAGCTTGAGAGTGTATTTCTACCCATCCATCGAGCACATCTTCAGGCTTAAAAAACGCAAGTGTTGCGCACATACGGACATGAAGGCTGATTTCGTTATTCTCTCGGTACTCCACCGACAATCCGAGATCCTGTACTTTTCTCCATAAGCATTTTGTCACGTGAAAATGACAGCCTTGGTGGTGGGGTGGAGATGTGTGTGGAAATGTCAGTCGTGATTATTTCTGAGTCATTAAACAGGTAGCCACGTTCAAAACTGTGGCGAATTGTCAGTATTTTGGGCAGTGTGTGCAAGTGTCAGTGTGGTGAACTGTCCAGACACCGTGGCAGCAGCTGGAAACTAGAGATATGCTAATACTGTAGATATATCTCTAGGCTAATATGGGGCTCTGGCAGACTGTACATGTTTCTTAAACATATATAATTTTTTTTTAAAACTAGGAGTAAATTAAGTTAAAACGGCGCACCGTAAAAATTCTTCTCTCGAACAATGGGTCGCATGGGGCACTGTAAGCTACTAGCAGGGTCACTACAACCACGATTTTTGCTGGGTCGCATCAGACACGGTCGCACTTGGCACGTACCAGTAATCGTCTTGTCAGACCAGGCACTGTATAGTGTGTCGTGAAGTGTCAAGGTTACAAAACAAATGTTCCTCTTAAAAATAATACACCTATCAGTACAATTTATGAAACAAATTAAAGTGCATATTTCGATTCTTCGATGGAATCTATTCTAATTAAAACTTAGAGTAAAAATAAATAAATTTTAAATAAATAAATGAATAATTAATTCAAATGCTCCGTTAATCAATGCAAATTATATTCATATTAGTAGTCTACATGTTACGACCCAACAATGGAACCTTCTTCAGAAAATTAGAACAAACCTCATGAAACTAATTTAATAAAACTGCTGAGAAATGAAATTAACTAAAATATATACAGGATGAAATGAAGAAACTGGAACTTTTTGATGAGTAACATCTTTCCGCTCGGTTGCTGGATAGTATTGTGGGGGTGATTTTGAAAATTGGGGACGGAAGTGGATCGGAACGATCGAGCTGGCAGTGCTGGATCGAACGGAAGTATGCACTGCCCGCTCGATCAATCGAACGGAAGTGTACTAGCAGGCAGTGGTGGAAAACGGAAGTATGCACTGCCCGCTTGATCGATCGAACGGAAGTGTACTAGCTGGCAGTGGTGGAAAACGGAAGTATGCACTGCCCGCTTGATCGATTGAACGGAAGTGTACCAGCTGGCAGTGGTGGAAAACGGAAGTATGCACTGCCGGCTCGATCAATCGAACGGAAGTGTACTAGCTGGCAGTGGTGGAAAACGGAAGTATGCACTGCCCGCTCGATCGATCGAATGGAAGTGTACTAGTTGGCAGTGGTGGAACGAACGGAAGTATAAGATGCACTGCCAACTCGATCGATCAATCCAGATGGCAGTGGTACGAGAAACAATGAGCGCGCGGTGTCGGAAATTGATAGACTACCATGACGTATTCTCGGCCATGTGGAATGTATTATGACATACTGAACGGAAAACGCTCATGCGAACTCTGGTGTCAAGTGATTGAAACAAATGACATGGTACATGTTCGAAGTCTTCGTATCAGTGTTTAAATGGTAAAATGCCTTAATATCAAACATTGTTAGTAGTCGGCATTGCCGGTATTATGTTTCTGCACAATGCCTATTCAAATATTAACCCACATAACGGTAATGCAGTCATCAATATAATATAATCGTTGTGGTTATACGAGAATTGAGCAAGGCTTCATGAACTATTACTCAATACATTCTCTTTACTCACAAGAGGGCCAATTCATAAGGCATTTTAAACTCAATTTCACACAGGAACATTATCGAAACAAGCAAAATATAAATGAAACTTAATTCCCTAATGCAGTATTATTGGAACGTGGAAATAAGTCACCATCTTGTGCACAAAATTCGCGCAGTCGAAATAGCCGTGGGGTTAGTGCTTATGACTGTGAATCTAGAGATCTTGGGTTTGAATCCCGGACGGGGTAGATATTTTTGCTACCAGATTATCATTTTAAACGATATTTATCATACCAATACGACTCATTTTAACAGAATCCATATGAAATTACGTGTTGGTCTGTGAATGAAGAGGACCTGTTTATAAGGAATTTAAGGTTATGGGCGGTGTTGCGTCTATCAATCTAGTTGATCCATATCGTATTCTTTATTTAGGCTAGTGCTGGTGGAAGCTACAAATCATCTAATAAAATGAGTTCCGTATTATAAACTACAATATCTGTAAAACACTCCCTTTTACAATAGATTAATATTTGGGCCAATAATAGTATAAAATACCGGTGTATCAACAATTTCACGTGAGGTTTCTTCTATGTCAGATATTACACATCATATGCGACTACTGTAAGGCTCGTTTTTTTTTTTTTTTTTTTTTTCGTTTGGCTTTTGTTGCCCGGAGTGTCCGAGGATATGTTCAGTCCGCCAGAGTTTGTATCTGCTTCTATGCGTACACCCATGGGGTGAGCTACAAGTACCGTCGCGTGTGGGGTGTTGTCTGGGGAGGAATGTGTGAATGTAAGGACGAGGAATTGGAAGGTAGCGGCTCTGGCCTATAGTTAAAGACCAACCCCGGCATTTGCCTGGAAGGAAGATGGGAAACCACAGAAGACCATCTTCAAGGTTGCCGGCGGGGGCATTCGAATCTCCTCGCCTCCCGGATGTTAGCGACTGCCTGCAGCCACGCCGTAACGACCACGACTAACTCACCAGGTTGGAAAACAATGAATAGGAACGATGAAAATATAAACTAAAAAGATTTTTTACGACAATAAATATGTAAAATCTAATGGATGAAATGTAAAATAGTAAAATCAGTTTCAAATAGAATAAAATGGATATCCTTTCAAATAATTCGGTTAAATAAAGGTTCTAAATATTAAAAAACTATTTAAAAAATACACTGGAGATGCATTTTCAAACTGGTCAATGGAGCCGTGATGGATAGTTGTGAAGTTGAAACTGACAGATGGAATTGCGACTTTCACTCTCCATATCTACCAAATTTAAAGCCACAATCGCCGGTCGAATCTCGCTGTAGTCGTTCATAAAATTTTAAATACCTCACATGGATCCAATCACTCCGTGCTGTTACTTGAATGAATCCCTATGTTATAGGTTTTAATTGAAATAAATAGATATCCTTACAACAACATTAATTTTAAAATTGAAATAGAATAATTTTGAATTCTCTTAAATACTACAAAAGCTAAATGAATATTCTCAAAACAAAGTGTAGCCAGATTTAAAAAAATAAATTTTCTTGGATTATTTTCAAAGTAAAGTCCATCCAGTTATCAATATAGAGAACATCGTTTTTAATAGTACATTATGCAACGAGCCTATAATGACAATGATTGAAACATGAGTATGTTTATAAAACGAGCGTATGCGAGTTTTATAATTTCCATACGAGTGTCTTAATTACCATTATAGGCGAGTTGCATACGACTGTTTATGTTCGATGATAATTATTATAACTATTTTATGTTCGAACATAAATATTCATAAATATCTGTCGAGATTTCGCCAGTTTTATGTACTGAACAGAGCGTATGAGACGCAGAGAATGCCTTGTATTTGACCATGGCCTCATCGATTACCCTACTATGACACTAGGGCACGCAGTGAAATTTAAATTATAAGGCCGTGGAACTCAGCGCTGGTGCGATGCTATTCTTATCTAATTGGTCAAACAACTGTTTCTTGAGCTCTGATTGGTGGGAAAAACTGTTTCATAATGAAAAATAGTGTTATAATGAGCGTCATTATAGTACAGTTTTCTGACATATAATAGTCAGGGTCGAACATAAAGAATTTTTCGTTTTTGATATCTGATTGCACGTAGGTATTTTGAATATTCATTTAACTTTTGACGTATTGAACAAAATTCAAAATTATAATGTTACAATTCTTCTTCTTCTTATTCTCCTTCTTCTTCTTATTCTTTCGTTTCACCCTCTTTGGGGTACGTTGAATCAATCATTTCCTTGTACGCTGTTCTTTCCGTAGAGCCCAGTATTTCTTCAGTCTTTCTGAACTTCTTTTCCTCTCTTCTTCCGAGATAATGGGTTTGGATTTTAGTGTAGCTCTGTTTCAATTCATTGATAAAATTAAATGTTTTTGTAATGATATATATTCATTTATGTACAGTTAAGTTATTATTTCTCTAAGTATTAATTTGAAAAGATGCAGTCAGTCTGAGAGACTAGACTTTATATCATTTCAAATGACGCATGCTATAAATGCTACACATGTTAGAAAGGCTCAGGAGGGCTTCTCGCTTCGCTCGAAGCCCCAGGACTCTTTCAACAGACTCCATTACCCATTAACTTAGGCTTCGCGCGCGGGGAACGGAAAGCGGGAGGTGCACTCTGCTGCATGACGTCACGCACTCGCCGTCTCCGTATCGCATAACGCCAGGCCCCAGGAGTAAACTCAGACCTAACAGACTCCATTACCCTTTACCTTAGGCTTCCCGCGCGGGGAACGGAGAGTGGGAGGTGCACTCTGCTGCATGACGTCACGCACTCGCAGTCTCCGTATCGCATAACGCCAGACCCCAGGAGTAAACTCAGACTCGGTGCATATGCACTGAACAACATGATGACGTCATACACGCCGTAACCGTAACGCATAACGGTAGACCAAAGCATAACAATGAAGTCGACAAGATCATTTGAAATGATAATAGATTTTACGTCAGATCTATGCTGAAGAAGACTCTATGGAAGGGTCGAAACATGTACATTAATTCAATACCGTACATATTTCATTAATTGTATTATTTAGGAATCTATAAGACAATGAAAATCCACAGCCTGCTTCCAGTCGTCCGACCGGGTCAGGGAATGGAATGAATGGAGCTCCCATCTAGCGTCGAGGATATGAACTGTGCCGGCTGCCGAAGCCCGTCGCACTCCCCTGGGGCAATGATTAAATGAATGACAGATGAAATGAAATGATAGTGGAGAGTTTTGCTGGAATGAAATTGTGACAGGGAAAACCGGAATAGCCGGAGAAAAACCTGTCTGCCTCCGCTTTGTCCAGCACAAATCTCACATGGAGTGACCGGGATTTGAACCACGGACCCAGCGGTGAATGGCCGGCGTGCTGCCGCCTAAGCCACGGAGGCTCGGAATCTATAAGACAATGCGGAACAATAGACATTGCTTTTTAAACAAATGTTCTGAATAACGAATTATTTAAAATGTAGGCTATGCACAAAATGAGATTTATTAATACGTGTAGATTAACGCTACCAAGCTACCACCGGAATATTATTCAGAGACCACAAATCTAACAAGAGGAGGGTTCGATTCTCACCTCAGCCAGCCTAGAAGTGGTTTTCTGTGGTTTACCCTCACTTATACTCCAGGAAAATGGTTCAACATTCCGTATGTTAAAATTGATGAAAATACCGTAGCGATTTTCATATTTTTGGATAATATTATTCCTTATTTAATTCTGCACAGATTGATATATACATTATATAATGTTCCGACATTTTTCAAGGCCTTATCGGAATTTAAATGGCCACCCTTGCATTGACATTTAACCACCCACTTGAATTTTAAAAGCACTTTTTTTTTCTCAAACTACATTTCATATGCTTCTGGTTCACTTTTCTAACAAACTATTAAAGCTATCATGCTAAAATTTGGTACAGGGATGTAGTATTATATGCACGATAATATAACATTACAACACAATTTCTAACGTGAATACTTTTAATGTTATTCCCAGAAATCCATTGTTTCTATATGGAAATTAATTGCGAATAATTATATTGTCAATTAAAACCATACAAAGTAAGTCAGCATTTTCTCGCGGTGTCATTATATAGCCTGAAGTGTCACCATTAGGTCTCCAAAATATCAAGTTTCTTGGGACAACAATTACCTACAGTAATAATTATTGAAAAAAATCCACAGCCTGCTTCCAGTCTCCGACCGGGTCAGGAATGGAATGAATGAAGCCCCCATCTAGCGGCGAGGATATGAACTGTGCCGGCTGCCGAGGCCTGACGCACTCCTCTGGGGCAATGATTAAATGAATGACAGATGAAATGAAATGACAGTGGAGAGTGTTGCTGGAATGAAATTTTGACAGGGAAAACCGGAGTACCCGGAGAAAAACCTGTCTGCCTCCGTTTTGTCCAGCACAGATCTCACATGGAGTGACCGGGATTTGAACCACGGACCCAGCGGTGAGAGGCCGGCGTGCTGCCGCCTAAGCCACGGAGACTTCAAGTAATAATTATTGATAATTAATTAAAATAATTTATATAATAATTATTAACAAAATACTGACATTATGTATAGGTACTTGTACAGTATGTGATCATAATGTTTCAAAACGATATGTTTCAAATTTCAGATTGTTATCTTTAAAATACATTAGATATTAAATATTATATAAATGCAAGAAAACGTGAAATTTTAACAAACGGGTTCCCTTAAGCCAATGGCCGCCTCCTTCCCAATCTTATCCACAGTTTGCAATTAGGCTGATTTTGGAAGGTATAATAAGGAAATATACGAGAACGTTCATGGCATTTGTAGACTTACAAGAGACTTTTGATAATGTTGATGGGGCTAAATTGTTTGACATTTTGAAAACGACTGGAATAAAGTACAGGGATAGGACGGTGATCTACAATCCATACAGAATCCAGACAGCAGTCATTAGAGCTGAAGGACATGAGAGAGAACCTGGTATTCAGAAAGGTGTAAGGCAAGGCTGCAACTTATCACCCATACTTTTCAATCTTTTCATTGAACAAGCAATGAAGGAAATTGGAGAAAAATTTCAAGTGGGAGTGAAGATTGAAGGAGAAATAATATTTCTACTCTGATATTTGCTGATGACATCGCCACTTTGGCCAACACGCCTGAGGATTTGAATGAGTTTTTGAGTGGTTCGCACTCCGTCTTGAGGAATGAATTTATGATGAAAAAAATATTGGAATGCAGCTGAAATAAATCAGAAACCCCTATGTACATCAAATTGGAAGGTGAAAAGGTAAAGGAAGTAGGAGACTTCTGTTACATAGGAAGCAAAATAGCCAGTGATGGACGAAGCAAAGAGGATATAAAAAGTAGGTTGGCTCAGGCAAGGAAAACATTTCCTCAGGAAATGAATCTGTTGACATCGAATATAGGAGGTCATTTTTGAAAGCCCTTGTCTGGAGCGTGGCACTCTATGGAAGTGAAACTTGGACTGTTAGTGCAGCAGAAAAGAGGAGAATTGAAGCGTTTGAAATGTGGTGTTACAGGAGAAAGATGAATCTCAGATGGGTAGATAGGGTTACAAACGAAGAGGTATTAATTAAGACGAGTGGGAGAGGAGAGATGTTTCTGGCGACTGCTAATGAAGAGAAGAGATAGGTTGGTAGGACACATACTAAGTCACCCAGGAATAGCAAGCTTGGTTACGGAAGGAAGGGTCGAGGACAAGAACTGTAGGGGTAGACCAAGGTTAGAATATGTTAAACAGATTGCCTCGGATGTAGGGTGTGATAGCTAAGTACAGATGAAACGATTAGCTCAGAACAGGGAGGGATGGAAGGCTGCATCAAACCAGACAAAAGACTGAAGACGCAAACAACAACAACAACAACAACAACAACAACAACATCACAATAACACAGGTTATCACACAAATTCCACACACGCCCAAAATACATGGGTTTATATCTCCTCCCCCCAGGGGCTCACATCTAGTGGGACGTGGGTTGGCGACCACGGGGCCCCAGCTGAGTCCGGCATTGCTTCCTCTGACTTGTGCCGGGCTCCTCTCCGTCTTCTTTCCTGTCGACCTCACTTGGTCAACTCTTGTTCTCTTCCGACCCCAACGGTATTAGAGTATCCAAGGCCTAGGGAGTCTCTTTCTTTCCGCCATAATTGGCCCCTGTTTCATCTTTTCTGATACCCTCCTTCTGCGAGGGGTCAGCCTTCTTTTCTTTTCCTGTTATCTCCTGCCTTCTGCTCAAGGCCCTCAAGGAGGCAGGGTGTATGTAGCCCCACCACTTCTGGTGCACCCTAGATATTGCTACATCCTCAGGGGCTCACGGCTGGTGAGTTCGGGAGTTGGCGACCCCGAGGGATTCCTGAGTTGGGTCCGGATTTCCCCCTTTTATCCATTACCTCTGGGGTGGACCCTCTCCTCTTTCACTTCCCTATCTGCCTTTCATGGCTCTCCTTCCTTCCAAGTCCCTCAATCCGCATTCTTCGAGGGTTGAGGGCATTTCTCTTCCTCCTGTGCTTTATTTGCCTTATTCTCCTTTTGTTTTTCATTTCTTCTTCTAGTATATAAGTTAGTAGCTAGTTTTAGTGGTACTGTAGTTTACATTTCATTATCATCTTCACGATCACCCAAACCATTAGGGGCCCATAACCTAGATGTTAGGACCCTTAAAACAACAATTACCATCATCATCATCATCATCATCATCATCACAGCTCCTAAAATAAGCAACAATAAGAACAACATACATTTCGACTTGACCATGAAATTCAGCATTTTGTGTGTGTTGTATGTTGAATGATAGCGCACGGTCACTGAAAGAATATCGTTCTTGACACGTTCAGGTGAGTATAAAGAGGCTTGTTCAGCGTCCAATCGGCAGACACACTCTTCAGCTCTCTCACTGCAATCACTGCTCAACACAGGAAAATGGCACTCTTCAAGGTAAGTTAATCTGCAGTGATCATTTAATGGATAGCGGCTTCGGTGGCTTAGTTGGTAGCATGCTGTGCCCAAGTTAGCGGAATCAAACCTGGCCGAAGACGTTGGATTTTTTAAGAGCGTTAAAATCCTTCAGTAAGCCTTCCTTCGGAGGGTAAGTAAAGCCGGCGGTCCCAAGTCATAGATTTATGGCATGTAAAAGATCCTTCCACAGTCTAAACTTGTGTGGGGCTGAATTTCTAGATTAGATTTCGTTAGAACGCTCTATCAAAGTTCCAACGTTCACTACTAGGTATTATTGATATCTGGTAGCGAAAGTTGGAACTACTTGAAATTGAACGGAACTTGTAGCTCACCATATGGGTGTCCGCTAGAAGCAGCTGCAGCCTCTGGAGAGCAGAACATTTCCTCGGACACTCCCGGCACTAAAAGCCATACGTTAAATAAACAAATAAATATAATGGATATTCTGAGATATGTGTTGTGTTGAAGAATATTCGAACATAAAATACAGTCGAAATTCTATAAGTCGAACTTCGATGTTTCGAAGTAACTTAAAATTCCCGGCGAAGTTCTATTACTCGAATTATATTTTGTTCCCCAGACATAAATAGTACATTATGCAACGAGCCTATAATGACAATAATTAAGACACGAATTTATAATTTCCATACGCTTTTTTCTTCTTTTTTTCGCTATCAATTTACCCTCTCGGCTTTTCCCACGGACTAAGCGAGGGACCCGCCTGTACCGCCACTGAGGGCAGTGTCCTGGAGCTTGAGATTATAGGTCGGGGATACAACTGGGGTGTGTGACCGGGACGACGCGGTGCCCAGATGGCCTCAGCTGTAAAGCGAACAGGGGCCTGTGAAAGGGATAGGAAGAGTGGGAGGGTTTAGCAAGGAAGTGGAAAGGAGGCGGCCGTGTCCTTACGGGATGCAGTGGGAAACCATGGAAAACCACTTCGAGGATGGCTGAGGTGGGAATCGAACCCCCTCTACTCATTTGGGCCACCCGGGGCTGAGTAGACCCCGTTTGAGTCCTCGTACCACTTTTCAAACTTCGTGGCAGAGCCGGGAATCGAACCAAGGACCTCCAGGGTGGCAGCTAATCATGCTGACTGCTACGCTGCGGAGGCGACTATAATTTCCATACGAGTGTTTTAATTACCACTATAGGCGAGTTTCATACGACGGTATATGTTCGACGATAATTATGACTATCTTATGTTCGAACATAAATATTCATAAATATCTGTCGAGATTTCGCCAGTTTTATGTACTGAACAGAGCGCATGAGATGTAGAGAATACCTTGCAGTTGAGCATGGCCTCTTCAAATACCTCACTATGACACTAGCCTGCAGTGGAATTTAAAATAAGAGGCCGGGGAAGTCAGCGCAGATGCGATGATATCCTTACCTAATTGGTCACACAACTGTTTCTTGAGCTCTGATTGGTGGGAGAAACTGTTTCATAATGAAAAATAGTGTTATAATGACCCTCATTATGATACAGTTTTCTGACATACAGTATAATATTTACATCCCGTCGAATATAAATATATGTCTTTGGGTGTAAACGCAGTTCAATTACGTTCTTTAGGTGTGACATGGGAATTACTATACCGATTCAGTTCTGTAGGAAACTTGGACTGTGTATTTATGTCAATTTCCACAGGACTTGGCATTGCACTTCGCAAATCTCACATGCATTGACCGGAAATCAATGCCTGTTCTCTCTGGTAAGAGGCAAACAGCTTGACCGCTTTGCCACCACGCCCCCTTGCCCTACCGACACATTGCTGTTGAGGTTACAGGAGTCATCACTCCAGTAGAAGTACCTTTACCAGACGGATAAATAGTGTCAGTTGGGAAGAGCATCAGTCCGGAAATCCGAAGGCCCCAGGTTTGAGTCCTGGTGGCGTCAGATATTTTAAATCTCTGTTTATCATTTCACCTAACATCAAATATACTACAACTAGCATACACTGACAAGTAGCATTACCAATACTGCAACTAAATAATTGTAAATATTGTAAATATTTTCACCTGTATTTTCAAACATAGATTTTATAGCCTAAGTGTAACGGATCTGATGATGATCGCTTGACGACCGAAACTGGTCATCCTAGTGTATTTAATAATCTCATATACTTTTTTCAGGATTAGGGTAAAACCCAACTCTTTTGGGTACATTCGTGTTGACCGAATGAAAAGCACCAAACTTTAGTTAAACAGACTGAAACCTACAGTACAGACATCGTACTCCGATCCAGTCAATACGCAGTGGAGTAGTTGAGTTATCCTCCTAGCCTCTTCTGCTTGTCAGGAGTGCCTACCCTTCAATCTTAGCACATTACAGAACAGTACATGTATTCCACTGTCGGAGGTAACAGACCAATTTTTGGTGCTTTTGACTGCCGGTCGCAGTGGTGCAGTGGATACGGCGTTGGTCTACTAATCCAAATTTAGCGGGGTCAAACCCGACTGCGGTCGTTGGTGTTTATGGGTGTTTATACGTACCAACTCCATGTCGCTGGCTTCCGACACGTTAAGGAACGCCTGCGGGACGAAATTCTGCCATCCCGGCATCTGTTAAGAACTAAAATTGAGGACGGACGTTAAACACCTGCGGTTATTAATAACTGTTGACTCGATCGTTTCCGGACTATGGGTCCTTATCTTAAAAGGATCCATTTGCCTTCCTCCATCATTCTTGAAAGTTTATAACATCATCACAGATACATCCTGTACGTTACATTGATCTGACAATGGTCAGGATAGCCACTCTCAACGCCGGGAATCGAACCTCTAATCTCCAGACTTGCGATCATGGTGAGCAGTTTAATGCACACGGCTACGCCGTGGGGCATGACGGAAGGGCTACTAATACTACTCCAGGCAAATTTGTCCATCCTCATCCTCTGGACATTTCCTTTTCAGTCGATTTTACCCCCCAAGTTGGTGTTTCCCACGGACTCAGTTAGGGATCCCACCACTACCGTTCTATGGGCAGTGACCTGGAGCTTGGCATATCTGATAGGTTTGGATACAACTGGGAAGGTGTGATCAGCACCCCGTCCAGGCGGCCTCACCTGCAAAGCGAACAGGGGGGGGCGTCATGAGGGATGGGAAGGGAGGGGAAGATTGGGAGGGCCGTGGCCTTAAAGTAGGTAGGCCTACCATCCCGGCATTTGCCCAAAGACGAAGTGGGGAAACCACGGAAAACCACTCAGAGGATGGCTGAGGTGGGAATCGAACTCCCTCTACTCATTTGGACCACCCGAGGCTGAGTAGGCCCCGTTCCAGTCCTCATATCACTTATCCTCTGAACATGTTTTTTTTTTTTTTTTACAGAACTGCAGCGTCTTTCTCATCCTCTCCGTGAGCTTGTCTCTGTTCGCGGTGATCATGTGTGAATGGTCGGGAACACTGAAGTACTGTCCGCACGATATCTGTAGCAGAGTGGATTGTTCCGACAACCCCACAGTGTGTCCAGATGGCTCTCAACTAGTACCCAACACCACATACTGCGGCTGTTGCTCTAGCTGTATCTTGTTCATCGGTAAGTGGATAAGTTTAATGTTACGTCCCTCTAAACTGGTGGCTTCAGTGGCGCAGTTGGTAGCATGCTGAGCTTCTAATCCCAAGATCTCGGGTTAAAATCCGGCCGAAGTTGTCGGATTTTTTAAGAGCGTTAAAAATCCTTCAGTATGTCTTCCTTCGGAGGGGAAGTAAAGCCGGGGGTCCCATGTCATAGATTTATGGCATGTAAAAGATCCTTTCACAGACTAAACTTGTCAAAAGCAAAATTGTTAGGTTAGATTTCGTCAGAACGCTCTATCAAAGTTCCAACGTTCACCACTAGGTACCATTGATATCTGGAGGCGAAAGTTGGAACTACTTGAAATTGAACGGATCTTGTAGCTTACCCTTTAGGGTGTCCGCTGGAAGCAGCTACAGACTCAGGCGAGCCGAACGTGTCCTCGGACACTCCCGGCACTAACAGCCATACGATAAATAAATAAATAACTTGAATTGAAAACAGATAGCACACACTAATACAGTCATCACAATTAACACCGGTTATCAGACAGATTCTGCGCACACCCAAAGTACACGGGGCTACATGACCGCGTTGTCGCAGCCCCTAAACTAAGGAACTGCTGAGGCTATTTAAGACTCCACCGGGGTACCCGAATTTGGACCGGAGAGGATCTTTAATGTGCCGGTAAATCTACTGACACGGTTCCCTCGCATTAGTGCACTGCACTAAGGTTCGATCCTGCAATCTTGGGAACAGAGCGAGAATGTACTCATTTCTCTGTGTCCTGTGCATCACAGACTTTAATTGATACCTAACAATATTCGTCTGTTTCAGAGTATGGCATGAAGTGTGGTGAGTACAGAGAAGACTTGCCATACACTCAAATGTGTCGACCACCCAACTCCTGCGTCAATGGCAAGTGCAGAGATATCCGCCGCCTCAAGAGGAAAGAATCCAAGGATGTATCGCCAAAGAAATAAGAGCCTTAATCCAACATTACTTATTTAACATGACGTCATAAAGGGGTGTAAGACGTATTTCATATTTATTTATTTATTTATTTATTTATTTATTTATTTATATATTTATTATATTAGGTTAAGGAAATTCCGTTATCATGTGGATAGACTAAATTTTGGGCCTCCCTTGATCAATGCAAGTTGTATTTGAGAGTGGACTTACTTTCAATAGATTTATTTTAAAGAAAATAAAATCCGTCCCATATGACTCTTTCTCACGGTAATTCCGAACCACCGAACGTGGCTTTTCACCTAGAAAATCCCACATACATTAATCGGAAATCGAAACCAATTCGCCTTGGATAAACCGCGTATATATTGCATTGTGATTACGGTAAAAAATAGAATTTAATGAGAACATCAGGATGAATCTTAGATGAGGGGAATAAGTTTGCTACTATCAAGTAAAACGCTGTTAATTACTGATGTGTCTTTCTTAAGCGAAGTTGTTCGACAAGAATCACACCAGTGTTTGGGAACGCCACGAACCAAGGGTCCATGCACTAGCAGCTCGTCGTCTTCTGTTCATTCTCACCTCGAACGACTATAGTAACGGGAATCAGAATGAATGGACCGTGTATTTTAGAAAATTTCTTTTTCTTCTTCAATAACGTGTTGAGAATAATTAGTTGGTGAATGACATAAAAAAAGAAAGAAACACTTTTATATGTTTTATATATTGTTACCAATTTTGACGCACTGAATCAGAATCTAACTTACGGTTTAAACGTGTGACGAGAATCAAAGCTATTTTCATCCAGCAGTGCTAAACGTGGTGAAAGTTGAATACAAATTTATAATCGCAGATGCAATAAAATTTACATTAAATTTCAGACCACACAATGTGGGCTATTTGGTTCAAACCCACTTATTACTCCCTAAAAATTAATTACTATTCATTTCACAAACTTCTTATCAGGTCTTCAGCTAAGAACGCATATTTCTCTGAATAGGACTCTGAGATGTAGTGTTTAAAGATTAAATGGCCAGTTTTGTCCCATGTGTGTCAGAGTGAACGTGGTGTATGATTTTGTAATTGTGTGAGTAGAAGTTGATTGTGCAAAACTGGGGATGAGCTTTCATTTTTCAAACTATCCTTTCATATCAGGGTTCAAAATGTAACGTTTACTCACATTAAAGGTATGATTATGTTGTTCATGTTCTGTAAAATATGACTAAAAATGAAATACAATGCACTAGTAGTCTAGACGTCGGTCAGCTGTTCGTCCTCAACCTAACAATACTGTGTGCCCAACGTTTTTGAAACATGTCTTCCAATGGTAATACTGTAGGTAGCTAGCATCTATTGAACTATTATTTTATACTTGTAAATAACTCAGTGTGTTTTGTGTATTTATAAACATGAAAATAAACAAAAACATTTCACATTACTTGTTACGTTATTTGTGATGCATGTGTGGACTATCACATCTCACGCCACATCCCAGCATTCCCTACACCATTCTTTACCGACCAATTATCATCTAGATCAACCATGTGTAACAGTCGGTTCCCGGGCCGTCCCTGGCCCGCTGAACCCTTTCATGCGGCCCGCCTGATCAGTTATTGAAAATGTATTTCTTACGTAATCTTTTAAACTGAAGTAAATTTTGTTTTTCAAACCTCGACAATGCAGTGTGTTCATTTTCTCTTTGAGCTTGGAAATTCTGTTAGGACAATCCCTGGCGCCAATGACAGTCCCCCACTCCATCTCCCATTCGACCTTGCATTGGAAATCGCGCCAGAAACTTGGTACGCGTGCCGCAAAGTTTCTCATAAATATACGAAGTAAAAACAAATGTATTTCCTTATATTATTTATAAAATGAAATTTTGGTTAGTATTATAATAGTCTTGTTTAGTGGCTTTGATGGCGTAGTCGATAGCATGCTGAACTGCTGTGACCAAGGTCATTGTTTCAAACCCGGCCGAAGTCACCGGATTTTTAAGAGCGTTAAAATCCTTCAGTATGCCTTCCTTTGGAGGGAAAGTACCGTAAAGCCTGGGGGCCAATATCAGTGACTTATGGCATGTAAATGAACCTACTACTGCAATTGGTAGTGAGTAGCAAAATTTGTGGGTTATATTTGGCTGGTTAAGAAACGCTCTATCAAGTTCCAACGTTCACCGCTAGGTGTTAGTGACAGTGGCGTCTGGTAGCCAAAGCTGGAACTACTTGAAATTGAACTTTCGTTCATGTTCATTCATTTTATCTCTCATTAACTCCACTCGTGAGGTTGGCGTCAGGAAGGGCATCCGGCCGTAGAAACAATCAGTCACGTGGAATTTCATCGCATCTCATCCATGACCCCGTTGGAAAACGGGATTAATAAGTGGTAGATATAGATTATAACAGAGCCTCCGTGGCTTAGGCGGCATCACGCCGGTCTCTCACCGCTGGGTCCGTGGTTCAAATCCCGGTCACTCGATGTGAGATTTGTGCTGGACAAAGCGGAGGCAGACAGGTTTTTCTCCGGGTACTCCTGTTTTCCCTGTCATAAATTTCATTCCAGCAACACTCTCCACTATCATTTCATTTAATCTGTCATTCATTTAATCATTGCCCCAGGGGAGTGCGACAGGCTTCGGCAACCAGCACAGTCCATATTCTCGCCGCTAGATGGGGGCTTCATTCACTCCATTCCCTGACCTAGTCGGTAGACTGGAAGCAGGCTGTGGATTTTCATTCATGATTATAATATTCTTGTTTTTGTTTTTGTGACGAACGAGTTTCTTGATTGACTGTGGTTACTACGTCGTAAGAAAATATTATGCCAATATTAAATGTTTTTCAGTCGGTAAACACGATTGCACCCAATTGTAATGCGTGATTCCCCAATCCTGAAAAGAAAATGAAATTAATACATGAATTAATTCATGTACCATTCTGTAAATTTTTTCAGGATTTGAGAACCACCCATTAGATTACAATTGTTGACCGACTAAAATATATTAAATTTCGATTGCTAAGGTAACGATGAAAAATGGCTTCCAACAAGATAATAAAATCCGTTTGCGATGTCAGAAAAGTATAACGTTATAGCTATTATGTTAATGAGTATATAAGGTGCGTTCAAAAAGTAACGAGCCGGAGGCTGGTATGCGCAAACCGGTGACGACATCGGCTAATCGTGGCGTGTGTAACGAGGTGTGGTTCCGACCAGAGCGTGGAAGGTCACAGCCCGTCGCTAGAGGGCACGCGTGTACGTCACGTGACGATACAAAGCGAGCAGCAGCATGCATCAATCGTCCAACCAAGACCAAGACAATAGGCCATTCGATATGCTTCCTGGTGTGGTTGAAGGCTGTGGGGCACCCATTGGGCACACACTTTCCGCAAGTGCAGTCGTTCCTTCATGATGGTGTGCACACTTCCGATGCTCAATCCGACCACAACAGCTATGGTGTTCACTGTCACTCGGCAGTCCTGGGTAATGAGCGCATCAACCAGCTGGACGTTGTCATCGGTAATGCAGGGGGTTGTCCCAAACCGGGCATCATCGGCTAACGACACGCGTCCTTCCTTGAAGCGCTTGCGCCACGCCTTGACCCTTGCAAGGGACATGCAGTGTTCGCCGTACACTTGTGACATTCGGCGATGAATGTCCGTTCCCCCTACTCCTTTCGCTGTCAGAAACCGAACAACACCTCTTTGCTCTTCGTTAGACGCCTCCATGTCACTGTTTGCAATGCAACTGGCAGTGTTGGACGATTGATGCATGCTGTTGCTCGCTTTGTATCGTCACGTGACGTGCACGCGTGCCCTCTAGCGACGGGTTGTGATCTTCCACGCTCTGATCGGAACCACACCTCGTTACACACGCCACGATTAGCCGATGTCGTCACCGGTTTGCACATTGCAGCCTCCGGCTGGTTACTTTTTGAACGTACCTTATATATCTATGCAATTTTCTGTAATGTACGTGCCAATGATGGGAGTTAACAATGATCCTCTTTGCAACAATGACTTCCGCGAGACAACGCAGCAGTGTAGTTCATAGTGCAATCACCAGATGTTGGGTACAGAGCGGTACACGTTAGCGTGCGCTCAGTGCTCAGTTTTGTTACAGAGTTGAGTGAAGGTGGTCGTTACACAACAACAATGCGCTCAGTGTGTCGTATGGTAAGCCAAATTTTCGAGTGTAGTGAAGACCCAGCGAGCTTTCAGACGTCAGTACAACGTTAGGGATGTCCTATCACATCGGGGCATTGTTAAATGGTACAACATGTTTTTGGAAAATGGATTGCAGATGCCTCATACAGGTGGAAGGCAGCGTGATAGCAACAAGGAGGAAGATATTCGACAAGCCATGACGCAGAGTCCACGAAAGTCACTCAACCGCTTATCAACAGAGCAGAATACACCATACACAACATGTCACAGGATTGTTAGGCGTTATCTTCCCATGCGTCCATACCGTATGCAACGCCTGCAAGCATTGACACAGCTGAATTACGGAGCTCGACTCGGTTTTGTTGCGACGATGTGTGATTCACGGACGAAGCCACATTCCATCTGAGTGGCCGAGTCAGCACGCATAACTGCATCATTTGGGGAACAGAAAATTCACATGTCTCATACGAACTCGAAAGAGCCAGCCTTGAAGTGAATGTGTGGTGCGGAGTGACCTCTGAGAAAGTCTACGGACCATTCTTTTTTGCGGAGGAGACTGTTCGTGCCGTCAATTATCTTGACTTTATCGAGCAGTATGTGGCCCCTCAATTACAGCAAGATGGGATACTGGACATTATTATCTATCAACAGGATGGTGCTCCACCGCATTGGGCTATCATGGTGAGGGAACAATTAAACCTCATATTCAACGATCGCTGGTGCGGCCGTGATGGACCTATCCCATGGCCTCCTAATAGCCCTGACCTAACTCCTTCAGATTTCTTTGTATGGGGCTACGTAAATGCGACAGTTTATGCACAAAGACCGCAGAATCTGGCTGACCTACGGAGGGAGATTACAGTGGCCTTTCAGCAAATCACTCCAGAAATGTTGCGTGCCACGTGGCGCAACATGGATTCGAGGTATCATTTGTGCCGCGTGCGCAATGGTGGACATGTTGAGTGCTAATGTGCTGTGACACAAACTCCAGACTCTCCTTAACACGTGTGTACCGTTAACAAGCAATAAATGCGCATAGTTTCTTGTGTATAGTGTTTTACTTTTCTGACATCTCAAACGGATGACCCTGTATTATGCTGTTACGAATGCTAGACAGCTTCGTCGCCCCGCATGTGACTCAGGCCGCCCCAGGCTATCCCTGACTGTGTGTTACCAGCGCCTTCCGCAACGGGGTTGCAAGAACAAGGACATGGTCCAGAAGGTTCTTGGCCCGCCTAGTATTGGAAATCTCGAGAAGGTGTGAAACCTGGACTACTCTAGAAACATCAATTGAGTCACCAGCCCCGCTATATATAAAGTGACCTGGCCAGCGAGGGTCGGACTGTGTTTTTGAGCAAGTGCGCGTTTTTACCTGTGCGACAGTATTGTGGTGACGTGACGTGCGAATTACGAAACCAAGTGAGGGTGATTCTCCGGACAGCGAAGCAGTGTGATCATATGGAGGGACTGTGTTTAACACAAGCGTTTAGTGGTGAGTGCCAGACTATCGTAAATAACTGTAGCTTGTGTATGCAAGGAAGTGTTGCAGGTATTTCTACCGAGGCCACCGGTCTCATTAGCGAGGATTAACTGCAAGACCAAGTGAAAGGGGAGTGTTCCCTACAAGAGGAAACTAGAGTGAGATTACTAATTGCTTCTATTTGCTTATTGTGTGGTGTAACTTTCTAGACCTGCAATAAAGCTATTATTTCTTTAAAGGACCATTTGTGTTGTGCTTTTACCCACTGTAATCAAATTAACGAAAGTGCCATTAGGGGTAGCACGTATCAATGCATTATTTAGAAGGAGCCGTGACGCCAGTAAGTCCTCAGAGGTTTGGCTCACCTTGTGTTCCACGTTGCACATATCTGACCTAGATACTAAGCTCCTCATTATCATCAGCATCATCATCATTATGATCGCTACCACAATAGTTCACTAATAGAAGCTCTGAAGCTCTAAAGGGGCTTCGGATTGTCCTATATTTCCCATGCTATTGGGCCTCGGTGGCGTATTTGGTAGCATGCTGGACTGCTGTATCCAAGATAGCGGGTTCAATCCCGGCCGAAGTCGTCGGATATTTTAAGAGCGTTAAAATCCTTCAGTATGCCTCCCTTCGGAGGGGAAGTAAAGCCGGCGGTCTCATGTCATAGATTTATGGCATGTAAAAGATCCTTCCACAGACTAAACTTGTGTGAAACTAAATTTCTAGGTTACATTTCGATGGAACGCTCTATAAAAGTTCCAACGTTCACCACTAGGTATCAGTGATATCTCGTAGCGAAAGTTGGAACTACTTGAAATTGAACGGAACTTGTAGCTCACCCTATGGGTGCCCACTTGAAGCAGCTACAGCCTTTGGTGAGCCGAACATGCCCATAGACACTCCCGGCACAAAAAGCCATACGATAAATAAATATATAAATTAAACTGTTATCCAGCGGCTTCGGTGGCGTAATTGGTAGCATGCTGAGCTTCTATGCCCAAGATCGCGGGTTCAAACCCAGCCGAAATCGTCGGATTTTTTAAGAGCGCTAAAATATCCTCAGTATTCCTTCCTTTGGAGGGGAAGTAAAGCCGGTGGTCCCTTGTCATAGATTTATGGCATGTTAAAGAACCTTCCACTAATTACACCTGTGTGAAGCTAAATTATACAGTATACTGTACGTTAAGAATGTAAACAAGGCTCTTAGGTTCCTACGTTCGTTGCCAGGAGCCGACTGCGGTGGCGTCTAGTAGCTACGTTCTGAACAAGTAGTCGTTGATGGTGGCGTTTGGCGGCAAACGTAGGAACTATTTGAAAAATTCAAAGTCTGCAGTCCTTACTTGAATTAAAAAACAGATAACACACACTAATACAGTTTTTTTTATTTTTAGCGTATGGCTTTTGGTGCCGGGAGTGTCCGAGGACATGTTTGGCTCGCCAGTTTTGTAGCTGCTTCGAGACGGACACCCAATGGGTGAGCTACAAGTACCGTTGCGGAGGAAAGTGGGAATGAAAGGTCGAGGAGTTGGAAGGTAGCGGCTGTGGCCTATAGTTAGGGACCAACCCCGGCATTTGCCTGGAAGGAAGATGGGAAACCACAGAAGACCATCTTCAAGGTTGCCGGCGGGGGAATTCGAACCTCCTCGCCTCCCGGATGTGAGTGACTGCCAGCAGTCATGCCGTAACGACCTCGGCTAACTCACCCGGTACTAATACAGTCATCACAAATAACAACTGTTATCAGACAGATTCTGCACATACCCAAAGTACACGGGGCCTCATGACCGCGTTGTCGCATACCTTAAACTGAGGTACCAACCAACCAAACTATTATCCAACACTTTATTGGACTTTTCCTCCGAAAATATTAACGGGAACTAATCGAATTATTTCAGGGATGTTCATTAAGACAACTTACTTTGACGCTGGCATTTTGAAAATGATTGCATCTTTGAATTTTTCATAAATCTCTTTAAATTACATAACTTTTTACGGCACTGTCATAAACAGTTCCATCTGGCAAAACTAAACTGAAGTAAATTTTGAAAAACGGACGCGTTAAAATATACCACACACAACGAAAAATCACATCTAAAAAAACAAATTCAGGAAATTTTATTTTTAGAAAAACACTTGAGCGAGTAATTAGAATCAAAGATTTCTTCCGAAATTTAGAACATGCCTTTACCATAGGATTCCTCTTCTTCTATTTGAAGCACTAGCATCCATTTTGCTGTGACGGGAGTCCTTCAATTTACCAAAGAGATGGTTATCAGATGGTGCCAAATCAGGAGTGTATTGTGGATATTATAATGTTGTTCATCCCTGGCTTTGGGTAGCGTCGTAGGTTCTGTTTGGTGAGCGGACGTGCACTGTTATGCAACATGAGAACAATCTGCCGATGTGGTTGCTCTCATTGACTGGACAAAGAAAGAGACTTGAATCTTGTTCGTCGAAGTAAGTTACTTCCTCATGTACAGTCCAATCCATGGTCCATAAATCTCATGCAATAAGTGAATGGACTGTGAGGTGTCACATGTTCCTCAAAAGCATTCCATGATTGCTTTGTCCAAGGACGAATTCAAGAGTTTCAATCTCCGCCTAGCCAAATCTACTGTATACGATTTTCTATCCAGCCTAAAAAAATGCACTTATTGCAGCGACATTGGCTTTAATTGTTATTGTACCGATTTTGTAAATCAGTACATAAACATGTTTATCTTCGAGACGCAGTAAGAACTGCAGGTGTGACCGGACAAATTATCATGGGAGCATACACCAAGCCTCTTCTGGGAATTCCTTTCGTCCTTGTTCCTGCACCTGACTATGTTCTATTGGTTAAGTGGGTTCGCCAAGCCCTTTTCTGCCAGGAACTCTACCATTTGTGTGTACGCCTCAGGGCTTCCTCTCAACAGGCTTGTCTTGAATTAGGTTCGTCCCGCCTGATCTCTTATCCTAAATTAAAATCAGGGTATTCTTGAATATCACGAAAATAGGAACATTCACTCCTAGGTTTTTTGCTGTGAACTCAGCTGGCCTACCGAGTCACTTAAATTGGGGCCGTTTCCTCGTGTTCTAATTTTTTTGATATGCTAATATTATTATTATTATTATTATTATTATTATTATTTTGGTTTATCTAAAGGGTAAGGGGGGATAGAGCTGGTATAGTGGTAGCAGAGCATGGTTTGTTCTGTGATCTTGCCATTAGCAAATAATCTTTCCTGCTGACTGATTGCATTAATTAATTAAAATTAAAATCCTGTAATTAACGTAGATGGGGTCCTCCTTACTAATTTTTCTTCTTTCCAATAGGTAGGCTAGTAATTAGAGCATAACCTAATATCTGTTGTGATTTGATATCATGTAAAATAACTTGCTGTGTACACCGGAGACCAAATGAGCAATTCTATCGTCAGCTGTCAGACGAGAAGATCGCTGGGTACTGTAAGTGACAGTGCGCTGAACGGAAGTCAGGACTGCTGAGATAATAATGGCGGAGCTGCGTTGCCAGATTGACGAGTTGACCGGCTGAAAGAATTTTGCACGTGGTGAGTTTTGATATGCTGTTTGTATGATTTGGGGTGGTTGTAAATTCATTCTGTTTCTTGTGAGTAATAGTCCAGCTCAATTTTACTGCGCCTGTGCTAAAAGTACACCTCGGGAAGTGTTGTTTTGACTTAATTGTGTCACGTGTTTGGAAAGAATTAAATGGTTTTCTAGTTGGAAGTAGTTTTGGTAAAATTTAAATTATTGACGTTTTAAATTCTCTTGACAATAGGCTGAAATTGATATGCTTGTATTTCCAGTAAGAATAACTTAGTGTCTGTTTTGATGTGCGTTGAGTGCACGCCTGCTGAATCACGTAGTGATTTTGAACTATCATGGCCGGCGACTGTGGACAAGTTATTATTTTATGTAACTGATGTCAGTAAAAATGTGAATTGCGTGTGTGGATTTATCATCAGCAGGTTCCTTGGGGTAAATCTGTAATTGTTCTTCATAATTGTTAGTGACGTAAGGCTGAAGTTCTGCGATTCGCTGTGCATAATACGTGTGAGGTATAATTGGTAGTTGTCAGCTGTTCGTTAGGCCAAACATTTCAAGTTTTGTTGTCATTTCTTTAGCTGGGGGTTAATTATTTCGCTGTTGGTAGTTCTGTTAAATTAAATTGGACCGTGTGAGTGTTAAAATTTGGTGTTGTCAACTTATTCTGCGTTAAATTAATTCTGGGGAATGGTCGCTTTGCTGTCTATATGTGCGTTCGGTAATTGTGTTTTGAATGATGTTAAGTGTCGAATTGCGTGTGTGCTAATTCAGTATAATTGAATCAGGTGAGTGTTTATGTATGTTTGATTGATGTTTAAGTTTGCTTAGTAATTGGGGAGAGAGTAAATTGTCTTGTTGTGACATGGGATTATAAGGTTAGGCTGTCATCTAAATTGGTCAAATATTTATGATTGCTTTAATATTCAGTATCTTAGTGTGTGTTTCGTTGAGTGACTTACTAAGTGGGATTGTTCTGGGAGGCATTCACCTTCAGGTCCTAATCTCATTTAGGGTGTAAATAAATAAATTCCCCCGATTCGTGTCTTCCGTTTTGGACGTATTTATACGATGTAAGGAGAACTGTGATTTCAGGGCTACAACTACGGGTTGTTTTATCAGGTCTTCACGTGAGTTGATACTACGTTGACGTTATAGTGTCTTGACGATCCGAATACTAACATACTGGTGTAAATGGGGAATTTAGAATTGTTCAGGGAAGGGAGCCTGTGTGTCTGGTGGAGGTATGAATGTATTTCTGTGGTTGATTGTGTTCAGGATGTAAGAGTGTATGTGTGATGCGATTTTAATTGCTGTCCTGACTAGGGATCGAACTGGTTTTCCTTTGGTGTCAAATTTTTTTTCTTCTGTAGTCCTCCAAGTTCTTTTATCCTGCTGATTGAATGAATTAGTCATGTGTGAATGAGTTGATGTAGGTTTGCAATTTGAATTAGGGTGGGAGTAAATTGAGGCCTAATTGCCATTAACGTAAGGTGGATTGTTATTATATTAGTTGTATTAGTAGCATTTTGAACTGAACCTATTATGCAGATGTGCTTCGTACGGGGATCTACTGTCAGGAGTCCAGTTAATTTGGGGTGTGAGTACCATCTTGATTGGGCCCGGGCAGGGTGTATATAGTATTTGCCCGAGTCGAATGACTGAAGGTATGGGACTTCGTTATCTCGGTGACAGGCAAGTTTTTTTTGGGTATTTAGAGGCCACTCGTCCAGTTTGTATGGAGAGTCGAGCCACGATTGCTGAGCTGTCGGTAAGTGTTTCTAATACCATAGGGTATTTTGTGTTCATGATATCTGTGCGACTGCTAATTTGCATAATTGAATGTAACGGGTTATTTTAGTGGGTGGTTAAATCTTATAATGAGATGTTTGAGAAGGATGTGTGATGGATGATGGATGAATGTTAGGAACTGGAGTCCTGTGTTCGAGTTCAAGTGATGAAGTTGCTAGCTCTGGGAATACTTGTTGATTTTTGGTAGTAAAAAAAAATTGTTTGGTAGTTCGGTTGGTGAAAGTTTCCCTTTAGGGAGATGACCCTGCGGTGGCATGCTGAGCTGTCGTTGTATGTCAGCTGCTGTGTTCGCTAGTCTGATTTTGAGATTGTTGAGTTTGCAGTATTTCGATTGGGATTGCATTGGGTAGGCTGGTTCGTTAGTTATTCATAACTTGCAGTCCTTGCTGTTAGGCGGTTAGGTTATTCTATTGTGGTCACATTCTGAAGGGTTGTATGTTCATGAGATTTCATGTAGACTCCGTTAGTTTGGGTGTGTGTGTTCACTTCACAATCAGCTGTTGTAGGCGTTCGGGCATGTTTTGATATTTTTATTCTGGATTTTTCACTTGAGGGTGCTTCAGTGCATTAGTTGGTTAGTTATTTATAACTTGCAGCCTTGATCTGTTAGACCGCTAGCGTTTCTGTTGTAGTCGCAACTCTGAAAAGTTCTGGGTTCGTTAAAATTTTGAGTAGCCCCGTCACCTTGGGTGTGTGTGAGTTTGGCTGTTGCCACCAGATGTTCTGATCGATTGTGAGCCGTAGTGTAAGTCAGTGTCCTGGGGAGGTTACTGGAGTAGTGTCATCTTTTGTGGTAAATAAATTTAAATTCTCTGAGTAATAGTGTGTTGATAGCTTGGCAGTTTTTTTGTGTGTGAGGTTTCAATGTGGTTAGTGCGAGCTGGATTTATGGATTTATTTTGAAGATTTTAACTGCTTCGTGCCTTTTGAAATATAACACCTGTCACTGCTGTGATTTGTAATTCTGGATAATTTAGTGTTGATATTCTGGGAGGGATTCTATTGGGGGTAGTATTTGGTGAGATACAGACACGTGTTGTTAGTCGGGGAGTTTGTGAATTTTGAAATTTTGAGTAGCTTCGTGGAGTTAATGTTTTAAGAACGTTTTCATGACAGTGGTGCGTTTAAGCATCATGGGTTCGATTTGCGTGTGGTCATAAAGTGTCACCCAGTATTTGGATGGTGAACATTAATGGCAGGTGACACACGTCGTTAGTTAGGGATGTCTGTAGTCTGTGGTAACGTTAGTTAGAGAAATTTTCGGGGTTTTGGTTGTCTGTGTTGTGTGATTGGAAGGGGAGCCACGTGCGCTAGGGTGTGTGTGACACTTGGTGGCTGTACGGGTGACGTTGGTGGGTACCCTACCTTGTGTCGAAGGTGTATCTATGTGTTTGTAAAGTGTTGTACTTCATCTTCTGAGGCGGCCTGCCTTTGTGGAGAAGATGTCAAGTACCCTCCGTCGGGTCATGTGTTGATCCGGAGGGACAGCTCAGGTACCGAGCTGATTTACGTCTTGATGGCCAGGGACCCAAGAGTAAATGTTCCTCCCACGTTGGTAAGGGAAAGACCTGTCGTATGAAGGACAGGGCGATATTTGTGTAGTGCGTGAATGACGGTGCATACTGTTTTTATAATTCACGTCAGGCTTGTGAACTGCAGTCTCAGTGCTGTTTTCCTGGTTCGCAAGTTGCGGTATGAATGAGTAATTATGTCTTTGTGTTGTCGCCGGGATCAGTGCCCGGAGACAGTTATGGAGTGGGAGAAATATCGGGCTGACAGTCCGATGGAATTGAGGGTCTTATATTTTAGTGTGAATCGTTCTGCAGAGCCAGTCCTCCGCCTTGTATGAGTCCTTGGCCTTGGGTTCAGTTCTCAGCCCAGGTGCCGGGAGTGTGAATGTGTGTGAATTATGTGGGTGACGTGGTTTTTCCTTGTTTTGTTTGTCTTGCTGCTAGTATGCTTGTGTGATAGGATGTTGTGGTCTCTGTTCCTCCTGTCCTTGGAGGCCACTGAGGGCAGTGTGGGTCAGGAACATGTGAAATTGAGCAAGACATGTAATTTTGTGTTTTTGTGCATATCAAAACGAGCCCTGCGTGAAGCTTTCGGTGCGGTAGGTAATTTGTAATGTGTTAACTTGAGCAATACCACGGGCGGTATAATAAATGTAGTTTTGATGGAATGCCCCGTGCGGCATATTAATGTAATTGCCATTGTGAATTTTGGGAATAGTTACGTGCAGTCCTGATTTCGTGAAGTCGCAGAGAAATGGTCCTTCGGTTTGGTTAAAGTAAATTCATTAAAAAAAAATGTTTAAAATTTTTGGTGGGCAAGTTGCAGGTACTTTGATTTGCGTGTTCTGTAAAAAAAAATCTGGGTTCTGTATACCTTAGTCAAATTTTGGTTATTCTTGCTAAGTATTGTAGTGAACTTTCTTATTAAGCTTGTTAACGTCAGTCTTATCGTGCAGTTGGTTGCCCCTTTCGTGTGATTTTCATACTTCAATGGAACTTTAGTTATGCCCTGGACACTATCTCTTTGCGCAGAACCTTGTTTACGGCCTTAAGTACCCCGTGTGTGACTTGGAGAACTCTTTAGTGAATTTCAATGGCACGCTGATAATTGGTGTGATGTTTTTTTTAATCCTTCCTGGGATAACTTCAGTTGTTTAGGGCTGGTTGACTGGCCTGGAACACTCTTCCCACTAAGGGAACTGTATTTGGACCATACGCTGCTGTTCTGATGTGTGTTTCAGTGGTCACTATGTGGGACGTGTACTACCAATCTGGGCCCAGTTTGGAGGTACCATCTTGGTCCCATGGCATCATTCTACCCGAGGAGATCTACTTCAAGGTCTGCTGGCTGAGATTGGAGTAGCCTCTTCAGCTGCCAAGAGACCAGCTGGACACTGTCACCATGCTTTTCTTCTCCCCATCGTCTTCTTTTGGAGGAGGTGGCTGTACCGATTTTGTAAATCAGTACATAAACATATTTATCTTCGAGACGCAGTAAGAACTTCAGGTGTGACAGGACAAATTATCATGGGAGCATACACCAAGCCTCTTCTGGGAATTCCTTTCGTCCTTGTTCCTGCACCTGACTATGTTCTATTGGAGAAGTGGGTTCGCCAAGCCCTTTTCTGCCAGGAACTCTACCCTTTGTGTGTACGCCTCAGGGCTTCCTCTCAACAGGCTTGTCTTGAATTAGGTTCGTCCCGCCTGATCTCTTATCCTAAATTAAAATCAGGGTGTTCTTGAATATCACGAAAATAGGAACATTCACTCCTAGGTTTTTTTGCTGTGAACTCAGCTGGCCTACCGAGTCACTTAAATTGGGTCCGTTTCCTTGTGTTCAAAATTATATTCTTTTGATATGCTATTATTATTATTATTATTATTATTATTATTATTATTATTATTATAATTATTATTATTTTGGTTTATCTAAAGGGTAAGGGGGGATAGAGCTGGTATAGTTATGGCTGGTATGCTTTCCGTTGCTGCTCTTTGCCTTAAGTACTTCTTCAAATAACTCCACTACTTTGCTTCACTAGCTAGTCTTGCTTACTCCACTTGGCACATTGTAATTAATACACGGATAATAAAAATAATCAAAATAATTAACATAAAATATTTAACATTTTATTTCCAACAACTTTTGTTACAAACAATCATACATTCATTGCACAACAAATTTTCCATTTGGCACGTTTGAGATATAGGCTCACATGGGCATTGGATAACGTAGACTTTGCCTGGACTCGAAATTAGAAAATTCATCAAAAGGGTCACCACTCATACATCCAGTGACACTGGCTACTGGTCTTTTGTAGAAATCGAACCCACCTCTTATCAGTGTTGCCTCACAAGCCTGAGAAGAATTACATTTCGTGGCAGAGCCGGGAATCAAACCCGGACCTCTGATTTCCGAACTGTTTTCTACAGTATCCACCTCAACTCCGAGGGGGTTTGGCGTGGCGGTAGTAACACAGTTTGCCACCTGGCCAAGTGTGGCAGTAGTAACACGATTTGACACCAGGAACCGCCATGGGCAGAGACCATCCAATGACATTAGCCGCTACCACACGAAGTGGTCTGTATTTGTTTGTTTATTTATTTATTTATTTATTTATATGCAGATAATGTGTAAACATAAATGCTGGCCAACCATAAATTAATTTAGCTAATTTGTATTCACCAGCAAAATAATAATCATGAGTATTTATACATATTTTAGTGGCAATTTCCAGCTTTCATCTCTGTCAGGATGTCAAGAGAAATATATCGCACCCCCGGTGCAAAACTGCCACAAGTCAAAAAACATGAATTTTGAAGTATGTGGTACTTATAAATGCCTATTATCAAGTCCGTGTTCTGTAAAACTGCCACTACTCAAATCCTATAATAGCAATTCTACGGCACTGAATAGAAAACTGCCATAACTCAAAATTATTTTTATTGATTAAAACACATAATTATAATCAATGAAAGAATTTTGTATGTTATTGTATAGTACTAGACAATGTTCGAAGTTAGTAATACGGTACTTTCACTTTAATAATGTAAATATTTATATTTTTCCTATTAGCACAAAATCCTTAAATGCTTCTCCTGAAAAAGTGCCCATTTTGACTTGTGGCAGTCTTGCGCCGGGGGTGCGGTATGTTTGGAAAGTTCTGTTGTTCAGAGCACTGAATCAGATTTTATTTAGTGTGTTGTTACTTATACTACTCTACCAGGGAATTGTTACCGCTAGACGTGGAGCGGGCCTGTAGTGTATACAGGGTATTTCTTATAAAATAAGAGCGCCAAGCGGCGGCTTTGTTAACCGCTGCTGCGGTCACCTTGGCCGAGCTTTTGGCGCACCAAGGCCCCCTGCTTTAAGCGTGTGTACAATCCTATATGATGCAGCGGCCTTGCTAGCGTGTGCACAATGCTGAAATCTTACTTTAGTTAGTTAGTTATTGTTGATGAAACCGAAACCCCTATAGTATTGAAAGCGCGCGCATAGTAAATACGATGGCTGTTTTTTTTCTTTTTTCTTCAAGTTTCGATGGACTGTACAAAAATAACAGATTGACATTACCGAACGTGAAAGCGTGCAGTTGCTCAGTCGCCAGTCTAAACCTCAAGTGCTAACATGGTGAGACAGTAATCATTGCAACATCGTATTTTTTATGTAAAACTTATTTTAAGTACGAGTCGGCTCGGCGGGTACGTGATGCATTTGTTCAACAATTTCCTGATGAAGTGTCACCTTCACTAGCACAGATTCACGTAATTGCTAATAAGTTTGACACTACTGGCTCGGTGCTCAATAAAAAACATGCCCGCACACGAACAGTTTTAACAGAGGATGAGCTAGATGACATTGGCGAGAATCTTGAACGGTCTCCGAATAAATCACTCACAAAATTAGCACAAGTAGGGGTTTCGGTTTCATCAACAATAACTAACTAACTAAAGTAAGATTTCAGCATTGTACACACGCTAGCAAGGCCGCTGCATCATATAGGATTGTACACACGTTTAAAGCAGGGGGCCTTGGCGCGCCAAAAGCTCGGCCAAGGTGACCGAAGCAGCGTTTAACAAAGCCGCCGCTTGGCGCTCTTATTTTATATGAAAGACCCTGTACATTACGTCATCTCGCCTCGATATGGCTGCAGCGAGCGGTTGCAGGGCAAGAGGAGAATGCATGTACAATCATACAATGAGAACACACTGCACAGCGCACGACCCAGCTTGAATCAAGGAGTAATATGGAGACGCCCTGCCAGCACTATAGCATACGGGGAGTTGAAGCACTGACCACGCCCCCATACTTGCCCGGCTTGCAGTAAATGGAGCCACAGCAACATTACGAAGGCAGTGATTAAGCCTACGACCGTAAACTTATTTATTAGTGCGATTTAAGTATGATTACCAGTAAAAGATTCGTGTTCAGGTATAGTACGAAGTTGTAAGGTAGGCCTATATGACCATGGAAATCAAGGAATATTTGTTGATCTTTGCTGGCTAGCGTGAAGTGTACGGCAGTCAATAGGCAAATAATCGAGTTACCAGTAGGCCTGCCATTATATTCACGAATATGTATTAAATAAATTAAATACATTTAAGATATTAAGGCATGTGAACTAATTGGGTGGTGGCGTTATTGTTTTTATTGCACAATGTTTTTTTTAAATAGGCCAGTTCATTTCCGGTAACAAAATAAACACGGTCTAGGCTGAGGTTTGAGATCAACAGGCTAAAATTTGCAAATAATAGCATATCAATCTTCTAACACCCACGAGCAATAAATCTAGAGCTCAAGCCACGTTAAAATTAGTTTGGGGTAGGCTAATTAGATTACAGTAATACCGTTCATTAATTGACAATCAGAAACTATTTCCAGTAAGAAACGAAGAAAAATATCCGTAATTAATTCCTAGCAATCAGAATACTTATATTGGTGGACACAAATGCCAATATTTGAACATTTAACGAATGATGCTAGAACTGTTCCGTAAGGTGGCTACTCTAAGGATGAAAACTTAACTCAATAAATGGCAAATAAAGTGCATATACTTGTAAAATGACGTTACTTTGGCAGGTGGGAGTTCTGTTTGTGCAAACATATGCCCCACACGTCGACATTTGGTCCCACACGCGAAATATCACCACTTTTAAGTACGTACGTCACACCATTACATGCTTTTCTTATGGGACTACCGCAATGTTTTGAGCATATGTGAAGGAGTAACTTCTGGCTCCACTTCCTTGCCGTTAGGGCCTCTCCTTATTACTCCTTGGCTTGAATCTTGCACACAAATGACATGCGAAGAGGTTTCGCTGGCGACAACTGCACGTCTATCGCAGGCGAGTGGCTGGGCGGAGCGCATTAGTTCCGATTTCCGCCACCGGTAACAATTCGCTGGTAGGGTAGTGAAAAAAATAATGAAAATCCACAGCCTGCTTCCAGTCTCCGACCGGGTCAAGAATGGAATGAATGAAGCCCCCATCTAGCGGCGAGAATATGGACTGTGCCGGCTGCCGAGGCCTGACGCATTCGTCTGGGGCAATGATTAAATGAATGACAGATGAAATGAAATGATAGTGGAGAGTGTTGCTGGAATGAAATTTTGACAGGGAAAACCGGAGTACCCGGAGAAAAACCTTGTCTGCCTCCGTTTTGGGCAGCACAGATCTCACATGGAGTGACCGGGATATGAACCACGGACCCAGCGGTGAGAGGCCGGCGTGCTGCCGCCTAAGCCACGGAGACTTCAGGTAGGGTAGTACAAGTATGAAAAGAAACTCTCGAGTGAACACTGAGCGGTGAGTCAAGGCCAGGACACGCTCACTGTGACGTGTCATCTGGGGTCAGATGGACTGAAGTGGGAGATGCTTATTGTATGGCCAAGTTATAGTTAGAGCCCTGCTCGGATAAGAAAAACGTTATCCGCATCCGCCCCGCATCCGCACGACTGTTATCCGCATCCGCCCCGCATCCACACGACTGTTATCCGCATCCGCCCCGCATCCGCACGACTGTTATCCGCATCCGCCCCGAATTCGCACGACTGTTATCCGTGTCCGCACGTTTGTTATTCGAATATATTGGCATTATAATAATATTTTTAATTAGATAAAGTATTACAGCAACACATTTCATCCGGCCGTAAAATCCTTCCGTCACAAAGACTTACATTGCATCTCACCCTCGACCTCGTAGGAGAACGGGAATAATAAGGGGTAGACATACATTAAAGCAACGCATTTAGACATTTGGGGAGAAATTCGTTCCCTTAGGCTTTGTATGACAAGTGCTATGTTTAAAATAAATGTTACACAGCCAGAATTGCAACCCTTTCCAGTTCGGAGTGTTAATTATGCTTAATGACATAATTTGAATGAGATAAACTTATATCATCACCTTATATTTGTCATTAAAAAAACCATAACGGTAAACATCCGGGTCCTAGTAATGATATTCCACAAGTACGGATTGTATTCTAAAAACTATCCGCAATTTTCCTCCAAACATTATCCGCAGCTATCCGCTATCCGCATCCGCGCAGGGCGTTGGTTATAGTACACTTGCTCGGGCTTCTTCTCAACACAATCTACACTATTCAGAATGCAAAATTAATGACCAGTGGATCGGATTTCACATGAACAGGAGGTTCCGTGGGTTAAAACCACAAGGCGATGCTTCATAACCTCGATATTATTATTATTATTATTATTATTACTATTATTGTTATCAACATAAGTGGCTCCGGGGACATAGTTGGTAGCATGCTGAACTGCTATGCCCAAAATCGCGGGTTCAAACCTGGCCGAAGTCGTCGGATTTTTAAGAGCGTTAAAATCCTTCAGTATGACTTCCCTCGGAGGGGAAAAAGCCAGAGGGGCCATGTCATAGATTTATGGCATGAATAAGAACCTACCACTACAATTGGCAGTGTGTAGCAAAATTGTAGGTTATTTGGTTTAGAAACGCTCTACCAAGCTCCAACGTTCGCGTGATTAGCTGCCACACCGGAGGTCCGTGGTTCGATTCCCGGCTCTGCCACAACATTTGAAAAGTGGTACGAGGACTGGAACGGGGTCTACTCAGCCTCGGGTGGCCCAAATGAGTAGAGGGGGTTCGATTCCCACCTCAGCCATCCTCGAAGTGCTTTTCCGTGGTTTCCCACTTCATCTTCAGGCAAATGCCGATATAGTACTGGGACCTACCGTAAGGCCACGGCCATCTCCTTCCCACTTCCTTGCCTAACCCTCCCACTCTTCACATCCCTTCATCAGGCCCCTGTTCACTTTGCAGGTGAGGCCACCTGGGCGCAGTGCTGGTCACACACCCCAGTTGTATCCACGTCCTAGAGTCTCAAGCTCCAGGACACTGCTCTTAGTGGCGGTAGAGGTGGGATACCTCGCTTAGTCATTGGGAAAAGCCAACTCTGGAGGGTAAAACGATAACGGAACAAAATAGCAAAAATACACGTAGAAATAATATTACCATAATTATGTCTATATGAATATTATCTCGTTCACAGCAAGAATTCAAGAACCCTCTCATAGAGAGCGTGGCACGTCGCTCCAAAGCGTGTTTTAGAGGAGTCAACTCGTGTAGTTCACTGGCCTGGCGCTAGTCTTCGATATTAACATCACTTGGGTGACTTGTACGTAATCGACAGCACCGTTTCAGTACCGCTAAAGTCAGTGGCTGGTCCAAGCCTTGCGAGGCCCTGGGCGGTATGATAAGGTGGGGCCCACAACAATAGGAAATTAAAAATATCAAATCAAATGGAAAATTGTTTGGAAATAATAATAAAATAAAGGATAGTTACAGTATTTTGAATACACTACAGTACATTTTTTTAATAGTATGAAAGTCCCCTTGAAGAAAATTATGTAATCTATGAAATATTAAAAAATTACTTTGCGACTTTTCTCCCGGCTGAAGTCTTCTTTTATTTCACTGAAATCTAAACTTTCTAAACGGTCACGGGAGGTCATAGCTGCACTGAAAAAAGGAATTTGAATTATATATTAGTTTGAAAAGTGTAATTAATCAATTAATTAATTAATTAGGTCGCCTCCGTAGCGTAGCGGTCAGCATGGTTAGCTGCCGCCCCGGAGGTCCTGGGTTCGATTCCCGGCTCTGCCACGAAATTTGAAAAGTGGTATGAGGACTGGAATGGGGTCTACTCAGCCTCGGGTGGCCCAAATGAGTAGAGGGGGTTCGATTCCCACCTCAGCCATCCTCGAAGTGGTATTCCGTGGTTTCCCACTTCGTCTTCGGGCAAATGCCGGGATGGTACCTACTGTAAGGCCACGGCCGCCTCCTTCCCTCTTCCTAGCCTATCCATCCCAATCTTCCATCCCTTCCAATCCCTCATGAGGCCCCTGTTCGCTTTGCAGGTGAGGCCGCCTGGGCGAAGTGCTGATCACACCTCCCCAGTTGTATCCCTCCTGACCAGATGTTCCAAGCTCCAGGACACTGCCCATAGATGCGGTAGGGGTGAGTTCCCTCGCTGAGTCCGTGGGAACCACCAACCTAGAGGGTAAATTGTCTAAATAAAAAAAAATTAAAAAATTAATTTAATTAAAAAAACTTTATGGGTGTGCTGGAAACCAACAATGCTAATCACTACACCACAAGGTCCTATTAGCTGTTTTGCTGCTGTCAACGAGATTTTCATATTACGGTAATATTATATATATGTTTTTTTTTTTTTTTACTATCAGCAAGTTTTTGAATCCCATGTTTTGGACATTGTTGAATGTCTGGCGATTCACTTTTACTTTGTTCTGATTCCAATCCGACATAATAATAATAATAATAATAATAATAATAATAATAATAATAATAATAATAATAATAATAATAATAATAATAATAATAATAATAACCCCTGGCACTACAGCCCGTGAAGGGCCTAGGCCTACCAAGCAACCGCTGCCCAGCCATTTGGCCTGTAGATAATTGGGGTGACCCGTGATCAGCGCATCAGGTCCCCTAGGCCGTTAATCTTGGTTGTCGTTATTGGGGCTCTGCCTCACTCTCAGACAGCTACTCAATTGTCCTCACGAGGCCGAGTGCACCCCGTTCCAGCCCTCACGTCAGTTTCTAAAATCCCTGACGGAGCCAGGAATCGATCCCGGGGCCTCTGGGTGAGAGGCAGACGCGCTACCCCAACACCACTGGGCCAATCTGACATCCTATTAAGGATATATGGATTCGTATCATGAATATGGTTGTGTTTGGGCACTAATGTGGCAGACAGCTATTTATTCATTGGTACTGTATTACATACCTCTATTTATACTAGAGAAGGTTTAATCAATCGCAATTTGTGTTAATCCATCGTTAGAAACGGCACTTTCAAAACAATTACATGTCGAACTCTAATCGTTTCGAATAAAGGAATGTAAATGAAAGTTAGTTAAAATTAAGTGTCAGCGTCGACGTGGTAAAAATACAGGTAATTTCGTATTCAGTCGGGAATTAGGAAATATCGTATTGAAAGTTATCGTGCATCAAATATATATATTTTCAAGTTAACAGCTGGCATTTTGCGTAAAGATTTACAGCTCAATGCTCACTCTAGAGTTTCTTTTCCTACTTGTATAAGTTACTACACACTAAATACAATCTGATTCAGTGCTCTGAACAACAGAACTTTCCAAACATAGATTTCTCATGTTTACCTGAAAAATGCCACTAAAATATTTATGATTATTATTTTGCTGGTCAATACAAATTAGCTAAATTAACTGATGGTTGACGAAGCCTCCGTGGCTTAGGCGGCAGCACGCCGGCCTCTCACCACTGGGTCCGTGGCTCAAATCCCGGTCACTCCATGTGAGATATGTGCTGGACAAAACGGAGGCAGACAGGTTTTTCTCCGGGTACTCCGGTTTTCCCTGTCAAAATTTCATTCCAGCAACACTCTCCACTATCATTTCATTTCATTTGTCATTCATTTAATCATTGTCCCAGAGGAGTGCGTCAGGCCTCGGCAGCCGGCACAGTTCATAACCTCGCCGCTAGATGGGGGCTTCATTCATTCCATTCCTGACCCGGTCGGAGACCGGAAGCAGGCTGTGGATTTTCATTTCAACTGATGGTTGACCAGAATTTATGTTTACACATTATCCGCAAGAAACAAAATGAATAAATACATACATACAGACCACCTCGTGTTGTAGCGGCTAACATAATTGACTGTCTACCTAGAGGACAGGGGCAGATGACCTCGTAATTCCGCCCCTTAAAACCACAATAACTATCTAGCTACCTAGAGGTCTTGCTTGTGAGGCAAAACTGATAAGAAGTGGGTTCGATTTCTACATCAGCCATCCTGGAAGTGGATTTCCGCGGTTTCCCATTTATGCTCTATTCCAGGCAAATGAGGACAGCTGACCTCAATGTTCCAACCCTAAAAATGACAATAACTAATAGTCCAGGAAAATTCCAGGATGGTCACTAATTTGAGGCCATGGATGCCTCATTGACAATCCTCACCTAAGTTACAAATACACACACTCACACACACTCTCTATCTATTTCAGACAATTATTTTAATATATATACAATGCACACATCCACGTACCTGGGGCTAAATTATCACAATGTCCAAGCCCCTCAAATGAAACAACATACATACCTACATACATACAAACATACATATGAGGTGCGTTCAAAACGTAACGAGCCGGAGGCTGGAATGCGCAAACTGGTGACTGCATCGACTAATCGTGGCGTGTGCAACGAGGTGAGGTTCCGACCAGAGCGTGGAAGGTCACAGACCGTCGCTAGAGGGCACGCATGCATGTCACGTGACGATACAAAGCGAGCAGCAGCATGCATCAATCGTCCAACGCTGCCAGTCGCATTGCAAACAGTGACATGGAGGCATCAAACGAAGAGCAAAGAGGTGTTGTTCGGTTTCTGACAGCGGAAGGAGTAGGGGGAACGGACATTCATCGCCGAATGTCACAAGTGTACGGCGAACACTTCATGTCCCTTGCAAGGGTCAAGGCATGGCACAAGCGCTTCAGGGAAGGATGGGTGTCGTTAGCCAACGATGCCTGGTCTGGGGCACCCCCCTGCATTACCGATGACAAGGTCCAGCTGGTTGATGCACTCACTACCCAGGACCGCCGAGTGACAGTGAACGTAATAGCCGCCGTGGTCGCTCCACGACATTGCACGACCTCATACGGCCAACACAATCGGGGCACTCCTGCAGAAATTCAAATGGGAGGTTCTCGGCCACCCTCCATACAGTCCAGACCTCTCTCCCTGTGGTTACGCCATGTTTGGTCCCCTGAAAAGGGCTCTGCGGGGCCAACGATTCGCCTCGGACTTCGACGTCCAGCTGTACGTGCGGAACTGGGTCACATCGCAGCCCAGGGAATTTTATGAGACAGCCATTCACCACCTCGTGTCACAGTGGGACAAGTACCTCAACAGCCAGGGCCAATACTTCTAACATACAGGTACTGGTTTCTGTGATTATGCCTTCGGCTCGTTACTTTTTGAACGCACCTTATACATACATACAGTACGTATTGAAACCCATTCCAATACGAACTGAAAGTTATTCATGTATATGGGAATTGTACTGAATACTGAAGGTACTGAAATTGTTTTGAACTCGGCATGTAAAAATAAATTTGTCCACTGTATGTTGTAGGCTACTGTATGAAGTCATGTCGGTGCACTCTTATCGACTGCTTCATTGGAGAGCATGCGGGACAATGGACACAGTAGTCATCGGACATCATACGATCTCATTTCACTGTTCCCATCGTCTGTTGACGGTCCTTGTACCAGGTGCTCGGGCCACTAACTCTACCTGAAAGTACAGAAACATTAAACGATGATTTGCATAATATAATATTTATCCTAAATAATAAAGTTGGCAAACATAATCAAAGAGTCTTTATCTGGCACAACATCCGAAGTGAAGTTCATGGGAGAACTATTCCGATCGTTTGAAATCAAGACAGGCGGACTTTCTCCTCTACTATTCAACTGCATCACGGATAAGATTGTACGAATTTAGAACTCAGAGCATATAAATCAAGGCATAATCCCGATCTGCTTAGGGATGACTTTGCGATACTCTCTGAATGCCCAAGGAAAGCTATCACTCAGATTAACCTCTAAGTAATGATCGCCGGCAAGACGGGACTCAGGATCTCGATAGGGAAAACCGAGTTCATATGAATGACAAAAAAGGACCGAAATTCCTTGACACGGAGATAGAGTGGATTCAGAGGGTAAACGAATTTATATATCTTTTTGAAATAATTCAGAAGAATGGTCTAGAAAAAGCTGTGGCAGGCGGTAGGATCTCAAAAATGGAGATAGCATATGGGCTTACTAAAAACATCTACAATATGAAATGTACGAGGCACGTCCAGAAAGTAAGTTCCGTTTGGTAATAAAATTGAATTGTGTGCAGATACAGAAAAAATATTTATTGCACAACATTCTACACCACTTAAACTACTTTTCCACATAACTGCCGAACTTTTGCAGGCATTTGTCATAGCGTGGCACAAGTTTTTGGATACCTTCTTCATAGAAGTTTGCCGCCGACAGTAAACGAGAGTGAAGACTCCCCTGTAAGATATCCTACCGTTTGGCAACCACTGTTAGGCAAATTGCGTGCTTACCAGGAGAACTGCGTATGTTTAGGAGTTCTCCTGACCACATACGCAATTTGCCTAACAGTGGTGGCCAAACGGTAGGATATCTTACAGGGGAGTCTTCACTCTCGTGTACGGTCGGCGTCAAACATCTATGAAGAAGGTATCCAAACACTATGACAAATGCCTGCAAAAGTTCGGCAGTTATGTGGAAAAGTAGTTTACGAGGTGCAAATGTTGTGCAATAAATAATTTTTCTGTATCTGTACACAATTCAATTTTATTACTAAACGGAACTTACTTTCTGGATGTGCCTCGTATATCCTGGAACGCCGAAATAAAGCACTACAGCACTGTGGTCAAAATACAATGCCTGTACGCCAGCGAATGCCTTTCGATGAACTACAAGTTAGAGAACTTGGAGGTCCTGGAAAGGAGAATCCTACGGAAAATCATGGGCCCAATCCAGGCTGAAGCCGATGGAAACTTCGGAGCAACATCGATGTCTATAAGAATATAAAAAAACATCTCTGAGATCATGAGGAAACGGAGGCTAATATTTCCTGGACACCTTTACAGAATGGACAAATCCAAATTAACCAAACAATTATTTGACTACTTGTGGGACAAGAAGACCACGATCATGGATTAGAGAAACTCGGAAAGACATGAGAAGATCTAACATCCCGGAGGACCAAATGTTAAAAAGGGATACGTTTCGAAACAGTATACTCGACCTGGAAGGGTTTCAAGAGGAGATACGTGCTATAAAGACCGGAACAGCTTGGACGAAAAACCAACGGCAGCAGCACAGCGAACGTATGAAGGAGTAGGCCTACTGGGGGCTGAGGAAATTACTGACAAAGCATAAATAGTGAAATTGTAGCGTGATCCTAAGTGGTGAATTCGCAAATAAAAATGATAATAATAATAATAATAATAATTGCAACAAACGAATTACCTTTGAACTACTCGTTTATAGGCAGATGCTATCTTACTTGCATAATAATAATTCTTTTCTGTTTCACAATATTTTAAAAAGGGCTGTTATTATAGCCTACACGATGCGGAGACTATATCCGTCATATTTTTAAAACTATGTCTCTCATTCGTTTTGTCCTGAATGAACGGATTGACCACCTCGTGGTGTAGCGACTAGCGTTCTTGGCTGTCACCCCGAAGTCCGAGTTCGATTCACGTTTCTGCCAAAAACATTATAATTGTGGTGTGAGGACTGGATACACGCAGCCTCGTGAGGCAAACTGAGAAGAAGAGGATCCATTCCTACCTCATCCTTCCTTGGTTTCCCCACTTCTACTCCAGGTGAATGCTGGGTTAGTTCATAACTTAAGGCCACGGCCACCTCCTTCCCAATCCTTTCCCCAATTTATAAATACACACACTAGTGCAGCCACCACAGGTTATCACACAAATTACCCACATATCTAAATACACGGCGCTATATGATCATGATGTCGCAGCCCTTTAAATAAGCAACACCAACAACATTGAATACACGGTGGAACTAATAAACCCTTTTGCTATGAAACGCATCAACATTAAACCACCTATAAACTTCCAGATGATCCCTCTATTTAAACCCTTACGTATGAACTCAGAAATGACATTATTTGTAACCTCGAGAACACCTCCTTTCATCCAGAGGAGAGAAGAAAACGTTTCACTCTACAGGTACAACGTTCAGGTCTACTGCGCATGTGCGTGGCACATTATCAAAAAATAATAATTGCGAGTGCTAAGCCGCGGGTGAAAGCTAGTTTAAAAGACTATATATTTTCTAGCATGTCGGAGGTGGGTATGCGGATGAAGTTGACTGTAGATCATCTTAACAAGAGGAGTCAATCAGGTCTCGAAATAAGTTTATCAGATTTGGTTGATAAAGTGGGATTCTATTACTGGAGGGAGGCCGGCGGCCAACTGTCAGGCGCACGCGCCTTCCACCAGCTAACTGAGCTTGGGCCGCAGGGTTGCTAACCAGGGTCATTAAAGTCATTAAGTCACTAAACTTTCATCAACGAGGGTGTGTAGTGTCAGCGCACAGATAAGAAGGTAACATAAACAACAGCTGCAAGATTTAATTAAAGAGGCACCGATGTTTTTATATTTCTTTGGAATCTGGATGACCTCACGTCACCATTTAAAGATTAGAACTTATATTTTCACAGAAGATACTAAAAATGTTCTCCTTCAGCTGACAGACATTAACTTTGGAAGTTACATCGTTACATTATGTATCTACTCCTATTCCCCCCTGAATGTGTACTGCAATTAATCGAAGCACGGAGCTAAGTCCGTTTGATGTTCAATTGTGGGTTAATTTAAAATACAACGTGTACATATCAAATACCCGTACTCTAGTGGAGCTGGAGAACAATATACGGCAGCAGATATCCCTCACAACAGAAGGGAATTACAACGTGTAAACGCTAATTTATTTACACGGTACAACGCCTGTCTGTCAGCTTAAGGATAACACTCTCAGCATCTCCTGATGATAGGTAAGTTCTTTAATCATGATTTTCTGGTGAATTTACCATTAATTAATGCACTTTGTCACGGTTTCCATCTGCACACAATCCACGGTGCGAGTTCGGTTGGCAGGCAGCAGGCGCGCGCGCCCGGCCCCACTTCATCAAAAAAATCTCCTGTACTTTATTCCTGACACAGTACTTACCTTTGTTTGTGATCAGTTTCTCACTTCCACATGGCACGGTACATGGCGAGTGTCTTGGCGGAGTAAGGGTGAGCTAACCTCGACACGTAGAGAGGCCTCATCCCTCTGCGGAACAGAGCACTGCTCAAACAGTGGCCCCCGATACACTCCAGGGGCGGTCTGCACATCGTGGTGGGTACCTGGGGAAACTGCATCTTATAGTCGCCACAAGCTCTGCCTTGATCTGAAACAGAATATTTAATTTTTTGAAAGTCGCTTATCCTCCCTGCTTGGCTTCACCCTCGGACTCTGTGAGGGATCATTCCTCTACCGTCACAAGGACGATGTCTTGGAGCTGGACACACTTTGTCAGCAGATACAACTGGGGATGGTGACAGGTGACCGCTAACTTGGGACTAATTAAGGAAGGCTCAGGGAAGGGATTTTGGAAGCAAGTCGGCCGTGGAACTGCTGAAAGGCATTTGCCTGGTGGTGAAAATGCGAAACCACGAAAACCATTTTCAAGGTAACTGAGGTGCGATTCGAACCCACGCTCTCCCGATGCCAGCGAGACACGAGCTAGCGCGTTAGTGTTCGTGGCAACCGTGGCCGGTATATTAATAATAATATTTTATTATTATTATTTTTTAGGGGAAGAAATGCATTTACGCACATAGTGTCGGGCTCCTGAGCAGCAGACTACCGATTAAAACTCCCCCGTTACTTCTGAACACTAGCCTGGAACCGTTTATCACATTACTTCAGGCTAGAGTCATTTTATATTTGCCCATAGGGCACTCGTCCGTAATGAATTATCTTCAGTGACAATCCAGATCCGTCTCCTTTGTTCGGAGGATATCTTGAACAAAACTTGCTACCAGTCTTCATTTTGTAGCATCACTGTAACAATATTGTCCGGGGATATCTCTACATCAATGTGATCATGAAGAGACTGCCTATTTTGGACCCACCGTCCACAAGAGAAGAATGTGTGATTAGCATTATCTAATTCATTGATACAGTAGATGCAATCTGATGAATCCACCTTCCCCATCTTAATAATAATAATAATAATAATAATAATAATAATAATAATAATAATAATAATAATAATAATAATGTATGAACAGGTGTGGAGCTTGAAAACAATATTACAAATGGGAAAATGTAGAAATACAGTAATAACATTCGTCGACTTCAGAAAAGCGTATGACTCTGTAGACCGCGAAACCCTTTCTATGATCATGAAAGAATTCGGGATAGACAGAAAGACCCGAAAAATCATTGAACAGACGCTTACAGAAACTATGTCCAAAGTGAAATTTATGGGTGAAATATCGGAGCCCTTTCTAATCATAACTGGAGTTCGACAGGGGGACGGATTATCCCCAATGCTATTTAATATTGTTCTAGAAAAGATCATTAGGGAATGGGAACCTCATGTAAAAGGCATTCAAATTGGAATAAAAAAAGAGAACCGTCTTACAGTCAAGTACCTCGCTTTTGCGGACGATATTGCCATTATCACTAACACCAGATATGAAGCCATACACGCAGTGGAAAAATTACATGAAATTGCTCAAAGAACCGGACTACAAATTTCTTATGAAAAAACCCACTATATGGAAAGACGGCCAGAAAATAACTCTTCTTTAATCACACAATACGGTAAAATAACACAAGTCCCCCATTTTAAATACCATGGTGAAATCACACAGTCCTCTGGACTAAACCGAATCGCCAATGAACAAAGAATCACCAAACTACAGAAGGCCTAAAAGCTAACGTGGGCTCACTACAACCAGAAGTGCATCTCGTTAGACGCAAAATTAAGGCACTATACAACGGTGATTCTTCCGGAAGCAACTTACGCAGCCGAAACAATGGTAATCGACGGTCATTCCAAAATTAAGGATATAGAAAAACAGGAAAGGAAAATTCTCAGAAAGATTTACGGGGCAGTTAATAATAACGGTATTTGGATGAAGAGACCTCAAAGCGAACTCTACCGAAAGATCCACACGATAACGGAAGTAATCAGAAAACGCCGAGTACAGTTTTATACACACATTTACAGGATGGAAAATTTCAGAACGGCGAAGAAATTGCTCAACGTTATAACACGGAGTAAGGGTGGCACGAAGTGGCTGACAGAGGTTCAGAGGGACCTACAACAGGTCAACATTGAAAACCTTGAGGACCGCACCGAGTGCAGGAATAAAATCAAAAATGTTAAGTTTAATCAGAGACCGTCACGACAGCCTGGAAGAAAGAGGACAGCTGAGCGGAAGAAGGAGCATTCTGAGAGGATGAAGAGATTTTGGGAAGAGAAGCGGGAAAACGCCAGGAGATGAAATCATGTATTCAAGTTCAATCGCTCTCATAAAGTGGAACAAACGATTAAATAATAATAAATAAATAAATAATAATGTATGTTTACCCCTTATTATTCCCGTTTTCAACGGAGTCGGGAATGAGAAGCGATGAAGTCTTGGTGGCGATGGTTTTTACGGCCGGATGCCCTTCCTGACGTCAACCTCAGGAGAGGAGTTAATGAGAGATGAAATGAATGAGACTGGGCAAGGATATGAAAGGAAGCGTCCGTGGCCTGTCATCAGGTACCGTCCTAACATTTGCCTGGAGTTGTAATGGGGAACCACGGAAAACAATTTCAAGGACGGCTGATGGAGGGGTTCAAACCCACGACTTGCCAAGTCCACAGATAACTTGACCCCATGGCTAGCGCTGCGCGTTAGTGAGCGTAGCTACCGTTATCGGTAATGTATGTATGTCTACCCCTTATTATTCCCGTTTTTCCAACGGGGTCGGGGATGAGAAGCGATGAAGTCTTGGTGGCGATGGTTTTTACGGCCGGATGCCCTTCCTGACGCCAACCTCATGAGAGGAGTTAATGAGAGATGAAATGAATGATGGTGAATGAAACTGGGCAAGGATATGGAAGGAAGCGGCCGTGGCCTGTGAGAAGGTACCGTCCCAGCATTTTCCTGGTGTTGAAAATGGGAAACCACGGGAAACCATTTCAAGGACGGCCGACGGTGGGGCTCGAACCCACGCGTCTACCGAGTCAGCAGAGAGTTTGGCCCCATGACCTAATGCTGCTCTTTAACCAGCGTAGCCACTACTGTCGGTTGTCGGTAATAATAATAATAATTATTATAACAATAGTAACAATATGGGTGTAATGTCACATTTAACAATTATGGTATTAGAGACACTAGAGTGTCAGAACTTTCCTTTAGGCCAAGGGTTCTCAACTGGTGGGTGGGGGGTCGCGAGATACGGAGCAAAAGTAAAAGAAATGAGTTATTGCTGTAGATTTTTATTAAAAGAAGAATACACTCACATTGTATTAAACTTTTACGTTTTTTTATTCTATTATGAGAAACTTGAGCTTGTTTGGACTTAACCAGTTTTTGAATTAATGTTCATTAATATTAGTTACATGTGTGTTTTATGAATATAACTTAACAATTATTGTTATGTTTTAATTATTGTTTTAACGTTAAAACTTGGGGGGGGGGGGATGGGGGAGGGGTCGCCAAAATGATCAGCCTACAAAGGGGGTCACAGTGTCTTAAAGGTTGAGAACCCTTGCTCTAGGCGGTACCTTAAACATGCTAGTAAATCTGCTGACAAGAGGTTGCTGTATTTAACCTTTCAACTGCTATGTATTTCCATACGAATTAACATCTCTGTGATGAGTTATTTTCACACATCTTAGCTCCATTCTACAACAATGCCCTAAATAGTTGTAACATATTGTATAAGGTGCGTTCAAAAAGTAACGAGCCGGAGGCTGGAATGTGCAAACCGGTGGCGATATCGGCTAATCGTGGCGTGTGTAACGAGGTGTGGTTCCGACCAGAGCGTGGAAGGTCACAGCCCGTCGCTAGAGGGCACGCGTGCACGTCACGTGACGATGCAAAGCGAGCAGCAGCATGCATCAATCGTCCAACCAAGACCAAGATAGTAGGCCATTCGACATGCTTCCTGGTGTGGTTGAAGACTGTGGGGACACCCGTTGGGCACACACTTTCCGCAAGTGCAGTCGTTCCTTCATGATGGTGTGCACACTTCCGACGCTCAATCCGACCACGGCGGCTATGGCGTTCACTGTCACTCGGCGGTCCTGGGTAATGAGTGTATCAACCTGCTGGACGTTGTCATCGGTAATGCAGGGGGTGCCCCAGACCGGGCAACATCGGCTAACGACACCCGTCCTTTCCTGAAGCGCTTGTGCCACGCCTTGACCCTTGCAAGGGACAAGCAGTGTTCAGCGTACACTTGTGACATTCGGCGATGAATGTCCGTTCCCCCTACTCCTTTCACTGTCAGAAACCGAACAACACCTCTTTGCTCTTCGATTGATGCCTCCATGTCACAGTTTGCAATGCGACTGGCAGCGTTGGACGATTGATGCATGCTGCTGCTCGATTTGTATCGTCACGTGATGTGCACGCGTGCCCTCTAGCGACGGGCTGTGACCTTCCACGCTCTGGTTGGAACCACACCTCGTTACACACGCCCCGATTAGCCGATGTCGTCACCGGTTTGCGCATTACAGCCTCCGGCTCGTTACTTTTTGAACGCGCCTTATAATATTACATATTGTATTGGGTTGCATTTTAAACACATGTACTTGAATAAGTTCCCGTCGGGGAATTTGTTGAAGAGAGGTGGGATAATGGATTTGGATGTACGGTATGTATATATGGGTGAATACACACTTTTAAGGGGATAAATGCCTTATCCCCACTCCTAGGTACTGTGTTTAGAATCCCACTATTCAAACTACTACTTGCTGTGTCGTCAGTCATTGATAGAGACAGTCAAAATTCTTGGTTAATAAGGGTAAAAATTCGTGAGTGAAACAGAATTTTGAACACTGCTTTATTAAGTTATTATGTTAGTTATAATGATAATAATAATAATAATTAATAATAATAATAATAATTAATAATAATAATGATAATAATAATAATAATAATAATAATAATATCGTTTGGCCTCGGGTCCGAATGCAAGCTTTGTAATTTGACACCCAGGGGGCAGCTTGCATGTCAAATTTTGTTGTTCCTTGAAGCACTATGAAAGTCAAGGAGGTTAGATATCTAAGCTCCTTGGCACAATAGCGCTTTCTAGTAGAGAAATGAGGAACTTTGGGTTGGCGGAAACTCCCGAGATTAATTTTGCCATTGTGAACACGGCCTACTGAATTTAAATGGGTTCCTTAACATGCCAACATCGAATGACATGCGTGTCGTCATTTTTGCCGCCTTTCAAAAACCACTTACCACGGCCAGGAGTGAACCTGCTAGCTTGGGCTTAGTAATCCGACACGAAAAACCACTCACCCACCGTGGCAAGCTATGTCAGTTACAATTAGTTATATATGAACCAATTTCAACTCATACCATCTAGCGACAACATTCCAAACCTTGTGTATTTATTCAGATATGGCGAGGCAGAAAATAGTTTTGTTTTGGAACTTGGTCAATATATATTATGAAAAAAAAAAATCTAAAATTTTCAAATTTACTTAATTTATTTAACTTATTGATTCCCGAAAAAAAAGAACCTTCCACTAATTACACCTGTGTGAAGCTAAATTGTATAGGTTAAGAATGTAAACAACGCTCTTAGGTTCCTGCGTTCGTTGCCAAGAGCCGACTGCGGTGGCATCTGGTAGCTAAGTTCTGAACTAGTAGTCGTCGACGGTGGCGTTTGGCGGCAAAAGTAGGAACTATTTGAAAAATTCATAAGTCTGCAGTCCTTACTTGAATTAAAAAACAGATACACATACTAATACAGTCATCACAATTCACACCGGTTATCAGACAGATTCAACACACACCCAAAGTACACGGGGCTACATGACTGCGTTGTCGCAGCCCCTAAACTTAAGAACCAACCAACCAACCAACCAACCAACCAACAATTAACACCGGTTATCAGACAACTTCTACACACACCCAAGGTGCACGAGGCTACATGATCACTTTGTCGCAGCCAACCAACCAACCAACCAACCAACCATCCAACCAACCAACCAAATAGTTCAGTTCCACTTTAATGTGATTGTTAAATTTTCAATTTTCAAACACCTGTATATGTAGGCTATAGTAATAAAATTGCACTACGGTTAATCTCATTGCCTTCATCAGCTACGTTACCAAAGTAGGCTACATGATTTTTAAAGTTTCTGGATAATTATGTACATTCAGAATGCTCGAAAATGTGATAGGAAAATATTAATGTGCAACCTCAAAGCTACTGTAATCTTTTAAACAAAAGACCAGGTGACTTCTTAACTTTATCGGTGTTCCTTTGCAGGAACGTCAGGGTTCGGCTTAATATTTTAGGTGATGTATTTCAACCTAAATTAGTTCAATCTAAAGTCATGTAGCCCCGTGTACTTTGGGTGTGTGTGGAATCTGTCTGATAACCGGTGTTAATTGTGATGACTGTGTTAGTGAGTGTTATCTGTTATTTAAATTCAAGTAAGGACTGCAGAATTTTGGATTTTTCAAATAGTTCCTACTTCTTCCGCCAAACGCCACCGTCAACGACTACTAGTTCAGAACTTCGCTACCAGACGCAGTCAACTCTTAACAACGAACGTAGGAACCTAAGAGCGTTGTTTACATTCTTAACCTATACAATTTAGCTTCACACAGGTGTAATTAGTGGAAGGTTCTTTAACATTCCATAAATCTATGACATGGGACCGCTGGCTTTTCTTCCCCTCCGAAGGAAGGCATACTGAGGGATTTGTAACGCTCTTAAAAATCCAACGACTTTGGCCGGATTTGAACCCGCGATCTTGGGCATAGAAGCTCAGCATGCTACCAACTACGCCACCGAAGCCGCCCAGTTCAATCTAACAAGAAGCACGTCACTTATGTCTGTTCAACTTAACGTCACGCAGAATATCATAATTGTAGTCTATTAATCATTGTAAAGTAACAATAAAATCAATATTTGCTCATACTTTTCATGAAATAAGGGGCAGATGACCTTGCTGTTCCTCCCCTTAAATCAACAATAACTGAATGTGTAACTAACTAACTGATATAGCAAATCATAAAATTAATTTTCTTATTTTCTTATTCTCAACTGGGAAGTTCGTTCACTTCGTTCTGTTGAAGTGAGCAAATGTCATTTTGTATTCGCAAAAAATCATGGGTGCAAGTTAACTTATATTTACTCAAAACATGAATTTCTTTGGTTTACTCTTTTTATGTGACATCCTCACCCAATGGATAGAAGACGCTCAGAACATCACCGTCATGTGACATTAGCGCTCCAACCCTTGTTTATTTATGTATCGTATGGTATGGCACACACATCATAATACATAATAATACATCATAATATTAATGAAATATTGAGAAGAAAACAGGAAAAGAAAGAAGAGAACGGATAGTCTCATAATTTAACATCTAAATTCAAAATATAGTCCACTGATGCAGCAGTCACTGAGAAAAAATCCAATAAGTTGCCACCATAGGATCTTAGAGGACAGTCCTGAATGTGCTTCACTGTCACACTTTGGAGAGGGTAACCTGTTCCACTTGAACAAAGAGTCCGCACAAACACCAGAATTGGTCCTGATCCGGTTTAATTTCGACCATATCCGACGAAAAAGATCAAAATCAGGTACTTTAGATGTGACAGATGGCATGTCTTGGCACTCCTGTGGAGCAAAAATCTTCCAATCATGAGACCACTGCTGGACTATGCCAAAGTTCTCATTGATAAGTCTCGTAGCTTTCTTCACAAGGGGCTGCCTTGAGCGAAGTCTGGGTAGACAAGCAGCAGGTATATCAGCATGAATAGGGAGATCCTGATTTTGGAGTATCTTGTGGTATGCTTTGACCAGGATATTACACCTGCGGAGATGGGGTGGAGGAATGTAGCTCAGAACAGGAAGCCATTGAATAGGGGTGCATTCAATTGTACCAGATATCAATCGCATGGTCTTGTTGATTTCAACATAGATCTTCCCTATGTGAGGGATGTTTAACCACACAGGGGCACAATATTCAGCTACAGATGGAACGAGTCTAATTTCAGAAGATCGAAGAGTTGAAGCATTAGAGCCTCATGTTGTTCCACATAGTTTCTGGACGATGTTGTTGCGTGATCTCAGCTTAGCAGCAGTCTTCAAAAGATGATGTTTGAAGGACAAGGTTTTGTCCCAAGTACTTGGAATGCCGATTGAGTGGCAGAAGGTCTTTATCAAAGTACACCTTGAGATCCATGTTAGCCATGCGATTATTCAAGTGGAAGGCACAAACTTCTATAGTCTCCATTTGCGAAAGTAGTCCCCTAGGACACTCAGGTCTGTTGTTAGTGTGTTCTTAGTTGTTATTATGTTCAACTTCTTGTAGCTATCGCCCAGTCGTCAGCATACCCAAATGTCCTTGATTCCGTCCTTGGCATATCAGCTATGTACAAGCTGAAAAGAAGTGGAGCCAGGACAGACTCTTGTGGTAATCCGTCATTTAATTTCCTTTGTGCACTAACTGTACAACCCATGACAACTCTAAACGGTCTGTTACTCGTCATGTTATTGACTAGATTGGCAATGGTATTGCAGGGAATTACTCGAAGTAGTTTGTAAATCACACCTTCCCTCCAAACAGTGTCCTATGCAGCCTTGAGATCAATGAATGCCACTGATGTCTTAAGGCAATTTTGAAATCCTGCCTCAATAAAATCATGTCGTTTGTGACAACACCTGGTCTGTACAGCTGCGATGAGATCTAAATTCCGCTTGCTCAATGGGTATCTCCGCAAGCAATCTTGGAGCAATTCTGTTCAGCAGGAGTCGTTCCACTAATTTGTAGCATACACTCAATAGAGATATTGGTCTGTAACTCTCTGGCTTATTATTTAGTTTCCCAGGTTTCAAAGCAGCGATGATTTTTGTTTGCATTAACAAGTGAAGAATAATACCAGTCTGCAGGATATCGGTAGCAAACTTACAGAGCCATGCTAGTGCATTTCTACCACAGTTGACAGGAAATTCGGGATGAAGTCCATCAAATCCCGGTGCTTTACCAATTGACATATCCTTCAAAGCTACTTTAACATCGACAAGAGAAAAGGGACGAGCATATTCTGAGTATGATTGGCTTTGAGCTTTCAAACATTTCAGTTCCTTTCGGACCTGTCTAACATGCTTCACAACCATTGTTGCTTTGGACACGGAAACTATGTGCGCAGCACCTTTATTAGGAGTTATTGTAGGTGTCTCACGAACTGCTGGTTGACCATTACCCCCTAGTAAGGTAATATGTGACCATTACCCAGTTTCCTCAGCAAGAACCAAGCTTGTCAGCCTGATTTCTTAAGATCCAAAGATTCTACAGTCTCAACCCATTTTTGTCTTCGGGAGTTATCCAAGCTTTGGAAGCGTTCATCAGCAAAATCCTGGTTTCCATTAGTGATAAATTCCTTGCAAAGCTCCTCAGAAACATTAGTCCAGCCAGGAATGTACTCTTTCCTGTATTCTCTAGGAATATGTTTTTAGCAACAGCTAGAACGGCACCAACGAATCTGCCATAATTATCGGCATTTGGAGGAATCCATCTAACGTATTTATCGAGGTATCGTGAGAAACCATTCCAATTTGCTTTCATGAAATTCCATCGAGGTCGTGGGTAGGAGGTCCAAAGATATGTGCCTAGCATTATTTAGGAGTTGGTATTCACTTCGCTACTAATTAAGTTTGAAACATAGTTTGGCTGCCTTTACTGCTCATGTGGAACAGAAACGCTTTCTAAGACTTGTTGAAGATTATGGTGCTGTAACATTAATTTCATTAAATAGGCATATCATTTCCAAATTCCTTGAGGACATAGATCTTAATAAGACTTTCATGTGCATTACCTGTAAGACTTGATTTTGGAGCGTTGTCGGAATATATTTATTTATTAAGTTTGAGAAAATGAGGACATTTGTGGCAAATAATTGCTAACAACCAGGTAACAAGAAGGTCAAAATATATAGAATACTTACCCTTGTAAACACGAATAATTATTGTCCACCATGTAAGCAAACTTAAATCTGTTCTGTACTCTTCAAGGGTTTGAAGCCATTTTCAGTGTTGCCTTATTAGGAAACGAAGTGTAATGTATTTCAGTCGGTCAACACGAGTGTACCCAAATGTGATGGGTTATTCCATACTCCTGAAAAAATTTACATGAGATGAGATTTTTTTCTTTTTTTAGCGTATGGCTTTTAGTGCCGGGAGTGTCCGAGGACATGTTCGGCTCGCCAGGTTTTGTAGCTGCTTCGAGGCGGACACCCAATGGGTGAGCTACATGTATCGTCGCGTGTGGAGTGTTGTCTGGGGAGGAAAGTTTGAATGTAAGGACAAGGAGTTGGAAGGTAGCGGCTGTGGCCTATAGTTAGCGACCAACACCGGCATTTGACTGGAAGGAAGATGGGAAACCACAGAAGACCATCTTCAAGGTTGCCGGCGGGGGGATTCGAACCTCCTCTCTTCCCGGATGTGAGCGACTGCCAGCAGTCATGCCGTAACGACCACGGCTAACTCACCCGGTGAGATGAGATTAATAAATATTTATTAAGTATTTATTAATCTCATGTAAATTTCTTTGGTTGATTGGTTGGTTCCTCAGTTTAGGGGCTGCGACAACCCGGTCATGTAGCCCCGTGTACTTTGGGTGTGTGTAGAATCTGTCTGAATACCGGTGTTAATTTTGATGGCTGTATTAGTGTGTGTATCATCATCATCATCTTGTACAGTTTCCAACCCCAGGCTGGGTCTGTTTGGAACATAAGCCTCGCCACTTAGTTCTTTCTTCCCACCCCCTCTCCGCTGTCACTCTGGTCCAGTCCTCGCCTCTCTTCTTGACACATTCCTCCACTCCTTTCAGCCATCTATCTCTTGGTCTTCCCCTTGGTCGTTTCTTCTGCATCTGCATCTCATGTATCCTCTTGGGAATCTTCTTCTCATCCATTCTCTTTAAGTGTCCATACCACCTCAGTCTTGATGTCTCAATCCTACCTTGCAAGTGCTCCTCTTTCACCATTTCCCTGACCTTTTCATTCCTCACCCTGTCTCTTCTTGTTACTCCGATCCTACTTCGCAGGAACTTCATTTCACCTGCCTGTATTCTGCTTATGTCTCTTTTCTTCGTTGTCCACGTTTTTGAAGCATAGGTCAGTATCGGGATATAGTAGCCTCTGTATAACACTTCCTTGCTTTTTTGTGGGACATCTTTATTCCACACTAAGCTCCTAATGCTTCTCAGAAATGCTTCTGCCTGTCTGCCACATTCCGTAATCTCTTTGTCATTTCTCCCATTTTCCTCCACTATACTTCCCAAGTACTTGAGACTTTCCACCTTCTTCAGCTGTCCACCTCCAAGTGTTATCCCACTCATTGGTCTGTCCTTTTTCCTGGTCGTTAACAGGATCTCACATTTACTGATGTTGAACTTCCATCCGTACTCTCTCACTGTTTCTTCCCAAGCCTTCAGTTGCTCCTGAATTTCCTCCAACCTTGTTTCCCCAGTCCATGAGATCATCTGCAAACACCATTGCTTTCATCTTATCTTCTCCTATCTTTCCTGCTATCCGTGTCATTACCTCGTCCATAACCACAATAAAGAGAAGAGGTGACAGCGCACTACCCTGTTTCAGGCCACTCATTTGTCTGAACCAGTCTGTTCTTTCCCCTCCAACTTTCACACAACTCACACTTCCACAATACATCTCCTTCACTCTGCCTACAGTCTCTTTTTCCACTCCCATGTTTTCCATTGCTTTCCAAACCTTCTCCCTACACACACTATCATAGGCCTTTTCGATGTCCAGGAAGGCCATCAGCAGATCCTCTCCAAATTCGTAGTGGTGTTCCTGGAGCTGTCTCACTGAAAATATGAGATCCACTGTTGATCTCCCAGGTCTGAATCCATACTGCTCCTCTCTCAATTTTCTCTCCACTTTGGCTCGTATTCTACTTTCTAATATCTTTTCATATATCTTGGCACAGTGAGGTATGAGTGTGACTCCCCTGTAATTTCTGCACTCCTTTCTGCTTCCTTTCTTAAATATTGGGACAATTAATCCTTTCTTCCAATCTTCTGGGGGTCTTTTTCTCCTGCCATATCACCCTGATCACACGGTACAGCCACTGTTGCCCAACCTCCCCTGCTGCCTTCACCATTTCAACACTCACTTCATCCACACCTGGTGCCCTTCCTCCTTTCATCTTGTCTATAGCCATTTCCAGTTCTCTCCAAGTCAGGTCCTTTTCCATTCCTGTGTTGTCTTCTCCATCTTCCAATACATTGTCTTCCTCCCTATGACCATTTGGATTCAGCAAATCCTCAAAGTACTCTTTCCACACTGTCTTGAGTGCCTCTTTGTTGTGTACCTCATTTCCGTTTTTGTCCATCATTACCACATCCTCTCGCAGACCTCTTCTCTTACTTTTGACCATCCCATAAAGTATTTTCTTATTTCCTCTGCTGTCTTCCTCCATCATCTCTGTCCACTTTACCATCCACTTCTTCCTCTCCTCTGCGACAATCTTGCTTGCTTCTTTCTTCTTTATCTTATAATCTTCCCTTGTCAGACCAGTTCTTTCCTGGAACCACACTCTGAAAGCCTTGTTCTTCCTTCCCACAGCTTCTTTTACTCTCTCATTCCACCATGGTGTCTCTTTACACCGCTTTCTGTTGCTTGTTCTTCCACATACTGCCACTGCAGCTTCCACCATTGTGTTTTAGAATTGCTTCCATTCCTCTTCCCCTGTTTTAGGATTGTCTGTTGGCATCCTTTCCCTTATTATCTTCTGGAATTCTTCCTTGACTTCCTTTTCCTTGAGTCTCCATACTTTGATTCTCCTTTCCTGGTACTCTGTCCTCTTGCTATCCTTAACAACTCCCAGGTTCATTACAAGTATTCTGTGGTCGCTATCTAAGGCCTCTGATGGTATTACCTTTATATCTCTGACACTTCTCTTCATTTCCCAGTCGTACAGCATGTAATCTACCAAAGATTTCTTTGTTAAATCTCTGCTGTACCACGTTACCTTGTGGCTTTCTTTCTTCCGGAACCAGGAGTTGCCTACCACTAAACCGTTTCTCTTGCAAAAATCCAGCAACTTTCTCCCTTCTTCATTCTTGCTACCCCATCCTTCTACTCCCAATACATTTTCATATCCTTGCCTTTCACTTCCTACATGTGCATTCAAATCTCCCATGACAATGATGCTCTGCCCATTCAACTGCTGTTGTAGCTCCTCCTCAAAGTCTTCCTTCTCTTGAGCTGTACATCCAACTTGAGGGGCATATACCTGGGCTATCTCCAGGCTTCTTCCCTTTACAGTTACTCTGATCTTCATGATCCTGTCACTTATTCCCTTCACCTCTTCCTTCATTCCATCTCTCACAACTACTCCTACTCCGCTGCTCCTTTCTTCACTGTTCCCACTCCAGTACAACCGGTACCCTTTCCTCAGTTCTCTGCTACCTTCTCCTTTCCATCTTGTTTCTGCCAAGCCCAGTACATCCAGTTTTCTTCTCTCCATCACATCTACAATCTCCTCCACTTTTCCTGTCAGTGTCTGTATGTTTAATGTCCCAACTCGTAGTCCATTAGCATATCCGGGTCGTCGTCGTTTGCATCCGTCCTTTCCGAGGCCTGTTCCTGGTTTGAAAGCAAATATGGTATCCACTACTGGCTTGCTAGGCCTATCGTAGCTTCACCAGAGCCCCGTCAGCCGTCACTTTTCAGGGTTCCCATAGAGCCTTCACAGCTACCGTAGCGGTCCCGGGGCACACAAAGTCCCCACTGTACTTCACCCCTACAGGCAATCCCCTACTTCATGCCGTTGCCCGTCTCCCACCACGTGGAGGAGGGGTTGGACTTGTGGGAGTGTGTGTATCTGTTTTCTAATTCAAGTAAGGACTGCAACTATGAATTTTTCAAATAGTTCCTACTTTTGACGCCAAACGCCACCGTCAACGACTACTAGGCCTAGTTCATAACTTAGCTACTAGACGCCACCGCAGTCGGCTCTTGGCAACGAACGTAGAATCCTAAGAGCGCTGTTTACATTCCTAACCTATTCCATCGAGCTTCACACAGGTGAAATTAGTGGAAGATTCTTTAACATGCCATAAATCTATGACATGGGACGGCCGGCTTTACTTTCCCTCCGAAGGAAGGCGAAAATATCCGACGGCTTCGGCCGGGTTTTAACCCGCTATCTTGGGCAAAGAAGCTCAGCATACTACCAACTACGCCACCGAAGCCGCCGTAAAATTCTTTCAGGAGTAGGGAATAACCCATCACAAAGGTACAATTCTGTTGACCGACTGAAAAACATTAAACTTCGTGGTCTGTGTTAATTAGACAGAAGGTTCTTTACCTATGTACCGGATGCAGTTGGGACAACAGCCACACATGGTTGCATTGGGTCGGATCTCTCCATCACAGTCGCGTTTATTTATGGGCAGACAGAGCTCCAGCTCACACATCACAGCGCAGGACAAGGGGTCAGTCAGGGCGGCATCCACTATGGAATATAGGGCGCACAGAACTACCGCTAACTGCAAGGTCCAGTCTGAAATAATAATAATAATAATAATAATAATAATAATAATAATAATCTCAGGAGCAGTACTAGAATATGGAGAATACCAAAGACGTCACAACCTCGAGTTCTACGTATAAATAGAGAACCTTTCTGACTGTACTAGGAAAAGAAGGGTAGCTTTCTATAGTCATGTTGCAAGATTACCTCCGAATCATGCCTGTTCGACTTCTGGTGAAACAAGAATATCCGTACTTCATCGACGGCTGAATTGAGAAGGATATCATAGAATTATGACTAACAGACCAACAAGACAGACGTACTCTGAGACACATACTGCTCGGGTCTAAGCTGCGTGGTCCTGAGAGGAATGTGCATCGCAGACTATGAGTAGTGGTGGTGACGAGTGATGAAGTTTCTCGGCCCTTGCGTAGTAACAGAAGCAAATACATTAGTCGGTGACGCCACACTTGTTTCAGAAAAGACCCATGTTAGCAGTATTGGAATAGATGAGAATGTTAGGTAACACGGCGGGCTGTCGACAGGCTTCTCAATTCTTGCCTGCTCCTACCCTGCCTCTGCCCTTCATCCCGCAAGTTCACAGAGCTTGGTACCGAGCAGTACTGAAGGAAGTCGGTGGTTATCAGGATAAATATCCAAAGAAAGATATCCTCTGGACGGAATAAAGAATATAAATACACCGGGGAAAGATGCATCAGTACTGAGCAAAAATCAAAACCCAGCTGTTGAACAAGCGTGGTCCCTAGTAGGCCTACCCGAAATAATAATAATACTAATAATAATAATAAAAATAAATAATAATAATAATAATAATAATAATAATAATAATAATAATAATACTAATAACAATAATCTAAATAAATTAAAGTTCCTCCACCTCACTGAGAAACACCGAATAATGGATATGTTTCTAGACCTAGATAACGAACACTTGTTGCCATGGTTACCATACAGGGACCCAAGATGACGAACACTTGTTGCCATGGTAACCATAGAGGAGGCCTAGTTAACGAACACTTGTTGCCATAGTAACCATATTCCTCTCGCAACCATATGGCGGTATAAACGTGAGTGATAGTTCCTAGCCAGAATTGCTTTTAGAAGGTGACAAAGTAGAAGCAGTGCATTGCAAGAGTGATCAGTGAGAAGTAAATCAACAGCAGAACGTTCGGTGATAAACGCAGTAAGTTGAAATATTGCTGTTATTTTGATAAACAAGTATTAAAGTGTGTGAGAGGTTAGAGTTGAAAACTACAAAATGACGGGAAAAGACAAAAAAAAGAAGGCAGTTGACCGCAGTGGGGAGCGCGGAGTTCGTGAACAAACGAAGGGTGGACAGCGCAAGCAAGTGAAAGCAGACGACCCTAGCGCCCTAGAGAGGAACGGAGCAGGTAGCAGCTCGGGAGAACAATTGAAGACCGTGGATCGCAGTCAGGGTGGGGGTTGTCGCAATGCTAGCGAAGCTGACGGCTCAAAAAGGAACTGGAAGGACAGTGGCACTACTTTTTCATCAGCGGACCACAACCAAGCTACGCAAGATGTGCGCCGAGACTCAGCTGACATTTTAAGCCTGCTGAGTAATACGAACCTAATCGAGGAGCTCGTGGATCGAGTTGCTAATAAGGTGATTGATAAACTAAAAGAAACAATAGATTTTAACACCCAGGTCATCAATGAACTCAGACAGGAACTTGCCAGGCGAGACGACACTATAAATCAACTTGAGCTGCAACTGAATGACCGCACTGACGAACTTGAGCAGTACCAGCGTCGAAATAACTTGAGAATTTTTGGTATTCCTGAAACTCCAGGTGAGGACACCAACAGGTGTGTAATGGATGTTGCTGCCAAGTTGAATGTAACACTCGATCCCCAAAGAATAGACCGATCTCATCGTGTAGGACTCCGGGATGCTGGAAAGAAGCGGCCAATAATAGTGCGGTTCGTGTCCTATGCAGATCGAGCAGCACTCTTCAGGTCGAAGAAATACTTAAGGAATACCGGCATAACTGTAAGAGAAGATCTGACGAAAACCCGGACTGATATTGTAAAACAAGCAGTAAGCCACTTTGGGTTACACGGTGTCTGGACTGCAGATGGCGTTGTTCTGATCCGCATTGATGACACGAGGCATCGTGTGAAAACACTCCGAGAATTGGACTTTTTGAAGAAAAAGTTTCCCGCTCCTCGTACGTAAAGGACCCTCATACGTGCCAGTGTGAGGGGGCTCAACTGATCAAAGTTACAAGTGTAAGCACAGACATGTAATATGGTTACTGGTGGAACTTGAACTACAGTGTATAGCCAAAATACAAACCGATATTATTGATTAATATTTAGAAAATAGCTCAAGTTTTAGATTTTGTAATTTTTGATATTTCTTGTTTAACAATTTTACGATAACTTTCAATTATCTTTTGCATGGATATTAGTACCAATGAGTATGATACGCATGCTTATCTTTGTGATATAGCTGATAGATTACCCAATGATTTTAAAGTAACTCACCTGAACACGCAGTCACTTAAAATGCTAGAACATTTCGCAGAATTTGAATACACATTTGTTAACTCCGGTATTGATGTAATCGCTGTTAGTGAAACATGGTTCAACAAGTCCATTACTGATTCATCTGTAACCTTGCCAGGATATAATATCTACCGCAATGACAGACAACGTAGAGAAGGGGGTGGAGTAGCAGTGTATGTCCGACAGCACATTAAGTGCCGGGTTATCTGCAAATCCCCAAATAATGAGAATTTCAGACCTGAGTACCTCTTCGTAGAGATTTGCCTGAAATATACTAAAGTATTATTTATTTGTGTTTATAGAGCACCCAAAGTCGGTTTTATGGAACTACTATTAAATGACATGCTTTCACACATTTTTAGTTATAAATATGTAATATTAGCCGGTGATTTCAATGCCCATTTTGGGTCGGCTACATTTGAAACGAAGAACATAGTAGAAACTCTAAATACTTGCAATCTGTCGTGGCTCCCGTATCAAGATACACATCACACTGCAACCTCCTCTTCTACTCTGGATCTAATAGCATCCAACTGCAATGAGCACGTGATTGAGTTTGGCCAAACAGCTGCTTCTGGCTTCTCAGCACATGATCTCTTATACGCAGTATATACCCTGTCAACTCCAAAATATAAGCCCAGTATTCGAACTTTTCGAGACTTCAGCAGGTTTAATTATGAAAGGTTTAAGGCTGATGCCATCTCAGTTCCATGGCACACTGTTCTCGAGCAGCAAACTATAGATGAGAAGGTCGAAACATTCAACACATTTTTAATTGATTTATATGATCGCCATGCCCCAGTGCGCTCAGCTAACGTGAGGCACGCACCAGCTGCCTGGATCAACACAGAAATAAAAGATCTAATAAGATCTCGAAATAGAGCCAGAAAGAAGTGCAACAGAACACAGAAACCCGAGGACATTGTAGAATACAAAAGCTTACGCAACAGAACCCAGCAAGTTATTCGTAATACAAAGATACGTTACACTCATTCGCTAATTAATTCAGCTAAAAACTCTTCGGCTTTGTGGAGAGCTATAAAAACTCTCGGTGTTGGAAAATCCAGACACAAAAGCAATAACCCAACAATGAGCGCTGATGAGCTTAATAAGCATTATTTAAACGTATCAACCGTTGTAGACAGCAATAGAGTTTTGTCAACTGTTGCTAACTACAGGGAAAAATTTACTGACCGACGGGAAGAATTTCATTTTGGCTATATATATCCAGAGGACATTCATTTAGCCATTTTTAGGATAACTTCAAAAGCCATAGGACCAGATCATATATCTATTACGCTATTGAAAAGGAATATGGACCTTCTCATGCCAGTTTTATTGCATATATTTAACTATAGCCTGCAAATGGGTATTTATCCGACACAATGGAAAAAAGCCAACATCAAAGCAATACCAACATTCACGAACGCCTTAAACTGTAGTGACTTTAGACCAATAAGTATATTGTGTGCAATTGGGAAAGCGTTAGAACGGATTGTTTTTGATCAGTTTTATGAATATATAAATTCCAACAATATCCTAAACCCGAACCAATCTGGATATAAATCAAAACATAGTACTCTGACAGCCCTTATTAAAGTCACAGACGACATTCGTCTTGCAATGGACCGGAAGGAAATAACTATATTATCTCTATTCGATTTCAGCAAAGCTTTTGACAGAGTTCACCATGAGATCCTACTAGTTAAATTAAGAAATCTAGGCCTTTCAAAGTCAGTAACGAACTGGTTTAGGTCTTACCTAACAGGCAGATGTCAGAGAGTAGTCCTAGCTGATGACAATGTTTCAGAATGGTGTGAAGTAACAACAGGTGTGCCGCAGGGTTCGGTCCTTGGTCCACTCCTGTTCTCCGTTTATATAAATGACCTTCCATCTGTCCTTAAATTCTGTCAACATCATATGTACGCAGATGACCTTCAGCTATATCTACACACGGATCTGAAATCCATTCATTTGAAGGTAGCTCTAATTAACAGTGACATTCAAAGCCTATCTCAGTACGCACTCGATCATAATCTAATACTTAACTTCGAAAAAACGCAACCGATCATCATCGGCTATACCAAATTACTCAGTTCCCTACCTGACCCAGTACCACCTTTACAGCTTGCATCCCAAACAGTTCCGTACCAGTCAGCAGTAAGAAATCTGGGAGTTATTTTTGACTCTCGATTATCGTGGCAGGATCACACAAACATGATTCTGAAAAGGGTTGCATCGTCATTATATCAAATTAGGCGAACTTGCTTCTATTTGCCCCAAAATGTACGAAAGATACTGATACAGAGTTTGATATTACCAATATTTGACTATGGATCTATAATTTACCATGATATGGGAGAGGTCCTCAATACAAAATTGCAAAGAATGCAAAATGCTTGCTTGCGGTTTGTACTCAATGTACCAAGAGAGTCTCATATAACTCCATTTTACGTCCAGATTGGATGGCTAAAGTTAAAGGAACGAAGACAGTATGCCATGGCTCTGACTGTGATAAAAATTCTAAAATTCAAAATTCCGTCTTATATTTACTGCACACTAACTCCCATGCAATCAGTGCATAACCGTGCGAATAGACACACTGCACAAATGCTCCAGATACCTCATCACAGAACCGAAAAATGCAAAGGTTCATTCCGTATTTCAGCTAGTATTCTCTGGAATAAATATAAATTGCACCAGTATTCAGGACTTCCTATCAGAGCGATAAAACACTCCCTTCATTGTGATCTATCAGCTATACAATTATCATGTTCAAGGTGAACGGATGTAATAACAAGAACTTCTATTGTCAACTGTATGTATAGGTTAAGTTTTTCTTTTCTTTCTTCATTTATTATTATCAACTGTATGTATAGGTTAAGTTTTTCTTTTCTTTCTTCATTTATTCTATTGTATATAACCGCCCTCTGAATGAAGAGAGCTGCATAAAGAGGCTTTGTAGCCTCAGTGGCCTGTATAAGAGAAACAATAAATTCAAATTCAAATTCATATAGGGGGCCTAGATGATGCATACTTGTGGACATATAGGAGGCCTACGTGACGAACACTTATTGCCATGATAAGCATATAGGAGGCGTAGATGACGACACTTGTTGCCATGGTAACCATATAGGGGGCCAAGATGACGCATACTTGTGGCCATATAGGAGGCCTAGATGACGAACACTTCTTGCCATGGTAACCATAGAGGAGGCCTTGATGACGAACACTTGTTGCCATAGTAACCATATAGGAGGCCTAGATGACAAACACTTGTTGCCATGGTAACCATATAGGAGGCCTAAATGACGTACATTTGTTGCCATGGTAACCATATAGGAGGCATATATGACGAACACTTGTTGCCATAGTAACCATATAGGAGGCCTAGATGACGAACACTTGTTGCCATGGTAACCATATAGGAGGCCTAAATGACGTACATTTGTTGCCATGGTAACCATATAGGAGACCTAAATGACGAACACTTGTTGCCATAGTAACCATATAGGAGGCCTAGATGACGAACACTTGTTTCTACGGTAACCATATAGAAGGCCTAGATGACGAACATTTGTTGCCATGGTTACCATATAGAGGCCCACGATGACGAACACTTGTTGCCATGGTAACCCTATTTGAGGCCTAGATGACGAACACTTGTTGCCATGGAAATCATATAGAGGCCCTAGATGACGAACACTTGTTGCCACGGTAACCATATAGGAGGCCTAGATGACGAACACTTGTTGCCACGATAACCATATACGAGGCCTAAATGACGTACATGTGTTGCCATGGTAACCATATAGGAGGCTTAGATGACGAACACTTGTTGCCATGGTTACCATATAGAGGCCCACGATGACGAACACTTGTTGCCACGGTAACCATATTGGTGGCCTAGATGACGAGCACTTGTTGCCATAGTAACCATATAGGAGGCCTAGATGACGAACACGTGTTGTCATGGTTACCAATAGAGGCCCACGATGACGAACACTTGTTGCCATGGTAACCATATAGGAGGCCTAAATGACATACATTTGTTGCCATGGTAACCATATAGGAGGCCTAGATGACGAACACGTGTTGCCATGGTTACCATATAGAGGCCCACGATGACGAACACTTGTTGCCATGGAAACCATATTGGAAGCCTAGATGACGAACACTTGTTGCCATGGAAATCATATATGAGGCCTCAATAACTAACATCTGTTCACATTGAACTTATATACTAACAGTCCTCTATCAGCATATGAAATGTCACTTTGATTGCTATAATGGTTTCGGAGATATTGAGAACAGGTGAAATATTTCGCGCAACCGCCATATTGGATTGTTTTATTTATAGCTCATAGAATTATATGCCAGTATATGAATATTATAAGAGGGGTTCATTATACAAACTTTCATTGCGTTCGCTCGATTAGGATACCAGAATTAAAAACGCAATTTTAAAATTTTGCACAGTCGCTATTTGACAATGACAATTCACAGCCTGCTTCCAGTCTCCGACCGGGTCAGGAATGGAATGAATGAAGCCCCCATCTAGCAGCGAGGATATGGACTGTGCCGGCTGCCGAGGCCTGACGCACTCCTCTGGGGCAATGATCAAATGAATGACAGATGAAATGAAATGATAGTGGAGAGTGTTGCTGGAATGAAATTTTGACAGGGAAAACCGGAGTACCCGGAGAAAAACCTGTCTGCCTCCGTTTTGTCCAGCACAGATCTCACATGGAGCGACCGGGATTTGAACCACGGACCCAGCGGTGAGAGGCCCGCGTGCTGCCGCCTAAGCCACCCAGTCGCTATTTGGAATTTCTCATTATAAATCCTTAAAATAGACACCAGTGTGTTAGGCATTGTATATAGACATTCCATGTCAAGTTTCACTGGGCTCGGAAGATTAAGTCCGCCGTTAGCACTTGGGGATGCAGCCCAATCCAGGGTACACCTTGAAAGATGAGGTTAAACGCACCCTACCTCTTTTAGGGTCTTGTGGAGAACGCAGGAGATATCATGAAAAGAAAAGAAGAGGTCTGTCCCCTCATAGAATGTGGGTATCAGGAAGGAAGAGACAATGGCCAATTAAGGCAGGAAATTTAAAGACTCCCTAGGTCTCGGGAATCCCAATACCGTCGGGAGAAAGAGAACATGAGTTGACCAAGGGAGTTTGATGGTATAGGTGAAAGAGAGGGGCCTGGCAGAATAAAGTGGAAGAAATGCTGGACTCAGCTGGGAACCCGTGGTCAGTAACCCACTCCGTTACAGCCCTCACACCAGAATAAAATTTCTTGGCGGAGCCGGGAATCGAAGCCGGACCTCCAGGTGGTCAACTCTCCAGACAAATGCTAGGATGGTTCCAAAGTAAAGACCTCATCCACCACCTTCCAAATTTTAGCCCCAATTACAAATAAACACTTCTAGCACATCAAATATCCATTAATTAAACAATACAATTTATGGCAGGCCCATCACACGCATGTTCTTGGCTGCCGTGCCTGATGGCCCAGGTTCGATTCCCGGCTCTGCAAGAAATACACCATAATAACACACTCATGCACATGGGGCTGATGACCACGGTGTCCCTGTCCCTAAATGAAGCAACATCACTCACATACCTGTCATGATGCGCAGGTCTACACACAGGTATCACTGATCTTGCTGTAAAGAAGGACTGTGCATATATATAGAGTTATATTTGGACTCAGTACGTGACCTAGAACAGAAACATACACTATTATAAGCATTAAGGCGGAACAGACCCATGTTTACCAACATAGCGCGCTGTCCAACCTATGCTATCACCCTACTATCACTACCGCAACCATGGTGGTTGTTTCATTTGAGTGGCTTGGACATCGTGGTCATTTAGCCCCGTGCACATAGATTTGTGTGGCATTTGTCTGTTTTTTTTTGCCATGTGGCCTCTTGGGAGGCCAAGTGCAGGTCTTTCTAGCAGACGCCGGTGGGCGTCATGCGCACCAGGATGATAGATTTAATGGATGAAGATGAATGAAACTGGGCAAGGATGTGGAAGGAAGTGGCCGAGACCTGTCAGAAGGTACCGTCCCAGCATTTGCCTGGTGTTGATAATGGGAAGCCACGGAAAAACATTTCAAGGACGGCCGACGGTGGGGCTCAAACCCACGCGTCTACCGAGTCAGCAGAGCTGCATTGCCTACTGTAACGCTGCACTTTTGCGAGCGTATCCACCGCTGTCGGTATTTGTTTGATAACATGGGTTATTGTGATGTGTGTATTTGTAATTAAGTTGACGATTGTGGCGCCCGTGGTCTTAAGCTAGGAACCATCCTAGCATTTGCCTGGAGTAGAAGTGGGAAACCACGGAATACCACTTCCAGGATGGCTGAGTTGGGAATCGAACTCTCCTCAGTTATGCCTCACGAGGCTGAGTGTACCCCGTTCCAGTCCTCAAAGCAGAATTAAACTTCTTGACGAGCCGGGAGTTGAACCCTGGCCCCAGGGCGGGGGACAGTTAAGAAAGCTAGCCACTGCGCCATAAGACGTAGTAATGTGTTTTTTGTAATTCTGGTGAGGATTGGGAAGAAGGTGGCTGTGTGACCTTAAGTTAGGAACATACCAGCATTTACTGTACCTGCAGTTAAAGTGGGAAACCAAGGAAACCCACTTCCAGGATGGCTGAAGTGGGAATCGAACTCACTCTTCGAGGCTCAGACCAGACCAGAAATGTTTGTAGCGTTGGGGGACAAATGGTAAAATTACATTGTTAGTAACTTATTTAAGGTAACGCGGCCTTTATGAGTTGACAGTCACAAATACATCAAGGAACCAAAATGGCAGGTGAGTGTACCTCGTATATAGGCTACATCATTATCATTGGTCTTGGCACGCTGTGTTAGTGCTGACTCTGAGTAGGAAGAATGCTATCAGCTGAGTTGGCAGTGAGAGTCCGGTAAACAAACTTCCTGATATTACACCGGGCGTCTGAGCAACAAGGGGAACTTACTATTTAGGGCACGTTCAATGGCCTCTCACAAAATGAATGCAGTAACATGGTTTTTGAGAAAACTACTCGCCGTACACAGATCAACCCCCGGCTACATTCTTTTGTTTTGTTATACTACACAACCTATAAACACAAAGACTGCTAGAGATGTTTAAAGTTATACTGTGACGAAAACAGTTTTTCCCGTTAAACCACGCACATTTTACCATACATCTTGATGTCTTTCCGCCCTGCCTTACCTGGGGAGTCGTATATTCCCGAACGCTTAGTTATACCCAACGCATCCCATCTGCTCGGGTCTAAGCTGCGTGAACCTAAGGGGTTGGTTGGTTGGTTGGTTGGTTGGTTCCTTAGTTTAGGGGCTGCGACAACGCGGTCATGTAGCCCCGTGTACTTTGGGTGTGTGTAGAATCTGTCTGATAACCTGTGTTAATTGTGATGACTGTATTAGTATGTGTATCTGTTTTTTAATTCAAGTAAGGCCTGCAACTTTGAATTTTTCAAATAGTTCCTACTTTTGCCGCCAAACGCCACCGTCAACGACTACTAGGCCTAGTTCAGAACTTAGCTACTAGACGCCACCGCAGTCGGCTCTTGGCAACGAACGTAGCAACCTAAGAGCGTTGTATACTTTCTTAACCTATACAATTTAGTTTCACACAGGTGTAATTAGTGGAAAGTTCTTTAACATGCCATAAATCTATGACATGGGACCGCTGGCTTTACTTCCCCTCCGAAGGAAGGCATACTGAGGGATTTTTAACACTCTTAAAAATCCGACGGCTTCGGCCGGGTTTGAACCCGCTATCTTGGGCATAGAAGCTCATCATGCTACCGACTACGCCACCGAAGCCGCAACTTGAGAGGAATGTGCATCGCGGAATATGAGAAGTGGTGGTGACGAGTGATGAGGTTTCTCGGTTCTTGCGTAGTAACAGAAGCAAATACATCAGCCGGTGACTCACTCACTCTTTCGCAGCGCCACGCTGGTTTCAGAATAGACCCTATGTTAGCAGTATTGGAATAGACGAGAATGTCAGGTAACACGGCGGGCTGTCAACATGCTTCTCAATTCTCGCCTTCTCCTTCCCTGCCTCTGCCCTTCATCCCGCAAGTTCACAGAGCTTAGACCCGAGTGGTAGGTAGATAGCTGTAAGGAACTCCAATGTTAAAACTGGCACTCTTAAAATACATGTTTCTCATACTCTATTTGGACTATGAGCCTAAAATTTTTACAGGGTGTTGATGAGGGGTTTCACCTTAATTTAACACAAGTTGTGGTGTTTGAAGCCATATTTTCAGTGTTGCCTTAGTAAACAAGAGTTTAGTGCTTTTCAGTCGGTCAACACGAATGTACCCAAAAGAGATGGGTTATGCCCTAATCCTGAAATAAATTACATGAGATTAATAAAACACTAGGATGACCAGTTTCGATCGATTATTAATCTCATGTAATTTATTTCAGGATTAGGGCATAACCCATCTCTTTTGGGTACATTCGTGTTGACCGACTGAAAAGCACTAAACTCTTGTTAACACAAGTTTTTCTTAGTTCATGAATTCAAGATTTAATTGGAGGGTGCATTTCATAAACCAGGCAAGTCCAACAATTGACTTTCTGAGATAAATACATCTTCTTCCTCTTCCTCTATGTACAGACATTGTTGCTGTCTTCAAAAAGCAGACAGGTCGGGTTATATACGAGTGTGAAACATTGGGGATTCTACAAAAATAAGACAAGTCCAATGCTTTTTCAAGATAATTAATTACTTGGAATGTTTGTCATTCAATGATTTGTACTTTGTTAGGATTTGCATAATACAACGTCTGACCGAAAAGTTCGGTGAATGGGTCTATATTACGAACGTATTGTTGACTTACCTGAAACAACAGTTACTGTTCTTCGAAGTAATCCCCGTGGATGGTTATGAACTTCTAAGAATGTCTGTACAAGTCCTGGAAACTCTTTATAGATAGCCTTCAGTTGGGTCGTCACATTACGTTGGATGTCCGAAATGTTCGATAACCTCTGGCCCTTCAGGGCTTTTCTGTGACCCTGGACATGGAACCCGCCACACCATACTTTGATGCTTGACTTCGGGGTCGTACCTCAGACACCAGGTCTCGTCACCCGTGACGATGGTTTTCAGAGTCATTCCATTCCACAGAACATTCACCCTTCTCACTGTCACCCACCGAACAGGTGTGCATGGTACGTTGCATAAATTCATCCCTTCTCATTGCCACCCGCCGAACAAATGTGCATGGTAGGTTGCATAATTTCATCCTTCTAAACACGCACTGTGTAAAACAGGTCTTACACGTTGCGTTGTGTGTCGCCAATGTTGCCAGGTCGACCGTTCTGACTTTATTCACCGAACATAACGTGACGAGCCTTTTGAACACCATCCCAAAGGACGCCTTCTTGCAAAGTTTCCAGGACATGTATCGACGATCTCAACATTGCGTAGTTACGGGAGAGGACTATTTCGAAGGACAATAGGGTCACTGTCGTGCATTGTTCATCTATGTTGATAGTATAGGACTATTCACCGAACTTTATTGCCACAGGTTGTATATAATCGTATTTGAGGATTAAGATATTTTTCATTTTGTTTATCAGCTAAGACTTCGTCAAAAACCAGTCTAGTCCAAAGTTTTTTTTAGGGTTTCTCAACTATCCTTATAAACAATATATGTCATGTAAAGCTGTTATAATGGGAAAATAGCAGGTCTGAAAGCAATTTTTATTTCATTCAGCTCTTTAGGGATAGCTTTCAGTTGGGTCGTCACATTACGTTGGATGTCCGAAACGTTCGATAACCTCTGGCCCTTCAGGGCTTTTGGGTGACCCTGGATATGGATATGGACTTCGGGGCCGTATACAGACAAATGAATTCTCACTGTTTATTTTATTATCAGAGCAATTTAATTTTATACTTGTCTGGTTCTTGGAATAAACCCTTAAATTATGATTTTTTTCTCCTACATTTTCTACTAATGATTTTTCAAAGAAATGAAGTGTTAAAGTACTAACAACAGTTCATTTAACATATCTTGAAAATGTGAAGCAAATCCAATGCGTAGTTCCTGAGAAAACATGCACTTATTAGGAAATAAAAACTTTAGAGAAATGGGCATCGAACAGTCAGTTACCCTTCTAACGACTTCCAGCTGCACAGGATGGATTATCTCTATTTTTGTCCACACTTTTATTATTTATGGTTTGAAGTTTCGGGTTTCCAACATTTCTCCTCGTTTTGAAAACCTTGATGTGATTTCTGGTATTCTCACCCGTGCGTGACAAAACTCAAACGAAAGTCTTGAACGTGAGACAGGGTAAATAAAAAAATAAAAATTTTACACATTCAGCTGCAAGAAAACTGTATAAATTATACATTATTTGAAAGAGTAGATTTCATAATTTCATAAAATAAAATAAAAGTCAAAGTATGAAAATATAATAATTTTTGCCTTTCCGGAGTCTGTGAAACCATTCAACAGTGCAATCAGTTCTGCTACTTAGAAAGCATTGTCACTGATGATAATAGGTGCACCACAGAAATCAAAAGGAGAATTTCCTTCGCTATACAGGCCTTCAGCATTAAGAGACAGCTTCTGAGAAGCAGGCACATTAGCATTAAAACTAGAAAATCGTTTATCAAAACATTTGTGTGGAGTGTTTTCTTATACGGATGCGAAACTTGGGTTACAAGGAAACAGGACATACAACGCCTGGAAGGAGCGGAAATGTGGATGTGGAGAAGGATGCTGAAATTAAGCTGAACGGAGAAAAAGACAACGAATGGGTCCTCAAAGAAGTAGTCGAAACAAGAAAATTGATCACTACAATAGAAAAGAGGAAAGCAAAATTCGTTGGCCACTCCTTAAGACATAATGAGTTCCTGACCACCATACTGGAAGGAAAATTACTGAGGAAGAAAGGAAGAGGAAGGCTCATCTGGATTCTGTGATGCATGGACTTCAATTTAAACAGTATGCTGACTTAAAACGTTCAGCATGTGAGAGGCAAATGTGGTTGCAGCGACAAGGCCTAGCCTTTAGATGATGATGATGGAGTCTGTGGGACTGCTCATAGATAGCCACAGTGTTGCCAAATCTTGAAATGGGAAAGAACTAAATCCTACGCTTTAAAACACCAGAAAGGTACCAGCTGGACTCTATGATTCAAAACACTAGATAAACACCAAAAATTATAAATATATAGACGGCTTTTTACTTACATTTCTTTCATTAAAAATCGTCTTCTTCACTTGCGGAGCCTGCTACCGCTGTTACTTCTTTAGAGCAGGAAGGTGTAGTAGCCTACTGCTGTAGCTCTGCATACTTCCAATTTTGGCCACTATTATATCCTTCGGAAGTTCGTAGTCGTGATAGCATTTTCCCTCTGTTTTTGGTCCAAATCGCACACACAGAATGGAATGCAATTTTTGAACTTTCATTCGATTTCTTTGCTTTGTTTTCACCAATTAAACTTAGCTAAACTCTCTCCCTACATGCATTAGAGTGAGGGAGCGAAAGTACATAAACTGCCTTCGCATGAAACTAGGAAAGCCCCTGGGAGCTGGGAAGAGAATAGATGATAGATGGATTCTTTGTACAAGTGAACTTGCACTGAGCACTGCATGTTGCGCTTAATTAGCACTTATGCACGAGAATGAGAATTTCAGGGACTTTCCCTGCTGGAGTGTTGATCTTGACACGTGTAAGGCTGAACATTGCCTATCTTAATTGATTAACTTTATTAAAACTATTACATGGCTTCCAGGATTTATTTATTTGTCATAGGAGACAATTTCATGGAAAAATCCGTTAAGCACCAGATTTGGCACTGGTTTTCTTGAAGTAACATCAGAATTTTGCTATGGAGCTATTAGAACATTTCTGGTGCCAGACGAACTTCAGAAACACCAGATATGGTGCTAAAAACCCCAAATTGTCAACACTGGATAGTCAGCCTAGCGCAGTGCAGGCAACCGCACTCAACCGCTATTAAGAGTAAAAACTATTCGTCTGTTATATGGTCACCGTCAATAAATATCTTTGAATTGATATAGTATTAGATAATATACAAATGCATTAACCATTGCAGTTAATGTAAGGTTATAGGATACGTATTGATGCTCAACAATTTTATTGGGATGAAAATGCCTTAATAAATACTGTAGAGTAGTAAGAAACATGCTTATTTAATGTCTGTCTCGTTGCGTAGTGGCTAGCATTCTTGACTTTCACAGCGGAAGCCAGGGTTTGATTCGCAGCTCTGCCAAGAAACATAATTCTAGTCTGAGGGATGGAACGGGCTACATTCAGCCTCGTGGCGCAAAACTGAGAAGAGGTGGGTTCGATTCCTATCTCAGCCATCCTAGACAAATACCGGAAAAGAAACTAATTTGTACACACACCCACAGCACAGGGCTGAAATACCATGATGTCCAAGCCGATAACAATAAGAGAGCAGAACAGATAATGCACGAAAAGTCGTACTAATGTAAGAAGTGACAAGTCACAACGTGATTATTTATAGTCTGTACAAAAGTTAATGATAGATTGAGCACATTGTAACTGTTCTAGTTCACCTTTCCAGTCTCAGATAAGCACTTCCGTGCGCTATCTCCTTCGAAGTACCACGTCGCAATAAAAACATGCTGTCAAATTACGTTTCTATTCTTCATTTGGTAACACGGCGATTAGCATTGAGGCTCTATAAACACTTGTTAGAGCCTGCTCAGTCATCATTATCGTTCGTTCATTACATCGCATGTAAGGTAACCAGGAAGTGTAGGAACACAGCAAAATGCAACCATTCAAACTTTGGTTCAAGTATATACCGCTATACATACGTGATTAGTGGAAATTTTTGGGTAGTCGATGACGTTATGGCTGCCGTACTGGCGTTAATATTAGCTTGTTTGATGGTGTGGCTTGATTGCCCCCATATTTGCCAGTTGTATGAGGTTTTAAACAGTGCGTCATGACATGACGTTGTGTTCAAGTGCCAGGTGGGTGAGGAGTTAGGGATGTTCATAAAGTGCTTTTAGTTGTTCAATTGAATTGAAAAGTTGCACTGTACACTTCTAAAGCCATGGTGAGACAATGCCATTGACCACCACTAGGTAAAACGACTGTCTGGACAAAGCCATTGGCCGCTACTAGGTAAAACGACTGCCTGGACAAGGCCATTGGCCGCTACTTGGTTAGACGACTGTCTGAACAAAACCAATTGGCCACTACTTGGTTAGACGACTGTCTGGACAAAACTACTGGCCGCTACTTGGTTAGACGACCGTCTGAACAAAACTACCGGCCGCTACTTGGTTAGACGACTGTCTGGACAAAACTACTGGCCACTACTAGGTTAGACGACTGTCTGAACAAAACTACTGGCCGCTACTTGGTTAGACGACTGTCTGGACAAAACTACTGGCCACTACTAGGTTAGACGACTGTCTGAACAAAACTACCGGCCGCTACTAGGTTAGACGACTGTCTGGACAAAACTAATGGCCGCTACTTGGTTAGATGACTGTCTGGACAAAACTACTGGCCACTACTAGGTTAGACGACTGTTTGAACAAACCTACCGGCCGCTACTTGGTTAGACGACTGTCTGAAGAAAACTACTGGCCGCTACTTGGTTAGACGACTGTCTGGACAAAACTACTGGCCGCTACTTGGTTAGACGACTGTCTGAACAAAACTACCGGCCGCTACTTGGTTAGACGACTGTCTGAAGAAAACTACTGGCCGATACTTGGTTAAACGACTGTCTGGACAAAACTACTGGCCGCTACTTGGTTAGACGACTGTCTGAAGAAAACTACTGGCCGCTACTTGGTTAGACGACTGTCTGGACAAAACTACTGGCCGCTACTTGGTTAAACGACTGTCTGGACAAAACTACTGGCCGCTACTTGGTTAGACGACTGTCTGAACAAAACTACCGGCCGTTACTTGGTTAGACGACTGTCTGGACAAAACTACTGGCCGTTACTTGGTTAGACGACTGTCTGGACAAAACTACCGGCCGTTACTTGGTTAGACGACTGTCTGGACAAAACTACTGGCCGCTACTTGGTTAGACGACTGTCTGAACAAAACTACCGGCCGTTACTTGGTTAGACGACTGTCTGGACAAAACTACTGGCCGCTACTTGGTTAGACGACTGTCTGAAGAAAACTACCGGCCGTTACTTGGTTAGACGACTGTCTGAAGAAAACTACTGGCCGCTACTTGGTTAGATGACTGTCTGGACAAAACTACTGGCCGCTACTTGGTTAGACGACTGTCTGGACAAAACTACTGGCCGTTACTTGGTTAGACGACTGTCTGGACAAAACTACTGGCCGCTACTTGGATAGACGACTGTCTGAAGAAAACTACTGGCCGCTACTTGGTTAGATGACTGTCTGGACAAAACTACTGGCCGCTACTTGGTTAGACGACTGTCTGAAGAATACTACTGGCCGTTACTTGGTTAGACGACTGTCTGGACAAAACTACTGGCCGCTACTTGGTTAGACGACTGTCTGAAGAAAACTACTGGCCGTTACTTGGTTAGACGACTGTCTGGACAAAACTACTGGCCGCTACTTGGTTAGACGACTGTCTGGACAAAACTACTGGCCGCTACTTGGTTAGACGACTGTCTGAACAAAACTACTGGCCACTACTAGGTTAGACGACTGTCTGGACAAAACTACTGGCCGCTACTTGGTTAGACGACTGTCTGAACAAAACTACTGGCCGCTACTTGGTTAGACGACTGTCTGGACAAAACTACTGGCCGTTACTTGGTTAGACGACTGTCTGGACAAAACTACTGGCCGTTACTTGGTTAGACGACCGGTTGAAAAAAACCATAGGCCACCACTTGGTTAGACGACTGTCTGAAAAAAACTACCGGCCGTTACTTGCTTTGACGACTGTCGGGACAAAACCAATTGGCCACTACTTGGTTAGACGACGGTCTGGTCAAAACCATTGGCTGCTTCTAGGTTAGACGACTGTCTGGACAAAACGATTGGCCGCTACGGGGTTAGACGATTGTCTGGACAAAACCATTGGTCGTTACTAGATTAGATGACTATCTGGACAAAGATCACTGCTTTTAATACGATCAAGGGTGTCTGGTGGATTACGTTTGTGTTTGTATGTAAAGCCCTATTAAAACACAGAATTCAACATGTATGCATCGTTTATAGCTTTAGTGTTGTCCATGACGTCATGTTTGCCACCATTTTGTGTCTATGGAAATTGTGAAGTGATACGTATAGCGATCTATACTAGGGCCTACTCCCCAAATAGTCTCTTGTCCCTCTAAAATATCTGAAGGTACTTTCTTAATATTTTCAGGATATGTTTAGACATGTTTTGCTATGATTTTCATTAATACAGGTTAAATAGAAAATTTTTAATGATTTAATTATGTGAAAAATGTTTTAAAACAATTTGAAAATATGTATGCTTTATTCTCCAGACTAGTTGCACCAATCTCAATGCAAGTTTTCATTCTTACAATACAATACATTATTTTCCAGAAATCCTGAATTGAAATAGTATTTTTTGCGGCTTTTAGTAATTTGGGCCATTGGAGGCTAAAAATCCTGAAGTTTTAGGCACCACAAGCCTAATAATTTAATAAAGGGGTCTTCCTATGGAAAAACAGTGAGGGCCATTTTTTAGCCTATTTTCAATTTTGAAAAAAATAGGCTTATGAGATCACCTTTTGTCCATGTGTGTGTGCGTGTGTGTGTGAGTGTGTGTGTGAGGAGTGTGTGTGTCCCCCCCTAATAAAATCTAAACGGCTGGAGCGATTTCAATGAAACTCGGTAATTTCATAGCACTATTCCGGGCGACCCCAACCATGCCCTTTAAAAGTTGTTACGTCTCACCAATCCAACATGGCGGCTGTGCGAAATATTTCACCAGAATTCAATATCTCCCAAACTATTCCCGATATCACCCTGGAATTTTTTACGGTGATAAAGGGAACTACTAGAAGTTCACCTATGTGACTTTTGAAAAACTGGTAACTACAAAACCAACATGGCGGCCACGCGAATTTGCCACATTTAAATTGACGTTTCTCCGATTTAAACAACCAAGCGCAGTAACACTTGGTACAGTATATGTTTATAAACATTGTAATGCACCGACATCTAACTTGGTTCAATTGTTTACAAAACCACAAGATGGCGGATGTGCAAAATATTTCTCCGGCATTCTATATCTCTGAAACTATTAGCGGTATCACCCTGAAATTTTGTACGGAGATAAAGGGCACTACTGGAAGTTCATCTACAAGTCTTTCAAAAACCGGTTAACGACGAAGCGAATATGGCGGCCAAGCGAATTTGAAAATTTTAAATAGTCCTTCCTTCCATTTAATGTTCCAACCGCAATGAAATCTGGTACAGGAAATGTTCATACACATTGTAATACACTGGTATCTAATTTAGTTCAATTGTTCACATAACCTCAAGATGGCGGCTTCGCGAATTTTAAAATTAAGTTTTTATTACTTGTGTCGTAATCATGCGATCGATGTAAAAGTTTGAATAAAGAACCTACGCAATAATTTCCTTTAATGGTACATGACTCTATGGCCTATACATTTAACAATCCAACATGTCGACCATCCGAAATATTTAGACGGCTCTGAATATCTACGAATCTATTATAGCAATCAAACTGAATTTTTGTATGTTCATAGGGGCTATGAACTTAAGTTCACCTGTAGGACTTTGAATAACCTGGTGATCACAAATCCGACATGGCGGCGACGCGAAGTTTTAATATTCACATGGACGTTTCTCGCAATTTAACCATCCGAGTGCAGTGAAACTTGGTACAGTAAATCCTTATACGAATGTTAATCCACTGGCATCTAATTTATTTCAATTGTTTCCATAACCACAAGATGGCAGCTGTGTGAAATTTTAAAATCTCCTTGTTACTCCTTGTATCCTAATCATGCGATTGAAATTTGAATGCTACACGTACACAATAATCTTCATGTAACAGTACATAACTCTAGGACCTTCATATATAAAGTCCAACATGGCGACCAACCGAAATATTTAGTCGGTTGTCAGTATCTACGAATCTATTGCAGCAATCAAACTGAAATTTTGTATGTTGATAGTGGCAATTAACATAAGTAGGATATATGAAAATAGGCTGTATAGTTCTTCACAGAACTACTTGTTTTTTATGTGAAGTGTATTGCGTTTTGTCTACGATGTTTTCAATTTTATTTTCACCCCAGGAAGTTTGAGAGCATATTTTAACTAATCATTTTTCTTTGTTGACAAACAGGTTCCAAGCTCCTAACCATTGCAACAGTAGCTCAATTGATTACGTATGATTATTAATACCGAAGACCGATCGAAGAATGGGTACTTCTGTTAGTATAATATAATATAAAGCCTCAGAACTAAGAAAAATGATAAAGTACTTTTCAGAAATGTATGAAAATAAACCCTGCTTTAAATTAAAACATTTACAAACTTTCAACAAATCATAACTTGTTACCAGAAAAATATAGACACTTTATTGTAGTTCCCAGCAATAAGTTGTTGTTAATTCATTTAGGGGCTTTGCGACATCGTAGTCATGTAGCACCATGTAGGTTACTTGGGTGTGTGCGGAATTTGTCTGAAAATTGTGTTGCTATGGTGGTTGTATTAGTTTGTGCATTTGTAATTCGTATAAGGAGGTGGCCGTAGCCTTAAGTTAGGTACCATCCCGACATTCGCCAGGCGTAAAAGTGGGAAACCACGGAAAACCACTTCCAGAGAGGCTGAGATTTGAATTAAACCCACCTCTTCTCAGTATTGCCTCACGAGGCTGAGTGGACCCCGTTCCAGCCCTCAGACCAGAATTAAATTTCTTGGCAGAGCCGGGAATCGAACCCTGGCCTCCACGGTGACAGCAAAGAATGCTAGCCACTACGTAACGAGGTGGACCAGCAATAAGTAATAGCCTATCTGTTAAGCATAAAACAGAGCAATCAGTTTTATTCCTTTAGTAAGTAACGAGAGAAAGGTGTCAATGTTTTCAAAACATTCTCATTTGAACACTTTCTGTTCATCTTGTGGTAATGAAACTCACACTAAACCTATAAGAAGAATGTCTAAACGTCTCCTGAAAATATCAAGAAAGTACCTTCAAAACATTTGAGGACACAGTCACCGGCAGCTAACTCTGCACTTGCCCATCCCCTTTCTTCTGCATACTACTGCAGCGTAAAACATTCACCACGCTAGGTGGCACTGCTTTGAATAGGAATGTCGGAGGGAACATGCTACTGTCACGCACGTCAATGTTCTCAGACAGGGAAGTATTAGGCATGATACCCGCACCGCTCCATGCCGCTCTCCTACCACTGAGCTCAAGGTCAAGTGCTTAGCTATAGCTCGGCGAGTTCAACTGAAGCCCTGAATGAGGGCGCTGTCGGCGCGAGCGAGCGAGTGAAGAAGCGAGGAGGGAATGCACGTGGTGGGTGGGGGAAGAGAGTGACACCATGGGTCAAATCATCCTCACAGGCGTGCTACCCAGCGCCAGCTGGTTTCTGTGCAAGTCACGCCTTTAGCGGCAGCAAATAGCAGTAGATCCAGTAAAATGATTACTAGAGGGTTAAGGGGAAACCTAGTAGTTCGCATATTTTCTGGGACTTCAGATAAACGTGTCTCACTGTAGTCGCTGGTATCTGTACAATGATTGCAATTTGCGGTAATTATACACTACTTGGTTACTATGAATAGTTAATAGTAAGTTACACTGACCCGATGTTCCTTGAAGACTTACCCGTAATTTACAGGGTTATGTTCCTGGGATCCACGAGTGTTTTCTTTTGTGCGTAATTTTTCACATGTTGGCCGTACTGCACTTAGTTTCCCTGTACTCTCATTTCTGTTAGTTCTCTACAAGACGTTGGTAGATGCGGACGCACTGAGGTTTCCATTTGCCGGTAATTGCAGCGTTTGGGTCTCTGGGACCCATCTGTGTAAGGAAAGTAACTTGTTTTTGTGTGTACCCTAAAACGTTATTTGTGGTATAATATGTCACGACGTAGTGATGACGTGAGACCTTTGCTAGAAGAAGATTTAAGTCACATATCGGACGTAGAATGGGGTTTGAAATTAGCAAACATAATTCAAATAGGTCTACAGTACTAGTGATTGTGAGGAGAGGCCCGACCTGACCTGACCCATGCATTCGAAGCAGACTATTCTAGCCTATCAGCCCGAGGGCCTTGAGTGCTATATCCAATGATTTCGTACCAACTGCAAATGTGTTAGGGTGATTGGGTGATTACAATGTTATCGTGGTTGGCCAGGATATGACCTGATTCAGGAAATACAGAAGATAGAAAAGGAGTAAAGATAGATAGTTCTGAGAGAGTCAGAAGTTAAGTGTGAAATTGAAAGTAGAAAAAAATCCACAGCCTGCTTCCAGTCTCCGACCGGGTCAGGAATGGAATGAATGAAGCCCCCCATATAGCGGCGAGGATATGAACTGTGCCGGCTGCCGAGGCCTGACGCACTCCTCTGGGGCAATGATTAAATGAATGACAGATGAAATGAAATGATAGTGGAGAGTGTTGCTGGAATGAAATTTTGACAGGGAAATCCGGAGTACCCGGAGAAAAACCTGTCTGCCTCCGTTTTGTCCAGCACAGATCTCACATGGAGTGACCGGGATTTGAACCATGGACCCAGCGGTGAGAGGCCGGCGTGCTGCCGCCTAAGCCACGGAGGCTTGCGAAATTGAAAGTAGATAGTTCTTAAAAGAAGAAAAGGAGTGCTATAGTAGCAGATTTGTTTTGAAGAGGAAAGTCATTCTATAAGAATGGGGGGGGGGGGGGGGCGCTTATGACGGCTACCCCTCGCTTGGTAATCACCCAATCTGTTTATGAGTGGGTTTGTACACACATCAAAAAAAGTTTTGCATCACCTCGGTTCCAAGAGTTCCGGAACCGTTAAATACAAAGGGAATAGAGATCAACACAAACAACATTTCAGCTCGTTTTATTGCTCATGAGACCCACACATTGCATGTTGTACCATCATACAGCTAGACTTTCAGCATTTGTGGTCCAGATTGCAGTACACACCACTACCTCTAATACCCAGTAGCACGTCCTCTTGCATTGATGCATGCCTGTATTCGCCGTGGCATACTATCCACAAGTTCATCAAGACACTGTTGGTCCAAATTGTCCCACTCCTCAACGACAATTCGGCGTAAATCTCTCAGAGTGGTTGGTGGGTCAAGACGTCCATAAACAGCCCTTTTCAACATATCCCAGGCATGTTCGATAGGGTTCATGTCTGGCGAACATGCTGGCCACTGTAGTCGAGCGATGTCGTTATCTTGAAGGAACGCATTCACAAGATGTGCACGATGAGGTCGAGAATTGTCGTCCACGAAGACAAATGCCTCTCCAATATTCTGCCGATATGGTTGCACTATGGGTCGGAGGATGTCATTCAGGTATCGTAAAGCCGTTTCGGAGCCTTCCATGACCACCAGTGGCGTACGTCGGCCCCACATAATGCCACCCCAAAACATCAGGGAACCACCACCTTGCTGCACTCGCTGGACAGTGTGTCTAAGACGTTCAGCCTGACCAGGGTGCCTCCAAACACGTCTCCGACGATTGTCTGGTTGAAGGCATATGCGACACTCATCGGTGAAGAGAACGTGATGCCAATTCCGTGGGGTCCATTCAGCATGTTGTTGGGCCCATCTGTACCGCGCTGCATGGTGTCGGGGTTGCAAAGCTGGACCTCGCCATGGACGTCGGGAGTGAAGTTGCGCATCATGCAGCCTATTGCGCACAGTTTGAGTTGAAACACGACGTCCTGTGGCTGAACGAAACGCATTATTCAACATGGTGGCATTGCTGTCAGGGTTCCTCCAAGCGGCAATCCGTAAGTAGCGGTCATCCACTACAGTAGTAGCCCTTGGGCGGCCTGAGCGAGGCCTGTCATCGACAGTTCCTGTATCTCTGTACCTCCTCCATGTCCGAACAACATCGCTTTGGTTCACTCTGAGACGCCTGGAAACTTCCCTTGTTGAGAGCCCTTCTTGACACAAAGTAACAATGCGGACGCGATCGAACTGCGGTATTGACCTTCTAGGCATGGTAGAACTACAGACAACATGAGCAGCGTACCTTCGTCCTGGTGGAATGACTGGAACTGATCGGCTGTCGTACCCCCTCCGTCTAATAGGCCCTGCTCATGCATGGTTGTTTACATCTTTGAGCAGTTTTAGTGACATCTATGAACAGTCAAAGGGACTGTATCTTGGATACAATATACACAGTCAACGTCTATATGCCGGAGATCTGGGAACCGAGGTGATGCAAAACTTTTTTTGATGTGTGTACATAGTGTAGCTGTTCTCTGTAGAGTCTAACTGCCTGTCCGTGAATTCTTTCACTGATGGTCGGTAGACCGTACTCGTTATGTAGTTGAGCGTTGCGCACGTACCAGGGGGCGCCCGATATCGTGCGCAGCGCTTTGTTCTGGACGACCTGAAGTTTATTGATAGTAGAGGGGGCAACAAAGCCCCATGCGGGACTGGCATATTCCATGACAGGACGCACAATGGTGCTATATGTGAGGAGTCTGCTCCTATCATCTAGTGCACTCTGAGACTTCATGAGAGGCCAGAGTTGTGCTTGGATCGCTTTCGCTAGGTTCACGCGCTGAGTGACCTCCTGTGCGAAAGTAAGGCCTCGATCAAGCGTAATTCCCAGATACTTTGTAGCTGGCTGCCATCTGATTACGTCGCTAAAGAAATTAAGGTCCTGGACTTCTATAAATTTGCGTCTTTTGGTAAACAGAGTGGCAGCACATTTACCGACATTAATTTAGACTCTCCAATCCCTTAGCCAGGGGTGAAGGGTGTCTAAAGCGACTTGAAGGTTTTCAGCAACTCTATTTCCTCTCCAGTGGGTGGAAGAGATAGCAGTATCATCTGCTTATAAGTGGAGAGGATATCAGAAAGATAGATGTTGAAGAGGGCGGGAGCTGTGACACTACCTTGCGGTACACCGGCTTTAATCTTCCTCAGAGAGGATTGGGCGTCAACCACTCGGACATAGAACTGTCTTTTCCTAAGATAGGAGTTGATGACCTTGAGTAAGTGATCTGGAAACCCTTTGTGCTTCATTTTGTACAGCAAACCGCTGTGCCAAACTTTATCAAAAGCACGACTGATGTCTAGGAAGCAGACTCCTGTCATACGTCGTTCGTTAAACGCGCGCGTGATGATCTCAATGAGTCTAAGAAGTTGTTGTACTGTGGAGTGGCCTTTGCGGAATCCGAACTGCTCATCATTGATAATTTCAGAGATGTAGGAGTTAAGCCTGGAAAGTAGAGTCATTTCAAAAAGCTTAGAGATGACTGAAAGCAAACTAATTGGTCTGTAATTTTGAGGGAAAGTACCATCTGTGTTGGGTTTGTGGATCATTATAACTTTAGCCACTTTCCAGGCCGGTGGAAAATACCCAAATCGGTATATAGCGTTAAAAATTTTGGTGAGACAAGTTAAGGCGTTCTTGCTCAGGTTCTTAAGAAAGGAGGCTGCAACTTCGTCAGGGCCAGGTGCCTTGCGAGGTTTCAATTTCTTGATAAGATTGAGCAGCTCGGACGGCGATACAAATCTAAAGCCCTGGGGAAGCTCTCCCCGAAACCCACCATGAAGATCACGACGGACCTGGTCAACAAAGTCATCGTTGCAAGGTTCCTGGTTGGGTTCGCAGGCTCTCTCAAAAGTATCCGCCAGGGCGTTAGCCTTATCTAGGTTGGTGTACACCATTCCACGTACCCCGTGTATTGGTTGAATGCCAGTTCGTTTCTTGGAGAGGACAGAAAGGCTTGTTGAGCATGTGCTATGTTTCAGTTACCACTGTGTGGGTCTTGTGGAGCTCAATAATTATAAAGGCTTATTGGAGATTAAAATTATTCATTCTCTTCTTCTTTGAAGGTTTGATCCCATAACCGTTTGCTTCAACTTTATTAGAACAGACTGATACAGAGATTTTTTCCACCTTGCAAATCTCTGTAAAGTGATGATATTCAGAAAAACCTTATGTAAATATGAAAATCTTGTTCTTTATGACAGAACCATATAACTATTAGTAATATAAAGCAAAACTTGAGTATGGTATAGGATATTGAAAATGATTGTTTTTGAATTGTGATTTTTTTTTAATAAATAGTTTTGAAGAACATTGTGGAAGAGGAACCGTAATAAAATGTATATTTTCATTGAAAATTATCAGATAATTATCGTGCAATTTCAGAATGGGTCCCTTGGACCCATGGGTGTAAGCAGCGTAATAATTTTCACCAGGCAAGTAACGGGTTAGAGTAATACTATCGTATGGCCTCGGTGCAGGGTGCAAGCTTTGTTAATTGACGCCCAGTGGGCTGCTTGCATGCCAAATTTTATCGCTCCTTGGAGCGATATGAAAGTCAAGGAGGTTAAATATTTAAGCTCCTTGACACTATTGCGCTTTCTAGTAGAGAAACGAGGAACTTTTCGTGTTGGCGGAAAATCCCGAGATTAATTTTACCATTATGAACACGGCCTACTGAATTCAAATGGGTTCTTTAACTTGCTAACATCGTATGACATGCTTACCGTGATTTCTGTCGCCTTTCAAAAATCACTTACCACGGCCAGGAGCGAAATTGCAAGCTTGGGGTTGGCAGTTCGACACGATAACCACTCAGCCACCGGGGCAAGCAGTTACGGGTTAAGTACTTACTACCATTGGAATCTATGGCAAGTAATCAATATAAGCACATCCTTCGTCGAGAAAAAACCAGTAGAGTTGGTGTGACTGCAATAAACATAAAGTAGCTGTGAAGATAATCTATTATGATTACATTTGGCCGTAATCATTTAAAAAAGTAATGTTATTGGTTCTACGTCCTCTTCAGACACTAAGGCCTTTGAAGACGCCGGGTTGTCGGAAGTTTGCACCGAAGGGGATCTTAAACGTGGCAGTAAATCTAATCACACGGCTCCCTCGTATTTGCGCACCCTCAAATGCCAATTGACCGCGCCAGGATATGATCCTGCAACCTTGGGCAGAGCGAGCGAGAACGTTAACGCAGCGCCGTGCAGCTAGTCTGTAGACAAAGCCCTGCGCAGATGCGAATAGCGGATAAGCTGCGGACAATGTTTGGAGTAAATTTGCGGAAAGATTTTAGAATAGAATCCAAACTTGTTGAATGTCATTACTACGACCCGGATAAGGTTTTGAATATTCCCGAAGGGAATATGATGCAGTTTCCATTTGAGCGGATGAATTATCAATAAATGATAAAAAATGGTCCGGTTAGCTCAAACAATGCCAGCGTTTCGCCCCAGTGTGCCGTTGGACTTGTCAGTTGGTACAGACACACCTACCAATGCGCGTGGCTAGCACATACTTAGAAGGCCATGTAAGGCACAAAATATAAGCAGTATTGACGTCACGAGCATGCCAATGTGCTACGGGAGTCAAACTCCCTTCCATAGAAACAAAAGCCTTACCTTAACAATTTAAATGAGGTTTTGAATATTCCCGAAGGGAATCCTTATTTGGATTGCCAAGGTAAGGCTTTTGTTTCTATGGAAGGGAGTTTGACTCCCGTAGCACATTGGCATGCCCGTGACGTCAATACTGCTTGTATTTTCTGTCTTGCATGGCCTTCTCAGTATGTGCTAGCCACGCGCATTGGTAGGTGTGCCTGTACCAACTGACAAGCCCAACGGCACACTGGGGTGAAACGCTGGCATTGTTTGAGCTGACCGGACCATTTTTATCATTTATTGATAATACGACCCGGATGTTTATGACATATTTTTTCCGTTAAGCTTTTTCATGACAAATGTAAGATGATGAGTTTAGCTAACATAATCTCATTCAATTTATGTCATAAAGCATGATTAACAATCCGAACTGGAAATGGTTGCAATTCTGGCTGCATAACATTCCTTTTAAACAGAGCACATGACATACTGTATCTGTGTACGTAAGGCTTTCAGAACAGGTCTCTGTCATTGGGGCATGTGCGGTACACTGCTTGAGAATTAAACTGTTCTGGATAAATTACAGGAATATCTATAGGGCTGACTAAACAAATCATCACAGACATATTTCAAATAAAAGCTCAAAAAATGTATTAAAACAAACTATACTGAAAAATAATAAAGTATGCAACTTTAAAAAAGAAATTTGATGATAGTAACTAATAATAATAATAATTAAATTAATAAAAATAACACTTATCGAGAAATTGCTCTCGAATACACAAGTTTCAAAATCTTCACAAAAATCCTGACTAACAAATTGACAGAACTTATGGACGGAATCAATTCGGTTTTAGAAAGGAAAATCGACACATCAGGCGGTGAAGGTTTTGCTTGATGACATAGAAAAAGCAATACAACCTTCACAAGGTAAATATCAAGCGATCTTCATAGATTACACAAAAGCTTTTGATTTTATCGACCGCACAATACTCGTCTCAAAACTCGCAGATATGATTGGAGAAAATCATACAATATCAAAAACTGTACAAAACATCCTCAAATACAACATGCTCCAGATTAACGATGATGTCACAGTGTCCGAGGACATCATCCAGACCAATGGAGTACTGCAAGGAGACCCATCAGTCCCCTTCCTTTTAATATCGTTACCGCGGACATACGGGAAATACTACAAAGAACAGAGGAAACATTGCTTATTATGCATGCAGATGATATGGTCCTTGGATCACCGAACAAAGAAGACTTACAATTAGCACTACTCAACCTTGAGAAATGGGCTGAGGAAAACAAATTTAAAATAAATATAGAGAAACTAAGCAAATGACTTTTAAGAAGGGTGGAAGGAAATCAGAAAATGGCATCATACTATTAACAAGTAGTTCCGTGAAGAACTATACGGCCTATTTTCATATATCCTATGTCAATTGCCACTATCAACATATAACATTTCAGTTTGATTGTTGTAATAGATTCGTAGATATTGAGAACCGTCTAAATATTTCAGATGGTCGCCATGTTGGATTCTTATTTATGTACAATTACATGAAGCTTATTGTGTACGTGTGGTATTCAAACGTCAATCGCATGATTAGGAGACATGAAGTAAAAACGAGATGTTAAAATTTCGCACAGCTGCCATCTTGTGGTTATGAAAACAATTGAAATAAACTAGATGCCAGTGGATTAACATTTGTATAAGCATTTACTGTACAAAGTTCCACTGCACTCGGATGGTTATATCGCGAGAAACGTCCACTTAAATATGTATACTTCGCGTTGGCGCCATATTGGCTTGGTGGAAAGTCCTATAGATGAACATATGTTAATAGCCTCTATGAACATTAAAAAAACAGTTTGACTGCTGTAAATGATTCGTAGAAACTGAGAACCGTCTAAATATTTCGGATGGTCGCCATTTTGGATTGTTGTATGTATAGGCCATATAGTTATGTACCATAAAGAACAATTATTGCGTAGCTTCATTATTCAAATGTTCACTTCGATCGCATGATTAAGACACAAGAAACAAAAAAATAATTTTGAAATTTCGCACAGCTGCCATCTTGTATTTATGAAAACAATTGAAATAAATTAGATGCCAGTGGATTAACATTTGTATAAGCATTTAACGTGCAAAGTTTCACTGCACTCGGATGGTTAAATCGCGAGAAACGTCCATTTAAATATGCAAACTTCGCGTCGCCGCCATGTTGGATTTGTGCGCACCAGGTTACTGAAAGTCCTATAGGTGAACTTATGTTCGTAGCCTCTATGCACATTTAAAAAATCGGTTTGATTGCTGTAAAAGATTCGTAGATATTGAGTACCGTCTAAACATTTCGGATGCTCGCCATTTTGGATTGTTATTATGTATTGGCCATAGAGTTATGTACCATTAAGGGAAAGTTATTGCGTAGCTTCATTATTCAAACTTTCGCTTCGATTGCATGATTACGACACAAGAAATAGAAACTTAATTTTAAAATGACGCGCAGCCGCCATCTTGAGGTTATGTAAACAATTGAACTGAAGTAGATGGCAGTGCATTACAATATGTAGCCTATAATCATTTACTGTACCACATTTCACTGTGCTCAGAGAGTTAAATCACGAGAAAAGTCTATTGAAATGATTCAAATTCGCTTGACCACCATGTTCGCTTCGTAGTTAACCGGTTTTTGAAAGACTTGTACATAGTTAAACTTGTACCAGTGCCCTTTATCACCGTACAAAATTTCAGATGATATCTGTAATAGTTTCGGAGATATAGAATGCCGGTGAAATATTTCGCACAGCCGCCATTTTGAGGTTATGGAAACAATTGAACTAAATTGGATACCAGTGCATTACAATGTGTATAAACATTTGCTGTACCAAGTTTCATTACGTTTTGATGGTTAAATCGCGAGAAAAGTCTATTTAAATATCTCATTTGCGCTTGGCCGCCATGTTGGTTTTATAGTTACCAGGTTTTAGAAAGTCTCACAGGTGAACTTCTAGTAGTGTCCTTTATCACCGTACACAATTTCGGGGTGATATCTGTAATAGTTTCGTATATACTGAATGCTGGTGAAATATTTCGCACAGCCGCCATGTTGGATTGGTGAGAAACAATAAAATTCGAAGGGCACAGTCGAGGTCGCCCGCATTGGTGCTATGATCTTACCGAGTTTCATTGATATCGCTCCAGCCGTTTAGAAGTTATTAGGGGGACACACACATGCACACACGGACACACGGACGAAAGGTGATCTCATAAGCATATTTTTTCATAAAATGCAAATAGGCTAAAAATGAACCACTCGAACTTGTCAAAAAATATAACTATCTTGGAATAACTCTACAGACAACAACCCAATCATACAGTATGCTTTTGTACACTAAGCAATAAGAAAGTAAAGTATCACTTTACGACCTGCAAGAACAGAACGAAATCCCTTCATTTTTATAGTGAAGAAAAATAATGAAATGTATGAAATGCTCATTTGGGCGCACCTTTAGAATAATTTATAAATAATTAATTAAATCCAACAATAAATTCAAATCAGATGTAAAATGGATGGATTAATCTTATCCAGTAAATAACATTTGAGGACACTGCCGGAATATAGACGTATAACAAAAAACTGAGTTTTGAGATAATCACAGTTGAAAGTTTAGTTATACAATATCTTTTTTCACTGCAGGTTAATTAGCTTCTTATATGTTTTTGTATTTAAAATGGTTTTGTCCGAAAGTAAAAATAATCTATCAGTTTGTAATAGTAAATAATTTACTTTGTTATAGATAAAAGTGAAACAAAATTATGTGTTATACGCCCTTTTTAAGGCAATCTTTCTTCTTCTTTCGTTTCACCCACTTTGCGGTACGTTGAATAAATCATTTCACTGCGTGTAGCTCTTTCCTTAGTGCACAGTATCTCTTCATTCTTTCTGATCTTCTTTTCCTCTCTTATTCCGAGATGATGGGTTTGGAATTTAGTGAATACTAGCTGACCCGGCAGACGTTGTCCTGCCAATCAAAGAAAGTGATGGGGTTTTGACTTTGTTAGTTGCAGTGCTTTTGGATTCCCAATATTTTCTTCTTTTTCCGTTAACCACCTCTAAACTATTATAAAAAAATAATTTACTATCTCAGAGACATTCACCGGAGCGTGATCAACAACTCACGAAAGTTACATCGCAATGTAATGAATGGTATACGAACGCATACGGGACTGCTGAAACGATTAGAGCGCCGACACACATTTGTTGAATATACTCGTACGCTAACTATTGTAAAGTGGATTTACTAACTCGAAAACCTTTCCTGGCGTGTACACAACAACTCATCAAAGTTTCATCGCAATCGGATGAAAGGCATATGAACGCATACGGGATTTTGATTAAACGATTCGCGCCGTTACTCATTTGATGAATCTTCTTGTGCGCCACCCATTGAAAAACGGACTTACTAATTCATGAACCTTCGCAGGACTGTACTCAGCTCTTCAAAGTTTTATCACACTCGGATGAATGGTATATGATCGCATACGGGACTTTATTGAAACGATTCACGCGCTGTCGCTTATTAGTTAAATCTACCCGTTTGCTACCAATTGTAAAATGGATTTACTAAATCAGGAACCTTCCCTGGAGTGTACACAACAACTCACCAAAGTTTCATCTCTATCGCACGATTGTACATGAACGCATACGGGTCTTTGTCGGAACACTTCGCGCGTCGTCGCTCATTTGTTGAATCCATTCGTGCGCTATCTATTGTAACATGGATTTACTAAGCTAGAAATCTTCCCTGAAGTATACACAACATCTAACCCACGTTTCATCGCTATCGGACAAATGGTATATGAACGCATGCGGGACTTTGTTGAAACACTTCGAGCGTCGTCACTCATTTGTTGAATCTACTCGTGCGCTACCTATTGTCAAGTGGATTTACTAAGCCAGAAACCTTCGCTGAGTGTATACAACATCTCACACAAGTTTCATCGCATTGGGGTAAATGGTATATGAACGCATGTGGGACTTTGTTGAAAGAAACGCACGCCATTTTGTTGAAATTACTCGCGCGCAATCTATTTTTAAATGGATCTACTAAGCCTATAACTTTTCCTGACGTATAAACAACAACTCACCGAAATTTGATTGCAATCCGATGTATTGTATATGAACGCATCACCAACACTCATTTGTTTAAACTACTGGTGCGCTATCTATTGTTAATTGGATTAACTATGCCTATAACCATCCCGGAAGTGTGCCAAACAACCCACCGAAATTTGGTCGCAATCGGATGAGTTGTAGGCTATATGAACGTATCGCCAACACTCATTTGTTTAAAATACTCGCACGCCGTCCATTGTAAATTGGATTGACTATGCCTATAATGATTTCGGAAGTGTTCCCAACAACTCACCAAAGTTTCATAGCAATCGGATGAATGGTATATGAACGCATACGGGACTTGGTTGAAACGATTCGCGTGCCGTCGCTCATTTGTTGAATCTACTTGTGCGATACCTATTGTAAAGTGGATGTACTAAGCCAGAAACCTTCCCTGATGAGTACACAACATCTTACCCAAGTTTCATCGCTATCGGACGAATGGTATATGAACGCATACGGGACTTTCTTGAAACGCTTCGCGCGACTTCGCTAATTTGTTAAATATACTTGTGCGCTACCTATTGAAAAATGGATTTACTAAGCCTAAAACTTTCCCTGGAGTGTACACAACAACTCACCCAAGTTTAGTCCCTATCGGACGAATGGTAAATCAACGCATACGGGACAATATGAAACACTTCGCGAGTCGTCGTTCATTTGTTTAATCTACTTGTGCGATACCTATTGTTAAGTGGATTTACTAACCCAGAAACCTTCCCTGAAGTGTACACAACATCTCACCCAAGTTTAGACGCTATCGGACGAATGGTATATGAACGAATACGGGACTTTGTTGAAACGCTTCGCGCCTCGTCGCTCATTTGTTGAATCTACTTGTGCGATACCTATTGTAAAGTGGATTTACTAAGCCAGAAACCTTCCCTGTAGTGTACACAACATCTCACCCAAGTTTCATCGCTATCAGACGAATGGTAAATGAACGCATACGGGACTTTGTTGAAACGCTTCGCGCGTCGTCGCTCATTTGTTGGATCTACTCGTGCGCTACCTATTATAACATGGATTTACTAAGCCAGAAACCTTGCCTGTAGTGCACACAACCTCTCACCCAAGTTTCATCGCTATCGGACGAATGGTATGTGAACGAATACAGGACTTTTTTGAAACGCTTCGCCCGTCATCGCCCATTTTTGAATCTACTCGTGTGCTACCTATTGTTAAGTGGATTTACTAAGCCTTCCTTTCCTGAAGTGTACAGAACTTCTCACCCAAGTTTTATCGCATTGGGATGAATGGTATATGAACGCATGTGGGACTATCTTGAAACAAACGCACGCCATTTTGTTGAAGCTACTCGTGCGCCATCTATTGTAAATTGGATTTACTACGCCTATAACTTTTCCGGGACTGTGCACAACAACTTACCCAAATTTTATCGCAATCGGACGAATTGTATATGAACGCATCGCCATTACGCATTTGTTTAAACCACTCGCGCGCTATCTATTGTGAAATGGATTAAGGGCCAGTTGTACGAACTCGGGTTATACCTCGGCTAAAGTTATCTCCGTAGTTAGCGCAGAATTGAGTTGTACGACATTGGTATAAGAGATAATCCGGGTATAAACGACGGCATAGCTAACAGGGCATGGAATGGCGAGCTATCTGCTTATACCGAGTATATATATGGCGGACAGGAGAGACCGCTACAACATCCGAAGTAAAATCATCGCAAACTCTTAATTTCAGTGAGCTATTCATAAATGTACATGAGAACGTATAATTTTAATAGCAGCACAATAATTACATACACATTTTTACAAACAAAATACCAAAGCAAGCCAGTGACATTACAAATGTAAGCATCATATGCATTGTCTTCAGCACTGAACGCCATGTTACAGTGGTCCCATGGTTGGCGCGCCGGACTCTCGACGAAAGAACGTAAATATCGTGGATCGAACCCCGCCAGTTCTAACTTTTTTTGCTCATTAGTTTCTGTTTGTATTTTATGCTTGGTGTTTCTGCATTATCTTTTATATATAGCCTACCAGTAATCACTTGGGGGTGATCCTAGGTTCAACAGGGTAATTAATAAAAACTCCGCGTCAGTCGAGAGCATCATGCTGGATATGCCAGGAATTAATGCAGACGCTCACTTATTAGAAAAAAAAACGAAGTTAAATCATCGCAAACTCTTAATTCGAGTGAACTATTCATATATGTACACGAAAATGTGTGATCTTAATAGCAGCACAGTAATTACATACATATTATTACAGAAAATAACGAAAGCAAGTCACTGACATTACGTACGTAAGCATCATATGCGCAGTCTTCGGGAAATTACGTTAGGTAGCGAGGGTTCAGTGGCTAGCATGCTGTTCTCGCGAGTATAAATTTAGATTTTTTTGCGGATCGAATCTCACCAGATCCAACATTTTTTGCTTATTATTTTTTTGTTTTTATGTTATGCTTGGGGTTTCTGTATTATCTTATATCTGTACCGGTAATCATTTGGGGCGATCCTTGGTTCAACAGAGTATTAATAATAACTTTGCGTCAGCCAAGAGCCTAGGATACCGTACTCTTAATTATTCAAGAGAGCATTCATGCTGATGCGGAGGATCCATTAAAATAAAGTCGCCTCCGTAGCGTAGCAGTCAGCATAGTTAGCTGCCGCCCCGGAGGTCCTGGGTTCGATTCCCGGCTCTGCCACGAAATTTGAAAAGTGGTATGAGGACTCAGCCTCGGGTGGCCCAAATGAGTAGAGGGGGTTCGATTCCCACCTCAGCCATCCTCGAAGTGGTTTTCCGTGGTTTCCCACTTCGTCTTCGGGTAAATGCCGGGATGGTTCCTATTGTAAGGCCACGGCCGCCTCCTTCCCACTTCCTTGCCTAACCGTCCCACTATTCCCATCCCTTCTTCAGGTCCCCTGTTCGCTTTGCAGGTGAGGCCGCCTGGGCGTAGTGCTGGTCACACACCCCAGTTGTATCCCTGACTCAGCGTCTCAAGCTCCAGGACACTGCCCTCAGTGGCGGTAGAGGTGGGATCCCTCGCTTAGTCCGTGGGAAAAGCCAACCCTGGAGGGTAAAACGATAGCGAAGCGAAATATTTCTGCAAAGGAGAAAAGCAAAGAAGATCAGACAGAGACCGGCTCATTTTCTGAACAGTGATGAAAATTAATTCTTTATACTGTTCAGACAGGAAAAATACACAGTTTTGAGGTTATTAGATCAAATTATCGATGTACTGGAACATATGACTGACAGGTAAAATGTATGATAAAAACATGTAGTAGCCTATCCTGCACCTACCGGTACTTAATTCTTGGATATGCTATATTAGTTTGCATTATATTTATGTATAGCCTACGATTTATACTATTATTTGTAACCAATGCATGGATTTATTACGGTATGATTGTCCACGGCCGTGGTTTGTTATTCTCACGGACTCTCATGGAGTATCGCAGTGGTCAATTCGTTATTCATCTGTTTCCAAAGAAGTTCAAATTTCATGTCAATATGTCCACAAAGTTAGCTCCGTTTGTTACCAACTTAGCCAGTCTCTCAGACAAACATGGAATAGCGAGCCCCGGAATAAAATCTTGTCGTACAAACCACCCTTGGAGATATACCAAGGAAGACGCTAGCCCAGGTATAGCTATTCCGATGGATAACCCGAGTTCGTACAACTGGGCCTAACTATGCCTATGATCATCCCGGAAGTGTTTATAACCACTCATCAAAATTTGATCGCAATTGGATGAATTGTTTATGAACGCATAAAAGACGAACACACAGACATTCCTTTTTATATATATATAAGATTTGTCTTGGGATCTTATATTTTCGTCTTTAATAATTATTTTAACTTTTACATTCAGTAGTGAATTTTCTGTAATTTTTAATTCTACTAGATCTTTTCCAGTTTCTTTAAACCGTGTGGTTTTGCTTTGCGGTAACGGAAGAAATCAAAGATTTGTTTGGTTAATCTATTTACTCTGAGAAGATGACCGTAAAACGTTGTCCTACTTTCTCGCATAGTATCTGAGATTTTTTCAATTTCCTTGTAGAGAATCTCATTCTTGATGTAGCCTATATTATCCTATTATCCTAAAAATTTGGTCCTAGTTTTTTTTGGAAGAATTTTCCTTTCATTTAATTTGAGTTTCTCCATCTGGCCTCTGAAATTCATGTTTAGGGTTTCTGCTGCGTACAGTGTTACGGCAATCGTTATATAAGCTCACAATATTTTGCGAACAAGTTGATTTGGATGAAATAAAATGTAGGTTTTACGAATAATCAATAATTACAGAGATGTTTAATCCTCTTTTATATGCCTAATAGATTAAAAATTAAACTTGCGGGAAACAAATTGTATCTTTCTTTTAGACATTATTGGAAATGCGAGATGAATATCAGTGACACGAAGTTTGGGTTCCGAAACGGTCTAGGAACTCGTGAAGCATTATTTGCGCTTCAAGTTCTTTTCCAGAGATGCCGTGAGGTAAATCAGGATGTATATGCATGTTTTCAGGACTATGCAAAAGCCTTTGACCGTTGTCAGCATGATAAGTTGTATAATGTACTCAAGAACTCAGGAATAGATGGGAAAGCCATTCTGATCATCATTAATTTATACTGGAGTCAAAAGGCTAGTATCAGAATTGATGAGCATATATCGAGATCAGTGGAAATAATGCGTGGTGTGAGACAGGGATGCATTCTTTCACCACTTCTTTTTAATATCTATGCAGAACAGATTTTCTCTGATGCACTTGATGGCATTCAACAAGGTATTAAGGTCAATGGTAATTATATTAATAATATACGGTATGCAGATGATACCGTATTGATTGCAAGTAGTTTCGAAGGACTTAAAGAGATTGTTACTATGATATATCAAAAGAGTAAACAATATGGCCTTGACCTCATCATCAAGAAAACAAAATATATGATAATATCGCGAAAACCAGCATTGTCACTAGTCCTTTTAGTCGATGGACATCAGATTGAGTGAGTCAAGAGTTTGGTTTATTTAGGACAGAATATTAATGAGAATTGGGATCCTTCGGTTGAAATAAGATGCCGTATTGAGAAGGCTAGATCCATCTTTTTGACAATGAAATAACTACTATGCTGTTGTGATCTCAGTATGATGCTTATTAAAAGAATTGTGAAGTGTTATGTTGTCTCCACCCTTCTTTATGGTGTTGAAGCTTGGACCTTGTCGGTAGGTACAGTAAAGAAGATTCGACCTTTTGAAATGTGGATATACAGGCGAATTGTTAAAATCTCGTGGACAGAACATGTGAGTAATGCCGAGGTTTTTCAGCGTATGAGCAGTCAACCTGAGCTGTTAAACACAAGTAAGAAGAGGAAATTGAATACTTGGGACACATGATACGGAATCCAAAATACCGTCTGCTCCAAGTAATACTTCTGGGTAAAATTGAGGGTCAGCGTGGACCGGGAAGGAGACGAATAACTTGGATGGATAATTTACGAACGTTGTTTGGGCAGTCTTCCACGGAACTCTTCAGGATTGCACAGGATAAGAAGGTGTTAGCCATGGTGGTAGCCAACGTCCGTATCGGATAAAGCAGAATAAGAAGAAGAAGATTGAGGAATGGAATAATGATACTGCATTTTGAAGGTTAGAAAATGAAATATTATAAGTAATAATGAAAATAAGCTTGTAAACAGGTTTATCATCCGACCTCACATAAACCTCTTTTTATTCTAGAAGCTGTTCAATCTACAAAAATTACCCTTAATGAAATTTTCAGGGAAGCACAATAACAACATGGCGGATCAGTTAGTGTGATTACCGTATTAAGGGCGCATAGGTTTATAAGCCCTTCTTCCGGCATCGTCCCACAATCACATGTTAATGAATCATTAGTATATTTATCAGAATTAATTAAAATAATTTAAATTGCGGGATTAGAAACACACGATTGACTTCCAATAAATCAACTACATCAAAAAGAAGCTATTTCAAATTGTATAGAAGTCACAATAAATTAACTAAATACTTATCAATCAAGCATGGCACACCAATTATCTAATTTCACATCTGCCTATCAATTAGACTTGCATTAATTAAGTGGCATGGTCAAATATCATTAACATCCATGACCATTATGAATTAATTATAATTATTACTAAGCAAGTTGTTCGACATAGAGCTAGGGCGGGGTAATAATCTTCATCATATATGCTCAGCTACCTGTTCAAATCTTTTAAGTTGGAGTTGGTAGTCTACTCTCTAACTTTGACGTTCCGTTTAGCACTGCTATCTGATAGGACGAACTGATCATTATTGAGTGACTTGAGGCTGTGATTTAATTATGTTTTTCTTCTAATCATAATAAACTAAATTATTAACCATGGTGGTGAATTAGATAGTTCCGTATTGACATTCTAGAGGCGCTTACATCGTTATACAGGGTGGGCAAAATAAAACCGACCCGGAATTTCTTTTATTCATACCTTTTATACAATTGCCCCTTGTTACTGAACATCACAGTGAATGCTGGAAAAGGTTACCGTTGATCTCGATGCAGCGCTGGGCTCTATTTATCAAACTGTTAGACACGCTCTGCCTGCGGGATAGCAGCAATAACGCTTTCAATGTTCTGATGTAGCTCTTCCAGTGGTTGACGATTATTTGCGTACACCTGACCCTTCAATTTGCCCCACAGGTAAAAATCACAGGGAGAGAGATCGGTCGATCGAGGTGGCCAGGAGATTGCACTGCCTCTGCTGATTGTCCTCTCCTCACCGAACATCTCATACACCTGTGCCAAGGTTGTGAAGGCGGTGTGTGCTTTTGCTCCGTCTTGATGAAAATATCCATATCCATTCTGTGAGTTGAACCACATATGGATTAAATAGATTCTGGACATACCGGACCAAATTAACAGTTTATTGAAAGAATCGTGTCACAATGCGGACACCAGACATTGCGCACCAAACACTAATCTTGCGATTATGCGACGGCGCTTTAATGGGGATTTTCAGATGTATAATGGCGCATGGTTTGTGATTTCACATACCCCGACAGGCTGAACCAGGCCTCATCTGACGAAATGAAAACCTGAGGACCCAAAATACTTGCTTCCACTTCACTCAGGAACCAACGGCAGAACTCAACAAGTGAAGGTTTGTCTGGACACTTTAACACATGCACAACCGTAAATTTGTATGGATACAGATGCAGGTCCTTTGTGATAATGGTTCGATACGACGATCTTTTAATTCCCACTTGCACAGATAAACGGCGTTGAGAGTTAGTCGGACTTTGTCCCAGGCTTTCCTTCACTCGTGCAATGTTTTCAGGGGTTCGAACTCTTTTCGGATAGTTACGGTGTTAATCGCTAAATTGCCCGTTGCGCGTCATTTCGCCACTAAGTCCTGCATTGATCTCTTTCCTGGAAGTTTTGCCAAAACACGGCCAATATTTATCTCTTACGAAAACAGTTCCGCACACGTGTTCTACGAATTATGTTTCACATTACATTCGACAACAAATATGCGCTGTTTTATCGTGAGCACCATTGTGGCATTCAACTAGTCGCTAAACACGCCTGCCACCTCGCACTCACTCCAACGTTAAAGCGAAATAAATAAATAAATAAATAACGAACTAAAGAGCCTACTTTAAAAAAAGAAGTTCCGTGACGAACTAAAGAGCCTACTTTTCTTAAAATTTAAGATTCATGCCAATGATTAATCTATATGGATCTATCTAGAATAATGACAAAATTAAGTTGGTAATATCGACATTTCTAATTAGTTCGAAATACTGTATACCTGGCATAATGTAGCCTAATAGAGAACTACAGTTGGCAGCCCTGGTGACTGAATATATTCTTAGATCCATCTCTTAAGGTACAGAATACAAAATTTGGTTGAAGTCAAATGGATAGCATGGACGTTACATGCCGTTAAACATTGGATCTAACAGCGCGCGTAAAATCATATTGGCAACAATGACATACATGTGTTGGTCAGAAATAATCTGAAATTATATGATCTATTGTTGTGTCAATTTTGAATGAAATCCATTAGTTAGTATAGAAGTTACACGCATTTTAAAATTGGACCTATCAGCAGGCTTAGAATCATGTTGGCAGCACTAGCGTAGGCCTATATTAGTTTCTCCAAATTAATCTAGAATGCCAGGTACTATACGTGTGCAAAGTTTAAGGCTATTGGCTTGCATACTTTCTGATATATTGATATTAGGGTAACAAAAATAGAGGCAGTATTTATTAAAAGTTGGCAGCCCTGGTTACTCTTAAGAATCGGCATAATCATATCTGTTATGGTACACATAGCACACACGAAATTTGGTCGAAATCCAAATGATAGTATAGAAATTACATGTATTTAAAGTTGGACCTCTCAGCAGGCTTAGAATCATGTTGGCAGCACTGACGTATATAAGTTACTCCAAATTAATATAGAATGTCAGGTACTATACGTTTGCCTAGTTTAAAGCTGTCGGCTTGCATACTTTCTGATATATGAGTATTTGGATTTTTAAAAATGAGAGCATTTATTAACAGTTGGCAGCCTTGGTGGCTCTTAAGAATACGCTCAGTCATATCTGTTTATGTATACATACCACATACGAAATTTGATCGAAATCCAATTTATATGCAGTTATATGCAGTTAAAATTTTGACCTATCAGCAGGCTTATAATCATTTTTGGCAACACTGCCATGTACGGCCTCCTGGAAATTAAATTGCAATATTATTATCTATACGTGTGCCAATTTTGAAATAGCTCCCATTCATACCTTCAAAGATATCCAACACGGAGCTCAAATTTCAATTGCAATTTTTCAGCAGTTGGTAGCACTGACAACATTTTCAAGTATGGGCGTGAGATATTCAGGTATAGGTCTTTACTCCTACCAAATTTTGTTTCGATTGCTGCAGCCGTTTAGGAGTTGATAGGGGGACACACACACACAGCCAGACAGACAGAAGGACAGACAGACAGACACACATTTGCCCGATCTCATAAGTCTACTTTTTCCTCATTTTTGCAAAATGTGAAAAGTAGGCTAAAAATGGACCCCAGATGACGAGAAGGTTACCGTCCCCATATGACAATAAAATGTTAAAAATATGCATAAAAAGACGAAAAACAAAGTTAATTAAGCTCCAATTGTAAAATACTTTCTCGGAATAAATGAGGTCTGATCCTTGTACGAAAACCTGCACATTCTGCCTATTTTTGCCTATCCCCTAGTTTGCCCGGTGAAATCTACCTCCGCCTTCCGGCGTGCCGAGAGGATTTTTTTAATAGTCAGATTGGTTAACTTAGCTTAGTACTCTCCTTCACATTTACAAGTTCGCAGCTAGGTTTCGTTGACGGTAGTATTTGGTAGCAAAATTAGGAACTACTACTTGAAATTGACCGTCTACAGTCCTTACCTGAATTACAGACTAATACTGACATCACAATTAACACCGTTTATCAGACAGATTCTACACACACCCAAAGTACACGGGACTACATGACCACCACATAGTCGCAGCACCTTAACTGAGGAACCAACCAACATCTGTGCGGGAGATAGAATTTTGCCTGAAGAAGTAACAGACCGTTAGATAGTTACATAGCAGTGTCGAAACCTTGCATAAGGACAGTGTGACCACAAGTATAACAAGATGTTCAGTAAAGAACATATAGCCTACTTTCTCCTAAATGCATGGGTATTGTTATAACTCTTTGTCCTTTTCAAGGAGTATGATTGAATGTTGGTTGTAGTAGCTTTTTGAAATACAACGTGCTATAGGGATATTAAACATGAATATGAGGTGCCCTTTGCTAGTGCTACCTCTGTACCAAATTTCGTTCATTCGGTTCTACCGTGTTCGAATTAATAGGGGGAATCAATTTTGACATAAAGATGGCCACCATCTGCAAACTATTAGGCTAATGACCTATTAGATTGGTCATAGGATGCTCCCTCCATAAAGGTATGTTGTTGCAAAGTTTGGTAGAGATCGGATGGTTATGTTAGTCCTAATTTGATTTAAGCTTTAAACAATTGTGTGGCCGCCATTACGTTTTTGTCAATATGGCGGCGATATTAATCATGACACTGAGATGCCCTTTGCTAGTGCTATCTCTGTACCAAATTTCGTTCCATTCGGTTTCACCGTGTTTGAATTAATAGGGGGAATCGATTCTGACACAAAGATGGCCGCCATCCGCAAACTATTAGGCGAATTACCTATTAGATTGGTCAAAGGATGCTCCCTCCATAAAGGTATGTAGTTGCAAAGTTTGGTAGAGATCGGATGATTAGGTTAATCGTAATTTGATTTAAGCTTTGAACATTCGTGTGGCCGCCATTACTTTTCAGTCAAGATGGCGGCGATATAAAACATGACACTGAGGTGCCCTTTGCTAGTGCTACCTCTGTACCAAATTTTGTTCCATTCGGTTCCACCGTGTTCGAATAAATAGGCGAAATCAATTTTGACATAAAGATGGCCGCCATCCGCAAACTATTAGCCTAATAACCTATTAGATTGGTCAAAGGATGCTCCCTCCATAAAGGTATGTTGTTGCAAAGTTTGGTAGAGATCGGATGGTTATGTTAGTCGTAATTTAACTTAAGCCTTGAACATTTGTGTGGCCGCCTTTACGTTTCTGTCAATACGGCGGCGATACAAATTATGACACTGAGGTGCCCTTTGCTAGTGCTACCTCTGAACCAAATTTCGTTCCATTCGGTTCCACCGTGTTCGAATTAATAGGGGGAATCAATTTTGACATAAAGATGGCCGCCATCCGCAAACTATTAGGCTAATAACCTATTAGATTGGTCAAAGGATGCTTCCTCCATAAAGGTATGTTGTTGCAAAGTATGGTAGAGATCGGATGGTTATGTTAGTCGTAATTTAACTTAAGCTTTGAACATTTGTGTGGCCGCCATTACGTTTCTGTCACTATGGCGGCGATATAAAACATGACACTGAGATACCCTTTGCTAGTGCTACCTCTGTACCAAATTTCGTTCCATTCGGTTTCATCGTGTTTGATTTTCACACAAAGATGGCCGCCATCCGCAAACTATTAGGCTAATGACCTATTCGTTTGGTTAAAGGATGCTTCCTCTATAAGGGTATGTTGTTGCAAAATTTGGTAGAGATCGGATGATTAGGTTAATCGTAATTTTATTTAAGCTTTGAACATTTGTGTGGCCGCCATTACGTTTCCGTCGAGATGGCGGCGATATGAAACATGACACTGAGGTGCCTTTTGTTAGTACTACCTCTGTACCAAATTTCGTTCCATTCGGTTGCACCGTGTTCGAATTAATAGGGGGAATCGATTTTCACACAATGATGGCCGCCATCCGCAAACTATTAGGCTGATGATCCATTAGTTTGGTCAAAGGATCTTCCTCCCGTAAAGGTATGTTGTTGCAAAATTTGGTAGAGATCAAATGATTAGGTTAGTCGTAATTTGATTTTAACTTTGAACATTTGTGTGGCCGCCATTACGTTTCCGTCAAGATGGCGGCGATATAAAACATGACACTGAGGTGCCTTTTGTTAGTGCTACCTCTGAACCAAATTTTGTTCCATTCCGTTCCACCGTGTTCGAATTAATAGGGGGAATCAATTTTGACATAAAGATGGCCGCCATCCGCAAACTATTAGGCTAATAACCTATTAGATTGGTCAAAGGATGCTTCCTCCATAAAGGTATGTTGTTGAAAAGTTTGGTAGAGATCGGATGGTTATGTTAGTCGTAATTTAACTTAAGCTTTGAACATTTGTGAGGCCGCCATTACGTTTCTGTCACTATGGCGGCGATATAAAACATGACACTGAGATACCCTTTGCTAGTGCTACCTCTGTACCAAATTTCGTTCCATTCGGTTTCACCGTGTTTGATTTTCACACAAAGATGGCCGCCATCCGCAAACTATTAGGCTAATGACCTATTCGTTTGGTCAAAGGATGCTTCCTCTATAAGGGTATGTTGTTGCAAAATTTGGTAGAGATCGGATGATTAGGTTAATCGTAATTTGATTTAAGCTTTGAACATTTGTGTGGCCGCCATTACGTTCCCGTCAAGATGGCGGCGATATAAAACATGACACTGAGGTGCCTTTTGTTAGTACTACCTCTGTACCAAATTTCGTTCCATTCGGTTGCACCGTGTTCGAATAAATAGGGGAATCGATTTTCACACAAAGATGGCCGCCATCCGCAAACTATTAGGCTGATGATCTCTTAGTTTAGTCAAAGGATCCCCCCCGTAAAGGTATGTTGTTGCAAAATTTGGTAGAGATCAAATGATTAGGTTAGTCGTAATTTGATTTTAACTTTGAACATTTGTGTGGCCGCCATTACGTTTCCGTCAAGATGGCGGCGATATAAAACATGACACTGAGGTGCCTTTTGTTAGTACTAACTCTGTACCAAATTTCGTTCCATTCGGTTGCACCGTGTTCGAATTAATAGGGGGAATCGATTTTCACACAAAGATGGCCGCCATCTGCAAACTATTACGCTGATGACCTATTGGTTTGGTCAAAGAATGCTCCCCCTATAAAGGTATGTTGTTGCAAAATTTGGTAGAGATCGGATGATTAGGTTAGTCGTAATTTGATTTAAGCTTTGAACATTTGTGGGGCCGCCATTGCGTTTCCGTCAAGATGGCGGCGATATAAAACATGACACTGAGGTGTCCTTTGCTAGTGCTACCTTTGTACCAAATTTCGTTCAATTCGCATTCACCGTGTTCGAATTGATAGGGGGGGGGACAGACATTCAGAGTACACACACTCACACACAGACACACACACACACAGACTCACACACATACACACACACACACACACACACAGACTCACACACACACATACACACACACAGACAGACACTCTTTTCTCGCCCTGTGTTGATCTCATAAGTCTACTTTCATTTTTTGCAAAAATCGAAAGTAGGCTAAAAATTAAGATTCGTGTCAATGATTAATCTACAGTATATGAACCTATGTAGAATAATGACCATATTAAGTTGGTAATATCGAAATGTCTAATTAGTTCGAAATATACCTGGTATAATGTAGTCTAATAGAGCACTACAGTTGGCAGCCCTGGTGACTGAATATATTCCTTTCCATCTCTTAAGGTACAGTATACAAAATTTGGTTGAAGTCCAATAGACGTTACATGCAGTTAGACATTGGATCTATCAGCACGCGTAAGAGCATGTAGGCAACAATATCATGCGTGTGGTGGTCAGAAATAATCTGAAATATTATGATATCTTGTTGTGCCAATTTTGGATGAAATCCATTTGTTAGTATAGAAGTTACATGTATTTTAAAATTGGACCTATCAGCAGGCATAGAATCATGTTGGCAGAACTGACTTATATTAATTACTCCAGATTAACCAGGTGCTATACTTGTGCAAAGTATAGAGCTGTTGGCTTTTATACTTTCTGATATATTGATATTAGGGTAAAAATATAGACTGCATTTATTAACAGTTGGCAGCCCTGGTTGCTCTTAAGAATACTTATAGTCATATCTGTTATGTTACACATAGCACATACGAAATTTTGTTGAAATCCAATTGATAGTATAGAAGTTACTTGTATATAAAAATTGGTCGTATCAGCAGGCTTATAATCATGTTGGTAGAACTGACGTATATAAGTTACTCCAAATTAATCTAAAATGTCAGGTACTATACGTGTGCATAGTTGTAAAGCTGTCGGCTTGCATACTTTCTGATATATTGGTATTTGGATAAAAAAAATAGAGAGAGAAATTATTAACAGTTAGCAGCCCTGGTGGCTCTTAAGAATACGCTCAGCCATATCTGTTTATGTACACATATTACATACAAAATTTGGTTGAAATCCAATTGATAGTGTAGAAGTTATATGCATAAAAAATTGGGCCCATCAGAAAGCTTAAAATTATTCTGGCAACACGGTCATGTATGGCCTCCTGGAAATTAAACTGAAGTAGTATTATCTACATGTGTGCCAATATTGGAATAGCTCCCATGCATACCTTCCAAGATATCCAACATGGAGCTCAAATTTCTAGTGCGTTTTTTCAGCAGTTGGTACGCACTGACATCATTTTCAAATATGGGCTTGAGATATTCCGGTATACATCTTTACTCATACTAAATTTGGTTTCGATTGCTGCAGCTGTTTAGGAGTTGATAGGACACACACACACACACACACACACACACACTGACAGCCAGACAGACACACAGACTGACAGAAAGAAAGACAGACAGACAGAAGGACAGACAGATATTTGCCCGGATCGATCTCATAAGTCTACTTTTTCCTCATTTTTGCAAAATGTGAAAAGTGGGCTAATAAATAAATGTATTACGGACCGGTTTTATTTTTTCAATTCTGTATAAATATTGTAATTGTCAAATGTGATATAAGACCTTGTATGACTCAGACTGCCATGGATTTAGCCATCCTTTAAACATTCCACTTCTCGGCCGGGAATAGAACCCGCGAACTTGGAATTATGTGTATATTTGAAGCCATTCTTTTAGTGTTGCCTGTACAAAATTGTCATTTGTAGCTCTTCAGTCGGTCAACACGATTGTGCCCAATGAATGGGCGGGGTACAAGATATAAATATGTAAATACCCTCCTGGAAAAAATACATGTATAAGATAATTATCACTATTGAATGGGACAATTTAGGATTACACGTTTCGACCCTCAAGTGGCCATCATCAGATCCTGATCACTGTGTTGAGGTTTAAAATTTACACTAAAATAATTACGCTATTACTTTGAGATGCCTTTCGACCACCTCGTGTTGTAGCGGCTAGCGTTATTGCTTGTCACCCCGGAGGTCCGAGCTCCATTACCGGCTCTGCCAAGATATTTTAATTCATAATGTCGATTATTCAGGTCCGTATTGACGTAACTATATCTTTGAAAGATTATAAGATTTCCGCCTTTCAATACTATCTATTACTACTACTTACAGGGACATGTTTCGAGGTCTATCACTCCCCCTTCATCAGCCTGTCCAACAAAACTTCAGAGAAAACCTTTCTTATACAAGTACTGTAAATGCAAATCACATGCAGACAGTTTATACAGAATAAACAATAATAAAAATGTTGTTTATTATTTTGTAGAAACTGTATGCAATGTGATTTTCATGTACTTGTATAAGAAAGGTTTTCTTTCTAGACCCTCATCATTCACACACTCCTCCTCACTCCCACACTCCGTTAGACGAGTCATCCCCTTGTACAGCTACTACCTCCATTGCAGCTCCTACCTACCCGAGGGGATGACGACCTTAACAATTGATTGTGGCGACGACCATAACATTTGTTGGAGGCACCGAGGTTGAGTCGATTCCAAAGGCTCAACCACTCTCCGGGGTAACCACATCTACCCCACCAAAGAAGTAAACCTACCCCTAACATCCAACCCCTTAAGGTCCAACCTTACCAAAGGATTGAGGTGCCGGGCGCATCCTACCCCTTAAGCACGTACAAAAGCGCAGGAGCCCCACCCTCAAAACCTTAACAAATGGTGGAAGCGCCTGGTCGTCGCAATTGAGAGGGCAAATACAACTTTTCCTGCGACGAGGTTAAACCTGTTCTGCCTATCGGTTTAACCTCGTTGCAGAACAAGTTGTATTTGGCCTTTAAATTGCGACGAACCGGTGCCTCCACCATTTGTTAAGGTTTTGAGGGATGCTCTTACCCCGCGTGTTACAGTGCTATTGTAAATTTCAATTGTACAGGGTTTAGGTGGTTTTTATGGTACACATCCATTTTAAAATAAAATACAATGTGAAATATTCATTCTGGATGGCTTTAGGCCGCACTAATTTGACCACGGAGCTGAAAAGAATTAAGTCAGTTTTCACTACTTTTCAGGAGACAGTTAAAACGTTCTTGACAGAAGAGAACTTAAGAAACACACTATTTTAGTCATCTATGCTGTGAAGCAACTATTCAGGTTATATTTGTGTTAGCGGAATATCCATTTTAATTTAATAAACATATTTTTCAAATCAATTTTGCATACGTGACTTAATGCTTTTCTGCTCCGAGGTCAAATTAGTGCGGCCTAAAGCCATCCAGAATGAATATTTCACATTGTATTTTATTTTAAAATGGATTTGTAACATAAAAACCACATAAACCCTGTGCAATCGTAATTTACAATAAGCACTGTAACACGCGGGTTAGGCGCATCCCTCAAAACCTTAACAAATGGTGGAAGCGCGGGTCGTCGCAAATTAAAGGGCAAATACAACTTGTCCTGCGACGAAGTTAAACCGATAGGCAGAACAGGTTTACGCGACTCCGTACCATCTTCTTGCAGCCAAGCATCCCAAATTTAAAAACCTCTAGTTAGCCAAGCAAGTAGAAAAAATAAATACCCACCCTCCCTCCCCTAACACACACACCCCTTTAAAGTAAAGCAAGGTTCACTCGCCAAAGCGAAAATTTAACTTATAGCAAGTAATAGAAACCCTCCCAACCCACCTGGTATAGAAGTACAGATTAACACGCCAATCTATACAAAAGAGCTCACCCCCTAAGATTAACACAAGTGGATAAGGTAACCATTCCCTGCCACCTTGAGGCTGTAAACAATTGCTGGTATAAAAAGGATCAAACCACAAATACCACAGGCACCTCTTCGCTAAGCAAATACATACCCCCCTGGAAGCTCAACAATTGGTATAATGGCAACATGAAGGTACTACCCCTAATATAAGCTATAATGCGCCAATGTATAGATATAAGCAACTAACCATGTAATTCTTTCCAGGAGTGCAGTCAATTATGTATATATTTGTACCCCAGAAATTCTTTGGGAAATATTTACTCGATTGGATGAATAGCAATAACGACAATTTGTTTAGGCAAAACCCACACGCAAATCTCACAATCACAGACTGATACAGTCACCACAGTGGCATGGGTTATCCGACAGAACACACAGGCCATACATGAATTCAACATGCACAACCACATATTTATATATTGTACATTATTCCCAACTCATCAAGGAGCCTCAATTTATTCTTTGCTTACACACTGGAAACAGGCCACACTGCGCTCCACTCTACTGTATAAGCGACATTAAGATAACGCTTATAAGCATATTTAGGCACGTGCAAGGCCAGTCGAGCAGCACGGGGATAGTCACCTCGCCGGCCGGGACTAAGTTGACATGTATGCCATCTTAGCAAAGCTGTATCCAACAAAAGCAAGTTCGAACCTTGACATAAGCAGCTGATACTTCAGAATAGGCTACACAAATTTGTCATCCATAACACATCCATCGACACATTAAGAAGCGTGAGATCCCAAGGAAATCCTTAAGACCACTCAGAGATGCTCCCTATAGTGTGCACAGTTGTCGTATCGTTCTTTTTCTAGAAGCGTTCCCTAGCACAGTCACAAAGTACACGGGAACGAACATTTAAATGCTTAGAAATCTGCCAATAAACGAATAGCAAAGTGTAAAACCACATCGCAATTAGGGCATTTGCACAAGGCATTATTACATTTTATTATTATGAATTGATATCGTTATTATGAATATTGTCATTATTATGAACCATATCGTATCTTTATCTACGAGAATTACACTAAGAGAGAGAGAGAGAGAGAGAGAGAGAGAGAGTACCAGAGAAGAAGCAGTTAGTAAGTTATTGTTGTTTTAAGGGAGGAACTACAAGGTTACCTGCCCTTAATAGAAGAAGAAAGGGAAATGAGACCAGAAACGAATACAAATGAATTATTTCTATTATTATTAAGTTTATTATTAAGCCTCCGTAGCTCAGGCGGCAGCACGCCGGCCTTTCACCGCTGGGTCCGTGGTTCAAATCCCGGTCAATCCATGTGAGATCTGTGCTGGACAAAACGGAGACAGACAGGTTTTTCTCCGGGTACTCCGGTTTTCCCTGTCAAAATTTCATTCCAGCAACACTCTCCACTATCATTTCATTTCAACTGTCATTCATTTAGTCAAAGCCCCAGAGGAGTGCGTCAGGCCTCAGCAGCCGGCACAGTTCAAATCCTCGCCGCTAGATAGAGGCTTCATTCATTCCATTCCTGACCCGGTCGGAGACTGGAAGCAGGCTGTGGATTTTCATTCATTATTAAGTTTATTATTATTATTATTATTATTATTATTATTATTATTATTATTATTATCACCACTGTGAAAAACACCTATAAACACAACGCGATTCAAACACTAATCAGTGGAAACATGAACAAGAAACACATGAGCAACATAATTCACACAGCAAGGGAAGGAAGGCAAACCACCTCAACCCTCACCTTAACCAAGGCGTACACATCCTTCATATAATAATTGACTCACAATTTTAAAGGGAATAAGAACATTAAAAGACGAACTTAAATAGGGAAACAATATCATCCAGTCATGCTTTGAGCTGTAAAAAATATATATCACTTATTTGTAGTGTAAGAGTGATGCTGACGATTTGTCAATTAATGGTACTTCGGACAGTAGATGAGAGAAAAGAGAAAATTTTAAGAGACTGGATTGAGCCTTCCTGAACAACTACGAATGTATTCCACTAAACAAATAACCACATTTCCCACCCTTGTTACATAAGGATTAATGAGTAATATAAGGCGCAACCTAACAGAGCTACTACCCACCTGAAAAACATATTTTATCAACAGTTCCTAATAGATTCACCGTTATCGCTAACGGACAGAATGAAATTTACAGATGCTGCTAATTAATTCAAAGTATAAACACCTCTATTAAAGAAATTTATTTATAGAACACGTCAGAGAAGACGCCACCTAAGAGCCTTATATCACCAAACACGCCGGCCGTTATCTAATACTGAACCCATGTGCCATAGGGTCCAAGGAGGTCGAATCCATGTATTTGGGGAAGAAATGAAAGAAACGTACAGTTTCTAATGTAACTTAGAGAAAGATCAAGCCAGGATTCTAGCCTAATATTGTGCAAGCAGCGCGAGCCAGGTGTTCGAGAGATGAGATCACCCCTCTTGACATTCAGAAGGAGCTGGTCATGAGTATTAATAACCGAGTGGAAAATTCCGACTGTTAGACAAGGAAGCCTGACTCGGAAATCGAGCTGAGCTTGCTGGAAAACGACAACACCGCCTATGCGCCAGAAGAGGAATAATTAAATTTAACCCGTTTACGAGTATAAAAATAAGTAAACAATTACAGTACGGTGAATCATTTCGAATTAGAGATTTTTGTGTAAAGAAAAACCCTTTAATAATTGCACAGGAGAAAACTGCAAACGCAAGTAGACGTCATAGGGGATTTACCAAGGCCTGTGGAGAGGGGATAATGCAAATGAACAGCAACACCCACGCAGTTGAGGACGAGAAATTAATTAATATCTCCGAATTGCACGATCGATTCTTATGCGCAATGAGATTATTTAACATTGAGAAGACGAGCTTTTTGAAGGTATAATTTTTATAATGGTGCAACCATTATTTTAAAAGTTGGGCACGGAAAGGGATAGAGTCTTATCTTTTTGTAGCGAAAGAGTATAAAGCTCCTGGCATCACCAAGCCAAACATGCAGTCATTCCGACAGCCCGTGAGGGAGCGTAAGGCTACATCACAGCACATGCAGTTCATGACAGACTCCGTGAGGGGAGGTGCTGTATCATATCATGCAGTCATTCCGACAGCCCGTGAGGGGGCGTAAGGCTACATCACAGCACATGCAGTTCACGACAGACTCCGTGAGGGGAGGTGCTGTATCATATCATGCAGTTATTCTGACAGCCCGTGAGGGGGTGTTACTACGCATCAGTACAAGCAGTTCCAAACAGCCCGAGGGGGCGTTGCTATGCATCAGTATTCAGACAGCCGTGTGGAGTGTTACTCTGCTTCACACCGAAGACAGTTTACCAGTACTCCTTGAGGGGAGAAACGCTGTATTACACCGCAGAATTAATATCTGATAGCCACAGGCGTCGCAGTATTAACAACTTGCGTGCCTCCATAAGGAGTTGTAAAGAAGAAATATTAAAGTATCGCCGTGTTGAAAAATTAGGAAAATCCTAGTTACAGGATTTAGGTCCGACAGTACACAAGTTTACCGTGAAAAGTTCGTAAGATATAGTCAGAGCAGGCTGCGAACGTTGGACTTAAGGCGATAGGTCTTTAAATAAACGACCGAAAATATCATAACGTACGGAAGTACCGTAACAGAAAGATAAACAGTTATCTAAATTAAAGAACCCAAATAGGGAAAAACAGAGTAAGGTTCGCAACGTGTTTCAGAAAAGTAGGAGGGCGAGAACCGAATAAACAAAGAAGAACGGAGACTATAGACATTATCTCCAGAAAGCAGACGAACTATTCTAAAGCACTAGACTCGAGAAGTACTAGCTGCTATAAAATAAATCCATCGATCATCGATAGGTTATCGAGGGGACCTCGATCCGAACAGACTTTCACTAGGATCGATAAACTAGATCTAAAAGGAAGCCGTTCAAGCTATAGAAATAGCCGGTCATCCAGAATAGGATTCGAAGAATTAGGATTCCAGGGAAAAGTAGATGATTCGAGACTTTCGTATTCTGCAGGATAGGAAGCCGACATTGAATAAATTTCACCCTTGGAAACGGGAGATTAAGAGGTCACGTGTGATAGGCTAGGAAAATACGGCCTAGTGATCAAAAGTTGTGAAGTGTAAATCTATCAAGATTGTGTGTTAAAATAATATTTTTTAGTGTTTATTGTGTGTTCTAAATGGATACACCAGTGTATTAAAAATGTTGTCAATGTTAAGTGTATTTAATATGTGTCAAGAAGTGTTTGTACATGAGATGAATTTCTACAATATTGAGTAAAGTTTCAAAGTGGGCCAAAATGAAACACCGCACAAGGATAAAGGTCATGAGACGACCTTAAAAACATGTGAGTAATGAATTTCATTATATTTTGGTGTCAGGAAATGATTGTGTACAAATCCACCGGAGTTTTTGAGTAAAAGGGATGTGTTTAAATAAATAAATACTGAATAAACAAGAACGCGGTCTGAACAATAATAGAAATTTGAGAAACTATAAATAATTATGTAAAAGAATAAATCCAGTAGAGGAAATATATGAATAAAATGTCAGTGTATTTGACGAATGTCATAAGAGCAAGCGAAATATTAATAATTATCATGAAAGATATTTAAATAAAAGTAAATTTGAGTTATATGAAAGAAATAGCTTTTGAGCTTTTTGTAAAGAATAAAGATATGAAATAATAATAATAATAACCAAGTAAGGAAATATTAAATAAAGATCAAATTAATTGATGTGAACATAAGAGCGTTAGAGCCTTAATAAAAAGTATAGACATGTTGTTCAAATGCATGTTCTTAAAGATAGAGAAAGTTATTGTCAAAGGAAAAGAATAATATAAAAATTGAGATGTGTATCAATGGTTAATATGGTATTATCAGTTCTTTGGATGACGCTAGGCTTAAAATGAAGTATAGCGCAAAAAGAGCGCAATTAAAATAAAAAGTCACGCTAGGAACGCGTAAAAGTTAATGTACTTGGTAAATTACTTATGAGAGGTAGTTGATTGTAGCGAATTGAGAATTGGTATAAGTCCTCTATTTGTGACGTAGTATCACGAGGCCATTGTGTATGTTGTATTTTGAAAGGGAGCAAATGTATGGTATTGAGCGTAGGTCTTTTAAGCTTTAGGCTGACCCTAAATCGCATTTTGTATAGTCCTCTAAATGGGAATGGTTCCCGAGGCATGTGAAGAGATTCGAACTCAGAATCCTCTAATTGTGAAAGCCCCTTTATTATTCGTCGTAGAATGTGTAATTACTCTTCCCCAATCAATGAGGACCTTTCATAATTAATAAATACCAAGATTACGAATGTGGTTTATGAGCCCAATAATACTGTTGAATTTACACGAGGAGTAGAATGCCAGGTCTCCCTAAAGAACTGAGAATGAACGAAAAGCTGTTTGTAAAAGCATTAAAGAGAGCTCTAGCTTAGGCTAGACGGGAGGGTTCCCGCATAGTCATAAATAACGCTCGAGTAGCACGGTCAGACCCTCGGAGCAGGAGGGGTGTCTGGAGGCCGTCTTGTAAGGAGTAATGAATACACCAGGAGTGTTTAAAGTTGTTAACGACCCGGGCGTTGAACCGAGGTCCTTGTAGATTGATATTTCCGCTTGCCTGTTCAGATCGTAGTTTTTTATGTGATAATGGTCTTATAAGACATATGAGATAAATAGCAATCCCTATTGTAATGTTGTATGGAAGTAGGATTCCACGAGTTAATTGAAGGCAACTAGGTTCCGGGAGTGACCATAGTTTTTTGACTGGGTCAAGTATCTTCATACTCTGGAGTACACAAGTAATTTCCTGATTACCTTAATGTATTTGTAAACCTAGAGAGAGATGATAACAGCTGAAAACATGTGAAAATGCCCAAATATTGAGTTAGATAATTAACATGTAATTTTAAATGTAATTATACATTTGTTTGATGATTAAGAAAATATATAAAAAAATAGTATTTGAGGTGTACAAAGAATGACACCATTATTATAGAAAGCATTGAGCCAAAAGAGCTCGGAGTTATATGAAACTTACAGTTGATGCTTTATGGAAGTAAAAACTAATTAGGAATTGTTGGTTTATATGGAAACCATATGTTTTAATACAATATTTGTTTTATTCTTATGTGATTCCTTGTTCATTTGGAACAAGTAGATGATTATGGGTCAGTAATTTAATTGTTTAACCGTTTTCCAACGTGGGGCATGTATGATTTTATCATACACCTGACAAAAACGTAGATTTTTGGCGCCCAGTACGCAGGGATGAGTTTTCCTAGGGAAAACCCGAGTTTTTCTCAAAAATCAAAATTTTCATTTTTGAAAAAAATGGTTTTTCGAAATTTTGAGTTTTAAATACTTCCATAAAGGTTTATGAAATTGAATAAGAGTATTAAAAGGGTACGTTGTAGTAAACACCCGTACCAAAGTAAATTTTTAAAGAAATTGGGACACAATGATTCAGAGTATCATCTCTCAAGCATGTACTAGTGTGGTGGCATGAGTGGCCCACTGTATTCTAATAAGATGTTGACCATAAGGGATTTTAAGGAATGCCTAGGGGAGCATTTCAATAAAGAGATGGAGGAAACGGCAAAGATATTGTTAAGTGAAGAGAGGCGGAGGCTCTCAGAGAATGTAAGGGCCGAGGGTCCAGATAAAGGTAAAATTACAGGTGATAAAGTGTACCCAAATAATGAAAATATAAATGTTTCTGTAGAAAGCATGCGTGCACCTGGAGACATAGTTACACGAAGAGAAGGTAACATGTCTGCAGACAAAAGGGTAAATGTTGAGCCTTTAGAGCTCCAAATGGAAAAAGAAAATTGTAAACCGATTCCAAGGGAAATTAATACCGAGGATAATAATAGTGAAGGTAATTTAAAGTCTCACGTAGTAATGCAGGTTCAAGTAGACTTGGAAAGTACAGGGGAAAAGAATGATAGTCTTTGCGCTCAGGATCAGGTGAAAGTAGAAAGGGCGACTTGGGATGAAATAAAGAAATTCTTGAATATAATTCGGGAAACGGATAGTAAGTATCAAAAGATGAGAACTGAACTTTGGGGATTAAAAGATCGCGAATCAAGAATAAAAGAAGGAATTGAGGAACAAAGAGATAGGATCTCTGAAGAAATGGAGAAGATAGACAAACTCTATAAGAGGGCAAGTAAAAATTGGTATAAAATATCCAAACAGGAATTAGAAGACTTGTACAAAGAAATCCCTAATGTGAAGGAGTCATTAAGGGAAACGAAGAAGGAATTAGTAGAACGTATGGTGAAAGAAGGAAAGATGGAATTAGTTTCGTGGGAACAGATAAAAAGTTTCAGAGATGAAATTATGGAAATAAGGAGACAATGGTCGGAGATACATGATAAATGGAGTCATATTTGGTGGAATACTTTTTATCCAAAGCCAAATGAAGGTAATTATGTGCAAGAACAGAAAGATTGGATAGGAAAGGAGAAGAGTAAGATGCATCAGTTTATAATGAGCATATATGAAGACCAGGATATAATAAGTATTCAGGAGTTCGCCGAGGTAAGAGAGGTCAAGATTCAGGAATACAAAGAAATATTAGAGACCGTCCAAAAGAAATATGATGAATACATATTAGCAGAGGACCTCAAAGCAAAAGAAATGGCTATCCCGGTCATAAATGAAATAGTTGCCCAAGAGGAAAAACAAGCTAAAATTAAAGAAGAAAAAGAAGTCACGGTGCCAGAGGAGCCCAAAATTGATATTAAAGAAGAAAAACAAGAAGTAAAAATTATAATGACTCCAGTGGAAACTGAAGAAACCTTTGAGATCCTTCCTGAAGAACAAATGGAAATTCAAGAGGAAATAGTAAGTCCAGACCAGGAGAACAGCCAAGATGAGATCGAGCTGCAAACTGAAGAGACTCATTTTTATGAAAAGGTTGAGCTGGAAGATCAAGATATAATCTCGGAACAGGAGATAACAAAAGAATTGATAGTTGAAGAAACGGAAATAATAATTCCTGAAGAAACAGAAAAATTAGATGAAACAATGATAGAAAATATCAACGAAGCACCGATGGAAACAGAGGTTCAATATTTCACAGAAAGTGAAAAAGAAAACCCAAAAGAAATGCAGGACAAGGAAAATAAAAGGGCATTAAAAGAAGAAGAGGAAAAATTGAAAGCCCATATCCTTGAATTAATGATCAAATGTAAGATTGCCAAAGAAAGACGAGAGAAATGGAGAAAGATGCCAACAAGAGCCAAGAAAACCTCAAAGGAGAAGAGGAGATTGATGGAGATAATGAAAAGAAGGAAGGAGATGCCTTTGAAGAAAATCAGGAAAGAGGAAAACCGCCATTGGTAGTCGGTGTACCAGGAAATGGATACCCCATGGAAACAATGAAAGGAGGAGGAATAACATACGAAGCCTTGGAGAAAGAGGATGCTCAGGCATATTTCAGCTGGAAGATCCGTAAAAAGAAAAGGAATGAAAGAAAGGAAAAATGGAAGAAGGGAGATAGAAGAAGAGCACGTTTATGGACAAGGATGAAAGGAAGACGGAGATGGTTCATAAAGCAAAAGAGATACAGAGTGTGGAAAAGAAGGAATAAAACTTATACAGAAATAAGAAAACGAGAGAATATGGAATGTGAGAAAAGAAGAGAAGAGGGAGAAAGAGTAAGGGATGAAGAGAGTCAGAAAGATGCTGAGATCATAAAGAAAATAGAGCATTATATTAGAGCAATAGAAAGATGTGAAGGAGATGAAGAAAGAACGATGAATTGTTTAAAACAATTGTATAACTTACCGATAAACGTTCAGCATCTGGAGAAAACTGGAATTGGCAAGGTTGTAAATGGTATGAGAAAAAGAAACGGTTTGGTAGGAGATGTATCCCGAGCCTTGATAAAACTTTGGAAGGAAATGGTAATGGAAGACCAAAGTGATGAAGAAGAATGCGCAAGTGAAGAAACGGAAAGAGATACTATGGAAATAGAAGAGAATGAAAGTGACGAAGAATTCGAAGGTGAAGAGAAAGAAGGTGATGAACTAGAAATAGATGATAATGAGAGTGAAGAAGAAGAAGAAGAACAAGAGATGGTGGGATATGAAAGTATGGAATTGACAAACTCCATCATTTATTATCAGAAAGCCATTGAAAGGTGTATAGGAAATGAAAATGTTTTGTTGCATTGTTTAAGCATATTAAAACATTTACCCATAACTGTTCGACAGTTAATAGAAACAAATGTGGTAGAGACGGTTGAAAGTATTCACGAACAAGGAGGGGATGTGAATATACGAGCTCAAGAATTGCTTATAAAATGGGAAAATGAAATGATAGAAGAGTTAAGAGCAGGAGGAGAAGAAGTTATGGAAATGGAAGATATGTTCGAGGAAGACCCTGAAGAAGAAGAAGAAGAAGAGAATGAGGAAGAAGAACAAGGAGAAATAATAATAGCTGGAGACGTAAGATGGAGACACAAAGGATAGGAAGAGGATTATTCCATCATAAGCCGACGGGTTAAGCCATTTGCAACCGTCGAAGAATAAGAGGAATAAAATAATATTTGTTTGAAATACCATCTCAAAGAGAGATGAGGAAGGGGGAAGAAAACCAGAAAGAGTCAGGTGAGGTTAGACCGAGCTCTTAAAAATCAAATGAAGTGTTACAGACTTGAAGTCTGAGAACCGTAATGAAGAAAGTTACGGGTAAAGCCAGTTGCACCCGCAAGGTAATTTAAAGAAGGTCATTAAGTTGAAAATACATAATGAATAGAGAACAGACCGACAAGAAGTTCGTCTTATGAAAAGAAGAAAAGAAACCAACTGTTTGACTCGAGTTTGGAGAAGTGCACACCAGACGAGGGTAGAAGTTGTAAACACCCGAACGTGACAAGAAATTTATGACCCTGAGTGGAGACGTCTACTAGGGGGAATGAATGAATGGGACCTTTAAGAAGACCCAATACAAACACAGATCAGAGAGGAAGGAAAGAAATAAAGAAACAGAAGGTACGAACAACGTTATGATGGCTTCGACGAATAAAGAAAGATAAGATTAATTGAAATAAATTTCCTCAAAATTTTTCGAAAATTTATTTATCCTAAGGAAGGGTGAGATGAACCCATGTGCCATAGGGTCCAAGGAGGTCGAATCCATGTATTTGGGGAAGAAATGAAAGAAACGTACAGTTTCTAATGTAACTTAGAGAAAGATCAAGCCAGGATTCTAGCCTAATATTGTGCAAGCAGCGCGAGCCAGGTGTTCGAGAGATGAGATCACCCCTCTTGACATTCAGAAGGAGCTGGTCATGAGTATTAATAACCGAGTGGAAAATTCCGACTGTTAGACAAGGAAGCCTGACTCGGAAATCGAGCTGAGCTTGCTGGAAAACGACAACACCGCCTATGCGCCAGAAGAGGAATAATTAAATTTAACCCGTTTACGAGTATAAAAATAAGTAAACAATTACAGTACGGTGAATCATTTCGAATTAGAGATTTTTGTGTAAAGAAAAACCCTTTAATAATTGCACAGGAGAAAACTGCAAACGCAAGTAGACGTCATAGGGGATTTACCAAGGCCTGTGGAGAGGGGATAATGCAAATGAACAGCAACACCCACGCAGTTGAGGACGAGAAATTAATTAATATCTCCGAATTGCACGATCGATTCTTATGCGCAATGAGATTATTTAACATTGAGAAGACGAGCTTTTTGAAGGTATAATTTTTATAATGGTGCAACCATCATTTTAAAAGTTTGGCACGGAAAGGGCTAGAGTCTTATCTTTTTGTAGCGAAAGAGTATAAAGCTCCTGGCATCACCAAGCCAAACATGCAGTCATTCCGACAGCCCGTGAGGGGGCGTAAGGCTACATCACAGCACATGCAGTTCACGACAGACTCCGTGAGGGGAGGTGCTGTATCATATCGTGCAGTCATTCCGACAGCCCGTGAGGGGGCGTAAGGCTACATCACAGCACATGCAGTTCACGACAGACTCCGTGAGGGGAGGTGCTGTATCATATCATGCAGTTATTCTGACAGCCCGTGAGGGGGTGTTACTACGCATCAGTACAAGCAGTTCCAAACAGCCCGAGGGGGCGTTGCTATGCATCAGTATTCAGACAGCCGTGTGGAGTGTTACTCTGCTTCACACCGAAGACAGTTTACCAGTACTCCTTGAGGGGAGAAACGCTGTATTACACCGCAGAATTAATATCTGATAGCCACAGGCGTCGCAGTATTAACAACTCGCGTGCCTCCATAAGGAGTTGTAAAGAAGAAATATTAAAGTATCGCCGTGTTGAAAAATTAGGAAAATCCTAGTTACAGGATTTAGGTCCGACAGTACACAAGTTTACCGTGAAAAGTTCGTAAGATATAGTCAGAGCAGGCTGCGAACGTTGGACTTAAGGCGATAGGTCTTTAAATAAACGACCGAAAATATCATAACGTACGGAAGTACCGTAACAGAAAGATAAACAGTTATCTAAATTAAAGAACCCAAATAGGGAAAAACAGAGTAAGGTTCGCAACGTGTTTCAGAAAAGTAGGAGGGCGAGAACCGAATAAACAAAGAAGAACGGAGACTATAGACATTATCTCCAGAAAGCAGACGAACTATTCTAAAGCACTAGACTCGAGAAGTACTAGCTGCTATAAAATAAATCCATCGATCATCGATAGGTTATCGAGGGGACCTCGATCCGAACAGACTTTCACTAGGATCGATAAACTAGATCTAAAAGGAAGCCGTTCAAGCTAGAGAAATAGCCGGTCATCCAGAATAGGATTCGAAGAATTAGGATTCCAGGGAAAAGTAGATGATTCGAGACTTTCGTATTCTGCAGGATAGGAAGCCGACATTGAATAAATTTCACCCTTGGAAACGGGAGATTAAGAGGTTACGTGTGATAGGCTAGGAAAATACGGCCTAGTGATCAAAAGTTGTGAAGTGTAAATCTATCAAGATTGTGTGTTAAAATAATATTTTTTAGTGTTTATTGTGTGTTCTAAATGGATACACCAGTGTATTAAAAATGTTGTCAATGTTAAGTGTATTTAATATGTGTCAAGAAGTGTTTGTACATGAGATGAATTTCTACAATATGGAGTAAAGTTTCAAAGTGGGCCAAAATGAAACCCCGCACAAGGATAAAGGTCATGAGACGACCTTAAAAACATGTGAGTAATGAATTTCATTATATTTTGGTGCCAGGAAATGATTGTGTACAAATCCACCGGAGTTTTTGAGTAAAAGGGATGTGTTTAAATAAATAAATACTGAATAAACAAGAACGCGGTCTGAACAATAATAGAAATTTGAGAAACTATAAATAATTATGTAAAAGAATAAATCCAGTAGAGGAAATATATGAATAAAATGTCAGTGTATTTGACGAATGTCATAAGAGCAAGCGAAATATTAATAATTATCATGAAAGATATTTAAATAAAAGTAAATTTGAGTTATATGAAAGAAATAGCTTTTGAGCTTTTTGTAAAGAATAAAGATATGAAATAATAATAATAATAACCAAGTAAGGAAATATTAAATAAAGATCAAATTAATTGATGTGAACATAAGAGCGTTAGAGCCTTAATAAAAAGTATAGACATGTTGTTCAAATGCATGTTCTTAAAGATAGAGAAAGTTATTGTCAAAGGAAAAGAATAATATAAAAATTGAGATGTGTATCAATGGTTAATATGGTATTATCAGTTCTTTGGATGACGCTAGGCTTAAAATGAAGTATAGCGCAAAAAGAGCGCAATTAAAATAAAAAGTCACGCTAGGAACGCGTAAAAGTTAATGTACTTGGTAAATTACTTATGAGAGGTAGTTGATTGTAGCGAATTGAGAATTGGTATAAGTCCTCTATTTGTGACGTAGTATCACGAGGCCATTGTGTATGTTGTATTTTGAAAGGGAGCAAATGTATGGTATTGAGCGTAGGTCTTTTAAGCTTTAGGCTGACCCTAAATCGCATTTTGTATAGTCCTCTAAATGGGAATGGTTCCCGAGGCATGTGAAGAGATTCGAACTCAGAATCCTCTAATTGTGAAAGCCCCTTTATTATTCGTCGTAGAATGTGTAATTACTCTTCCCCAATCAATGAGGACCTTTCATAATTAATAAATACCAAGATTACGAATGTGGTTTATGAGCCCAATAATACTGTTGAATTTACACGAGGAGTAGAATGCCAGGTCTCCCTAAAGAACTGAGAATGAACGAAAAGCTGTTTGTAAAAGCATTAAAGAGAGCTCTAGCTTAGGCTAGACGGGAGGGTTCCCGCATAGTCATAAATAACGCTCGAGTAGCACGGTCAGACCCTCGGAGCAGGAGGGGTGTCTGGAGGCCGTCTTGTAAGGAGTAATGAATACACCAGGAGTGTTTAAAGTTGTTAACGACCCGGGCGTTGAACCGAGGTCCTTGTAGATTGATATTTCCGCTTGCCTGTTCAGATCGTAGTTTTTTTATGTGATAATGGTCTTATAAGACATATGAGATAAATAGCAATCCCTATTGTAATGTTGTATGGAAGTAGGATTCCACGAGTTAATTGAAGGCAACTAGGTTCCGGGAGTGACCATAGTTTTTTGACTGGGTCAAGTATCTTCATACTCTGGAGTACACAAGTAATTTCCTGATTACCTTAATGTATTTGTAAACCTAGAGAGAGAGATGATAACAGCTGAAAACATGTGAAAATGCCCAAATATTGAGTTAGATAATTAACATGTAATTTTAAATGTAATTATACATTTGTTTGATGATTAAGAAAATATATAAAAAAATAGTATTTGAGGTGTACAAAGAATGACACCATTATTATAGGAAGCATTGAGCCAAAAGAGCTCGGAGTTATATGAAACTTACAGTTGATGCTTTATGGAAGTAAAAACTAATTAGGAATTGTTGGTTTATATGGAAACCATATGTTTTAATACAATATTTGTTTTATTCTTATGTGATTCCTTGTTCATTTGGAACAAGTAGATGATTATGGGTCAGTAATTTAATTGTTTAATTGTTTGTAGCGCCATAATTATGATTAATTAAATGTGTTAAAATAGGAGTTGATTTTGTTGTTATTTTTGCAAGTGTATCCTCTAATTATTCCAAAATATGTGAGTCACAGAGTGGGTGAACTTACCGCTGCCCCGAAAATCCCGGATTGAGCTACGCTGGTATACTGTGATTGGCATATTTCTTGCTACAAGGGCACAATACCTACCCCTCCCCTTCTCCCCCCCCTCGACACACGAGCCACATCTCCCCATGTATATTTCACCCACCATCTTAGCCCTTTAGCGTAGATATAAGATGTTGTCATAGAAATCGCTAGATTTAAGTATGGCACACGGAATCCCACCCTTAGCAAACTTTCTGTCGTCCACATTTTAGATTTAAAGTGTACATAGCACATTGACGGAAATTGTATTTAAATCACCCCCATCACATCACATCAAACTTAAGGAACCATGGCATTCAGCAATCAATGTAAATACTAGGTAGCATAGCTACTAAGGGCAATTCAACTAATGTTAGATTAAACTTAGGTTACTAGCAATATAATATTAATAAACCCTCCAAATCCTACCCCAGCCCCCCAACTACCGCCATCACCCCATTCTTTTTCTTTAACGTGGCATACAGTCACGACCAACAAGGGTAACAAATGTGCATAAGATGTGGATAATCATGATTTTTTTTTTCGGCAGTGTCAAGACATGATGCTTCTGTATATATACAGTCACATACTATATATAAGATTTACTACTAGGCAAACCACTTACGCTATATACACAGTTGAAAAACAGTACGAATTTAGCCCTAGAGGCAATACGATCGTCAAATCTCACCAAGACATAGTCACAACATCATAATTACTGTTATCGTCACAATTATGATGATCACGTATTGGGTATCTATATTTACACAATTTATACACTAGAAAAGAAAAAGTGAATGTACCCGCTTAGACGAAGAAGAGTAGAGTAGAGTAAAACACGGAGAGTAGAGATAGTAATAAGGAAGAATAGAGAATCAGGGAGAATATGAATATATGAATAAATAATAGAGAATCATGGCGAACAGGGGTATATGAAGAAACATATATCACGCATTAGTATATAAGAAGTATTAGTATATAGGTTACAACACAAACATTCATTATTATTATCACTCACAATACAAAAACAGAGGAAAAATACAGGAATTCAAGTATACCTATTATATCGTCTTTAACGGTGAAACATCACCATCCTACTCACGCTGTATTCTATTACAGGACTAGAACGATCACCGGGGTAAAAACCACCCAAACACGCACAGAAATTAATACCACTTTCTGATTACAGGAAATAACAAATATGACAATCCCTCTACCCCCCCCCATAATAGCACGTGACGATAAGGTGACGATAAGGAAGAAGAGGAAGACCACAACGATTGAAACGGGAAACAAAAACAACAATCCAATAGCCTGTAAAGCCGTATATAGGCAGGTTAGCCATAAATCTATTTCTTCTACACATACACACACCAATTCAACACATAATGAACTGTCAAAACACCTATTCCACCAACAAACTTAAGACTATGATTTATACATCATCACCCCTACGCTATAGGGAAAATAACATTGTAGACGCACCTTCACGGAACGGAGTGAACTGTGGAACACTACGCAGTTCACGGACGAGTCCAAAAAGGGGTAGCTATACTTTAAATTCCCTACATCATCACCCCTACGTTATAGGGAAATTAACGTTGTAAACACGCCATCGCGGCTTAACGTGAACTGTGGAGCCGTACGCAATTCACGGACGAGTCTGAAAGGGGTAACTACACCTTAATTTCCCTATACCCTATGTCACACATTTTATTTTTCTCATTCTTGATCAGACATCTTAATTACATTCATGCAACACTCACAATTTCATCCACAACACATCTGAGGCTATACATGCACATCAAGTTTTGTAATCATCCCCATAATCAACCTTACATTTCAGAAACAACAAATCTATTAACAAATTAATTATAACAACAACAAATGCAAATGCAAAATGTAAAAACAAGTAAACTGACTGTATACGTCACAAAACCACCCAATGCCACACCTACCCACCCCTAGCATGGCACACATATCTATCCAACAACGAGGCAAAAAAGAAGAAAGAAGAAAAGGAGAACAGAAGAAAGAAGACAAAAAAGAAAAGAAGTACAGAAGAAAATTATTAAGGAAAGAAAATATAAACGAACCAGCATCCTCACGACTGTCACAATGGTTGGGGTCAACCATTCGTTGAAGGGGAGGTCTTGTTATAGTCCCAACCCCAATAAGGGGGTTGTGTCTACAGAAACTCATAACTAATAATGTATTACGGAAGGGACTACGGAGAGACGGACAGATAGCTGAAGTTAAGCAACCATTGCTCCATTTTCATAACACAAAACCACAAGTTAGCAGTGTTACATAACCATTACAACAGCAGGTGTACAGTTACATTCCGCTGACAAGTGATAACCCAATTAAGCCCTCAAATACGCAAGACACCTTCGCGCCGGGGACATTCTGACACTCTAACTTAGGACATTCCAACAGTACGACGCGACCTGGAGCCAGGAGGGTTGCGCCCTTTGGCGGCCCAAACGCCGCCTCAGCATGGACGACTACTAGACTTCTAGATGCATTGCGGTGAGTGTGTCGGCTATCCTATTATTCCCTCTTTGTCCCTTAATCTACATTTTCGCCCCTGTTTTATTATAATAAACCACAAGTTACAGTTAAGGAAGCTCTCTTTTTCATTTCCCCTCATTAACATAATCCAGGCTCCCAGGCCAGCCGGTGTTACGAAGATCGCACGGGCGCCCGCATGTCACTGCATCAGCAGATGACACGCGTGCTAGCTCCAGGGTAAGTGACCATTCTGAGGTTACTCCAAATCCCCATACACTCGCCCCTTTCCAGACCCTTATCATTCACACACTCCCCCTCACTCCCACACTCCGTTAGACGAGTCATCCCCTTGTACAGCTACTACCCCCACTGCAGCACCTACCTACCCGAGGAGATGACCTTAACAATTGGTTGAGGCGACGACCTTAACAGTTGGTAGAGGCGCCGTGGTTGAGTCGATTCCAACGACTCAACCGCTCTCCGGGGGAACCACCTCTACCCCACCGAAGAAGTAAACCTACCCCTAACGTCCAACCCCTTAAGGTCCAACCTTAACAAAGGATTGAGTTGCCGGGTGCATCCTACCCCTTAAACATGAGATGGGCGGAGAGTGATTAGTCACCGCTACATGAAAAGCACTTAGCGATAACACAATAATTTTGGGAAGACCCGAATGCTAGCGTTGCATTTATTACACACGCAGCTGATGAGATACCTTACTTGAGAGAGTTAAGACTTGTGGTTAAGTACTGTAGGCTGTCGCGTATCCCGTGGCGGCTCTTCGCAAATTCTTTGATGACAGCATAACAAGGTGAGGACTATGACTTGCCTGGTCCCCCGATTTGTCTGTGTGTGAGTTTTACTCATGGGGGAACCTCAAACAAAGCGTATACCGAATCAATCCGGATATTCTGGAGGCTCTCGAGAACGAAATAGTTGCACTGATACTAAATATCAGTCAGGATGAATTACAGCGAGTGTACCAAAACCTCCTACGTCGGTGCAACGTGTGACTAGAAAAATAAGGACAGCATTTCCAGCAATTACTGTGAAATTCAAGTAAGAAAATATGATGATTAAATACGTTAAATGTGTAAATGTGTTAAACTAGTTGGGCGCTGCGCTGCTGCTAGCGCCAGTACCTTTCTCGACAATAGCCCGTCCGTCACGTGGTACATTCGAGGCTCAATTCTATCTGGATGGTCGTCACGGTATTAATCTCCTGTAAATATTTTTCTGGTTTAGGGAACCACCCATTACAATTGGGTACAATCGTACTGTAATTGCATGGGTATCCTTAGGGCATAAGATGATAAAGTGATGTTTCCAGAAAGAAGGTGAAAGCTTGATTTTAAAAACCTTTCTATGATAATCGACGTGTAAATAGAAATGCCATTTGAAAATATAGATGTTTGATTTATTTTGTGTGTTGCGAAGGAAAAGACAATGAGCTTGGGTCCGGGGTAATGATTAGATTAATGTTGTTGGTTTAGCCATTAATTAATGATGTAACATATTAACGTTAGAATCTTATTGATTATAGAGGACGTCATTGAAAGCGTTTGTCTGGAGCGTGGCACTCTATGGAAGTGAAACTTGGACTGTTGGCGGAGTAGAAGAGAGGAAAGTAGAATTATGAGCTCAACATGGGCCAATAATTCGTACGTCTGCGTGCATGTCTGTCCCCCATCCTCCCCTGACCCGTATAAATTCAAACACGACAAATTAAGTACATAGTTAGCACTATCAAAGGACATTCAGTGTCATGTTTAATATCGCAACCATATTAACGGAAACCAAATGGCGGACACCCAAATGTTCCAAGTTTAAATTAAATTACGACTAAATTAAACTAAACTGTCTGGTGGCAGTTGCATGCTTATTAGATATAGTTCATTGTGTCATTAGACTGTGATGTGTGAGGGTGCATGTGAGTGTGCCTGGTGACGGACTGTTTTAGTGATAGTACTTGTTGTTGGAGGAACCTAAATAATTTTTCGTTAGTAGAATTTTGGTATTTAATTGTTAGTGGAAGGTTAGTATTTTTGTTAGTAGAATTGCTCTTTACTTATTCTGAAAGGGAGTAGCAGCCTTTCAGAATAAATCAGGTCTTTACTTGTCTTATATACGGTTAAGATATTGATAATATAAGCCAACTAATGGCTACACTGCGTTCTGCTGCACGGCTGAAAGCAACGGGAAACTACAGCCGTAATGCTACTCCCGAGGATATGCACCTCTCTATGCACAATTACATGTAAAATTTCAATCCGGAGGTAAACTAGTCCCCCGTTCGGAACTCCGGGTGGGGACTACTCGAGAGGGGTTTAACATCACAGAAGTGACAAAGAGGAAATCTGACATTTTACAGATCGGAGCGTGGAATGTTAGAAGTCTGCTAGGAGATGGAAGGTTAGAAAACTTAGAAAGGGAAATGGATAGGTTGAGGTTGGATTTGGTTGGTATTAGGGAAATGCGCTGGCAGGAAGAACAGGACTTTTGGTCAGGTGACTATAGGGTCATTAGCACTAAATCAAACAATGGCCAAGCAGGGGTTGGTCTCATATTGAGTAGGTAACTTAGACAGCGGGTGGAATATTATGAGCAATATAATGAACGGATTATTGTAGCAAAATTCAATACTAAACCTACGTGCACCACAGTGGTACAAGTCTATATGCCTACCAGTCAAGCTGATGATGAAGATGTTGAAATGGTCTACGGAAAAATAGATGAAATTTGGAGGTATATCAAGGGTGATGAAAATGTTATAGTAATGGGAGATTGGAATGCTGTGGTAGGAAAAGGCAGAGAATGGAAGATAGTAGGAGATTTCAGATTAGGTGAAAGGAATGATCGAGGAAGCAGGCTGATGGAATTCTGCACCGAGCATGAGTTGGTCATAGCTAACACCTTATTCAACAACCACAATAGAAGAATATACACATGGATGAGACCAGGAGATACAGGGCATTACCAAATCGACTTCATTATGGTCAAGCAGAGGTTTCGAAACCAGATTTTGGATTGCAAAACATATCCTGGTGCTGACATAAACTCTGACCAAAATCTGGTTGTTATGAAATGCAGATTAAAGTTGAAGAAACTGAAGAAAAGTCAAAAGCCAAATAGGTGGGCAATAGACAGACTGAAAGTGAAGGATGTAAACGAAAGATTCAAGAAGAGTATAAAGGAAGGACTAATGAAAAACCCTAAACCAACTTCAATTGCAGACGAATGGGCACTTTTGAAGAATGAAATAACAAAATCCGCAGAAGAAAACATTGGTAAGAAAGAAAGAATAGGTAAAAAACCGTGGATCACTCAGGATATACTGGAATTGATGGATGAAAGGCGGAAAAACAAGAATGTAAGAGATGAAAAGGGGAAAGCAGAATACAGACGTCTGAGAAATGAGGATAACAAGAAGTGCAAGGAAGCGAAAGAAGAATGGTTGAAAGAGAAATGTGCAGGTATAGAAATTGTCTGAAATTAGGAAAAGTAGACACAGCTTATCGAAGGATTAAAAATACTTTTGGGGAAAGGAAGACTAAGTGCTGTAATAATAAGGACACAAATGGAAAACCTCTAACAGATAGGGAAGAAAAGGTTGAGAGATGGAAAGCTTACATAGAGTGTTTGTATAACGGAAAGGAGATTGAGAATCATGTAATGGAAAGGGAGGAGGAAATTGATGAGGATGCAAAAGGAGATTTAATATTGAGATCAGAATTTGACAGAGCATTGGAGGACTTAAGCAGGAACAAAGCACCAGGCATAGATGATATACCGATTGAGTTGCTACGCTGCATAGGAGATGAAGGTCTGATCAGGTTATTTCACTTGGTGTGTAGGATTTATGAGACAGGTGAGGTACCCCCTGACTTCAAGAAGAATGTTATTATCCCTATACCAAAGAAAGTGGGAGCTGACAGATGTGAAGATTACCGTACAATCAGCTTGATTACTCATGCTTCAAAAATCCTGTCTAGAACAATTTACTAGAGGATGGAAAGCCAGATAGAAACGGAGTTGAGTGAAGACCAGTTTGGTTTCAGGAGAAACGTAGGAACAAGGGAAGCTGTACTAAGTCTTAGGCTGATTTTGGAAGGTAGAATAAGGAAAGATAAGAGAACGTTCATGGCATTTGTAGACTTAGAAAAGGCTTTTGATAACGTTGATTGGACTAAATTGTTTGACATTTTGAAATCTATTGGAATAAAGTACAGGGATAGGAGGGCGATATACAATCTGTACAGGAACCAGACAGCAGTCATTCGAGCTAAAGGACATGAGAGAGAAGCTGGTATTCAGAAAGGTGTAAGGCAAGGCTGCAACTTATCGCCCATACTTTTCAATCTTTACATTGAACAAGCAATGAAGGAAATTGGAGAAAAATTTAAAGTGTGAGTGAAGATTCAAGGAGAAATAATTTCAATTCTGAGATTTGCTGATGACATCGTCATCTTGGCCGAAACGGCTGAGGATTTGAATGAGTTTTTGAATGGTATGGACTCCGTCTTGAGGAAACAATTCATGATGAAAATGAATAAATGTAAAACAAAAATACTGGAATGCAGCCGAAATAAATCAGAAACCTCTATGGAGATCAAATTGGCAGGTGAAAAGCTGAAGGTAGTAGGAGACTTCCGTTACTTAGGAAGCAAAATAACCAGCGATGGACGAAGCAAAGAGGATATAAAAAGTAGGTTGGCTCAGCAAGGAAAGCCTTTCTACAAAAAAGGAACCTGTTGACATCGAATATAGATTTAGGTATTAGGAAGTCATTTTTGAAAGCCTTTGTCTGGAGCGTGGCGCTCTATGGGAGTGAAACTTGGACTATTGGTGCAGCAGAAAAGAGGAGAATTGAAGCATTTGAAATGTGGTATTACAGGAGAATGATGAAGATCAGATGGGTAGATAGGGTGACAAACGAAGAGGTATTAAGACGAGTGGGAGAGGAGAGATGTTTCTGGCGACTGCTAATGAAGAGAAGAGATAGGTTAGTTGGACACATACTAAGACACCCAGGAATAGCAAGCTTAGTTATGGAAGGAAGGGTTGAGGACAAGAACTGTAGGGGTAGACCAAGGTTAGAATATGTTAAACAGATTGCTTCGGATGTAGGGTGTGGTAGCTATGTAGAGATGAAACGATTAGCTCAAGACAGGGAAGCATGGAGAGCTGCATCAAACCAGTCAAAAGACTGAAGACTCAAACAACAACAAACTAATAATCGGATCTCTATCAAATTTTGGAAAAAGTACCCTCGTATGGGAAGCGTCTTGTGACCAAACAAAAAGGTCATGTGCCAAATAATTTCAATATGACGGCCGTATGAATCATGCATGTGTTATAATCAATAGCCCATGAAGCACTGAATCAATGTTTACGGTATTTGGCGTTCAGATTGTCCTATATAAGAACCCGCTTTTGTCAACGTGATAACAATATGAGACTCTGTGTTACGCGCAGCCACCATCTCGAAATTAAACAAGTCGTTCCGTAAAGAACTATACAGCCTATTTTCATATATCCTGCGCATGTTAATTGTCTCTATCAACATACAATATTTCAGTTTAATTGCTGTAACAGATTCGTAAATATTGAGAACCGTCTAAATATTTCATATGGTCGCCAGGATGGATTTTTATTTTTGTACTATTACATTAAGATTATTGTGTACGTGTGGTATTCAAACTTCAATCGCATGATTAGAACAAAAGAAGTAAAAACGAGATTTTAAAAGTACGCACACCAGCCATCTTGTGATTATGCAATCAATTGAACTAAATTACATGCCAGTGGATCAACATTTGTATAAGCATTTAACGTGCAACGTTTCACGGCACTCGGATAGTTAATTCGCGAGAAACGTCCATTTAAATATTTATACTTCGCGTCGCCGCCTTGTCGGATTTGTGCTCACCAGGTTACTGAGAGTCCTATAGGTGAACATATGTTCATAGTCTCCATGAAAATAAAATAAAATCAGTTTGGTTGCTGTAAAAGATTCATATATATTGAGAACCGTCTAAATGTTTCGGAAGCTCGCCATTATAGGATTGTTATATGTATAGGCCATAGAGTTATGTACCATTCTAGGACAATTATTGCCTAGCTTCATTATTCAAACTTTCACTTCGATCGCATGATTACGACACAAGAAATTAAAACTTAATTTTAAAATTTCGCACAGCCGCCATCTTGAGGTTATGTAAACAATTGAATTAAATTAGATGGCAGTGCATTACAAACTGCAAAATCATTTACAGTACCACATTTCACTGCGCTCAGAGAGTTAAATCACGAGAAAAGTCTATTAAAATATTTCAAATTCGCTTGGTCGCCATGTTCGTTTTGTACTTTACAGGTTTATGAAATATACATAGGTAAACTTGTATCAGTACCCTTTATCACCGTACAAAATTGCATGATGATATCTGTAATAGTTTCGGAGATATAGAATGTCAGTGAAATATTTCGCACAGCCGCCATTTTGAGGTTATGTAAACAATTGAACTAAATTAGACTCCAGTGCATTACAGTGTGTATACACATTTGCTGTACCAAGTTTCATTACGTTTGGATAGTTAAATCGCGAGAAATGTCTATTTAAAAGTCGCAATTTCGCTTGACCGCCATGTTGGTTTTGTAGTCACCAGGTTTTTGAAAGTCTCATAGGTGAACTTCTAGTAGTGCCCTTTATCACCGTACACAATTTCAGGGCGATATCGGTAATAGTTTCGGAGATATTGAATGCTAGTGAAATATTTCGCAAAGCCGCCATGTTGGATTGGTGAGACGTAACAAAATTTGAAGGGCACGGTCGAGGTCGCCGGGAATTGTGCTATGAACTTGCCGAGTTTCATTGAAATCGCTCTAGCCGTTTAGATTTTACTAGGGACACACACACACACACACACACACACACACACACACACACGCACACACACACGGACAAAAGGTGATCTCATAAGCCCATTTTTTTTCAAAATTGAAAATAGGCTAAAAATATACAAACAAATAACTGTCAACACTTCGAAGCTTCTGCAACGAAAATTAGTGATAAGGTGGAATCGTACATATGGCCTTGTATGGCCGGGGCAAAATAACAAACTCTCCATACGTTCAAGATGTTGGCAGTGCAAAATATTAGAACATTAAAATCGATAACTCTGAATAAAATTTGGTAATTAAGACATCTCTTGCCAAGAGGTAAGCATCATATTAGAGCTCCTACATGCGCTAGCTGGAAGATTATCACACTGAATATAGCGCACAGTGGCCATCTTGAAAATAGAAAATAAATTAATAATTTTGTGCATTTCAGAGCTACGAAACGAAATGTAGTAATGAAATGGAACCTTATAAATCACTTTGTGTGCCCAAAGCAAACGACCAGTGGCTCTATAGATTCAAGATGGTGGCATACAAATTAGTAACTCAGGATGTTATTGCACAATTAAGTCAAAATTTGGTCGAAGTGGAGTATTATAGAAGGGGAGTCAGTAGTGTTAGTGATAAATTTATCAACCTGACTATAGGGCGCAGCGGGAATTCTGAGTTTCACGGGTTAAAAAGAATTAACATTATATTTTAGAAGTACAATTAAGAAAATTAGTGATAAGGTAGAAACCTGTATGGACTATCGTATGCAAACAGGAAAGTAACAGCGATTTTAAATTTTCAAGATGGCTGCTGGGCGTAATATCAAAACGTAATAGTGATTCATTCAGAATGTCATTGAACAATTAAAACGGATCTCAGTAAGAAAGACGTACTGTATATGGGACCTTGCTGAAATAAGCCATAAGTATAACACGCTGAATACGACGCGAGTCGGCTATCTTGAAAATATAGAATGAGATAACAAATAACTCAAAGTATATTTAAGATACAACAACGAAAATTAGCAGTAATGTATATAGGCTACACTAGTTATTAATTTTTTTGTACTGTAGCTTAATCCATAAGAGTAAACTCTAGTGTTTGTATCACAACAGTAGCTCAATACTGACTGAAATTATGATACTTAGATTAGGATATTCGGTAAAACTTTTGGAGAGGTATTCCTTTGTATAAAATTTTAAGTAAAACTTTTTTTATCTACTGAAATTAACGTTTAACATTTTCCTGGTGGTCACGTAGTACCGCAGTGAATTGGTACAAACAATTTTATGCGAAGAAGTGGTTCTTGAACCTTATTTTTCTGACAGGAGGCCAAGGGGGACATAGTGTTTTAATACTTAATTATGTTTATTCGAAGAATATCCTGTTTTGTGAACGTCATTCATTTTTGTGAGAAGAAATGAAATTGGACAACAGTGATAACATTAGTTTTTGTTTTGTGGAATCCTCAGTAAAGTGACACTGACCTTTTGAAAATTAACCATTTTTCTGACCGATCAAGGTGGATATCGGTTATATTGTACAAGAGCTATTTATTTGAAGAAGATCCTCATTAAAGTAACAGTGGCTTTTGACCCCAATTACTTTGGTTAGTGCATAAATATACAAAAAATCAAAAGTATATTTTTATATCTGGATTTTGCTGGTATTGTTTAGAGAGGAGGAATAATTTTCATAACTTTGTTTTACTGACTGTTAAGAATGGCAGATTTCTTACTTAGCCTTTTTTCTCATGCAAGTCCAGAAGTGAATAGCTAATATTTTTGTAATATTATTCTGTTTTACTGGTGAGTAAGGATACTGGCAGTTTTTGTGCGTGAGATCCAGGAAGGAAGTTACATTCTCTGTTGATTTATTTCTGATAAACAAGGTCTAGAAATGAATATTTCTGTTGCTACCGTATATAATGATTTTGGGGGCAGAGTGTTCAAGAAGGCAGTAAGGGGTTTGGGGCTGGTTATCTAAAAGAAAGGAAAATAAAATACAGAATTAGAGATGAACATAATTTGGTATCTTATCCTTGCAAGCGAGATTCTGTAGTTTTCTCGAATGTTATAACTTAAGATCAGTTTGAGGTTTTTTTCTGGCAGTAGGCACAGAAACGTGTACCTGTCTATGTATTGTTTCTGTGGGTACATAGATTTATTATATTAACAAACTGTTCCTGCAAATTGTTTTGTGTATTGAAATATTCGAATGTTTCCTTCCTTCAATCCCGAGTTTAGCCATATGCGATTTATCGACGTTGTGGTACATCTTGAGTAACTGTTTCAATGCCTCTTTTTATTAATATAACATTTACAGGACGTCTAAATGCTGCAATTTTCCCTATCTGTGTGCGTCAACGTCCTAGTAAGTTCACAGACGATGTACCATTTTGTTCACTCGTAAAATGCCCGCTACAACGGCAGGATTCGAACTAGCTGGGCGATAATTAGGCCTATTTAGTGGTAACTAATCTAACTGCCAGTGAACTCCAAATAGTATTACAATTTTCCTATAAATAAGAATTTATATTCGCTTTGGAGTGACTGCGTGTGAAAGGAGCCGTCTGACTTGCTGCGGCGGCTGTACCGACCCTAAGCGTGACGTCACTACAGGAACCTTGCGGCCTGGACATAACGATGGCAGTGATTAGTCATAAGACTATCACACTGCATATAGCGCACAACCGCCAACTTGACAATGTGTAACTTTAATATCGACAGTTCAACATTTATTAGTTACAAGCTGTACCCGACATGCGTTGCAATGCCAATCAAAGAAAGTGATGGCGTTGTAATTTTGTTTCTTGAAGTGCTTTTGGATACACAATATTTTTTTTCAATTTCCGTTAACTACCTATAAACTATCGTAAAATGGATTTACTAATTTAGAAACATTCGTGGGGGCGTGCACAACAACTCACCAATGTTACATCGCAACCGGATGAATGGCATATGTACGCATACGGAATTTTTTTAAACGATTCGTGCGCTGTCAATCATTTTTTGAATCTACTCGTGCTGCTACCTACTGTGAAATGGATTTACTAAGTGTACACACAAATCATCAAAGTTTCATCGCAATAGATGAATGGTATATGAACGCATACGGGATTTTGTTTAAACGATTCGCACGTTGTCACTCATTTGTTGCATCTACTCGTGCGCTACCTATTCTAAAATGGATTTACTAAGCCAGACACCTTCTCTGGAGCGTACACAACATCTCATCCAAGTTTAATCACTATCGGACTAATGGTATATGAAGGCATACAGGATTTTGTTGAAACGCTTCACGCGTCGTCGCTCATTTGTTGAATCTACTCGAGCGCTACCTAATGTAAAATGGATTTACTAAACCGGAAACCTTCCATGGAGTGTACTCAACATCTCACTCAAGTTTCATCGCAATCGGACGAATGGTATATGAATACATACGGGACTCTGTTGAAACGCTTCGCGTGTCGCTCATTTGTTGAATCTACTCGTGCGCTACCTAATGTAAAATGGATTTACTAAACCGGAAACCTTCCATGGAGTGTACTCAACATCTCACCCAAGTTTCATCGCATTCGGATGAATGGTATATGAACGCATACGGGAGTTTGTTGAAACGCTTCGCGCGTCGTCACCCTTTTGTTGAATCAACTCTTGCGCTGCCTATTGTAAAATGGATTTACCTAGCCAGAAACCTTCCTTGACGTGTTCTCAACATCTCACCTAAGTTTCATCGCAATCGGATGAATGGTATATGAACGCATAAGAGACATACATGCAGACAGACAGACAGATCGACTGACCACCGACAAACTATCACGTAACATTAATTTATATATATATATATATATATATATATATATATATATATATATATATATATAGACCATGGTAAAACGCAGCAAATATGTAGTAATATATGATAAGCTATCTCTGCAGGAAGCGCAGGATAAACGATTCCATACATTCAAAATGGTGGATGGGCGTACTTTTCTAATGATTGAATCAATTTCTCTGGATGAAAAAGCGGAGTTACAATATAACATAGTAAATGTGTAGTCTCGTGTAGGATTCAACACTTAACGTTCATCACAGCAACATTCAATTATACTCCTTGATGAGGGCAAAGAAGTATAACAAAACTCATATACTGTATTTAGGAGAAAGTAGGATATATGTTCATTACTGAACATATTTTGTTTTGACTTCAGATTAGTACTAGGATTTATCCTAAATAAAGAAGACCAAATAATGCACCGTACAATATTACACATCCAGTAGTAGCCAAATTATTACAACCCTATATTTGGGATAATTTTATTGCGCATGCCCTATAATTTGAGGCTCGTAGACTGTGTGGTATCCCGATGTATATTTAGAGCCGAACTGCATTAAACAGAGAAGTGGATTGTACATCAAATTCAGGCCTTGGTCGTATTTTCATATGCCAGCTACCACCGCTTCATATGTTCCCTTGTAGATAGACTCCGGGTGATGATAACGCTTATAGCTCATATGATGAGGAGGTACGATTACTTTCTTTGCCTTGGTCCTATATTCGTATACCGGCTTCTGCAAAACTGGATATCTTCCCTTGTAGATAGACTCCGGGTGATGATAACGGTTATAGCTAATATGATGGTCGTATTTGTTCGTATATTCATCTGCCAGATTCAGCACCACTGGATATTTTACCATGTAGATAGTGTCCGGGTGATGATAACGCTTATAGCTCATATGATGAGGTGGTACGATTACTTTCTTTGCCTTGGTCCTATATTCATATGCCGGCTTCTGCAGCACTGGATATCTTCCCTTGTAGATAGAGTCCGGGTGATGATAACGCTTATAGCTCATATGATGAGGTGATACGGTTACTTTCTTTGCCTTGGTCCTATATTCATATGCCGGCTTCTGCTGCACTGGATATCTTCCCTTGTAGATAGACTCCGGGTGATGATAATGGTTATAACTCATATGATGAGGTGATACGATTACTTTCTTTGCCTTGGTCCTATATTCATATGTCGGCTTCTGCAGCTCTGGATATCTTCCCTTGTAGATAGACTCCGGGTGATGATAATGGTTATAGCTCATATGATGAGGTGGTACGATTACTTTCTTTGCCTTGGTCCTATATTCATATGTCGGCTTCTGCAGCACTGGATATCTTCCCTTGTAGATAGACTCCAGGTGATGATAATGGTTATAGCTCATATGATGAGGTGATACGATTACTTTCTTTGCCTTGGTCCTATATTCATATGTCGGCTTCTGCAGCACTGGATATCTTCCCTTGTAGATAGACTCCGGGTGATGATAATGGTTATAGCTCATATGATGAGGTGATACGATTACTTTCTTTGCCTTGGTCCTATATTCATATGCCGGCTTCTGCAGCACTGGATATCTTCCCTTGTAGATAGACTCCGGGTGATGATAATGGTTAGAGCTCATATGATGAGGTGATACGATTACTTTCTTTGCCTTGGTCCTATATTCATATGTCGGCTTCTGCAGCACTGGATATCTTCCCTTGTAGATAGACTCCGGGTGATGATAATGGTTATAGCTCATATGATGAGGTGGTACGATTACTTTCTTTGCCTTGGTCCTATATTCATATGTCGGCTTCTGCAGCACTGGATATATTCCCTTGTAGATAGACTCCGGGTGATGATAATGGTTATAGCTCATATGATGAGTTGATACGATTACTTTCTTTGCCTTGGTCCTATATTCATATGCCGGCTTCTGCAGCACTGGATATCTTCCCATGTAGATAGACTCCGGGTGATGATAACGCTTATAGCTCATATGATGAGGTGGTACGATTACTTTCTTTGCCTTGGTCCTATTTTCGTATGCCTGCTTCTGCACCACTGGATATTTTCTCTTGTAGATAGACTCCGGGTGATGATAACGCATATAGCTCATATGATAAGGTGGTACGATTACTTTCTTGGCCTTGGTCCTATTTTCGTATGCCTGCTTCTGCACCACTGGATATCTTCCCTTGTAGATTGTGTCCGGGTGATGATAACGGTTATAGCTAATATGATGGTCGTATTTGTTCGTATATTCATCTGCCAGCTTCTGCACCACTGGATATTTTCTCTTGTAGATAGTCTCCGGGTGATGATAACGGTTATAGCTCATATGAGGTGGTACGATTACTGCCCTCTTCTTGCATCGTGGATGTCGGTTAGTACGGTATCTACACTGCTTGACGCACTTGTTGGTCGTGCTACAGCGCAGCGGTCGTCTACATTTCGGAGTAGGGAATCCGATGTCACATTTCTCTCCCAAACCTGAAAATAAAAATAAAAAATAAAAATAAAAGGTTTATACTGCATTTATGGAATTTAAACAACATATTACAAATCATATCTTGCTTCACACAAATCTGTGAGTTGCTAATCTGACAAAGCATACTAAATACACTCTCTGTCTGAAAAGTTCGGTGAATGGGTCTATATTAAAACGGATTGTTGGCTTACCTGAAACAGCCGTTATTGACCTTCGAAGTAATCCCCGTGGATGGTTATGCACTTCTTAGAACGGCTGTACAAGTCCTGGCATAGTCTTTCTGAGGGATAGCCTTCAGTTGGTTCGTCACATTACGTTGGATGTCCGAAATGTCCGAAAACCTCTGGCCCTTCCGAGCTTTTCGGCGACCCTGGACCCCGATACTCCATACTTTGACGCATGCCTCCGAGGTCGTACCTTAGGCACCAGGTCTCGTCACCCGTGACGATGGTTTTCAGGACCATTCCATTCCACGGATCATTCACCATACCTACTGCCACCCGTCGAACAGGTGTGCACGTTAGGTCGCACACATTCACCTTTCTGACTGCCACCCGTCTATCAGGTTGCAATATTTATTATATTAGGTAGGCTGTGTTACATATATTTGGTAGGCTCTGTACTCTTTGATGGTGGCGTAAGCCGGAACTTGAGTTGCTGTTGGAGCGCATGAGTGGAAGTTACGTGAACTACTGTCGACCAAAGTATTATGTGTACTCGACTTTGAAGGTTGTTTGTGAAGTAACCAATAGACCTACATACAATCCAATACCATCAACATTTTCGTCGTTCTATTTTACGTTAGTTCATGTAGGTTTGGATTTTTAAATTTATATTTTAATATTTTTTTTATCGCAGTTGGAACACAAAAAGTGCACGTTTTTAAGCGTGTTTCAACCATGCGTCACATTTAAAAATTATTATCTCAAAGACCCGTCATCAGATCGAATCCAAATTCTAACACGATATACATTGGAATGTTGTATAACTGGTTTATTAATTTCACAATTTTGTGTGCCCAAGAAACAAAGTTGTTATCATTGTTGTAAGGTAACTTTTTCTCGGCTCGGGGTGGTTGGAAAATGTAATTCTTGGTTGCGTTATAATCGTTATACATCAAAAAGTTATGCTGTATGACAGTGAAATACGTAAATTAATTCACTTATTTTATATCGGTTTGTATTTGTACGAGGAAATAACACAAGGTTCACCATTTAGCCGCTCCCGGAAAAGCTGTACAGCGTTGCTGAGATGGAGCCAATCATTTCCGAGCGAGACGCGCCATGATGCGCGTGGGCACCATTTCGGCTACGCTGTACAGCTTGTCCCTGAGCGGCTAACTGGTGAAACATGTGTTATTTCCCCGTAGAAATACAAACCGATATAAAATAAGTGAATTAATTTACGTATTGCACAGTCATCCAGCATAACATTTCGATGTATAAGGATTACAATGCAACCAAGAACTACATTTTCCAACCACCCCGAGCCGAGAAAAAGTTACCCTACAAAAATGATAACAACTTTGGTTCGTGGACACACACAATTTTGAAATTAATAAACCAGTTGTACAACGTTCCAATGTATATTTTGTTAAAATTTGGATTCGATCTGATGACGGGTTTTTGAGATAATAATTATTAAATGTGATGCATGGTTGAAACACGCTTAAAAACGTGCACTTATTGTGTTCCAACTGCGATAAAAAATATTAAAATATAAATTAAAAATTCCAAACCTACATGAACTAACGTACAATAGAACGACGAAAATGATGATGGTTTTGTATTTTATGTAGGTCTATTGGTTACTTCACAAACAACCTTCAAACACGAGAGCACATAATACTTTGGTCGACAGTAGTGGAACGGGAGTTTCTACTCTGTGAATTTCAGAGATTGCGTGAACTAGTGGATCGGAAGTTTCTACTCTGTGAATTCCAGAGATGAATGGAGACATGTGAGTTTTAACAAAATGAGGTAGAAATATAAAAGATGGTTATAGGTTATCGTTGATAATGTATTGTACTGTATGATCCATGTTCCAAAAGGGAGATATAACTTCAATTAAAAATTTAATTTAATCGGTATTCTGCCCGAAGGCAGGTCCGAGCCTCCGAAGAGGCTACCCCCAGCCGGAGTTTACGTGCGGTAGGGTGGCCAGGGCCTTTCCGCTCCTCCTTATGTTGGCCAACAGCGCGCAGTGCCTAGAACCGACACACCATCCAAGTTCCGACTACGCCCAATGTTGCTTAACTGCGGAGTTCTCATGGGATCCGGTGTTTCAACACGGCTAGGCCGTTGGCAACTTCAATTATTCTATATTATTTGATCCATCATATTGGATATATTACAGCTACGTTTTATACAGCTCTCTCCAAAGAATTATAAAGAATAATAGAGAAATCGATTCATGTAATAAATTGAAAACTATATAATTGAGGCAGCATTATTGGCACGATTTATATTCTTATCCTTTTATTCAACCCTATCGTAAGTAGCATACAATTGCTATATGATTATGTTACAGTATGATATTAACCTGTCTAGTGTACTGTAGCGTCCTGGTTGGTGTTCTAAGCACACCACGCCGTGAGATAAAAGTGTTCTTGTGCTTTTTACCAAAATATTATTCATAGTTTTCTATTTATGAATTGGCGCCCTCCCGGTAATTTATATCTCATTCAAGGAAACAATTATATTTCTCACCTCAACGTTATGCACGAGAAACAGGATGCATCAGTGTAGGGGTAGGAATGTGTATATATTGTGCAAGTGGTTTTTGGGGGTTGTTTAATTTTTTAACGGAATGGATGAGGGGAAAATGATGAAGCTTAGAAGTGTTGTTGAAATGAATGTAGAGACAATGGAGGTGAGGAAGGAAGGTGAGAGTGATGAGAATGTAGAGAGAATTGAGGTGAGAAAGGAAGGTGAGTGTGTGATAATGTGGAGAATGGTGAAGTAGATCTAGATGGGAATAACGTGGAAATAAATCCTAGTGATAAGAGCGCTGAAGGTGGAATACCTGATATTTCAGCACAAGATAGTATCCTGAGTACTCTAATGCAAATGAGACAGGAAACTAATAATAAATCACAGGAATCAAGGGAGGATAATCAGGAATTAAAGCAGGATTATCAGGAGTTAAAACATTTGAATATTTTAAGATTTTTCTTATATTTTTTTCAACTGAATTAAATGTTTGTTACTAATAGTCAGGAAACTAATACTAAATTACAGGAATTTAGCAGTAAATTTGATAATATAAATCAGAAATTAGAAAACGTGGTCAAAGTGAGTGAGAGGTTAAATGAGAAGTATGAAAAGCTTAATGAAAGCTTAGAGCAAACGAAAGGTGAAATTAGAAGATAAATTCAAACTCAGTTGAAGGAGAGATCTAAGAAAATTATAATAGAAGTAGAGCAGATTGTAAACGAAGGCAGAATAGAGAAGACTGTAGATGGAAGTGAATTAGAGGTAAAAGAGATGGTAGATAAAAGTAGCATAGAGTTCGAGGAAATTGTACGTGTGAATAGAGTAGATGAGAGGAAGTATCCGTTAGAGGAGACGTTAGGTGAAAGAGATTTTATCCAGAATGGTTTGAAGGAAATGGTAGAAGATTTTAGCCAGCAGAATTTAGACAGTATTCAAAAGATTCAGGAGAAGCATGGAGTTTTGAGAGATAGATTAGAGGAGAGAGAAGAGAATATTAAGGAAAGAGTGGAGAGTATAGTGAGAAAGGCAGAGAGGAAGATAGTTGAGCTCTAAGTAAGATTACGATATAAGATGAGGCGGATTTGTAAAGGCATATGTTGGAAAGGAAGAGGGTAGTAGGCGACGAAGAGGGATCAGTTGTAGAGGTCAAAATCACCTAGGTCATCGAGGCAGACGTGGGATAGGCTGTAACAGGCGAAGAAGAAAGAGTTGTTGTGGAGGTAGACTTAGAGGTCGCCACCGACGTAGTAGAAAAGGATGCTTTGATGCGAACGAGGAAGTGGATATCGTAGGCGTGATGATGATGCAAATGTAACTAGGAATACTTCCCGTTTTAGAAGAAATGATAGAGATAGGTCTAGGAGAGCAGTAGGAGCTCGCTATATTAGAGCATGGACAATACATACAGCTCAATGCTATAATGAATCTAATGATACAGATGATGATGACAATGAGTCTAAAAGTATTTACATTTCTGATAAAGTTGGTGTCAAGAAAAGAGTTAAGTTGGAAGCTAAAGCTGAGAAGAAGGTCCATAGAGACTCTGAATTACGAGAACGAGAAAAAAAGGAAGAATATAACTTAGATTTGTATATATGAATTTGTTGAGGTGATTTTTTTATTTGGACTCCTGGGGGGTCCGGGCGGGGACACGATGAGCCCACCGATGAGCCAGCGAAACCCCATACAAGACACGGCACAAATCTAGAAGAATTGCTGAGTTTTAATTCACCGGCCGTGAAAGCCAATATACCATTTTTTTTTGGAAGCCTTCATAGGGAGGTTAAGGCTGCTTGAGCTTTTAGTTCTCGCAGTAAAGTAGTGCAGCTGTACTCTATATAAAGGGCGGTAGCGCGCAGTTCGTTACCCCTGTGGGGGTCCGGGCGGGGTCACCAAGAGCCCGCCGATGAGCCAGCTTGATGTCCTAGGAGAAACCCCACACAAGACACGGCACAAACCTAGAAGAATTGCTGAGTTGTAAAATGTATGTGTTGGGGGCGCGTGCCCCTATTTTGTTGTACTTGTTATGAATTGGGTGTTGGAGGCCTTTAGATGTCTATTTTCTTACGTTTTGATACATTTGCACAATGTATATATGTTTGTTGTTGTGCTGTAATGTACATATTTTTCATTGTGTGTGTCACTTAATATTTTTCCCATTTTTGAATCTGTCTGTGGGTATCTTCGGTTTTTTCATTTCTCTGACCTTTTGACCATACGCATTATCCTGGCTTTTGTATTTTTTTTCAACTTAATTTTGTGTAGTAATTCTGAACAATCTCTCTATATATAAGAATGAAAGTTTGTCTGTTTTTTCTGAATTTCTACGGAAATTTGCGTTATTTTCGCGTTTTAGACTGTTTTATGACGGATGCGCGCGAAAATGAAATTTTTGTCTGTCTGTCTGTCTGTTTGTTTGTTTGTTTGTCTGTGGACAATTTTTTGTGTCCTTATAAGTCGAGAACGGCTGAGTGGATCAACGTAAAATTTGGTACAGATATCCTTCAGAGGCAAGACACCAATCATTGATATAACTCTTCTCTGTACCTCTCATAAAAGAAGGCCTACCCCCTTAAAATACATGCTGAAATAGACGTAGAAGGGCGAGACAAAGCTCATTTTCATCCCCTCAATGTGAGAAACGAAACTCGGGGGCCCTGAAGGGACCCCGAAAACCACATTTTAAGGCCCTAAAACCAATAGTTTTTGAGATATTCCCAGAAAATTAATTTCATTTAATACAATAATGAAAGGAAGCTAGCCGGTAACCATGGCAACAGAAATTCACAGGTCCATCTATTGCTGTAATATAAGATGCAATACAATTCCATTTATTACATTACTGAGATAGTTTGCAAACGGCTAGAAGGTTATAACGGAACCAAACTGAGCTGTAAAATTCATCAATACATATAATGCGCTTAAGGGGGTCAAGGGGTACTCTAGAATTTTTTCACGCGATTTACACGTGCTGGTGTGCTACGGAAGGTCTATTATATCCCTATCCCTATATTGTTATATTATTATTATAATTAATATTATTATTACACTACGGAAGCCTCCGTGGCTTAGGCGGCAGCACGCCGGCCTCTCACCGCTGGATCCGTGGTTCAAATCCCGGTCACTCCATGTGAGATCTGTGCTGGACAAAACGGAGGCAGACAGGTTTTTCTCCGGGTACTCCGGTTTTCCCTGTCAAAAATTTCATTCCAGCAACACTCTCCACTATCATTTCATTTCATCTGTCATTCATCTCATCATTGCCCCAGAGGAGTGCGTCAGGCCTCGGCAGCCGGCACATTTCATATCCTCGCCGCTAGATGGGGGCTTCATTCATTCCATTCCTGACCCGGTCGGAGACTGGAAGCAGGCTGTGGATTTTCATTTCATTACACTACGGAAAGGAAGACCCCAGAGGACTGGAAAAAGGGAATAATTGTCCCGATCTTCAACAAAGGTAGTAGAACAGAATGCAGAAACTAACGGGGAATAAAACTGATGAGTCATTGTGCAAAGATGTTTGAGAAAGTTTTGGAAAGGAGAATTAGGACAAGGATAGGAGGAGGGATGAGGGAAGAACAACATGGCTTCAGAGCAGGATGGTCCACAGTGGATTTGATTTTTGCTGTAAGGCAGTTACAAGAACAGCACTGTGAGTATGGAACAGATCTACTGATGGCCTTCCTGGACATTGAGAAAGCATATGACAGTGTATGCAGAAACAAAGTATGGAAGTCCCTGGAGGATAGAGGAGGAGAAAAATGGACTATGAGGAGGATAAAGGAGATGTACAAGGGAAGCGTGAGCTGAGTGAAAGTGGGAGGAGAGAGATCGGACTGGGTGGAACAGAGAAACGGCCTGAAACAAGGAAGTGCACTGGCACCGTTACTTTTCATTGTGGTGATGGATGACATAATGACCCGAGTGGCACAAGTAATTGGGGAAGGAAAGATGAAAGCAATGGTGTTAGCGGATGATTTGGGGGAACAAGGAGGAGGAGGTACAGGAACAGTTGGACGTGTAGGAAGGAATAATACAAGGATATGGGATGACATATAGCATTAATAAGAGTGAGATGGTGATCACAACAAGGAAGAAGGAAAGAACCACAACGGGAATAACAATTGGTGGGGAACAGCTGAAGAAAGTGGAGAGTTTCAAGTATCTGGGAAGCCTGATACAAGATAATGGAAGAAACTATAGAGAAAAAATGAGCGGGGGAGACAGGCAGAAGCATTCCGGAGGAGTGTGAGAAGCATGTTATGGAGCAAGGATGTCCCTCAGAACAGAAAAAAGATCATATATCGGACGTACTATCCCCCTATCCTGACGTATGCCTCGGAGACCTGGGCTATGAAAGGAAGGGAGAAGAGCAAAATACAGGCCAGTGAGATGAGCTTCTTGAGAAGCAGTATTGGAGTTACACTGATGGACAGAATAAGAAATGAGAGGACCAGAGAATTAATAATGGAGGAACCATTACGGGATGGTATAGAGAAAACTAGACTTAGATGGCATGGACATGTAGAACGAATGGAGGATAAGAGAATACCCAGGAGGATACGCGAGACGAAGTGGGAAGGAAAGAGACCGAGAGGAAGACCGAGAGACAGGTGGCTGAAAGGGATGGAAGAAAGCGTGAAGAAGAGAGGAGAAGACTGGACAGTGGTGGAAGCTGAGAGATGGTGGGAAGACAGAAGACGTTGGAGTGGCCTGTGTTCCAAACAGATCCGGCCAACGGCTGGAAACTGTGCAAGAGGATGATGATGATGATACTACGGCCTACAACGACGAGACAAAGCTCATTTTCAGCCCCTTGGTGTCAGAAAAAAAACCTCGGGGCCCCTAAACATTCGTAAAGGGTCCCCGGAAACTACATTTTAATGCTCTAAAACCAAGAGTTTCTGAGATATTCCCAGAAAACTAATTTCATTTAATAAACTAATGTAGGAATGAAAGCCAGTAACCATGACAACAATGTCTGAAAAAGGTACATCCAACTTTCCATCTATTTCTGCAAGAAGGAATGCCACTCCATTTATTAAATTTCTGTGAAAGTTTGCAAATGGCTATAAGATTATCACGGAACCAACAAAAACTGTAAAATTCATCAATGCGCTTAAGGGGGTCAAGAGGTACCCTGGATTTTTTCACAAGACTTAAACGTGCGATGTGTCGTACAGAAGGTCTATTATATTTTCAAACAGCAACATTATTTTCAAAAATTCCTGAATTGAAATAGTTTATTTTTTATTTTATTTTTTTGCTTTTAGGAATTTGGGCCATTGGAGGCTAAAAAACCTGAATTTTCATGCACCAAAAGCCTTTATAATTTATTAAAGAGGTCTTCCTCTGGATGTGCACTTGACACAACAGTGTGGGTCAGTTTTTATGTGACGTGAATTGCATTTCGTCTACGAGGTTTTCAATTTTATTTTCACGTCAGGAAGTACACGTTAGGTACCGGTAAATTAGTTTCAGAGCATATTTCAACTAATCATTTATCTTTGTCGACAAACAGGTTCCAAGCCCCTAACCATTGCAACAGTAGCTCAATTGATTACGTTTGGTTATTAATACCGACGACCGTTCGAAGAATGGGTACTTCTGCTAGTTGATATATAATTTCCAAGTCTTTTAATTCAGCGATTCAAAGATGTAACATAGGCAGGGATATTTCCTTGTTTGACCTATATTGCATACTAATGTGGAGAAAATTGACAAGCTTTTGATGAAGGAACAATAATTACGGTTAACTACTAGCAATTGGGGATATGAAGAGTGCAATCTGAGGTTTCTTGAGAAGATTGTGAAAGCTTGGATGGAAAGAGGTCATGGATCTATGGGAAGCCATTAGATATTTGAGGAAAGTATTCAGAATATATGATCCCAAAGGCACAGGTTCCTTAAATACCTTTATTTCCTGCGATGCCTTGAGATCTGCACCTGTTCGGACATCATGGAAGAAAATATTGAAGGAGTTTGGAAAAAGAAATTGTTTGATGAAGAGTGGGTTAAGGGGTCGTCAGCAGGTGGTTGTAGGAATTATTTGAGTACATTTGCGTGTAACCTGCTGTACTGCATCAGCTTGGACGAGCCTGACAAGAAAGTGAAGAAGAGCAGAAAATGTAAAGTAGTCATTGGAGATATGCAGAAGAACAGGTGATTAAGGAAGGAAATGGGAGCAGAGAATTTTGAGATAGGATTTATTATATATTATTTGCCAAACCCCGAGAAGCTGCCTGCACCTTTACCGATGGAATTCTTCGATACTGAACACTTTTATTGCTAAATCAAAAAGACTTTTTAATAGACGAGAAGTTTGTGGTCGGTTTCTACTCTTCCCTGGAACCTACTGTATTGTTCCTTCAACATTTGAGACAAATCAAGAGGGAGAATTTATTCTCTGAGTATTCTCCGAGAAAAAGAACAACCAGGTGGAACATGATGTTGAGGTGGCCTTGGTACCTGCGGACTTCATGATTAAAGAGAAAGTTGGACCACAAGATAAGAAGCAAGAAGAGGCAGCTCAAAATTACCCAAGGGGACTCTTTAAAGAGGACAAGGATGTTACTTGGAAGACGTTGAGGAAATAATTGAATTATTTCATGGAACTGGAAGGAAATGGAATCTCCAGAGAAAGATGCAAAAACATGGTAGCCATGATAGATGAGGATACGTCAGGAAAGCTTGGGTGTGAAGTACAGGTCTCCGTGTTTCAAGCTTTTATATATTTTGTGTTGAATGTGTTTCAGAAATTCCTCTAATGTGATATTATTATCAGGATTTCTGGGGGCGATGTAATATTTATTATGTCAGGTAGCCTGTGATACATATATGTGGTAAGCGTTGTGCTCTTTGATGGTGGTATAAGCCGGAACTTGAGTTGCTGTTGGAGCGCATGAGTGGAAGTTACGTGAACTAGAGGAACGGGAGTTTCAACTCTGTGAATTCCAGAGATTACGTGAACTAGTGGATCGGCAGTTTCTAGTCTGTGAATTCCAGAGATGAATGGAGACAATGTGAGTTTTGACGAAAGGAGGTAGAAATATAAAAGATGGTTATAGGTTATCGTTGATATTAATGTATTGTATGCCCCATGTTCCAAAAGTGAGGTATAACTTCAATTATTCTATATTATTTAATCCATCATATTGGATATATTACAACTACGTCTGATACAGCTGTAAGGACCACATTTAACTTTTTATTTTTAAGTGTTGGCAAGATATATTTACGTACTTTGAAAAAGAAAAAAAAACGTGAGTGCAGAAACATGGTGGGAAACAAAATAGTTGATGTACAGTGCTTATACCGTATGTGTATTAATTTGTAAAAGTTTATATATATTAGTTTGTGAAAGTTTATAAATAAAAATAGTGGTACTAGTTCAAAGTCGACAGTTAAATATTGGTGACCCCGACGTGATAAAGAGAAGAAAGATATCGACAACCGAGACCACGCCGGACACGCGATTAGAAGCCAATAAGGTTAGCATCAAAATCCCACCTTTTTGGATAGAGAAACCCGAAATCTGGTTCTATCAGGTGGAGGCACAGTTTAGTATTTGCAAAATTATTTCAGAAGAGACTAAATTTAATCACCTAGTGTCTCAATTAGAACCTAAATACATTGAAAACATTTGGGACATTATTAGAAGTGCGGAAGTAAATAAATACTCATTGGCCAAGGAACGTTTACTGAACATTTTCAAGGAAAGCGAAGATAAACGTATTAAGAGACTCGTTACTGGAATTGATTTAGGAGACCAGAAACCTAGTCAATTATTGCGTAAGATGCAAGCCTTAGCAGGGATCGATGTATCAGAAAAAGTTCTTAAGACTCTCTGGTTAGAAAAACTCCCGGATTCAATAAAGAATATTCTGATCTTCAGCGACGAAGGGCTTGAAAAAGTAGCTATAATAGCAGATAAAATAATTGAAATGAATCCCCGCAACGAATTATTTGCCATGAAAAGTGACTCTTGTAAACAACTGGATGTTCCTGTTACAATGCGCGATCTAATGGACAGAATTTCTGGACTAGAGCAACAAATAGCTGCCTTATCCACTGGTCATCAGGTTAGGCCTCGCCATAGAAGTAGTGAACGCCGACGATGTGATGATAGTCGTAGTAATAAACAATACCAACTACCACCAGGAAACTCTCTTTGGTGCGACACTTCCACTGCAAATATCAGACCTTACATTCCTAATGCATTTCGTCACCCAATATTTCTACATTTTCATGGGTTAGCCCATCCTGGCATAAGGAATACAGTGAAGCTGTTGACTAGTAGAGTCATTTGGCTGAATATCACAAGTGATGTGCGACAATGGACTAAATCCTGTGTTAGCTGCCAGAAAACGAAGGTCACTCGCCACACACGATCTCCGCTTGAAAACTTTGAAGAACACGATGAACGCTTCAGTGTAGTGCACATTGACCTCATTGGACCGCTTCCACCCTCTAACTGTATGACTTATTGCTTAACCTGCATTGACCGCTTCACATCCTGGATGGAAGTCATACCCCTGGAAGACATCACAGCTGAAACAGTGTCAAAAGCTTTCTACCATCACCGGATTGCAAGATTTGGCGTCCCATCTCGCGTAATCACTGATCAAGGCACTCAATTTAGATCACAATTGTTTAACAATTTGGCCATAGTATGTGGAATAAAACTTCAGCACACAACACCATATCATCCACAGAGTAAAGGCAAAGTTGAGCGACTGCATAGAACCCTGAAGTGTGCGATCAAGGCTCACAACTCTTCTAAATGGACAGAAACCTTACCTACCGTCCTATTGGGTCTACGCACTGCACTACGAGAAACGTCAAGCCACTCTATTGCACAGATGGTTTATGGTAAAACCATTAGACTGCCTGGTGAATTTTTTGAGGAGCCAATTACAAGGATTGACTCTGATTCGTTTGCATCCAACTTGCAAAAGCAGATGCTGAACCTGAAACCTGCCATATCTAAATATAGCACATCGAGATCAGTGTTTGTCCCAAAAGACCTTCAGACATGTTCCCATGTGTTTGTGAGATGTGATAGGGTCAGAAAACCATTAGAACCTACATATGATGGTCCCTTCCCTGTCATAAAAAGACATGAAAGATACTTCACCTTCGAGTGCAAGTGTAAACACATAAATGTGTCAGTGGACAGACTTAAGCCAACATATGTATTGCAGGAAGAAGATGAAGCAGTGAAGGAGCTTCCAGAGTCTGCAAAGGACACTCAACTCCAACAACCCACAAATGAACCTTCGCCAAATACCAGATCTTCAAAATCTGGAAGAACTATAAGGTGTCCAGTTCGATTTTTAGAGAACGTCATCTCTGTGAAGAATTTTTGAAGTGATGTGTCAAGTTCGTAACTGTGTTACTGGTGGGGGAGTAGTGTAAGGACCACAATTGTAAGGACCACATTTAACTTTTTATTTTTAAGTGTTGGCAAGATATATTTACGTACTTTGAAAAAGAAAAAAAAAACACGTGAGTGCATAAACACGGTGGGAAACAAAATAGTTGATGTACAGTGCTTATACCGTATATGTATTAATTTGTAAAAGTTTATATATATTAGTGTGTGAAAGTTTATAAATAAAAATAGTGGTACTAGTTCAAAGTCGACGGTTAAACAGCCCTCTCCAAAGAATTATAAAGAATAATAGAGAAATCGATTCATGTAATAAATTGGAAACTTTATAATTGAGACAGCATTACTGGCACGATTTATATTCTTATTCTTTTATTCAACCATATATTAAGTAGCATACAATTGATATATGATTATGTTACAGTATGATATTAACCTGTCTAGTGTACTGTAGCGTCCTGGTTGTTGTTCTAAGCACACCACGCCTTCAGATAAAAGTGTTCTTGTGCTTTTTACCAAAATATTATTCATAGTTTTCTATTTATGAATTGGAGCCCTTTCGGTAATTTATATCTCATTCAAATAAACAACTAATTACAAGGTGTGCAAGGCGGTTATATAAATTCACGCTTGTCTCTTGCTTTCAATTTAGAGCAGGGCCATCCAGTCATTGTGCTCGGGGAGCACGGCCGCGCTCGGGGAGCACTGGGCAGTCAGACTAGCGTTCCTTCCCCTACCACCACTACACTGTGGCAGCGAGGAGGCTGCGCGCTTAGCCAGCCAAGCTCCTCCCACCACTACCGAAACTACCTTCCACCAAAGCGCTCGCAGCTCAGGCTTGGAGCGCGGCTTAAACGCTAGCGCTCGGGGAGCGCTGTGTGGATAGCCCTGTTTTAGAGTTTTGACGACCCAAAATGAAGGCTATTCCTAAAGAAGACTATGACAGGAGTTTCCAGGACTTGTTCAGTCGTTCTCAGAAGTGCATAACCATCCACGGGGATAACTTAGAAGGACAATAACGGCTGTTTCAGGTAAGCCAACAATCCGTTCGTAATATAGCCCATTCACTGAACTTTTCTGACAGAGGGTGTACATCCAGTAGTAGCCTAATTAATTACACCCCCATATATTTGGGATAATTTCATTGCGCATGACCTATAATTTGAGGCTCGTAGAATGTATGGTAACCCGATGTATATTTACAGGCGACCTGCATTAAACAGAGAAGTGAATTGTGCACTGAATTCAAGCCTTGGTCGTATTTTCATATGCCAGCTACCACCGCTTAATATTTACCCTTGTAGATAGTGTCCGGGCGATGATAACGCTTATAGCTCGTATGATGAGGTGGTACGATTACTTTTTTTGCATTGCTTGTAATTTCATATGTCGGCTTCTGCAGCACTGGATATCTTCCCTTGTAGACATGGTCCGGGTGATGATAACGGTTATAGCTAATATGATGGTCGTATTTGTTCGTATATTCATCTGCCATCTTCTGCATCACTGAATATTTTCCCTTGTAGATAGTCTCCGGGTGATGATAACGGTTATAGCTCATATAAGGTGGTACGATTACTGCCCTCTTCTTGCATCGTGGATGTCGGTTAGTACGGTATCTACACTGCTTGACGCACTTGTTGGTCGTGCTACAGCGCAGCGGTCGTCTACATTTCGGAGTAGGGAATCCGATGTCACATTTCTCTCCCAAACCTGAAAATAAAATAATAAATAAAAAAAAGTTTATACTGCATTTATGGAATTCAATCCAAATATCACATATCATATCTTGCTTCACACAAATCTGTGGGTTGCTAAGCTGACAAACCATAGACTACTAAATACACCCTCTGTCTGAAAAGTTCGGTGAATGGGTCTATATTTCGAACGGAGTGTTGGCTTACCTGAAACAGCCGTTACTATCCTTCGAAGTAATCCCTGTGGATGGTTATGCACTTCTTAGAACGGCTGTACAAGTCCTGGCATAGTCTTCCTGAGGGATAGCCTTCAGTTGGGTCGTCACATTACGTTGGATGCCCGAAATGTCCGAAAACCTCTGGCCCTTCAGGGCTTTTCGGTGACCCTGGACCCTGTTACAGTAACTTTGACGCTTGCCTTCGAGGTCATATCTCAGGCACCAGGTCTCGTCACCCGTGGCGATAGTTTTCAGGACCATTGCATTCCATGGAACATTCACCCTTCTCACTGCCACCCGTCGAACAGGTGTGCACATTAAGTTGCTCACATTCACCCTTCTTACTGTCGCCCGTCTATCAGGTGTGCACGGCAGGTTGCATAAATTCACGCTTCTCTCTTGCTTTCAATTCAGAGTTTTGACGACTCAAACTCAAGGCTATTCCTAAAGAAGACTATGCCAGGAGCTTCCAGGACTTGTTCGTCGTTCTCACAAGTGCATAACCATCCACGGGGATTACTTCGAAGGAAAGTAACGGCTGTTTCAGGTAAGCCAACAATCCGTTCTTAGCCCATTCACCGATCTTTTCAGACAGAGGGTGTATATTCTTGAATAGCTTGGAGCGGTCATACAGAATCAGATGAGTGAGATTCGAAAACGTGACCACAGTCGGGATTCAAACGCGAATATCCTGCTATCCGGGTAGATGCGTTTAGCCACTTTCCCCAATGTGTTAGTTGGTTATTGTTGCATTAAGGGGCGGAACAGTGAGGTCATCTGCCCTGTACACAAATGCGGCTACGCTTCAACCGCAAAACACTTTCAAGTCTTAGATGGAAAAGCGCTGTTGAGGCGACTTCTGGTATGATGATCACCCATACGACACACATAGTCACCTATTCGTCATGAACTAAACTTGATTTGAGATTTTCGAAACGAAGAAATGAGCCTTGGACATAGCACTCCTTGAAGCGGCCATATTTGTTCAGCAAAATTTGAACATGTGATCGCAGGTGGTATTCAAAAATCTCAAGTCAGGAACTACAGTACTATCACACAGAGTTGAAAACTTTCCAGCGGGCTTAGCTTGGATACAGATATCAATTGGAAGATTTATTCATACTAGCAAGCTTACGTTTGATACAGACATCAAGTGAAAGACTTACCAGTGGGCTTGGGCTTAATGCACATATCAAGTGGATGAGATGCCAGTGGGCCTACGGTAGGTTTGATGCAAATATCAAGTGGAAAACATGCCATAGGGCTTAGGTTTGATGAAGATATCAAGTTGAAGTCTTATTCGTATTAGCGGGCTTAGGTTTGATGCGTATATCAAGTGGCATACTTACCAGCGGGCTTAGGTTTGATGGAGATACCAAGTGGAAGTCTTACTCGATATTAACGGGCTCAGGTTTGATGCAGTGGAATATTACCAGTGGGCTTAGGTTTGATGGAGATATCAAGTGGAAGTCTTATTAGCATTACCCCGCTTAGGTTTGATCCAGATATTAAGTGGAATATTTACTAGCGGGCCTAGGTTTGATGCAAAATATCAAGTGGAAGACATGCCAGAGGCCTTCGGTTTGATATATATATCAAGCGGACTTAGATTTGATGCAGATATCAAGTGGAATACTTACCAGCGGATTTAGTTGTGATGGAGATGTCAAGTAGAATAAACAGCGGGTTTAGGTTTGATGCAAATATCAAGTGGAAGACGTGCTAGAGGGCTTAGGTTTGATGCAAATATCAAGTGGAAGACATGCCAGATGGCTTAGGCTTGATATATATATATATATCAAGCGGCTTAGATTTGATGCAGATATCAAGACTTACCAGTGGATTTAGGTGTGATGGAGATGTCAAGTAGAAGAAGCAGCGGGCTTTGGTGTGATGCAATTATCAAGTTGAAGACTTACCGCCGGCTTAGGTGTGACGCAGATATCAAGTGGAAGGCTTACCAGCGGGCATGGGTGTGATGCAGATATCTAGTGGTAGACTTACCAGCGGGCTTAGGTGTGATGCAGATATAAAGTGGAAGACTTACCAGTGGGCTTAGGTGTGATGAAGATATAAAGTGGAAGACTTACTAGCGCGCTTAGGTGTGATGCAGATAGCAAGTGGAAGACTTACCAGCGGACTTAGGTGTGATGCAGATATCTAGTGGTAGACTTACCAGTGGGCTTAGGTGTGATGCAGATATAAAGTGAAAGACTTACCAGCGGGCTTAGGTGTGATGCAGATAGCAAGTGGAAGACTTACCAGCGGGCTAAGGTGTGATGCAGATAGCAAGTGGAAGACTTACCATCGGGCTAAGGTGTGATGGAGATAGCAAGTGGAAGACTTACCAGCGGGCTTAGGTGTGATGAAGATATAAAGTGGAAGACTTACTAGCGCGCTTAGGTGTGATGCAGATAGCAAGTGGAAGACTTACCAGCGGACTTAGGTGTGATGCAGATATCTAGTGGTAGACTTACCAGTGGGCTTAGGTGTGATGCAGATATAAAGTGAAAGACTTACCAGCGCGCTTAGGTGTGATGCAGATAGCAAGTGGAAGACTTACCAGCGGGCTAAGGTGTGATGCAGATAGCAAGTGGAAGACTTACCATCGGGCTAAGGTGTGATGGAGATAGCAAGTGAAAGACTTACCAGCGGGCTTAGGTGTGATGCAGATAGCAAGTGGAAGACTTACCAGCGGACTTAGGTGTGATGGAGATAGCAAGTGGAAGACTTACCAGCTGGCTTAGGCGTGATGCAAATATCACACTGACCACAGGTTCCTCCTTTGGAAACAAAGTGACCTTTCGCGTTCTGGCACTGTGTCTTGGTTGGTGCCGCACCCTTTATTTTGATCATGGAACATTCTCGTTTTGTAAATGGTCTGGAGCAGTATTGTGCCTCTGACACTGCGATGAAGACAGCAACAAGAAACAGGCAGGCCTGGATGGTGGACGCCATCTAAAAGAAAACGTAGGAAACATCTTACATTTTAAGTACAGATGTGGAAAATAAAATTAGACTGCTGCAAGACTGTTGTGGAGCTTATGTGTGCACATACAGTGCTCTCTCGGTAATCCGGCAGATATCGGACTGCCGGATTACCGAAAACGCCGGATTACTTGAAAATATCGAGAAAAACGCAGATAGCATTAGGAAATTAGTTTTAATTAGATTGTACCGGTATTCTACAAAGTAAAAAGTACGAATATACTTTATATAACTCACGTTATTCCTTCGAAGTAGACGGCTGGAAATACGCATCAATTGTCTTTTGCTTTTTACGGTTGAGAGACACTTTGAGAACTTGTTCCTGTAACCTTCTTAAAACTAAGACATTATTAGCAGAGACGCCATTTTCCTCCGCCCAGGCAATTGACGTGGCAAACAGTTTTCAATGTCTGTCGTTTACTTTTTAAATTTTCATTCGTCTTAAAAAACGACTTTATTTTATCACTGTTTTTTCTTATTTCATGAAATGTAGCTCGACCAACACCGTATTCGTTAGCAACACTAGTTAACGTTTCGCCCTTTTCAAGCCGCTTTAGGGTTTCATGTTTATCTAACAAAGATAGAATTTTATGTTTACGTTTTTTTTTCTGCACGGATGCCATCTTCAACACAACACTACTACAGTGCAACTGTCCTACACTAAGCACCTGAGGGGGCGTGCGTGAGTCATCGCTCTTGGCGCCAATGCATTGTTTACTCAGACACTAGTCTTGTCGCTGCGTGGGAAACATTGTACAGTATTGGGGACGCATTATCAAATCAGGTGTTGAGCCCGTACTCGAATACAAAACGCCGGATTATTGGGAGTGCTGGAGAGCTGAGATGCCGGATTACAGAGGGAGTACTGTATTTAAGTGAAGCTAAAGTTTGATTGCTTTAAACTATTCTTTGATGATTCATCTTCAATTTGCGGGAAGCAGATTTTTGAATTTCTCAAAACGGATGTAGATATTCTTATTTGACCATGTATGCGTCGATACTAGCGCTCGTAGTGATTGACTTGGTGAACTACACAACAATTGATGTGGTCTAACGCTTGGTGCCCATGACTTGGCAGTTTAGTGTGTGTGACCTATGAGACGTTTGTTTAATACACAAAATATTCAAGAGTGGAATAATAAAAGATTAAAAAGCAGAAAGTAGTAAGATTCAGCGACGAATCAGGAACGAGTCGACAACAAGATAATAATAATAATAATAATAATAATAATAATAATAATAATAATAATAATAATAATAATAATAATAATAATAATAATAATAATAATAATAACGTCTGATCCCCATGTTAGGGGCGGTCGAAATCATATCCTGGCCGTAGTTATAAAAGGCACACCATCATCATGATGAGACCAAATAAGAAAAGTGGATATAAAAGGACGCTACCCGAGGAGCGTCGGGGCACCCTTGGAGCCATCGCTGGGGGTGACAGCATACAAGCCGGTTGTGATCAGGAGCTGAACAGGCGGGCCCTGATCGGGGAACACCCCGAACATGTTACAGCCGATGTTGATAGTAGCATCTTAACAGCATCCAACGCTACACCTGCTCCTAGTGTTTCTTCTGATACTAAGGAGACCACAAGAGCAGGCAAACCGAGAAAGCGCATGAAATGGACAAATGAAATGAATATGTACATCATGCGTTCATATTATCAGATAACGAATATGGAAACTGACACTACTGCATATAGACAGAAGTTGCACGCTGCATTCTGCCAGAAATTCCCTGATATTAATGTTACGGAACAGAGAATAGCAGACCAGCGCCGTGCTATAGTTTTGAAGAAACTTATCCTAGAACAACACCTCAAGATGCTAATGGTTGACGTAGCTGCCGACAATACTCATACCTCTGTAGACGAATCCATAGATCAGGAGAGTACACGTCTGATTAATGAACAAAGGCACACCGATCTTCCTTCAGATGACAAAGATGTAAATATATCGCCGGAAGCACTCGGAGAACCAGTGCGGAAACAACTCGAAGATGAATTTGGGAAGGCTCTCATAGAATTTGAAGGGACTGATCCAATAGAGCGGCCCATGATCTCGAACCAACATTGCTCTAAGAAACTTGCTACCGCTGTTGTAACAATGAACGACATTCTCTCTCAGCATCTGTCCCAGAAATCATATTGTTTCAACCATGTTCAGACTGCAATTTACGCTGGAGCGATAGCTGTGATACGAGTGACAGGAGGTAGATTACGGCGACCTAAACGTACCTCAGGTCGACAGAAGAAGATGCCAGCTTGGGAGATACGTTTACGAAAGTCTGTTGATGAACTGAGAGTAAATATCGGAAGAATGCATCAGTATGTTGCAGGCAATAGAAGTAAGAAGGTTGTTCAATGTGTTCAAATGTTGAGCCATACGAAGAGTAAACATGCAAAGTATAATCCTCCGAACTGTAGCCCCCATGAGATCCTAGGCACATTAAAGCAACAACTTGAGGCAAAGGCACAGAGATTACGTCGATAAAATGAATCGAACGAACGAAAGCAACAGAACAAGTTATTTGTTACCAATGAGAAACGGTTCTTTAGGAATCTGGACGATCCTGAAACACAAATGGGCAGTTCACCGCAAGAAGAAGAGGTAGAGAATTTCTGGTCATCCCTATTAGTCCAGTCAATAGAGGCTCAAAAAGGGGGTTCACCTTACATCAGATACGGGATCCTTTTAGGTAGATTTCATTAGAAAGCTAAGTATTGCAATGGGTCCCATATTTCGACTTCCGGAAAATTTCGACATATCTTCACGTTTCACATCCCCCAGACCCCAAAACCACCGTCAGTTCAAAAGTTTATACATAATTTATGTATGTACATATATATATATATATATATATCAGTTTCTTGTGGACACGATAACTGCCGTAATTTTGCACAATCACTTTGAATTTTTTTACCGAATATGTATACCTATAAAATCTCGGTCGAGTTCGTTACTGGGCTAAATCGGTCGAAGGGGGTGAAAATGGGGGGCTTTTTTCGGAAAAATGAAATATTGTTATAACTCTCTTAATATGTGAAATATCGAATCCGTTCAACGTTCATACTATGTGTCGGATAAAGCCCAAAAATTTATGTTTGAAGAGTTTTTTATAGCACCAACCATTGACCAAAGGGGTGGCAAAAAGTGAGTTTTTCGGGAAACATTAATCATATCTCTCTTAATAGGCACAATATCAAAACCGTACAAAATGGACAATATTCCCCTAATAATTACCTAAAACTTTTGTCTGAAAGAATTTTTGATATGACCCACCATTACGTCAAGGAATGAGAAAAAAGATTTCGGAATTATAAGAAAATGCCAAGAGCTATCAGTGGTTGCCATGGCAACACTACTAAATTGATGAGGGATGAGCCATCAGACGTTGCCAAGATAACGCACTTGCACGAGATCAGATTCAGATTTCCATCTGACTAAGTGTGAAGCGGCTTCGGTGACGTAACTGGTAGCATGCTGAATGTCTATGCCCAAGGTCGCGAGTTCAATGCTGGCCGAAGTCGTCGGATTTTCTAAGAGCGCTAAAAATCCCTCAGTATGCTTTCCTTTGGAGGGGAAGTTCCAACGTTCGTTGCGAGTTGCTAGTTGCTGTGGCATCTTGTAGCCAAGTTCACAGCTAGGTGTCGTTGACGGTAGTACCTGGTAGCAACATTAGGAACTACTGCTTGAAATTGACCGTCTGCAGTCCTTACCTGAATTACAGACTAATACAGCCATCCCTAAGTACACGGGGTTACATGACCGCGTTGTCGCAGCCCCTAGACTGAGGAACCAACCAAAATCTCTGCGGGAGATATAATTTTGCGTGAAGAAGAAACAGACCGTTACATAGTTACACATCAGTGTCGAAACCTTGCATAAGGACAGTGTGACCACAAGTATAAAAATGGACCCCAAATGACAAGAAGATTATCGTTCCCATAAGACAATAAAATGTTTAAAATAAGCATAAAATGACGAAAAACAAAGTTAATTAAGCTCCAATTATAAAATACTTTCTCGCAATAAAAGAGGTCTGATCCTTCTACGAAAACCTGCATATTCTGCCTATTTTCGCCTATTTTGTCCGGTGAAATCTACCTCCGCCTTCCGGCGTGCCGAGAGGACTTTTTTATTTTTTGAATATTGTTTAGGACCATTAGGTAGTTATTAATCCAAGTTTCCGTCATCCCCATCCCCTTGCTTCGTCCGCCATCTTGAAAAAAACTGTCAGAAATCGACACTTTTTTCAGTTTTTGGCCTCTAGCTCATTCCCAGATCATTTGTTGAAGATATGTCTAAATAAGAAAATGTAGAGTACTAAATTTCCAACAACGTTGACGGGGATTTTTTTTGTAGGACCAAACGTATTCCAGCTACGAGAAGGCGAAAAAGGTAAGAAATTGGCGATCCGGCAAATTTTTCACTTTCGCTCCACTTTCCATCGCAAAAACAGGGGAAAGGCTTGATTTCAGCAAAAAGTTTATTGAATGAAAGTTGTAGAGAATTTAATTTCCTTGGAAACTCGTGTATCAAAAAACAATTACGAACAATGAGTAGGAGTGGGGGTAAATTTAAGAAAACTAGAGGAAATACGTTTTTTGTGATTCAGCCCTGGAGCGCCGTGTTGGTGAAAGTTTTCGTTTTCGTTATATTAGAACCATTTTTTGAACACAGCAGCGCATCTAAATAATATTTTAACCATTTTTGGTATAAATGTAACCACACACATTCACTCACACTCTCTCACACACGCATATATAATTGAATCAGTCATTGTTAGAAGGCACTAACTCTTTTTTGTAAGAATTGAGATAATTGACAAAAACTGTTTCCCTCACTTAATTGTAAAACAGAGGTCCAGCAGCTCAGCTCTGGGTTCCGTACTATAACATGGTGGCTCTTGTGAAGAAATTTATACAAGCAGAGAGGATGGGCAACTTTCAACTCCACTTGGACACTAGGCCTATCAAGATGATGATACCATTTTTCCATGCTGCTGGACATAGGCCTTATGCAAAAAGTGCGCATTTGTACCTTCAAGAATTGTCCTGTTTGGAAGACAGAATGAATCCTACCGAGTTCCAAAAATTAAAAAAGAAGGTTATTTCACAATCCGAAGGTCAGACAAATTTTGGTCAGGCGTTTGGACTGACATGACAATCGAACAGAAACTCGTGAAAGATATGAAAGTTGGAGGCGGCTTGACTAGTGGAAGGGGAATGACAGATAGTACATTGTTGAAGTAGACTCTTGGAATGACTTCTCTTCAGGATATATCTCAACAAATGGAGCAGTACCCTGAAATTACAGCATTGTCTTCAGAACAGCATGTGGAGTTGAGGCCCAGCAGGATCAAGCGGGACGAACAAGATGTGCAACGGCTCCTCGAATGGTTTTCGAAACATCCCCCTTTCCCTGAAGCAGAGGAAATTGTGAGCATCAGCTCTGGTGTAATTGGAAGTGAGCAGGTGAACTGCTACAAGGCCCAGCAAGTCGGTATGTCTGGACTCTCAAGAATAGTGGGAACAACCTTCGGTGAAGTGTCCTTCAAAAAGGACAAAGTGATATCTTCAGCAGCTGACAAGAACATCTTGAAAGTTGGGGAGAAGAAGATTGCTGTGGACCCACTCACACTCTATCACAGCAAAAACAACTCAGGACGACATTGAGGTATACCTCTCTTATGAGCTTGCACCGTACCCTATGTCGTTGTTCAACGAGGATAGCATGCTCAAGGGCACAAAATCTGCTTTATATGCAGCGTTCACACCCCTGGCCATAGATTTCGAGCTCCCCTCAAATCACCCCACTGTCATCGATGGTGGGCATCTGCTCCACAAAGTTGTGTGGAATCGAAATTCGACTTTTGGGCAAATTTGTGCCGATTATACCAAGTACATCCACCAGCATTATGGGACAGTGGTGATGGTCATCTTCGACGGGTACCCAGAGAATCTTCTGATGAGTTCCAAGAAAGCTGAAAGAGCAATAGGGCGCAAGCTGAACGCCTCAGCAGATGTGATGATGAAGCCACAGTTAACAAAACTCCTCAAGACAAATTTCTGTCCAACGAGAGCAATAAAAAACGATTTGTTGCCCTCCTGAGGACATCACTTGAAGCGTTCAACATCATGAACAAGCAAGCTGAGGAGGAATGCTGACGTGCCCATTGTGACCACTGCAACATCGATGGCTTCTTCGTACGACGCTGTAATTATTATTGTGGGGGAAGACATCGATGTATTAGTCATCCTCACTGGGACAGCAAATACGATGAACAACGTGTACCTTAAAAACCAGGAAGAAGCAATTCACCTAACGTCATGTACTCCCCCTCATCATCTATGTATGACTTCGCCGAGAACCTGTTGCTCATTCACGCCATCAGCGGGTGTGCCACAACGTCAAACATTTATGGGTTCAGTAAAACCAAATTTTGATCCCAGTTCCGGAGGAATCCATTATTGTTGGAGATAAGTGATGTCTTCATGGACCCAGAAGCCACATTAGAGGACATCTCCAAGGCAGGAGGACAACTATTGGTCGTCCTCTATGGCGGGGAAATCGACCAATCATTTTCTGACCTCCGACACACAAAATTTGTTGCCTCCACGACAAACTTGAACCTGGAAAAGCTGCCCCCAACCTCCGATGCAGTGCGATGCCACTTCTTGAGAGTATACCACCAAGTGATGTCCTGGATGAGCAGGAAGAAAGACCCGATCATCTTTGCTTGGACAAGAGGAAGCAGGGGTTTGATTCCGACATCAACCACCAGAGAAGCTGCTCCTCGTACCCTGCTGATGACAGTATCATGCAGGTGTGCCACCGGCTGTTCCGCAGCATGTGGATGCAGAAAAGCCGGTCTGCATTGCTCCACTTTCTGCAAATTCTGCTGCGGCTAAAAGTCCTGCGACAACCGTCCCTTGATAGCCGCTGACGAGGAAGAGGAAAACATCGATAACCTGTCCATACTATTCAACGAAGACCCGGCCGAAGAGTCAGCCCTCCCAACCCCCCTTGCGAAACGTCTCCGGTCACTGTAGCAACCCCCCACCTCCCATCTATTTTAAAGTTTTTATTTTAGTGTGTTCATTATTCCCTGATAATTAATATGTAAATAATTAATATATAAAAAGCATTGTATTGTAATCTATATTTTGTAAATAGGCTATACACTAACTTTTTTAAATGAAAGTGTAACGAATTTGTTCTCTCCCATCTATTCATATTTATACAAAAATGGTTTAAATTTGATTTAGATGCATTGCTGTGTTCAGAAAATGGTTGTAATATAATGAAAACGAAAAACTTTCACCAACACGGCGCCCCAGGGCTGAATCACAAAAACGCATTTCCTCTAGTTTTCTTTAATTTACCCCCACTCCAACCCATTGCTCGTAATAATTTTTTTGATACATGAGTTTCAAAGGAAATTAAATTCTCTACAACTTTCATTATATAACGTTTTGCTGAGATCAAGTCTTCCCCATGTTTTTGCGATGGAAAGTGGAGCAAAAGTGAAAAATTTGCCGAATCGCCAATTTTCGCCCTTTTTCGCCTTCTCGTATCTCGAATAAGATTGGTCCTACAAAAAACTTTCCCATCAAAGTTGTTGCAAATTTAGTAATCTACATTTTCTTATTTAGACATATGTTCAAACAAATGAACTGGGAATGAACTAGAGGCCAAAAACTAAAAAAAGTGCTGATTTTTGATAGTTTTTTCAAGATGGCGGACGAAGCAAGGGGGTGGGAATGACGGAAACTTGGATTAATAACTACCTAATGGTCCTAAACAACATCCAAAAATAAAAAACGATCCCGCATCTGATGTAGGGTGAAGTTCGTCTATTGACTGGACTATATGGTCGAGTGCTGGAGATTATAACAGCAGCGCTAAATGTCTTACGGAGGAGGAGGAAAGAATGTCAGAAATTGACACGATGAGTGACTCTTCGGTATCAACTGAAGATGTGACCCGTGTGGTTAAGGAGACCCAAAATTGGAAAGCGGTAGGACCAGACAACATCCACAACTTTTGGATCAAACGTTTCACTTGTACTCATGAGCATCTTGCCCGCTGCAACACAGATTTCATCCAAAATCCACAGATTATCCCCTCTTACTTGATGCGAGGTAAAACATACCTTCTGCCAAAAGGTGATAGAACCAATGATCCTTCCAAATATCGACTTATCACCTGTCTGTGCACCCTGTATAAGATATTTACATCTTGCATTGCACGTAAGATTTATGAACACATAAATCTTCATAACATCCTGGCTGAGGAGCAGAAGGGGTGCATGAAGAAGTCTCAAGGTTGCAAAGAGCAACTTGTAATCGATACAGTTACTATGGAACAAGCAGGAAAGATGATGCGTAACCTCTACATGACCTTTATTGATTACAAGAAAGCTTTTGATTCAGTGCCACATTCCTGGTTAATCCAAACCCTGAAGATATATAAAGTTGATCCTGCCATCATTATAAGTCTACAACATATGATGTCCCATTGGGGGACCAATTTATTAATGTCTAATGGAGACACATGTATGGAATCGGGATTTATTCAGATCAAAAGAGGAATCTTTCAAGGTGACAGCTTGAGCCCTCTATGGTTCTGTTTGGCGCTCAATCCGCTATCATCATTGCTGAACAATGCAAAGTGAGGCTTTCCAATTAAGCACCATGGTATAGCGAAATACAAAATTTCTCATTTGATGTATATGGCTGACATTAAACTAGTCTATATGCATCCTCTGAGAAACACATCGACAATCTAATTGCAATAACTGCTTCATTTTCTTCTGATATTGGAATGTCCTTCGGATTAGATAAGTGTCGCACCCTCACCATTCGGCGTGGAAAATTAGAGGCCCGACCATTTCAACTTGATGATGGTTGTTTCATAAAGCCTATGGAAGGTAATGAGACCTACAAATATCTTGGTCTCTTGCAATCTAATCGAATAGATCATAAATGTATTAAAGATAGAACCGTAACTATCTACAGGGAGCGGCAAAAAGATCTGAAGGTTTTTAAATCACAACAACACAAACATTTTAAATGATACAAACTCTTTTATTACTTATAACAGCAAAGTGTACATGTCAATTAATGGAAAACATGAAAGAACAATAGATTTTAACTTTTAAGATTTGAAGATAACGTCTTTCAAATGATGCCCATCTTCTGCCATGCATTCCTCCAGTCTTGCACTGAAGCTTTGCATAGTCATTAGGCTTCAACTGCTGGACAATAACCATTTTATACGGATGAAAATGCAAATCCAAACGCAATATTCGTCTCACTGTTCGATCAGACATTTGCAAAGCAGCAGGTTGTTTACGAGACGGCCGCCGTGGACTGGTTTCCACAGCTTGTCTCACTCGCTCAACATTTTCTGGTGCCCTGGCTAACCTTGGACGGCCTGTCGACGTACGTTTTAAGGCTGAACCTGTAGCTCTAAAATTTCTCACCCATAACAAAATTGTGTTACAAGATGGAACGCGCCCTCTTCGACTCGCCTCAGCCGTACAACGACATAAACCGTCAGATATTTTTGCCGCATGGCAAAAGATGGGCATCATTTGAAAGACGTTATCTTCAAATCTTAAAAGTTAAAATCTATTGTTCTTTCATGTTTTCCATTAATTGACATGTACACCTTGCTGTTATAAGTAATAAAAGAGTTTGTATCATTTAAAATGTTTGTGTTGTTGTGATTTAAAAACCGTCAGATCTTTTTGCCGCTCCCTGTACAATCAACGCCTTAACAAGATTTTAAAATCAAAGTTGAATGGAAAGAACACCTTTAAGACTATCAATACCTATGCTATTCCTGCTCTGACATACACTTTCGGTATTATCAAATGGACGCAGACTGACTTGCAGAACATCCTAATTAGGACACGTACCATCTTAACAAAACACAGATGTCTCCACCCTAAGTCAGCTGTTGAGCGATTGACAATCTCGCGTCGAAGAGGTGGACGAGGGCTCACGGACATTATCCAATTGCATGTAAGGCAAGTGAGGAACCTTCAGAGATACTTTCTTGGTCGACATGACTCTCCCATACATCAAGCCGCTGTGAAGGCAGATGACAAGTGCACACCGCTAGATCTTCTTCACGTAAGGGATATACAGTTAGCCACTGATGAGGAATGTTCAGCCATCAAGCTTCAGCAGTGGACGCAGAAAGGTCTACACGGTCGTCATCCGTATGATCTCAACCAGAAACATGTCGACATTGATGCGTCGAACAGCTGGTTGACTCATGCGGACTTATTCACTGAGACTGAAGGATTCATGGTTGCAATCCAGGATCAAGTTGTGGCTACCAAAAACTATCTTAAATATATAGTTAAGGCAAATATTCAGGATGATAAATGCCGAAGATGCCAACTAGAATCGGAAACAATTCAACATATCACAGGAGGCTGCCAAGCAATCTCCTGTACTGATTACATGAAAAGGCACAACCAAGTGGCCAAAATAATGCACCTACACCTTGCTCAAAAGCACTTATTATCTGACAATATTTTGCCTTACTATCAGTATGTACCTGACGCCGTTTTGGAAAATCCTAGCCACAAGTTGTTATGGGACCGATCAGTTATTACTGATAAAACCATACCAGCAAACCGGCCAGATATCGTTCTTGGGGACAAGGTGCAGAAGAGAACCTTCCTAATTGATATTGCAGTGCCCAATTCCCATAATCTGCAACAAACCTGCTGTGATAAGATCACCAAATATCTGCCCTTGGCTGAGGAAATACGGCAAATGTGGAGAGAGGAAAGTGTAGTGGTTCTGCCCATAGTAATTTCTTCTACCGGCATCATCCCCAAATCATTGGCTCGCAATCTACAAATATTGGGAATACATCCTGGTCTACATATCACCATGCAGAAGGCCGTCATCTTGGAGACCTGTTCCATTGTTCGCTCGTTTCCTAATGTGCCACCTTAAGAGATTTAACAATACCGTCATGCAAACAAGCCGACGATATGTTGATATGTCCCACTTATGTGGTGAAATGAATGTAAAATAATAATAATAATAATAATAATAATAATAATAATAATAAAAATAATAATAATAATAATAATAATAATAATAATAATAATAATAATATCGTATGGCCTCGGGGATGGGTGCAAGCTTTGTTAATTGACACCCAGAGGGCAGCTTGTATGTCAAATTTCATCGTTCCATTGTACACTATAAAAGTCAAAGAGGTTAGATATCTAAGCTCCTTGACACTATAGCGCTTTCTAGTAGAGAATGGAGAAACTTTGTGTTGGCGGAAAATCCCGAGATTTATCTTCCCATTATGAACATGGCCTATTGAATTCAAATGGATTCTTTAACATGCCAACATCACATCCATGTCGTGATTTTCGTCGCCTTTCAAAAATCACTTAATATGGCCAGGAGCGAACTTGCAAGCTTGGGGTTGGTAGTCCGACACGTTAACCACTCACCCACCGTAGTAAACTGACAACAAGGTGAAGACATTGTAATCATTGAACGATCAACAACTACAATTGAAATTATTTCAAAGAAACGTTAACCTCGGCCAGAGAAGACGAAGACAGACGATACTCGTATGATTCCATTCAAACAATACATGGACACCAAGCGTTAGACCACATCCTTTGTGGTATGTAGTTCACTAAATATATCACTAGGAGCGCTAGTGTTGACCCATACGTGGTCGAATCAAATTCGAAATATCTACTTCCATTTTGACCGACAAGTCATGGACACCAACAATTAGACCACATCCTTTGTGGTATCTTGTTCACTAAATTGATGTAAAGTTTACTATTTCTTTTCTTTTTTGTCATCCTAAAATCTTAATTCCCAACGTATGTTTTCACCGTTGAATTCCCAGCCAGAACTTTTTCCTATAACGGGCCCCAGAATACTGGGAATGTTTAAAATGTTCTAAATTTTAATTGGACCCAGACCTCAAGCAACAGGAGTTGGACAGAGCAACGAAAATGCGGGAGCTGTCAACATGTGCTGTGGAGTTTTTTTTTGCGGATAGCGGGAAGACGGTACGTTTCCGGACACAAGTTCCAGCGCTAAACTTAACCGTCTAGGTCCCCACTACAAACTCTCAAAATTCGCGGCTTCGGTGGCGTAGTTGCTAGCATGCTGAGCTTCTATGCCCAAGATCGCGGGTTCAAACCCGGCCGAAGTCGTCGGATATTTTAAGAACGTTAAAAATCCCTCAGTATGCCTTCCTTCGGAGGGGAAGTAACGCCGGCGGTCCCATGTCATAGATTTATGGCATGTTAAAGAACCTTCCACTAATTACACCTGTGTGAAGCTAAATTATAGGTTAAGATTGTAAACAACGCTCTTGCTAATAACAAACAATTTAAATGAGAAAGCGTCAATTCAAATAAGAACCAACAAGCTATCTAGGGCACAAAAATTAACATGGGAAACTTACAAAAAGAAATGCTTATCAATTAATGCAAAAATTAAACATTACAATACAGTCATAAAACCGGAAGCCACATATGCAGCAGAAACATTATTCCATCTAAATGAACATTCTAAAACCGACAGATTACAGAAGATCGAAAGGCGAATTGGAAGAACTTGTATCAATAAAGGATATAAAAATGATGGGCAATGGCGAATAATACCTAACAATATGGTCTATAACAACCTAGAACCCATTACTGATACCATGCGAAAGAAAAGACTAGGATTCTTTGGGCACATCATGAGAATGCCAGATTCACGTCTTCTAAAACAACTAGTGCAGTACAATCTTGCTTCAAAAAACACAAAAACTGGATGCGGATGGTTAAAAGAAATCAGAGAGGACTTAAAAGAAATTGGCCTAACAACAGAAGATGCTGCAAATAAGAAAAGTTTAACTACAGCACTTAAAAATATGACGTTTCATTTTCCACTCACAAAGAAGAAAATTCCTACAAGAATATTTTCTGCCGAAGAACGGGCAAGACGATCAATACGCATGAAGAAGTACTGGGAGGACCGCAAGGCTCGTACAGTTCCTACAAGTCGACGAACTAATGGTTGGGTAAAGTGATCCTTTGTGGTCTCAAAATAAGAAGAATAAGAAACAACGCTCTTAGGATCCTACATTCGTCGCCATGAGCCGACTGCGGTGGCGTCTAGTGGCCAAGTTCTGACTAATAGTCGTTGACGGTGGCGTTTGGCGAAAAATTAGGAACTAGTTGAAAAATTCAAAGTCTTCAGTCCCTACTTGAATTAAAAAACTGATAACACACACTAATGCAGTCATCACAATTAACACCGGTTATCAGCAGATTCTACACACACCCAAAGTACACGGGCCTACATGACCGCGTTGTCGCAGCCCCTAAACTGAGGAACCAACTAACCAAGCTCTCCAAGTCTGTGATGGGAATTTAGAAAAGCCCTGTATATTTTAACACAGCAGATTTTCAAAATTTACGTTAGTTCAATTTTGCCTAATGGGATTGTTCATGAAAAATCTGTTACATTTACACTTATCAAAAAAAAAAAAAAAAAAAAAAAAAAAAAAACAACAAAAAAAACCAACGAATAATCATATATATTCCTATTTCCAAAACGCTTTTGTTTAAATAAGGTTAGAGCATTAAGGAACATCCCTGACAAAATGCAATTGGTTCCTGTAAATATTTTCTGCAAGAATAATTCTTGAATTATTATTGGTTAATAAAGTGTAGTAAATTAATATGGACAGCACAGACTTTACGGCTCCCCTTAAATGGACACTGGCGAAAACGCCGATAATGAGTAATTCTGCTTTTAACGAGACTTCAGATTTCACCTTGAGTGCCTTGGCGGGAGATGGTACTATTCTTACGAAAGTTTGTGATACCGACCGTAGCTAGAACAATTATTATTTATTTTGCGTATGGCTTTTAGTGCCCGAGGATAATATGTTCGGCTCGCCAAGTTTTGTAGCTGCTTTTATGTGGACACGCATAGGGTGGGCTACAAGTACCGTCGCGTGTGGATGAGATGAGATGAAATGAATTAAGATGAAATTAAACTTCAAGCAGTTCGAACTTTGGTTACCAGATGCCACTGACACCTAGCGATGAACGTTGGAACTTGATAGAGCGTTTCTAACGCAGTACTAGCTACACATTTGGCTACACACTACCAATTGTACTGGCAGGTTTATTTTTCACGGCATAAATCTAGGACATGGGCCCTGTACTTCCACTCCGAAGGAAGACATACTGACATATTTTAACGCTCTTGAAAACTCCGACGACTTCGGCTGGGTTTGACCCGTGATATTGGGCATAGCAGTTCAGCATGCTACCGATCACGCCACCAAAGCCACTACTGGAATAATTTTGTTTTTGATTCATTTAGAGGCATTGCGATATCGTGCTGTGTGTGATGATAGGAAGATTCAAGCGGATATTTATTATTTTATGTTCGACCCTGACAATTATCTGTCAGAAAACTGTACTATAATGAGGCTCATTATAACACTATTTTTCATTATGAAACAGTTTCTACCACCAATCAGAGCTCAAGAAACAGTTGTTTGACCAATTAGATAATTAGATGCGCTGAGTTCCAAGGCCTTCTAATGTAAATCACACTGCCTGGCCTAGTGTCACAGTAGAGTAATCGAGGTGGCCATGGTCAAATACAAGACATTCCCTGCGTCTCATGCGCTCTGTTCAGTACATAAAACTGGCGAAATCTCGACAGATATTTATGAATATTTTTGTTCGAACATAAAATAGTTATAATAATTATCGTCGAACATAAACAGTTGTAAGCAACTCGCCTATAATGGTAATTAAGACAATCGTATGGAAATTATAAAACTCGCATACGCTCGTTTTATAAACATACTTGTGACTTAATTATTGCCATTATAGGCTCGTTGCATAATGTACTATTTCAAATCTAGGCTATTGATATTCTTGTAAACGGGATAGCTTTGTACTTTATTTCTAATATACATTTATTGCAATTGCTCCACGCCAATAAAACAATGTTTGTAATTTACACACTTTTTAGCCTATTTTCATTTATGAAAAAATAGGCTTATAATAATAATTTATTAGAGCAGCCAATGGCCATACAAAAATAAAATTGAAATACAGAATATGCACAAGTGATTGCGTTAATCCGTGCCAAGCCTTGCCAGTGAGATGTTCCTTCTATAGCAGTCTAACGCATGATATCGACCACATTTCTGCCCACACCATTCACATGAACAATTCGTCCGTGTGTCTGTCTGTGTGTGCGTGTGTGATGGTGTGTGTGATGTGGTGTGTGTGTGTGTGTGTGTGTGAGAGAGAGGGATGGTGTGTGTCCCCCTAATAACTTCTAAACGGCTGGAGCTATTTCAATGAAATTCGGTAAGGTCATAGCACTATTCCGGACGACTGAGACCGTGCCCTTCAAATATTGTTATGTTTCACCAATCCAATATGGCGGCTGTGCGAAATATTTCACCAGCATTCAATATCTCCAAAACTATTGCCGATATCACCCTAGAATATCGTACGGTGATAAAGAGAACTACCTAGAAGTTCACTTATGTGACTTTTGAAAACCTGGTAACTATAAAACCAACATGGCGGCCAAGCGAAGTTGCGACTTTTAAATAGATGTTTCTCGCAATTTAAGCAATCAAAAGCAATGTAACTTGGTACAGTATATGTTTATACACATTGTAATGCAACTTCGTTCAACTGTTTACATAACCACAAGATGGCGGCTGTGCGAAATATTTCACCGGAATTCTTATCTCTGAAACTATTACCGGTATCACCCTGAAATTTTGTACGAAGATAAAGGGCACTACTGGAAGTTCATCTATAAGACTTTTAAAAACCGGTTTACTACAAAACGAATATGGCGGCCAAGCGAATTTCAACATTTTAAATAGACTTATATCCCGATTTAATTCTCCAAACGCAATGAAACTTGGTAAAGTAAATCCTTATACAAATGTTAATCCACTGGCATATAATTTTTTCAATTGTTTCCATAACCACAGGATGGCAACTGTGCGAAATTTTAAAATCTCGTTTTTACTTCTTGTGTCCTAATCATGCGATTGAAGTTTGAATACTACACGTACACAATAATCTTCATGTAACAGTACATAACTCTATAAGACCTACATATATAAAAATCCAACATGGCGACCATCCGCAATATTTAGACGGTTCTCAATATCTACGAATCTATTACAGGAATCAAACTGAAATTTTGTATGTTGATAGAGGCAATTAACATAAGTAGGATATATGAAAATAGGTTGTATAGTTCTTCACGGAACTACTTGTAAATAATAGTGGAATTTAATGAATTGCATTTACTCAAGGAATGCCTATTTGTTATTTCTATGCCACTCTGAAATGTATTTTTTAAATTTTAAATGAATACAACAGCTGTGCTTGCTTCAATGCTTATTATTATATATAGTGCCTATATAACTGCCTATTTGTCTGATGACCTGTGTTATTGTGATGGCTGTAGCCTATTAGTGTGTGTATTGGGAAGGTGGCGGCCGTGACCTAAATTTAGGACCCGTCCCAGCATTTGCCTGGAGTAGAAGTGGGAATCACGGAAAACCACTTCCAGGATGAATGAGGTAGGAATTGAACCCGCTTCTTCTCAGTTTTTCCTCACGGGGCTGAGCGCACTCCATTCCCGCCCTCAGACCCGAATTGAATTTTTTGGCTGAGCCGATGAATCGAATCCGGGCCTCCGTGGTGATAGCCAAGAGTGCTAGCCACGCCACGAGGCGGACGGAACTAGAACAAACTTTTAGCAGAAGTTCACTGACTGACGATCAAGTTAAGACCCTATAAATGAATTAAGGATAGTAAATATTCAGACAACGCAAATACTGACGATCGAACTGGCATCAGTCACAAGAATTACTTACCTCTCCTTGTAGTAAGACGAACAACGCTGCTAAAACTGATTGTCCTTCAGTATTTATGCATGGCACACTCACGTAAGATTACAGAGAATGGTGATACCTCACGAATACAGGGTGACACACATCCTCCTTATTGATAAAGCAAATGAGTCGGTCAGAGTAGATGAGCATTAAGTCAAAAATGGTCACTTTTAGCCTAGACTTATGAGTAGACTTATGAGATCGATCCGGGAAATGTGTGTCTGTCTGTCTGTCTATCTGTGTGCCACCTCCCCCCCTATTAACTCCTAAACGGCTGCAGCTAGCGAAACCAAACTTGCTAAGAGTACCTGAATATCTCACGGCCATATTTGAAATTGACGTCAGTGGTACCAACTGCTGAAAAATCGCAATTGAAATTTGAGCTCTACGTAGGATATCTCATAAGTTATGCTTGCGAACTATTCCAAAATTGGCACACATATAGATAACAGCATTCTAGATTAAATTTCAGAAGTCCATACATGCCAGTGTTGCCAACATGAGTCTAAGCCTGTCGATAGGTCCAATTTCTAAATGCATGTCACTTCTATACTATCGATTGGATTTTAACTAAACTTCGTATGTACTATGTGTACTATAACAGATATTACTGTGCGTATTCTACAGAGTGAACAAAAAATGCCGCACTTGGAGGTTGGCATGCGATTCCTCATCCAATTGCAAGACTAAAGTTTCTATAGCAAAATCGGATCGGGTGCTGTTTAAAAAAACAAGTATGAAAACGAGAAGCTGGCAACACTGTCACATCCCGCAGCGCATCGGAATGTACAGAGAAATGTGGATCATCCCGCTCTAACGTACCAGCCGTCGCAGTTCACTGAGTTGACTGCTGGGTTATCAAACCCACATACACCATGGAGCTACGGTTCGAATCTACGTCAGGTCTTTTTTTTGGTATATGACGTTAGTTGCCTAGTTCCCGTCGTTTAACTGTGTTTGTAAGCTTGACATCAATTTGTCACATGACAGTGTGAGTCGCCTCCGTTGCGTAGTGGTCAGCGTGATTAGCTGCCATCCCGGAGGTCTGCGGTTCGATTCCCGGCTCTGCCATGGAATTTGAAAAGTGGTATGAGGACTGGTACGGGGTCTACTCAGCCTCGGGTGGTTCAAATGAGTAGAGGGGGTTTGATTTCCACAGTGGTCGTCCAAGGACTAGACGTACTCCACAAACAGAGGACTTAATTCTTGAAACCGTTCACCAATCACCTCGGCGAAGTCCCGTGATATTGCAAGGCAGTTCCAGGTACTACCCTACCAGGGAATTGTCACCGCTAGCTGTGGAGCGCAGCTGTCGTGTATACATTACGTCATCTTGCCTCGTTATGGCTGCAGCGAGCGGCTCCATAGCAAGAGGGGAACGCATGTACAGTCATAAAGTGAGAACACACCGCACAGCGCACGACCCAGTATGAATCATGCACACAAATGATATGCGATGAGGTTTCGCTGGTGACAACTGCATGTCTATCTCAGGCGTGTGGCCGGGCGGAGCGTATTAGTTCCGATTTCCGCCACCGGTAACAATTCGCTGGTAGGGTAGTATCTCAAACACTGTTTGTTGACGTGTTGCCCGACGAAGAACTGCAACCATATCATTACAAGTTAACTCAACACCAGTGGCCAGAAGACCGCATTCAACGAGTACAGTTCTATGAATGGCTTTTGCAACATGTTGAAGATAACGAACATTTTATCAAACATGTGATATGGAGTGACGAATGTAGCTTCACTCGGGAAGGTATTTTCATCCATCACCACAGTCATTATTGGTCAGACCACAATCCACATGTCACCCGTGAGCGTGGCTTTCAGGCACGCTTTGACATAAACCTGTGGGCTGGAATCGTGGAAGGAGTGCTTTTAGGCCCTTACCTATTGCCGGACAAGTTGAATGTCCCCCCTCTATCGTACGTGTCTTGTCAATACTTTGCCTGACGCTTTAGAAAACGTTCCACTTGGTGTTCGGCGACAGCTATGGTTTCAGCATGATGTTGCACCGCCACATTTTGGAATGACTGTGCGTAACTGTTTAAATGAAGCGTTTCCAGGGAAATGGATTGGTCGTGCAGGTCCAATGTTCTGGCCTCCACATTCCACGGACCTTAATCTACTAGATTTTTATTTGTGGGGACACTTAAAGGAACAAGTTTATTGTACTACACCCATGGATGTACAAGGCCTAATAGCTCGCGTGCATGCTGCATCGGCAATGGTGGATGCAGGTGCGTTACATAGGGTCCGGCAAAGTATGCTCCAACGAGTGGCGAAGTGTATACAAATTCAAGGTAGTCGCTTTGAACATCTGCTGTGAAGTGAACGCGTTGCTCGTAAGTGTACGAACCGGCTCTGTGAAGATAAGACTGGACGTCAAACGTACAATATGGAATTATGGTGCGTAGCATAATGGGCAATCTAGTGTAGTCTACCTACAGTATTGTACTATGTGCTTTTTGTGCCATGGACGAAACAAAGGGGTCGTTTACGTCTGTAAGAAGTTCATGTTACGGTGGTAAGTTTAAATACAGGTAACTGTAACGGTAAGCCATAGTGTATTGCATAGCGGAGGTGTACATTGGATGCAATTTGATACATTAACATAAAAAAATGGCCCGAACGTGACTCGAACCTTGGCGCTTCCGCACAACCGGACAACCGGCATTTATGGCTTTACTTCGTCTCACTGAGCTAATGAAACAGCTCCGACAGATCGCCGAGTTCCTGCGACCAGTTTTTGGTCACGCTGCATGCTGTTACAGCGTTGCCAGAGCCTTGTTTCTTAACAAGCATTTCTGTTAAACCTATTGGCGGGACTAGGTTTTGCAAGATAAACTTTAGTCGTGAATTTCGACGAGGAACCATATGCCGACCTCCAAGTGCGGCATTTTTTGTTCACCCTGTATTGAGCCACCAGGGCTCTCTCTATATTTTAACCCTAATATCAATATCAGAAAGTATGCAAGCCAACAGGTCTAAACTTTGCACACGTATTGTAGGCCCACCTGACATTCTACCTTAGTTTGGTGTCACATATATACATCAGTGCTGCCAACACGATTCTTATCCTGCTGATAGGTTCTGTTCTTAATTGCATATAGTCCCCTCCATAGCGTAGTGGTCAGCATGGTTAGCTGCCGCCCCGGAGGTCCTGGGTTCGATTCCCGGCTCTGCCTCGAAATTTGAAAAGTGGTATGAGGACTGGAACGGGGTCTACTCAGCCTCGGATGGTCCAAATGAGTAGAGGGGGTTCGATTCCCACCTCAACCATCCTCGAAGTGGTTTTCCGTGGTTTCCCACTTCGTCTTCGGGCAAATGCCGGGATGGTACTGAGCCAGTATTTAGCTGAATACTTGAACCCTGATACGACAGCGAGACGTATTTTGAAATTATTGTTTGGCATTAATTTGGCTGCAGGCTGGAGGAGCTATACACTCACCTTTCACTTAGGAGATATAGGCAATCCCGCCATGCTCTTGATCACGTGGACAGGACATGCTCACTAACTTATTCCTGCAACTGTCTGATGCATATATAAAATGTTAATCGACAGAGTTCGATTGTCAACCTCGATACAGGAGAGATGCATCATGGGTAGACTGCCAGCTGGGGCATCTACGAGCAGTTCTGATATGACACACACTTGAGTTTTGTGACACACGCAGTGAACATGCTATCGCCTCAGTAAGAAAGTTTCGTTAATCACGCAGTCATACGAGTGTACTCTACTCGCGGCGCGGAGCGAACGGGCGGATTGCTACATAGCAATATGCGGTTGTTCGTACTTCTGGCGTGTTTGGCATAACCCAGAGAGTAGATATACGCGAGTGAGCTTAGTTATTGCATGGACTTGTCAGTACAAACTTCACGATGAGGAAATCTACTACACATATGGTTGAAATGCAGGAAAGCATTAGTATTATCAAGAACAATACGACTGGACTTTATTGTGAGAATATAGCTGCTGCAGCAATGTTGGGCTAAGCAGATCGTACAGGAATGTAATGCAGAGGCAGGATTGATCATTTGGAGTGACAACCTTATAAATACTACAATGAAGAAAAAGAAACGATGGGGAGCGTTCGTTCTGATCCAGTGGTTTTGAAGTACCGGAGAATGAAGAAACAACTCCAAATTAACGAAACTACTTTACTGATAACGTCGAGGGAGCCTTGTACAAGTAATATGTAGGAACTCCGTTTCGTAGACAGTGGGTTTCGAGTAGGGAGGAAGTTGGTTCGACGACTTACAGCTCCAGCCATGGACTACTCAGGGATGAGGGTTCAGTTCCTGAAAGGAATGTATATTCCTTTACTTTCTTCAATCTCAACCAGAACATCGTCCAAGGTAGCTGGAAAACTTTTCTTTGTCACTTTTAGTTCGATACTTTTCACCAATATTTTATTAAATAGCATGAAATTCATTCGAAGACTAGATTTGGTTCCTTTTATCATTTCTGTCGGAGAGTGTAATTTATTGTGTAGTTAACAGTAAACATAATGCTATTTAGAGCATTACTTGTTTTTTTTTTGAAAATTTTGGAAATAAAACCAAGCATTGAATTTTGTTGGGAAGATATCTGCAGCATAATTAGGACTAAGACGACGATATCTTTGTATAAGAATAGCAATTAGGAAGAAGATGGCCACACACACGTGCACTTGAACCATTCCAAAAATATTTCAGTGATACTCTTCGTTTGGACTTATGACATTCTAGTAGAAATTCTTTCTTTTAGAAATGATAGTTCATTTTCATAATTATTTTCCATGGGTATGGAATTATAGAAATCGTCCAGCGAGAACAATTGTGAATTGATTATCAAGGCATTTGTAGCCTACTTTCATATTTCTTTTGAATAGAGATTTTTTTAAAACTGAAACTTTAGTTCGTTCAGCCTTCAGCTTGTGTTATTTTAACTCGTTTTTGGTAGGCTCTTGGCTAGATCATCGTTTGATTTAATGGTTTGCGTGTATCTATTGATATGATAATAGACTCCTTTCCATGGTGTAAGTCTCACGTGTTTTCTTCTGAGTAGTTGAGCCATTTTTCGAGTTTGGATAGGCGAAACTGATCCGACTATTTTACTAGTGTCTGTCTACGATTTTTTTAATATATAAATTATTATGGAAATAATTATATATATATATATATATATTGGAATAGTGAACTAAATTAACAGTTCAAACAAGTAGGCTATAACAGAATTTGTCATAGACTTAAATGACGATAATTTATGGAAGTAGCTAATACAATTTATCTAATAAATTGTTGCATCTTGTTTAGTGAAGTTGGGAAAGAGGTACTCTGTGACACTTCTATATTCGTCTACGATAAGGCATGATATTTTCAGAGTAATTTTTGAAAGGTTTTAAGTTTAATTATGTTTGGGAAAAATGCTTGACAGCTTTGGAAAGCTGAATTGTTGTATTGCAATGTAATGAATACGAATTTATTGTGTTAATGAAGCGAATATTTGACATCATTGGATGGTCAATATTAATATTGTATAATGTACTCGAAGTCTTATGTGAAGACATTAACGTAGTCATTCCGTATTGTCAGAGTGAAATTAGCTTTTGAGCTATCACCAATTTAGATAGGAAGTTGTAGTAAACGTGAATTGGAATCACGAATGTTTCTCTTAAATGATAGTATTAATTCAAGTAACCCTACGTTTTTATTCTTGCCTATTAAGATTTTGCCGGAGATGAATTGCTTATATCATGACACACATATTTAAGTGACACAGCCACTTCTCGAATAACTTTAATTATTAATGCAATATAATACATTTGATATTTCAGTGATTTTATCAAAAATATACTGCATTCATTGAAGCATCTACATAGTTAATAAACTATTTTCATAACTTGTAACACTATTCGATTATCTTAATTGATTGTTGAATGCAACAAATTAAGAGAATTATAACCTTGAGATATACTTGTAAATTTAAATGGAAATGGGCAGCGATAATAAAAAGAATCCTAACTAAGGATATAACCTGTATTAAAATGTAAGATATGTATAAATTTTTTAATAAGGGTATAGCATCAGTGCATGATTTAATATTGTATTTTTCTTGTAACTTGTTCAATGGATGAGATATTTAAACACTGAGATTTAGAGCAGTAAGATGGGGCCTTATTATAGGCGTTTATTGAAACTATTTTCGTCATTTGATCTAAAGAAGCTTTTCTTTATTTTTGTCTAGTTGACATACACCATTTGCCAGTTAATAAACTGAATTTAATTTTAAAAAAAGCTTTGAACGACTGGTGTTTTCTATTAGAAAAGGGAGTGCGTTAGGAGGACCAGTGGGTGGTTTTTCCTTGAGTTTGCTTAAACTTAACGCCCGAGATACTTTCCTTTTATTTTAGAGTCTCTTGTTCGAGTTCTTTCAAGAGCTTCGTTTCATTGTAATATATATATGTACACCACTGATATCTTCGTACCGCATTCTTTAATATCGACGTATCCTGATCCCTGGTTGATCCTAGTTGGTAGGCTTTTGGGGGTTATTTCAGCCGGGAACTTCTAGAATCTACGATCCAGCTTTTCCATCGGATTTCAACAGGTAAGACCACGTGGATTACGGGTACATCTATATATGGCGGCCCAACCTATGGGGCTTTCGAATTGGCATTCTCGAGTTCTCCAAGGCTAAACCCATGTGTGAGAATCCATTTTTATGAGGTTATTGAGTTTAGCAGTTTTCGAACGATGTAGTCCTTAGCAAAATTTTCTTTGGCACTGCTACGATTATACACGTCGAATTCGTTGGGAATTCACGTTTCTTGAACACGTGAAGATGAGTTTACTCAATCTACCTGGCATACAGATAGAATTATCGCCATTGCTTAAATTTATTTGTTTTGTGTGTGCCTAGTAAAATGTAATTTGATTGATTACGACATGATCATAAAAGAGATTTCTAGGAATTTTTTATGGATCAGCGTGGTCAGATGGGACATGACATGGGGCCATTTTTCACTCCATGCTTGTCGGCCATTTCGTGTTAGTCACCGGCGATGATTATTTGTAGATCATCTGTAATATTAGAAGCACTTTCTTTAATAATAAAATAAATAATTCACCATTTCAACTTTAATTTAAACCGTTTCTAATATAAATCACCGTCGTTGCATTCCTCCTATTTTCTTATAGACTTAATTTATATAATAAGTTTAGAAGCAAAACGAAATTCAATGCTTGTATTGGTGAAAAGGGTCATTCTAAATGTGTCAGTTCTGCTATTTATGTATTGCATTCCTGTGTTTTCTATAATTGTATTTATCATGACAGCTGTGTCAATTGAGGACATTGCCAATATGTTGACGGCAATACAGGAGAAAATGGGCAGTCACACCAATGAATTAGCTGAGATCAGGAGTAATTGCCAAACTAGTTTTGACAATATCAACGCCATTGTCAATAAGAATACTGAATTAGTTCAGGAATCTGTAGGGGTTCAGGAATCTGTAGGGGAGAATTTGAAGGCAGACATTAGTCAAATGCACTTGTCCCTCAAATATCTTCAAGATAGTAATCGCAAGATTTCAGCTAAAACTAAAGATATAAAAGAAAAGATAGATGATATAGAAATAGGCATCGACAGTGTGACTGCCGATGTCATGCTTGTTCAACTTGACATTAGTAATATTAATGTAGAAGTTAGCCATGTTAGATCTAATGTTGCATCATTGGAAGTAAGAGCCATAAGCACTGAAGGAAAATTAGATACAGCTCAAGTTGATATAACTGCAATGCAGGATAAAATAATTTCAACTGAAAATAAAATAGATTCGACTGAGAAAAAGATAGATGCCACTCAGGCTAAAATTAACCTAACAGAAAACATTGTAACTGGTATACGATCTAGTATTTCTACCATAAAGGAGGATGTTAGAAATATTAAATCGGAACTAGACAGTAACCAAAAAGAAAATAAAGATAGCTTAGATGCATTGCAATTGCAGTTTTCAAACGAAGCAATTACAACGCAAGAAACTCTAGCTAAATAAGAGGGTGATATGGCCCAACTTAAGGAAAAGGTTGAAGTACACAACAAGGTCTTGAGAAAAGATATAGAGATCGATCTCAAGCCTATTGTTAATGATCAAGTGACCATCTTAAGGGGGGAAATCACAAAAATAAATGAAGTTGTCATTAAAAGTATTAAGTCAGATTTTGAATTAAAGATTAACAGAACGGAATTAAGACTTAACCAAGATATTTCCCAGGCTAGAAAAGACACTGATAAACGAATCGATTCAGTTCAGACTATGCAGGTCGAAAGCGTCACTGTTCTTAGGGAGGATTTAGAAACGCAGATTAAAGGCGTAATACTGAAAGTAGACCAAGTTAAGATAGATCTAAACTCAGAGCGTGAAAAGAAAACATCGGAATTAAACGAGATTAGACAAGAGTTGCAAACGTTCAGTTTAAAGGATCACATAGACACAAATAACTTAAGAGAGGAAATCAAGTCACAATTGGACGCGTTGGGGAAACCCATAAATTCCGATGGGGAAGGAACGGTACACTATTTAAGGGACAGGATGGATACCACCACTCCAGCTAGAAACTATTTAGCGCGGTTGAATAAGGCACGTGAAACAGAACAGAGTCAGGCTAGATCAGAGATCCCGAATGAGGCTACATCAGAAATAAATCCCAGATATCTTAGGACATCAACGCCTAATGACAGATCTAATGTCATGATAGTAAGGAATTACGAGGAGAAAATTAAGAAATTTTCAAATACGGAGGGCTTAACTCCCATAGAATTCATTAGAAATCTACAGGAACATTTTGCGGAACATCATGTTACAAGGGACAGAGAACTGCGGATTGTTGAGAAGCATCTGGCAGATGCACCGTTAAATTGGTTCCGTGCTTTCCGATACACTTTCGATAACTTCGTACAGTTTTCGGAAGCATTTATTAAAAGGTTCTGGTCGATAGAGATACAACACGCAGTGAGGGCGGAAGTATATTCAAGGAAGTGTAGTAGTACTGGACCCACCAGTTACTCTGAATTCTTCACATCTCAGTTAGCCCGCCTTAGATATCTTCAACCTCCACTGAGACAGGAGGAAATTCTCGAGACAATTTCACGCCAGTTATCGGTTGAAGTTAGAAGGAATTTAATCTCATCAGGCGTAGAGGATTTAGCGGCAATGGACGACTTGCTGCGTAGGCTCGACCATACTTCTATGTCGCCTACCATAGTCAAAAGCGGAAGGACGGAAACTAAGACCGTGAACGCGGTAGTCGTTGATCAAACTCAACAAACAGAAAGGTCAAATAGGACAGAATCTAGATGGGAAGGTCCGATGAGGAACAGTAGAACGTATAGTCGAAGGTTTGATGATAGAAACAACCAGCGACCATATGGAAACTACCAACAGAGATATGACCGAGACCGGGATAGACCTAACCAAACAGATCGTAATCAGGAAAGATATAAACCTTACAAAGGTAGAAATAGGAATGACAGGTATATGAATGGAAATCAGGAAAGGGGACAATACCAACCTAGGAACAACAGATATCGAGGTTATCAGAACAATAACCGATACTACGATAATAGGGATAGACAAGGCCAGTATCAGCAACAGAACAGAGGTCAACAAGGGTTTGCCAGATACAAAAACTACCGAGACAAGAACTATTATAACCAGGAAGATAAAGAACAGTCTAGAAAAGACAGGGATAGGCGTGAAGAAAGGAGGGATCGAAGGGACACAGAAAGTGAACCAGAACCTAACACTAGCCATCACACTAGTGACAATGAAAGGGGTTCACAAGAAAGAAAAAACGCCAATTACGAAATCCCGGAAGGATTAAACAGCCAGCCGTCTCCATATGACATCATTATACAAGATGTTTATGAGGTCACGGACGAAGATTTGTTGCACGAAGAAAAGGAAGGAATTGTGAGTGAACGAGCTGAATTGCCTATTATTGAAATCTCTGTGGGCAAACAACATTGTAGGTCTCTCATAGACACGGGAGCGGTCATTTCAATCATGTCCGAAGATTGCTTTTTGAAATTAGAAAAGGAACAACAATTTACCACGTTGCCTGCTTCATCGATCAAAGTTAGAGGACTATTTCAGGATAAGTCGATGAAATGTAAATTACAAGTCCAGCTGAAGTTCAGTATAAATGAAAGATGTTTTGAACATATTTTTGTGGTGCTCAAAAATATCAACTTCGAAATAATCCTAGGGATTGATTTTATTACCCGTGCCAGAATCACCATTGACATGGACAGGAGAATTATCAGGTTCCCAGAGAAAACTATTAGGAAGATTTACACGAAGTTCAGTAGCCTGTACATTGGTCCCTACAAGGTAGGCAGAGTGTACGGGAATAATAGTTACCAAGTCCTAGACATCCATACGAACGAGGAAATAGGAAAATTCAACACGAAGAACCTCAGAAAGTATTTTAAGAGAGTGGAATAAAACGCAAAATACTGTTCATTAACGAATACCTAGAATGGTGTCATAAAAGTATTCGCACACTTTTATTAGCTAGGTTGGGAGGAGGATGAGCCAGTATTTAGCTGAATACTTGAACCCTGATACGATAGCGAGACGTATATTGAAATTATTGTTTGGCATTAATTTGGCTGCAGGCTGGAGGAGCTATACACTCATCTTTCACTTAGGAGATAGATAGGCAATCCCGCCATGCTCTTGATCACGTGGACAGGACATGCTCACTAACTTATTCCTGCAACTGTCTGATGCATATATAAAATGATAATCGACAGAGTTCGATTGTCAACCTCGATACAGGAGAGATGCATCATGGGTAGACTGCCAGCTGGGGCATCTACGAGCAGTTCTGATATGACACACACTTGAGTTTTGTGACACACGCAGTGAACATGCTATCGCCTCAGTAAGAAAGTTTCGTTAATCACGCAGTCATACGAGTGTACTCTACTCGCGGCGCGGAGCGAACGGGCGGATTGCTACATAGCAATATGCGGTTGTTCGTACTTCTGGCGTGTTTGGCATAACCCAGAGAGTAGATATACGCGAGTGAGCTTAGTTATTGCATGGACTTGTCAGTACAAACTTCACGATGAGGAAATCTACTACATATATGGTTGAAATGCAGGAAAGCATTAGTATTATCAAGAACAATACGACTGGACTTTATTGTGAGAATATAGCTGCTGCAGCAATGTTGGGCTAAGCAGATCGTACAGGAATGTAATGCAGAGGCAGGATTGATCATTTGGAGTGACAACCTTATAAATACTACAATGAAGAAAAAGAAACGATGGGGAGCGTTCGTTCTGATCCAGTGGTTTTGAAGTACCGGAGAATGAAGAAACAACTCCAAATTAACGAAACTACTTTACTGATAACGTCGAGGGAGACTTGTACAAGTAATATGTAGGAACTCCGTTTCGTAGACAGTGGTTTTCGAGTTAGGAGAAAGTTGGTTCGACGACTTACAGCTCCAGCCATGGACTACTCAGGGATGAGGGTTCAGTTCCTGAAATGAATGTATATTCCTTTACTTTCTTCAATCTCAACCAGAACATCGCCCAAGGTAGCTGGAAAACTTTTCTTTCTTGTAGACAGTAGACTTTGTCACTTTTAGTTCGATACTTTTCACCAATATTTTATTAAATAGTATGAAATTCATTCGAAGACTAGATTTGGTTCCTTTTATCATTTCTGTCGGAGAGTGTAATTTATTGTGTAGTTAACAGTAAACGTAATGCTATTTAGAGCATAACTTGTTTTTTTTTTAAATTTTGGAAATAAAACCAAGCATTGAATTTTGTTGGGAAGATATCTGCAGCATAATTAGGACTAAGACGACGATATCTTTGTATAAGAATAGCAATTAGGAAGAAGATGGCCACACACACGTGCACTTGAACCATTCCAAAAATATTTCAGTGATACTCTTCGTTTGGACTTATGACATTCTAGTAGAAATTCTTTCTTTTAGAAATGATAGTTCATTTTCATCATTATTTTCCATGGGTATGGAATTATAGAAATCGTCCAGCGAGAACAATTGTGAATTGATTATCAAGGCATTTGTAGCCTACTTTCATATATCTTTTGAATATAGATTTTTTTTAAACTGAAACTTTAGTTCGTTCAGCCTTCAGCTTGTGTTATTTTAACTCGTTTTTGGTAGGCTCTTGGCTAGATCATCGTTTGATTTAATGGTTTGCGTATATCTATTGATATGATAATAGACTCATTTCCATGGTGTCTCACGTGTTTTCTTCTGAGTAGTTGAGCCATTTTTCGAGTTTGGATAGGCGAAACTGAACCGACTATTTTACTAGTGTCTATCTACGTTTTTATATATAAATTATTATGGAAATAATTATATATATATATATATATATATATATATATATATATATATATATATTAATAGTGAACTAAATTAACAGTTCAAACAAGTAGGCTATAACAGAATTTGTCATAGACTTAAATGACGATAATTTATGGAAGTAGCTAATACAATTTATCTAATAAATTGTTGCATCTTGTTTAGTGAAGTTGGGAAAGAGGTACTCTGTGACACTTCTATATTCGTCTACGATAAGGCATGATATTTTCAGAGTAATTTTTGAAAGGTTTTAAGTTTAATTATGTTTGGGAAAAATGCTTGACAGCTTTGGAAAGCTGAATTGTTGTATTGCAATGTAATGAATACGAATTTATTGTGTTAATGAAGCGAATATTTGACATCATTGGATGGTCAATATTAATATTGTATAATGTACTCGAAGTCTTATGTGAAGACATTAACGTAGTCATTCCGTATTGTCAGAGTGAAATTAGCTTTTGAGCTATCACCAATTTGGATAGGAAGTTGTAGTAAACGTGAATTGGAATCACGAATGTTTCTCTTAAATGATAGTATTAATTCAAGTAACCCTACGTTTTTATTCTTGCCTATTAAGATTTGCCGGACATGAATTGCTTATATCATGACACACATATTTAAGTGACACAGCCACTTCTCGAATAACTTTAATTATTAATGCAATATAATACATTTGATATTTCAGTGATTTTATCAAAAATATACTGCATTCATTGAAGCATCTACATAGTTAATAAACTATTTTCATAACTTGTATCACTATTCGATTATCTTAATTGATTGTTGAATGCAACAAATTAAGAGAATTATAACCTTGAGATATACTTGTAAAATTAAATGGAAATGGGCAGCGATAATAAAAAAAATCCTCACTAAGGATATAACCTGTATATAAAATGTAAGATATGTATAAATTTTTAATAAGGGTATAGCATCAGTGCATGATTTGATATTGTATTATTCTTGTAACTTGTTCAATGGATGAGATATTTAAACACTGCGAATTAGAGCAGTAAGATGGGGCCTTATTATAGGCGTTTATTGAAACTATTTTCGTCATTTGATCTAAAGAACCTTTTCTTTATTTTTGTCTAGTTGACAGACATACACCATTTGCCAGTTAATAAACTGAATTCAATTTTAAAAAAATCTTTGAACGACTGGTGTTTTCTATTAGAAAGGGGAGTGCGTTAGGAGGACCAGTGGGTGGTTTTTCCTTGAGTTTGCTTAAACTTAACGCCCGAGATACTTTCCTTTTATTTTAGAGTCTCTTGTTCGAGTTCTTTCAAGAGCTTCGTTTCATTGTAATATATATATATACATCACTGATATCTTCGTACCGCATTCTTTAATATCGACGTATCCTGATCCCTGGTTGATCCTAGTTGGTAGGCTTTTGGGGGTTATTTCAGCCGGGAACTTCTAGAATCTACGATCCAGCTTTTCCATCGGATTTCAACAGGTAAGACCACGTGGATTACGGGTACAGTACCTACTGTAAGGCCACGGCCGCCTCCTTCCCTCTTCCTAGCATATCCATCCCAATCGTCCATCCCTTCCCATCCCTCATGAGGCCCCTGTTCGCTTTGCAGGTGAGGCCACCTGGGCGAAGTGCTGATCACACCTCCCCAGTTGTATCCATCTCGACCAGATGTTCCAGGCTCCAGGACACTGCCCATAGAGGCGGTAGTGGTGAGTTCCCTCGCTGAGTCCGTGGGAACCACCAACCTAGAGGGTAAATTGACTAAATAAAAAAATAAAAATATAAAACTTCTATATTAACAAATAGATTTCAACCAAAATTCGTGTGTGCTTTGTGTATCATAACAGTTATGATTATGCGTATTCGTAAGAACCATCAGCGCTGCCAACTGTTAATAAATGCCCTCTTTATTTGTTTAATCCTAATATCAATATATCAGAAAGCATGCAAGCCATCAGCTCTAAACTTTGTATACGTACAGTATCTGATAGTCTAGATCAATTTGGAGTAACTAATATACCTCAGTGCTGCCAAAATGATTCTAAGCTTTCTGATAGCTTCAATTTATAATCACACGTAACTTCTATTCTAACAAATGGATTCTATAAAAAATTGGCACCATGATAGATCGTAATATTTCAGATTAATTCTGAGCATCACATACATGACATTGTTCCCAGCATGCTTTTACGCACACTGATAAATCCAATATCAAACAGCATGTAAAGTCCATACTATCCATTAGACTTCAACCAAATTTTGTATGGGCATTCCATACCTATAGAGATGGAACTAAGAATATATTCTGAGTCACCAAGGCTGCCATGTGTAGTAAGTTACCCTATTAGGCTAGAGTATTTCAGGTGTATTTCAGACTGCAGTACGTAGATATGTTAGTATTACCAACTTGATTTCGTCATTATTCTAGATACTGTAGGACTATATAGATTGACATGAATCTTAAATTTTAAGAAAAATAGGCTCTTTAGTTCGTCACGGAACTACTTGTTTAAACAATTAGTAGGCTATTCTGAAGCATTGACCTGGATCGGTATAGGAAATAATAATTAAGGTAGCCTTCCGTTTAAGCCAGAAATCACTGCCACATGTAGTGCGATCAGAGGACGTGCTGCCTTCTAGCGCCGTTTTCCGTAGTTAATGTTGGCCGAACTGCAAGATTCCAGCGTGTTACGGAGCTATTGTAAATTACATTTGTACAGGGTTTAGGGGGTTTTCATGTTACAAATCCATTTTAAAATAGAATAGCATGTGAAATATTCATTCTGGATGGCTTTATGCCATGGACATTCCTCGGAATGAGGCATTTACACAGTATAAAGAAGGTGAAAGTATCCTTTTTAAAGAGAGTACTTTGCCTGTCCAAATATCCTCCATCCCGCCTTGTTTACGAGCTGTCTAGTGAATTGATTTTCGTGGAGGAGTTGCGTTTGAAACTTCTGCTTCCAGCCACTCAAAAATATAACGAACTTCTACAAGAGCGTCATCAGAAGAAGATTAGCATATGGGAGGATTTCCACCTGTGTGATGCGATGACTAACCGTGCATGGACGCATGGTGGTTATCAGTTGAGGCACGTTGTGATTCGAATATCGGTGCATGGTTTTCACCACCGTGTATGTAGGAAGAAGAAAATTCGCGAACCACGTTCTGAGTATAGGCGCATAAGATGTGACAGCCCATGTGAACGATATCACGTACTATCATGTAAACTGAGGGTATGAAGACATTTTATCTCTGCCCTAAGGGTTGGAACAGGGTACACTGAGTTTTGACAGGTAAAACTTTTGGGTCAATTCACGGACCATGACAAAGGGTTGGCCATCCTGAGTTCTACAACACCTCATACAAAATTTGTACTAATGATGGATCGTAAGAACCACGATCTTGCACATTGTGCGCAATGAAGCATTTATTATTTATGCCACACTAAACTGACCACAGAGCTGAAAGGCATTGCGTCACGTTTCCAAGACTATTTTGAAAGATGTGTTTATTAAATTAAAATTTATATTCCGCTAACATAAACAGCCTATATCCTGTGTAGATGCTTCGCAATATAGATGACTAATATAGTGTGTTTGTTAAGTACTGTTCAGTCAATGACGTTTTTTTTCTCCTGAAAAGTAGAGAAAACTACTCATGCTTTTCAGCGCCGACTAAGTCAAATTGTTTGCAGAGTGGATCTGTACTGCTTCATCATACTTTCATTCTCGGTCATCACTAATGAGTCCCGGGTTAGATTCCCAACTTTGACAAGAAATTTCATTTTGGTCTGATGGTTGCAATGGGGTACACTCAGCCTTATGAGGCAAAATTCCCACCTTAGACATCCTAAGACGTTAATTTCCCACTTATGTTGTTGATTCATTTAGGATCCGCCTCGGAGTGTAGTGGCTAGCGTTATTGGCAGTCACTCCTGGGATCCGGGCTCTGCCAAAAAATTCAATTCTAGTTTGAGGGTTGGAACGGGGTACGAGGCAAAACTGAGGATAGGTCAGTTCGATTACCACTTCAGCCATTGTAAAAGTGTTTTTCTGTGGGTTTTCCGTCTACTCCAGAAAAATAACGGGATGGTTTCTAACTTGAGCCCACGACTGCCTTCCCAATCCACATTTGAATTACAAATACAAACCACACAATAACATAGGTTATAAGAAATGTCTTTCTTTCTTTCTATCTTTATTTATTTCTTTCGTGCACGGGGATAAATGACCACGATGATGTCCAAGCTCCTCAAATGAAACAACAACAACAATGATTTATTTATTAGTTTTAGCCCCGTGTACGTGGATGTGTGTGTAATTTCACTGAAAATCATCTGTTGCATTGTGACGGCTGAAACAATATGTGTAATTGTAATTGGGGGTTAAGTTAGGCCTTAAGTTAGGAACAATCTCAGCATTCACTTGGAGTGGATGTGAGGAAACCACGGCAAACCTCTTCTAAGTTTGCTGAGATAGGGATTGAACTCACCTCTTCTCAGTTCAGTCTCACAAGGCTGAATGTATCTCATTCCAGCTCCAGACCAGAATTTAATTTCTTGATAGAATCAGAAATCGAACCCGGACCCCAGGGGTGACAGCTATGAGCGCTAGCCATCACACCAAAAAGATGGCCATTTCGCTCTTCTACTGCAGGCAAGATATCGTGATGGTTCCTCACTGAAGATCACGGCTGTTAATCCTGGCCTCAAATACAAAATATACAAGCACTAGCGCAGATTATCAGACAAATTTACACACACTCAAGTACACGGGGCTACATGATCACGTTTTTCCAAAGCTTCTACAGTAAATGAACCAAAACAACAGCAGCATCATCTCACAGTCATATTCACTATTATTATGATGATGATGATGATAATTGTTGTTTTAGGGGGCCTAACATCTAGGTTATCAGCCCCTGATGGTATCAATGATATTGCAAATGAATATGAAAATGATAACTACTTAGGCTACTACAAAATAATTACACACTAGCTGCAGTGGCCGAGAGTACTAATGCACTGCCTCGTGGCTAGCTGGCATCGGGAGAGCGTGGGTTCGAATCTCACCTCAGCCGTCCCGATTTTCGTGGCGTAGTCGGTAGCATGCTGAGCTTCTATGCCCAAGATCGCGGGCCGAAGTAGTCGGATTTTTAAGAGCGTTATCATTCTTCAGTATGCTTTCCTTCGGAGGAGAAGTAAAGTCGGTGGTCCCATGTCATAGATTTATGGCATGTAAACGATCCTTCCACTAACTAAACTTGTGTGAAGCTAAATTTCTAGGTTAGATTTCGTTGAAACGCTCTATCAAAGTTCCAGCGTTCACCACTAGGTGTCAGTGACATCTGGTAGGGAAAGTTGGAACTATTTGAAATTGAATGGAACTTGTAGCTCACCCCATGGGAGTCCGCATTGAAGCAGCTACAGCTTCTGACGAGCCCAACATGTCCTCGGTCACTCCCGGCACTCAAAGCCATACTCTAAATAAATAAATAAATAAATAAATAAATAAATAAATAAATAAATAAATAAATAAATAAATAATAAACCACCAGGCAAATGCCGGAACGGTTCCTTTCAATAGGTCCACGGCCGACGTCTTTGCAAAATCCCTCCCTGACCTGTCCCGGAAATAAAATAAGTGGCTATTGGATGCTTTAATAAAATTAAATAATTACAGACTAGAAGAAAAAAAACGAATAAAACACGTAAAAGAGAAATAAATGACAGTAAAGAGAAATGCATTCAACCCTCGAAGAATGAGGATTGAGGGTCTTGGAAGTAAGTGGAGCCACAGTAATAACAATATTGATCGTGTGGCCTCCAAAGAGGCAGGTCATTTTAGTAGACGCCCGGGGGCGACCTGCGCGTCGTAATGAGGATGAAGTGATGATGAAGACGTCTCATACACCCAGTCCCCGAGCCACGGGAATTAACCCCAGGAGATCAAAATCCCTGATGGCTCGGCCGGGAATCGAACCTGGAGAACTTCGGGTCAAGGTCTAGCGCGCTAACCATTTAGCCACGGCGCCGGACAGTGGAGCCAAGAAAGGCAAACCGGACAGGGGAAAGAGGAGAGAGTCCACCCCAAATGCATTGGTAAAAGGGGGAAAACCGGAGCCAGCTCAGGAATCCCTCGGGGTCGCCAACTTCCGAACTCACTAGCCAAGAACCCTTGAGGGTGTAGCACTATCCAAGGTGCATCATAAGTGGTGGGGCTATACACCCTGCCTCCTTTACAGCCTACTATATTTGCACTATTAACCAAACCATTACTGGCAGACGACCCGGATGTTTCTCCCTCAAAACAACAATGATCCCCACCATTTCTGTAACGAAGACAGTGACTTGCACATCAAGAGAGTGGTTCCATCCTAAGTGTTGCTTTGGTACAGCGCTTCACGTGACTACTGTATGGCAGTCACATGGCTCCTCTCGTGCTTTGCAGCCTTCAGACCAGTTAGTGGTTTCCTCCCATCTCATCAGACCGGAACATCAATAATGACACTCAGCAGTGCGGGGAACAACATTGACATTGATATTCTATTTGACACAGACTCGCCACTACTCAATTCCATTTCAATAGCACCCAATAGCTTAGAGCTGTTGATACTTTAGAGGCTTTGCAACATCGTGATTATGTAGCCCCGTGTACTTGGGCGTGTGTAGAGTTTGTCTGAAAACATGATTCACCGCGATGTGTACGCCTCGTTGCGTAGTTGGCTGTCACCACGGAAGCTGTTGGCTTCTCACCAAGGTGGACTGGGTTCGATTCCCGGTCAATGCATGTGAGATTTTCGAAGTGAAATGCCCTGTCCTGTGATTCGGATTCCACGTTAAAGGGAGGTCCTGTGGTTAATAATCACAAGATTCACGGTCACGTAAAACGACAATCTTTCTTTATGTGTCACCACGGAGGTCCGGGTTCGATTACCGGCTCTGTCAGGTCTGAAGGCTAGAACGGGGTATGCTCAGCCTCGCGAGGCAAAACTGAGGAGAGGTGGGTTCGATTCCTGCCTAAGCCATCCTGGGAGAGATTTTCCGTGGTTTCCCACAACAACTCCAGGTGAATTCTGAAGGTCAAACCTTACCTGAATTACAAATACACACTCTAGTACTAACATCATAGTGACACAGATTATCAGACAAATTCTACACACACAACCAAGTGCACGGGGCTACATGACCACGTTGTCGCAAATTCCTTACAGAACCAACAACAACGATCACTGTGAAGTCTGTGCTAGTGTGTGTATTTGCAATTGAGGTATTATTTGGGTAGAAAGCAGCCGCAGGCTTAATTAGTTGCCATCCCGGCATTTGCCTGGAGTAGGAGTGGGAAACCACAGAAAACCACTCCCAGGAAAGGTGAGGTGGGAATCGTGCCCACCTCTTCCGAGTTTTACCTCACAAGGGTAATTGTACCCCGTTCCAGCCCTCAGACAAGAATTACATTTCTTGGCAGAGCCAAGAATCGAACTCGGGTCTCCGCAGTGATAGCCAAGAATGTTAATCACTACGCCACGAGGTGGAATACGATTCAATTGTTCCCTTATGCTTTCATTGGAGGTAGCATCTAACTTGATGATGTCCATGTCACTTTAGTCCTGTTTTACTTCTCTGGAGTGGCTTCGGTGGCGTAGTCGGTAGCATGCTGAGCTTCTATGCCCAAGATCGCGGGTTCAAACCCGGCCGAAGTTGTATGATTTTTTTAAGAGCGTAAAAAATCCCTCAGTATGCCTTCCTTCGGAGGGGAAGTAAAGTCAGCGGTCCCATGTCATAGATTTATGGCATGTCAAAGAACCTTCCACTAATTACACCTGTGTGAAGCTAAATTATATATAGGTTAAGCACTTGACTAACGTTCTTAGGTTCCTACGTTCGTCAAGAGCCGACTGCGGTGGCATCTGGTAACTAAGTTCTGAACTAGTTGGTCGTTGACGGTGGCGTTTGGTGGCAAAAGTATTAACTACTTGGATTAATTGAATGTCTGCAGTCCTTACTTGAATTAAAACAGTTACACACACTAATACAGTCATCACAATTAACACCGGTTATCAGACAGATTCCACATACATCCAAAGTACACGGAGCTACATGACCGCGTTGTCGCAGCCCCTAAACTAAGGAACCAACCAACGATTACTTCTCGGGTAGTCAACCAACATCCGGTGCCATAGTGTGCAATAGAATGAACGAGAATGCGGTAGATATCTGATTTCAGATGGCCTTACATCTGACTATCACACATCACACCAATGGTCGTTTGTCACTTCATCCAGTTCTTGCGTTGACCTCTTCAGTGAAAATTCTAAAATGATCACTTCAAGGCTTTCCTCCCACATGGCTTATACTCTTTGTGCATTGTAAAGCTTTCATTACTCAATGCAACTGTCAAAGTCCAATTCAGCTGCCCCTTATAATATTGTTTTATGCAGCCCACCTAGCGTTTATGTCAGGAAGGTCGATATTCCTATATTTGCATCCCGTATGGCAGGCTGTTCCAAATCCATGAGTTTGAGTACGCGTACACGCGCGTACTCAACAGTGATGCTCGGAGCACGGTTGAAGAGGGACTGGGGCTGAGAGCCAATTTTTCACTGGGCGAAAGTTATAGCACAAGACCAATGCCCTTGCTGCCAGTCATGATGTATCCACCGCGAAGTGACGGCAGCCTCCCACAGCAGAGCTGTATTGCTTGGTGCAGGTTTACTCACGTAAGGCGGCGAGTACTCCGTTGCTCACGGGCGAGTTGCTCGGCTGGAACAGTCTGCATGGTACTAATGCACTCCAAACATATCCGATTATTTTCCGTTATCGTTTTACCCCCCAGGGTTGGCTTTTCCCACGGACTAAGCGAGGGATCCCACCTCTACCGCCACTGAGGGCAGTGCCCTGGAGCTTGAGACTTTGAGTAGGGGGATACAGCTGGGGAGTGTGACTAGCACTTCGCACAGGTGGCTTCACCTGCAAAGCGAACAGGGGCATTAAAAGGGATGGGAAGAGTGAGAGGGATAGGTAAGGAAGAAGGAAGAGTGCGGCCGTGGCCTTACGTTAAGAACCATCCAGGCATTTGCCCGAAGACGAAACGGAAAACTACGGAAAAAACAACTTCAAGGATAGCTGAGGTGGGAATTGAACCCGCTCTACTCATTTGGACCACCCGAGGCTGAGTAGACCCCGTTCCAGTCCACATATCACTTTTCAAATTTCGTCGCAGGCCGGGAAGTTAACCTCGGACCTCCCGGGGTGGCAGCTAATCATGGTGACCACTACACCACGGAGGTGACCCAAACATATCCCGCATTCGTTATAAACTATTTTTTCCCTCGATGTGACTGCATACTAATACCTGAATCCGTTAGTCTTCTTCTTCTTCTTCTTCTTCTTCTTCTTCTTGGCAGATGACCTCGCTGTTCCGCCCCTTAAAACATCAGTAACTAACTAACTAACTAACTAACTTACTTCTTCTTCTTCTTCTTCTTCTGTTTCAATAGTGAACCCAGCGGGGTTAGGCTGACTGGTGTCGAACGTGGATCTCAGAGATAGTTGAGCTCAGAATAAAGGTTCCGGCAAGGAACGAACACGAGATCTTTTGAGGGAGTTGAAGTTATAAAAACCCCTAGAGAAAGTATATATTAAATCACAGTTGTGATAGCAACTAATGCTGACATTATTTATCAATATGGAAGGGAATATTAGTAGAATACAGCATTACTGGGCTGTATGGAGTATACAATTCTGGACTTGAGCACAGAAGTTGGAGCGCTTGAAGTTTGACTAATGATTCCAGAAAAGTGGGAGGAGATTCTTGGAGCCGTGTCAATCTGTGTGACCTACTTAAGTCGTCTGGAGCAGGTCAGGGAGCTAAATAATGGCCAAGTTATTCCCCGTTTGAGAATAGAAACGCTAGTGGAGTGAGGAGCTACCATCGTTATTTAATGATTACTCGTGATTGGAGCAACGCAGTGACATGAGGTTTCCATCCATGTGAATGTTTAGCCGGGAGGCTAATTATCAAGCCATTAAAAATTGAAATCGAGGCATATTTAATGGAATGCGCAAGGACACAGTATATTTGGTGTTAGCGGCGAGATCTGACTAGGTCGCCGGGGGTTTTTAGGTGACGCGGCGTGCCCATGCCTTGGCAAAGGCAATTAATATTAATTAATTGGCCGATCGACCCTCGAGCACGCATACAGATATGTGACCAGCGACGAAAAAGGAACCATATGAGCATTATTTCGAGACCAGAATCATCCTGGGAGAGAAGATGACACTGCGGGGGAATTCGCGGTCTACTTTTTCTCTTGAAACGAATATAAGGCATGGACCCATGACAGAAGAGGTCAGTTGTACCAGACTCTAGCGCGGAACGTATGCTGCCCGGGTCCAGGAAAAGAACGCGCGCACAAAGATTTGAACATTTTTAGTATTATTAAGTGTATTAGCCGTGCAGTATAAGTATGTACGAGTTAGGAAAGCATCATAAAGAAGTCAGTCGTCAGCAGTCGTCAGTTGTCGTCAGATGTAATCAGTAACCTTTATTAGGCGAAGTGCGCGTTACCGAAGTCGAGAAGGGATGCTCGGACTTCAGCATGAAGAGCCGTGCAGTGAAACATTTATTAATCACATTTATTAAGGACAGTCGTGCCATTTTTGTATAGTCGGGAGTACGAGCGATTGTTATTATGCACATAGGGAAAGTACCGTGTGATAGACAAGCCAGAACATTTGGGAGTAATAATCTGTACAAGTACAATGTACAATGGTTGAGCGCAGTATGTAAAATATTGATTAGACAGATCTTAGGCTGTCGGACTGCGCAGAAATAAACTTTATTATGTGAGTGGTGGAATTTCATAGAACACCAATATAATTAACGCTCAGGAAAAGTGCCGTGTGTCTTGTGAGGCCAAAGTTATATAAAATGTGTGTTATCAGTGTAAGAATGTCTTGCTAATTATGCAAATGGCAGGCATTAATGGAAGGAATGAGTGGTTGCAGCCACCCGGATAGCCGATGTAAGTACCCAAAAACCATGATTTTATAGCAGTTATAGTCCACTGTATGTTTTGTGATTTCAAAATTATAAAAGATGCCAGTAAGAGTCAATATTAGGAGGTAGAGCCTCAAATTATTATTTGTTGTGTTGATTTTAGTAAAGTTGAGATGTCTTTTGTACATCATTGAGTGGATAAATCGTTACCACTATTGTAAATGGCAGTTCAGTTATATAAACTTAACGTAACGAACACGGATGTTCGGTTATTAAAATGGTTACGTTGTGTCGGGTTATTGTAATTCATGTCAGTTATAATAATAATAATAATAATAATAATAATAAAAGGATTAAATGAATACATCAGGGAAATATGTTGTAAGCAAAATATATATGCTAATTGGAATATTTATCTACCCAAGCAGTAATATGATACATGAAGGGCTAGGAAAAGCAATTTAATATCAGAGAATATTGTAATAAGGGGTAATTATGCAAGAATTTAGGGAATGGAATAGTTTAATAGTGAATTGAATTTGCAGGTTGTGAATAAGCTTGTAGAGTAATAGATAGATTTATCTTACTAATTATAGGACGAGATCATAGCCTAATGGTCAGGGAGCCAGGTAGTCTATCGACGTGTGAAATCTCGTGTAGCCTAGGGCGTACAGAGATATTTATTATTTGCCAGAGTGTATTTAGTGATGTACCTTAACTCTGAGAATGGATATGGAATGTTCCGGGTTCGAATCCTGTGGTATATGAGAGGATAACAATGGAAACCTCTGCACGATACCTGATCGACCGAGAACTTGTTATTGAAATGATTCAGCTCTTGAGAAGCGAATCTAATTGGCGGCAGCATGTGCCTGACCGTAGCAGTTATTAAGATGCCGGCTAGCCAGTTCGACCAGTGTTTGATGAATCTCGTTCCTTCATATAATGAAATGGCCCTGTTGAGGCCAGTTATTAATCTCCTAAGGTTAGGAATAAATATTTAAACACGTCCATCACCGTCTTGCACACCATTCAGTTTAAATCATATGGGATATGTGGGTCAGTGAGACTGCACTATTGTATTTAGAAATCTGGTTACTACTTGGAGATAAAAGCCAGGAGTCAGGAGGGACGGCGCACGTGTTGTGACCGCTCGGCTCCGTTCCATTGTATACGAGTCGCTCTGAGGGGCAGAGTGTTAAAACGACCCGTGAAGGTTGACATTTAAAAGGAACAGATTTGGAGACCCTGTTTGTAAGAAAAGAGTCAGTGTTGTATTGTATAATGTAATTGTGTGGTCTGAAACACATTGATAATTAAAGATCATCCTGATGATTTAATATTTAGCAAACTTATGAGTTGTTGGAAGTTACATTTTTTTACTGACAGTCTTACTTAGCACTGGAGCTCGGTACCAGATGCCATAGGCTATGCCACGCAAGGGTAGCATAAAATATCGTCCGACACAGCGGTAACGGAATTCTGAAGTTGAAATCACAACGGCATACAGTGGAACTGTAGAAAGTGGAACTGTAGAATACTTACATAATTGTGGAGTTGCAAGTTAATTTGATGTGCAACCCATAAATTGACTAATGCATGGTAAAGCATTTTGGTGGGAAGAGAGAAACAAAACACAAAGTTACACATAATGTAAATTAAGAGGTGTTGAAAATAAACAATTAATCTTGTGAAATGAAAGAGGTCACACCAGGTGACATAAGATTATAAGTACAGTTTATGTGTGATTTACATGTGCATCAGCGCACTTGAGTGTGAATTTGATATCAATCTCAGGGTAAATGTATGAATAATCATCTGGATTTAATAGGATAAAGTGTGAATATCAGTGGATTGTGGGAGTAATTTTGCTTTGTTTTGTATGATATTTGTTGGGATTGTGTTTTTTATGTGTTTGAAGCCATGATTTAGAACTGAATTAAAGTCTTTAGAATAGAGTTGTGCTTTATCATTGTAGAGTTGATACCTTTTAGTCTCAGATCAAAATATGCAACTGCTCAGTGGGTGGACGGTACACGCCTGAGAACTGATGCTAGCTGGAGGCAGAAGCATGTTTTCCATGGAGATTACTCACATGGGTACAATAGTCCGTAACAATATATACAGTACTTAATCACATATAACTTATTTCAGGTCATTTTTCACATATTCCAGTAATTGGAATGGCTTTATATTGACCGACTGAAAATTACAATATTCATCCACAAAAAAGTATAAATCGACGGTGATTATGTCAAAAAGTAACAATGTTTATACATAAGTTTCCGAAACAAATACACTTTGTAATAACCATGGAGGTTGAAAAACAAAAGCTGGCCACAAAGTCCCATTACCCCTCTCTTATAACCAGGGCCCGGATAATTTTGTGCTTAACTTTTCAGAAATATGTATTTATTTATGTGCTTAAAAGTGAAAAATATGTGATTAAATTCCCAAAATATGTTCTGAAATTTGTTTCATATTTATGTCCCCCAGTTACTCGAAATATAGTTGATACGTCCAGCTTGCCTCAGTTTCCAAATCCTACAATACTTACTGCAAATATGAGATACGATGTCATGTAGGCCTATGTGCTGTTTTCTGATTTCATTCTATAGAGAAGAAGAAAAGGTCTCTTTGAAAACTTTCATAGCACACTGACAATACCCACAAGTTTCGCATACCACTGTAATTTCAAGTAAAATTTCCTGTCAAGATTAGGAAGAGACGACGGTGCATTCATGAAATAGATAAGCAAATACTGGAATTGCCAAGGGTCGAAAATGTGGGCAGCAGTCACCTAAGGAGTACAACATACCATCAAATATAGGAAATATAAACTTATGATAAATTCGCCGGAATATGTAGCCTAAGTTATTTATTTATAAAAACGGCAAACATATGTAAATAAATAAAAAATATTTAGTTAAATAAAAAATATTTAAACACATAACTGTCCGGGCCTTAATTATAACCAATAGAAACCCCTAAACCTAGTTAAATAAGTTGTACACCATTTCTAAGAGAGGTTTTCTTGGGGTTTGTTTGGGCAGTTCTTTTTCGACTGTGCTGTGAATCAGCACAGTTACATCAACATGTTGCAGGACTGGTTTGTTCCTCTCTTGGAGGAACACGGAATTAAAGAGATATGTTTGTTCGAGCATGATGGGGCACCTGCCCATTTTGCCATCGCAGTGCGCGAATATCTTAATGAAGTTCTTCCAGAGCGATGGACAGTGCCGAATTTCTGCCTAGGCCTACAAGGCCCCAGCCTAGGGGCTCAGCCAGCCCAGATGCCCCGGTGGCGGAATCTTACCTGCTGTGAGGAGTTAAGTAAAAAGTTTGACTTTCTTACGAAACTACATCGTTTGGAATCTAAAGACATTCGTGAAGGAGCCAGAAACCTTATAACTTTTAATCCGGGGGACTTGGATAGGACTTTGGAAAACGAGTGTCTGCACCTGCAAGCTCATTTGTCGTCGAATGATGAAGTTATGGAGTTATCGTCACTGAAGCTATACACATATCGGAAAAAGGCTTTTTCGACATTTATCCAAACGTAGGAATTGCGCTCCGAATGCTGTTGTGTACACCAGCGTCAAACTGCTCAGCAGAACGGTCGTTTTCAGAGCTAAAGAGAGTAAAGAATTACTTTAGATCTAACATAGGAGAGAACAGGCTCAATTCACTCTCTGTAATGTACATAGAGTCAGAAATAATGCAGTCAATTGACTATGGTGGCGTCATTAATTCTTTGGCACAGAAGTTCGTCGTATGATTCTATAAATTTTATAGAATGACGTAACAACAGTAACATAGACTGTATTATTCTGATGTTTATTTAAGTCATTAAAGTCGATTAAAAATTATATGTTCTGAACTAGTGCATTTAATTTGCTAAATTTCCAAAATAGCTTCGAGATGGTGGGGGGCCCAAATGTCAAGTGCCTAGGAGCCCTGGATCTCTAAGTCCGGGCCTGGCGATGGATAGGTCGTGGTTCTCCTGTGCTGCCGGTTCCACTTAATTACCACGAAGCCCAGACCTTACCACACGTGATAATGCGCTAAGCGAGTTCATAAAGGGTATCGTTTCACAAAACGGATACAATACCACGGATTAACTGAAAGATGCTGTGAGACAAGCTTTCACTAAAGTCACACCAGCAATGCTCCGAAGAATGTCGCACAGGACTTGGCGCCGTATTATCCTTTGCCATGAAAATTATGGTGCACAGACTGTTGTTTAGGACTAGTAATGCCGTATATTCCTAAGAAAACCTCTCTTAGAAATGGTGTACAACTTATTTAACTAGGTTTAGGTGTTTCTATTGGTTATAAGAAGGGGGCAACGGGACTTTGTGGCCACCCTGTACAGTATATGATGACGCGAGTGCTAACCTGCATCATTTGGACTTGATGCACTTGAGAGTTGCTTGTAAGTTAGTCCATTCTGCGGTGTGAAATTCTTGGAGAGCGACTAATCACTTCCTATTAACTGGGTATTCACAAGCAGCAGGATCTTAGGAAATAATGGTACCGGTAGCCTACGTGTCAATGTACCTGTTACACCTTTCTGGCTGAAATGTGACCTGAATTCTAATGGGAAACTGTCCGGTTAACTTCGACATAAACAACATAACAATCGCAAGCTGATAGATCATATGCTTGATTGGGGAGCTCCCATTCATACATCAACTGCTTTCTACTGTAACCGTGTGTGTCAAATCGCTCACTACGATTGCGGCGGGGAACTGCATCGGAGATCGGAGCTTCGATTCCAGGCTCAGACAACGGCTATTCTGATTGTAAAAAATAACTTAACTGAAAGTGGCTATAGAACTGAAATGAGGTATGGGATATTGGGCTAGCAAATGCATCACCAAAATAAAAAATTAGGTTAACAAGTTTATTACTAATGAAACAGATATTAAAATGTGATATGTTAACAAAGGGGAAGAGTTTAGAATAGAAGCCCTTATAAGCAATTACAGTAACTGACTTCGAAGCAACAAGAAATGGTTAAACCATGAAAATTGCAAACTCTAAGATTGCTGGTTGTTGTTTGAGTCTTCAGTCTTTTGACTGGTGTGATGCAGCGCTCCATGGCTCCCTGTCCTGAGCCAATCGTTTCATATCTAAATAGCTACAACACCCTACATCCGAAGCAATCTGTTTAACATATTCTAACCTTGATCTATCCCTACAGTTCTTGTCCTCGATCCTTCCTTCCATAACTAAGCTTGCTATTCCTGGGTGTCTTAGTATGTGCCCTAGCAACCTATCCCTTCTCTTCATTTGCAGTCGCCAGAGACATCTCTCCTCTCCCACTCGTCTTAATACCTCTTCGTTTGTAACCCTATCTACCCATCTGATCTTCATAATTCTCCTGTAACACCACATTTCAAACGCTTCAATTCACCTCTTTCCTGCTGCTCCAACAGTCCAAGTTTCACTTCCATAGAGCGCCACGCTCCAGACAAAGGCTATCAAAAATGACTTTCTAATACCTAAATCTATATTCAATGTCAACAGATTCCTTTTCTGTAGAATTGTTTTCCTTCCCTGAGCCCTAACCTGAAAGAAATATTACATAAGACATTTATCACAAAATAACACGCTTTTATGTACAACAAGTAGTTCCGTAAAGAACTATACAGCCTATTTTCATATATCCTACTTATGTTAATTGCCTGTATCAACATACAAAATTTCAGTTTGATTGCTGTAATAGATTCGTAGATATTGATAACCGTCTAATATTTCGGATGGTCATCATTTTGTATCTTTATACAGGGTGTATCTTAATTATACCGACAAAAAATCAGGAACGCGCTGCGTGTTATGTAAAAGACGATGCCGCAATCGGATTGGCGGAGAAAATTTTTCCCTCCGAGAAAATGAGTTTACTTTGTTACTTCCGGGCGGGCGATTCAAATCTACGAACTCGCCGTATTTGCTGAGCCAGGCAGCAAGCCGCTGGCCACTGCTGTGCTTCAGGCAAGGGAAAGGAGTGTGATAGAAGGAGACAGAGATATACTGGCGGGCATGCGGCAAGCCGAGGTGATCGAAGAAACTTGCGCATTCCCGCCAGCATATCTCTGTCACCTTCTATCACACTCCCTTCCCTTGCTTGAAGCACTGCGGTGGCCAGCGGTGGCCAGCGGCAAAGTTATAAACAATTCAGTGTTCAGTCTTACGATCCCTAGGGAGAGGGTCGTACTGTTCTGCCAGGATTCAGTTTTAAGCGAACCCAGGAGGGTGTCGCGCGGTTTCAAATCAAGTAGCGTCACGCTAATATGTTACAAGTCGAATTTGGACCCGACAAGGGCCATACAAGTATACAACAGTAAGAAGTATTCAGTCATTCGTGAACCGAGGACGGTTACGCTGTTTCAACAGACGCTCGAAGATCCAAGTGGGGTCACTACGCTAGTACGATAGTCAAAACTTTGTCCGTGTTTTGGGGAAGTTTGTGATTAGCGTCGGTCAAAGGGACATTAGTTCAAAATAGTGTTACGTTTGGAAAGTAGTAGTAACAGTTCTAAGTCAGATTAGATCTTCATAACATAAAGTGGTTAGAATCCCAATGTTGGTTCCAAGTGATAAACAGTTATTCGTGGGACTAGAGTTGAAGACAACATCGTGTATTACGAAGTCACTAGTTGAGACTAGGCTACGATTCTAGGCAACTTGTAAAAGTAAGGCCAGTAGAGAGAACGCTATAGCAACGACATGGAAATTGTATCGCGCCGACGAAGTGAGTTCTGCGCCGATCAAAACCAGGACAGAGACTTTGTGGATAGAAATTTCCGAGGTGAATAGAGAACCGACGGAGGTAGGAGTTCGGAGACTTTCATTCGTCAGGAGAGGCCTAGGACAGGGGTAGAATTACCATATATCTGCATTTCCCGGACGAGACAAATAAAGAAATTGTAAAACGTGTCAATAGAAGAGACTATAACCACGGGTTTTAGAAAGTGGAAAGAAGCATTATTGTATGCTCGAGTGTTTTTTTTTTGTAAAATAATCTTATAGTGTTAATATAAGTGTATAATCATATTTTGATGGGTACCAATACCCTAAATAATAGAAAGCTAAGTGAAATGAAAATGTGTATTGAAGATATAAGTTGTAAAGTGAATATGATTGTGAGAGGTTGAAAATGTGTTACGGGTTAACGACGGGAGGTTAATTTACCATAATGGTGGACCAAAGGTGGAGAAGACCACCGAATTATGTAAGTACTTACTATTTGTCATTATAAATTTTGGTGGAGGGTCGTGCATCCATAATAATTATGCAGGGAAATTATGAATGTGTGTTACATATTCCAGAATATAATAACAATGAGTTGAATAGAGTCTTTGCAGGACATAAAGTGAAGTTGAACTTGAATTGTACAAGATGGAAAAGCCCAGTTATTGCTGAAAGGGTAGGATCATTTGATGAGTAAATAATAATCAATAATTAAATATAATATGCCAAATGAAATTCATTTATATGAAGGATTGCTGGAAGGAAATTAACAGGCTTTCACGGAAGGTTTTAAGAGAAATATAGTTTGATGTCACTGACATTAGCGATGAATAAAGTAGAGTCGAGTGATTTTGCTACGAATAAAATAAGGGAGGATCATTACTGAGTGAAGTTGCAGCGGCATGTCTTATTGCGAGTCAAATCGCCGGTCTTAGGACTATAGGGGAGCAATAGTTGTTGTATATGCGTTCATGTGTTAAACACTTCCAAACAGGCTGTCAATTAATATGTCACTGTACAATGTTCTTTCATTAATAAAGCGAAAACGAATGATTTTGGGACATATGTGTATATTAACATTTTCTTGTTTTGGTGTAAGGAACCAATCCCCAAAGTTTGTAAAAGTAATTCTGAAACACCGTGTATAGTCTACAATGTTTAGATTCCATAAGTTTGTAAAAATTAATAATAATACTTTTATTGCAGCTAAACAACCATAATTATAATACATTTGTATACACTATGGTTGCGCACCTGCGCCGTAGATAGCATAGTCTTTTATGGACCTTATTCATTTGCTGCATTTTTCTATATGGTAGCGTTCACATGTGAGTCCGCATAGTTGACATACAGATGTGTCATCCGGATCATGGTATGCTTTATTTGTACAAATCAAATGGTGAAAACCATGAACTGCCAGGAGTGTGAACCTGTGCCTCATCCCAAAGCTAGCTGATGTCCACGCCCGGTCAACCATGGCCCCCGTTCCATACAATTCCAGTGGGATTTCTTCTCTTTTCCTTCTGAGTGTCGTTAATAGGTTTTACGAAACTCTTGTGCTAGGTAAAATTAGAAGCATTCGTAAGTCTTCAATTAGGAATGTTTCTCGCGCGAGGAAGTAGACTAGCCTTGAGTTGGTCATCTAGGAAACTCCAATGGTTTTTTTAAATGTATAATATTTTAACACTTTCAAGTGATGATAGATTCTTTTCAGTGAGGAAAGGCCATAATGATTTCTATTCCGTATGTCAATATTGGCATTATTTTATTTTTAAATAATGCCATTGCTGTCTCGAGGTTGAGTGTTCTTATATATCTTATTTCGTGCATCGCCCGAACCACTGGTGTGATTTTTTCTGTCACAAGTTTTGTAAAGCATTTTGCACTTGTTTGTAGAGTGATGTCCAGGTATTTGAATTCTGTTACTATTTTTATTCTTTTTTTTTCTGTATGAAAATTTCTGTTCCGGTTGGTACCTTTCCTCCTTGTCGAAACACCATCATTTGTGTCTTAGATGTGTTGATGTCAAAATTATATTCATTGCACCATTCCTCCATGTCTTTTAGAATTTTTTGTAACTTTATGATGTTCTTTGATCCGATCACAATGTCATCACCATACGCATATGATACAATATCTGTCTTTTGAGTTATTCTCTTTATGTCTTCCGCTGCGAGGATGAAGAGCAAAGGGCTGATTGGGTCACCCTGTAGTACTCCATTCGTCTGAATTATTGGATCAGAGAGTGATATATTATCCGGGATTCTTATGTTGTTCCAATGTAGTATCGTATGTATAATAATTCATGTCCATACGTTATCTCTATCTAGAGCTTTTTCCAAGCTTCAGTTTCAAAAGATCACGGTTTATGAGATCAAATGCTTTTGTGAAGTCTATAAATACTGCATAATATTTTTATTTTCTTTCCATGACTTGCAAAATGTTATTTAATAATAGTTTTATTGCAGTAAGAGTTGATCATCCTTTCCTGAATCCAAATTATGTTTCTGGTAGTTGTACATCTATTTCTTCTTTGATTCTTTCTGTCATTAATTTAGTCAATATCTAGAACGGTATATTCTCCAGCGTAATGCCTCTGTACATATATGTATCATATGGGTCGCCTTTGCTTTTATATAGAACTTTTATGGTAGACTGTCTCCATCTCTCTGGTATTGATGCCGTCCCGATGCATTTATTATATAATTTCGTCCATACTGGTAATAGGAGGAGTCTTTTATGTATTCACCGAAAATGTTGTCTGGCCCAGCAGCTTTGCTTTTCTTTATGCTTGCGATTGTGTGTTGAACTTCTTTTGTTGTTAGTGGAGTCCATTCCAATGTCGTTGTTTGGTCGGTTCCTTTTGTGTTTTCTGGTATGTTTGTTATTCCTGCCCTGTTGAGTAGATCGTTAAAGTGTGTCGTCCATTCTTGTATGTCTGTGCCTGTTTCCTAGGGCGTAGTGCGATGTATGGGTTATTCTTGGCCTCTTCCAAGATTCTTTTTCCTTCCGCTTTCCAGAATTTCCTTTTCTTCTCACTTATCAATGTCTTGTAGTCACTTATTTTCTTGATATATTCTTGAAGGTAAATAAGATTCTCGCAATTCATCCTTAGCTGGTGTAAGGCTCCCAATACGTCCTTTTCAGATAGGTAGCATTCCTGGTCGAACCATTGTTTTGACTTTCGATCTTTCCTAGGTTTTATGGCTTGTATTAGGAGTTCTTCAAGGGCTTGTACTGCTTCATCTAGTCTTGAATCATCTGTTAGTGTTTCTATTTTCTTTATAATGTCGGGTCTACCTTCCATTTTCCCACAGTCTATCTTCCTTGATAAGAGCTGTTTACTTTGCCTCTTTGTTGCACACCAGTCTCCCTGTATTAGCCTACTATTTTCAATGGAATATGTTTTCTTATAGGTGTATGATTTGCTGTCCATAGAGGAACAATTTTTCCTTTTATGTGACCTCATTTAAGCGCAACGTCTATCGCACTTCTCCCATTATGGCACATATGTAGGTATTTTGTGGTTATTCAGTAGGTGTATGCCATCTTCCTGCATTTTTAGGTAGATTTCATTAGAAAGCTAACCATTGCAATGGGTCCCATGTTTCGACTTCCGGAAAATTTCGACATATCTTCGCGTTTCACATCCCCCAGACCCCAAAACCACCGTCAGTTCAAAAGTTTATATATAATTTATGTATGTATTGAGACCGTTAGTCGAGTCAACAACCACAATGACTTTTCTAACATCCCATAAGTCGAATAAAATTACCGTGAGGATCAGGTGAACTTCCTAATAGGCTGAGCGGCACGAGACACTGTAGTCCACGGGGATCGTGGTACATGGTGACGATGGTCATAGACTGCCTAAGGAAAGGTTCACCTTAAAAACTAGACTGAGAAATTAAACATCCAGACTTAAGTAAAACACCGTGAAAATTTATTAAAATTCACAAGCCCCTAGCCTAGTTCGGAGGGTTATGATCGGCTAGTCCGCAAACTAATAAACAAAAGAAAATAAAGAGCAGGTCCCTACCTGAGAAGTTACTGAAACCCTCGCGAAAGATCTAACTCACAATAATAAAGCAACAACAGCAACACTAGGAAAATGGTACGACGCAAGTCCCTAGTTCAAGTTACAAGATTAAGCTAATATCAGAATTTACATTTAACAGGGTAGCAAAACAAATCTAAGTTAGGATGATACCATTTCCACATTTACATTTAACGGTAATCATCTAGCTAAGTCCTAACAGTTAATAACAAAATTTACGGCGATGACGTCCGTAACAGAAAACAATTACAACAAATCTAAGTGTACAGCCATGAAAAACATTTAATTATTCTTAATAACTACGTGCTATCAGCACACAATAAGGTAACATGTAGGATTTACACACTTGTACATCATAAATAAGTAATGAAATAGACACAAATTTGTATTAAATTCCTGCCTACACCTTGGTTTACTCTTTGTAAGCCATAGTCATCTAATGTGTGTAATTACGGTGACGAATGCGTAGTTGAGACCACGTCTGACATCGCATGGCCTGAGCTCCACAAGCTACGAACTCTAGGTTCGCGCATGCTTCAGGTCGCTACAAAAGTGTCAACTGTCCTAGTCATTTCCACACAAGGAAATTACCTTCAACTGCACGGCTATGTCAACAGTTCCAAAATGCAACAGAACAAAGTTAGATAGAAAGAATTCATTAGTTAGCTTTTGTTTTACCAAAATTATGCGTTTTATTATTAAGATGTCGGTTTACGTTTATCGTTGGTTTATGGCGAATAATACTGACAATAGCTCGGGCACGGAGTGTCTACACTGAGATCATTCTCCACCAAAAAGCCTCGACTCAACAGTCGGAATAAGATCAACGAGCAATAACAACTCAGACACACAATAACACGGGTTACCAGCGGCGCAAAGCTCGCATTCAATAACTCTGGGATAGGCCTGTCCACAACAGTTACCTTCCAATAACATCTAGTCAACGGGAACCCTCCCGGACAAGGTAATCACAAGTACCTTCATACAATAAATTCCTGCATTTAACAGGGTCGCCTGCAACTCACTATAGAAAACCTGACCTAATTGTACACGTCAAGACGGTACACGCAAGAAGTGCGCTCAACTAACAAAAAGCAGTCTATAAAACATGTGATCTGAGACAGGGTTGAAAACTGGGTTACATAAGCTAAGTAGCAATGAAAGAAAGAGCGAATACAATTGCATTCTGTCTCTTGTCAAAGTAGTCCTGTCTCACAAACAAATGAAGCGTGCTCTCAAGGGCACTGGATTACAAAACCAGTTTATGTCACCAGCAGACTACCACATTCCTGCGTTCGGTCGACACAAAACACACATTATTCAAGGCCAGCGATTTAATCAAAATAAAACTATACATCTGGCCTGTTCATAAAAAAACGTTACCATAGGTTATGAACCTCTAAAGAATCCGTGTATAAAAACACGCAATAAATCTGAATAGAATAATATAATTCCGTCTTTCTACCTAAGACGTCTAAATGATAGTAATCTTACAATTACTGGAGCTCTTTGCTCTCAAAATACAATTCAGTAGTTGCTAGTACAACATCAAATAAAAACGTGTCTTACATGACACAAGCAAAATGATAATTGTGGCGCAGATTCACACAAGGATCTGCTTAATGATACGTTGGGAACTGAGTTCGATGCTAGGCAACGAAACATTCCTTCTAATCGTTAGGTTCAAACTCGACCAAGAATAGCTTCTGAGCTTATTCAAAATGAAAATATAATGCATTTACAAAACTGGCAATTACAGTCGATTGCCTAACTGATACGACTGTTCTAACGAAAGTCAGGGGTGTATCAAAGCTGGCTGCAAAGAATGCAGTTAAAGAAATAACCATGACACCTGATTGTCATAACTAAAGTCAGCAAAGACTTGAAAAATCACCCCAAATAGGGTTGGACAAAATAGCCTCGAATGACTGCGGTCACATCTAGCAAAAGATAGGCTTTGACGTTCTACGACGTTCATCAAGCTGCACCAGGGTTAACCAAAATGTCAGACCCAAGGGTGTCTCACTATACTGAAATAAATGACATTAAATTAAACTAGACACAATCCCAACCTAGAAAAATGGCTGACACAGAGTGCGGTTGATTCACAAACTACATTAAATCTAATATACCACCAGAACTAGAACAAGAGAAGGGATGTCCAAAAACTCACGACATGGAGAAGCTATCACTCAGCCCTCTATTCAATAACCAGGGTTGTACAAATTCATCTCTGGATCTCTGGAACGGTATTATCCTCACCAGGATTCCCATCTGGACTCCTCCAAAGACCAGGGTTCGATTCGTCCCTGTCGACAACTCCGTGAATATGCTGGATATGCCTGGAAATGGCATCTTGGATTCCTTCCTTCTCGTCCTCGGTTCTGCAAGCTCCACCATCATGCTAGTTCTCGTAGAAACATCACCCTCATACCAGGATGGTATTAGCACATGATGACTGATTCAAGCATGGTGTGGAATAGTCTGATCACGTTGACGGTGAAATAAATTATGAAATTCATTCTTTCACTTTCCAAAAATATAATGTTCGTCGTAAATGTTGTAGGCTTTGATTGTAATTGATAACACAGCCTTAATTTCGTGGATGTGAATATATATGTGAGCTAGCACTGCTCTATGATTCTGCACGTGCTAATGACGCTACTTTTCTATCATGCAGCATCGGTAAAATGTACGTCGTTTTGGAAATAAAAACTTCACTCTGGCAATCCAAATATGTTACACTATCATAATCACACTTATTTGAAGTAGTTGCTACACGTTTACCTGTATATTTTCCACAAGGCATTTGGCCCTCCACAAACACGTGGGTACTAAAATGTGGTGTTCCGGTAAAATTATATAATTCACTAATACTTGCCAATAATTATCTTCAATATGTTTCTGTGACTCACTGTGCACAAATACCAGTATTTTACAATATGCCAGTGCACGATGGCACCTGATAACCAATTCAACGCTAACAAGCGGATATTCTTCTATGTCTTACAGGACAAATACGATTACACGCCTATACTGGGTGGATTTTCCAGACGTAGTGCAAGGCACTGGGTGTCTCAAGGAAGTAGGTCGTCAAACCGAAGTCGTTGAGCGACTACTTACGTTCCTATTTGCGTATCTGCAAGGGTATTACCTTACCTTAAGCTAAAATAACATTCTCAAAAATGTTTTAATAATGCAGCATGACGAAATGGAATATTCTGAGTCTTGAGAAAGAATAAAATTAATTAATAAGATCTCAGATAAATAATTAGCAGTTTTCACCAAAGTCAAAAGTGCGATTCAACGCTACTTCAAAGAGTATCGCGTGAGCTCTCAGCTCCACGTGGCTTCCTGGGTGTGTTCAAAGGTACAACATCCCATCATAAATGTTCTGTCATAAGAGATATCACATGAACCATAGCTCAGCGGGTTCATCATATATATATATGTATATATGTATATCAGTTTCTTGTGGACACGATAACTGCCGTAATTTTGCCCCAATCAGTTTGAATTTTTTACATAATACGTATCCCATTAAAATCTCGATCGAGTTCGTTAATCGGCAATATCGGTCGAAGGGGGTGAAAATGGGGGGCTTTTTTTTTTTCGAAAAAGTGAAATATCGCTATAACTCTCTTATTATTTAAAATATCGAATCCATTCAAAGCTCATAGTATGTGCCGGATAAGTGCCAAAAATTTATGTCAAATAAGTTTTTTGATAGCACCAACCATTGACCAAAGGGGTGGAAAAAAGTGGGTTTTTCGGGAAACATTAATCATATCTCTCTTAATAGGCACAATATCAAAACCGTACAAAATGGAAAACATTCCCCTAATAATTACCTAAAACTTTTGTCTGTTTTTTTTGATATGACACACCATTACGCCAAGGGATTAGATAACTGATTTCGGAATTAAAGAAAATGTCAAGTGCCATCAGAAGTTACCATGACAACGCTTCTAAATTGATGAGGGATGAGCTATCAGAGGTTGCCACGACAACGCCATTGACGAGATCACATTCATTTTTAGCCTACTTTTCACACTTTGCAAAAATGAGGAAAAAGTAGACTTATGAGATCGATCCGGGAAAATGTCTGTCTGTCCTTCTCTCTGTCTGTCTGTCTGTCTGTCCTTCTGTATGTCTGGCTGTGTGTGTGTCCCCCCCTATCAACTCCTAAACGGCTGCAGCAATCGAAACCAAATTTAGTATGAGTAAAGATGTATACCGGAATATCTCAGGCCCATATTTGAAAAAGATGTCAGTGCTACCAACTGCTAAAAAAACGCACTAGAAATGTGAGCTCCATGTTGGATATCTTGGAAGGAATACATGGGAGCTATTCCAAAATTGGCACACATGTAGATAATACTATTTCAGTTTAATTTCCAGGAGGCCATATATGACAGTGTTGCCAAAATAATTGTATGCCTTCTGATAGGTCCAATTTTTAAATGCATATAACTTCTACACTATCAATTGGGGTTCAACCAAATTTTGTATGTAATATGTATACATAAACAGATATGACTGAGTGTATTCTTAAGAGCCACCAGGGCTGCCAACTGTTAATAATTGCTCTCTCTATTTTTTATCCAAATACCAATATATCAGAAAGTATGCAAGCCGACAGCTTTAAACTATGCACAGGTATATTACCTGACATTTTACATTAATTTGGAGTAACTTATATACGTCAGTTCTACCAACATGATTCTAAGCCTGCTGATATGACTAATTTTTAAATACATGTAACTTCTATACTATCAGTTGGATTTCAACCAAATTTCGTATGTGCTATGTGTAACATAACAGATATGACTATAAGTATTCTTAAGAGCAATCAGGGCTGCCAACTGTTAATAAATGGTGTCTATATTTTTTACCCTTATATCAATATAACAGAAAGTAAGCAAGGCAACAGCTCTATACTTTGCACACGTATAGCAGCTAACATTCTAGATTAATTTGGAGTAATTAATATAAGTCAGTGCTGCCAGCATGATTCTATGCCTGATGATAGCTCCAATTTTAAAATACATGTAACTTCTATACCAACAAATGGATTTCATCCAAAATTGGCACAAAAATATATCATAATATTTCAGATTATTTCTGACCAGCACTCGCATGACATTGTTGCCAACATGCTTTTACGTGTACTAATCGATCCAATGTCTAACTCCATGTAACGTCCTTTGGACTTCAACCACATTTTGTATTCTGTACCTTAAGAGATGGAATTAAGAATATATTCAGTCACCAGGGCTGCCAACTGTATTGCTCTATTAGGCTACATTATGCCTAGTATACAGTATTTCGAACTAATTAAGACATTTCGATATTACCAACTTAATTTCCTCATTATTCTAGATAGGTTCATATACTGTAGATTAATCTATGGCATGAATCTTAATTTTAAGAAAAGTAGGCTCTTTAGTTCGTCACGGAACTTCTTGTTCCATCTGACTATGAGGGAAGCGGCTAACTGGTAGCATGCTGAACTTCTATGCCCAAGGTCGCTGGTTCAAAGCCGGCCAAAGTCGCCGGATTTTCTAAGAGCGCTAAAAACCCCTCAGTATGCATTCCTTCGGAGGGGAAGTTACAACGTTCGTTGCAAGTTGCTGGTTGCGGTGGCATCTAGCAGCCAAGTTCACAGCTAGGTGTCGTTGACGGTAGTATTTGGTACAAAATTAGGTACTACTACTTAAAATTGACCGTCTGCAGACCTTACCTGAATTACAGACTAATACAGTCATCACAATTAACACCGTTTATCAGACAGATTCTACACACACCCAATGTACACGGGGTTACATGACCACGGTGTCGCAGCCCCTAAACTGAGGAACCCACCAACATCTATGCGGGAGATAAAATTTTGCGTGAAGATGTAACATACTGTTAGATAGTTACACATTAGTTCCAAACCTTGCATAAGGACAGTGTGATCACAAGTATAATAAAAATGAACCCCAAATGACAAGAAGGTTACCATCCCCATAAGACAATAAAATGTTAAAAATATGCATAGAAAGACGAAAAAAAAGTAAATTAACCGCCAATTTTAAATTACTTTATCACAATAAATGAGTTCTGATCCTCTTACGAAAACCTGCTTATTTTGCCTATTATAGCCTATCCCCTAGTTTGCCCGGTGAAATCTACCTCCGCCTTCCGGCGTGCCGAGAGGATTTTTTTTTTCATTACTAAAGTTGTTTTATAGTTTTGTGCATCCAGCCTACAATTTAAGTCTCCGGCTAGGATTAGAGGGATGTCGTGCCTACTCAATGAGATTAGTTGCCCTACTTCATCTATTATCTCCATGGCCGTTGTATGCGGTTGAAAGTAACAGGTAATATTATTGTGATGTATTGTGTTTCAATTAGCAGAGAGTGATCAAATTTAATTTCCGAGATTATTGATGTCAACCATGGTGACCGGGTCTGGTAATGGAATGAATGAAGCCCCCATCTAGCGGCGAGGACATGAAGTGTGCTGGCTGCCGAAACCTGTCGCACTCCCCTGGGACTGGATCATAAAACACACTTAATATCTTTAAAAAGTAAGTTACCCAACCATGGCTATGAGGCTGATTACTGTTGACATGATTCAGGCCATAGTTTTAGCGGGTTTAACATTATGACCGCAAGGCTATGGGTAAAGTCCTGCGGGGATGCAGATATCCTCGGATAAACCTGCGGGTATCCGCCATGCAGATATTGTTTCCATAGCTGTGCGGATAGTGGATAAACTGAGGATAATGTTTGGAGTAAATTTGTGGATAGTTTTTGGATTACAATCCGAACTTGTTGATTTCCATTACTAGGACCGGGATGTTACGATGTATATTCTTCCGTTATGCTTTTTCTATAACAAACGTAAGATGATGTTGAAAGCTAATATCATTCCAATTATGTCATTAAGTATAATTAACACGCCAAAAAGAAAAGGGTTGCAATTCTGGCTGTATAACATTCATTTAACACTATGACCTCTGGCACTACAGCCCGTGAAGGGCCTAGGCCTACCAAGCGACCAGCCATTTGGCCTCTAGATATTGGGGTTACGCGTGATCAGCGCATCGGGTCCCCTCGGCCGTTAATCTTGCTTTTCGTGATCCGGGCACTGCCTCACCGTCAGATAGCTACTCAAATGTCCTCACGAGTCTGAGTGCACCCCGTTCCAGCCCTCACGTCAGTTTCTACAATCCCTGTCGGAGCCGGGAATCGAACCCGGGGTCTCCGGGTGAGAGGCAGGCACCCTACCGCAACACCATGGGGCCGGCTTTAATACCTTATGCTTTATCTAATGAAAATATTATTGTAATGCCAGTACATTCGGACAACAAATGTGCGAATGTGGATAAAAGTCGTGTGGATGCAGATAACTCCTGCGGATGCTGCGCGGATGCGTATAACAGTCGTGTGGATGCAGATAGCGTTTTGATTATCCGCGCAAGGCTCGTACTATGGAGCATGGAGGAGAGCTGTGGTTACGGCCGGGGAGGTCCCTCAACTCAGTGAATCCCAGTCCGAGGAAGAGGAAGGGGAAAGAGCAAAAACTCATACTGTGTTATTATCTAGCATAATAGTTGGACTGTATGAGGCTCATGGCCAGTTGTGTGCGGGCATCGCACATCGACAGACGAAAGGGAATAACGTCAACGGACATTACACAAAAATAGGTAAGTCTTTAAGTTACGTGCATTACTTGTAGGAACGAGTTAATACGGGAGACAGCAAAGCGTGGAAAACCACTTTGTACAAGCCACAGTAGAAGGCAACCAGTGTTTCTTGCAAGATTTTTCGGAGAGAGGGGAAATAGGCTTGTTTGTTTGAGTCTTCACTCTTTTGACTGGTTTGATGCAGCCCTCCATGCCTCCCTGTCCTGAGCTATTCGTTTCATCTCTACATAGCTACCACACCCTACATCAGAGGCAATCTGTTTAACATATTCTAACCTTGGTATACCCCTACAGTTCTTGTCCTCGACCCTTCCATAACTAAGCTTGCTATTCCTGGGTGTCTTAGTATGTGTCCTACTAACCTATCTCTTCTCTTCGATAGCAGTCGCCAGAAACAACTCTCCTCTCCCACTCGTCTTAATACCTCTTCGTTTGTAACCCTATCTACCCATCTGATCTTCATCATTCTCCTGTAACACCACATTTCAAATGCTTCAATTCTCCCCTTTTCTGATGCACCAATAGTCCAAGTTTCACTTCCATAGAGCGCCACGCTCCAGACAAATGCTTTCAAAAATGACTTCCTAATACCTAAATCTATATTCGATGTCAACAGATTCCTTTTTTGAAGAAATACTTTCCTTGCCTGAGCCAACCTACTTTTTATATCCTCTTTGCTTCGTCCATCACTGGTTATTCTGCTTCCTAAGTAACAGAAGTCTCCTACTTCCTTCAGCTTTTCACCTGCCAATTTGATCTCCATAGAGGTTTCTGATTTATTTCGGCTGCATTCCAGTATTTTTTTTTACATTTATTAATTTTCATCATGAATTCTTTCCGTAAGGGTTATAGCTGATTAATACCGTAATACGTTATTGTCTCATTTCAGAGATCACCATGTCGTAGAATATGAACTTAAATATTTGATATCTGTCTCGTACGGATAAGAAATTGTTTTGCAATATGCAGTTGTTTTATTGCAGTGGATTTAGAGGCTTTGTGACGTCGTGGCTATGTAGCCACGTGTATTTGAGTGTGTGTAGAAGTTGTCTGATAATCTGTGTCACTGTGATGTCTGTTCTAGTGTAAGCATTTTTTTTCAATTGAGGTAGGATTTGGGTAGGAAGCGGCCGTGGCCGCAATTCAGGTACCTCCCGGCATTTGCATTGATTAGAAGTGGGAAACCACGGAAAACCACTTCCAGGATTGCTGAGGTAGGAAACGAACACATCTCTTGCCAGCTTTACCTCACGAGGCTGAGTGCACAGCGTTTCAGCCCTCAGACCAGAATTAAATTCCTTGGCTGAGCCGGGAATTAAACCCAGGCCTCCACGGTGAAAACACATTGAACCGTATAGGTACTTAACTTGCAAATTTGCGAGATATGGCGTTGTTGTATTAAATGAGCAGATGTTGTACTTAGTACGAAGGTTACTATCCGTCCTTATTTTTGGGTGCAGTACATTTCCCAGCTTGTTCTTTCGTCATTTATTATTATTATTATTATTATTATTATTATTGTCATTATTATTTTGTAGAGATTTGAATCCATTATTTTTCAGTGTGGCTATGCGAATTGTCATTTGTGCCCAATGAATTGGCGGGGTACATGATATAAAATAATATGTAAAATCACTCCTGAAAAAAAAAACAAGAAGTTCCGTGAAGAACTATACAGCCTACTTTTCATGCCAATGATTATTCTAGAGTATATGAACCTATCTAGAATAATGACGAAATTAAGTTGATAATATCGAAATATCTAATTAGTTCAAAATATACCTGATATAATGTAGCCTAATAGAGCACTACAGTTGGCAGCCCTGGCGACTGAATATATTCTTAGTTCAATCTCTTAAGGTACAGAATACAAAATTTGGTTGAAGTCCAATGGACGTTACATGCAGTTAGACACTGGGTCTATTAGCACGCGTAAAAGCATGTTGCCAACAATACCATGCGTGTGCTGGTCAGAAATAATGTGAAATATTATGATATCTTGTTGTGCCAATTTTGGATGAAATCCATTTGTTAGTATAGAAGTTACATGTATTTTAAAATTGGACATATCAGCAGGCATAGAATCATGTTGGCAGCACTGCCTTGTATTAATTACTCCAAATTAATCTAGAATGTCAGGTGCTATACGTGTGCAAAGTATAGAGCTGTTGGCTTGCATACTTTCTGGTATATTGATATTAGTGTAAAATAAATACAGACAGCATTTATTAACAGTTGGCAGCCCTGATTGCTCTTAACAATTTATAGTCATATCTGTTATGGTACACATAGCACATACGAAATTTGGTTGAAATCCAACTGATAGTATAGAAGTTACATGTTTTTAAAAATTGGTCGTATCAGCAGGCTTATAATCATGTTGGTAGAACTGACGTATATAAGTTACTCGAAATGAATCTAAAATGTCAGAATATACGTGTGCATAGTTTAAAGCTGTTGGCTTGCATACTTTCTGATATATTGGTATTTGGATAAAAAATAAAGAGAGCAATTATTAACAGTTGGCAGCCCTGGGGGCTCTTAAGAATACACTCAGTCATATCTGTTTATGTACAGATATTACATACGAAATTTGGTTGAAATCTAATTGATAGTGTAGAGGTTATATGCATTTAAACATTGGACCTATCAGAAGGCTTAACATTATTTTGGCAACACTGTCATGGTTGGCCTCCTGGAAATTAAACTGAAATAGTATTATCTACATGTGTGCCAATTTTGGAATAGCTCCCATGCATACCTTGCAAGATATCCAAAATGGAGCTCAAATTTCTAGTGCGTTTTTTCAGCAGTTGGTAGCACTGACATCATTTTCAAATATGGACGTGAGATATTCCGGTGCACATCTTTACTCATACTGAATTGCTGCAGCCGTTTAGGAGTTGATAGGGGGGGGGGGCACACACACAGCCAGACAGACCGACAGACAGAAGGATAGACAGACAGACACACATTTTCCCGGATCGATCTCATAGGTCTACTTTTTCCTCATTTTTGCAAAATGTGAAAAGTAGGCTAAAAATACATGTATTAGTTAATTATCACTATTAAATGCACGTGAGTCGTTTAATATGGTTTGGACATGTGCTGAGGACAGGGGCTGACACTATAGCAAAGACGGGTTACATGTTGGCAGTCGCCGGTAATAGACCAAAAAGGACAACCAAAACTGCGTTGGGCCGAAACCCTTCACAAAGATCTGAAGAGCGTCAATCTCCACCCTGACATGGCCCAGGACAGAACTAAATGGGGACATCGAATCCATGTAGCGGACCCTGCCGCCAGGCAGGACAAACGCTGAAAGAGAAGAAGAAGAATTGGGGCAATTTAGAATTACACGTTTCGACCCTCAAGTGGCCATCAACAGGTCCTGATCACTGTGTTAAAGTTTAAATTTTCACCAATATAAATTCACTACTGTGGTACAATAGTTAGTCGTTAGGTGATTATAATACGATTAGCGGAATTTGCCCCATTTAATTGCGATAATTAACTAATTCATACATTTTTTCCCAAGTGTGTATTTACATATTATATTCATTGGGCACAATCGTGTTGACCGACTGAAAAGCTACCAGTGAAAATATTATTATTCTCTCTTGTACACACAACTATTGTTACAGAAGAATGGAGACGATCACAAACGACATTCTTCTGCAAGTTGATGATCTTCTATTTCTTCTATGTGGAGGGGAGGTTTAAAAACTTTCCATCAGTTGAGCAAGTGTTAAGAATGACAGATTTCTGAACTCATTTTACTGTATTATTGGGAAGTTCCAATACTGGTAGGTTTCTCTTCAGAGATGTTGGTACAACATCTGTTGCTGAGAGCACAAGTGGTACAACAGTCATCTTTTCTTGATGCCACGTCTTTATTTCCTTTGCAAACTCAGTTTGCAGATTTTATCATTATTAGTGTGAGTTAGCCGTGGTCGTTACGGCATGACTGCTGGCAGTCGCTCACATCCGGAGGCGAGAAGGTTCGAATCTCCCCGCCGGCAACCTTGAAGATGGTCTTGTGTGGTTTCCCATATTCCTTCCAGGCAAATGCTGGGGTTGGTCCCTAACTATACGCCACAGCCGCTACCTTCCAACTCCTCGCCCTTATATTCCTCGCCAACGGTACTTGTAGCTCACCCATTGGGTGTCCGCTTCGAAGCAGCTACAAAAACTGGCGAGCCGAACATGTCCTCGGACACTCCCGGCACAATAATAATCCATACGCTAAAAAGAATCATTATTACTGTTATTATGCCCAAGATCGCGGGTTCAAACCCAGTCGAAGTCGTCGGATTGTTTAATGCGTTATAATCCTTCGGTATGCCTTCCTTCGGAGGTGAAGTAAAGCTGGCGGGCCCTTGTCATAGATTTATTGCATGTAAAAGAACCTATCACTGCAATTTGTAGTGTGTCGCTAAATTTGTAGGTTATATGGTTAGAAACGCTCTATCAAGTTCCAACGCTCGCCGCTAGGTGTCAGTGATAGTGGCATCTCTTGTAGCCAAAGTTGGAACTACTTGAAATTGAACTTGTTGGGGAGCCTATGGGCGTTCAATTAAAATACCCTACTGTGGCTATTGACTTTTAACCTTTTCTATTTATGTACATTTCCTTTATGTAAATGTGTCCATATAACTCAATGCCATATATGGCTGTTGGCAAAACGTTCACCCTGAATAGCCTCATTGCTGTCTCAATTGACAATACTTTTTTTTTAGCGTAGGCTTTTAGTGCCTGGAGTGTCCGAGGACATGTTCGGCTCACCAGTTTTGTAGCTGCTTCGAGACGGACACCCAATGGGTGAGCTACACATACCGTCGCGTTTGGAGTGTTGTCTGGGGAGGAAAGTTTGAATGTAAGGACAAGGAGTTGGAAGGTAGCGGCTGTGGCCTATAGTTAAGGATCAACCCCGGCATTTGCCTGGAAGGAAGGTGGGGAACCACAGAAGACCATCTTCAAGGTTGCCGGCGGGGGGATGCGAACATCCTCGCCTTCCGGATGTGAGCGACTGCCAGCAGGCATGCCGTAACGACCACGGCTAACTCACCCACAATACTGTGTAGGGATGTTTGATGTTGATTGCAACTACGATGGCAGATACTCTGTCTCTCATCCTCGATACCTGTAGCGTGATCTCCAGTTATTTGAAATGATTCACAGATATTCTGTTGTAGTTTCATTTGAGGGCCTTGGATACCGTGGTCATTCATCCCCGTGTACTTAGGTGTGGGTAGATTTGTGTGATAACATGTGTTATAAAAAGAATGTAGGCAAGAGTAGATAAAAGAAATTTGGAATGAATTCTATTCAACCGATTCGATGCTAAACCGGAATTGGACGGACCCCAATAACAAGTTTCGCAGAGCTTTAACTAAACTGGCGATCCACGGATTCCATCACAATTTATGCAAAAGAAAATGAATATCATGAATCTTCCGAGGATAGTGTGTGCAAACTTTGTGAAAAACAGTGCCTTCGATGAGTGTTGGAGGAGAAAAACTCCTGAATGGATGACAGCAGTGATCGCCCGTTGTAATTCATACTTGTGATGCACGTTTGTGTGAAATTCACTATTATTATAGTGGTGTCTGTAATAGTGGTTGTACTGTAATTGTAATTCGGGTGAGGATTGAGAAAGGAGGCGGCCGTAGCCTTAAGTTAGGAACCATCCCGGCATTTTCCTGGAGTAGAAGTAGGAAACCACGGGTAACCACTTCTAGATTTGCTGCGGTGGGAATTGAACCCGGTTCTCTGGGGCACCTGTCATGAATGTTAGCTGCTACACCAGGAAGTGGACTTTCAAATATATCATAGATGTGTTTGCCAAATATATTTTAACTCATTCTCACACACAGACAGACTGACAACTTTTGGCCGTGAACTTTGGGTATGTGTAGAATCTGCCTGCTAACCGGTGTTAATTGTGATGACTGTATTAGTGTGTGTTATCTGTTTTCAATTCAAGTGAGGACTGCAGACATAGTATTTTTTCAAGTACAGTAGTTCCTACGTTTGCTTCCAAACGCCACGTCAACAACTACTAGTTCAAAACTTGATTGCCAGATGTCACCGCAGTCGGCTCCTGGCGACGAACGTCGTAACCTAAGGGCGTTTGTCGAATGTTTAACCTATATATAATTTAGCTTCACACAGGTAAAATTAGTGGAAGGTTCTTTAACACAACATAAATCTATGACATGGGACCGCCGGTTTTACTTCCCCTCCGAAGGAAGGCATACTGAGGGATTTTAACGCTCTTAAAAAATCCGACGACTTCGGCCGTGTTTGAACCTGCGATCTTGTCTCTTACGTCTACTTTCATTTTTTGCAAAATCAAAAGTATGCTAATAATCCCCATAAATAGACTAAAAATGTTCTTAAAAAATCATGATGTGATCTTAATATGAGATGAAGAAACTCTTTCCTGAGTGGAGCATAGGTTGGAGTGTTTATTGTAATTATCCTCTTTGAAAAACAGAAGAAGGCCATAATGCGGCCGAAACTGGTACTTAATTAATACATATTAATTTGAAAATATTATTGACTAAGGTGTAATAGATCTATTAAATTCGAGTGTATATTTATTTGCAGTGTATGGAAATATGGTAACGGCGATTATTTTTCTGAAAGATGGCCTGCATGGGTTCCATTCCCGACTCTGTTATGAATATTAATTCTAGAATAAGGTTGGTCAGTTGGCAAATGTGATGAGTGGTAGGTTCGTACCCTTTTCTGTCCATAGTAGAAATGGTTTTCCCTGGTTACCCCAAGTAAGTTCATATCGCTGCTGTCTCTTTCCTAATCTTAATCCTTATTTACAGGCACGCAAACTAGTGCGGTCACTACAATATCACAGGCTACCAGATAGATTCCAGTATTTTGACTGGTTTGATGCAGCACTCCATGCCTCCCTGTCCTTTGAAAATATTTTGTATCTCTACAGAGGTACCACACCTTACATCTGAGACAATCCGTTTGACATATTCTAACTTTGGTCTACCCCTACATTTCTTGCCCTCGACCCTTCCTTCCATAACTAAGTTTGATATGCCTGGGTGTCTTAGTAAGTGTCCTACCAACCTATCTCCTCTCTTCATTAGCAGTCACCAGAAACATCTCTCCTCTTCAACTCGTCTTAATACCTCTTCATATGTTACTCTATCTACCTATCTGATCTTCATCATTCTCCTGTAACACCACATTTCAAAGATGTCTATTATCCTCATTTCTGCTGAGCAATCATTTCAAGTTTCACTTCATAGAGCGGCACGCTCCAGACAAAAGCTTTCAAAAATGACTTCCTAACAGTTAAATCTACATTCGATGTCATTATAGTGAGAATTAAATAAAAAGTGTAATAATATAAATCCGATTTATAATAGAGCCTAACAATGATGCATTAAAACGAAATTATATTTAAATATTAACTATAATATTTGTTGGAGTGTTCGTAGAATAAACATCATTCTGAAATTGTTATCCAACTATACCAATGTAAAAACAAATTCCAACTTTGAGTCTAACTTTGACCCAATTCTTTGAAAATGAAATATACATTTATAAAAACTGATCTATTTGTAAATGATATTAAAATGAACAATCCATCAAAATAAAGGGAAGAGATAGTTTGGTAGTGAACCCTTTATATAAGAGTACCATATATTAATGATTCATTATTTTATTCTGTGCTGATGGAAAACATTGTATGGACATGCTGAAACACTGTCTGGTTTCGCAACGCCAGGTACATGCTAGCGACACCAAGTCGAGAGCTTGGGACCACCGCATTCTTTAGAACAGGAGGCTAAGGTTGATGACGGTGTTTATTGCTGGCCGAAGTACGGGATGAAGTACCGTTAACTTATGGATTCAAAGGACAGGAGCGCTTGGATGACGCTATGATTCAGTGTTGAAATATGTCATTGTCTGCCAACGATTGAGTGATGGCTATTATATTTTGTGAAACAGCAATACTCCACGAATACGCCTTGTGGGAGATTCCAAAGAAAAGAGCGCCGATCAATAAATTCAACCAACGAATGAGAACGAGAGACGCAACACGCGGCGGGAAGTTGGCATCACAGCGTACGGACATCAGATATGGAGAGAATCAATTTGCCGATTAATCTGTGATCGACTTTGTTTCCGATTATCAGAATCCAGCACTTCTCTTTAATACGAGTGTTTTTATGTAATTCGCATGTCTGTAAGCCAACTGTCTTAGAAATTAGCTATGGAAGGTACTCTTCATAATTTGCCCATTTAATATAAATGGTGTGGTTGAAGCCGTTGAGAACATTCCTAATTTGTGTGTCCGAGGGCACTGACGTGTTACTTCTTTTGGCATGTCGGAGGACACTTACGATCTTATAAATATCGCGTCTGTGGACGTTAGAACTTGTAAAATTTTGAGTGTCACAAGACACAAAATTTGTAATTTAAATATTTTTACTTTTAGAATTGAGTTATTTTATGTCAAGTTGGACATCAGTATCATTTGTGTGCGGGGCTAAGATTTATATTTCTACGTGAAATCAGTTATATTTAGATAGCTAGCAGGCTATAGCATTAGGGAAAATCATCGATTGCTGCGGACATTGGTCGAAATCAGTAACTCATTTAAAGCAATTAGCCAGTTAATTTATGCGTGTGGTAAATTTCACTAACTTACACGATTTTATTTCATGCAGCATAAGTCATCATGACGACAGAAGCCATCCCAATTGAAGGAAGGAAGTCATTGGTATCAAGCATCGAGATGTAATTCACGATGGTGTGAATATACCAGTAGGGGATCATGGCGGGTGACGTAAGCTGATGATTGCAGAAAGAATGAGTACAGCAATATGAAATTCTTCATTTTGGTCGTATGGTAAATGGGAACAGTGTATATATTTGTTTTTGTGTGTTTTATTTAGATTATGTGTTAACGTAGTCTAGCGACTCACCATTTAATTCTGGGAGCTCATCGTGACTATGTGTAAATATTTTGTAAATTGTAATTTGATTCAAGTAGACGTGGAGTACATTGTACCGGCCGGTACATGTGTGTTTGCATTTATGTATCATTCAGCATGACCGTGAACTATGGTTTTGACAAGAAGTGGATCGTTATTAACGCAAATTTAACAACATATATTGGGCGAAAGAGAGATTTCATTTTGCTAATTTATAATCAAGCAGGCCATTTGAGATAAAATATGCCATGTTGCAGTTATGAATTTACGGAAAGCCGTCTGCTTTCTGAGTTAGATTTTATATGATCACAGATTTTGAGGATTTGTTAGTGAACACTATTAGCGAGATTTTGATCTGGCGTGATATTATGTGTGGAAATGAGTATTGTCGAGTCCAGGTGTTGTGCTTTGTTTGTGTATTTGTTTCTGCGCTGGAGTTGATCTAGCTCAATCTCTGAATGCTGCAATTATTATATCGGCAGTCGGTTCTCCAAGGTGACGCTGCGCGAATTCGTGGAGTCTTGAAATTCCTGGGAGAATTATTGAGACAATATAAGGTATGTTGTGACACACATGTTTTAGGAGGCGGTTTAGTCTACGTTCTTCGGGTCTTGGAAAGCTGGGAGCTCTTCCGAGGCATATTGGTATTAGATTGACACACCTGTGACATTGACACGTTGAAGTGAGGGGTATTCCACTTAACACGCATGCAGATCAAAGATAATGACTTGAGGTAATTAGTAGGCCAGATAACGATAGACTGTGAGCTTTAGAATATTTAATGAGATAAGCCTGTCAGGTTAGACATTAATTCAGGCTGTTCCAAATCCACGAGTTTGAGTATGAGTTCACGCGAGTACTCAGCAGTGATGCTCGGAGTACGATTGGGGAGGGACTGGGGTTGATGGCCAAAACGTCAATGGGCGAAGGTCATAGTATAAGTCCATGCGCTTCCTGCTTATCTTGGTGTATCCATCGCGGCCGCCCCTACAGCAGAGCTGTATTGCTTGTTGCAGGATTACTCACACAAGGCGGCGAGTACTCAGCTGCTCACGGGCGATCTGCTCGGCTGGAACAGCCTGCATTAATTGATATTTTATTTGGGAGCTATCCACGCTAAATCCGTATTTCAAGTGTTATGTTGATATGAATTCATGTTCTTTTGTGATTTTTGCCTATTGGCATTGTTGGTGTATTTCCTGTAATTTGAATACTCTTGTATGCGTGTGTATTTAAAGTTAAGGTGACGAGTGGTCAGCCAATGTGCTTGTTGTTATAGTCACGATAGTGTTTCCATAGCTTTGTGTATAAGACCTGATTAGCCATTTATCCTTACGTGCCCACGTGCACTTGGTGAACTTCAGTTTGGAAGTTTTGTAATATATATATTATAAGGGTAGGGTAGTCGGTATTAATTGTATTTTTGTCGAGCCAGTTAGACTTAGTAGTTCCCAGGAGCCATGACTTGATACGAAAAATACGGGATTCACCATTTGCTGAGTATATCAAATGGAAGCGAATTGGCGTATAAAATGTACTCATGTTTTTCAGCATTCAACTTCCATCCACGCACACACACAAATGAGGATGATAGACTTGATCCATGTGTATTTTATTTCAGTATACTTTATGCTAAGTGCTTTTGATTGTATTTTGCATTTTTATTGTACGTGAGGGAGTAAATTTATGGGAGGTTTTAATTGTGTTTTGTTTTGAGCAGTTACTAAAGTTGTTCTTATTTATTTCGTTTCATATCTTTTCTAAATTTAGTTACCCCTATGTCACCTTGTTGAAATAGAAGCAAAATACAGTCTATTTTTGACTAGCTACAGAACAAGGACTGATCACGACCCTGAAACAGAGTCTTGTCATATGCTTCTTTCAAGGGCACAGTCGGAAACATACTAGAACACCCAGGAATAGCTAACTTAGTTTTGAAAGGAGGGGTCGAGGATGAGAACTGTAGGGGTAGACCAATGTTAACTAACTAGAGTGCCATATCCACTCCAGGGACGTAGGCGACCTGAATTAGAGCCCTTGGCTTTGTCAAGGGATCACTAACGAGGCGTCCCAAGCCAAAGTTTGCGTGTGGTAGGGTGACCAGTTCCTTTCCACTTCTCCTCCTGCCATAGCATCCGGCAGGTTCCCATTTAACATCACGAAGCAAGGAGACCCCGCACCAGACCATACCAAGACTTTTTAAATTCTGGGCAGAGCCGGGGATCAAACCCGGCACCTCAGGGATGACAGCCAACAATGCTAGACACTGCGCCACGAGGTGGTCATACCAACGTTAGAATAATGTTGAACAGATTGTCTCGGATGTAAGGTGTGGTAGATATGTAGAGATGAAACGCTTAGCTCAGGACGCGGAGGCATGGAAAGCTGCATCTAATCAGTCAAAAGACTGAAGACTCAAATACAACCATCACAATCAATCACACGATACTGTCAGAGGTATTCAAAAGTAATCGTGACTCGTGATCACCGGAATTCGAAACTCGGGTCCCTGGACTTACTGCAGCTGCCCGTCGCGGTCGTAGGGAGTAATTTAACGCGCTAAGCTACGCTGCGGAGTGGGCTGAAAAGAACACGATGTCCAAGCCCATACTGAAAAAAATACCACTAACGACATCCTTTGCACGCCCACCTGTAGAATTATCCCATCAATGACGAATGTGTTTGCTAGTCTGATGTTTTCTTCTTGTTGCAGATTCGTCAGAAACATGGTTCGCCTACTCACCATACTGCTCTGTATAGTCCCTTACTTCGCTGCTGCTCATGAAGACTGCTTCAAATTATTCAACTCTTCAGTAAAAGCCATTGAAAGTACATTTTTTGGTGATAAAAGTCATGGCTATTTCACACAGTTCGTGACGAGAGACAGGGATTATGAACTGACTAACGTGATCAAGTTTCAAGTCATAAGCTCTGTGTTTGAGAGCAACGAGAAAGCAGTATTGTGTGTTGGCATTGTGGACACTACTTCCTATACCAAGAATCTCAAGACTGGAAACGAGAGTGCTAACGCTTGGGCCACCCTCAACACTGATGTTTCCATTCCAGCGGGAGTCGTTGAAGTGGACAGAGAATGCTGGGAGCTGCAGAGGTACAGTTGGAGATTGTTAATTACTACTAAAGAAAGCTTTTCAGTCGGTCAACACAAATTGTGCCCAATTCCATTAGGTGGGAAACAAGTTTTACATACCTTACAAACTAACACGCTTTTATGTTCAAATACCTACTTATTTGAGGACATGTTTCGAACGACAAGTGTTCATCCTCAGATCTTTTTCACTTAGGCTTAATTAGTTTACGATGTTTATGAATTACACTTCAACACAATATCCCTACTTAGTATAAAACAAAGTCCACGATTCTTGGATGTCACGGGTAATCTAGAGAACCACTGGATGGATTTTGATGCAGTTTTGACCATTCTGTAAAGGATTTCTCGAGGAAGGTTTCTGTAGAAAATTTTTTATGATCAAAAGAAGCCAAGCAGTAACGATTTCAATGAAAAAGTCGAAAAGAAAACCTGGCGTCCGTGCGCTTTTTACGCTTACGCTGGGCAAATCGTTAAAAATATCAATATAATAAGAGTTTAAGAATTGTTTAGCATGAAAGGTTCTACAAAAAAAAAAAGTCCGGGAGAGCATATCTCTATCTTCAATACATCGCCCACTATGAGTGTTTATACGTTTTCATTTTTTCCAACAGTCTCCATTCAATTACTGAGGCGACCGTTTACGAGCTAGCTAGGGGGGAACCTATCATCACAGTTACAGCCTAAGCTAGCGGGCGAGCCTATTACCCCCAGAAACAGCCAGCAGCAAGCTGTCGAATCGTGTTGAGTTAAGAATTCAGAGGGGATGGTTGTGTTTGGAGTTTCCCTGGAAGTGCAACTCGGTTTTTCTTCATTTCACCTGTGAACTTTTCGTTCCGCAAAATACACTGTCGAGTTCAGATTGGACGGAAGGGGGATTTGTGTTTCATGCATCTCGCCATTCTTAAATTACGTCTGACAAGAATTCGTTGCACATGCATTGAAACTGCTATTAACACTCGCTCCACTGTTGGGCGACCAAATGTAACAGTTTTATGAAGAGATGTGGAAGAACCACATTAATTCTTTACCTTTATACTGAATAATTGATTTATAAATATTTGCCGGATGCCATCGGTTACAATGCCATGCGAACACCGAAATAAATTACCTGTGCACTTACCAATATGCATATGCTACGTAGACTCTTGAAATTCTCAGGCCGTGGGGAAACTAAGTTTCTCATTTGCGTACAGTGGCGTAGCCAGAGGGGGGGGGGGGGGCAGTGGGGCCGGCCCCCCAAAAATAAATCCATATATATTCTTACGGCTCAAACAAATTAATAACCTACACCGAAAAGAACAGTAGGTGCCTCAGTACTGGGCATACAACCAGGTGATGATGACAAAAGTCTACCAAGAAATTAGGAGATTGCTAATTAGCAAGAGACCTATCTGGAGAGGGCCAGCTTGTCAGCTTTTAATTTCTATTTCCAGGAAATAGCAGTGTTCAAAAGTCCCAGGCTACAATACTGACGCAGCGTGGTTGATTGTCGCCACTGTCGGGATCTACGGTGGTTGTGTGTCTGTGCGAGAGGAGAGATACAGCTTGCAAGGGGTAGTATGGGGAAGAGTCGAGAGTTGTTTGATAGTTGCCCTTTTCTTTCTTCTCTTTGTCACAATAGCGAGTGTTCAGAAGATCGACTGCTTTGTCGTAAAGGAGGCAAAACTGGATACATGTTCGGTAAGTTATGAAAGTTTCTATTGTAGGTGTAGAAAATTTAGGCCCCATTTCATTATAATTATAAGCACAGCACGAGAAAGACGCATTGCTCACTGATAGAATGTAAAGTTATTCGATTTTTTTAAAGGTTCGTATTTATTTATTATTATTTAAAGGGTGTTACAGTTTCCTATGAATAATAATAATAATAATAATAATAATAATAATAATAATAATAATAATAAAGAATGAGGTCCATGGCGACCGTTAGGCTTACCTTTAAACAGCACTGTATAAATTACACTAACAATAATAGACCTAAATGTTTTGCAACCTACCTTCTTTGTTTGATGCCTTTATGAGTGTCCCTTCTTCCTGTTATCCACTCCTGATGGGTTTTGTTTTGGACATATTCATTCAATTGACTAAAAGTATTTCTGGTAAATAAACTATTTAAAAACACCAAGACATAATGCGGTATTAATGTAAAGAACATTCTGAACTGAAACATGTGAATATACCATAATAGTAATATTCTGTTAATTGAAAATCTGAGCATTAGAGACAAATATAGACACTGACACAGCTGTGAGCTGCCTCAAAAAAAGCAACGAAGGGTGGAATTCAGACAGACATGAACAGACTGATGATTTTTGTCCTATGCTAAAAGTGAACCCTAAATTACTTATAATGAGAACAAGTAGTTCCGTGAAGAACTATATAGCCTATTTTCATGTATCTTACTGGCCTTCTTAATTAAAAAATTCTCCCGCCTATGAAAAGGAACGCCATGTTGGATTGTTCTGTATGTAGGCCATAGAGTTATGCACCATTAGATGGAGATTATTGCGTAGGTTCATTCAAACAACCGTCAGTGGTAGCTACGCTCGCTTAAGCGCATCGTTAGGCCATGGGGCCAAGCTCTCTGCTGACTCGGTAGACGCGTAGGTTCAAGCTTCTTGAAATGGTTTTCCATGGTTTCCCATATTCAACACCAGGAAAATGCTGGGACGGTACCTTGTGATAGAACACGGCCGCTTCCTTCCACATCCTTGCCCAGTTTCATTAATCTTCATCCATTCGATCTCTCATCCCGACGCGCAGGTCGCCCACGGGTCTCGACTACAAAATCTCTGCACTCGGCCTCTCAGGAGGTTAAAATTATGTACCACAAGCTGTACCCGGCATGCGTTGCAATGCCAATCAAAGAAAGTGTTGGCGTTGAAATTTTGTTTCTTGAAGTGCTTTTGGATACACAACATGTTTTTCAATTTCCGTTAACTGCCCTATGCTATCGTAAAATGGATTTTCTAATTTAGAATCAATCGTGAGAGCGTGCACAACAACTTTCAAAAGTTTCATCGCACCCGGATGAATGGTATATGAACGTATACGGGATTTTGTTTGAACGATTCGTGCGCTGTCACTCATTTGTTGATTCTACTCGTACGCTACCTGTTGAGAAATGGATTTACTAAGTCGAAACCCTACCCTGGCGTGTACACATTAACTCATCAAGGTTTCATCACAATCGAAGAAGGTTATATGAACGCATAGGGGATTTTGTTGAAACGCTTCGCGCGTCGTCACCCATTTGTTGCATATACTCGTGCGCTACCAATTGTGAAATGGATTTACTAAGTCGAAACCATTCCCTGGCGTGTACACAATAACTCATCAATGTTTCATCGCAATCGGATGAATGGTACAGTATATGCACCTATACGGGGTTTTGTTTAAACGATTCGTGCGCTGTCACTCATCTGTTGAATCTACTCGTGCGCTACCTATTGAGAAATGTATTACTAAGTCGAAGCCCTTCCCTGGCGTGTACACAATAACTCATCAAGGTTTCATCGCAATCGAAGAAGGTTATATGAACCCAATAGGGGATTTTGTTGAAACGCTTCGCGCGTCGTCACCTATTTGTGCATCTACTCTTGCGCTACTTATTGTGAAATGGATTTACTATGTCGAAACCCCTTCCCTGGCGTGTACACAATTACTGATCAATGATTCATCGCAATCGGATGAATAGTATATGAACGCATACCGGATTTTGTTTAAACGATTCGTGCCCCGTCACTCATTTTTTGAATCTACTCGTGCGCTACCTACTGTGAAATGTATTTACTAAGTTAGAAACCGTCACGTAAGTGTCCACAACATCTCACCCAAGTTTCATCGCTATCGGACTAATGGGATATGAAGACATAGGGGACTGTATTGAAACGCTCCGCGTGTCGTCGTTCATTTGTCGAATCTACTCGTGTGCTACCTACTGTGAAATGTATTTACTAAGCCAGAAACCTTCCTTGGAGTGTCCACCATATTTCACCCAAGTTTCACCGCTAACGGCAGAATGGTATATGACCTTATACGGAACTTTGTTGAAACGCTTCGCGCGTCGTCCCTCATTTGTTGAATCTACTTCTGCGCTGCCGATTGTATAGTGGATTTACTAAGCTAGAAACCTTCCATGAAGTGTACACAACATCTCACCCAAGTTTCATAGCTATCGGACGAATGGTATATGAATGCATACGGGACATGGTTGAAACGCTTCGCGTGTCGTCGCTCATTTGTTGATTCTACTCTTGCGCTACTTATTGTAATATGGATGTACACAGCCAGAAACCTTCCCTGGAGTGTACACAACATCTCACCCAAGTTTCATCGCAATCGGATGAATGGTATGTGAACGTATACGGGACGTTGTCGAAACGCTTCGCACGTAGTCACTCATTTGTTGAATCTAAACGTGCGCTTCGTATTGTAAAATGGATTTACTAAGCCAGAAACCTTTCCTGGAGTGTACACAACAATTCACCAAACATTTATCACTGTCAGACGAATAGTATATGACCTTATATGGGACTTTGTTGAAACGCTTCGCGTGTCATCGCTCATTTGTTGAATCTACTGCTGCGCTACCTATTGTAAAATGGATGTACTAAGCCAGAAACCTTCCCTGGAGTGTACACAACATTTCACCCAAGTTTCATCGCTATCGGATGAATGGTATATGACCTTATATGGGACTTTGTTGAAACGCTTCGCGCGTCGTCGCTCATTTGTTGATTCTGCTCGTGCTCTTCCTATTTTTAAAGGGATTTACTAAGCCAGAAACCTTCCCTGGAGTGCACACATCTCAGCCTAGTTTCATTGCTATCGGACGAATGGTATATGAACGCATACGTGACTTTGTTGAAATGCTTCGCGCGTCGTAGCTCATTTGTTGAATCTACTCGTGCGCTGCCTATTGTAAAGTGGATTTACTAAGCCAGACAATTTCCCTGAAGTGTACACAACATTTTACGCAAGTTTCATAGCTATCGGACGAATGGTATATGAATGCATACGGGACTTTGTTGAAACACTTTGCGTGTCGTCGCTCATTTGTTGAATCTACTCGTGCGCTATCTACTGTGAAATGTATTCACTAATTTTGAAACCTTCACGTAAGTGTATACAACATCTCACCCAAGTTTCATTGCTATCGGACGAATGGTATATGAACACATACGGGACTTGTTTGAAACGCTTCGCGCATCGTCACTCATTTGTTGAATCTACGCGTGCGCTACCTATTGTAAAATGGATTTACTAAGTCAGAAACCTTCCTTGGAGTGCACTCAACATCTCAGCCAAGTTTCATCACAATTGGATGAATTGTATATGAACGCATAGGAGACATACACACCCACAGACAAACTATCACGTAACATTGATTTTTATATATATAGATTAGATGAAAATTATTGCGTAGGTTCATTATTCAAACTTTCACTTCTATCGCATGATTAGGACACACAAAATAAAAACTTAATTTTAAAATTTCCCACAGCCGCCATCTTGAAGTTATGTAAACAATAGGGATGTATAGAACTAGCACCGATAGAGCGCACTGCTGTTGTACTGGGTAAGTGCAGGGCGCTATTCATTTGTCTCCTGTATTCTCATGCCGCTAATATGTACGAATTTAAGTTGTTTAAATTGTTATTTTCGTGACTATGCCGAGCTATTGCAGTGTTCCTCTTTGCAAAAATCAGGGAAGACCGTTTTCGTTTCACCAATTTCAACAAAATAAGAAATGAGGAAGAAATGGTTACGTGTTATTAGAAGAAAAAATTTCGGTGGGCAAAATCTGACTTCTACATTCTTGAGACATAGTCAGATTAATGGAAACAGTTCATGACCTTAAAGCAGGGATTCTCAAACTTTAAAAAATATTACCCCCAAGTCCTTTCCCAGGGGTACCGGTACGGGAACGATTGTTATTGAGAAATTGACAAAATTACATAAGAACCAAACGTTGCGATGCATTTTCGAAGTATACAGGTACTAAACCGGTATCAACTTTCTTTGATTATATTTACCTTAAAACTTGACAGTTTCATGTAAGCTATCAACATCAAAAAGTCTATAAGCAAGGGGAGCAAGTGAATATTTAAATCTCTATTTATGATTTAAGTCTTATGGAGATATATTTATCAATATAGGCGTACGATACTCAAGTAATTGTAATCTTTAGGAGAAAGCATGCTGACTCATATTATTTATTTGAATAATAAAGCGTGTTAGAATTTTGTTATTACCGCTGTATTAATTCTTCCTTCCTTACGCTAGTTTTAGCGCCTCTGGTCCATAGCTCATTTTGCCGCTGTTTAACGCTTAAACGTTGAAAATCGTCCATAATATATTAGGAGATATACCAATAGAATTAATTAATATAGTATTGGAATAAAATTAGAGAAGATATAATTTACTTTAGCTTAGAAAACTCGGTCACAATTTATATATTCCTCGCAGCTGACTGGGAGAAACATCAGACGATCGCCTTGCGCTTACCCAGTACTACACGAGCGCTATCTGGCGCGAACTTTTTCCTGCTACATCCCTATTGAACTAAATTAGATGGCAGTAGATTAGAATTTGTATAAACATTTACCGTTTGAAGTTCCACTGCGCTCGGATGGTTAAATAGCGTGAAATATCCATCAAAATGTTTCAAATTCGCGTGGTCGCCATGTTCCGTTTGTACTTAACAGGTTTTATAAAGTCACATAGGCAAACTTGTAGTAGTACCCTTTATCACTGTACAAAATTTCAGGGTGATATCTGTTACCGCTGTGGAGTGAAATATTTTGAATGGCCCGCGTGTTGAATTGGTGAAACGTATCAAAATTTGAAAGGCACGGTCGAGGTTGGACGAGGTAGTAGTATGTGTTTACCGAGGTTCATTGAAATCGTTCCGGTCCTTTAGATTTTATTAGGAGAGAGGGGGGAGGGGTGTAGGAGCAGGGAGGGGGGAAACAAACCCACGCACACACATGAAAATAGGCGAAAATATATGAACTCCTGCAGTAATAGATGTGGACCTGAGGGTCCCCCTCTAAACTAAAATCCTGGCTACGCTACTGCTTGCGTAATATTTGTATTGAGAGGGAAGGTTCGTCTTCTAGTAATTTCTAACCATAGAGGAAGAAACACGGTGCATGAATTTCGATAAAATTTAATTATTAAAAAAATTGTGTGCATTTGTAATTAAAGTGGGGAATGGAGAATGACGACCGAGGCTTTAAGTTAAGGAACTATCCCGGTATTTACCTGCAGTGGAAGTAGCAAACCACGGAAAACCGCATCCCCGATTGTTTTGCCTCTAGAGGGCTCCCCGTTCCAGCCCCAGAATTAAATGTCTTGGCAAAACAGGGATCGAACCCGGAATCTGGGACGATAGCTCAGAATGTAGCCTTAAGATTGGACTTCCCTGTGTTAATACAATTTTTGACAAGCACTGAACATATAATTCTAAAACTCCCTCCATTACGGTGGCTGGCGAAGTGAGTCTATGCTCATTCCAGTTGTTGGCGAAGTATGCTCCCTTGCAAAGGATTGTACCTACAACAGGTGATGGAAATTTCTTATTTAGAGCAGTTTCGTACTGTTTATTTCAAAATGAAGAACGTCATCCTGAGCTGCGTTTGCAAGCAAATTGCAAAAATTGTTCGCTGGCAGGGATAATTATAAGGATTTTATTATTGGCGATCAGTATCATCGTAACCAACATGAGAATGAAAATATCTGAACTTCTTTGTATAAGTGAATATTATTGTTCATTGATTATCTGTTTAGAGTACATAACAATGAGTCTTACCACGCTGTTGATTTTGGCAATCGAAGTATTATTTGCCATTTAATATTTGGCGGCTGCGTTGATGCAGGCCACTATAATGTTATTGAATATGACGTTAATTTGGAGAGAAATGCTACTATAAATAAACCTACTTGACGAAAAAATAACATTAGCCGCAAAAAAGTGGGAAATCGGAGAAAAATACGAAGCCACTTTCAAAATCGAATATAAATATGCCATTTCAGAAACAATTCCAGATATTATGCCGTACAGTGTAGGGTCCTCGACGAAAAAAATGTAAACAGTGTTCTGCACTGTATTTCTGTAACGAGAAATATACACTTGGTTACTTTGACCTTTGCTGTTTTAATGGTAAAATTGATCTGACTAAATATAAAATATTTGACAGGCTGCTACAATTTTTCACTGGAAATGATATCTCAAGGAATTTAAGAGAGAATAATCGGCAGTAAAACAAATGCTATGCCCTACGTTTCATTTGGTGCCAATGTTACTGTTCCACATGCATACGGTCCATATTGTTTTAACATGTATGGAATTACACATCATCGCATTTTTTCGTTACTGTATATTCCAAAATTATAAGCGAACGTTTCTTAGGGCTCCTAAATGCAACCATATCAATCATAAGAAATATGTACGAAAATTGCTTGATTTTGGAAATAATAAGTGCCGTTCAAATTAGGCAGAGAGATCTAACCCTTGGACTTGATTCTATGTTAATTATAAGAAATATGTACGAAAATTGCTTGAATTTGGAAATAATAAGTGCTGTTAGAATTAGGCAGAGAGATCTAACCCTTCGACTTGATTCTATATTAATTATAAGAAATATACATGAAAATGCTTGGATTTGGAAATAAGTGCAGTTAAAATTGGGCAGAGAGGTCTAATACTTCGACTTGATTTAACACCATCCGATAAAAAAATCATTTTCTTTTATGAGGCAACATTTTCCAATTCGCTTGGCATACTTCATCACAATCAATAAAGCACAAGGGGAAACTTGGGAACGTATAGGTCTCAATTTGCCTCATCAAGTTTTCAATCATGGCCAGCCGAATGTACAATGTCGGGAGTGCAATATTTTGACGCCCTTGAAGTTTCAATAGTGCCAAAAAATAATTGTAAAAATAATGTGTATAAGAAAATTCATCAGCAAATATTTTCCTATTGACCATCATGTATTGACGGGTTTCAACTAGTTATTATTATTATTACTAGGGCTCGGATCGATACGCTCGATAAAATCTCCAGATATGCCCGAAAACCATGTGTTTTATGCTCAATAGATATGCTCGATACCCCCATTATATGCTCGATAGATATGCTCGAAAAACCCATTATATGCGGTTAAATATGCAGAATACGCTCAAAAAACACGTTAAAACTATAGAAAGGAAAGTGAAACGAAAAAACCAATAACATACCTTTATATACGAGCTTTATTTTCTAATTGTATATATGATACTCTGCAATATACTCGTATTCAAGTTTTCAAGTATATATAAGAGAAGGTTTCTTATAAAAGTTACAGTTTAAAAGTTCATTTACAAAATTTTCAGAATTAGGCGAGTCAATGAAGTATATCTGCATTGGTCTGTACAACAAGAATATTTTCTATGTTTTCAGTTTTGAATGATTTTCTTAAATCAGTCAATAAAAGTTTCAATGACGAGAACGACCTCACTAGAGGTTAAAAATCTGCGGTTCTATTATTCGCACCAGATAGGCTTTTCAATAATTATTTATGTTTTCGAACCTTCAGGCTGGTCAGTGCCCGAATTCAGGGGAGGGGAATTCGAAGAAAAACAAACTATTGAGACGAAAACCACAAGAATATGCATTTATATGCTTCTATTCTGGAAACCGCGGTTTTATACATTTATATGCTCGATAAATTTCAATTCTGTTCGTCCCAGAGAGGCGAAAATACCACCAAAAGGCTTCTTTTAATGTGTACTATTCAGGAAAAAAATATGCATATATGCTCGAATCCGAGCCCTAATTATTAGTCTACTATTATTAAACCTCACGTTTGAGGGTCAGAGGACCTTACATATCGCCCAGTTCATAGTCTGTGGATTATGGAAAGCGTAAGGACAGCACCAAGACACCTTCAACGGCATTATCCTGATATTAGGGCATATCAATAGCCTACGTCATTGTCCTCACGAGGCTACTGGCGCTCCATTCCATCCCTTATATCAGATCTTAAATATCTGACAAAACCAGAAATAAAAACCCGATGCCTCCTAGATAGGACGTAAGCGTGCAATAACCCTACATGGTGGAGCTTACACTACTGTATATAAGAGTAAAATTATATTAATTCTATTTATATGTCCTGTATTTGTCGAGTAAAGCTTGAACTTCATTCTCAGAAGGAGCACTTTTTAGCTACGCTACAACGGGCCATGAACACAATTTCAATTCCATATATTTACTGCTCGGGTCTAAGTTCCATCTACTTGAGGGGTGAGGTGAATTGGCAGGAGGGAAGATGATGATGATGATAATTGTTGTTTTAAGGGGCCTAACATCGAGGTTATCGGCCCCTAATGAAATGAAATGGCGTGAAATGAAAGGAGGAAGATAAAAACAGCTCACTGTCCTGGATGAAACGAAAATGGTGTCTATAAAACTGACAGTGAGCCCCAACAATTATGCCTTATTTGAATAAAAATAGTAAAAGGGGGTGGTAAAAACAATAAAACAAATAAGGCATTGTAAACAATAAAATAGATGAACGTAATAAAAAACAGAAAAAAGACTTAGCCTGAATTAAAAGTCTTAACTGGCATTAAAACTTGAAAAAGTAACCACTCTCCCTCATGAACCGGATGACGAGGTCTGCTGACGGCCCGTCATCATGGAGAATAAGGGACAGGGTGTTAGGCAGTTTAAGAGTCCATCGCAGATCGGCCAGATCCACACACTCAAAGAGTTCGTAGCAATCCCATGGCCGATCCGGAGTCGACAGAGAACCACAGCTTCCTTCCGAAGAGATCGGAAGGAACATTTCCACACCTTCGTTGTCTCCTTGATGCCCCTCAGTTTGTTGGGTCCCAATGCGACAAGAACGAATGCCGCAACTGAGAGCGCACATCACTAGCAGGCACCTTATATGGGAGCAAGGGCAGTGCGACTGCCTCTCTCGCCGCCTGATCAGCAAGCTCGTTTCCCGCAATACCCATGTGGCTAGGAAGCCACACAAAGGTCACCCCGGTCTCAGCGTTACACGCACTGACGAGCAAGTCGTGCACACGCTGGACCAACGGGTGCTTCGGGAAACACACATCGATCGATTGCAGCGCACTAAGAGAGTCAGTACACACAAGAAAGTGCTGGTGATCGTCTGATAACCTGTACCGCAGAGCCTCTAAGATGGCATAGAGCTCCACTGTGTACACGCCACAGGCCTCGGGAAGTGAAAAGAGAAACCGGCGATCCTCAACCACAAATGTACAGCCTACTTTCTCGGTTACCCTCGAACCGTCCGTGAATAGAAGCCCTGATCCCGGATACCGGCTCACCACGGACTGGAACAGCCTCCGATGAGGAGGGAAGAGAAGGGCCTGTCGACAGCCCACCGTGTTATCTGGAATTCCTCTCTAGTCCGATACTGATAACATAGGGCCGTTGCCTAAACCAGTGTGTTGTGGTAAATGAGTGAGTGCGTAATTAAACAGCTACGGTATTACTCTAACATTCTCGGGTGTAGTGAACGTATTTCTCAGGTCAAAAATAAAGCCGTTTTAAAATTCACCTGAAGCAGGAAGGTTGGTTGATTCCTCAATTTAGATGCTGCGACAACACGGTCATGTAGCCCCGTGTACTTTGGGTGTGTGTAGAATCAGTCTGATAACCGGTGTTAATTGTGATGACTGTATTAGTGTGCATTATCTGTTTTCAATTCAAGTGAGGACTGCAGACATTGATTTTTTTTCAAGTAGTTCCTACTTTTGCCGCCAAACGACACCGTCAACGACTACTAGTTGAGAACTTGATTACCAGATGACACCGCAGTCGGCTCCTGGCGAACAACGTCGGGGCCTAAGAGCGTTTTTCGAATGTTTAACCTATATATAATTTAGTGGTTTTTTAACATGCCATAAATCTATGACATGGGACCGCCGGCTTTACTTCCCCTCCGAAGGATGGCATACTGACGGATTTTTAACGCTCTTAAAAATCCGACGACATTTGCCGGGTTTGAACCCGCGATCTTGGGCATAGAAGCTCAGCATGCTACCAATTACACCACCGAAACCGCTGAAGCAGGAAGGTAAATTAAATGCTGGAGATATAATTATTACATCATTCAGCAATAAGCGGTATGGCTTATGGAGCCTATGGATTAGTCTCAATCCGCCAAAAGGAAAAGGTTCGTTCTGCATTGTGAGCCCGGCAATATATTTGTATAGATGTGATGATGAAGCTAGAGCAAACTCGTTGCATTTAGTGCGTATTAACTGACCGACCAAAGCATTTGGTTTGTTAGTACGCACGAACTAGTAAACCCCGCACGTTCCACATCCCTCTCAAGTACACAGAGCTTGGATTGGAGTAGTTGATTACTAAGAGATCTACTATACATCGACGAGATATCCGTGACTTCGATAGGTGATATCAGAGCACTCTATGGACCATAGCCGGAACCTGACGTATTTCTTTAGATTCAAGAAAATAAATTGAACTTAGCACATAGGTCCTCTTTTAAAACAGCTTCAACTTACATTGCTACAGATGCCATAACAACAATCGAACCGAATCCACAAGCACCGTAATCACCAGGGCTAGGATTTGTTAATATGTATTCATGTATTTCTTTATTACAAAGACATATTTTTACAACTTATCTCTATCGATTATGTTGATCTCTATTCAAATTAAAAAAAAAAAAATTACATATTTGTGACACATTTCTGATACATGCATCAACCCACCGTTGTAGTGAATCTCGGATGCGCTGATTGTATCCCACGAGTATTGCGCAAGTTTTTGCAGCCTTCCATAATACGGGCACTGAGATTCTGTACATCTTGTACTGGGGTTCGATACACAAGAGCTTTCAAATGCCCTCACAAATAAAAGTCCAGTGGGTATAAGTTCGGAGAGCGTTGAGGCCAGGCAATTGGTCCAAGTCTACAATCATAAATGAATGATTTCTAAAGTATGTTGCTGTAACAACATCAAGCAGCCATTTGAATCATGTACGAGTGCTTATAAAAGTAGACCTGAACCTTGAGACGTGCAAGTTTTCATTATTATTATTATTATTAATAATAATAATAGTATTACGTCCCTTTTAACTACTGCGGCTTATAGAGACTCCGAGGTGCCGGAATTTTGCCCCGAAGGGGATCTTTAACGTGCCAGTAAATCAACTGACACGGCTCCTTCGCATTTGCCCACCCTCAAATACCAGCTGACTGCGCCAGGATTCGATCCTGCAACCTTGGGAACAGCAAACGAGATCGTTACCGCTGAACCACACAGCCAGCCACAAATTTTCAAGAAATCCAAGTTTTGAGGAAATGTGAAATGTAAACCTAGAATCATATATAAAGCCTGCTGATAGGACCAATTTTTAAATGCATGTAATTAAAAATGGATTTCAACCAAATTTCGTATGTGCTATGTGTACCATAGCAGATATGACTATACGTATTCCCGAGAGCTTGCAAAGCTGCCAACTGTTAATAAATGCTCTGTTTATTTTTTAAAATTCTATTATCAATATATCAGAACGTAAGCAAGCCATCAGCTCTAAACTTTGCGCACGTATAGTACCAGACATTTTAGAGTAATTTGATGTAACTAATATACGTCAGTGCTGCCAACAAGATTCTAAGCCTGCTGATAGGTTCAATTTTTTTAAATACATGTAACTTCTATACTAACAAATGGATTTCATCTAAAATTGTCACAATAATAGATCATAATATTTCAGATTAATTCTGACCAACACATACATGACATTGTATGCCATCATGATTTTACGCGCACTGCTAGATCCAATGTCTAACTGCAAGTAACATCCATGCTATCAATTGGACTTCAACCAAATTTTGTATGTGCATTCTGTACTTTAAAGGAGGGGACTATGAATATATTAAGTCATCAGGGCTGCCAACTGTAGTGCTCTATTAGGCTTGACTATTCCAGGTATATTTCGAACTAATCAAAAATGTCAGTATAATAACGAAATTAAATAATCATTGGCATGAATCTTAAGAATAGTAGGCTCTTTATTTCCTCACGGAACTGCTTGTTTTAATGTGCTCTGGCAGTCTCTAAATTAATTTTATTGGCCATATTTTTCAAAATATATTCACATATGTACATATTTTGACATATAAATCCTATCCCTGACAATCACTATGTCACAAGCACCTAAGTGAATAACTACGTCTTGGGAAGTTTTGAACCATTAGTTATCTTAGTTCGTGGAAATAGCTATGCTTACGTATAATAGGAGACTGATAGCAACATGTAAGGTCAAGGGAGGATGACCTTTCTTAGGAAGAGAGGCTTTTTTCCGATAAGAAAGAGATAACATGTTTGATGTCAGGGGAAATAAAATGGATTGTGATTTATGCGAATATGACAGGCAATGCAACAGATTGTTCTGAGTGAAGTCTCTTCTCGGAGTAGTGTAGTTTCTCTTCGTATATCTATCCCCTGTTATGCTCGTTTCTACAAGGTCGGGAGCATTGCCTGATGGCATTTTTATATAGCAGATGTTTCTTCAGCCGAATGCCCTTCCGGACACCAATCGTAGAATGAGATATTGAAGAATGAAAGATGATTGATATTGGACAAGGTGTTGGAAGGAGGTGACCGTGGCATAGAAGAAGGAAGTCTATCGTTCCGGTTGAAAATGGGAAACCATTTCACTGACAGCTGACGGTGGCGTGCAAACCCACATGTCTTCGATCCCGTATTTCCTCTCCTTACCAATGGCACACAACTCGTGGGGAGTGGGTCAGTGACCACGGGATCCCAGCTGAGTCCTGCATTGCTTCCACTTACTTGTGCCTGGCTCCCCTCCTATCAAACTCCCTTCGCCAAGTCTTATTCTCTACTGACCAATATGGATAAAGGTATCCAGGCCTAGAGTGACTTTTATAGATTCATTAGTAAACTGAACATTATGGTTTCCCCTCTTTAAAGGCAATTGCTATCATAGCCACCACGATAAATACGTGGAGTAAGACGCTAGGCCATGAGACCAGGCTATCTCCATACTCGGTAGGCCAGTGAATTTCAACTCCATAGTTGGACATCCTTCAAAATGTTATTCCATGGTTAAACGTTTTGAACACCTAAGCAAATGCTGGCACTCCTGTAGAGGTCACAGTCCGTTTCCTTGTGAATCCTGCCCACTTCCATTCATCTTCATTCATTTAATCTCTCATTAACCAGCGAGAACTGGTGCATGGCTTAAATAATGCTCTATGTTTTAGTTTTGGTCAGCCCTTATTTCCTGTCGCTTACTGTACCTCCCTTCCGAGCATTGAAATTCACCCTGCAAAAGAAACATGTCCATAGCTTTTTGAACACTCAAGTTGTTTCTATATTATTTACGATCAGGTCATATTTACCCATGGCGCCAGTCCTCGCGTAACAATATTCTGCTTACGTTAGTCAGGCCAATATGTAAACAATAAGGGGTAAAATCCAAATACAGAGTGGTCCACCAGCCCCTTATTATTTAGTTTTATGAAACCCAACTAACATTGCATTTCTCCCGATGGTCGATATTGCTCTGCACTCTGAATATTTAACAGCAATGTAATTGGGTCATGGGTCTAGCAAAGAAAAACCGACCGTAAACTTTTACCGCGCCAAATACTATGGCCCATTCTACTAACATATGATTTATTGCTCCTTGAAATAACACACATACACGTAATACGATCGAATTAATAGCTTACGGCACGTGATCTGTAATAGTGGAAAGTAAAATTCAACACCATAAACCATAATTTAAGACTTTGACATGGACTCAAACGTTTGAGGTGGGACGACCACAGTACATACTGCACTTGCATTGCGCTGCATCTACCATGTGTTGGTGGCTGAGTCGCCTAAAGCCTGTCCGTACGAGGTGAGCGCGAACAGGTAGAATGGTGCTTCGAATCCTGTGGTAGGCATAGTTTCTTGAACGAAAGCTCACGCTCCATTTTAGTGGTGATGTAACTACATTGCCACATTTATTCCCTTACGATGTATTTTTGTGAAGAGTACCTTCAATTTTGCTGATTTATAAAGAGAATACGATCGAATTGGTACGTTATGCCACGGGACCTGTAATGGCAGAAAATAAAAAAAAACATACAGTATATACAGATAATTATAATGTTGTTGGTTTCACGTCCCTTTTAACTACCCTGGATTTTAGAGACGCCGGGGCCCCGGAATTTTGCTCCAAAGGGTATTTTTAACGTGCCAGGATACCTTGCATTCGTTCTACAGATCATTATATTTTTATTAATGCAGCCAATGGCCATGTACTTTTCTCTTCAGGACAAGCCAGGAATTCGGCCGTGGACCTATTGAAAGGAACCGTCCCGGCATTTGCCTGGTGGTGAAAATGGGAAACCACGAAAACCATTTTCAGGACGGCTGAGGTGGGATTCAAAACCACGCTCTCCCGATGTCAGCGGGGCACGAGGTAGCACGTTAGCACTCTCGGCCACCGTGGCCGGTTACAGATCATTATGTCGTCGTCCAATCTGGCTACGTACCATCGGACGGTCCTAATCAGGACCAAATAAAGAATCACTCGTTGGAACAAGTAGATATGCTTCCATAATACATCCACAACAAACGACATTAAGCAAAGAAGAAATGTACTAGTTCGAGGTTCCAACCAACTACGATGCGACTTCGTTGACGCTACTCTAGAAATTCATGATTTAGCCACCACATCTACCGAGAACCATGGTGCATTGCTGGCATGTATTGAATCTATTCGTAGACACTTCCTGTCCAAATGTAAGGAGATGTTATTCGGAGGTGTGATCGTTTCAATCATGCATTATATTTGAGGTAATTGAAATAACACTGCCACTATCGATTTCTACTATATTGGCGAGCATGTATTCAACGGTAAAGTAGTACTAAGGTCGTAAAGGAGCAGGTACTAATGGTTTTAGGATGACTATGATATACGCGTTAGTTGGGTTGCCTTCCTCAAAAAAATAAAAATAAAAATAAAATAAGGGGCTGGTGGACCACTCTGTATATTGGAGCAGAACAATCACATAGCTCACGTTCTCCTTGATCCATGTTTAGGTTCTAGGAATACCGTGGCCATCAGATCCTTTGTCCAAAAATAATCGAGGAGTCTGCTTTACCGCCACTATCGAGGCCAATATATACTGTTACGAAAATTATTGTCATTTTTCTGCATGTTAAATTTGAAAAATGTAAATAAACCTCATTGTGCATTGGAAATAGTTCATAGGAAGACACTAGGTGTAAAATAACTTCATTAAAATCCCTACGACTACGAAAAAAGTGAGTGACACACAATGGGTAATAATGGCTCATCGTCAGTTCTCGTGTTATTTTTTAGCCTACTTTTCACATTTTGCAATGTCTGTCTGTCTGTGTGCTCCTCCACCCCCTGTAACGGTTTCCTTTGCTCCACGTTGAGCGTACAAGTGTAACGGTTTCTTCTTGGCCCTCACTTTTGCGTGACAAATGTAATGCTTCTACTGGCCCTGCCTTGCACTTTGATATATTTACTCTGCCTAAGATATGTTGTTTTAATGGACGCCAAGACCTCAACGCTATGTTGAAATCTAAATTTATATTTAACAACACCTAGCTCTGGTAGAACACCTTCAAAAATCTATTCACTCAGATCGTGGTATGATTTGATCATTAACCCAACAAACAATTGTATCAGGAGAAGGAATTGGTCTATATCTAATGCTACCTACTGAAAGCAAAGATTGCATGGTTAAAAGAAATGAATTTATTATATAAAAAGTATAGCAAAATTAATAATAATAATAATAATATATTTTGATTTTAAATTGGAGCGTTGCGATTTGAATATTACCGCTAGAAAATTACGTGAAAACGGAGTCGGATAAATTACTGATTTTACTCTTATTCCCAAGCTATGAAGTTACTGAAAATGAAAAAAAAAAGACGAGAGATTACGTAGTTCTGAGTCATTCGCGCTTACCACTGGAAATTGCCGAAGCATTTCCCTCGTACTGGATGTTGAAGAGAGCTTCCCACAGCCTCCTGGACGTCGTCATCTTCTTCGTTAGTTGATGAGATAATTGTAGTTATGATAACTTTATGGTCCGAACATCGGAGCCAATCACACGTACAACCACACTGGTTAAGTTTTACAAAGATAGTCGCCAAGCCTCCACGGCGCGCAAACCATATATGCACTCGTCGCTTCCCCTCTCTGGACCCGGCTTCTTCTCGCCCGCTCTCCTCTGATTGGCTGAGCCACCACGCGCTGACCCCCTCCTCAGGGTCATTACACTCGGCACGAGGATGATATCGATTACCGTTCCAGACTATTTCGCCTTTTCTTGAAGCAGCAACCCAGGCTTGCGTCATGCTTCTTGACAAGCATAAGCCTGTAGCCGAATTACCCGTGACTCATCTCTCTCATAATACCCTAACTGACAAAACTCCGTAAAATTCCGTAATCATATAATTTTCTATGATAATGTTGTTCGTAATAATTTGCTTGATAGTGTTTTCTATGACATAGAAAACCTATCTGTATGCTTATAATTTTATAAAAATGCTCCAAAAAATACCTTAATAATAATAATAATAATAAGTTAATAATAATAATAAATTAACATGAAAACTTCTCTTGGCTGAACAATTTGCCGCGTAAATAAATATAGAACGGCTTCCTACTGACTTATGTCAGTGGCATAAAATCCCCTCGAAAAACACGTTACCCCCCCCCCCCCCAGTATCAACTCCTAAACGGCTGCAGCAGTAGAAACCAAATTTAGTATGAGTAAAGATGTATACCGGAATATCTCAAGCCCATATTTGAAGCTGATATCAGTGCTACCAACTGCTGAAAAAACGCAATAGAAATTTGAGCTCCATGTTGGATATCTTGGAAGGGATGCATGGGAGCTATTCCAAAATTGTCACACATGATAATACTATTTCAGTTTCATTTCCAGGAGGCCATACATGACAGTTTTGCCAAAATAAGTTAAAGCCATCTGATAAGTCCAATTTTTAAATGCATATAACTTCTACACTATCCATTGTATTTCAACCAAATTTTGTATGTAATATGTGTACATAAACAGATATGACTGAGTGTATTTTAAGAGCCTCCAGGACTGCCAACTGTTAATAATTGCTCTCTCTCTATATTTTTTTTTATCCAAATACCAATATATCAGAAATATGCTAGCCGGCAGCTTTAAACTATGCATACGTATAGTACCTGACATTTTAGATTAATTTGGAGTAACTTATATACGTCAGTTCTACCAACATGATTCTAAGCCTGCTGATAGTACCGATTTTTAAATACCTGTAACTTCTATACTATCAGTTGGATTTCAACCAAATTTCGTGTGTGCTGTGTGTAACATAACAGATATGGCTATAAGTATTCTTAAGAGCGATTAGGGCTGCCAACTGTTAATAAATGCTGTCTTTATTTGTTTACCCTAATATCAATATATCAGGAAGTATGCAAGTCAACAGCTCTATACTTTACACACGTATAGCACCTGACATCCTAGATTAATTTGGTGTAATTAATATAAGTCAGTGCTGCCAACATGATTCTATGCCTGCTGATAGGTCCAATTTTGAAATACATGTAACTTCTATACCAACAAATCTATTTCATCCAAAATTAGCACAACAAGATATAATATTTCAGATTATTTCTGACCAGCACACGCATGGCATAGTTGCCAACATGCTTTTACGCGTACTGATGGATCCAATGTCTAACTGCATGTAACGCCCATTGGACTACAACCAAATTTTGTATTCTGTACCTTAAGAGATGGAACTAAGAATATATTCAGTCTCCAGGGCTGCCAACTGTAGTGCTCTATTAGGCTACATTATACGAGGTATATTTCGAATTAGACATTTCATTATGACCAACATAATTTCGTCATTATTCTAGATAGGTTCATATACTGTAGATTAATCATTGGCATGAATCTTAATTTTCAGAAAAGTAGGCTCATTAGTTCGTCACGGAACTTCTTGTTTCACGCCAGTTCTCAAGGATCAACTGCTCTCGTGAGAATGACCTCGTCTCCACCCCATATAAACGTGAGTATTAAGGGATGGACTTACATTCACATTTTCCCTAGAGTATATTTGCTTGTGTTTCAGAGACGTGGTGCCTTGCAGTCCTGTATTCAGGCCCATACCGGGCGTGATGAGCACACCTCTCTACGTACACTCCCCATTGAGTGCAGAATTTTGGCCTCTGCTCCAGGATCAGCACTTGTTTGCGCGAAACTGGGTGTGGAGAATGAACACCAAGAGCAAGGAGGAGAAGTTTCCGAGTTCGTGGGTAACCAACGTGATGATACGCAGTCTCACGGAGCTCCAGATCATAGGAAATGACTGGGGACGAGTTGATACACTATTTTCTCCGCTACCGAACCTTAGAAAACTCGACTTAACGGACAACAATATCCAGGAATTGGCTCCAGGTATGGTTCAAGTTATCGTGTAAAACTTGTGCAATTTCTCAGCTACAAGGAGAAGCATAGCACCGTGGAGATATTTAAGAATGTCTGACTTCTGAGCTATGAATCATTTTGCACCTTTCTGCATTGTTGGTTGTAGAGGAGCACGCCGGTTCGTGGGTACATTTTGAAACTCATTCTCTTCTTTCTCCGCACATTACCGAGTGCGTTATTTCGCTCAGCATTTTCCCAGTATTTTACCAAATAAATCTATATATTGAACCTTTGCAAAGAAGCTTATGAGACTCAGTTTCGGGGGGTGTAACAGTCCATTTCGTAAGTTGTTGTTAAAGCGCTTCATTAACATGCAGGGTAACACATAACAAACTAACATGCAGGAAGAAGTGAATACCAGGGTTATAACAAATGAATTTAATAACAGATCAACTATTTACAAGTAAAAATAAACAAAACAAAACTCCCAAATGACTCCCAACTGAATAAATTACTTGCCAAAACTAGGCTTAATCTCAGGAGAGATTATAAATTGGACCAAATGTCCCAAATGCTTCAATTACATTGTTGTACGTGTGCGGCTGTTCTACATGCTTAACGATGAGTACAAATAAATGGGAGATTCGTCATCATCCGGTAAACCTTCAGAGGACGAATATGCATTGTTTAGAGCTAGACAGACGCGGGGAACCAACTATACACTACGTAAATTAATCTGACACTTCCTACACTAAATAAACAACAAATAATTTCCGCTTGAAATTGGAATCAAGAACTGCCGTAGCAAAAACATTACTGCCTAAAATTAGGACTTTTCAAAATCAACACAAGTAAATTAACACGTGACCAACAAAAGAAAACACATATGACCGCCTGTCATTTTTACAAGTAAAATACAACTACACCACACGGGTGTCACACCAGACAACAAACATGACCTGAGTCATAGAAAATCACTAGGCTCAAAGCCAACATTTACATCATTAAAACAATATTCCATTCATACGATATGCGATAATTCGTAACAGACATGGCGAACTCTATAATTAATTACGGTCCAATGACCATCACAAAAGAACAGGTTTGCTAATGATAGCTTATAGGGGTCAGTCGGTCAACAGGACTGCCTAACAATGAGTCGCCGAACCTAGACGGGCGCTAAGTGGAAATCTGCACATCTGTCAACCCACGTGTCAATAACCTCGACCTCCCATGGCACGGGATCGAGTCTCGAAGAAGCGTGCTCCCAAAGCACAATGTACGTGTGTGTGTCAGATTAACATATCTCAGCATTTCCCCTAGGAAATCCAAGAAAATCAGCACTGGACAAGGTACAGTAACCTCCACGGAGCGCTCTGCCTATCCATCAAAAAAGAATACCACAACAAGAACAATATGAGGGCAGTAGCACCACCTACCCCTCATCACGAAGAATCAATACACACACCTGACACATGAACACACACAGAATCACACGTATGGGTTTGACAGAAACCTGAAATAAATGACATAGATATTTTTCCACAGCTTGCGCTTCCGTGCTAGTCCGTGACTAACTAACCTGAAAAGGACTCAAAAAATGCTTAAAAAAATTAGAACTAAGGTGTTCTACAGTTACATCTTAATTTGTTGCGCTCGGCAATCCTAGCATGAGTAATAACCTGTTCATAAAACATCTTACAATAATTACCTCCCTTTCCTATAGCAAAATGAACTTTAATAGAGCACCACTTATCGAACGTAACGAGTTTCGCATTCGCATGGATAAAATCAAATACACGCGCCGTGTACACTAAATATGACTCCAAAGAAAAATATACAACAAACAAATTTGGCCACGCGCCAACGTACATTTAAAGATGATAGTGTCAGCACAAAAAAATCTAAACACAAGAAAAGAATGAAAGAACTATTTACAATGCTCCCGCGCCTTATCTAACTACATATTGAGTAAATCAATTTTTGTACATCACCGTCTCAGCTTGCAGAACATTAACCTCCATCCCGGTGCATTTCCCTACGGGAAATTTAGCTCTCCATCGTCGTCGTCGTTGTTGAAGCGATGCACATCAATCCATCACCTGACCAAACGTCGGACATCTTGGCGAAGTTTCTTGGACAGAAATGTTCAATGTTAATAATATTGCCTAGCTATAATCGCTGTGAACTACTACTTTCACTCACGAATATGTCCTAATGCGATTACTGATCGCAGACTTGCCCTATCTTAGCATTTGCTTAACACACGCACAAATATCACACAAAATATTATACACAAATTTACATAAAATTACACACTTCAAACTCATCGCCACTGGCTTGAAAACAAGTCTTAAACATGACTATCTTGCAGTCCTTATCTTGCTTAGAGATCTCCACTGCTATACGTGAACCTTGCTCACTGGAGCACAAAGTAAAATGTTAGTAAAGTACGCTCATTAGCGTTTGAAAATCGTGACACAGAGTGACGTGAACCTTGCTCACCAGAGCTCAATAAAGTTGTCCTCGAAACAGCTTCTCAACGATCAATTTATTGGAAACTGACAGAATGAGGTAGAGTGGGGAGAATTCGAAAAAATAATCTGGAGTTTTCATCACACAAACTTGGGACTAGTATCAATCTTCATCATTTTATCCAAACGTCTCAGTGCACTATTGCGGAATTAATTCGGATCGGCGGTTCTTTAGATACACGTTTTCGCGCGTTTTTCCAGGGCACGCAACTTACCGCGTGGCTTTTGGCGTGGTCTCTTCTGATTGGGTGATTCAATCCTGGGTCGGTTGAAACTTTACTCATGACACTCCCTCAATGACTCTAATTTAGGTGCGCGCTGTTACAAAATTTGTCCTTGAACTCGGCTTAACCGGTCGTCTTCAGGAATAACTACCAAGCTTGGTTCTGTTGTAATCATTGCAACACACTACCTTGGCTCCCCCTTTGTCAATTTCAACATGTACTGCCTGGGTATCAGTAATAATAATAATAAAATCATGAATACTTATTCATCGATAGATTAATAAGGGTTCAATATATAAAAGAAAGTCTTGTTAGTTACACTATTTATAACTCAAGAACGGCTGAACCGATTTGACTAAAATTTGGTGTGGAGGTAGCTTAGAACCAGGAGACGGACATAGGATACTTTTTTTTATCCCATGACGTGACATAAAACGTCAAAGAGAATATATAAAATTTAACGCAAATGACAGCTAAAATAAACTCATGGAGGAATGGCAAGGCAAGTCGTTTCCAGGCAACAGTAGCTCTTGACGAGACACGGCCTACTGGATGCGAGTAGCGCTCTCCACTACCGGTATAGAAAATGAGGCTCTTAACATGAAATCCCGTTAGTTAAACAACGCGTCTTTAGAGATACTCGATGCTGGATGTATTCAATTGAATGGCAAAAACGAGGCCTGCCGCACGCACACGACCAAATAGATGATATATGTGCCGAGATTCCCGATCACGAAGCCGATCCAGACCTACATAATGTTGTAATTACAAATATGATTCATGGACCGTGTGGCGCCATCAATCCCCAATCACCTTGCATGGTCGACGGAAAGTGTTCCAAACGATATCCACGGTAATTAACGGCGGAGACCGTCACTGGCAACGATGGTTATCCACTGTATCGGCGTCGATCACCCGGTGATAACGGTCGAACTATCACAACAAATGTGAAAAGAATGAATGGATTTCGTTGTCGACAACAGTTGGATTGTTCCATATTCGCCACTTATTTCCAAAACGTTCAAGACACATTGCAACGTTGAGTATGGCAATTCAGTAAAGTCCATAAAATACTGTACATTTGCAAATATGTCACGAAAGGCAGCGATATGGCGGTTTTTGGCATCCGATCCTCCAATACCAACGATGAAATTGCGCGCTATCAAGTTGGTCGTTATGTGAACTGTAATGAAGCGATTTGGCGTATATTCGCATTCCCTATTCACGAACGTCATCTTACTGTTGTGCATTTGGCGGTGCATCTGGAGAATGGTCAACGAGTGTATTTCACGGCTTCGAATGTTGTTCAACGTGCTGAAACACCTCCAGCGACAACATTGACCAGTTTCATTGCGATCTGCCACAGCGATCGGTTTGCACGAACTTTGCTATAGTCGGAGATACCATGTTATTACAATTGGAATGCTTCATCGAAGAATTTTCAACGACGGAAGCAAAACGATGCGGTTCCTGGTTATCCGGATGTGCGTTCTATTGATGCTCTTAATCGTATGTATACAGTTCATCCAAAAGCATGATGAATGCTTCAATTTGTGGTTGTTGCAGGTAAATGAGCGTGGGCCAATGTCATTTGAGACACTACGGACTGTTAATGGTATAATATTCCCAACATATCGTGCTGCATGTGAAGAACTCAATTTACAAGAAAACGATACCCATTGGGATACGGCAATCGTTGAAGCCATTATCTCTGCATCTCCAAATCAGATACGCACGTTATTTGCTATCATCATTTCGACATGCTTTCCATCGAACCCACCTAACCTGTGCCACAAATTACAAGGATAATATGTCAGAAGATATTTTACATCAAATTCGTGTCAGTTCCAGAAATCACGATCTTGAGATGAATGAGGAGATACATAAACGGGCTTTACTCTTAATCGAAGACATGTGTTACCTCATGTGCGGTAGTTTATTAGTCAAGTTAGGAATGCCAGCGCATTTAATCAAGAATTGGAACGGGAACGTGAAAACAGTATGATCACAAGGAATTAGATTTAGTAGTTCAAACGAATATACCCCTGTTGAATCCCCAACAAAAGGAAGTTTATGATACATTAATGAAGGCAATTGATGATGGAAATGGTGGTTTATAATTCCTGGATGCCCTTGGTGGAACTGGCAAAACATTCCTCATGTCAGTTGTTTTAGCCACTGTTCGTGCGAAATCCAACATTGCGGTTGCAGTTGCTTCTTCTGGAATAGCAGCCACATTGTTAGAAGGATGTCTTACGGCTCATTCAGCATTTAAATTGCCGTTAAATCTTCAAACAATTGAAGAACCAACATGTAATATTGCAAAAAAATCAGCAATGGCCAAAGTTTTATCAGCATCTAAAATCATCATCTGGAACGAAAGCACAATGGTGCTTAAACGTGCATTAGAAGCACTTAACCGGACATTGAAAGATCTACGCAATGACTCCAGGTGTTTTGGAGGAGCAATAATTTTACTGTCTGGCGATTTCCGCCAAACACTGCCAGTAATTCCAAGATCAACGGCTGCCGACGAAATAAACGCTTGCCCCAAATCATCGAATCTATGGCGCTATGTGAAGAAACTTCAGCTGACAACAAACATGAGAGTTGCATTGCTTAATGATACATCTGCTGAAGATTTCTCTGAGCAATTGCTGACTATCGGTAATGGTCGAGTACCTGTCGACGAATCGAGCGGATTGATTTAATTTCCTCATAATTTCTGTAACTTTGTCTCATCGAAAGACGAAATTATCAACAAAGTATTCCCAAACATCATTACTAATTACAAAAATAATGAATGGTTGAGTGAGCGAGCAATTTTAGCGGCTAAGAATAAAGATGTAGATGACCTATACTACATAATTCAGAATGAGATCATTGGAACAATGCATTCATTCAAATCTATTGAATGTGTAACAAATAAAGATTAAACCATCAACTATCCAATTGAATTTTTAATATCCTTGGATGTGCCTGGCTAACCACCGCACAATTTACGCCTAAAGGTTGGCTCCGTAGTAATCATGCTTCGAAACATAAACCAACCAAAACTGTGCAACAGTACGCGTTTGGTGGTAATTAAATTGATGAACAATGTGATTTACTCGACGATACTCAAAGGAAAATTCGAAGCTGAGGGAGTTCTCATTCCAAGGATCCCGATGATCCCAACCGATATGCCGTTTGAGTTTAAAAGACTTCAATTATCGATCCGTCTTGCATTCGCCATAACCATTAACAAATCACAAGGCCAATCCTTGAACGTTTGTGGTTTGAATCTGGCATATTCATGTTTTTCCCGTGGTCAATTATATGTGGCATGTTCACGGGTCGGAAGACCATCTGCGTTGTTTGTTCTTGCGCCTGATAATAAAACAAAAATGTCGAATATCACAAGGTACTTAACTGAAGAGTGCAACCTATGCACCAAAATACACGAACAATAAAGAATCATTCAAATACATAAATTTTTTATTTGAATTTCCTAATGAAAAATTGAACTTAATAAAATCGAAAATCTGCTTATTTATTGTCTCTAAGGCGGAACAGAGTTCGCCGGGTCACCTAGTAAATAAATAAATAAATAAATTGATAGAAGGATGGATGGATGGATGGATGGATGGATAGATAGATAGATAGATGGATACATAGATAGTTAAATAAATAAGATAAGACTTACAATTCAATGGGGGTTTCCTGGAAAAACCTAAGCTTAAAACAGGCAAAAAAGTGGACGGAAGAAAGGAAGCAACATCATGAATTCATGTGACAGTACTGGGCGAATATTAAAGCTCGACCTGTTGTCGAATACAAATGTAACTGTTTGAAAAGAATATAAGCTCCACTATTGTGTGGCACATGTGATGATGTTATTTACCTGGAGTAATGTGGGCAAACCCCAATAAAACTTCATATTGGTTGGGCGCCATCGGGTTCAATGCCATCTAAACACCGAAATAAGTGGTCACTTACCATTCAACCTCGGCCATGTTGACTCTTCTTATCTTAGCCCGCAGGGAAACTAAGTTTCCAACCAGCTTAGTATTTGGAATGACAGGATAGGTTCGTCTTATAGCTACTTCTAACTACAGGGAGGAAACACGGAGAATGAATTTTAATAAAATAGAAAAGAACAACTATGCAAAACATGATGGTGGAAGAAATATTGAATTTACAGTTAACGTGGCGGCTTAAAACAAACGAATACGAAGTCATGAAGTTAAGTAAATTTATTCCAGAAGCTAAATGAGTTATATTTACTGTGCCCAAAGAAAATATATACTAATAGAAAAACGGAGACATATATGATATTGCCAGATCGCTCACCGTTATTGCCTTCATTAGAGCAAATTTGTAGCCTGCTGCAGAATATCGCCGTCATTTTCCTGTTGTATACGATGTTGTAAATTTCTTAATTGCCTGTGATGAAGTACTAGTTTCAATAATCGCATTTATGATGATAGCCTAAAACAAAACTATCACCATTAATATGAGTGGACGGTATGTGTCCCAACATATTTCCAACTTTAACTGTACTAAAGCTCAGACGTGCTCCAGCGTAGTCTACCCTGAAGAAACGCAGATTGATATTCGGAGAATGGAGAATATAATAGAATGGAATGACGAATGTCGAATAGAATGGCTCTCGACCCTCGAGTAACGTCTTTTATAACTTTTGTTCATCCCTCCTACCGTATTCTTCACCCGTGACCGCCGACCAATCATATCTTGTGTTCAATCGTAGCCAACGTCTCCTCCTCCAGCACATTTAGGCGTCCCGTTCTGATTCGTCCAGCCATGGCATGCTGTAGAATTCTGAGAATCACGGTGCTTGTAGCCAAAATAGGTTATACTGGTCCTTGCACGAGGCTAGATTCCCTTATTCGTATAGATATGACCTCTGGTGATCCGTCTTCTCAGAAAAGCGATCTCCGAAGTTTCAGTCGTTGTCTCAATTTCCAAGAATGCTCCCCGCAGTGCTGCTCGGCCAATTTTAACTTCAAATTGCAACATATCCCGTCTCCCTGCTACCTGACTGAAAAGACTTCACCCTCACGTTAAATTATTAAAAATTCTATTGAAAATCTTCCATTAAATCGTAACCAATAAAATAAAATATGTATACCTAGGTATATAGTGAAACAATCGTCTCCTTCCATATTAAACTAATGCGAATAAAATAATTAAAATAATAGTTAAGTTAAATTAAGTTAAAGGAAATTATGTGGGTTGCTATGATGTTTCCTAACGTTATGCCTGTCGATTAATAATAATAAGATTTCTTTGTCAATATTACATTCGCCCTAGTTTATCGTACGGTTTTACTACGTAAGATCGTTACGATATACTAAAAGCCACGTAACACAAGAAAAACAATTAACACATTGTATATATATACAACACTTCACAAAAGAAAAACATGTCAATTACCCTTCAATATTCAAATCATCCTCTCCTCGACACCTTATGTCAATGTCCTTTCAATGTTCTGGCACATTGTTCCTGTAAGAGTGTTTCTCATATTGCTGTATTCCCGCTAGTTACAAAAAAATACATATTTTAACTCTGAAAAATAAACACATTTATATCACCCTTATTTACATAACACACGAGAGTCTTCTTGTAAGGATATAATTATGTCGCTTTATACGTTTATTTTCACATATAAAATGTGACTTGCTTCACTCCCTTAGTGAATTAATAGGTGTGAATTCCTGGAGATTTACTCGTTGTAAGTGTTTTGTATATACCATTTCTCCAGAATTCTACTGTGATGCGTCAGGCATCTCACACACGATCACACTGTAACTTTCGTTACCACACTTCATACGTATGACGAAAGCGCTTACTGACCCCATTACAAAGATCTCTGTAAAGGATTAACATAAAAAGTACTGAAAGAAATACCAAATATAGAAATATCTATAAAACGATCTTATTTCTGTGCTTATTATGTAAACAAATGTTCCCTTTAAATATGGGATGTGTCACACCCCCTTCCGTGCGCGCACCAGCAATCTCATATCGTCTCCAAGATCTTAGTACCAGACTCCAACTAGCCCATCTCTTTAAATGTAAACCCCAGTTTTACAAACTACGTCAAGTCAACAGACTTCTAGCTAATTTGACCTAAATACTCTGTATCCCGTTAGCTCAGCTGTCTCTTATCCGATTGAGTCAGACCACCTGAACTGTCTCATCTCACCAGACCGAATTACGTGTTCCCAGACACACACTTGAATACACTACTCTGACGTCACTTACCTATCTCATTCTGTAAACTTTTGTTTTGTTTAAACTTACCATATGTTACACGTCTGTTTATTGTACACACAATACCTCATATCCTCACGATATGTACCTCCTCAGACTATACATATTTTACGTCCTATACAATCTCTCACCTTGTTCGTTCTCAAGAACATATTCAGTGTTGCCAATCCTCTTAGACACAAAAAACGGCCTTCCTACTTACCCATCTGGTGAATTACCTACCTTCATCTAAATAAACCCTAACCATAAAAATAAAACTGAAATCCACCTATGCACCATTGTTTACCTAAAAAATTCTGCAGCAACTCCTCTATAGATAATGATCTTACCTGGTCACACTGAATTGAGAAATTTAAGCGCGAGTGCCTCTAAATAAAACCTGACCTTCTCTTCTGCTTTAGGAACTGCGATCAGTGATTTTAAATATCGTTCCAGCCCCAGCCCTTATACAAGGGCTGCGCCTATACCTACATAAAAGCTACTTAAAAGAATCTACGAAAAAGACGGGAATAACGGCATAGCAACACGACTGCGAGGTAAACAGCAGGTCATAGCCCTAAAGGCCACCAGCTAGCAGGTTAGACAGGACACAGCGGGCATTACACTCCAAAGATACCGCTGAGTAGACTGACAATGCACAATTTCCTTATAAATACAAGGTACGAGCACGCGCCGCGCTCACTTTGTCTTGGTCCCTCTTGGTCCCTCTGGGACTTGGGCTCTCTTGGACTTGGCGGCCCTCTCTTACTTGGACTCTATTACTCTACGACAGTCTTTCACTCTATCGGAGTTGTGCTACGACGGACCGGTACGGGCGCCGCCCCGTATCGGGTCCCAACGCCACCAACATCATGACAGACCGGGATCTACGGTAGGGTGAGTGAACACGTGTCTACTAAACTCCTTTTCCCCCTATTTATTATTTCACTCCTCCCCTCTTTTCATCGCCACTAATAATCAATAAACCCCTTTGTGTACAGTCCAATGATTATCTCTTTATTTCGCTTAGATTAAGAAGCCCGTCCCTTTAGATTAGAACCTAATTTAAGATCTCCACCGAACGCTGCCCAGCAGGAGGCGGTGCACAGCAATCGTGTGGCCTACTATGTCACCATAAGGTAAGCAGGGTGAGTATTCCTCCCTCCGGTTCCCCTTTTTACGTCAATTGCTCTCCAGATGTGTCCGAAGTACTTCATAAAACACCAATCACTTTAAACACAAGTTCTACGCAAAAGTAGAACAAATGGGGGACTGGCGCCGGGTAAAACTCAGTAGATACCGGTAATGCCGTCCAGCCCATTTACAACGACAGTTCTACACAAAAGTAGAACAAATGCAAGAGCCTCGGGGGGGGGGGGGGGTAGTTCCACACAAAAGTAGAACAATACTGACTGATAGAATATTCAATTATTCCATCTGCCAACATTTGGTCAATTTGCTGTTGAACTGCATACTGGTATCGAAAAGGAACTGGATATCTGTGTTCAACGAACACTGGATAATTATGCACGTTTAACGAGTGGGTGTAACAATTCGCGTTACCAATTCTGTCCTCAAAAATTCTCTTATTATCTAACAACACATTATAGAGCTGAACACTTCGTTGTTCCCCTAAATCCTCTTGAAATGCAGCAATCCGTAAGGAGTCCTCAAGATCCCCATACGTCTGCACGCTCCCCACAAAAATAATGGCACAGGTTCTATATCCTCAGGCACCTGCCCGACATCTTCGACTCTACTGGCCGAAATCACATTACTCAAAGTACACACCCTTTGAGACACGCCACACTGCTTACCTGGATCGTTAATCAGTATAATTACTTCCTTCTCGTTCCAATTCACTTTTACACACTCCTCCTCATAGCATAACTTAGTTGAAAATTCACTTAACCAATCTGAGCCGATAATAAGCTCGTATACAAGGTTCGGTATGACCAAACAAGCCTGCATCTCCACATGACCATCAATTTCTAATTCTACCAGTACCTGTTTTGAACTGCATTTATTACATACGTAGACTTTATAGGCAACACCTCAAAATTGGCACCTCTCTCCTTCTAGCATAAAACATGGAACTGAAACTTTTGCGAGCACAACCCGTGTCAAATGAGGCATAGACAGGCGCCCTAGACACGTATATTTGGCTAATGGGTATAAATTCTTACTCTCACTTACTTCCTGCACCTCTGTTAGCTCCCGTAATAAATCACACTTTACGTCTAGGTCAACATTATTTATATATACACGAGTACCGGTTGGAGAAACAACCTACAGTACTGCAACCCTACATAAATGCTCTACATTTGAGGATTACTTCTTTCATTTCACTCCCTACTTTGTCTCTTTCTCCTTTTATCGTCACTCTGTCTTCTCTCCTTATAATCACTGTTTCCCCCTCCTCTGTACCACATTTATCAATAGCGACTCTACAGTTTGCTTCTCATCCTGCTGTTTCGTCCATCTCGGCTGCAATTTCCTTCCACACGTCATTATTTTCGTTCTCTCTATCTTTCAACCTGGCATCCATCCCGTCTAACACATTACTGTTATTCTGCTCTTTCTTTCTAGTCCTGTGATTTCTATCTCTCTGCCTCCCCTGAACTCCTATGATATCACCTTGCACCATTACTTCTAATATCGTTTTCTCCTTCTTATTTTCTTTCTATTCTTCGAATTCCTTATTTCAGCCTTCTGCCCTTCATGTTCCTTAACTATCTCTTTCTGGCTGTAGCCTAACGTCCGCTTCTCCATTTCCGCTAATCTCATACTAACTTCCTCTATACGTGCTTTAAATCTGTCCCTAATCTGCATATTCTCTTCCTCTACGACTTTCTGCATTTTAATTTCCTGATGGCCTAATACTTTCTTTATTTTACCTATTTCGGCACCTATCTTTTCTCTAGTCTTTTTTATCTTCTTTCTCAGTTCGTTCCAAAATCTCTACCCTTACTTCCTGCACTCTTTCTATCACCAGTTGACTAATCTCGTCTACGTTTTGTCTATAATTTCAAAGTTTCTTCTCAACTTCTACCCTGACCTACTCTACGGTTTCTTTTAACTGACGTCTCACCTCATCCCTTATTGTTTCTCTGAACTCCGACAGACTTTCCTTCATCCTCTCACATTCCCTACGCATCTCCTCGTTAATTTCCACTACACTGTTTACCCTTTTATTTCATTCCTGAATTTTATTATTAGTTTCTGCCCTATTGTTATCTAATTTACTGTTAATCTCTTGATTATTAGTCTTAATCTGAACATTAGTAATTTCTAATTTATTGTTAGTATCTTTTAATTTATTGTTAGTGGCATCTAATTCATTGTTAATTTCTTGATTGTTGATTTTTATTTTCTCTTTAATTTCCTGCTTCGTGGCATCTATTTACTTTTAATTTGCACGAGTAATGCCATAATCCCACCACTATTAACCTACGAACTTTCCTTATCCATCCCTCTCTTTGGAAATACCTCCGTAATTTCCTTTGAGCTGTTGTTTGCCCCAGCTGGACTACCCTCATTAGCCTCCGCATTCTTCCCCACCTTGTTACCACTCGTTACTTGACCACTTCTACGTTTCATTTCTTCCTCTTTACCCGTCATCCTGATACAGCACACAATATATCCCCCAAAATCACGCAAAGCACAGAAATAATACCTTTCCTCTCTACACAAATACCAACTGGTTTTCGTTTCGGTCTCTCGTTGGGCGTTCATATGTAACTATTTGTCTAATACACGTCCCACTTGGGCGTACAAATGTAACTGTGTGAAAAGATTATAAGCTCCACTATTGGGTGGAACATGTGATGATGTTATTTACCTGGAGTAATGTGGACAAACCACAATAAAACTTCATAGTGGTTGGGCGCCATCAGGTTCAATGCCATCGGAACACCGAAATAAGCACGTGGTCACTTACCAATCTACCTCGGCTATGTAGACTCTTCTTATCTCAGCCCGCAGGGAAACTAAATTTCCAACTAGCGTAGTATTTGCAATGAGAGGGTACGTTCGTCTTATAGCTACTTCTAACTACAAGGAGGAAACACGGAGAATGAATTTATAGAATTAATTTTAATAAGATAGAAAAGAACAACTATGCATAACATGATGATGGAAGAAATATTGAATTTACAGTTAACGTAGCGGCTAAAAACAAATGAATACGAAGTCATGAAGTTAAGTTAATTTATTTCAGAAGCTAAATGAATTTAAATTTACTGTGCCCAAAGAAAGGATTTACTAATAGAAAAACAGAGACATCTGTGATGTTGCCAGAGTGCTCCAAGTTGTTGCCTTATTAGATTGGCTTTGCTCGTCCTGGAGCAAATTTGTAGCCTGCTGCAGACAATCGCCATCATTTTCCTGTTGTATGCGATGTTGTAAATTTCTTAGTTGCCTGTGATGAAGTACTAGCTTCAATAATCACATTTATGATGATAGCCAGACACAACTATCACGATTAATATGTGTGGACGGTATGTGTCCCAACATATTTCCAACTTAAACTGTACTAAAGCTCAGACGAGCTCCAGCGTAATCTCCCCTGAAGAAACGTAGATTGATAATCGGAGATTGGAGAATAGAATGGAATGGCTAATGTCGAATAGAATGGCTCTCGACCCTCAAGTTACGTCTTTTATAACTTTTGTTCATCCCTCCTACCGTAGTCTTCACCCGTGACCGCCGACCAATCATATCTCGGGTTTTATCGTAGCCAACTTCTCCTCCAGCATATTTAGGCATCCCGCTCTGATTCGTCCAGCCATGGCGTTGTGTAGAATTCTGAGAATCACGGTGCTTGTAGCCAAAATAGGTTATGCTGGTCCTTGCACAAGGCTAGATTCCCTTGTCCGTATGGATATGACCTCTGGTGAACCGTCTTCTCAGAAAAGCTATCTCCGAAGTTTCAGTCGTTGTCTCAATTTCCAAGAATGCTCCCTGTAGTGCGGCTCGACCAAGTTTAACTTCAAATTGCAACACATCCCGTCTCCCTGCTACCTGACTGAATAGCCTTTGCACTGATTGCTTCACCCTCACGTTAAATTATTAAATATTCTATTGAAAATCTTCCATTAAATCGTACCAATTAAATTAAATATGTATATATAGCGAAATAATGCGAATAAAATAATTACAATTACAAGTTTAAAAAAGTATGTGGGGGTTATGATGTTTCCCAACGTTATGCCATTCGATTAATAATAATAATAATAAGACTTCCTTGTCAATAGGTTACACTTTGCAATGACGTGGTCCTTAGTTGGACGAAACGCAACAAGAAGAAGAAATAAATACATAATTAAATAAAGAAAGTAGAGAATCGGTAATCAGGGCGTCAAAAATCCAGATTCAATTCTGGTAAAAAAAAGTTGAAGTGAATACATAGTCTACGTATTTGGCAAACAAAAGCGTCGATGCGACAAGCTGAGCGTGGTCATCTTACCGCTCCGTATTAAAGACTTGGCCGCAAAAAAGCGAACTACTACTGCAGTTCAAAAGTCAATAACTGATTTGTTTGACAGCTCCGTCAATGTACAACGTGTATATTATTCTGTAAATATTATATATATTGTAGGTTACATTATGTATACTCTTTCATTAAAATACATAATAAGTTCATAATTATTCATGGATTTTTTAAAAGCTCCAATTATTTAGCTCCTGGAGCGAGTTATTAACGGTTTTAGCAAGATTTCTTTTTGTTATGAACTCAAACAATATTTTTATTATTCTATTTGAAAATCCGGTCATTTAGATAATCCAGATAGGGTCCAATCACAATTTATCCGGATTGTCGATGCTCTATTGTAAATAAATAAATAAATAAATAAATAAATAAATAAATAAATAATACGTTGTGTTCGCACTATATTGAGTAGCATAACAAGAAATGATGTCCGGGGTGGATTTGCATGCGGTGGGGGATTCCTCAATAATCAAAAATTACTGCAGTCACTTTGTAGGAACCCGTTCACCATATCTAGTCTGGTAGCAATGCTACAAGTGTCATGTGTTGATTTCTTTCGGCTGCATTCCTTCATTACGGGGTCAATATAATATTTAAAGAGCTAAATTTCGTTACCTTACTGTGTTTATTGCCTTTTGTTTTACAATTATCCAATAATATAGTCTACTGTACCCGCATTGGTTTGCGCAGAACATATGGTCATATTCCAGTCTAGCTCGGCGATCGGGGGTGTTACGTTCAATCCCACCGTATGACACATACATTCGGATTTTGAGCAATCAGGTTGAACAAGCTACACAAATAACACAGTTTACTATACAAATGCTTTAATGTATGTAAAAGCCCCCACAATGACTACAAAATAGTTACAAAAATTACAAAACTGAACATACTGTAATAATAATCATCAAACTCAAACATCACTCATTACATCTGATCTCTACACAAAACATCTTGCGTGGTCATTCGGATCCATAGTAGATCCGGCTTAATTATTTAACCGTTTATCATATCTTAACTTCAACATAGTTATTACAATAAACTTCATACCACAAACTTTAACTTTACTGGCTTCATTTCCATTCAAAGCCTTAAGTTAAAATGAGTTTATTCATCTATATTTTTTCCCTGTGGGGTATCAAACTCAAGCTATTTACCTTATTGACATAAAACATTCAACTTAGCCTCCACCTTTCCAGGTATCGACTCAATTTATTTACTTTATTTTTACAACAATATTCAACGATTACTTCTATCTCATGTCAGGCCTTGAATTCCAATTATCTACTTTATCAAGATTAATTACAATTGGTTAATTACAATATATTTTTATCCTATTTTCAATTTTGAAAAAATAGGCTTATGAGATCACCTTTTGTCCGTGTGTGTGTGCGTGTGTGTGTGTGTGATTCGTGTGTGTGTCCCCCCCTAATAAAATCTAAACGGCAGGAGCGATTTCAATGAAACTCGGAAAGTTCATAGCACTATTCCCGGCGACCTCGACCGTGCCCTTCAAATTTTGTTACGACTCACCAATCCAACATGGCGGCTGTGCGAAATATTTCACCAGCATTCAATATCTCCGAAACTATTACCGATATTACCCTGACATTTTCTATGGTGATAGAGGGAACTACTATAAGTTCACTTATGTGACTTTTGAAAACCTGGTAACTACAAAACCAACATGGCGGCCAAGCGAATTTGCGAATTTTAAATAGACGTTTCTCGCGATTTGACCAACCAAACGCAATGATACTTGGTACAGTATATGTTTATATACATTGTAATGCACCGACATCTAACTTCGTTCAATTGTTTACATAATCACAAGATGGCGGATGTGCGAAATATTTCACCGGCATTCTATATCTCTGAAACTATTAGCGGTATCTCCCTGAAGTTTTGTACGGAGATAAAGGGCACTACTGGAAGTCCATCTATAAGATTTTCAAAAACCGGTTAACTACAAAACGAACATGGCGGCCAAGCGAATTTGAACATTTTAAATAGACCTTTCTCGCGATTTAATGTTCCAAGCGCACTGAAACCTGTTACAGGAAATATTTATACACATTGTAATCCACTGGTATCTAATTTAGTTCAATTGTTTACATAACCTCAGGATGGCGACAGTGCGAATTTTAAAATTAAGTTTTTATTTCTTGTGATGTAGTCATGCGATCGAAGTGAAAGTTTGAATAATGAACCTACGCAATAATTTTCCTTTAATGGTACATGACTCTATGGCCTATACATTTAACAATCCAACATGGCGACCATCCGAAATATTTAGACGATACTGAATATCTACGAATCTATTTTAGCAATCAAACTAAATTTTTTAATGTTCATAGGGGCTATGAACTTATGTTCACCTATAGGACTTTAAATAACCTGGTGATCACAAATCCAACATGGCGGTGACGCGAATTATAAATATTCACATAGACGTTTCTCGCAATTTAACCATCCGCGTGCAGTGAAACTTGGTACAGTAAATCTTTATCCGAATGTTAATCCACTGGCATCTAATTTATTTCAATTGTTTCCATAACCTCAAGATGGCAGCTGTGAAAAATTTTTAAATCTCCTTGTTTTTTCTTGTGTCCTAATTATGCGATTGAAGTTTGAATACTACACGTTCACAATAATCTGCATGTAACAGTACATAACTCTAGGACCTACATAAATAAAATCCAACATGGTGACCATCCGAAATATTTAGTCGGTTTTCAATATCTATGAATCTATTACAGCAATCAAACTGAAATTGTGTATGTTGATAGTGGCAATTAACATAAGTAGGATATATGAAAATAGGCTTTATAGTTCTTCACGGAACTACTTGTTCTCCATCATGTCGGGCTTCAAATTCAAAATATCTCTCTGCATTCACAATATATAATTTTAAGTGTCACCATGCATCATTTCTGGACCTTATGGGACCCATATCACCATGCATTTAAATACAGTATAATGCTTTGCCCGTTTATATATTTAAGGGTAGGGACCGATCTTTTCTGTCATCACAATACGCAAAAATAATAATTAATATTATTATTTTTTGCGTGCGTAAAATTCACATTTTCAATAATAATTTTAGCAGGAATTACTCCGCTAGATTCAAACATTTCATTTATATCAGTTTCATCACTTTTTACTTCAGTGAATTAATTCCTAATAGCGCAAAGCCCCGTTGAGACCCTGCGCTCTCCCTGACAATGAGACCATTCATTCTTTCTTCAGACAAGAGGATCGTCCAAGTGTGGGTAAGGACAATTCACCCTTCCACAGCTGGCCGCCTCTTGTATCTTAAACGAGTCATAACCACAAATGACATGCTATAATTAGTATGTCACTCTTTATCACCGATATTGGGTTTCCTTTCATTTCTATCGTATTGGATATCCAAACCTGATTTCCAATTCCCCAATTCATATTTATTAAATCTGCTAATTAACTCACTTTATTCAACAACAAGGTGTGCTCGTTTAATCGTGCTATTCTTTTCGGAGAAGGCTGATTACAGTCGGAATATAATAATATATAAGGAGAATCATACATTCCCTTTTTCAACTCACTGGGGTGGACATTTCAACATGCAGCGCAAATCAGGCTCTTCCACCATGATCTCCGACTGCTAATATACGAAGTCAGAACGAACCAGGACTTTTTCACCGTGGATTCGGCAGCTTGTACAACAATATATAGGGAGAAAATGCATTCCCTTCAGCCACCCAGCGTAACCATACGACGCATACTTCACCTATGATACCCAGACAGTGAAACTTCAATCAAAAGCGTAGCCAGCTTTGTGAGACAAAACACAACATAACATACCTTTGGACGATTTCATCGACATTCACCGTTCTCCCGAACATTTCGCGTAAACGAAACACGTATCAAAAACTCCTATACTTGAGCTTATATTATTACTAGCAGAAGTACCCGCTCTTCGAACGGTCTTCGGTATTAATAACCAGACTTTATCAATTGAGCTACTGTTGCAATGGTTAGGGGCTTGTTATTCCTTCATATGTTTATCAGAGCGAAGTTAGTATTCTGGGAATATCACACACACTGTTAATTGAAGGGCCTTAAAATGTGGTTTTCGGAGACTCATTATAGACTCCCGAATTTTGTGTCCCACATTGAGAAGCGCAACATATGCTTTGGTCGTCCTTCCAGGATAATTTTTATATTTCGCCTATTTTAGCAGGTATTTTGAAAAGTTTCTTCCTATACCAATCCTTCAATGAGAAGTACGGTGAAGAGTTTTATAAATAATTGGTGTATTGACTCTCATGGATACCTAATTTTACGATGCTCCAAACATTCGAACACGAGTTATAGGCGAACATAAAGATACACAGAAAGGCCGAAAATCCCTAAGTATGCCTTTCTTCGGAGGGGAAGTAAAGCCAGGGTCCCACGTCATAGATTTATGGCATGTAATAGAACCTTCCACTAACTACAATTGTGTGAAGCTAAATTTGTAGGTTAGATTTGATTAACGCTTTATTAGTTCCAAAGTTTGCCGGTTGCGGTGGCATCTAGTAGCCAAGTCACAGCTAGGTGTCGTTGACGGTAGCATTTGGTAGCAAAAGTAGGAACTAATGGAAATTGATCGTCTGCAGTCCTTACCTGAAATATAGATAACACACACTAATACAGCCATCACAATTAACACCGGTTAGCAGAAGATTCTACACACACGAGGCTACGTGAACGCGTTGTTGCAGCTTCTAAACTGAGGACCCAACCAACCAACCTACAACATATTACCCAGAAGTCCGAATATGGATATATCAACCACACGGTTTCAACCAAAATCATCCTTACGATGAACCCGTTTTTCGAAAAAAAAAGTTAGAATGTGATCAATCTAAATTCACCTAACGTGTACCTCCTGACGTGAAAATAAAATTGAAAATCTTGTAGACGAAACGCAATACACCTCACATAAAGACTGACCCTCACCGTTGTGTCAAGTCCCCATCCACAGGATGACACCTTTAAGAAATTATAAAGGCTTGTGGTGCATGGATATTCAGGTTTTTTAGCCACCAATGGCCCAAATTCCTGATAGCCGCAAATAATACTATTTCAATTGAGTATTCTTTGAAAATAATGTTGCTGTTTGAGATATAATTCTGTACGACATATCACACGTGTAAATAAAAAAAAATCTAGGGTACCCCTTGACCCCCTTATGCGCATTGATGAATTTTACAGTCTAAGTTGGTTCCGTGATAACCTTATAGCCATTTGCAAACTTTCACAGAAATGTAATAAGTGGAGTGGCATTGATTTTTACAGAAATAGATGGAACGTTGGATGTCTTCTCTTGAGAACCTAATGTCATGGTTGCCGGCTTGGATTCCTTCATTAGTTTATTAAATTAAATTAGTTATCTGGGAATATCTCAGAAACTGTTGGTTTTAGAGCCTTAAAATGTAGTTTTCGGGAACCCTCGAGTTTTGTTTCTGCCACCGAGGGGCTAATAATGAGCTTTGTCTCGTCGTTGTATGCCAAAATATAATAATAATAATAATAATGATAATAATATAAGAAATACAATATAGGGATATGGATATGAAAGACCGTCCGTACCACACCCGCACGTGAAAATCGCGTGACAAACTTCTAGTGTACCCCTTGACCCTCTTAAGCTCACTATACGTATTGATGAATTTTACAGCTTAATTAGGTTCTGTGATAATCTTATAGCCGTTTGCAAACTTCACAATAATGTAATAAATGGAATTGCATTGCGTCTTACAGAAATAGATGGTCCTCTGAGATTTTGTTGCCATGGTTACCAGATTGCATTCTTTCATTAGATTATTAAATGAAATTAGTTTTCTGGGAATATCTCAAAAACTGTTGGTTTTAGTGGGTAGGCCCCCTTTTATGAGAGGTACGGAGAAGAGTTACATCAATGATTAGTGTGGTGCTTCTGATGGATATCTGTATCAAATTTTACGTTGATCCACCCAGCCGTTCTCATGTTATAAGGACTCGAAGTTGTCCACAGACAAACAGACAGCCAGACAGACAAAAATTATTTTTGCGCGCATCCGTCATAAAACAGTCTGAAACGCGCAAATAACGCAAATTTCCGTGGAAATTCAGAAAAAACAGACAAACTTTCATTTTTATATATATATAGAGATTTATTCGAGTCAAAAGCACTACAACAAACACAGAGGGATGATACACAATATTAAAAAGGAATAATACATACCAACAATGTCTCGAATTAGATTGTCTTCGCCCAGAAACGGGCCTCTGTCACACCCTTTTCATGACCTTCCATGAACTCCTGCGTTGTGCAAGAGCACGGACACAGGAACACAGGTGTACCATGGTCTGTCTCTCCCCACACTCACAGAGTTCTGATTCCTGTAGGTATCCTCATTTGTGGAGATTAACTTTGCATCTCCCAACACCAGTCCGAAGTCTGTTGAGTGACCGCCAAGTTGGTTCCGTGATAACCTTATAGCCATTTGCAAACTTTCACAGAAATGTAATAAATGGAGTGGCATTACTTCTTCCAGAAATAGATGGAAAGTTGGATGTCACCTCTTGAGATACTGTTGTCATGGTTACTGGCTTGCATTCCTTCATTAGTTTAATAAATGAAATTAGTTTTCTGGGAATATCTAAGAAAGTGTTGGTTTTATAGCCTTAAAATATAGTTTTCGGGGACCCCTTACGGCTCTTTAGGGGCCCCGAGTTTTGTTTCTGACACCAAGGGGTTGAAAATGAGCTTTGTCGCGTCGTTTACGCCATAACAATGACAATAATTAAAATAATAATAATAATAATAATAATAATAATAATATAACAATATAGGGATAGGAATATAATAGACCTTCCGTACCACACCCGCACGTGTAAATCGCGTTAAAAAATTCTAGAGTACCCCTTGACCCCTTAAGCGCATTGTATGTACTGATGAATATTTCAGCTTAATTTGGATCCGTTATAACCTTATAGCCGTTTGTAAACCTTCACAGTAATGTAATAAATGGAATTGCCGTGCGTCTTACAGAAATAGATGGACCTCTGAGATTCAGTTGCCAGGGTTACCGGCATGCATTCTTTCATTAATTTATTAAGTGAAATTAGTTTTCTTGGAATATCTCAAAAACTGTTGGTTTTAGGTCCTTAAAATGTAATTTTTCGTTTCTCACATGGAGGGGCTGGAAATGAGCTTTGTCTCAGCCTTCTACGCCTATTTCAGCACGTATTTTAAGGGGGTTAGGCCCCTTTTATGAGAGATACGGAGAAGAGTTACATCAATGATTAGTGTCGTGCCTCTGATGGATATCTGTGTCAAATTTTACGTTGATCCACCCAGCCGTTCTCAAGTTATAAGGACACAGACAGACAGACAGACAGACAGACATTTTATTTTTGCGCGCATCCGTCATAAAACAGTCTGAAACGCGCAAATAAGCCAAATTTCCGTGGAAATTCAGAAAAAACAGACAAACTTTCATTTATATATAATTATAGAGAGATTCCAGCCTTATTCGTGCGACAGTATCAACTTGGATAACCAATCCCATTTATTATTTACTAGCAGAAGTACCCATTCTTCGAACGTCTTCGTTATTAATAACCAGACGTATTCAATTGAGCTACTGTTACAATGGTTAGGGGCTTGGAACCTGTTTGTAGACAAATAAAAATGATTAGTTAAAATGTTCTCTCAAATTAAATTTACCTAACGTGTTCTTCCTGACGTGAAAAGAAAATTGAAAACCTCGTAGACGAATCGCAATACACGTCACATACAAACTGACCCTCACCGTTGTGTTAAGTCTCCAACAACAGGAAGACCTCTTTTATAAATTATAAAGGCTTGTGGTGCATGCAAATTCAAGTTCTTTAGCCCCCAACGAACCAAATTTTCTAAAAGCAGCAAAAATACTATTTCAAATCAGGAGTTTTTGAAAATAATATTGCTGTTTGGAGATATAAAAGACCTTGTGTACGACATATCGCACGTATAAGTCGTGTGAAAAAAATCTCGGGTACTTCTTGAACCCCTTAAGCGCATTGATGAATTTTACAATTTTAGTTGGTTCCGTGATAACCTTCTAGCCATTTGCAAACTTTCACAGAAATGTAATAAATGGAGTGGCATTACTTCTTGCAGAAATAGATGGAAAGTTGGATGTCACCTCTTGAGATACTCTTGTAATGGTTAATGGCTTGCATTCCTTCATTAGTTTATTAAATGAAATTAGTTTTCTAGGAATATCTAAGAAACTGTTGTTTTTAGAGCCTTAAAATGTAGTTTTAGAGGACCATTTACGGCTCTGTAGGGGCCCCAAGGATTGTTTCTGACACCAAGGGGTTGAAAATGAACGTTGTCTCGTCGTTGTACGCCATAATATAATAATAATAATAATTATAATAAGTTAATAATATAACAATATAGGCATGGGGATATAATACACCTTCTGTACCATACCCGCAAGTGTAAATCGCGTGAAAAAATTCTAGAGTACCCCTTGACCCCCTTAATCGCATTATATGTATTGATGAATTTTACAGCATAATTTGGATCCGTTATAACCTTATAGCCGTTTGCAAACCTTCACATTGATGTAATAAATGGAATTGCATTGCGTCTTACAGAAAATGTATGGACCTCTGAGATTGAGTTGCCATGGTTACTGGCTTGCATTCTTTCAGTGGTTTAATAAATGAAATTAGTTTTCTGGGAATATCTCAAAAACTGTTGGTTTTAGGGCCTTAAAATGTGGTTTTCGGGGTCCCTTAAGGGCCCCTGAGTTTCGTTTCTCACATTGAGGGGCTGAAAATGAGCTTTGTCTCGCCCTTCTACGCCTCTTTCAGCATGTTTTTAAGGGGGTAGGCCCCCTTTTTTGATAGGTATGGAGAAGAGTTACATCAATGATTAGTGTCGTGCCTCTGATGGATATCTGCATCAAATTTTACGTTGATCCAATCAGCCGTTCTCGAGTTATAAGGGCACGAAGTTGTCCACAGACAAACAAACGGACATACAGACAGACAGACTGACAGACAGACAAAAAAATTATTTTTGCGCGCATCCGTCAGAAAACAGTCAGAAACGCGCAAATATCGCAAGTTTCCGTGGAAATTCAGAAAAAACAGACAAACTTTCATTTTTATATATATAGAGATTCAACACTTATTCTTGCCAGAATATGTTCTTACTTAAGTGTCTCCTTATAACTTCGCGTATATTTTTATTTACATGGTCTACTTGACTTACATATCCCATTTAAAATTTATATGTTTTACTTAACATTCTGAAATCACTGACTATTTAATTCATCGCACTTGACTTCATTCTAACTTTAATTCATCTTTATTTAATTCATCGGTTCCTCCATACTATTCCTTTAATCACATTTATTCACTTTACGGGTTTCACATTACTTTAACTTCTCAAGGCACATTATTCACTGGTGCTAATTCGACTAACCAAGGTGAATATGGTTAATTATTTCAATACATCATTTGTAATGGTGCATGGTGTTACAAAACATAATGAAAACCATTAGTACTCACCCACATCTGGTGGTCTGCCCATTTTGTGGAGCTTTTCGCGCATCGGCGTCATTGGCCTTATCATAAACATATTAACACTTTTCATAATATACCTTCCTTAGAAAACTCCCGCTACACTTGGGATATTTAACACTCAAAGATTTCTTCACAACTACAAAATGTACTAAATACATTCTTAGTTTACACACGCGTACATTTCACGGCTCTGGATAAAATGACCTATAAGACAGTATTTACATTTCAATCGTGTAACAGTCCCTCCTGCCGCATCTCAGGTCGCAGGTAAGATAACTCTTACCGACACATCCCCTGGACGACTATCTGTTTCTGTACTGTTTTATCTGGTTTCTGTGTCCTATCAAAACTTCGCCCACACCGGGTCTCGAACTTCTGCGTGGCCTCCTACAAGGTCCAATAACTTTTAACTTGACTTTTATAACGTCCCTCTGGACGGCAAAACTGGTATGTCCTGACCACACGGGTCTTGAACTAGTGTCTCTCTGACGTCGCAGACTTACGTGGTCTAACCCCTCTGACTTTCAGATATAACTGACTTGTGACTTCACCTACAAGGTCTCGAACTTATGTTCATTAACGTCGCAAACTATCGCGAACTATCGTGACTGGTTCTCGAACTTTGGTGCGGACAGCACCTAGTTTCGAACTTATATAACTTTCGACTGACTTGACCCTCACCGGTATTCAGATTCGACTTGTACTGCAAACTAACGTAGTGTCTGACCTTCTTCGGGGATCGAGAACGGCTTCTAACGTGGCCCGCACTCGGGTCCACGAATCAACTGACTATGTAACGTAGTGTAGTATCCCCCTCTGCGGTTCAATATCAACTAACTTACACTCGGCCTCCTCAGCCTTATATCTGATCTGACTGGAAATATAGATCTTCGAGTAGTTCTGGGACTCAATTTCTGTTTCCGTGATCATATATACTGTATTTTAAAAATTACCTCCATGCACAGGAAGTTCTGCAGGTTCCGAAAATCCTTCGTGGAGTAAAATTCGCTTGTTCTCTTATTTTACAAAAATTCAGAAAGGTACTGTCTTCCTGACGTGGGCGTTAATATATACCTTAGGTCATCATGTATCCTTTCGCTGAACTATAACGAGATCGTACACAATAGCTCATATCGAACTTATCTAATGTTACAAGGTTTTAATGTTTCAAAAATTTGCATTTCTAATTTCATTCAGAGTAACGCTTCTCTTTTTCAAATACGATGCTTAGTTTCTGAGTAATTAGTATTTTACTTGTACTGAAGCTCCGCCTCCTTGCTGTCTTCAGAGTTTTTTAGATAACGTAGCGCTTGGTCGGGGATTTCCCTCTCTGTGTATGCGTGCTACATCACGAAAATAGTTCGTCTCCTATCAATGACTCTAATGCCCGATGAGGTCATCCTTAAACTGCTGTGCTGTCGCATGATATCACCGCTTACATCACCAGTGATCTCATCTCTCGTAAACCATATTTAATTAAATCTTGGCTCCGTTCAATAGTTTCTCCTTGCCTTAATGGTTATTTTCAACATCCTAGGCTAGTCGAGTCCATATGAGTGTATTAGAGCTTCCTTTATATCTGACATTCATTTAGAGTATTCTTGGTTTCTGGTTTTAGATTTTCCACTTTCACATAAGGCTATGGAATCGAATTCCTTGTGCCGTATTCAATTCGGATACAATACCTAACTGTATTTTAAAATTACGCTGTTAATATGCTAAATGCTGAAAAATAATTAATCATCTGTTTCTCTGGACAAGAACAAATAACAATTCTTCTTTGCTTGGAGAAGTATTTGTACAATAATTATACTGTATATCTCTTAAATCTGTTCCAGATTTGCTGTTAAATACACCCAGACTTCGTGATCTTATTTTGGCAAGAAACAACTTGTCCGTCTTCCCGAAGAACTTGGATCAACTGAATCACCTACGATTGCTAGACATTACGAATCCCAAGGGAGATGCGGAATTTAGCATTTCTAATTCAGATTTATTAACAATCAAAGGAGTGGAAATCTTCGGTCTAGAAAACACAAATCTGAATGTCGATATTACTAATCTATTGAGTCTAGAGAATATGAAATTTCTTAACTTAAGTGGTTGTAGAATTAGTTATATCAATGATACTGAAATAGGGACTAAAACTGTTAATAAACCCCTCGCAGTTCTAGATCTCTCCAATAACCAAATTACTACCTTGCCTTCGAAATTGTTTTCAAATTTAAAACAACTAAAATCTTTACGTCTTCAGCGGAATAATTTAAGAGATTGTCCTGCAAACATCTTGGAGCACCTACACAAACTTGACTATCTGGATTTGTCCAGAAACCGCATTATTGAGGTTGGCAAATACTGTTTTGAAAATCTAAATAAGAAATTAGAATATTTAGATCTATCAGTAAACCTAATATCGCACATTCCCGAAGATACTTTCCGGACTTTACAATCATTACATACTCTAAAATTATCTTATAATATTCTGTCCAACTTACCGCCACTAATATTTTCTGATCGTGAAACAGCAATTCAGCACCTAGATATTTCCAATAATGGTCTATCAGAGTGGGACGTTATATCTCCTGTAACCCATCTGAACCTCTCTCATAACAAGATTACGAAGTTCTCCGAAAATACTTTCAAAAATTTAAAACTCACGGGAGAAGTAGATTTGGGAGACAATCCTTTTAATTGTTGCGATAAAGATCTGGATTCGCTAAGAGATTGGATGAGATATTCTCAGGTCGACATCAAGAATCTTGGCACAAAGAATTTATTCTTTTGTTATGTACCAGGTGCGGACCAATGGCATGCCATTGTGTATTTTAATTATGCACATAGGTTATGTAGAGATAATATTAATTATGATCACATTGGGGACAGTCCCGTGTGGGATATGACCACGTTAGTAGTGATTATTGGAGTTTTATGGGCCACATCATTAATTATAATCACAGCACTCTTGGGGCTTTTAAACAATTATCGCAGCAAACAGACAATCAAGAAAAATGTTACCATCCCTTAATTGCAATGATTTATTTTTGGCTTTACATTATTTATTAGAGTTCTGATCAATTACGGACAGCCCCCTGTGAGGGGAAAAAGCTCATATCATGTATTCAAGTTCTCCCGCTTTTTCATTGTTGTGTTTAGCTTGCCACGGTGGCTAAGTGGATAGCGTGTCGGTCTACTAACCCCAAGCTTGCAGGTTCGCTCCTGGCCGTGGTAAGTAATTTTTGAAAGGCGGCAAAAATACGACACGCATGTCATAAGATGTTGGCATGTCAAAGAACCCATTTGAATTCAGTAGGCCGTGTTCATAATGGCAAAATTAATCTCGGGAATTTCCGCCAACACAAAGATCCTCATTTCTCTACTAGAAAACGCTATTGTGTTCAAGGTGCTTAGATATCTAACCTCCTTGGCTTTTATAGTGCTACAAGGAACAACGAAATTCGAAATGCAAGCTACCCTCTGGGTGCAAATTACAAAGCTTGCACCCGGCACCCGAGGCCATACGATATTATTATTATTATTATTATTATTATTATTATTATTGTTGTGTTGTACAGCTCACCCTCAACATGCTATTCGTCATATAAGACACTGACAGTACACGTGACTGTAACACAACCTTATACCGGGGGAATCAGCTGCACTTAATAGTGTTTTATGGAGTTTCAATTAGCGTTGTTATCAGAAAGGTCGACATTCCTCTGCTTGCATCCCATATGATACTAATACACTGAAGCATATGCCGCAAACGATACTGAACACTATTATTTTACCCACAATGTGACTGCAGTCTAATACTGTACAAGTAAATAAAATAGTGTTCAGTATCGTTTGCGAGATATGCTTGCAGTGCATTAGTACCATACGGGATGCATGCAGAGAAATATACACCTTCCTGACGACACGCGTTAGTTGAGCTGCATTATTGAGGAAGTTGATTGACCCGGGATATAGATAAGCTTTTCACAAAACAGTTTTAAGAACATTAATAGATATGATGCCTTTCGTACTTTTTAATGTATGTGTATATACACACACACTTGCCCGCAGATGCAAATACGTGAATTAATACTGCACGCATGTCGAACACCGCTGGATGGAAACTTTTGTAGTGGTTTGAACCTGTGGTAGGAGTCTTTATTAGAAGGCGGAATCATATTGGATGGTTGTAAGTGTAAGAACGCGTTCGCAGCCAGACCTCTTCCTGGCTGACCAGGGCTCTATCACTCACAAGTTTTGCGCTATACAAAAGTTCTAATTGTATACAGTTCTTCAGCTACGTGTGGAGGGGTGCCTATTTACAAGCGCTGTTGTACCTTATGAACAGCGTTCAGCAATGTTCATTGTTCTATGAGATCTTGACGTTCCTAGATACGTATATTTGGCTGATTGCTTACAGGCGCTGATGTACTTCCTGAATAGCATACAGCGGTGTTAGCTGTTCTCTGAGATTTTGACGTTCCTAGCTAAGTAAATTAGTCTGCCTACTTACAGGCGCCATTGCATCTCCCGAACAGCAGACAGCCGCCTCCCATTATTATGCTTGTAGCTGGCAGAAGGAAAAAAAAATAAGAATCTATTATCAAATCTTTCAAAACACTACGGATATCCGACAAACATTAACACATATTTTCAAGATATCAGTGGTTACATTTTCCTCCAGAATTAAGGACTCTCACTTGACTTTTTCATATAAAATGCAGTAATATGAAAATTGGTTACAACTCACAACTTGAGTTAGAAAACCAAACCAACAAACAAAAAAGACGAAAGCACAACTTTCCATTATACAGAGATGTGCAGGGTTATCATTTTTATATAGTACATTATGCAACGAGCCTATAATGGCTATAATTAAGACACGAGTATTTTTTATAAAACGAGCGTATGCGAGTTTTATAATTTCCATACGAGTGTCTTAATTACCATTATAGGCGAGTTGCATACGACTGTTTATGTTCGACGATAATTATAATTTTATTATATGTTTTAACATAAATATTCATAAATATCTGTTGAGAGTCAGCCACAAGAATTTTGTTATCGGAGAGCGAGCGCGAGACATCTCTCTGTCTTTCAAGATCTTTGACGCATGCGCTCTGTGTCCTTGCAATGACATATGCAAGCCATATGTTTACACCTGCCGTCCCTCAGTAATATTGTCACCGGAGTCGTTTGAATGCGCTGTGTAGAAATTAGTGTTGGTGATTTTAAGGTACAGTGCTATTTCTTGTTTCATATTCGCCAGTTTATTTACGCGAACATATGGACGGTGCGTATTCCATGTCGGTAATTTATTATAGTTTGATGTTGTGTTTATGTCCGACATGTTGGATTTTGAGCGCATGCGCGAAGGTATCGTTACCTAATTGGTCAATGAACGAGCTCTGATTGGCTGGAGAAACTGTATCATAATGAAAATAAGTGTTATAATGACCATCATTATGACACCGTTTTCTGACACATAATAGTGAGGGTCGAACATAAAGTATATTTTGCAATGCTATGAAATTAGTCCATACAATTTATTCTCGTTTTTAGAGTCCATACTTACTTAAAAATAAGTATTATTATTATTTGAAAGTTTGATATTATCAAACTTTCGTTTACTAAGGCAAGACTGAAAATGGCTTCAAGCATCATTGTACTATTATTAATAATAATATTTCTGTAGAATATCAGTCAAAAGAGACAGCTTTGCTAATTCATCTCTTCATGACAATAATTTTGTTATATCTTATCAACATCTTAATTATCTCCAGCGTTGTTCTGTGTTTTACAGACTTCACTCTTTTAAGGTATCTAAAAGAAAGAGTACAGTAGACTCCAACTACTTTCTATGTATTACTACAGGGCTTTATTTAAATGAAAGGATCGTCTTGCGGTGATTTTCCACTCGGCTGTAACGACTGCCTTAACTCTCCTTCTCTCGTCTGTTAGCGGCATCGTTCACCACGTGGTCATCCCAAGTCATGGATATCGCCTGATGGTCCTCACTTATAAATGAAACCCCGTAGATTTATGTATCATTGTGAGAAAATGTAAGCCTATATGGTAAACAAATCCAATTCTAATCACAGAATAATGTTCTATTGAAAATTTATGACTGTGCCAACTATTCCTTTTATACAAAACTTTTGTACACTTCAAGCATGAGAAGTTATCAGGATCTAGTCACATGTTAAATACAAATGAAGAAATATCCAAATAATTTATGACTTTGGACATTAAGAGCAGTTATTTGATAAATTTATCAGATGGTCAATACCTATTTACTGTATGTCCAATCATACTAGGCACCAAATATAATTCTTATGCCTACAGGTGATAAATTATAATGTAATCACATATTTTGAATCAGCCCCACAAAATTAGTGGGAAGCGACATTTAAAACTAGGATGAAGATGACAAATAGCATTAATTTACAGTTGGCAGCCCTGGTGACTCCAAAGAATACGCATAGTCACATCCGTTGCGGTACAGAAAGTTCATACGAAATTTGGTTGAAATCCAATTGATATTATGGAAGTTACATCCATATAAATATTGGATATATCAACAGGCGTAGAATCATTTTGGCAACACTGAAATGTATGAGCTTGTGAAATGCATTGAGAAATATTACTATTATCTATGTGTGTGTTAATTTTGGAACAGCTCCCATGCATACTTTCAGACATATCCAACATAGGAGCTAAAATTTCAATTGTTGTTTTTCAGCAGGTGGTAGCACTGCCAACATTTTCAAATGTGGTCCTGACATATTCTGGTATAGGTTCTTCTTCTTATGACGCCGTCTCCATCCGATGGATGGCGATCCAAACGATTATCATTACACGCGAAGCGGCAGCACGGGAGATTTCTATAGACGTATGTCCATACCACCGCCGCAAGGCTTTCAACCAGGAATTTCTTCGTCTTCCCGCAGATCTTTTCCCATCAATGTTCCCTTGAATGATCAGCCGGAGAATTTCATATCGTTCATCTCTCATTATGTGCTCGAGGTAGCTGAGCTTACGTTCCTTGATGGCTGTGAGAAGCTCTTTCTTCTTGTTCAAGGTGTTGAGGACTTCTTCATTTGTTTTCCTTTCTACCCAAGATATTTGGAGTATTCTTCTGTGTAAATACATCTCAAAAGATTCAATCCGCTCCTCCAGTAATGGGCTGAGCGTCCATTCATCGAAACCATACAAAAGGACAGGAAAAACATAGCAAAGTAACATTCGAACACTGAGCTGAAGGTTGAGTTCTCGGCTGGTGAATATGGTCCTCATGGCATTGAACATATTTTTTGCTTGTCCAATCCTGGATAAGATTTCACTCCTTGAATCGCAATGCTGGTTCACTAAAGTTCCAAGATATTTGATGGAAAATACTTGTTGGACGATGGTGTTTTTGATGTGAAGGGAGACCTGTTTTTGGTGTTTTCGAAAATACAATCAGCTTGGTCTTGTTAACATTCAAGGATAAACCGTAGGTTTAACTGGTTCTCACGATATTGTTTATAATAATTTGAAGATCACTAGGGTTGCTGGCTAGCACAATCGTGTCATCAGAAAATCGGATGTTATTAATGACATAGCCATTGATCTTGATGCCTAGATTAACATCTTCAATAGCCTCTCTGAACACACTCTCAGAGTAGATGTTATAAAGGAGTAGGGACAGGACACATCCCTGGTGGACACCCCTTCTTATAGCTATGTCCTCAGTAGTAGTTCCTTCTATTTTGACCTCTGCCGTTTGATTCCAGTACAGATGGGAAATTATACGAAGATCACCAACATCTACACCAGTAGATTTTAAAATCTGAACAATTTTTACATGAGATACGCAATCGAAAGCTTTTCGGTAGTCGATGGAGCAAGCGTGCACATCTACATTCATATCTAGGCATTTCTGGGTCAAAACATTCAAGGAGAAAAGAGCCTCGCCAGTACCCAGTCCATTCCTAAAGCCAAACTGAGTATTACCAACATAGCGTTCGCATTTAAGGTAGATTCGATTGTGGATGGTACGCAGAAATACCTTTAGCACATGGGACATTAGGCTGATCATACGATAATCATCACAATATGATGCACTAGCCTTTTTAGGTATGGTGACAAAAGAAGATCTTAGGCAGTCAGATGGAATTCTACCAGATTTATATATTGCGTTGAATAAAGCAGTTAGCAGCTCTAGTCCTCTGCCATGGCCTTCAGCAATAAGTTTGAGTGTTTCCGCATGAATCTTGTCCGGACCTACAGCTTTTCCATTCTTCTGGAGTTTGATTGCATACAGTACTTCCTCTTGGCTTATACTTGGACTTGCTTTGCTTCATTCACCAATACAAGGTGGTTTATTTGGCCTTACATCACTAAATAGGTTTTCAACACATTCTTTCCAACACTTCAACTTGTCTTCGACTTCTACCAAAATGGTGTTATTGTCATCCCTCGGTATAGCTCTGCACGGCCTGTGATATTTCCCTGCAAGTTCTTGATCTTCTTGTGGAGATTAAACAAGTCATGTTTCTCTTGGAGATGTTCTATTTCTCTGCATCTCTCCACGATCCATATTTCTTTTGCTTCCCTGCACTTCCTCCTACAGTTCTGTTTAGTTCTTGGTATTGGACTTTATTAACATTTTCACTTTCCGTCTTTGGTCCATGAGTTGTAGAACTTCTTCTGTCATCCATGGCTGCTTTTATGAGCTGTTCGAATGTACTATATCACTCTCTTGAGTATCGGTGAGTACGTTCTTTAATGCAGTCCATTGTGATTCAATATCCTCTGTTTCCTAGTTGTTTATTGTACTCTTATGTTCTTCAAGCTTCCAGGTTGTTTGAGCCCGAACTACGGGGTTGTCAAAGCACTTTGTATCGGTCTGCCAGAGCGTATGTTCTTGACGAAACGATGAAGTGTTAAGTCCATGACGACGGGATTATGGTCGCTGTTAACATCCGCCCCATGGTAGGTTTTGACAGCTTTCACGAATCTTTCCAGATGACTTTTTATGAAAATAAAGTCCATCTGATTCCTGACAACATGACCTTCACAATCTGCAGGAGACGTCCATGTATACAAGCGCCGGGGATGTAGCTTGAGAAAGGTATTAATAACAGAGAGCTGTTGTTCTGAACAAAACTGAACTAGACGATCACCTCTGGTATTCCTCTCGCCAAGGCCATATTGTCCAACAATTCCATCCTCAGCACCGAGACCTATCTTAGCATTGAAATCACCGAGGACAACAGTTACCTCCCCTTTCTTAGTAAGGGACAATGCCTCCTCTAGAATGGAATAGAATTCTTCTACCAATTCGTCTTCCTTATCGCCGGTTGGAGCATAGGCCTGTATAATATTCATGGGACGATGGGAAGTTTGCAGTTTAAGAAGCATGACTCGCTCTCCAAAGGGAATGAAATCGATGACAACCTTCACCAGATCAGAAGAGAGGAGCACAGCTACTCCATATTGTTTTAGATCCCTTATTGGGGGGTGGTTGGATCTAAAACGGAAGAGTTATTGTGTTAATTTATAAAGAAGTGCCAAAAAGGGGGTAGCTTCCCGTAGTCGGGCAAGCTGACCAGTGTAGAGTGTTGTTTAGTGTTAGGGTGCTAGGGGTTGCTCTTATAAAAGATCTAGGTGTATTTTAGGGGATGGACTTAGCGTACAGGTCAACGCGCCGGTCGCCCAGCTGGCTGGTTAGATAATCGACTTGCACGCGTCAGCTATATGGCGCGTGCCGCTCCTGGCAGTCAGGCCGGTACGGGAATACAATGATGCTTGCACTAGCAAGTATCTGGCTACTGTAAGTCACGTCTAATAGTGACGGAGGATTCAGGATGGACTTTAGGTCGTGAAGAGGCGTGTAAAATAGTAATACAGGTGTGTTGTACTGACCAAGTGTTTATTGGTCAGTAATAATGGAATTATGAGTCCCTTTTAAGGGATGTAGTGATGTTACAACGTGTACAAACTTGTCTATACAAATTGGGGGTAAGGTTACAAAGTTATAGGATTCTGAACACCTGCTGACTCACTCACCTGATGATACCAGCAATAGCCTCGGGCCGCCACACTGTAAGACTGATAATTGAGAGCTTGACCTCCTTAAGACGCCCTCTTATATTCTTCGGCGCTGTGCTGTCAGCATTGTGCTGAATAGATGTCCTAGTTAATTGTGTGTCGCTGTTTTGTGGTAATGATGCAAGGATTGGGCCAGCTTTCCAGAATGGCTAGCTGTCCTTGCGGTGTTAGTAGATGTTGGTCTGGACTTACAAGGATTGCCAGTTAGGAGATTTAAATAGATGATGGGGGGATGGTCTCCAAGGGGTGCATACCCCTGGGGTACTGTACAATATTGATGTTGAGGATCGTTACCACCAGAGTAGCACAGAACTCCATGACTAGTTTTTTGTGTTCCTGATCCAGGCCATCGAACTTCACTAAGGCCCAAAATCTTGATATCCAAGCGTTGCATTTCTGATTCGACGTTTGCAAGTTTCCCAGCCATATATAGATTTCGCACATTCCATGTGGCAATTCTTGTTTTCTTTTGTTGTAAATTAGAAACTTATCACTACTTGACGTCGGGGGGATTCTTAGCACCCTCTCCCCACTTAAGGGGTGCCCCGAACTTGGGGCCGTTTCTTTGCAACTGTAACCATAATCATACTGGAATATTTGGAATGATAGCTCAGTAGGACTTCCGTTTCCTTTCTGTGCCGCAGTGTGAGAACCGTGGAGGCTGCTACAGCTGCGCTTCTCTCATCCATTGTAGTACCACCAATGAAGTCCTTCTTCATGTGCCACTACATGGTACTGTTGGAGCTGCTGCCCTCCAACAGGAAATATCCATTTAGCCCTGGACAATTAGACTGCCTCTTCCATCAGCCCCTCCGTACTGAAGTCCATCTTCTCCGCCGTCGCTGAGGAAGAGCCTTTTACTCATTTTAACCCGAGCACTAGGTTGCCTCTTCCGCCATCTATGCTGTAGCGAAGACTATCTTCTCCACCATAGCTGCCGTTGAGGTCTTCACCGTAACCCTGGCAAGGGACCCTTACCAGGTACTCATACAAAATTTGGTTTCGATAGCTGCTGCGGTTTAGAAGTTGACATCAGTGGGGGGAGTGCTCACACACAGGTAGACTGAAAGACAGACAGAGGGATAGACAGACTGATGGACACACACACGTTTTTCCGGATTGATCTCATGTCTACGTTTTCATCAGTTTTGAAAGATGTGAAAAGCATACTAAAAATGGCAAAATGCAAAGCGGTGTTATTAATTGGATATCAGTATAAATATGTGTTGACCGACTGAAAACTAATTATTTGTTAGTGAGGCGACACTGGAAATGAAATGGCTTCAAAGCTACAGACTGCGTAAACAATAACCATTTTGAAAAAAAAAAAAGATATATTATATATTATAAAATATATATAATATATTATACACTATAGATAGATATTATCCGTATACAAATATGATTGAGTATTAGTTTCAATATTTGTTTTTCTGCGCGTTGTGTTACCCATTGATCAGACAAAACAAAAGAGTGGACAATAATTTTTGGGAATCGACTGAATTTTCCTGGAAAAAAATTCCACTTGAAACGACGATTTAACCTACATTTTTACACATCTACATACTTCGAACAGAGAAGTCTCCTGTAACTATAATATTGGAAAATATTATTAGAATATTAACATAGGCTGCTTTTAAGGTAGTTTTTATTTCAATACATCTACTGTATTTGTTAATTTCTTTTTCCAATTGCTTGTCAATTAATATAGCTGCAAGTTTTCATTCTTTTAAATCTAAAACTATTATTGTAAGGATGTACATTTTTGCATTGTTAACTAGTTTTTAAGATTGAATATCATTTCACGCTGATGATGGTATCATTGCAATACCAAACTATGTACGTCGTATAATCATTTATTAAACAACTTCTACAAGTATTGATAATATGGATTTTCAATTTATAACTTCAAAACTATGCGTGGTTGGTTGGTTCCTCAGTTTAGGAGCTGAAACAACGCGGTTATTTAGCCCCGTGTACTTTGGGTGTGTGCGGAATCTCTCTGATAGCCGGTATTAATTGTGATTGCTGTATTAGTGTGTATTGTCTGTTTTATTTCAGGTAAGGACTGCAGACGATAATTTGAAGTAGTTCCTACTTTTACTACCAAATGCAACTGCCAAAGACACTTAGCTGCAAACCTGGCTACTAGATGCAATCGCAACCAGCAGCTAGTGACGAATATGGGGCATTAAGAGCATTAATCAAATCTAACCAACAAGTTTTGCTTCACACAATTGAAGGATCTTTTATATGCCATAAATGTATGACATGGGTCCGTCAGTTTTACTTCCCCTGCGAAGGAAGGCATACTGAGGGATTTTAACGCTCTTAGAAATATCTGACGACTTGGGCCGGGTTTGACCCCGCGATCTTGGGCATAGAAGCTCTACATGTTACCAACTACGCCACCGAAGCCTCCAACTACTGTATGTGTCAAGTTTATGGAAGTACTGTTGTAGGTTTCTTGCCATGGACCGCCATAAGCAGCACTCATGACACCTCCTTAGAATGAACATGTTTGTGGATGGAAATTTAATATTTAGTAAATCCTAGCCCACAATGAGGCTTGTGATTTCATGCAGCAATATCATCTGTTGAGGTTATATACAGAATTTTAAAAACTGAGTATCAATTGTTTTAAGAGAGTACAATACAAGAACAAGATGTTCAGTAAAGAGCATATAGCCTACATTCTCCTAAATGCATGGGTATAGTTTTAACTCCTTGTCCTTTTCAAGGAGTATAATTGAATGTTGGTTGTTGTAGCTTGTTGAATACGGATCTTATACGTTGATTGATTGAATCCTCACCTGAATTATATATACACACACTAATTCAGCCATCAAAATAACATAGGTTATCAGACAAAATTCAACACTCACCCAAGTACACAGGGCTAAATGACCATGATATCCATGCATCTGAAATGAAAGAAAAACAACAGCAACAGCTTCCTACCCAAATCTTTCCTCGTATAAAGTATAAAAGTACACACACTAGTAAGCCCATATACATCACAGTGACACAGGTTATCAGGCAACTTATATACACACCCAAGTACACGGGGCTACAAAACCATAATGCCGCAAAACCCCTAAGGAATCAACAACAAAAACAGCAACAATAGACTCTACCGTGGATCAAGGACAACGAATTTAAATCGCGGTAGTTGAGTGTTAAAATATGTGGTGTTATAAGTATATATAATATTTTCGATTGCGGCATTGCTTCCACTTACTTGTGCCGGGCTCCTCTCCGTCTTCTTTCGACCACACTTGGCCAACTCTTGTTCTCTTCCGACCCCGACGGTATTAGGGTATCCGAGGCCTAAGAGTCTCTTCCTTTCCCACCTTAATTGGCCCCAGACTCATCTTTTCTGATACCCTCCTTCTGCGAGGGGTCAGCCTTCTTTTTCTTTTCATGTTATATCCTGCCTTCTGCTCAAGGCCCTCAAGGAGGCAGGGCGTATGTAGTCCCGCCACTTCTGGTGCACCTTAGATATTACTACACCCTCAGGGACTCCCGGCTGGTGTGTTCGGGAGTTGGCGACCCCGGGGATTCCTGAGCTGGGTCCGGTTTACCCCTTTTGTCCCATACCTGTGGGGTGGACTCTCTCCTCTTTCACTTTCTTATCTGCCTTTCATGGCTCTCCAAGTCCCTCAATCCGCATTCTTCGAGGGTTGAGGGCATTTATTTCCTCCTGTCCTTTATTTGCCTTAATCTCCTTTTATTTTCCATTTCTTCTTCTAGTATATAAGTTAGTTTTTAGTTATAAGTTAACATTTCATTTTCAGCTTCACGATCACCCAAAATATTAGGGGCCGATAACCTAGATATTAGGCCCCTTAAAACAACAATTATCATCATCATAAACGTTACAATAAAATATCAACATTATAAGAATTTAGTCCGCTCGTCTTCGCATTTAATAAAAATAAAACCATTTCCTCCCTTCCTGGTATTTCTTAATGAATTAATTATTCAGGAACATATGTGTTTCATTTTAAAATAAATCTCAGGTTGATCTACAAATCACCTGGTCTATATTTTCGTAACAACCAATTACATCAAATAAATTGTTTATCTTTAGGCATCATCTTGACGTCGTCTGTCAACGATATGATCCTATTTTCATTCATTTCTCTACCATGTTAATAACAAATGACTATAACAATGTCAAGTTTGTGAAAACATACCGTTATGGAATTATTATACTTCAAAAGTATTTTATAATTATTAAATGTTTGTATTTATTTGTCAGTAGATGGTTAGTATTTTTGTTAGTAGAATTGCTCTATTACTTATTCTGAAAAGGAGTAGCAGACTTTCAGAATAAATCAATTCTTTACTTGTCTTATAGATGGCTAAGATATTGATAATATAAGCCAACTAATGGCTACACTGCGTTCTGCTACACGGCTGAAAGCAACGGGAAACTACAGCCGTAATGCTCTTCCCGGGGATATGTACCTCTCTATGCATAATTACATGTGATGATGGCCTCCTCCCTTTTAAAATTCCAATCTGGAGGTAAACTAGTCCCCCGTTTGGATCTCCGAATGGGGACTACTCGAGAGGGGGTTAATATCACAGCAGTGACAAAGAGGAAATCTGACATTCTACGGATAGGAGCGTGGAATGTTAAAAGTCTGCTGGGAAGTGGAAGGTTAGAAAACTTAGAAAGGGAAATGGATAGGTTGAGGTTAGATTTGGTTGGGATTAGTGAAATTTGCTGGCAGGAAGTACAGGATTTTTGGTCAGGAGACTATAGGGTCATTAGCACTAAATCAAACAATGGCCAAGCAGGGGTTGGCCTCATATTGAGTAGGAAACTTGGACAGCGGGTGGAATATTATGAGCAATATAGTGAACGGATTATTGTAGCAAAAATCAATACTAAACCTACCTGCACCACAGTGGTACAAATCTATATGCAAACAGTCAAGCTGATGATGAGGATGTTGAAAAGGTCTACGAAGAAATAGATCAAATTCTGAGGTATATCAAGGGTGATGAAAATGTTATAGTAATGGGAGATTGGAATGCTGTGGTAGGAAAAGGAAGAGAAGGGAAGATAGTTGGAGATTTGGGGTTAGGTGAAAGGAATGATCGAGGAAGCAGACTGATAGAATTCTGTACCGAGCATGAGTTGGTCATAGCTAACACCTTATTCAATAACCACAATAGAAGAATATGCACATGGATGAGACCAGGGGATACAGGGCGTTACCAAATCTACTTCATTATGGTCAAGCAGAGGCTTCGAAACCAGATTTTGGATTGTAAAACATATTCCGGTGCTGACATAAATTCTGACCACAATTTGGTTGTTATGAAATGCAGATTAAAGTTGAAGAAACTGAAGAAAAGTCAAAAGCCAAAAAGATGGGCAATAGACAGACTGAAAGAGAAGGATGTAAACGAAAGATTCAAGAAGAGTATAAAGGAAGGACTAATGAATAACCCTAAACAAATGGGCACTTTTGAAGAATGAAATAACAAAATCCGCAGAAGAAAACATTGGTAGGAAAGAAAGAATAGGTAGAAAACCGTGGATCACTTAGGATATACTAGAATTGATGGATGAATGGCGGAAACACAAGAATGTAAGAGATGAAAAGGGGAAAGCAGAATACAGACGTCTGAGAAATGAGGTCAATACGAAGTGCAAGGATGCGAAAGAAGAATGGTTGAAAGAGAAATGTGCAGGTATAGAAAATTGTCTGAAATTAGGAAAAGTAGACACAGCTTATCGAATGATTAAGAATACTTTTGGGGAAAGGAAGACTAAGTGCTGTAATATTAAGGACATAAACTAGATGAAACCCGTCAAAACATGACGGACAATGGAAAACAAATTTACTGAAGAAGCTTCTTATATAAGTTACATTCTTTGTACGATTACTTTTTACCACTATTGCAACTTTAAGGGCGTCAAAAGATAGCACTCTCAGCATTGCAACATATTGCTGGTCATGACTGAATACGTGATGAGGTCATCATTATCTTGCACAGTTTCCAGCCACTGGCCGGGTCTGTTTGGAACACAAACCTCTCCAACGTCTTCTGTCTTCCCACCATCTCTCAGCCTCCACCCTTGTCCAGTCTTCTCCTCTCTTCTTCACGCTTTCTTCCACCCCCTTCAGCCACCTGTCTCTCGGTCTCCCTCTTGGTCTCTTTCCTTCCCACTTCGTCTCGTGTATCCTCCTGGGTATCCTCTTCTCCTCCATTCGTTTTACATGTCCATACCATCTACGTCTTGATTTCTCTATACCATCCTGTAATGGTTCGTCCTTCATTAATTCTCTGGTCCTCTCATTTCTTATTCTGTCCCTCTTTGTAGCTCCACTACTGCTTCTCAAGAACCTCATCTCACTGGCCTGTATTTTGCTCTTCTCCCTTCCTTTCATAACCCAGGTCTCCGAGGCATACGTCAGGATAGGGACATAGTACGATATATGATCTACTTGCTGTTCTGAGGGACATCCCTGCTCCATAACATGCTTCTCACACTCCTCCGGAATGCTTCTGCCTGTCTCCCCCGCTCATTTATTTCTCTACCGTTTCTTCCATTCTCTTGTATCAGGCTTCCCAGATACTTGAAACTCTCCACATTCTTCAGCTGTTCCCCACCAATTGTTATTCCCGTTGTGGTCCTTTCCTTCTTCCTTGTTGTGATCACCATCTCACTCTTATTTATGCTAAATTTCATCCCATATCCTTGTATTATTCCTTCCCACACGTCCAACTGTTCCTGTACCTCCTCCTCCTTGTTTCCACAAATCATCAAATCATCCGCAAACACCATTGCTTTCATCTTTCTTCCCCAATTACTTGTGTCGCTCGGGTCATTATGTCATCCATCACCACAATGAAAAGAAACGGTGACAGTGCACTTCTTTGTTTCAGGCCGTTTCTCTGTTCCACCCAGTCCGATCTCTCTCCTCCCACTTTCACACAGCTCACGCTTCCCTTGTACATCTCCTTTATCCTCCTTATAGTCCATTTTTCTACTCCTCTATCCTCCAGGGACTTCCATACTTTGTTTCTGCTTACACTGTCATATGCTTTCTCAATGTCCAGGAAGGCCATCAGTAGATCTGTTCCATACTCATAGTGCTGTTCTTGTAACTGACTTACAGCAAAAATCAAATCCACTGTGGACCTTCCTGCTCTGAAGCCATGTTGTTCTTGCCTCATCCCTCCTTCTATCCTTGTCCTAATTCTCCTTTCCAAAACTTTCTCAAACATCTTTGCACAATGACTCATCAGTTTTATTCCCCGATAGTTTCTGCATTCTGTTCTATCACCTTTCTTGAAGATCGGGACAATTATTCCCTTTTTCCAGTCCTCTGGGGTCTTCCTTTCCTTCCATGCTGCCTTCATCACTCGGTACAACCATTGTATCCCCACCTCTCCTGCTGCGCTCACCATCTCCACACTCAACTCATCCACACCCGGTGCCTTCCCTCCTTACATCTTCCTCACTGCATCTTCCACTTCTTTCCATGTTAAGTCCTTTTCTGTTTGCAGTTCATCTACTGTACCTCTTCCCCGATTTCTTCTTCCTCGCCGTGGTTTCCATTTGGGTTCAGGAGTTCTTCAAAATATTCTTTCCACATTTTCTTCAGTTCTTCCCTATTTTCTATCCCTTGTCCCCTTTTGTTCACCATTCTAACATAATCCGTAGGATCCATCCGCCTCTTATTCTTTACCATCCCATACAGGACCTTTTTTGTACCTTCACTATCCTGCTGGTCATGACTTAAAACGTGATGAGGTAAATAGCCCAATACGTTCAAGAGTTTCTCCTTGAGCTTGATTGATTGTGATAAAGTAGGCCGAGCGAATAGGACATTGTTGCCTATTAAAAGAAAATGTACTGTACCTGCAAGTGTTTTATCTGAATGTGTTAAATCAAATCGTAGGATTTGAGCTCTCTGCCTAATATTACTGCACCTATTATATCCGAATCCAAGCAATTTCTTACATATTTCTTACAATTAATATATTACCATATATGAGTCCTTGGGAAACGTTCAGATTTCTAAGGAGCATAACTATGGCTCAAACGTTCGGAGTATGTGGAGGCGAATCACTAATTCCAAGGAATTGAAATATTCAATAATAGGGAAATGAAGTAGTTGGCTTTCATCTTCAGTATCCAATCTGTTAAAGCTGATGTATGTGTTTGAACTACTGGATATAAGTTCAATGACTTTTAAATTAATATCATTACATTGTTGCAGCTTGGCAAATATTTTATATTCCAGCAGATCAATTTTACCCCCACAACAGTAAAGACCAAAGTAACCACGCATAGATTTTACGCAAGAGAAATACAATGTAGAACAATGTTTACATTTGATCGTCAAAGACCTTACAGTACACTGTACTGCATAATATCTGGAATTGTTTCTGAAATGGCCTATTTATATTGGATTTTAAATGTGGCTTCGTATTATTCGATAACACTATAGTGTCCTGCAATAACGGAGCCGCTAAATATTAAATGGCAAATAATACTTCCATTGCCGAAATCAACTGCGTAGTTAGACTCAGTACTCTAAACAAATAATCATTAAACAATTGTCTTATACAATGAAGTTCAACATGACCGTCCAGAGACTTTCATACTCAAGTTGGTTGGTGAAGAGAATGCGATGAGACTGATCGCTTAAAATAAATTCCTTATAATTGTTCCTGCCAGCGAAATTTTTTGCGATAGCTTGAAAACGCAGCTCAGAATGACGTTCTTCATTTTGTTATAAACAGTACGAAACTGCTCTAAATAAGCAATTTCCATCACCTGTTATAGGTTATGACAGTACATTTTGCAGGGGAACATAGAATCACTTCGCCGACTACTGGAACGACCATAGGCCTATACTCAATTCTCACTTCGGCAGTCACCCTAATGGAGGCAGTTTTTGAATTATATGTCCCGTGCATGTCAAAAATCGTATTAACACATGGAGGCCCACCTATTCTTGTCTATCGCCCCGGAGACCCGGGTTACATTTCCTGCTCTGCCAAGAAATTGAATTCTGGTCTGAGGGCAAAAACGGGGCACATTCAGTCTCTTGATGTATAACTAAGAAGATGAAGGTTTAATTCCCACCTCGACAATCTTGGATGTGGTTTTCCGTGGTTTCCCACTTCCACTTAAGGCAAATACCGGGATGGTTCCTAACTTAAGGCCTTGGCCGTCTCCTTGCCATTTACCACCTTAATTACAAATACACACAGTAATGCAGCCATGACAATAACACTGGTTATGAGAGAAAATTTCACACATACACACCCAAGTACACGGGGCTGAGTGACCACGATGTCGGAGTCCTTCAAACGAATTATGTTTGCCAAGTGTCTCTTATGGCGAAAGCAATTGTGGACACGCGCGAGTGCCTGGAAAACTACTTTTTTCTTTAATAATTTAAGAGTATATCGACGATGCATAATTATAACTTTTAGTCTAGGACGCTAATAACTTGACCACCGAAGCATTGGGAAGAAATTGCAATATTAAGGTACCGTACATAAACAACATAGCCTACACATTCAACTGTCGGTTAATGTTCCTCAAAATTTCCCTTCTTAAATATTCCCCTCCTTTATAATTCTCCATCACGTGAAAACGTGCCATTTCTTGGGTTTTAAATATATCGATGCAATGGTGCTGCCATCTGCTGTCAGTTACTGGAACTATATGGGCGATGTACTGCCATCTGTTGTCAGTTATGTGAACTGATTGCAGGTATTTAAACGGCGTACTGAGGACAAGTTTGCTCTTTTGATCACATGCTGTAATGCAATGGTAAAACGGAAATAAAACGTATTGAGAGGGAATGTAGAAATATGTATCTTTTACAGACATAAAACCTTACTAATACTCCTTGATTAAACAATATTTCAGTGGTAAAAAATATACATATCGGCGGGGGCTGGGATCGAACCGGTGAACCTAGGAACCAAAGTCTGTCGCCTTAACCACATGGCTACTCGCGCTCTCTTCTTCAGCAGCAGACTCAGCCATTCATTATCTTCAAAAGCTGCTGTCTGAAGGAAATAATCCATTTCATTACCCAAATAAATCAATGTTGCACATTCGTATACGTTCATACTGTTATTATATTTTATTGTCAGAACTTGGATAATGTATGTTTTCAATTACATGGAAGCTTATTAAATAACTTACATTTTAATGGACTTCCCACCACCATTTTGTCATGACCTCAGGCGGATTGTGCGCATGCGTGAGGGAAAAGAATTCTGCTATTTTCTATATTAATTCAAAAATATACCGAGATGGAATGTAGAAATATGTATCTTTAACAGACATAAAACCTTACTAATACTCCTTGATTAAACAATATTTCAGTAGTAAAAAAAAATATATATATATATCGGCGAGGGCTGGGATCGAACCGGTGAAGCTTAGAACCACAGTCTGTCGCCTTAACCACATAGCTACTCGTGCACTCTTGTTCAGCAGCAGACGCAGCCGTTCATTATCATCAAAAGCCGCTGTCTGAAGGAAATAATACATTTCATTATCCAAATAAATCAATGTTGCGCATTCGTATACGTTCATACTGTTATTATATTTTATTGTCAGAACTTGGTTAATGTATGTTTTCAATTACATACAAGCTTATTAAATAACTTACATTTTAATGGACTTCTCACCGCCATTTTGTCATGACCCCAGGCGGATTGTGCGCATGCGTGAGGGACTAGAATTCTGCTATTTTCTATATTACTTCAAAAATATACCGTAATATATTTGTTTATTTTATAGACACTCTGCAAATCTAGAGGCTAAGAGCTTTCGTTAGAGTGCTCTACGAAGTATATCGGTTCTGTCGTTCTCTCAATCTCGTGGTAACAAAAATCACCTTACTGTTTTAAATATATAGATGGAAAGTCTCTAACAGACAGGGAAGAAAAGGTTGAGAGATGGAAAGCTTACATAGAGTGTTTGTATAAGGTAAAGGAGATTGAGAATCATGTAATGGAAAGGGAGGAGGAAATTGATGAGGATGCGAAAGGAGATTTAATATTGAGATCAGAATTTGACAGAGCATTGGAAGACTTAGGCAGGAACAAAGCACCAGGCATAGATGATATACCGATTGAGTTGCTACGCTGCATAGGAGATGAAGTTCTGATCAGGTTATATCACTTGGTGTGTAGGATTTATGAGAGAGGTGAGGTTCCTTCTGATTTCAAGAAGAATGTTATCATCCCTATACCGAAGAAAGTAGGAGCTGACAGATGTGAAGATTACCGTACAATCAGCTTCATTACTCATGCTTCAAAGATCCTGTCCAGAATACTTTACAAGAGGATAGAAAGCCAGATAGAAACGGAGTTGGGTGAAGACCAGTTTGGTTTCCGGAGAAATGTTGGAAGAAGGGAAGCTGTACTGAGTCTTAGGCTGATTTTGGAAGGTAGAATAAGGAAAGATAAGAGAACGTTCATGGCATTTGTATACTTAGAAAAGGCTTTTGATAACGTTGATTGGACTAAATTTGTTGACATTTTGAGAACGATTGGAATAAAGTACAGGGATAGGAGGGTGATCTACAATCCATACAGAAACCAGACAGTAGTCATTCGAGCTGAAGGACATGAGAAAGAAGCTGGTATTCAGGAAGGTGTAAGGCAAGGCTGCAACTTATCACCCATACTTTTCAACCTTTACATTGAACAAGCAATGAAGGAAATTGGAGAAAAATGTAAAGAGGGAGTGAAGATTCAAGGAGAAATAATTTCAACTCTGAGATTTGCCGATGACGTAGTCATCTTGGCCGACACGCCTGAGGATTTGAATGAGTTTTTGAATGGTATGGACTCCGTCTTGAGGAAACAATTCATGATGAGAATTAATAAATGTAAAACAAAACAAGTAGTTCCGTGAAGAACTATACAGCCTATTTTCATATATCCTTCTCATATTAATTGCCTCGATCAACATACAAAAATTTCAGTTTGATTGCTATGTTAGATTCGTAGATACTGATAACCGACTAAATATTGCAGATGGTAGCCAGGTTGGATTTTTATTTATGTACTATTACATGAAGATTATTGTGTACGTGTGGTTTTCAGACTTCAATCGCATTTTTAGGACACAAGAAGTATAAAAACGAGATTTTAAAATTTCGCACAGCTGCCATCTTGTTGTTATGAAAAAAATTGAAATGAATTAGATACCAGTGGATTAACATTTGTATAAGCATTAACGTGCAAAAATTCACTGCACTCAGATGGTTAAATCGCGAGAAACGTCCATTTAAATATTTATTGTTCGCATCGCCGCCATGTTGGATATGTGCTCACCAGGTTACTGAAAGTCATATAGGTGAACTTATGTTCATAGCCTCTATGAACATAAGAAAAATCAGTTTATTTGCTGGAAAAGATTCTTAGATATTGAGAACCGTCAAAATATTTCGGATGCTCGCCATTTTGGATTGTTATATGTATAGGCCATAGAGTTATGTACCATTAAAGGAAAATTATTGCGTAGCTTCATTATTCAAACTTTCACTTTGATCGCATGATTACGACACACGAATAAAAACTTAATTTTAAAATTTCGCGCAGCCGCCATCTTCAGTTTATGTAAACAATTGAACTAAATTAGATGCCAGTGAATGACAATATGTACAATCATTTACTGTACCAAATTTAAATGCGCTTATATGATTAAATCACGAGAAAAATGTATTAGAATGTTTCAAATTCACTTGGCCGCCATGTTCGTTTCGTAGTTAACAGGTTTTTGAAAGTTACATGGATAAACTTATAGTAGTGCTCTTTATCAACGTACAAAATTTCAGGTTGATATCATAAACAGTTTCGGAGATATTGAATGCCTGTGAAATATTTCGCACAGCCGCCATTTTGAGGTTATGTAAACAATTGAACGAAGTTAGACGTCGGCGCATTACAATGTATATAAACATATACTGTGCCAAGTTTCATTGCGTTTGGTTAGTTAAATCGCGAGAAACGTCCATATAAAAGTCGCAAATTCGCTTGGCCGCCATGTTGGTTTTGTAGTTACCAGGTTTTCAAAGGTCACATAAGTGAATTTCTATTAGTTCCCTTTATCACCATACAAAATTCCAGGGTGATATCGGTAATAGTTTCGGAGATATTGAATGCTGGTGAAATATTTCGTACAGCCGCCATGTTGGATTGGTGAGACGTAACAAAATTTGAAGGGCACGGTCGGGGTTGCCCGGAATAGAGCTATGAACTTACCGAGTTTCATTGAAATCTCTCCAACAATTTAGATTTTATTAGGGGGGGGGGACACACACACGAATCACACACACACACACACACACACGGACAAAAGGTGATCTCATAAGCCTATTTTTTCAAATTTGAAAATAGGCTAAAAATTATCCTAGAAGGACGACCGAAGCATATGTTGCGCTTCTCAATGTGAGACACAAAATTCGGGAATCAATAAAGGGTCTCCGAAAACTACATTTTAAGGGCCTTAAATTAACAGTGTGTGTGATATTCCCAGAAAACTAACTTCGTTCTGATAAACATGAAGGAATGACAAACCGCTAACCCTTGCAGCAGTAGCTCAATTGATAATGTCTGGTGTTAACAACGAACACCGTTCGAAGAACGGGTACTTCTGATAGTCTTATATATATATATACTGTATATATATATATATATATATATACAAGAAGTTCCGTGAAGAACTATACAGCCTATCTCCATATATCCTACTTATGTTAATTGCCGCTATCAACATACACAATTTCTGTTTGATTGCTGTAATAGATTCGTAGATATTAAGAACCGACTAAATATTTCGGATGGTCGCCATGTTGGATTTTATATATGTAGGTCCTAGAGTTATGTACTGTTACATGCAGATTATTGTGAACGTGTAGTATTCAAACTTCAATCGCATAATTAGGACACAAGAAAAAACAAGGAGATTTTAAAATTTTTCACAGCTGCCATCTTGAGGTTATGGAAACAATTGAAATAAATTAGATGCCAGTGGATTAACATTCGTATAAGGATTTACTGTACCAAGATTCACTGCACTCGGATGGTTAAATTGCGAGAAACGTCCATGTGAATATTTATAATTCGCGTCACCGCCATGTTGGATTTGTGATCACCAGGTTATTTAAAGTCCTATAGGTGAACTTTAGTTCATAGCCCCTATGAACATTAAAAAATGCAGTTTGATTGCTAAAATAGATTCGTAGATATTCAGTATCGTCTAAATATTTCGGATGGTCGCCATGTTGGATTGTTAAATGTATAGGCCATAGAGTCATGTACCATTAAAGGAAAATTATTGCGTAGGTTCATTATTCAAACTTTCACTTCGATCGCACGACTACAGCACAAGAAATAAAAACTTAATTTTAAAATTCGCACTGCCGCCATCTTGAGGTTATGTAAACAATTGAACTAAATTAGATACCAGTGGATTACAATGTGTATAAATATTTCCTGTACCAGGTTTCAGTGCGCTTGGAACATTAAATCGCGAGAAAGGTCTATTTAAAATTATCAAATTCGCTTGGCCGCCATGTTCGTTTTGTAGTTAACCGGTTTTTGAAAGTCTTATAGATGGACTTCCAGTAGTGCCCTTTATCTCCGTACAAAATTTTAGGGAGATACCGCTAATAGTTTCAGAGATATAGAATGCCGGCGAAATATTTCGCACATCCGCCATCTTGTGATTATGTAAACAATTGAACGAAGTTAGATGTCGGTGCATTACAATGTATATAGACATATACTGTACCAAGTTTCATTGCGTTTTGTTGGTCAAATCACGAGAAACGTCTATTTAAAAGTCGCAAATTCGCTCGGCCTCCATGTTGGTTTTGTAGTTACCTGGTTTTCAAAAGTCACATAAGTGAACTTATAGTAGTTCCCTCTATCACCATAGAAAATGTCAGGGTAGTATCGGTAATAGTTTCGGAGATATTGAATGCTGGTGAAATATTTCGCACAGCCGCCATGTAGGATTGGTGAGTCGTAACAAAATTTGAAGGGCACGGTCGAGGTCGCCGGGAATAGTGCTATGAACTTTTCGAGTTTCATTGAAATCGCTCCTGCCGTTTAGATTTTATTAGGGGGGGACACACACACGAATCACACACACACACACACACACACACGCACACGCACACACACACGGACAAAAGGTGATCTCATAAGCCTATTTTTTCAAAATTGAAAATAGGCTAAAAATATTGGAATGCAGCCGAAATAAATCTGAAACCTCTATGGACATCTAATTGGAAAGTGAATAGCTAAAGGAAGTAGGAGAATTCTGTTACTTAGGAAGCGAAATAACCAGTGATGGACGAAGCAAAGAGGATATAAAAAGTAGGTTAGCTCAGGCAAGGAAAGCATTTCTACAGAAAAGAATCTGTTGACATCGAATATAGATTTAGGTATTAGGAAGTCATTTTTAAAGGCCTTTGTCTGGAGCGTGGCACTCTATGGAAGTGAAACTTGGACTCTTGGTGCAGCAGAAAAAGGAGAATTGAAGCGTTTGAAATGTGGTGTTACAGGAGAATGATGAAGTTCAGATGGGTAGATAGAGTTACAAACGAAGAGGTATTGAGACTAGTGGGAGAGGAGAGATGTTTCTGGCGACTGTTAATGAAGAGAAGAGATAGGTTGGTTGGACACAAACTAAGACACCCAGGAATAGCAAGCTTAGTTATGGAAGGAAGGGTTGAGGACAAGAACTGTAGGGGTAGACCAAGGTTAGAATATGTTAAACCTCGGATGTAGGGTGTGGTAGCTATGTAGAGATGAAACGATTAGCTCAGGACAGGGAGGCATGGAGAGCTGCATCAAATCAGTCAAAAGATTGAGGACTCAAATAACAACAATACACACTATATATGCATAACATTATAACGTGTAAGTAGTTAAAAATCATCTAATATATAATCAAGTAAAAAAATTGACCTCTCTTGGATTTGAACCACGAACATCCAGGCTAAGAGTCTGAGACGCTATCATTGCGCTACAGATGACCCATGCCAACATTGCGTTAAGAACAACCTTAGTATAACTGCCTAGAATATTTTGTATTGTAAATGGACGATTTCATTAGCGTTTTCTGCCGTTTTTATAAACCGATTGATACTAAATTTGCATCATTTTGTTCAGTACATTCGTAAGAGGATATCATTCTACTGAAATATTCTTTAGCGAGCAGAACAATAGATTTGACCCAACGGGACGGCACGGTCCAGCACGATGCGGCACGGTTACCTTGAACTGTTAGTCACTTCTGCGGTGTATTATTCTACCGGTAATCATACTAATATGTAAAAACTAGCAGAAGTACCCATTCTTCGAACGGTCTTCGGTATTAATAATCAGACGTAATCAATTGAGCTACTGTTGCAATGGTTAGAGGCTTGAAACCTGTTTGTCGACAAAGAAAAATGATTAGTTAAAATATGCCCTGAAACTAAATTTACCTAACGTGTACTTCCTGACGTGAAAATAAAATTGAAAACCTCGTAGACGAAACGCAATATACGTCAAATAAAACTCTACCTTCGCTGTTGTATCAAGTCCCCATCCAGAGGAAGACCCCTAAAATAAATTATAAAGGCTTGTGGTGCATGGAAATTCAGGGTTTTTAGCCTCCAATGGCCCAAATTCCTAAAAGAAAAATAAGGGAAAAAAAGAAAAAAAACCTAGTTCAATTCAGGAATTTTAGTTAATAATGTTTTTGTTTGGAGATATAATAGACCTTCTGTACGACATATCGTACATTTAAGTCGTGTGAAAAAATCTAGGGTACCCCTTGACCCCCTTAAGCGCATTGATGAATTTTACAGTTTTAGTTGATTCCGTAATAACCTTATAGCCATTTGCAAACATTCACAGAAATTTAATAAATGGAGTGGCTTTACTTCTTGCAAAAATAGATGGAAAGTTGGATGTCACCTTTTTAGATACTGTTGACATGGTTACTGGCTTGCATTCATTCATTAGTTTATTAAATGAAATTAGTTTTCTGGGAATATCTCAGAAACTGTTGGTTTTAGAACCTTAAAATATATTTTTCGGGGATTTACGGCTATTTAGGGGCACAAAGTTTTGTTTCTGACACCAAGGGGCTGAAAATAAGCTTTGTCTCGTCGTTGTAGGCCGTAGTATAATAATAATAATAATTATAATAATAATATAACAATATAGGGATAGGGATATAATAGACCTTCCGTACCACACCCGCACGTGTAAATCGCGTAAAAAAATCTAGAGTACCCTTTGAGCCCCTTAAGTGCATTATATGACATTGATGAATTGCACAGCTTAATTTGGTTCCGTTATAGCCTCATAGCCGTTTGCAAACTATCTCAGTAATGTAATAAGTGGAATTGTATTGCGTCTAACAGCTATAGATGGACCTGTGAGATTCCGTTGCCATGGTTACCCGCTTGCATTCTTTCGTTATTGAATTAAATGAAAATAGTTTTCTGGAAATATCTCAAAATCTGTTGGTTTTAAGGCCTTAAAATGTGGTTTTCGGAGCCCCTTTTGGGCCCCGACTTTTGTTTCTCATATTGAGGGTCTGAAAATGAGCTTTGTCTCGCCCTTCTACGCCTATTTCAGCAAGTATTTTAAGGGGTAGTCCCCCTTATATGAGAGGGACAGAGAAGAGTTACATCAATGATTAGTGTTGTGCCTCTGAAGGATATCTGTACCAAATTTTACGTTGATCCACCCAGCCGTTCTCGAGTTATATGGGAACAACTTTGTCCCCAGACAGACAGACAGACAGACAGACAGACAGACAGACAGACAGACAGTCAAAAACATTATTTTCGCGCGCATCCGTCACAAAACAGTCTGAAACGCGTAAATAACGCAAATTTCCGTAGAAATTCAGAAAAAAAAAAACAGAAAAACTTTCATTTTTAGGCCTATATAAAGAGAGATGAGATGGTGTGTGTCTGTCTGTCGTCCTGTCTGTTACTCAATCACGCAATAACCACTGGTCCGATTGAAATGAGATTTTGCACGGATGTAGCTGATTTACCAGGTGTACACATCACAGTGCAGTATATCTTTTGATTTCGATATTTTACATTATTTAAAAATGGCGACCATTTTAGTGTCGTCACAACACCCTTTGGTTTCAAAATGTCATATTTCCATTTCAAATAAAAAGAGAACGCTAAGAAATAGGAAACTTTTGATTGAATACACGAGCTTTAACATTTAATTTTCTATCCGAAAAGTCCTTATCACTTTTCGTGTATCTCTAAAGGTTAGCGAATAATACCTATAAAACACGGTCAACGCCGAGCGGTGCAGTATATCTCTCTCAATATAGAAATGAAAGTTTGTCTGTTTCTTCTCAATTTCTACGGAAATTTGAGTTATTTACGCGTTTCAGATTGTTTTATGATGGATGCGCGCGATTTTATTCTGTTTGTTTGTTTGTTTGTTTGTTTGTTTGTCTGTGGACACATTTGTTCCCTTATAACTCTAATACGGCTGGGTGTATCGACATAAAATTTGGTACACATATCCATCAGAGGCACGACACTAATCATTGATGTAACTCTTCTCCGTACCTCTCATAAAAGGGTGCCTACCCCCTTAAAATACATGCTGAAATAGGCGTAGAAGGACGAGACAGATCTCATTTTCAGCCCCTCAATTTGAGAGACAAAACTCGGGGGCCCTAGAGGGTCCCGAAAACCACATTTTAAGGCTCTAAAACCAACCGTTTTTGATATATTCCCAGGAAACTAATTTCATTTAATAAACCCTAGTGATCTTCAAATTACTATAAACAATATCTTGAGGACCAGTGAAACCTACGGTTTATCCTTGAATATTAACAAGACCAAGCTGATTGTATTCTCGAAAACAACAAAACAGGTCTCCCTTCACATCAATCACACCATCGTTCAACAAGTATCTTTCATCAAATATCTTGGAACTTAAGTGAACCAGCATTGTGATTCAAAGAGTGAAATCTTATCCAGGAATGGACATGCAAAAAATATGTTCAATACCATGAGGACCTTATTCACCAGCCGAGAACTCAACCTCCAGCTCAGAGTTCGAATGTTACGTTGCTATCTTTTTCCTGTCATTTTGTATGGTTTCGAAGGATGGACGCTCAGCCCATTACTGGAGAAGCGGATTGAATCCTTTGAGATGTATTTATACAGAAGAACACTCCGAATATCTTGGGTATAAAGGAAAACAAATGAAGAAGTCCTCAACATATTGAACAAGAAGAAAGAAAGAAAGAAAGAGACGTATAATACGCTTAAGGGTGTCAAGGTGTACTCTAGATTTTTTTCACTCGATTTACACCTCCGGGTGTGGTCTATAATATCCCTATCCCTATATTATATTATTATTATTATTATTAGTAGTAGTAGTAGTAGTATATTTTGGCGTATAACGACGACACAAAGCCCCTCGATGCCAGAAACAAAACTTGGGGGCTCTAAAGGGTCCACGAAAACTACATTATAAGGCTCTAAAACCAACAGTCTCTGAGATATTCCCAGAAAACTAATTTAATTTAATTAAAAAAACAAATGAAGGAATGCAAGTCGGTAATCATGACAACATTATCTCAAGGGGTGACATCCAACTTTCCATCTATTTCTGTAAGAAGCAATGTCACTCCATTTATTACATTTCTGTGAAAGTTTGCAAATGGCTATAAGGTTATCACGGAACCAACGTAGACTGTATAATTTATCAATGCAATTAAGGGGGTCAAGGGGTAACCTAGATTTTTTTTACACATTTTTCACGTGCGACATATAGTACAGAACGTCTATTATATCTCCAAACAGCAATATTATTTTCAAAAATTCCTGAATTCAATCAGCATTTTTTGCGGCTTTTAGGAATTTGGGCCATTTGAGGCTAAAGAACCTGAATTTTCATGCACCACAAGCCTTTATAATTTATGAAACGGGTCTTCCTGTGTATGGGGACCTAACACAACGTAGAGGGTCAGCTTTTATGTGACGTGTATTGCGTTTCGTCTACATGGCTTTCAATTCTATTTCACGTCAGGAAGTACACGTTAGGTGAATTTAGTTTGAGAGCACATTTTAACTAATCTTTTTTTTTGTCGACTTACAGGTTCATCGTAAGGATGATTTTGTTTGATACTGTGTGGTAGAAATACCCATATTTGGATATCTGGGTGATATGTTGTAGACAATAGAATTGTCTGTCTGTCTTTCTGTGTATCTTTATGCACGCCTATAACGCGGGTTCGGATGCTTGGTGCATCGTAAAATTAGGTATGGTATCCATGAGAGTCAATACACCAATAATTTCTAAAACTCTGCACTGTACTTTTCATACAGTAGCAAGGTGGATATAGGGAAAAACTTCTCAAAATACATGCTAAAATAGGTGAAATATAATTTTTTTTCCTAGATGGACGATCAAAGCATATGTTGCGCTTCTCAATGTGAGACACAAAATTCGGGAGTCTATAAAGGGTCTCTGAAAACCACATTTTAAAACCCTTAAATTAACAGTGTGTGTGATTCTCCCAGGAAACTAACTTCGTTCTGTTAAACTTACGAAGGAATGACAAATCGCTAACCATTGCAACAGTAGCTCAATTGATAATGTCTGGTGTTAACACCGAACACCGTTCGGAGAACGGGTACTTCTGCTAGTATAAAATGAAAATATCCTACCGGTCACCTCCTTGAGGACAGTTTAAATCACCCTCTGTACGATAAACGGATTTGGTTAGGCTGGGACTCGTTGAATCGTAAGTTACGGTTAGGCTATAATACTTGCATTATTCGTACGTCCACTATATTGAAACTATTTGGCAGATGACCTTGTAGTTTGGGCAAAACCCGCTTCCTACATTCGGGTATATTGTTGCACAATTTGGTGAAGATGGGATGATTAGGTTAGTCGTGATCTGATTTAATCTCAGAACATTGGGGTGGGCGTCATTTCTTTTTTATGTTGATGACGATATACAAAATTACAATGAGTTGTCCCTTACTAGTACTACCTATGTACCAAAGGTGGTTCGATTTGTTTTCGTTGTGTTTGAATTGATAGGGGGGGGGGGGATTGATTTGCACACCTACATGGCGCCATCTTCAAACTATTAGGCTGATGTCCTTTTAGTTCGGTCAAAAGACGGTTCCCATATGAAGGTATGTTGTTGCAAAATTTGGTAGAGATCAGATGATTAGGTTAGTCGTAAATTGATATAAGCTTTGAACATTTGTGTGACCGCCATTACGATTCCGGCAAGACGGCAGCGATATAAAACATGACACTGAGGTGCCCTTTGCTAGTGCTACCTCTGTAGTCTGTACCAAATTTCGTTCAATATGGTTTCACCGTGTTTGAATTAATAGGTGGGGGGAACGGGACGGGACAGACATACCAAATCTACACACACACATACTGAACCCGCTAAGCACTGGTTCATGTGATATTTTTCATCGCAACGCATTTTTGATGCATCACTTTAGAACGTACCCACTGATCGACCATGCTGTCGCCATATGCTAACATTCTTTGGAGTTATAAATGGTTGATCTTTTGACTATGGAGAAAACCATTATTAAATAATATGAGGCTAAATTATGACACTTCTATTTTCTACGAAGACCAGATATTCTCATATTGTAATTATGTATCATCGAAACATTCTTTAGAATGTTATTTCTGCTTTTGGTATTGTAGTAACATCGCAGATACGCTCACCGGAACCAGACAGTCGCTGCACGACTAGTGTATTCACAAGTTCACGCAGCGCAGGACTGAGCTCTTATCACATGTGTTTGGTTTACCATCCAAGTTGGATGTTGTTCTTGTCAAGTCCGTCTAAAAGACGATGTAATAGTCCGCCTGGAAGGCGAAGAAAGCAATCTTAGTGCATCGCACATTATTTAACTACGAACAGTACATAATATTAGTGAATATTACAGCCGGAGAAGGCTTGTGCTACGAATACTGTGAATTTTTGGAAAAGTGATTATAATTGTGGCACACCACATTTTCAACCACGTGTTTGAACATCGTATTTCGACATCGTCAAGTGGCGATAAAATATATCATTCACTGTGAAATTATTATTAACCGAGTGAATCATTTCAACACTCATAATTTCAAATATTGCTTTAATCGCAAGTGCGATTCCTTTCTGTGAAACACAACGTCGATGCCACGTGATTTGTGGGCAAGTAACATCTGTGTTAGTGAAGCAGATAATAGTGCATGGCCAATTTATAAACCATCTGCGCCGTGTAGTAGCAGTGAATTTAGTACCACATTAAAGCTAGCTTCAGTGCAACTGTGCTACGCTCATTTTTCGTATTTTCAAGTGGTAAATTCGTACTTCAAAATGTCACTTCTTGATAACCACGTGTACGACGATCTTTGTTACGCATCACATGTGGAGATGAGCTGTTAAGCTTCATGATGTGAAGGAGAGGACCGGAGAACTACAGCCGATGACGGGAGAACCATGACTTTAGCATCCGCTAAGCCAAGGAAAATGACGACTTTGGGGAGGAGTCTGGTCATATCATCACGAGAACGACGAGGAAAAATAAAGGCCGTGGAGCTGGATAGAGCCTGTGTGGAGGCCCAGATTGGACAACCCTTGTCCGGAGACCAAAGCCTTATTGTATCCCTCAGGTCGTTGGAACGACTGAGATGTAGACATCCTTTCTTGTGAGTCCGAATAATTCATTCCTTGTGAGGTTCTTTTGTGGTGTAACTTAGTGTAGTTTATTGTAGTTTATTGTAGAATCAGCCGAACTTCTTGACAAGCCATAGGTAGGTTAATCCTTTTAGTTCACTTTCAGTGATTTGTTAGTCACCCGTTGTGATTGAATTTCTTTTCGATCATGGTGCATTCTGATGGACATCGCTAAGATGTTATTTCTACCCCTGCTAAGCGTGACTGTAGTCTTTGTTACTACGTTTGGTTCAACCCTAGGTGGGTGATTTTGTGTACAGTTATTTGGGATGACGATCAGACGTCATGGCCAGTGTTATTTTTATAACACCCCTTTCTAGTAAATGTTGTCACGCCACTGATTTAGTCAGAACAGTTCGTATCAGTAGATAGCCGCCTGAAGCTATCAGTTTTGTAATTCAATGTCATTTTCATTTTGATGTGCCATGAAGCCATCCAGTTCAAGTTATGAACACATTCTGGGTGTTACATTTTGTATGCAATCTAGCATCGAACCCTGCAATGAATGCCGTATCATTGGCAAACTTAGCAATTGTAATATTTGGCCTTTATGATGTTTGTTTCGTGTCAGGTGTTTCGACACAGTTATTATTTTGGTTACGATTAGACAGAGCAGTTATGAACTGCCATACCTGCACATTTCAAAGAGGTTCAGATTAAGTGGAATATCTGTGTTTTTCATTTCTTTGACTTTTACAAACATGCCACGTCTTTGTGCATAGATTTGAGGCGTGATTTTAAGCTTGATGCTTATGTGATTTTGTATTATATCTGGAACATGATAACAAGGCCAGTTTTCTGACAGGACTTTCTGCGAGAAAGCTGTCTGCCTTCAGTGTTGTTCATTTTTAGCCAACTTTCGATTTTTGCAAAAAAATGAAAGTAGACTTATGAGATCACTACAGGGCCAACAATTCTGTGCCTGTCTGTGTGTGTGTATGTGTGTGTGTGAGTCTGTGTGTGTGTGTGAGTGTGTGTACTCTGAATGTCTGTCCCCCCCTATCAATTCGAACACGGTGAAACCGAATTGAACGAAATTTGGTACAGAGGTAGAACAAGCAAAGGGCACCTCAGCGTCATGTTTTATATCGCCGCCATCTTTACCAAAACTGAATGGCGGCCACTGAAACGTTCAAAACGTACAATCAAATAGCGACTAACCAAATTATGCGATCTCTACCAAATTTGGTAACAACATACCTTCATATAGGACGCGTCTTGTGACCAAACTACAAAGTCCTTCGCCGTACCATTTCAGGATGGCGGCCGTGCGAATTATGCAAACTTTATAATCCATATCATGGGACCCACCAGTTCCGATTATCGAGCCGAGAATCGATTTAACTGTTCAAAAGGAAGAGGCACGTTCGAAATTAAAAGTTTATTTTGTAATACTATAGTGCAGAAGTGATTTCAAAAAGCTGAGCGGTCTCGGTAAGAAGACAAGATGGCAGCGGATATCTTGTGCCTGACTTATATTTCACTAATTTGAGTATTGCATGCAATATAGCGTATTGATACAAAATAAATAAACTTTGTATGAAATGCTTTATAAATAAATGATATACTCCACTGATGAAATCGTTTAGTCTAAATCATTATTTGCTAACAAGTTATATGTAAGTCATTTTATATAGAACGATGTTCGTTAGCACAAATGGCTCCGTGGTAAAGCGTTGGCCTATCACTCATATGCCTATGGTTCAAACCCCATCAGAGTTTTTTTTTGCTTGACATTTTATATATTTATTGTTTTGTAATGATTCAGACGTTTCAAAATTAAGCGTTATATTGTGCATATTACGGGGGAAAATATATATTTAATTAAAATGTAATTCACCAGCAGATTTGCTCGAGACATCTAGCGGCCAAAAAGGTAACTGCACGCCGGCCTACTTATTAACTTCAAGATTTTATTGAAAAGTTTCTTCTTATGGCCACTGGAATGCACTCACCCTGTTAGGGTTATATTGTTCGATATTTCTCCACTAGATGTCACGACTGGTCTACGTGGGACTCCATTGGTTAGTACCGTATACCATTGGCATTCTATGCGCATCGATCTTGAAGAATGGCAAGATGATACTACGATACATTTTTACTTTCTATTTTAAAGGGTTTGTAACAGCCTATTGTGCGCTATTTGAAAATGTTATTAGAAGTAAAGAACAAAACGATTTCACATAGTAACTGAATTCTAGCCGTTGGTGCTAGTTCAGGTTATTAATAAATACTTTTATTTCAGCAAATAGCAATCGAAAATAGCCACATAGTTTGTATACACACGTCTCTGTAGTGTCATGGAAAGATTTGTTAATTCAATTAGGGTTGTGAAAGCCATGCACAACCAGACGTGTAAAGACATGCCTCAACTCAAAGTTGAATGTTGCCCACGGCAGGTCAATTATACTAATATATAAAAATGAGATGGCGTGTGTCTGTCTTTCTGTCTGTCTGTCTGTCTGTTACCTAATAACGCAAGAACCACTGGTCCGATTTAAATGAAATTTTGCATGGATGTAGCTGAAATACCAGGTTTACATATAGGATACTTTTAATTTCGATATTTTGCACTATTAAGAAATGGCGACCATTTTAGTGACGTCACTACACCCTTTGGTTTCAAAATTTCATATTTTCATATCAAATAAAAAGAGAATGGTAGGAAATAGCAAACTTTTGATGGCACATGCGAGCTTCAAAATTTAATTTTCTATCCGAAAGGTCCTGATCACTTTTCGTGTATCTCCAACGGTTAGCGAGTAAAACCTACTTTTGTGACGTCACTACACCCTTCGGTTTCAAAATTTCATATTTCCATTTCAAATAAAAAGAGAACGCTAAGAAATAGCAAACTTTTGATGGTATACACGAGCTTTACCATTTAATTTTATATCCAGAAGGTTCTTATCACGTTTCGTGTATCTCCGACGGTTAGCGAGTAAAACCTAAATTTGTGCAATAAAACACGGTCACATCGAGCGGTGCAGTATATCTCTACATATATAAAAAAGAAAATTTGTCTGTTTTTTTTTTCTGAATTTCTACGGAAATTTGAGTTATTTACACGTTTCAGACTGTTTTATGATAGATGCTAGCGAAAATAATGTTTTGGTCTGTCAGTCTGTTTGCTTGATTGTCAGTGGACAACTTTGTTCCCTTATAACTCGAGAACGGCTGGGTGTATCAACGTAAAATTTGGTACAGATATCCATCAGAGGCACGACACTAATCATTGATGTAACTCTTCTCTATACCTCTCATAAAAGGGGGCATACCCCCTTAAAATACATGCTGAAATAGGAGTAGAAGGACGAGACAAAGCTCATTTTCAGCCCCTCAATGTGAGAGACAAAACTCGGGGGCCCTAAAAGCACATTTTAAGGTCCTACGTCCAACCGTTTTTGAGATATTCCCAGAAAACTAATTTGATTTAATAACCTATGAACGAATGCAAGCCGATAACCATGGAAACAGATTCTCAGAGATCCATCTAGCCTATTGCTGTAAGACGCAATACAATTCCATTAATTACATTAGTGTGAAAGTTTGCAAACGGTTAGATGGTTATTATGGAACCAAATTAAGCTGTAAATTTCATCAATACGTAAAATGCGCTTAAGGGGGTCGAGGGGTAGTCTAGATTTTTTTTCACGCGATTTACATCTTCGGGTGTGGTATGGCAGGTCTATTATATTCCTATCCCTATGTTATATTATTATTAGTATTATATCATGGCGTACAACGACGAGACAAAGCCCCTCGGTACCAGAAATAAAACTCGAGGGTCCTCGAAATCTACATTATAAGGCTCTAAAACCAACAGTTTTTGAAACATTCCCAGAAAACTAATCTATATATTTAAAACAGTAAGGTGATTTTTGTTATCACGAGATAGAGAGAACGACAGAACCAATTTACTTCGTAGAGCACTCTAACGAAAGCTCTTGGCCTGTAGATTTGCAGAGTGTCTCTAAAATAAACAAATATAATACGGTATATTTTTAAATAAATATAGAAAATAGCAGAATTCTGGCCCCTCGCGCATGCGCACAATCCGCCTGGGCTCATGACAAAATGGCGGTGAGAAGTCCATTAAAATGTAAGTTATTTAATAAGCTTCCATGTAATTGAAAACATACATTAACCAAGTTCTGACAATACAATATAATAACAGTATGAACATATACGAATGTATATTGATTTTATTGATAATGAATTGGATTATTTTCTTCAGATAGCGGCTTTTGAAGATAGTGAATGGTTGCGTCTGCAACTAAATGTGAGTGCGCGAGTAGCTATTTGGTTAAGGCGACTGACTGTGGATCCAAGGATCGCAGGTTCGATCCCAACTCTTGCCAGTATTATTATTATTATTTTTTTGCCACTGAAATATTGTTTTATCAAGGAGTATTTGTAAGGTTTTATGTCAGTTAAAGATACATATTTCTACACATTTTCTCAACACGTTTTATTTCCGTTTTACCATTGCATTACAGCATGTCCTCAATACGTCGTTTGAATATCTGCAATCAGTTCCAGTAACTGACAACAGATGGCAGTACCTCGCCAATATAGTTCCAGTAACTGAGAGCAGATCGCGTCGATATATTTAAAACACAAGGCATGGCCTTGATGGCGAGTTTTCGCGTGATAGTTAAATATTGTTTTATCAAGGATTATTAGTAACGTTTTATGTCAGTTAAAGATTCCTACATTCCCTCTCAATAAGTTTTATTTCCTTTTTACCATTGCATTACAGCATGTGGTCAAAAGAGCTAATATCTGCCATCAATTGCAGTAACTGACAACAGATGGCAGTACCTCGCCCATATAGTTTCAGTAACTAACAACAGATGGCAGCACCATTGCATCGATATATTTAAAACACAAAACATGGCGCGTTTTCAAGTGATGGAGAGTTATAGAGGGGAATTTTTAAGAAGGGAAACGTTGAAGAACATTAACTGACAGTTGAGTGTGTAGGCTATGTTGTTTATGTACTTTAATATTGCAATTTCTTCCCAATGCTTCGGTGGTCACGTTGGTAGCATCCTAGACTAAAAGTTATAAATTATGCATCGTCGATATACTCTTAAATTATTAGTGAAAAGGTAGTTTTCCAGGCCCTGGCGCGTGTCCACAATTGCTTTCACATCGAGCGGTGCAGTATATCTCTACATATATAAAAAAGAAAATTTGTCTGTTTTTTTTTCTGAATTTCTACGGAAATTTGAGTTATTTACACGTTTCAGACTGTTTTATGATAGATGCTAGCGAAAATAATGTTTTGGTCTGTCAGTCTGTTTGCTTGATTGTCAGTGGACAACTTTGTTCCCTTATAACTCGAGAACGGCTGGGTGTATCAACGTAAAATTTGGTACAGATATCCATCAGAGGCACGACACTAATCATTGATGTAACTCTTCTCTATACCTCTCATAAAAGGGGGCATACCCCCTTAAAATACATGCTGAAATAGGAGTAGAAGGACGAGACAAAGCTCATTTTCAGCCCCTCAATGTGAGAGACAAAACTCGGGGGCCCTAAAAGCACATTTTAAGGTCCTACGTCCAACCGTTTTTGAGATATTCCCAGAAAACTAATTTGATTTAATAACCTATGAACGAATGCAAGCCGATAACCATGGAAACAGATTCTCAGAGATCCATCTAGCCTATTGCTGTAAGACGCAATACAATTCCATTAATTACATTAGTGTGAAAGTTTGCAAACGGTTAGATGGTTATTATGGAACCAAATTAAGCTGTAAATTTCATCAATACGTAAAATGCGCTTAAGGGGGTCGAGGGGTAGTCTAGATTTTTTTTCACGCGATTTACATCTTCGGGTGTGGTATGGCAGGTCTATTATATTCCTATCCCTATGTTATATTATTATTAGTATTATATCATGGCGTACAACGACGAGACAAAGCCCCTCGGTACCAGAAATAAAACTCGAGGGTCCTCGAAATCTACATTATAAGGCTCTAAAACCAACAGTTTTTGAAACATTCCCAGAAAACTAATTAAGTTTAATTTAACAAACTAATGAAGGAATGCAAATCGGTAACCATGACAACATTATCTCAAGGGGTGGCATCCAACTTTCCATCTATTTCAGTAAGAAGCAATTTATTACATTTATTACATTTCTGTGAAAGTTTGCAAATATAAGGTTATCACGGAACCAACGTAGACTGTATAATTCATCAATGTAATTAAGGGAGTCAAGGGGTAACCTAGGATTTTTTCATGCAATTTTCACGTGCGACATATAGTGCAGAAGGTCTATTATATCTCCAAACAACAACATTATTTTCAAAAATTCCTGAATTGAATCAGCATTTTTTGCGGCTTTTAGGAATTTGGGCCATTTGAGACTAAAGAACCAGAATTTTCATGCACCACAAGCTTTTATAATTTATGAAAGAGGTCTTCCTGTGTATGGGGACCCAACACAACGTAGAGGGTCAGTTTTTATGTGACGTGTATTGCGTTTCATCTACAAGGCTTTCAATTCTATTTCATGTCAGGAAGTACACGTCAGGTGAATTTAGTTTGAGAGCACATTTCAACTAATCTTTTTTTTTTTTTCGACATACGGGTTCATCGTAAGAATGATTTTCTTTGATAATGTGTGGTAGATATACCCATATTTGGATTTCTGGGTGATATGATGTAGACAATAGTATTGTCTGTCTGTCTGTCTTTCTGTGTATCCTTATGTGCGCCTATAACTCATGTTCGGATGCTTGGTGCATCGTAAAATTAGGTATGGTAAACATGAGTCAATACACCAATCATTTATAAAACTCTTCACCGTTCATTTCATACAGTAGAAGGGTGGATATAGGGGAAAACTTCTCAAAATAGATGCTAAAATAGGCGAAATATAAAAATTATCCTAGAAGGACGAACAAAGCATATGTTGCACTTCTCAATGTGAGACACAAAATTCGCGAGTCTATAAAGGGTATCCGAAAACCACATTATAAGGCCCTTAAATTAACAGTGTGTGTGATATTCCCAGAAAACTAACTTGGTTTTGATAAACTTATGAAGGAATGACAAGCCGCTAACCATTGCAACAGTAGCTCAATTGATAATGTCTGGTGCGTCTCTAAAAGCAACAGTACTTAAAAGGGACGTAACACCAATAACATTATTATTATTATTATTATTATTACAATGTCTGGTGTTAACACCGAACACCGTTCGAAGAACGGGTACTTCTGCTAGTTATGTAATAATAATGTTATTTGTTTTACGTCACTTTTAACTACTGCTGCTTTTAGATACGCCGGGGTGCCGGAATTTTGGCCCGAAGGGGATCTTTAACGTGCCAGTAAATCTACTGACACGGCTCCCTCGCATTTGTGCACCCTCAAATGCCAGCTGACTGCGCCAGGATACGAACCTGCAACCTAGGGCCCAGCAAGCGAGAACGTTACCGCTGAGCCACGCAGCCAGTCCGGTCGATTATGTTTCCAGATCCATAACATTCATGAGATACTTCTTATCTATCTTTCTTCAAAGATGGTAGTAGTTTTTTTCTAGTTTGTGGCGTTTGGTAGAGGTAAATAGTTTCTAAGGTCTTCAACCAAGAAATGATTCTATTATACTCTTTGATAATAACAACGAGTTATAACTACACTCATACATTTAGGAGAATGTTCTTTACTGAACATCTTGTTCTAAACTGTCCGTGTGGATGGTTGTGAGTAGTGGAGCTAGCTCGAACCATGGACAGGTGGTAACAGTTCCCAGCATGCAATGTACTAGAGCACCACTCACTCAGTGAAACATACCTTTTCAGACTCTTTGACAATGCTTACAGCATTACTAACATTTAAATGATGTGTCTCATATGTAGGTCAATGTCCAGGCCACCATTTTGTAATAATCAGATGTTTTGCTACTTAGAGATGAATGGCGAGAGCCAAGTGTTTGCATCGCTATTGAAGCGACTAGCTTTCTTCTCCATCTGAGAATGATTACACGTTATGTTAAGGTTTATTTGTTGAAATTAAGAGGCTAGATGAGGCACCTGTATAGAGGCTATATTTATGTGTGTCCAGACTTCGATTCTGTTGACTGTGTTATTGTAGGGATGTAACTAATGTTCATGCCAGGCCTTACCCAGATGTAAATTAAGTGAGCCGAGAGCCACTAATAACCTGTGTTATTGTTATGTCCGAGCGGGAGAGCTCGTTGATGGTGTTTTATAGCAGAGATTGATCTCGCACGAGACTGCTACTGCTGAGACCAAGGTATTCAGAATTGTCAGCCTATTCGCCATAAACCAACGATAATTTAAACCAACGATTCTAATAATCAGAACATCATTATTATAAACTGATGATAATTAACTATTTATAACATTTAACCTTGATTTTCTTGCATTTTGGACCTGCTGGCTGACACTTGCTTTGTGCACACTTCTTTTGTGGAAGTAATCTAGGACAGATGACACAATTTTTTTTCGACGGAGTGCTTGCTCAACCTTTAGTCAGTAGCTGGTGGAGTGTGAGCCTCATGCGACGCTAGACGTAGTTTTTACTACGTAATCTCCACCGTAAATGACATGCACGTAGATGACACTGGTTTACAAAGAGTAACCCAGGGCGAAGGTAGGAATAATATTGTTTATGGTCTTGTTGTTATTTATTCAAGTGTATGATAACCCCATGTTTCCTTTATTTAGATTGTAAGAGGGCATTTAATGTTTCTTTTTGACGGCTTGTCATGTAGATTTCTACTAACTGTTTTGCTTTACGGACGTCATCGCCATAAATTTTGTATTAATTGTTAGGAATTAGCTAGATTATTTAAAAATAAATTTAAATGAGGAAATGGTATCATCCTAACTTAGACTTGCTATTGCTACCCTGTTAAATGTGAATTCCGTTATTAGCTTATTTTGTAACTTGACTTAGAGATTATTGCCGTACCATTTTCCCAGCGTTGCTGTTGTTGCTTTACTTTGTCAGATAGATCATTTGCGAGGGTTTACAGTAGTTTACAGTAGGGTTCTGATCTTTTATTTTTGTTTATTTATTAGTTTGCGGATTAGCCGATAGAAACCCTCCGAACTAGGCTAGGAGTCTGAATATTTTGAATAAATATTTCTACAAGTTTTACTTAAGCCTGGAAGTTTATTTCTCAGTCTAGCTTTAGGAGGTGTATTTTCTTGGGCTCTCTATGACCTTTTTAGCATCCATGTTACCACGGATCCCCTGGATCATGGATTCTCGTGCCGCTATGGCCTATAAGAAATTCACCTGATCCTCATGGCACATGGGTCCGACAGGTGAGGTGATAGGGATGTCGTTTCGGCTGTTGGCAACCCTGATAGCTCCTCTGACGGGCACAATACACACTCACACACACCCAGGCAGACACACACATTTTTAGGCCTACTTAGGTCAACGGGGCTCGTCTCTTCTGTTCGGAAGAGTTGTTGCTTTCTTCTTCCAATAGTCCATCATCTTATGACTGTGAGTCAGTCTTCTTTCTTCTGTTCACTTTGCTCCTGTAGTCTTCCTACTTCTTACTTCTTACTTCTTACGTTGGGAGAACGCCCTGTCGGATGACCTGACGAAACATCAGACGGTTATGAGTTTGTCCCAGTGGGATACCTAGTTGTTCCATATCTGACTTAACTGACGTAATCCATTTGTTCTTAGAAGCCTTGCCTCTTCCTGTTACTGTGAATATCCTGTTGGTGAGTCTTTCAGAATCCAGACGTGTCAAGTTTAAATAAAAGATCAGGTGTATTTTCCTTATAGACGGGATGATATCCTCCTGGTGTTCATACAATTCATCATTATGATGGATTCTGTAAATGCCTCCTTCCGCTCTAATTCGACCTAATATCCTCCTCAGGATCTTCCTTCTTTTTACTCCAGTTTTCTGAGTGGGCCCATTCTGGTCATTATAGGGCACTCAAAAGCATACAGAACAGATGGCCTGACGACCGAGTTATAGTGTCTGAGTTTGAGGTTCTTGGAGAGGAATGTACATGAATAGATACTACAACAGGCAAGGGATGAAGAGGTTGTCCCTCTTGAAACCAAGCTCTAGTCCAGCTCCCGTTCTCCATTCCCTAATGATATTTTCCAATACACAGTTGAAGAGAATACAGGAGAGACCATTACGCTATCTAACTCCTGTTCTGATTGAAAGCTTTCGGATAGTTCACCTCTGAAGCTGACCTTGGACGTCGTGTTTTCAGAGTGGCTTGGACTAATCGTAGGGTTTTCCCATCCAGACCAAATTCACGTAGTATGGAGAAAAGCGCATCTCTGTCCACAGAATCATAAGCTTTCTGAAAATCTACTGAGACTACCACCCAGGGACGTCCACCTCTGTTCGTGTAGGCAGGGCCGTGGAGAGCGGCGACGGGCCCTGGGGCTGGAATCTCCCGGGCCCCGCTCTATAACCAAACTCTGCAAAATTATAAGTTGCGTTCAAAATGTAACGAGCCGGAGGCTGTAATGCGCAAACCGGTGACGACATCGGCTAATCGTGGCGTGTGTAACGAGGTGTGGTTCCGACCAGAGTGTGGAAGGTCACAGCCCTTCGCTAGAGGGCACGCGTGCACGTCACGTGACGATACAAAGCGATCAGCAGCATGCATCAGTCGTCCAAAGCTGCCAGTCGCATTGCAAACAGTGACATGGGGGCGTCAACAGAAGAGCAAAGAGCTGTTGTTCGGTTTCTGATAGCGGAAGGAGTAGGAGGAACGGACATTCATCGCCGAATGTCACAAGTGTACGGCGAACACTGCATGCCCCTTGCAAGGGTCAAGGCGTGGCACAAGCGCTTCAGGGAAGGACGGGTGTCGTTAACCGAAGATGCCCGGTCTGAGGCACCCTCCTGTATTACCGATGATAACGTCCAGCTGGTTGATGCACTCATTATCCAGGACCACCGAGTGACAGTGAACGCCTTAGCCGCCGTGGTCGGATTGAGCGTCGGAAGTGTGCTCACCATCATGAAGGAACGACTGCACTTGCGGAAAGTGTGTGCCCAATGGGTGCCCCACAGTCTTCAACCACATCAGGAAGTATGTCGAATGGCCTACTCTCTTGGTCTCTGTTTGGCGATTGATGCATGCTACTGCTCACTTTGTATCGTCACGTGACGTGCACGCGTGCCCTCTAGCGACGGGCTGTGACCTTCCACGCTTTGGTCGGAACCACACCTCGTTACACACGCCACGATTAGCTGATGTCGTCACCGGGTTGCGCATTACAGCCTCCAGCTCGTTACTTTTTGAACGCACCTTATAATTTATAATCTTCGTAAATTTGCACAGACTGATTTTGCGCATTTTTTGTTTGCACAAAATGGTCATCACGAAATCAAATACAAGAACATAAAAAACAGGAAGCAATAATAGTAATGTGTATATTAAGGCTTTCACGGCCCGGATTATATAAATAATTCATGTTTTTTGGGCTAATGCCGTGTGTATTTAGATTAGAACCTTACGTTTCGGAGAAACCTTGCCTCCTTTTTCAATGGAAATCAAACAATGTGGCCAAAGAAAGTATATCAATGAGATTACAAAAATTACAAAAAATATATAGATAAATTCCTCGGTTCGTCACCAGAGAGCAGCTGCCAGAAATTACTGTATGGACCATGGTAGAACGGCGGACAGAGTAGTAAGTAAGGAGAAGGTAATGGGGGAGGGGTGAAAATATAGAGACTCCTCGAAGAATGAGGATGTCCAAAAGAAAAGGGGGTGGTGGTGGTGGGGGGGGGGGGGGGGAGGGTTAGAAGGATATAAGGAAACATAAACAAAAGGGAAGTGTATCTGAACGATACCTAACGTCATACAGGCAACGGCGAAAAAACAGATGGAAACTCCTCCAGTGACGAACAAAGGACATCAAATCCAGGCTCTGTAGCCATAGAGGAAAAAGAGTCATCAACTCTTCAGGAAGAGTTACATGCGTTATAAACCACGTTTAAGGGTAATGGCTATAATGAATCCACTATATATAGGTCCCTACATCCCTGAAGGAGGGATAGACAACCTTCTCAGAGCTCCGACTTGAGGGGAACTGCTTACCTCCCTTATATTCACAACACCACTGACCGCGTTGCTAAGATTCTCCGCAAGCACAAGATAAAAGCAGTTTTCGGCACTATGACAAAAAATTGGTCAACGTTTAGCATTAAACAAAGATAAATTGTCCCCAATACTACAACCTGGGTTGTATGAAGTCCCTTGTACTTGCGGAAAAGTCTACATTGGACAAACAAAACGGTCCATTGCAACTCGCATCCAAGAGCATCAAAGGAACATCCGTCTAAACCAACCTGACAAAGCAGCTATAGCTGAACATGCCCTGTCTTCAGGGCACGATGTATGTTCAAGGATGCTCATGCGCTTGCCCTTGTTAAGCACAACCGGTCTAGAATTATAAGGGAGGCAGTTGAAATTCGTAAAAATCCCAATAATTTTAACAGAGACACTCGATATCAGCTAAGTGACACTTGGCTACCAGTTATTAAGGATCTAGGAAGATAGTTCCTCTCAGTCTCTCTGTTCTTCACATATTTAAAATTGTACATTTTCCCTCTAGGGCTCAGAGCCTGGATTTGATCTCCTTTGTTCGACACTGGAGGAGTTTCCATCTGTTTTTTCGCCGTTGCCTGTATGACGTTAGGTATCGTTCAGATACACTTCCCTTTTGTTTATGTTTCCTTATATCCATCTAACCCTCCCACCTTCCTCCCCCCCCTTTTCTTTTGGACATCCTCATTCTTCGAGGAGTCTCTATATTTTCACCCCTCCCCCTTTACCTTCTCCTTATTTACTACTCTGTCCACCGTTCTACCGTGGTCCATACAGTAATTTCTGGCTGCTGCTCTCTGGTGACGAACCGAGGAATTTATCTATATTTTTTGTAATTTTTGTAATCTCATTGATATACTTTCTTTGGCCACATTGTTTGATTTCCATTGAAAAAGGAGGCAAGGTTTCTCCGAAACGTATGGTTCTAATCTAATTACACACGGCATTAGCCCAAAAAACATGAATTATTTAAATAATTATAATAATAATAATAATAATAATAATAATAATAATAATAATAATAATAATAATATTTGTAGCATGCTGAACTGCTATGCCCAAGATCGCGGCTTTAACTCCGGCCAAAGTCGTCGGATTCTTAAGAGCGTTAAAATCCTTCAGTATGCCTTTATTTGGAGGGGAAGTAAAGCCGGCGGGCCCATGTCTTAGATTTATGGCATGTAAAATAACCTACCACTACAATTGGTAGTGTGTAGCCAAAATGTGCAGGTTATTTGGTTAGAAACGCTCTATCAAGTTCCGCTGGGTGTCAGTGAGTGTGGCGTCCGGTAGCCAAAGTTGGAACTACTTGAAATTTAACTTGTTGAGGAGGCTACGGGCGTTCAATTGAAATGCCCTGATATGGCCATTGGCTGCAATAATTAGGCTACTGTATTAATAATATTTCTATTATACTGTATGAAAAATGAAAATCCACAGCCTGCTTCCAGTCTCCGACCGGGTCAGGAATGGAATGAATGAAGCCCCCATCTAGCGACGAGGATATGAACTGTGCCGGCTGCCGAGGCCTGACGCACTCCCCTGGGGCAATGTTTAAATGAATGACAGATGAAATTAAATGATAGTGGAGAGTGTTGCTGGAATGAAATTTTGACAGGGAAAACCGGAGTACCCGGGGAAAAACCTGTCTGCCTCCGTTTTGTCCAGCACAGATCTCACATGGAGTGACCGGGATTTGAACCACGGACCCAGCGGTGAGAGGCCGGCGTGCTGCCGCCTAAGCCACGGAGGCTCTACTATTATACTGTATATTACACTAAATTAAGGCTATATTTATTACCAAAAACAGAACGTGAATTACTATCAATATAAATAAGTTAATGCTGGTATGTAAAATATACAACAGTGAAACTGGAGGAATGCTTGCAAAATTAGTTACAAATTCAATGTTTATACTACCGGGTGAGTTAGCCGAGGTCGTTGCGGCATGACTGTTGGCAGTCGCTCACATCCGGGAGGCGAGGAGGTTCGAATCCCCCCGCCGGCAACCTTGAAGATGGTCTTCTGTGGTTTCCCATCTTCCTTCCAGGCAAATGCCGGGGTTGGTCCCTAACTATAGGCCTCAGCCGCTACCTTCCAACTCCTCGACCTTCCCATCCAACATTCCTCCCCAACGGTACTTGTAGCTCACCCATTGGGTGTCCGTCTCGAAGCAGCTACAAAACTGGCGAGCCGAACATGTCCTCGGACACTCCCGGCACTGAAAGCCATACGCTAAAAAAAAAAAAAAAAAAAAAAATGTTTATACTTGACAAGCGCGTACCAAAGCATTATTTTCAATTAACAAAAATAAATATCACGAGTAAAGCCATCGAAAACTTGGTAATAATTTTCATTACATCACTATACTGTTTAGTTTTGGCGATTGACAGATCTAAATTTGTCCCGATGAGGAAACACTGTAGCATCCACAGTGTTCAGATTTAAAGTTCAGCAGATCCGTTTAGATAATTTTAGCACTTCAGTGATACTCGTAAAAGCAATATGCTCGTTCGTTATACACGAATTTGAAAAAAAATGCATTTATCGGACCGTAATTTCATCGCTTTTACAGTATTTAACTTGTGAAATAAATTAACATTGAAAAAAGCTGGTGTCCATGTACTTGGAAACAGGTGGGTTCAAATTCCACCGTCGGTGATTCTAAGCTTATTTTCCATGATTCATCGTTTTAACCCTATAGCCAAAGTTTGTAGTTGCACCATCGTACATTCGTTTTCTCCTCAATTCTTTCTCAAATTAATTAAAAATATATTATTAACTTCAGATATCGATTGTCGGACAGAGCTCTACACGCACAATAAGTAGAAAGGACTGATGACCACGACGTCCTAAGACCCAAAAATTAATTCACTGAACTGCATGTCAAAGGAGGTGGAGAGGGTATACTGTACACTGTGCAGTACTACGGCCTTCTGTAGCATATGACGTAATCTCTTTTCATAATGAAAACATGATTTTTACAAAAAGTCAAGACGTATTTTAAAATACGTTTTACATATAGGGTTTTTATATTGACATTCTTAAAACTTGCCGCCCTTGTAGAGTCACGCCCTTGCGTCTAAGCCTAAACACTGATAAGTGTTTTGGTTGAAAGGCGATCACACATCATTGTGCATTAAACAAAGCAAAATATATTTTCATAATTAACCACAGGTATACCCATACGTAAGTCAAGTTATTTATTGTGTGTTATCAGTAGATTACAGCTGATCAGTGATTGTTTTATCAAAAGTAGGAAATGTGAATTTGAACTATATTTTGTGATTTGCAGTCAGTGGACTTCTTATAATTTAATATTGCTTTGCAGTAAGCAAAACTAGAGCCAGGTTCTCCTAAAAATTCCCAATCCTGGTGACCATCGGGAGGGGATTTAAGCCAAGATTATGGGGGAGTGGACACACCGGGGATCTGGAAGTATGGAATATCACCAAGCTCAGAATGGGGTCCGGGCGTTCTCCTCCAGAAAATTTTGCCAAAAATTGGTATATATTATTGAGTTATAGAGACCATTTGGGTGATTATGTTTGTGATATTTTGGAGTAAAAGTTTGGTGACCATTGATATTTAATGGCTATAGAAAAGACTCTTCGATATTGAAGTAAGAGCTCTCACACCTTCAAGTAATACCCCACGGTGTAGCTCACTAATGACCGTGATGGTGGTCTACAGCATGTCTGCAGGTTAGAGGTTTGAATCCCGGTGCTGACAGAAGCTACCCTGAGTGTGGTTTTCCACACTCCCTCCAGACAAATGCTGGGATAGTACCTTATTTCAAGTCCAGGGATACCTACCCTACTCTTAACCCTAATGATTACAGTATTAGTCGAGACGGGCAACGCATTGCCACTTTTCCAAGTCGGCAACTAAGAATACGGCATGCGATTGATCAAGTCACAAGTTTCTTGGTTTCCTATTTTGTTCGCTGTTTGAGAATCATATAATTTACTTCATTAATATTTGTGAAAACTACTTCTTTACAGTCAACTTCATTCAATAATGTGGAGGCCTTCAGAAAAAAAAAACGGAAAATTAACGCGTAAGTAAATACTGAATTATATCTACAGTAGGCCTACTACTTGATGCAAACGATTCCCAACCGAGCGCCAATGGTTAATTGCCCGCCAGTGATACTAGACCTACTAGCTACCAAGTACACGGGTTAAATGTCACAAGCCCCTAAATGAATTAACATCTGTAACGACGGCCTATTATTAACTGTTGAGTAAGTCTACTAATGACAAGACACCGCAGTCGGGAAGTCGAATCCTGCATTCCTGCCGCGGCTTTGTCACTTTGTCAGGACCTGGAGTCATTTCCACGTCGTGGATAAAGAGAGCAGCTCATTTTATGTATAACGGTACTGAGACGTTAAAGCGTATCATGGATGGGCTTCATTCTCAAGGGAAAATACCTCATCGTGTCCTGAAAAATAAGTGCTTTGCAGATCGATGCTACCCTTTGGAATAAACGGCGCAGAATTGTCCCATAATAATAACAGCCACTAACCAGCTCAAAACAAAACTGTATTTATATTAATATTCGACGATACTTCATTTTAATTTTCTTCTAAATTAAGCAGAGTTCAAATACTTGGTCTTAGAAAAATCTGCGTGGTTGCCTACAAGCAATATATTAATTTCTGCATCGCCATGCACACCACTGGCGTTACTTAATGTTGTTTTTAGGAGCGAAACAGCTAGGCCATCTGCCCCTACCACTGACGTTACTTATTGCTGTTTTAAGGGGCGGAACTGCTACAGTAGGTCATCTGCCCTCACCACTGACGTTCCATGAGAGGAATTGGAAAACGGGCGGGCATCAATTCCACCCGGGAATTCCAGTCAGATAGCCAGGGTTACCTCAATTTCACCCGGTCCTCCAAGGGACCCAGATATGAGTTCCTCAACTCCGCCCAGGCTTTTCCCCAATAACGTAAACAAATGTCATAACCCTCCTGCTCGCATACCAAGGGCCGTGTCAAACACCTTATGAGACGCATGAGTAGAAAACAAGATGTTCAGTAAAGAACATATAGCCTACTTTCTCCTAAATGTATGAGTATAGTTATAACTCGTTGTTATTATCAAAGAGTATAATAGAACTATTCTTTGTTGAAGACCTTAGAAACGATTTACCTCTACCAAACGCCACGACCTAGATAAAAACTGCTACCATCATTGAAGAAAGAAAGAAAGAAAGAAAGATAAGAAGTATATCAAGAATGTTATGGATCTGGAGACATAATCGACCGGACTGGCGGCGTGGCTCAGCGGTAACGTTCTCGCTTGCTGGGCCCTAGGTTGCAGGTTCGTATCCTGGCGCAGTCAGCTGGCATTTGAGGGTGCACAAATGCGAGGGAGCCGTGTCAGTACATTTACTGGCACGTTAAAGATCCCCTTCGGGCCAAAATTCCGGCACCCCGGTGTCTCTAAAAGCAGCAGTAGTTAAAAGGGATGTAAAACCAATAACATTATTATTATTATTATTATTATTACGACCTGCCGTGGGCAACATCCAACTTTGAGTTGAGGCATGTCTTTACACGTCTGGTTGTGCATGGCTTTCACAACCCTAATTGAATTAACAAATCTTTCCATGACCCTACAGAGACGTGTGTATACAAACTATGTGGATATTTTCGATAATATAATCCTAACAGAGCGAGTGCATTCTAGCGGCCAGAATAAGAAACTTTTCAATAAAATCTGGAAGTTACCTTTTTGGCAGCTAGATGTCTCGAGTAAATCTGCTGGCGAATTATGTTTTAATTAAATATATATTTTACACCATAATGTGGACAATATAACGCTTAATAACATTTTCAAGTAACGCAAAATAGGCTGTTACAAACCCTTTAAAATAAAAAGTTAAAATGTATCGTAGTATCAACTTGTCATTCTTCAAATTCGATGCGCATAGAATGATAATGGTATAGTAATCAATGGATCCCCACGTAGACTAGTCGGGACATCTAGTGGTGAAATATCGAACAATATAATCCTAACAGAGCGAGTGCATTCTAGCGGCCAGAAGAAGAAACTTTTCAATAAAATCTGGAAGTTACCTTTTTGGCAGCTAGATGTCTCGAGTAAATCTGCTGGCGAATTATGTTTTAATTAAATATATATTTTACACCATAATTTGCACAATATAACGCTTAATTTTAAAACATCTGAGTCATTACAAAACAATAAACATATAACATTTCAAGCAAAAAAACTAGCTCTGATCGGGTTTGAACCATAGGAATCTGAGCGACAGGCTATCGCTCTACCACTGAGCTAGTTGTGTCAACGAACATCGTTCTATTTAAAATGACTTACATAGAACTTGTTAGCAAATAATGATTTATACTAAACGATTTCATCACTGGAGTATATTATTTATATATAAAGCATTTCATACAAAGTTTATTTATTTTTTATCAGTACGCTATATTGCATTCAATACTCAAATTAGTGAAATATAAGTCAGGCACAAGATATCCGCTGCCATCTTGTCTTATTAATGAATCAGCTGAGCTTTTTAAAATCACGTCTGCACTATAGTATTACAAAATAAACTTTTAATTTCGTACGTGCCTCTTCCTTTAGAACAGTTAAAACGATTCTCGGCTCGATAATCGGAACTGGTGGGTCCCATGATATGGATTATAAAGTTTGCATAATTCGCACGGCCGCCATCCTGAAATGGTATGGCGGACGACCTTGTAGTTTGGTCACAAGACGCATCCTATACGAAGGTATGTTGTTACCAAATTTGGTAGAGATTGGATGATTTGGTTAGTCGTTATTTGATTTTACGTTTTGAACGTTTGAGTGGCCGCCATTCAGTTTTAGTAAAGATGGCGGCGATATAAAACATGACACTGAGGTGTCCTTTGCTAGTGCTACCTTTGTACCAAATTTCGTTCAATTCGCATTCACCGTGTTCGAATTGATAGGGGGGGACAGACATTCAGAGTACACACACTCACACACACACACACAGACTCACACACACACATACACACACACAGACTCACACACACACATACACACACACAGACAGACACACTTTTTTTTCGCCCTGTGTTGATCTCATAAGTCTACTTTCATTTTTTGCAAAAATCGAAAGTAGGCTAAAAATAGAAAACTTGGCAGACTTATGTAAAAGAATATTACGATTAATTTTAAATCACCACCACCAAGTCCGCTCAATCGTTATATCAGATATAAACATAATACAAAGAGCTAGATATTAATCACTGTTGTTAAATAAAAATATGGACAGGAAATTTAATAAAATAAGAAAAATCAGCATCTTAAAATCACATAAATCTTTACTTCATTTCAAACTACGAAGTACGTCCAGAAAGTAAGTTCCGTTTGGTAATAACATTAAATTGTGTCCATATACAGAAAAATTATTTATTGCACAAAATTCTACAACCCTTAAACTACTTTTCCACATAACTGCCGAAATGTTGCAGGCATTTATCGTAGTGTGGCACGAGTTTTTGTATACCTTCTTCATAGAAGTGTGCCGCCTGTGTCTTCAACTAGTTGTACGTTCCGCTGCAGCGCAGTTCCACATATGCGCGGTAGACGCTCTGTATCAAGGAGAAGAAACGTGCGCCATTTGGAGAGCGCTGTCAGCCACGTACGCGTTGTTGTGCATGTTTACTCGTACAATGTCGGTGTTGATTGAAAATCCCGCCACTAATGAAATCAGATCTGTGATTCGTTTTCTGAATGCTAGGAAAGTGAAACCAATTGAAATTTATCGGCAAATTTGCGAAGTGTATGGATAAAATGCGATGAGTGATTCAATGGTGAGAAGATGGTCCGACAGTTCAATGAAGGACGTGATGAAGTGCACGATGAAGAACGAAGTGGGCGTCCATCTTTGGTTACAGAAGAACTGGTTCATGCGATTGATGACAAGATCCGGGATAACCGCAGGTTTACAATTAGTGCTCTCGCTATGGAATTTCCCCAAATCTCACGATCACTAATTCATGAAATTGCTACCGAAAAACTGAACTTTCGTAAACTTTGCCGACGTTGGGTACCAAAGATTATTACGGAGCAACACAAAACAAAACGGATGGGTAGTGCGCTTCATTTTTTGACCCGTTACAATGAAGGCGGCGAGAATTTCTGACAAAGATAGTCACAGGAGATGAAACCTGGGTTTCTTACGACACCCCTGAAAGTAAGCGGCAATCAATGGAATGGAGGCACACTTCATCCCCAGCAAAGGTTAAGCCGAAACAAATCTTGACACCTCGGAAAATGATGTGCACAGTGTTCTGGGACTGGAAAGGCATCTTACTCATTGATTTCTTACCGCGTGGTCAAACAATCAACGCAGATGCATACTGCGAGACAGGAAATTGCGCCGCGCAATACAGAATAAGCGCCGAGGGTTGCTGTCAAAATATGTTGTTTTTCTTCACGACAACGCACGACCATACACTGCAAATGCGACGAAAAAACTCCTACAGGGATTTGGCTGGGACGTGTTTGACCACCCTCCGTACAGCCCTGACCTCGCTCCTAGCGACTTTCATCTGTTCACACATTTCAAGTCTTTCCTTGGCGGTCAACACTTCAACAATGACGACGAGCTGAAAGAAGATGTTTCCAACTGGTTGAAGACACAGGCGGCAAACTTCTATGAAGATGGTATCCAAAAACTTGTGCCACGCTATGACAAATGCCTGCAAAAGTTCGGCAGTTATGTGGAAAAGTAGTTTAAGAGGTGTAGAATGTTGTGCAATAAATAATTTTTCTGTATCTGTACACAATTTAATTTTATTACCAAACGGAACTTACTTTCTGGACGTGCCTCGTATACAAAAAACATTAGATGAAACTCTTTTCATTCCCTAACTATTGTGTGAGAAACACACTTCACAAGATCTAATCTACTCATTGTTTGGTTGGCGTTCTGCATGAGCTTGTTTTCAATGAATTTTTTTCTCACACGACTATTCTTGTCTTTGCTCGACATCCGCCCGCTGCTGTTAAGTAGAATGTACGTGTCTGTCTGTATCTGATATAGGCACTAAAAAAAACAAATATATTTGGATGAGGTGTTGTACTTTGTGCTTTGAATTTTGAGTGAAAAGCCTCGCAGGCATTAGTTGTTCTCCACAACTCTGCAGACGGTTACGCCCACAGATGTGGGGGGAACAACGTACCTGGAGCCTCTTCAATGTAGGTTTCCGGAAGTGATTAATATCTAGCTCTTTGTATTATGTTTATATCTGATTTAACGATTGAGCGGACTCGGTGGTGGTGATTTAAAATTTATCATAATATTCTTTTACATAAGTTTGCCAAGTTTTCTGGTTTTTTTTTCTACTCATGCGCTGCATATGGTGTTTGACACGGCCCTTGGTTTGCGAGCAGGAGGGTTATGACATTTGTTTACGTCGTTGGGGAAAAGCCTGGGCGGAGTTGAGGAACTTATTTTGGGTCCCTTGGAGGACTGGGTGGAATCGAGGAAAATCGGGCGGAAGTGATGTTCGACCTGGAAAACAAAGTTGAGTGATTCAGTGCCCTAGCTTAATTGTCATTTTTCTCCTGGTTAATTAAACACTCAGTCCAGAAAAATACTGGAATGTTACCTTAGTTTCAGTCTTTGGATACATTTCCCAACTTAAGCACCAATAGTAATATAGGTTTTCAATAAGTCCCTTAATCATAAATGAATTGGCACGCACCCAAGTACCTAGGATTGTTGATCGTAGTGAATGAACCAGTTATAATAATAATTATATTGCACCTAAACATACAGATTATTCAAATGCTAGCATTGTTTTCCCAATTCAGTATACGAGAAGATGAACAATTTCGCATGCATTTCTTCTATCTACGTTTGACAACACAATCATTCCACTCTTTCGCAAGATATTTAGCCAGCAATGATAATTTTTCACATAGGCTAGTGCGAAAGAGTATTACTAGGGGATGATGACCTCGCTGTAGCGCCCCTTAAGTCAACAATAACTGTAGGGAGAATTACTGTGAGGACGTTACTTTAATATTTATTTTACTTATCTGCCTGCACATCATACGATACGTCTAGCTAGACAATATATTCATTTCAGACACTAACACCTCTAATTATCTAAGCTCGATGTGACGCACCAAACTTGAAACTCTTGAGCTAGCTGGCCATACACACCATGGCTGTCCAGGCTCTCGGCCTTGGCGAAATGAGTGAAGGGATGAGAAAATTATTTGAAGGATTGGTGCATTAGCCGAATAAGCTAAATATAGAATAATGGAATGCTCTCTCTGTCTTCCGGTATATTCTGAGAACAATACATAGCGAAGCCCCATCGCCTAAGTTGACAGCTTTGAGACAGTTGTTCTTCCCACAAGCGCTTTGTAAATGAAAATACTGTCCACTTGACGGAATAAGTTTTTCAATCCTTGTAACATTGTTCACAGACAGTTCATTGCATTCACTAAATGATTACCAGTAGCAAATTAAAGTCACATAAAGGCAATGATAAGTCAATGCCCGATTGGGCTCACCCTCTTAGGACGCCAGGCCCCCTGGGACGGTTGGGCTCGGGGCACCAGCCCTGACTGCTCCCCCCGCCCCCCACCTCTCGTCGGGAATGCGTTTAGGTGAGAACTGTCTTAAGATTGTGTATCCGTTTTGGGTAAGATCTAGTTATTCGGAAACCAGCCTGGTATTCACCTTACAGAGGATATAAAAAGTTGGTTGGCCCAGGCAAGGAAAGCATTTATATAAAAAAAGGAATCTGTTGCCATCGAATATAGATTTAGGTATTAGGAAGTCATTTTTGAAAGCCTTTGTCTGGAGCGTGGCACTCTATGGAAGTGAAACTTGGAATATTGGTGCAGCAGAAAAGAGGAGAATTGGAGCGTTTGAAATGGGGTGTTACAGGAGAATGATGAAGATCAGACGGATAGATAGGGTAACAAATGAAGAGGTATTAGGACGAGTGGGAGAGGAGAGATGTTTCTGGCGACTGCTAATGAAGAGAACAGATAGGTTGGTAGGACACATACTAAGACACCCAGGAATAGCAAGCTTAGTTAAGGAAGGAAGGAAGGGTCGAGGACAAGTACTGTAGGGATAGACCAAAGTTAGAATATGTTAAAAAGATTGCCTCGGATGTAGGGTGTGGTAGATATGTAAAGATGAAACGATTAGCTCAGGACAGAGAGGAATGGACGGCTGCATCAAACCAGTCAAAAGACTGAAGGCTCAAACAACAACATTCACCTAATTGTGAGTCAAGCTGTGCAATGACCTTATTGAGCGAAGCTACAGAGAGGATATTGTAGGTAATTTGTTACAAGGAAATACCCCTATAATTATTGAGGTTGGTTTTACTTTTCTTCTTGTAGAGGGGATACATCACAGCAGACGACCAACCTTCGGGTAGGGACTCTATTGCCCATATGTTCTTTATGATTTGATAGATGCTCTGTAAGGATTGGTCATCTGCATGTTTCCAGATCTCGGCTAGTATGCCGTCTTCATCTGGAGCCTTGTTGTTCTTAAGACCATTCGAAATGATGTTAATTATTTCTTCTCTTGGAGGCAGTTACGAATCAGAGTTCCTGTGTGGAGGCTCATGGAAAATAAGCTTTTCTTCAGGTTCCTCTGTGTTTAATAGCTTCTGGAATAAATTAGCAAGATTTTTAGTGTAATCTATTGTTTAGTTCAAGTTTTCCATCTGCCCCGCGGAGGATAAGTGTAGGAGCTGTGTACTGGGTCGTTTGCTTGTACATGTCTCTTGAGTTGTTTCTCTGAAAATTATGTTCAGTCTGTTGCATTAGACTCCTGAGGTAATTCCTCTTGGTTCTGTGAATGGTGTTAGCTGTAGTTTTCATTTCCACGAGGAAGACTTTAAAATTAGCTTAATTTTTGTTGGTTAAACCTAGTCCAGGTTTTACGCCTTTCTTCTATAACCTCATCACAATTTGTACCCCAATATGTGTGTTGGCCTTAGGTTGATGAGGCAGGGATAGTTTCCTGGGTGGCCTCCAACAAGGCCTTTTGTAAGGCAGACCTTCCGTCTTTCACTGTATTCTTCCTAAGGGTGTTCTGCAAGTCACAGTCCTCATCGCGCAGTCGCTGAGTGTTGAAGCTGGGTATATTATTGTACAGCCCGGGGGCAGTACTCCCTGAGAACCACCCCGCCATCTTTTACCAAAACCACCTCAACTGGAAACACTATAAATCCAGAACATATCTCTACACAGCAAGCGGCGACCACCTAAGCCTAGGAGGTTAGCCAACGGCTTGCTAAACTCACATAAACATTTACACTAACAACTATCTGGGGCAGCTACACTGATGCAATGCTGACCAAGCAGCGCCGAAACATACAGGAATGGAACCCGGACAGGAGGGATTATCTGTTCTGTTCTTCGCCAGCGGCCCTGCCCGACGAGGTTCCGTTCCAGCTCTTCACCAGGCGAGATCTAGCGGTGCTCAGAATCCTTATTCTTGTAAACACCTACCCCAAACATTTGTACACTTCACAAATTGTATTTCATATTTGTTTAAACTCCCCAAGAGGGACATCACATTACATCTACTGGCCAATAAATACCTGGTCAGTAAACTACACGCTTATTACTAATCACACTCCAATGTACGTCCTCATACCCAACCTGACCTTAGTCATAATTGCCCCTGACCGTAGCGGCCAGTAATTGCATCGTCAGGTTCTATTGCGCTCGAGAACGCGACTCGACTGCAGAGCGTCGAGTCACTGACTCTGCACATTCATTGAATTGCTCATCCTACTCAGCTGGCAAGTTAGTTTAGCAGCCGGCACTTAAACATTCATCCCCTGACAGATAATTGCATCCTGCAGGAACGCCCCCAATAGATTAAGTACTTACATCAACACACTACTCTGGTAGTCTCTCCCAATCACGGGACACTACTCTCATCTGGAAACAGCCTTCAAAATTAGCACACTAATACTACCGTGTTTATCCCAACCCCCAACCAAGGGATAAAACATATTTGGTGGAGGCGCCACTACCACGCAAAATAAGGGTAAGGGACTCAAACAACGAGCCCCCGTGGTAGAGCGATCCGTACCGCACGCAGCCAAGCAAAAGTTAATTTTTTTTCTGAGGAGAAAGCATTATTTTTTCTCTTGACTCTAGAGACACAAGGGAAATTTTACTCCCCCCCCCCCTGGGAAGAATCAGAAATATAATATATTGGAAAACACATACAGTTCTTTTTATACACACACTTGGTGATACAGGATGGCCCCTTTATACCGTCTAGCTGTGCTGAGGAGCATTGGGGAATACCAGGAATTAATTGCCTGGCACAAGGTCTTTGAGACAAGACAGGACAACCTCAGAAGGTATCAGCAGCTCCTGCACGCCCAGTATATGCGAATTATAAGGGCACTTGTCCGGCCACTCCGCAGCGCCAAGAATTGAAAGATTCGAGCGAAGATCCCCACCCTCCGTACACAAATCATTAACGCACACTGGATACTTCATTACCGACACGAGATCACGTTCCAGCAATGGGAGACACTCATCAAAGAACACAAACGGATAGGGACTAACGGTAACAAAGTTGCCGAACAGGCCATATGCCTCAATAGGCAGTACGCCCAAATTTGGGAAGAATATAGGGAACTCCAAAACAACAAGGCCATTTTTGAGTTCATGGCAGGGCCACCATCCCAGCCAAAAGAGGACATAGGCGTAGATACGCTAACTCAGCAATTCGCGAGGATGTCCCTCTCGACACGTACCGCCACACAAGGGAAGGAGTCTACCGTGGCCATAGGCCAGAAATCGGTCAGACCACCCTCCAATACATTGCAAGAGCACACACAGACAATCACACGACCACTACCGCCAGTTCAGAGGGCGATTTCGCCAGAACGGAAGCGGGCACTTACATGTGCACCCCCAGTGCAAATTCATACAGGGGGATTATTTACAGTCCACCAGGGTGTAACACACATGCCTGCACACACTATCTTGCATCCGCAAAAAAATACACGGGGTTTAAGGAAAATTTTACTGCCCACCCCACGCGGCCAGGCAGACAAGAGGGCATACACGCGCACAGACACTAACAGGGCAGCAAATAGCCAACACAGCCCTTCAGGCGCCAGCATACCTACGCCTATTAACAGGCACTACGGGGAACGTAGGCTTAGGCCTGCTTTACTTAAAACACCCCTGAAAGATAGTAAAGAAGCGCCTCAATGGGAAGCTGAGGCCTATGCCTTCATAACAGGGCGCAATAATTCACCCCGACGAGCGAGGGCGTGCGCACAATAGTGAAATTCACTGACCGCACAAGCCCATGGATAAATGTTCCCAAGACATTCACGGGGGCACGTACACTACAATTGACACAAAAGCCAGGTTGAACCCCTGTAGAGGGTAAACACACAAAAAACACATGCACACAACTGTACAATTTGCATGCATACAGATATATTTAATCCATAGGTGTACGTTATTTCTTACACTGCCCATAGCAGGAATTTTCCTTGTCAGCTATAACGTCGCTCAAACTAAGCGTAAATACCGGGGAATAACACTCACAGTTCAGGGGAAAAGACTGGCATTTATTTTTGAAGTCACACGGTAAACACAGTTATCATAAAATAGACAAAAAACACTAACAAAACTGTTACAGAGACACAGGCCCAAAAGGCAACAGGAATGATCATCCTGAACAAAGACGGTCTCAAACCCGCGACCTTCTGGACACCAGGAGCGCAAGGTCGGGTAGCCATCCAATTGAAGGATACAGCGATAAGGGACAGTCACGCTAACAGGAATATATTCGCATCAGACCTACAATAACACAAAATTTGGGGACACACAATATATGAGCAGAGGTAGGGTCTTTTACATGACGAGAAGCCAAAGGCACATCATGTATGCTCACAATAGAAAAGCGTGTCAGCAAACACACGCACATTTGCTCAACACATGCGATAAGCAGACCGCAGGCTCGCAGCAGGTACTGCCCACGCCATTGAAACTTGACACTATCGCCAGTCAGCGATAAGACGTAATGAAACAGGGGGCCTTCACAAGTTTCAGACAAGCTAGGAGCGCTCTCGCCCCAGCAGTAATATATACAATCATTCACACCATTTTCAAACCCGGATAACTCCCGAAATTAAAGTAAGAGGGACGTTCCGAATTACACAAAACACTCACACTAACGTACATTTTCATGCGCGTGTCTCAAACATACAATACACGCCACGGTACATAAAACACAGAAAATGTGGTCCCGAGGCATTAGCCTAACCATTAGCCTAAGGCATATGCGCACGCACAGAAGCACGATACAAACGTGCCAAAAGAGAAGCTAGCCAACGGAATTTTTGGCGCGACAACACAATCAGAGGCCACACTAGGGACGCACAAAATCCCAACAGACTACGCAAACATAAAACACGGAGCGCTACACGGGATCACGGGTCCGAATACCCAGTAAAACCGGACGCCGTGAAAAACAAAAATTGTCGACCGACGAAAGATCAGTTACATACAACACACGGGTTCTTCAACATGGAAAGGCAGAAAACTTAGCCAGCGCGACTAGACACCAGATAGACCCATTCACAGGGGAAAATTCACCCCCACCTAGACGGAAACTGGCCAACATTAAGGTAATCCGCAAGCACGTCCAAATTAAACCAGGAATACGGACACGGGGACAGACAATTACACGGGCAGCATCGCACAAACAGTATGCCTATACAATCCCATAAAGAAAAACCATAGGGTCCCATACAGACACTGTGCTTCATAGAGTATAGCTAAAAGGGAAGATAGGCATAAGAATATTTAAATTATACGTATATGAATGGCTTATTATTACTGTGTACACGCTTTAAACATACACTAGAGGTGACAGATGCATTGCACTAATGCCATATACAAGCACATAAATGATTGAGCCACACAATCATGAACACAGGAAGGTTCTTTAACATACATCTAGGGGCGTAGATTCGTTCTAAGGTACTCGCTATAACAGCCTACTGAATCCGAGGGGGTCATGCTGACTGGTATCGAAAGTGGATCTCAGAGACTGTGATCTCAGAAGGAAGGTTCCACCAGGGAACGAACCCGAGATCTGTTGAGGGAGTTTCGTTGTAAAAACCCCTAGAGGAAAGTATATGTTTAATCACTGGTGTGATATCAGTTGATACTGGCATTATTTAGTGAAATAATGCAGGGGAAATGAGTGGATTATAGCATTAGTGGACTACATGGAGTAGGCTTTGCTGGACTTGAAACACAGAAGTTGCAGAGTTTGACAGTTTACTAATAGCCCCAGAATTGTGGGAGGAGACCCGTGGAGCCCTGTCAATCTCGTTGACCTACTTAGGTCGTCTGCAAGAGGTCGGGGGTTGAATAATGACTCAGTTCTTCCCCGTTTGAGAATAAAACCAAGAAGGGAGGAGAGAGATCCCAAGGAAAATCATTGATTACTCGTGATTGGAGCAACGCAATGACATGAGAGTTGCACACAGGTGAATCTTTAGCCAGGAGGCTAATTTTAGAGCCATTAAACTGCGAAATCAAGGCATATTTAATGGAGTGCGTAAGAACACAGGACTAGGGGTGTTCGCGGCATGGTTTGACTATGTCACCGGGGATTTCCACTGGAAACCGCGTCCCCACGCTATGGCAAAGGCAATTAATATTAATTAATTGGCCGATCGATCCTTCAGCACGCAGATAGTTTTGGGACCGATGAAGAAAAAGGAACCCGATGAGCATTGTTTCGAGACCAGAATCATCCTGGGAGAGGAGTTGATATAGCGCGGGAATTCTAGGTCTACTTTTTCGTGTGAAACGGATATAAGGGTGTGGACCCAGTCAGGAGGGCAGTTGGAACTTGCAGTTGGAACAGACTCGAGCGCGGAACGTATGTCGCTCTGCTCAGGGAAGGACGCTCACACAAAGACTTGAACACTTTAGTGTTAATCATTATATTCGCCGTGCAGTGCAATGCACCAAGTGATAATATAATCATGCATGGTCATGAAGTAATAATAAGTACGGTAATCAACGAACTTTATTGTGTGAAATGCGTATTACCGAAGTCAAGGAAGGAGGCCCGGACTTCAGTTTGGGAAGCCGTGCAGTAAAACTTTTAGAAGGCTTTTATTAAGGACAGTCGTGCTGCATGTGTATAGGCGGCAGTACGAGCAATTGTTAATGTTCACATAGGAAGTACCGTGTGATATAACTTGCAGAACATTGAAAGTAATAATTTGTGTAAAGACTATGTACAATGTTAAGCGCAGTGTATAATATATGGATTGGTTATACATATCTTATTACGCCGGACTGCGCTGGGAGAAACTATATGATGCATTTGGTCAAATGTCTTAAGAATACCAAATAGTAACGCTCAGGACGGAAGTAAGCATCTTTATGCAAAGCAGGAAGTTTGTCGTAGGATAATTGATAGACTGTTGGTGAATCCGTAGGCAGATGATCCAGACTTTCAATCAGGAGTTGGTAGGAGCATGGAGGATGCCGTCAATACCTGTAATTCTGATATTTTGCCAGGGAATGTCAACCAATGAAAAGTGTAAAAAGTGACGTGTGTGATGTAGAAATCATATGTGAAATATCTTTTAAATTAATGGTATAATAAGTGTCATAAAGTGTCATGTGTTTTGGAAGCAATAGCTTCATCATAGAAATGAAAAGTGCCGTGTGGTTGGTGAAGGAAATGTATTATAAAATGTGTATATTCAGTATGCAAATGTCGCGCTAACTCTGCAAATGGCAGGCGACATTGGAGAATATGAGTGGTTGGAGCCACCAGGATAAGCCTAGATGTGAGTACCCCACAAATTATGATTATATAGGAGTATAGCCCACTGCATGTAATGTGATTTCAGGATTATAAAAATAATGCCAGTAAGAATCAGTATTAGGTGATAGACCCTCCAGGTTTAATTATTGTTATGTTGATTTTAGTAGAGTTGAGATGTTGTTATACATCAGTGAGTGAATTAATCGTTACCACTATTAATAAAATGGCAAATCAGTTATGTAAACTTAACGTAACGAACACGGATGTTCGATTTTTAAGATGGTTATGTTGTGTCGGATTATGGTAATTTATGTCAGTAATAATAATAATAATAATAATAATAAATAATAAAAGGTATGAATGAATACATCAGGTAAAATGTTGTAAACAAGAAATATTTACGCTAATTGGAAGACTTATCGATCTAAGCAGTAAGATTACATTAAGGGATGAGAAAAGAGTTTAATATCAGAATATATTGTATTAATGGGAATATAATTATGCAAGAATGTAGAAGAGCTAAAGAGTGAATTGAATTTGCAGCTTGTGTAAAAGCTTATAGATTAATTGATAGATTTCTCTTAATAAGCAAAGGACGAAGATCATAGCATCAGGTCAGGGAACCAGGTAATCTATTCGACGTATGAAATCTCGTATAGCAGTGGCCATACTGAGATATGTACTTTGTGCCAGAGTGTATTTAGTGATTGGACCCTAACTCTGATGATGGATATGGAATGGTCCGGGTTCGAATCCTGTGATAGATGAGAGGAGAACAATGGACACCTCTGCACCCTATCTGATCGCCCGAGAACTTATTATTGAGTGATTCGGCTCTTTTGAAGCGAATCTTATGGACGGCAGCATGTGGCTCACCGCATCATTTATTAAGATACCGGTTATCCAGATCGACCAATGTTTTTAAGAATCTCGTGCCCTCATGTTGAAATGCACCTATTGGTGCCAGTTATTATTATATCCTCAGGGTAGGAATAAATGTTAAGCTCGTCCAGTACCTATTTGCATACCATTCAGTTTAAATCCATTGGGATATGTGCGTCATTGTGACCACGGTATTGTCTTTAAAATCGTACTACTGCTTGGGGAGATATAAGCCATGAGGCAGGAAGGCGGGGGACGGTTTACTGCGGTAACCTCACTCTACTCCATTGTATACAAGCCGCTCGGAAGGGGGCTGAGCTGTCAAGCGAACCGTGAAAGTTAAGGTTTAAGAAAAGGGCAGATTTAAGACCCTGTTAGTAACATGAAAGGAAACATTGTTATATGAGTAATGAAGTCATGTGGTTTAAGAACACATTGGTAATTATAGATCGCCCTGATGGTTTAAGATTTTAGCAATCTAACGAATGGTTGGAAGTTGCATTTTTACTGTCACTGACACGGATTTCAGAAGTTGGGCACTTGACGCCACAGGCTACGCTCGCAAGGGTAGCTTAATAATACCATCCGACACAGCGATAACGAAAGTTTTGAAGATGAAATCACAACGGCATGCAGTGGAACTATATAAATACAGAGAAGTGTAGGGGTAGCTTTACATAATTATGGAGTTGCACGGAGATTTGATGTGCAACACCTGAATAGGCTAATGCATGATAAGCATTTGGTGGGAAGAGAGAGATCAAACACACACGGTACACATAATTGTCAAAGTAAGACAAGGTTTAAGAAACAAGTAATTTTGTGATATTAAAGAAGTCACATTAGATGACAGAAGAGTAAAAGTATAGTTTTGTTTATGAAAGTTGTATGTGCATCAGCGCACTAGAGTGAAGTGTGAAGCCAATATAAAGGTAAAGGTTTGAGTAATGATATGAGTTTATTATGATGATATTATGTTAATATTAGTGGATTGTGGCAGTAATTTTTGTTTGATTTTGTTTTATGTTTGTTGGGATTGTTTTTATATGTTTGAAGCCATGATTTTAGTACTGAATTAAAATCTTTAGAATAGAGTTGTGCCTTATCATTGTAGAGTTGATTCCTTTTAGTCTCAAATCCAAAATATGCAACTGCTCAATGGGGGAACGGTACACGCCCGAGACCTGACGCTAGCTGGAGGCGGAAGCATATTTATGGAGATTACTCACATGGGTACATGGAAATTGATGTCATGTACAGTGATTTGAGCTATAGGTACAACTAAAGTCGGTCTAGATTTAGTGCACACAACTCTATTAAAGTAACGAGTAACGTGAATTAGGGGATGACCGCGCCTAACCTTTGCTAAGCTCCGATACAAACAATATAAATTTTGATAAACACCTTAATTACCATGGTCCAGGTAACATGGGGCGATATTATTCTATCGTGGAATCGCCTCAGTAGTGCAATATATATGTCTTGGCATTGCAAGACCTGATCCCCTATTTAATTTATCATAGGACACTCTCACCTCCTACAATTAATTTATCATGGCGCTGATATGTGGGCCGGTTTTAAATACAGGTCACCATAGGCACAGAGGTCTAATTAATTTATCATGGCGCCCAAGTTTGTAGAGCTTATGGGATTTAGGGAAACCCCATAGATTTTTATGGTATTTCATGGGGAAAACCATAGTAATTTTTTTTGTTGCCTCAAACTGTGTTTGAGTGATTTTTGAGTTCAGTAGGCTTTTGATGTAACGCAGAATCTCTCTATTGAGAAGAGAATTACCCAAGGGTACGAGCGCTAAATACCCAATCCACAATTTATCATAAAATTCACAGGTTTCGTACAATCTTAAAATATGTGTACAGTGTTTTGTGTCTCTCTTCAAAACGTATCCACACATGTTTCCAGGAAGCCTGACTGCATCTCAAAGTGTATTGTTGTGAGAATGTCTGGTACAGAGGAGATTCTGCAGGTGATTGCAGGGTTGAAACAGCATTTTGATGCTGTGAATGAACAGAATAAGCTGGAAGCCAAGGCTATCCAGGATGGAATAAACACTCGTTTAGATGCCAATCAGGAGGCAATTAATGCAAATCAGGTTGAATTGAGTAATCGTCTAGATGCCAATCAGCTGGCAATTAATGCAAATCCGAGTGAATTGAATAACCGTTTAGATGCTAATCAGGTTGAATTGGGTAACCGTTTAGATGCTAATCGGGTTGAAATAAACAACCGATTGGATGAAAATAAGGTTGAATTGAATGATAAGCTAGGTCAAATGCAGGAAACGATTAAGACCGAAGTAACAGAAACTGTTGTAAGCATTATATCAGAAATGCAGGTTAAGACAGATAAACGTTTCGAGGCTATAGAAGCCAAGCTTGAAAGTAATTTACAGGCGTGTAAGCATGGGCAGGATGAAACCAACACTAGGTTAGATGCGCTGTCTAATGACATTAAGGATATTCAAATCCAAAATGAGGCGAATCTCGAACGCCAAGCGAAACAGTTTTCAGAATTTACGAGAACGGTATATCAGAGGTTAGAAGAGAACGACAATAAATGGGACGAGAAATTGAAAAGCTATGCTAGAGCAATTAACGGTGATCTAAAGAAACAGGATCAGAACATATTAGATCAATGTCAGGACATAGGCGAGATTAAGGCTATCGCTAATGAAAGTAAAGAGCTGGTAGGCAACATGAAAGGTCAGATGAGCAAAGTTCATCAAGAATTGGACCAAATTCACAGTGACATTATTATCGTTAATAAAAGGCAAGAGGAGAACAGAGGAGAAATTGTTAAGGTCCGGAATGAAATGTCAAAAGTCAATGGACACATTCAAGAGGAAATTAAAGGGCTGAGAGAAGAACTCGAAGTGAGAGAAGGCCAGAAGACAGAGGCAAGCGACAAGACCCTTGCTCAAATTAAGGAAGATGTAGAGGATGAAATCTCCCATATCAAACAAAGCCTGAAAGAAGACAAGAAGAAAATATTTCAAGTGGCCGAGGAAAATAGAGATAGGCTTACCAGAATCGAGAAGGAGGGGATTACTCGACTGGAAAGAGCAGAGATGCGCCTCAATCAAATGGAGACTAGGATAATCGCACAGGAGGAAACCCTTATGAAAGATCCTAAGTCAAGTGAAGGCAGCATGGAAGATATGAGGAAAACAAGGTGGGCAGACTTAGAAACCCAACCTATAATAAGAAATGCTACAGGCCCAGGCGAAAGTACTTATATGACGCCAGGTGCACCAGTTGTAGCCTCTACGCCGCACGAAAATGCTATGCACACCCACGTGATAAACGTAATCAGGGCAAGCGAAGAGAAACCAAGGAAATTCTCAGGTAGCCACTGTAATATGACACCAAAATATTGGTTGAAGGAAGTGTCCGAATATTTGAATGATGCGCGGATACCACAAGAGCGCAGGCTACTAGCCACAGAGAAACTAACAGAGGGAGAATGTGCATTATGGTTTCGCAGTTTCCGCTACACTTTCGATACTGTTGAGGAGTTTCGGGAGGCATTTTTGAAACGGTACTGGGACCCAGCAACACAGCAGAATTTACGATTGGATTTGTATTCAAAAATATACAGGACCAATAATCCAACGAAGTACGCAGAATTCTTCATCTCTCAAATGTGTCGGTTCAAAGAACTGGACCAAAAACCTAGCGAGCTGGAGCTATGTATTGCTATCGCTAAGCAGCTTCCATACGAGATCCAAAGACTGCTAATCTCGGCAAATGCAAAAACTGCTATGGAAATGGAGACAGTTCTTAGACAACTGGACCTCACAACAGGCAATATTATGCGTCAGAATCGAACCGTGGAACTGGTACACGTGACCAACACGCAGACTGACCAGTACAAAGCTCCAAAGAACAACAAAGCTACGAGCACTGAAACGTTAGTTTCCAACGGACGTCAATGGGAACAGGAACCCAGAAGATGGCAGCCGAAGTACATAGGGAATCCTGGTAGAGGAGGAAGAGGCCGAAATTCGTGTAATAAGCAGAATACCAGGGGTAGACCGTACCAAAACAATGGAGGTAACAACGGCCAAGAAGGCAACAATAGGAATTGGAGACCCCTGGAAAGAAGAAGTAACTTCGATGACGAGGTAGAGGAACGATATCACGCTTCATTGCGATACCGAGAGGAAAGGGGTGATGAGCCCCAGAAGCAACAAGTCCGCTGGCAAGAAGTTATGCAGAACAGGACGTCGCCAGACAGATATGGGGATGGAGCTAAGAGTTTGGAGTTACAGCGCAGCGAAGAAGAGAGAAGAAATTCTAAGGGGACTTGCGCTATAGAAAAAAAACTCCAAAATTAGAAGAGTTCGAAAATGATGGATGGAAGTCAGTTAACATCATCAATTGGATAGCCAAACCAGAAGAGCTAATCGAGGATATAGGAGGATCACAGGTCATGGTCAAGAGAGAATTGCCTATTATAATAGTAAGAGTGGCAGGATTGAAAATAAGAAGTCTGTTAGACACGGGTTCAACAGTGCGCCTTATGACACAAGCTTTATATAATGAAATAGCCCAGAGAGAGAATGTTTTGAAAATACCGATCTCTAGTGTCAAAATAAAAGGTGTAATTCCAGACAGAACGATGATATGTAAATATCAGGTATTCCTAGATTTACAGATAGGAGGCTCTATTTTTTCACAGAGTTTTCTACTAGTAAACAAACTACCTTTTAACCTACTTATTGGGGCAGAATTTATAAGGGAATACAGAGTGATAATAGACCTATCACAGGACAGAGTTATGTTCCGTGTGAATGAGGAAGCCGAAGGCTTATAGGTCTCACTCAATCAGAATGAACCAGGGTCAGATGAGCAAGTATGGCATACATCCAGAGACGTGGCGGAGGAAGAAGTGTTAGCTATTGAGCAGTTAGGAGAAGAACTGGAAACACTAGCCACAGACATGGAGAAAGATCTGGAACCCGAACTGGAAGAACATATTTCGGAAAAACTTGAAGAAGCAAAAATTGGGCCAAAAGTGAAAGAAAATTTAAAGAAATTATTACTGGAACAGAAGGAAGTCTTTGACTCTAGAGCTGGTCGTATAAAGAACTTCACTTATGCTTTCCAAGTCAGTGATTGGACACCATTTAGGCAGAAACCCTGCCCTATAGCCGAAAAGCACTATGCTAAGGTGAAAGAGGCAATTCAGGAGATGTTGGAGGCCGGTGTCATTGAGAAAACACCTACGCCGTATGTAAGTCCATTGGTAATTGTACCTAAGACAGACGGGACTGTCAGAGTATGTCTGGACCTGAGACATTTAAATTTGAAGGTAATTCCGGAGTTCGACCAAGTGCCACCTATTAAACAAATCCTCAGGAAGTTCAAAGGGAAGACCATATTCACAAATTTAGATATTACTTCAAGTTTCCACCATCTTGAATTAGAGAAGAAAACTAGTCTGTTGATAGGATTCATGTTTGATCAACATACATACACGTTTTAAGGCTACCTTTTGGGTTGAAAACAGCTGGTTCAGCCCTGATAAGAGCGTTAGATCGCAATCTATCAGATGATGTTAAAGAGAGTACCATCAGATACGTAGACGACATTCTACTCACATCAGAATCTCTGGAGGAGCACATGAGAGACCTGAAGAAATTGCTAGATGACCTTCGAGAAGCTAATTTTAAGGTTAATATCAAGAAATCGCACTTCTGTCAGAGGGAAGTTAAATTCTTAGGGCATGTTATTGATGAGAATGGAGTTAAGCCGAATCCAGAGAAATTAGAGGTAATTCGAAATTTCCCTCGACCCACGAAAGTTAAGCACGTCCAACAGTATTTGGGAGTAATTGGATTCTTTTCGAACCACTGCCCAAACTATACTACGACAGTAGCACCCCTGCAGGACCTATTGAAGAAAGGCGGCAGATGGAATTGGACGGAGCAATGTCTGGAAACATTCGTGAGGTCAAAACAAATGCTTTTGGAATACGTGAAACTGGGATACCCTGATTATACCCAGAAGTTCATCATACAGACGGATGCATCACTTGTTGGGATAGGAGCGATGCTATTCCAAGAAAATGTTGACCAGCCCGAAAAGAAAGTTTTTATTGCCTTTATAAGTAGGAGGTTGAAAGCCCATGAGAAAAATTACACGATTACAGAGATAGATTTACTTGCAATTTTGTACGCGTTGCAATACTGGCGTAAACTCGTGTATGGCTTTCAAATAGTCCTCAAAACGGACCATAAAGCTTTAACATTTTAGTTTAAGACGGACTTGTCTAGCCAGAGGTTGACAAGATGGTCCCTGTATATTCAGCAATTAATGTGGAAATAGAATACTGTCCAGGGAAAGAGAATGTAATACCGGACATATTAAGCCGTTACCCAAGAGAAGAGGAAACGCTAGCTGTCCAGATTGAGAATCGAGATCAGACGACCTTGGATGACTTGAGGAATCTTACCAACCTACAACGCGAAGACCCGTGGTTGAAGATGATGATCGATTACTTCGAGGGACGCTTAGCAAGGGGAACTGCAATATACACAGAGGCAGAGGCATTGGTAACAGATTATGTATGGTACAATCAGATACTACACAAGTGGGATGATGTAGATCATAGACGACAAAGGATTGTTATTCCTGCATCTTTGCAGAGGAGATTGGTGTGGCTAGCATACAGAGCGTTTGGACCTCCCGGGATAGACAAGATCACTGCTCTATTGAAAGAAGCATTCACTTGGCCAAAGTTGAGAGAAACGGTGAGAAATGCTATTAGAACGTGCGATTTGTGCCAAAGGGTAAAGCCAAATCCCTTTTTAATGAGGCAACGACCTATTCCGTTGTTACCAGAGAATCCAAGGCAGCTAATGAGCGTAGACAATTTTGGAGAACTGCCTAGAGCACGTAGAGGCAATAGACACATTTTTGTAGCCATGGATGTATTCTCAAAAATGGTAGTATTATGCCCCATACAGAAAACCAGCTCAAAGCAGGTATTGAAACGCTTGAAAGAGAGAGTTATTCCGATTCTTGGGAAACCGGATAATCTCCTCTCAGACCATGGAAGCTGCTTCACAAGTGCAGAATTTCGTCGGGAATTGGAAAATCTAGGAATTAGGCAGATTTTATCAACCATTCGCCATCCTGAGGCAAGTCCAGTTGAAAGAGTAATGAGAGAGATCCAGAAGTACATGAAGATCTACTGCTCTGAAGAGAATTGGAGATGGATTGAGTTCCTGGAAGTAATAGAATACTGCATAAATAATACTGTGCATGAGGCGACGGGTCAGGTGCCCGTGACTCTACATTTGGATCAGAGACCGGAGAGACCGTGGACTGGTGTTATTCCATTACCAGTAGACGCACAGCCAGGACGAGAATTGAGGATCCAACGAACCTTCGAATATCTCCAATCACAGGCAGAGAGACGCCAGAGAAGAAATCGTGCGAAGCGATATCACAGACCGCTTCTCGACGGAGAAAAAGTGTTAGTGCGGAAGCCCGCCAGTTCAGATCCAGAAGCACCTAAATATAAAAAGTTCAATTTCGGTTATCACGGCCCGTTCGAGGTGATCAGAGACCTACAGAACAATGCATACAGAATAAGGCATTTAGAAACAGGAAACGAGGTCGTTATGAATGCAGCCAATTTAAAAATTTACCATTCGCCAGAAGAATTTGATGAACAAGAAGAAGTATTAGCAGCGCACACCCAACTGAACGTGGATGGCAAAGTCAGCCAGGCAGTCAGACCTGAAAGTTCGCGTAGCGAGACGGAACGGGAAACAAGCAGCTTGCCCAGTGAAAGGAACGGACGGACAGGATGCCAGTGTCTGCAAGAACTTTACAAAGAAATGGTCGAAGCGGCCAGGGAGGTCGAAGCAATAAATGAAACCCTCCGTCAACAGAATGCACAGCTTAGAGCTGAGCGCAGTGTGGAAGGGGGATGCCAGACTAACCTACTCGCAGCCAGACGAGGTGAAGGACCCCTAATGTAAACACAGACAGTTGTAGACAGTCAGCTGGTTACTTAAAGAAAGTCACTTGCAATTGACTTCTATAAGTTTTGCAAGGGGAATATGAACCCGAGGGGGTCATGCTGACTGGTATCGAAAGTGGATCTCAGAGACTGTAATCTCAGAAGGAAGGTTCCACCAGGGAACGAACCCGAGATCTGTTGAGGGAGTTTCGTTGTAAAAACCCCTAGAGGAAAGTATATGTTTAATCACTGGTGTAATATCAGTTGATACTGGCATTATTTAGTGAAATAATGCAGGGGAAATGAGTGGATTATAGCATTAGTGGACTACATGGAGTAGGCTATGCTGGACTTGAAACACAGAAGTTGCAGAGTTTGACAGTTTACTAATAGCCCCAGAATTGTGGGAGGAGACCCGTGGAGCCCTGTCAATCTCGTTGACCTACTTAGGTCGTCTGCAAGAGGTCGGGGGTTGAATAATGACTCAGTTCTTCCCCGTTTGAGAATAAAACCAAGAAGGGAGGAGAGAGATCCCAAGGAAAATCATTGATTACTCGTGATTGGAGCAACGCAATGACATGAGAGTTGCACACAGGTGAATCTTTAGCCAGGAGGCTAATTTTAGAGCCATTAAACTGCGAAATCAAGGCATATTTAATGGAGTGCGTAAGAACACAGGACTAGGGGTGTTCGCGGCATGGTTTGACTATGTCACCGGGGATTTCCACTGGAAACCGCGTCCCCACGCTATGGCAAAGGCAATTAATATTAATTAATTGGCCGATCGATCCTTCAGCACGCAGATAGTTTTGGGACCGATGAAGAAAAAGGAACCCGATGAGCATTGTTTCGAGACCAGAATCATCCTGGGAGAGGAGTTGATATAGCGCGGGAATTCTAGGTCTACTTTTTCGTGTGAAACGGATATAAGGGTGTGGACCCAGTCAGGAGGGCAGTTGGAACTTGCAGTTGGAACAGACTCGAGCGTGGAACGTATGTCGCTCTGCCCAGGGAAGGACGCTCACACAAAGACTTGAACACTTTAGTGTTAATCATTATATTCGCCGTGCAGTGTAATGCACCAAGTGATAATATAATCATGCATGGTCATGAAGTAATAATAAGTACGGTAATCAACGAACTTTATTGTGTGAAATGCGTATTACCGAAGTCAAGGAAGGAGGCCCGGACTTCAGTTTGGGAAGCCGTGCAGTAAAACTTTTAGAAGGCTTTTATTAAGGACAGTCGTGCTGCATGTGTATAGGCGGCAGTACGAGCAATTGTTAATGTTCACATAGGAAGTACCGTGTGATATAACTTGCAGAACATTGAAAGTAATAATTGAAACGGTGATTTCAAAAACGTCCCAAGTCCATGTTTTTACCAAATCGGCTTTTTTTCGGCATGTTGTTGTATGAAGTGGACTGCGTCCAGTGACGAGATAAACTACCCAACTTAGCAATTCCCTGCAGTGTGTATTGACAAATGAATGTCGTCGTGATTTCAAGAGTATCCCAAGTCCAGGACTTGGGAGGTTTTTGAACTCACCGTCCATCTCCGTTGCGCTGGTATCACCCGACAGCTGGCAATGCGCTACAATGGCGGATCGTGCGGATGCAGTTGACGATTGTAGTGTATTTAGAGGTAAATGAAAACGAAATGAGAGCGAGTGGAAGAAAAATAAAATGAAACAGTTAAGAAGAGAAGGTAAAGAGTACACAAGCACAAGTGGTAAGAAGATTGAGGACCGTAAAACAGGCAGTTCTTGCAGGTATGTGAGCCTAAACATTTAATGAAGTGCCAGTACGTTTAATATTTCACAGAATCCAAGTATATTGTTCACTAAGAGTTTATTTTGAACACATATTTTAAACTTACGTATGCCTACCATATAAAGGTCAATTTGTCTGTAGCTGATGTTAAGCCAATTTAATTTTAAAATAGCATTGCGTAAGCTGGTGTAACCTCACTTTTGTTTCACCACTACTACTGTAGTTTTAAAAATGTATCTTTTGTTTTGTTTAAGGTGTAAGAGAGGATGCCTGGGCAAATTTTCGGATAAAGCAAAAGAGGTACTATTAACTAATATGAATGCACTAACCTCCAAGGATGCCCAAGATGCTTATTTGTATGGAATGATACGTGCACGTATTATTACAAGAAGACGTCCAAGGAAAGGAGAGGATTCCATACAGCGTGAAGGGCATTATTCATACACAGTAAGTATGAAGCACCATGTCGAATATTGCACTTATTCACAGAAATAGTAGACTGTACCATTCATATCAAGCCTGATATTTTTTATTTTATTTTATTTTTGTAGGTTGTACTTGGAGAACAAGAATCTGTTGTATGCCGTGATGGGTTTGCCAGCTTGTTTGGAATAGGTGTTGGAAGTGTAAGACGCTTAACAAACCTTCATAGTATCGGTCTGTCTCCGAAAGACAACAGAGGAAGCCATAACAATAGACCAAGGGCTAAAACTGAGGAACTAAAAGAGCAAATCGACAGTCACATTCGCTCCTTTCCGTACTGCGTGCAACATTATGGTTCACGAGCAAAACAGAGGTATTTTCGTTCTGATTTAGATGTAATGCAAATGTATACATTATTTCTTGAAATGCATTATCCAGAAACATACTTGCAAATAAAAGTTGGAGCTGATCCCAAGCATGTAAACTGTCCAGTGAAGTATGAATATTATCTGCGTTATTATCAGGATCATTTCAACTATCCATTTGGTAGACCAAGGACCGATGTATGTGGTTTCTGTGAAGAATATCGTGTAAAAATAGGGACTGAAACAAATAGGGTGGTCAGGAAACGTTTACAAGATGCTCTGAAACTTCACAAAGCAAAAGCCAAGAAGTTTCACACATCAATGAAAAATACAACTGAATATCTTGAGAATCATGAAAATGCAGAAGCGATATGCTTTGATTTTCAACAGAATATCCCATTCCCTCATCTTCCAGTTTGTGACGTTTTCTACAAAAGACAGCTGTGGCTCCACAATTTTGCAGTTACAAATTTGAGAACCGGTAAAAGTGTAATGTTTACATGGCCAGAAACTAAAGCGAAAAAGGGAGTCAATGAAGTTATTTCTTGTCTTCATATTTACATTAAGAACTACCTTCGTGAAGGTTGTAAAGAGCTGTTTTTATTTTCAAATGGTTGCATTGGTCAGAACCACAATATGACTATGATGCAGTATTTCTTCACTCAGGTGTATGAGCACAGATTTGAGAAGGTTACTCAGATGTTTCCTGTCAGAGGACATTCATTCTTGCCCTGCGACCAGCACTTTGCTGTTATTGAAAAGATGAAGAGACGCGTGGAGACAATGGAGATGTACGAAGGTTGGGTAGAAGTAATAAAGAAAAAATTTGCTGTATATTGCTTGGAAACAGAAGAAGTCATTAATTTCCAAGCAGGTTTCAAGACATACTTCAAATCCACCATAACAAAAGAAAAAGAGCGATTTGGCGTTACAAAGTATAAACTCTTCAAGTTTGATAATAACCATGTGAATGAAGTTTGCGTCGACAAAACAATGAGTGGGATGACGCCGGAGTACTTCCGCATCTTGAAACCTAATATGAAGCCGACAATGCCTGAATGTAAGGCTTACATGCAACCTATCAGAGTTCAGCAAAAGAAACTTGACGACGTTAAATCTTTGATGAAGTATTTGCAGCCACAGACTGTGCAGTTCATCGAGTCACTTGTTGGATCTGATGATCCAAGTAATGAGGACGGAGATTATGGTGATGATGTGGAAAATTCGTGAACTGTAATGAACGCTTTATGAAGTGTGCAGTGGGTATATTTGGAATTATTTGGTGATATTTTATCAAATTAGCTGCAAAAGTATTTAATTTTAATTTTGTATGGCGTAATAACGCATAATCCTGCAATAAAAATTATTCGACCAGAGTAAATCATATGTTACTTCAATATAATGACCAATGATTTCATTAACATCCCAAGTCCACTTGCTTTGTACAGCCATTGACGGTAACTGTGAAGACTTGCAAAATTATCCTTTTCAAGGAATACAGATCGAATCGACAACTAATGAATGGTGTTACAACATTTTGGCTTCAAGAACTATCTTTAACAACATACGGTTTTATGGCTCTCCTGAAAACTTTTGTTCTCTGGACTTGGGATGTTTTTGAAATCACCGTTTCAATTTGTGTAAAGACTATGTACAATGTTAAGCGCAGTGTATAATATATGGATTGGTTATACATATCTTATTACGCCGGACTGCGCTGCGAGAAACTATATGATGCATTTGGTGAAATGTCTTAAGAATACCAAATAGTAACGCTCAGGACGAAAGTAAGCATCTTTATGCAAAGCAGGAAGTTTGTCGTAGGATAATTGATAGACTGTTGGTGAATCCGTAGGCAGATGATCCAGACTTTCAATCAGGAGTTGGTAGGTGCATGGAGGATGCCGTCAATACCTGTAATTCTGATATTTTGGCAGGGAATGTCAACCAATGAAAAGTGTAAAAAGTGACGTGTGTGATGTAGAAATCATATGTGAAATATCTTTTAAATTAATGGTATAATAAGTGTCATAAAGTGTCATGTGTTTTGGAAGCAATAGCTTCATCATAGAAATGAAAAGTGCCGTGTGGTTGGTGAAGGAAATGTATTATAAAATGTGTATATTCAGTATGCAAATGTCGCGCTAACTCTGCAAATGGCAGGCGACATTGGAGAATATGAGTGGTTGGAGCCACCAGGATAAGCCTAGATGTGAGTACCCCACAAATTATGATTATATAGGAGTATAGCCCACTGCATGTAATGTGATTTCAGGATTATAAAAATAATGCCAGTAAGAATCAGTATTAGGAGATAGACCCTCCAGGTTTAATTATTGTTATGTTGATTTTAGTAGAGTTGAGATGTTGTTATACATCAGTGAGTGGATTAATCGTTACCACTATTAATAAAATGGCAAATCAGTTATGTAAACTTAACGTAACGATCACGGATGTTCGATTTTTAAGATGGTTATGTTGTGTCGGATTATGGTAATTTATGTCAGTAATAATAATAATAATAATAATAATAATAATAATAAATAATAATAAAAGGTATGAATGAATACATCAGGTAAAATGTTGTAAACAAGAAATGTTTACGCTAATTGGAAGACTTATCGATCTAAGCAGTAAGATTACATTAAGGGATGAGGAAAGAGTTTAATATCAGAATATATTGTATTAATGGGAATATAATTATGCAAGAAAGTGGAAGAGCTAAAGAGTGAATTGAATTTGCAGCTTGTATAAAAGCTTATAGATTAATTGATAGATTTCTCTTAATAAGCAAAGGACGAAGATCATAGCATCAGGTCAGGGAACCAGGTAATCTATTCGACGTATGAAATCTCGTATAGCCGTGGGCATACTGAGATATGTACTTTGTGCCAGAGTGTATTTAGTGATTGGACCTTACTCTGATGATGGATATGGAATGGTCCGGGTTTGAATCCTGTGATAGATGAGAGGAGAACAATGGACACCTCTGCACCCTATCTGATCGCCCGAGAACTTATTATTGAGTGATCTGGCTCTTTTGAAGCGAATCTTATGGACGGCAGCATGTGGCTCACCGCATCATTTATTAAGATACCGGTTATCCAGATCAACCAATGTTTTTATGAATCTCGTGCCTTCATGTTGAAATGGACCTATTGGTGCCAGTTATTATTATATCCTCAGGGTAGGAATAAATGTTAAGCTCATCCAGTACCTATTTGCAAACCATTCAGTTTAAATCCATTGGGATATGTGCGTCATTGTGACCACGGTATTGTCTTTAAAATCGTACTACTGCTTGGGGAGATATAAGCCATGAGGCAGGAAGGCGGGGGACGGTTTACTGCGGTAACCTCACTCCACTCTATTGTATACAAGCCGCTCGGAAGGGGGCTGAGCTGTCAAGCGAACCGTGAAAGTTAAGGTTCAAGAAAAGGGCAGATTTAAGACCCTGTTAGTAACATGAAAGGAAACATTGTTATATTGAGTAATGAAGTCATGTGGTTTAAGAACACATTGGTAATTATAGATCACCCTGATGGTTTAAGATTTTAGCAATCTAACGAATGGTTGGAAGTTGCATTTTTACTGTCACTGACACGGATTTCAGAAGTTGGGCACTTGACGCCACAGGCTACGCTCGCAAGGGTAGCTTAATAATACCATCCGACACAGCGATAACGAAAGTTTTGAAGATGAAATCACAACGGCATGCAGTGGAACTATATAAATAGAGAGAAGTGTAGGGGTTGCTTTACATAATTATGGAGTTGCACGGAGATTTGATGTGCAACACCTGAATAGGCTAATGCATGATAAGCATTTGGTGGGAAGAGAGAGATCAAACACACACGGTACACATAATTGTCAAAGTAAGACAAGGTTTAAGAAACAAGTAATTTTGTGAAATTAAAGAAGTCACATTAGATGACAGAAGAGTAAAAGTACAGTTTTGTTTATGAAAGTTGTATGTGCATCAGCGCACTAGAGTGAAGTGTGAAGTCAATATAAGGGTAAAGGTTTGAGTAATGATATGAGTTTATTATGATGATATTATGTTAATATTAGTGGATTGTGGAAGTAATTTTTGTTTGATTTTGTTTTATGTTTGTTGGGATTGTTTTTATATGTTTGAAGCCATGATTTTAGTACTGAATTAAAATCTTTAGAATAGAGTTGTGCCTTATCATTGTAGAGTTGATACCTTTTAGTCTCAAATCCAATATATGCAACTGCTCAATGGGGGAACGGTACACGCCTGAGACCTGACGCTAGCTGAAGGCGGAAGCATATTTATGGAGATTACTCACATGGGTACACTACTTAGGGCATTAGCGACCCCGGGACTACCAATAGGGGACGTACCGGGAACGCCAGGCCTCCACGGAGACCACGAGACAGTTCTCTTTGAACCATAGCGCCCAACACCTGAATACGGGGGACGCCACTCTCACAAACAAACGCCCACACAAAACAGGTAACACCACATCTCTACGGCCAAAAATCATGGCAAATTTGGATTAACCCGAACATAGGCAATAGACTTGCTAGACACAAATCATAGATAATTACATAAAGCAGAGGCATTGCGGAAGCAAATTCCAAACAAGCTTGGGAGCGAAAGTATGACAGGTTAACACATTGGCCTTCCTAAAATGTAAAACACATGTCAACATACGGACAGTGGCGAAAGTCACGTTCCGCCAGCCTTCATACATAACATTATAGACTTTCTGTATACAAGGACACAGAAACAAATACACAAAAAAAACACTGCGTTGCGAATAAGCGAATTCCAGCACGTTGCGACACACTGTTCCCTGTAGACATTCTCATCATAGCCAGACGTGACAATGACACGCATACATGATGACACTGGCACAAAAACAATAACAATAACGACATACAGTGACACGGGTGTTGACACAGGATTCAGCGCCATTACAATAGGTCGTGCATCCGCTAATGCACAAATACTACGGGCAGGATTCATCTCAGGAATACAGGAACATGTCTACAAGGGTGTTAACACGCAATAAGCGGCACCTGACAATTAGCCACGCGACACGAGATAAGCCTTCTCCGATAACGTCCCACGCGCCAGCGGACGTTAGCGATACGCAAACTCACGCACACAGCTGCGCTAATCACAGCCACGGGCACCTCCTTTCTACACGCGCCCAACACTCAGGAGCGGATACAGACAGCGTCCATGAGGGAACAACCCCCCCCCCCTAATAATTTCTTTTCTTGTTTTTTTAAATCATTACAGGCGATCAGCCTATGACAATTCACAATTACGATCAAATGCTACTCCAACGTTATGAACGTTATGAACAGGAGACCAGGTTAAGCCATGACATCACAGTGTCACCCCACTCAAACATCCTAAAATCAGCACGAACATTTTTACACAACGTGGATATCACAGACCCACAGCCATTCCACAGACTGGTAGATGCTTTATGGCATCTCAACTTAACCAGCATACACCGCAAGGAAAGGTAGTGAACATATAGTGACTAAGAGAGGATGACACACCACGACAGGAGTAGAGATGGATAGTGCCATCAGGATGGCCATGGTACCAACTACGGGCTACCATCCCAGTACCCTTCTTCCTACATATCCTGTCACCTACAACACCATCCAACACAGACATACAGATATTTAAAAACAGCTACACTACATTTCAAAATATACATCGGGGTTGATGGACTTCATGCGTCTAACAAATTAAGGTATGCTACACCTTGGCCCCAAACGCCTACACCTGAGTATTAGAGGTGAGTCGGAAACAATATCAAGCGCAATGCACTTCTCTATGTAGAGAGATGAGGCCACATTTATATTAACAAGTATTTTTATTAAATAATCCCGCATGCAAGGGACATAGACTTATTATACCTTGACACATGCCTTATCCTGAAGTGAGAGCGGACACGCCTCATATCCATCCCAATGCATAGAATATCCTATCCACATACCAGGGATTTTATTATTATTACACCTGCATGATATTTTTAAAATTTTGAACACCTGGGAAAAACCCACCCCATCCACTCACAGTAAACACCTCCTAGCAGCATCATCGGCTCCCGGCCACCATAAACATGGAGACCAACGATGCACGACCCCCTCCTACCACGTTTTAAGCCCATTCAGCAAATAACACCCCCGGATCCTAATAACAGGGGACCAAACGCCCTACAAACCTACTAACACCTCTAGGAAATTACCAAGGCATTACCGCTGGAAATCCGACATGGCAGTGACAAGCCTAAAGTAGACACTGCATTTAGAAGATCCTACAACCCCAGAACACTAAAAATTGTACATAATTACATGGTACACACAAACTTATTTACAAAGCTCACTTATTTTTTTAAAAAGGAATCTGACACCACACTAGATGGTGATGAGAAAGTAAACGGAGGGAGCAGAAGATCCACGGAAGGGCAGGGACGGGGCCAGACGCCAACAGATCCTGACACGGATTAAAGACAGAATAACGTAGGGTTGAAGCATCGATGACTTAGCGCGGGCAAACGTCGAGATCTAGGGTGTGCCTAGCCTGCCCCTTTGTCGGAGAAAGTTACACTCACTATGCGCTACGGTCATCGAAGCCAGTACTGCAGGGGAGACTTTTGACGGCTAGTAAGAGAATTAGCCAGCTCCACACTAGACTCAGGGGACGAACCTAGAGACGACCACATTAGGACTAGACTTCTAGTTAGCATGTAATGTAAGTCCTATGGCGGGGAATTAGTCTTCCACTCGCGGTAGTGAAGCAGGGTCTCAGGATTCAGCGGGACCAATCCTAGATCCGCCAAGTCCTTGTCCCGGAAGACAAGGTGAAGACGATTTAATAAATAATAACAAATGAATAATACATAATGCATATGGAATGAATGCGATCATTTGGTTCCATGCCCACATAAATGGATGACACCGAGTCTCCAGAGCTTAAATGGTAACGCACCGGGCGGCCAGAGATATTAAATAGGTATGCAACGGGCTGCCAAAAGGGGTTTTGTGGGCAAACCCAGCACTAAATACAAATGAATAACAAATGGCGAACAATGCCAACACAGGCAGGTATAAGATCAGCGGAAAGGATATCCACGCGAGGCGTCTGCTCCTTCGCAACGCCGTCGCGCAGGACTATATTAATTACTAAGAGGGGGATGTCGACAATTAGTATTAAGGGAGGGGACTACGGGCCACTGCTGGGTTCCGGTCCCGGCAGGAGGTCACAAGGGCCCCCCGGAAGGGAAACCGACCGGAACGAGCCTCCGATCAAAATTCTAGTATATAAGATACAGTTCCCTTTAAAAGGCAACTAAGAATTAAGCAAATTTAATAAGCGCTGTTGTAAAACAGCAGCTACAGCACATTTCGGCACTAGACAAAGGACCATTTCGGCTTGTAAATACAATATATATATATTTGTTTAATGTTAACTAACATAATTTAGGCTAAGCACCTTTTAATTAAGATAAGAGCGTCCGGCATCTGGCAACTAGACGTTACCAGAGTAAGACCGACAATACATTAAGATAAATAGAAATATGCGATGCGAACGCGACATCGAGCGTCCGGCACCTGGAAACTAGACGTTACCAGGGTAAGACCGACAACACATTAAAATAAATAGGAATATGCGATGCGAACGCGACATCGAGCGTTCGGCACCTGGCAACCAGACGGTACCAGGGTAAGACCGACAATACATTAAGGTAAATAGGAACATGTAATTCGAATGCGATAAGAGCGTTCGGCACCTGGCAACTGGACGTTACCAGGGTAAGACTGACAATATATATAGCGAAAACACGCGTGTGCAACGCGAACGCGACATATATACGCGAGACGTCCGAAGAGGTCTCAAGGGCGGTGGCATTATCCAAGCCGACCCTTAAAACAGCGCTGCGCGATATGTGCACATAATGTATTGGCCACATGTGCTTAATTAACATGCATTTCCTTCTAGCAAAGAGCTCCACCACTACAGCATCATGGGAACGCTGGCAACATGATCATTATCAGGTAAAGGTGACGTCACGACGCACAAATACACTCATAACAATAAGGCTGTAGTCAGTTTAGGTTAAGCTAGACTTAAAAGGTGCACAGTAGACATAAGTATGTACATGAGATATAGCCAAAATGTATATGGATATTATATCACACTCTATTTCAGGCACACCAGGAGGTGCTCTCTACGCACGTTCTACCGAAAAGGGGAACTAACTAATAAATTATTATTTTTCAGATCATCAGCACCATACACATGTCTTTTGTAAATATATTTCCAACACCAACTTGTACACACTCTCTACTATACACACACACACAAAATATTCACCGATTTCCCGTCACATTAATAAGGTGATGACGACAGGCGGCAGTTACGCGAGGTGACCGTGGGGCACCGAGCGGAGCTGACGCAACACACGACAGACGCTCGAATAAGGAGCGGATGCGATAGCCAGGAAAGACGTAGCTTTCTGAACGTCTATCCTAGCCATCAAGGTGAATTCTTCCACCCACGGAGGAAAATTCACAACAGCGGTTTAAGCGGTTTAACCACTAAACCACAGAGGCAGGTCAAAAGCCACAGATGAATGACACAAGGTAAAGGTGGCCAAGAAAGAAAAGCGCTATGGCCATATGCATAGGAGAAAGGAGAAAGGTACTCATGAGCAGAAAAGATTTGGTAGTAATAGTACTATAATTAAGCGTAGCATGTAAGAATTGTAATCGAAAATTGTAAGAAATTGTAAAACCGTCAAAGCAAAAGAAATATGAAGAATACACATAAATCACTGCAACATTCTATCACCAAACACGTTTCTACACACTTTTGTCTCTTTCCTTTCTATTCTACTAACGCCAAATTTGTGAAGGTGTCCCGTTTCATCCCAACAATAAATCATTCTGATATACCTTTAACTTATACCCTGGGGCACCTGTTTTTCTATTTTCTTCCATCTTTTATCCAATACCTTGCAGGGAGCAATTTTTTTTCCTACACAGCGTCCTACACCCGTCCAACCATGGTTTTTAGCCTACTTTCGATTTTTGCAAAAAATGAGAGTAGACTTATGAGATCACTACAGGGCCGAAAATTGTGTGTCTGTCTGTGTGTGTGTATGTGTGTGTGTGAGTCTGTGTGTGTGGGTGTACTCTGAATGTCTGTCCCCCCCCCCTATCAATTCGATCACGGTGAAACCGAATTGAACGAAATTTGGTACAGAGGTAGAACAAACAAAGGGCACCTCAGTGTCATGTTTTATATCACCGCCATCTTTACTAAAACTGAATGGCGGCCACTCAAACGTTCAAAACGTAAAATCAAATAAAGACTAACCAAATCATCCGATCTCTACCAAGTTTGGTAACAACATACCTTCGTATAGGACGCGTCTTGTGACCAAATTACAAGGTCATCCGCAATACTATTTCAGGATGGAGGCCGTACGAATTATGCAAACTTTATAATCCATATCATGGGACCCACCAGTTCCGATTATCGAGCCGAGAATCGTTTTAACTGTTCTAAAGGAAGAGGCTCGTTCGAAATTAAAAGTATATTTTTAATACTATAGTGCAGACGTGATTTTAAAAAGCTGAGCCGACTCAGTAATAAGACAAGATGGCAGCGGATATCTTGTGCCTGACTTATATTTCACTAATTTCAGTATTGCATGCAATATAGCGAACTGATACAAAATAAATAAACTTTGTATGAAATGCTTTATACATAAATAATATACTCCAGTGATGAAATCGTTTAGTATAAATCATTATTTGCTAACAAGTTCTATGTAAGTCATTTTATATAGAACGATATTCGTTGGCACAATTGTCTCAGTGGTAGAGAGAGAGTTGGCCTATCGCTCAAATGCCTATGGTTCAAACCCGATCAAAGCTAGGTTTTTTGCTTGAAATTTTATATGTTTATTGTTTTGTAATGACACAGACGTTTTAAAATTAAGCGTTATATTGTGCATATTATGGTGTAAAATATATATTTTTAATTAAAACATAATTCGCCAGTAGATTTGCTCGAGACATCTAGCAGCCAAAAAGGTAACTGCACGCCGACCTACTTATTAACTTCCAGATTTTATTGAAAAGTTTCTTCTTATGGCCGCTAGAATGCACTCGCTCTGTTAGGATTATATTGTTCGATATTTCACCACTAGATGTCAGACTGGTCTACGTGGGGCTCCATTGATTACTATACCATTGGCATTCCATGCGCATCGAATTTGAAGAATGACAAGATGATACTACTATACATTTTTATTTTTTATTTTAAAGGGTTTGTAACAGCCTATTTTGCGTTACTTGAAAATGTTATTTGAAGTAAAGAACAAAACGATTTCACATAGTAACTGAATTCAAGCCGTTGTGTTAGTTCAGGTAATTAATTACTACTTTTATTTCAGGCAAATAGCAATCGAAAATATCCACATAGTTTGTATACACACGTCTCTGTAGGGTCATGGAAAGATTTGTTAATTCAATTAGGGTTGTGAAAGCCATGCACAACCAGACGTGTAAAGACATGCCTCAACTCAAAGTTGGATGTTACCCACGGCAGGTCGTATATGTAATAATAATAATAATAATAATAATAATAATAATAATAATAATAATAATAATAATAATAATAAAAATGTTATTGGTTTTACATCCCTTTTAACTACTGCTGCCTTTAGAGACACCGGGGTGCCGGAATTTTGGCCCGAAGGGGATCTTTAACGTGCCAGTAAATCTGCTGACACGGCTCCCTCGCATTTGTACACCCTCAAATGCCAGCTGACTGCGCCAGGATACGAACCTGCAACCTAGGGCCCAGCAAGCGAGAACGTTACCGCTGAGCCACGCAGCCAGTCCGGTCGATTATGTCTCCAGATCCATAACATTCTTGAGATACTTCTTATCTTTCTTTCTTTCTTCAATGATGGTAGCAGTTTTTATCTAGGTTGTGGCGTTTGGTAGAGGTAAATCGTTTCTAAGGTCTTCAACAAAGAAATGATTCTATTATACTCTTTGACAATAACAACGAGTTATAACTATACTCATACATTTAGGAGAAAGTAGGCTATATGTTCTTTACTGAACATCTTGTTTTTCCTTCCTGCATAATACCAACATGCATATAACTTCAAGAACATGTATTTTTTTGTATTTTATATTTTTATTATTTCCAATGTCAAATTTTATAGTGATTAATTTTAGATAAACAATTAACTATGTATACCCACAACCCACCCCCTCTGAGCACACGCTAAACTCACATCACCACCAGGACAACACGACACCGACACTGAAGAAAAAGAAGAAGATGGACAAGCAGAAAACGACGAAACATCATCACAACGACACGCCCACTCTACTTCCTGTTCGCGAGGACGCGAACTAACGACGAAGGGGACTTGTACAGCCCGGGGGAAGTACCCCCTGAGAACCACCCCGCCATCTTTTACCAAAACCACCCCAACTGGAAACACTATAATTCCAGAACATATCTCTACACAGCAAGCGGCGACCACCTAAGCCTAGGAGGTTAGCCAACGGCTTGCAAAACTCACATAAACATTTACACTAACAACTATCTGGGGCAGCTACACTGATGCAATGCTGACCAAGCAGCGCCGAAACATATAAGAATGGAACCTGGACAGGAGGGATTATCTGTTCTGTTCTGTTCTTCGCCAGCGGCCCTGCCCGACGAGGTTCCGTTCCAGCTCTTCACCAGGCGAGATCTAGCGGTGCTCAGAATCCTTATTCTTGTAAACACCTACCCCAAACATTTGTACACTTCACAAATTGTATTTCATATTTGTTTAAACTCCCCAAGAGGGACATCACATTACATCAACTGGCCAATAAATACATGGTCAGTAAACTACACGCTTATTACTAATCACACTCCACTGTACGTCCTCATACCCAACCTGACCTTAGTCATAATTGCCCCTGACCGTAGCGGCCAGTAATTGCATCGTCAGGTTCAATTGCGCTCGAGCACGCGACTCGACTGCAGAGTGTATTCATTGAATTGCTCATCCTACTCAGCTGGCAAGTTAGTTTAGCAGCCGGCACTTAAACATTCATCCCCTGACAGATAATTGCATCCTGCAGGAACGCCCCCAATAGATTAAGTAATTACACCAACACACTACACTGGTAGTCTCTCCCAATCACGGGACACTACTCTCATCCGGAAACAGCCTTCAAAATTAGTACACTAACACTACCGTGTTTATCTCAACCCCCAACCAAGGGATAAAACATTATGACTACTTTGAAGACATGGTTGTTTCCTAAAGGGTTGTAAATTAATCTTGACAATTGAAAGCTGGTGATCAGAGTCTATGTTGACTCCTCGTAACGTCTTTACGTTCAGTATGTCCATATGATGTTGTCGTGCTATAGCAACATGATCTAACTGGAATTCACGAAGCATGGGATTTGGACTCTTCCAGGTTTTGGCCTTTCTATGTAGACGTTTGAAGGCTGTTGCTTTTAGGGCCAGGTTGTACTTGTGACAGAGGTCAATAAGACGTTCTTTATTTCTATTTGTTCTCTCATGGACTGGATAATGGCCTGCTATCTTTCGGTACTTCCACTACTTCCTGACTTGTGCGTTGAAGTCTCCCGTGAGTATGATGGAATGATGGGGAGGGATCATATCCAGAGTTTCTTCTAAGGTGACCCATCATTGTTCTACGTATTCCAGGGTTTTCCAGTTTGTGTCATTTGTGGGTGCGTGAAAATTTACAATGTGTGTGCTCTATTACGAGACCTGTAGGATAAAAAATAGGAGGTCCTTCTCTTAGGTGAAGTGAATTCTAAAATATGGTCTACCATCCTGTGGTGTACCGCGAACCCAGTGCCAAATTGTGGGAGTGTCTTGATAACTTTTTCACCAGGTTCCCCCTTGAATATTCTGTACACTCAGGATTCCATTGCATCCTCATCGGTAAAACGTGTCTATTGTAGTGGTGCTATCAATACCTTGTGCTTCAGCAACTCGTCAAGTGTTTGAGTTTACCTACTTTTAGTAGAGAATTAATGTTTATTGTAGCAAAGCACTTGATATTTCTCTTAGGTTGTCGTTTAATAAAGTTAGATATAAGTTGGAAGCATGAAGGCGCAGGTTCCCCAGATTCCGAAGACCTGCATGCCCAAAACTGCGTAGGGGGTGGATTGGTTACCACCTGAGGTACATTTGTGAATATTCGTTGTCTTCATGTTTCGAGTATTACGAGAGTCGTAATGGTGGTTACCTAAAAAGGTAACGGGTTAATAACTATCAAGTTTGTAAGCCTTGAAGCCACCAGCGCTGATCGGCTCACTGACCCAGTTTCCCGCTGGGATTGGGTACCCGACCTTCCACTGGTTACTCGGTTTAACAGGGGCATTTCTTGTTGGTTACATGTTAGTATAGAAAATTGTCTGAAATTAGGAAAAGTAGACACAGCTTATCGAAGGATTAAGAATACTTTTGGGGAAAAGAAGACTAAGTGCTGTAATATTAAGGACACAAATGGAAAGCCTCCAACAGATAGGGAAGAAAAGGTTGAGAGATGGAAAGCTTACATAGAGAGTTTGTATAAGGGAAAGGAGATTGAGAATCATGTAATGGAAAGGGAGGAGGAAATTGATGAGGATGCGAAAGGAGATTTAATATTGAGATCAGAATTTGATAGAGCTTTGGAAGACTTAAGCAGGAACAAAGCACCAGGCATAGATGATATACCGATTGAGTTGCTACGCTGCATAGGAGATGAAGGTCTGATCAGGTTATTTCACTTGGTGTGTAGGATTTATGAGACAGGTGAGGTACCCCCTGATTTCAAGAAGAATGTAATCATCCCTATACCAAAGAAAGTGGGAGCTGACAGATGTGAAGATTACCGTACAATCAGCTTGATTACTCATGCTTCAAAGATCCTGTCTAGAATAATTTACAAGAGGATTGAAAGCCAGATAGAAACGGAGTTGGGTGAAGACCAGTTTGGTTTCAGGAGAAATGTAGGAACAAGGGAAGCTGTACTAAGTCTTAGGCTGATTTTAGAAGGTAGAATAAGGAAATATAAGAGAACGTTCATGGCTTTTGTAGACTTAGAAAAGGCTTTTGATAACGTTGATTGGACTAAATTGTTTGACATTTTGAAATCAATTGGAATAAAGTACAGGGATAGGAGGGTGATATACAATCTGTACAGAAATCAGACAGCAGTCATTCGAGTTGAAGGACATGAGAGAGAAGCTGGTATTCAGAAAGGTGTAAGGCAAGGCTGCAACTTATCACCCATACTTTTCAATCTTTACATTGAACAAGCAATGAAGGAAATTAGAGAAAAATTTAAAGTGGGAGTGAAGATTCAAGGAGAATTAATTTCAACTCTGAGATTTGCTGATGACATCGTCATCTTGGCCGACAAGCCTGAGGATTTGAATGAGTTTTTGAATGGTATGGACTCCGTCTTACGGAAAGAATTCATGATGAAAATAAATAAATGTAAAACAAAAATACTGGAATGCAGCCGAAATAAATCAGAAACCTCTATGGAGATCAAATTGGCAGGTGAAAAGCTGAAGGAAGTAGTAGACTTCTGTTACTTAGGAAGCAGAATAACCAGTGATGGACGAAGCAAAGAGGATATTAAAAGTAGGTTGGCTCAGGCAAAGAAAGCATTTCTACAAAAAAGGAATCTGCTGACATCGAATATAGATTTAGGTATTAGGAAGTCATTTTTGAAAGCCTTTGTCTGGAGCGTGGCGCTCTATGGAAGTGAAACTTGGACTATTGGTGCAGCAGATAAGAGGAGAATTGAAGCATTTGAAATGTGGTGTTACAGGAGAATGATGAAGATCAGATGGGTAGATAGGGTTACAAACAAAGAGGTATTAAGACGAGTGGGAGAGGAGAGATGTTTCTGGCGACTGCTAATGAAGAGAAGAGATAGGTTGGTAGGACACATACTAAGACACCCAGGAATAGCAAGCTTAGTTGTGGAAGGAAGGGTTGAGGACAAGAACTGTAGGAGTAGACCAAGGTTAGAATATGTTAAACAGATTGCCTCCGATGTAGGGTGTCGGAGCTATGTAGAGATGAAACGATTAGCTCAGGACAGGGAGGCATGGAGTGCTGCGTCAAACCAGTCAAAAGACTGAAGACTCAAACAACAACAACATGTTGGAGTTGGAGTGAAAGAGGCTAAATTGGGTTCTCTTGCTGAACCCAATATGATATGGTTGCAGATGACAAGCAACGGCGCATTTCAATCCCATTTCCCCAGAGCCATGTGTCAACAAAAGCCACATGGACTCCTCCCAGGTAAATGCCTGGCACCGTTTATTATTATGTTATTATTAGTTATATTTAACTTTTTTGTTTTATTTTTCTTGACACTTTTTTCATATTCAGGCGTATACGTCTAAATGTTAATTAGGCCTACATTTAGAATTATATAATTTTATCTGAGTTATGAGAAGCAGATGACCACGCAGTTCCACACCTTTTAACAACAGTAACTAACCTACAGCACTAATACAGCTTTGCTCATTTTCACAACCAGTTTTTGTGACGTAACATATTCCGCGCCAGAGTGGGGGGGGGGGGTCAGTTTTAATTAATAATTCGAGTAATAAGATTATTGATTTTACGTCCCTTTTAACATCTGCGGCATTTAGAGACGCCGGGGTGCCGGAATTTCGCCCCGAAGGGGTTCTTTAACGTGCCAGTAAATCTATTGGCACGGCTCCCTCGCATTTGCGCACCTTCAAATGGCAAATGAATGTGCCAGGATTCGATCCTGCAACCTTGGGAAGAGCAGGCGAGAGCGTTACTGCTCAGCCATGCCAGTGGTCAATCATGATTATCTATCTGGTAGTCTGTGCCCCCATAAACAAGTGCTCAGATCTCTCCAGAAAGTATGCACACTGTAGGACCCACGCTTATAAGAGAATTTTATTTTTGTATGCACACTAACACCTTCTAAAAATATGGCACTTTTATTTCTTAACACCTGCTTGTGAGCGTTTGAGAGAATTATCATGTTATCACCAATCATTTTAGCAATATTGCTGGTTGATTTTGTCGAACATATGAGCCTGTCTTTGACATAGCTCTCCTGATATCTATATCACTATTTTATGGTTGCAATACACCATCTCACCGAGCCATTGTATGTTACGGTATTCATAATAATAGGATGTAAGAGAATTACCATAATTTCAAAACAAACCAACTTACCGTTCACCTTTAAACGACTGCAGTTTCCACTTAAGCTGGCCTTTGCAATGACCATCAACAAGTGGCCGGCTTGCATTTACATCATTAATGTTTTTCCCACGGACAGCTTTACGTGGCATCGAGTATCAAGGAGCGACAATTTGTATATATATACACGCCAGAAAACAAAGCTGTAAATATTGTTTACAAAAACGTTTTGTAAAGTCATCACACACTCTAGGTTAAGATAAAATGTAAATATCTCTTTCTAAATATATACATATTTGGTATATATGTTTGCTAGTCTCCCCCTGCCGAGAATAAATAGCCATTTAATGCCAAATCATTAGATGGTGAACTGACAGGCAAACACATATATATTGCAATTATTTTAAATCCAATCCGCCTTATGCAATGCTGTCAAGCGGTCCCGGAATGGGCTAAGTGAAGAGGGCAGGGGTTTTTAGTTGGTGGAAATCCAACTCCCACAGAGAGTGGTGTCTTTGAAAGATTTTCCCCTGCCGAAACAAAAACAAAAAAACTACTACTACTCTTCAGTATCGTTTTAACTGTCACATTCTCATTTTAATTCATTTATGTCCCGTAGCGAAGCACGGAGACTTCATCTAGTTCTATCATATTGATTAATTTACAATTTAAGGGATGTCCAAATATTTTTGTTGCTACGAAATTTGATATTTTTGAGAACACCTAGCAACTAGCACTACGAATTTATTCTAATTTGTCTTTCACAAAACTATTAACATTAGTGTTTTACTGTTCCCTAATAACCCTATTAGTTTATCACTATTGTTGTTGTTGGTTGAGTCTTCTGTCTTTTGACTGGTTTGATGCAGCTTTCCATGCCTCCCTGTCCTGAGCTAATCGATTCATCTCTACATAGCTACCACACCCTACATCCGAAGCAATCTGTTTAACATATTCTAACCTTGGTCTACCCCTACAGTTCTTGTCCTCGACCCTTCCTTCCATAACTAAGCTTGCTATTCCTGGGTGTCTTAGTATGTGTCCTACCAACCTATCAGTTCTCTTCATTAGCAGTCGCCAGGAACATCTCTCCTCTCCCACTAGTCTTAATACATTTTCGCTTCTAACCCTATCCACCCATCTTATCTTCATCATTCTCCTGTAACACCACTAGATTAATTTGAAGTAACTTATATAGGCCTACGCCAGTGCTGCCAACATGATTCTAAGCCTGCTGATAGGTCTAATTTTAAAATGCATGTAACTTCTATACTAACTAATGGATTTCATTCAAAATTGACACAGCAATAGATCATATTATTTCTGATTATGTCTGACTTCAATTCTCCTCTTTCCTGCTGCACCAATAGTCCAAGTTTCACTTCCATAGAGTGCCACGCTCCAGACAAAGGCCTTCAAAAATGACTTCCTAATACCCAAATCTATATTCCATGTCAACAAATTCCTTTTCTGTAGAAATGCTTTCCTTGCCTGAGCTAACCTAGTTTTAATTTCCTCTTTGCTTCGTCCATCACTGGTTATTTTGCTTCCTAAGTAACAAGAGTCTCCTACATCCTTTAGTTTTTCATTTGATGTCCATAGAGGTTTCTGATTTATTTCGGCTGCATTCCAATATCTTTGTTTTACATTTATTAATTTTCATATTGAATTCTTTCCTCAAGATGTAGTCCGTACTATTCAAAAACTCATTCAAATCCTCAGGCGTGTCGGCCAAGATGACTATGTCATCGGCAAATCTCATAGTTGAAATTATTTCTCCTATTATATCAAGAACAAGAAGTTCCGTGACGAACTAAAGAGCCTACTTTTCTTAAAATTTAAGATTCATGCCAATGATTAATCTATATGGATCTATCAAGAATAATGACGAAATTAAGTTGGTAATATCGAAATTCCAAATTAGTTCGAAATACTGTATACCTGGCATAATGTAGCCCAATAGAGCACTACAGTTGGCAGCCCTGGTGACTGAATATATGCTTAGTTCCATCTCTTAAGGTACAGAATACAATATTTGGTTGAAGTCCAAAAGATAGCATGGACGATACATGCAGTTAAACACTGGATCAAACAGTGTGCGTAAAATCATGTTGGCAACAAAGTCATGCATGTATTGGTCAGACATAGTCAGAAATAATATGATCTATTTATGTGTCAATTTTGAATGAAATCCATTAGTTAGTATGGAAGTTACATGCATTTTAAAATTAGACCTATAAGCAGGCATAGAATCATGTTGGCAGCACTGGCGTAGGCCTATATATGTTACTTCAAATTAATCTAGAATGCCAGGTACTATACGTGTGCAAAGTTTAGAGCTATTGGCTTGCATACTTTCTGATATATTAATATTAGGGTAACAAAAATAGAGACAGTATTTATTAACAGTTGGCAGTCCTGGTTACTCTTAAGAATCAGCTTAGTCATATATGTTATGGTACACTTAGCACAGACACAATTTGGTTAAAAACCAAATGATAGCATAGAAGTTACATGTATTTAAAGTTGGATCTCTCAGTAGGCTTAGAATCATGTTGGTAGCACTGACGTATATAAGTTACTCCAAATTAATATAGAATGTCAGGTACTATACGTGTGCATAGTTTAGAGCTGTCGGCTTGCATACTTTCTGATATATGGGTATTTGGATAAAATAAATTGAGAGCATTTATTAACAGTTGTCAGCCCTGGTGGCTCTTAAGAATAAGCTCAGTAATATCTGTTTATGTACACATAGCACATACGAAATTTGGTTGAAATCCAATTGATAGTGAAGACGTTATATGCATTTAAAGTTTGGACCTATCAGCAGGCTTATAATCTTTTTGGCAACACTGCCATGTATGGCCTCCTGGAAATTAAACTGCAATATTATTATCTCTACGTGTGCCAATTTTGAAATAGCTCCCATTCATACCTTCCAAGATATCCCACATGGAGCTCAAATTTCAATTGCGATTTTTCAGCAGTTGGTAGCACTGACATCATTTTCAAATATGGTCGTGGGATATTCAGGTATAGATCTTTACTCCTACCAAATTTTGTTTCGATTGCTGCAGCCGTTTAGTAGTTGATAAGGGGGGGGGGCACACACACACAGCCAGACAGACAGAAGGACAGACGGACAGACAGACAGAAACACATTTGCCCGATCTCATAAGTCTACTTTTTCCTCATTTTTGCAAAATGTGAAAAGTAGGGTAAAAATAACATGGGGATTCTTTCAAAAATGATTTTTTTTCCTTTCTTTATATTCAGTTTTTTTAATGGGGACATGTTTTTTCTCAGCTTGAGTACAGGACATTCCTAACTTAATGACCATTAATTTGAGACCTTGTTGAGGTTGATAAGTGCGAAGTTGACTTATTGTAGTCTGACCCTGCAAAAACACAACCTTAGTAAATGGATAAATTAAGTTCGAATTTTGCATTATAATTAGACACGTGTGGCCTGGTCCAATTAAATCAATTTTATTAGAATAGTTATACTTGGGTCCAATCGTGTTGATCCACTGAAGATCATTAAATTTCTTCAAAGAACTAGAATAATTAAGCTTTCGTCTGGAAACGAATGAAAAGTAAAAATTCTATCTAAATACGCCATTTCAAACATATGATGACCTTAACGACGAAGACAATTGATAAACTACATTGTTCCTATTTTACCACGCCATTTTTATTCTGAACTAAACTACAAGTGCATACGTTATGTAAACACAAGGATCAATGACTGACGGAAATTTGTGTGACGTAAATGATAAAGAAGAAAACTGTGTCATATAATCTATTGTAGGAATATATTGTGTTTGTTATTTTTAACACTTGTTAGACAAGGTAAAACTTATGTAAATAAACGAATACAATAAACATAAAATTGTGTATTTACGATTATTTGAAAGAGTATTATTTTAAATGGAAATTAATGCAATGTACTGCATAGGTGAAGTACTAATGACAGAGTCACAGTTCGTGATACGCTAACAAGACAATATCTCCACGTTCATCGCAAATTTCAGATGAAATATTTCACACAAATGATTATTATTTATTAATTTCATGTAGCTTTTTCAGGATTAGGGAACCACCCATTACAATTGGGTCCAATCAGGTTGATCCACTGAAGATCATTAAATTTTGATTACACATATGAATTAGAGATCCCTATTAAAGGTTTAATCGTTTGAACGTTCTCTTCCTAACCGCGTTTCGTAAAACGCTTAATTAAACAAACATTTGCTTGAAAGACGTTTAACCGTATTTAAATAAATAAGCGACAAAACGTTTTTAAAAGAATGGTTTCCTAACTAAACGTATTTTGAAAACCACTTGATGAAAATGATAAATCAATTTTTATAACTGTTTTCGTTTAAATATATTCCTTTAGCATTTAATGTGATCCATTTTTGTTTTCATTAATTTAATGAACTCACCGTAATGATATTTCGTGTTTCACGGGTGTTATTGTCAGTAATATAATAAAATTTCCTTGCATCAGCATTTAAGCCTGAGCGGTATTTCAAAATGTACTCTTAGTTGAGCTGCTCTTCCTCGTTTTCTTTAATTTATCTCCCATGTTTACAGGAACTGATTAACTTACCGTATTCTAAACTGCATGACAAACCTCCAACAATAAGGTGCGTTCAAAAAGTAACGAGCCGGAGGCATAATTACAGGAACCAGTACCTGTATGTTAGAAGTATTGGCCCTGGCTCTTGAGGCACTTGTCCCACTGTGACACGAAGCGGTGGATGGCTGTCTCATAAAATTCCCTAGGCTACGATGTGAACCAGTTCCGCACGTACAGCTGGACGTCGGCGTCCGAGGTGAATCGTTGGCCCCGCAGAGTCCTTTCAGGGAACCAAACATGGCGTAATCACAGGAAGAGAGGTCTGGACTGTATGGAGGGTGGCCGAGAACCTCTCATTTGAATTCCTGCCGCGACTGTGTTGTCCGTATGAGGTCGTGCAATGTCGTGGAGCGACCACGGCGGCTATGGCGTTCACTGTCACTCGGCGGTCCTGGGTAATGAGTGCATCAACCAGCTGGAAATTGTCATCGGTAATGCAGGGTGGGGGGGGGGGGGGGGGGGGGTGCCCCAGACCCGGCATCATCGGCTAACGACACCCGTCCTTCCCTGAAGCGCTTGTGCCACGCCTTGACCCTTGCAAGTGACATGCAGTGTTCGCCGTACACTTGTGACATTCGGCGATGAATGTCCGTTCCCCCTACTCCTTCCACTGTCAGAAACCGAACAACACCTCTTTGCTCTTCGGTTGACGCCTCCATGTCACTGTTTGCAATGCGACTGGCAGCGTTGGACGATTGGTGCATGCTGCTGCTCGCTTTGTATCGTCATGTGACGTGCACGCGTGCCCACTATCGACGGGCTGTGACCCTCGACGCTCTGGTCGGAACCACACCTCGTTGCACACGCCAAGATTAGCCAATTTCGTCACTGGTTTGCGCATTCCAGCCTCCGGCTCGTTACTTTTTGAAAGCACCTTATATAATGTAAACATTAATCATTATATAAACCTGTCAATTTACTATTATTTAATTTGAAAGGAAATCGCTTACCACAACCACGATATGCAGCTTCGGGGATCAGAGATTCGAATCTTGATACTGACAGCGGCTCCCCAGAGTGTGGGTTTCCCCCGGTTTTTTTTTCTGCACTCCTTCGAGGCAAATGCAGGAATTGAACCTTATTCCAAGTCCCGGGGCACCTACCCTATACTTGAACTTAATGCAGCTGCACACAATACTACAGTTATCAGAGAAACAAAAATTATCTGACAAACTCAAAACACACCTCAGTACACGGATCTGATGACCAAGATTCCAATGACCCTTAAGTGAATTAATAAAATAAACAGGAACAGAAATTTATTTGTTTCATTATTTCTTTCTTTCTCCCTTTCTTTTTTTCTGTTTAATACATTTCATTAAATTTCTTCTTCTTCTTCTTCTTCTTCTCCTTCCTCTTCTTCTTTTTTCACCCTCGTTGAGGTGCTATGAATCATCGTTTCCCTGTATGTTGTTCTTTGCTTAGTGCCCAGTATCTCTTCATTTTTCAGATCGTCTTTTCCTCTCTTCTTCCGAGATAATGTGTTTGGATTTTAGTGTAGATTTATCACGGAACCTTATATTTTCGTCATTATTAATTATTTTAGGTTTTCGATTGAGTGGAGAATTTTCTGTAATTTTTAATTCTACTGGGTTTTTCTCAGTTTCTTTAAACTATATTGTTTTGTTTTGCGGTTACCGAAGAAATTGAAGATTTGTTTGGTTAATCTATTAGAGTTCATTCTGAGAAGATGACCGTAAACATTTTATCCTTCTCTTTCGCGTAGTATCTGAGAGCTTCTCAATATTCTTGTAGAGAGTCTCATTCTTGATGTGTTGCTGAAAGCAACGGGAAATTACAGCCGTAATGCTATTCCCGAGGATATGCACCTCTCTATGCATAATTACATGTGATGATGGCCTCCTCCCTTGTAAAATTTCAATCCGGAGGTAAACTAGTCCCCCGTTCGGATCTCCGGGTGGGGACTACTCGAGAGGGGCTTAACATCACAGAAGTGACAAAGTGGAAATCTGACATTCTACGGATCGGAGCGTGGAATGTTAGAAATCTGCTAGGAAGTGGAAGATTTGAAAACTTAGAAAGCGAAATGGATAGGTTGAGGTTGGATTTGGTTGGAATTAGTGAAATGCGCTGGCAGGAAGAACAGGACTTGGTTTCAGGAGACTATAGGTTCATTAGCACTAAATCAAACAATGGCCATGCAGGGGTTGGTCTCATATTGAGTAGGAAACTTGGACAGCGGGTGGAATATTATGAGCAATATAGTGAACGGATTATTGTAGCAAAAATAAATACTAAACATACGTGCACCACAGTGGTACAAGTCTATATGCCTACCAGTAGAGCTGATTATGAAGATGTTGAAAAGGTCGACGAAGGAATGTATAAAATTCTGAGGTATATCAAGGGTGATGAAAATGTCATAGTAATGGGAGATTGGAATGCTGTGGTAGGAGATGGGAGAGAAGGGAAGATAGTAGGAGATTTCGGATTAGGAGAAAGGAATGATCGAGGAAGCAGGCTGATGGAATTCTGCACCGAGCAAAAGTTGGTCATAGCTAACACCTTATTCAGTAACCACAATAGAAGAATATACACATGGATGAGACCAGGAGATACAGGGCGTTACCAAATCGACTTCATTATGGTCAAGCAGAGGTTTCGAAACCCGATTTTGGATTGCAAAACATATCCTGGTGCTTACATAAACTCTGACCACAATCTGGTTGTTATGAAATGCAGATTAACGTTGAAGAAACTGAAGAAAAGTCAAAAGCCAAAAAGGTGGGCAATAGACAGACTGAAAGTTAAGGATGTAAACGAAAGATTCAAGAAGATTATAAAGGAAGGAGTATTGAAAAACCCTAAACAAACTTCAATTGCAGACGAATGGGCACTTTTGAAGAATGAAATAACAAAGTCCGCAGAAGAAAACATTGGTAGGAAAGAAAGAATAGGTAGAAAACCGTGGATCACTCAGGATATACAAGAATTGAAGGATGAAAGGCGGAAACACAAGAATGTAAGAGATGAAAAGGGGAAAGCAGAATATAGACGTCTGAGAAATGAGGTTAACAAGAAGTGCAAGGAATCAAAAGAAGAATGGTTGAAAGAGAAATGTGCAGGTATAGAAAATTGTCTGAAATTAGGACAAGTAGACACAGCCTATCGAATGATTAAGAATACTTTTTGGGGAAAGGACGACTAAGTGCTGTAATATTAAGGACACAAATGGAAAGCCTCTAACAGATAGGGAAGAAAAAGTTGAGAGATGGAAAGCTTACATAGAGTGTTTATATAAGGGAAAAGAGATTGAGAATCATGTAATGGAAAGGGAGGAGGAAATTGATGAGGATTCAAAAGGAGATTTAATATTGAGAACAGAATTTGACAGAGCATTGGAGGACTTAAGCAGGAACAAGGCACCAGGCATAGAGATATACCGAATGAGTTGCTACGCTGCATAGGAGATGAAGGTCCGATCAGATTATTTCACTTGGTGTGTAGGATTTATGAGACAGGTGAAGTACCCCCTGATTTCCAGAAGAATATTATTGTCCCTATACCAAAGAAAGTGGGTGATGACATGTGAAAATTACCGTACAATCAGCTTGATTACTCATGCTTCAAAGATCCTGTCTAGAATAATTTACAAGAGGATGGAAAGCCAGATAGAAACGGAGTTGGGTGAAGACCAGTTTGGTTTCAGGAGAAATGTAAGAACAAGGGAAGCTGTACTAAGTCTTAGGCTGATTTTGGAAGGTAGAATAAGGAAAGATAAGAGAACGTTCATGGCATTTGTAGACTTAGAAAAGGCTTTTGATAACGTTGATTGGACTAAATTGTTTGACATTTTGAAATCTATTGGAATAAAGTACAGTGATAGGAGGGTGATATACAATCTATACAAAAACCAGACAGCAGTCATTCGAGCTGAAGGACATGAGAGAGAAGCTTATATTCAGAAAGGTGAAAGGCAAGGCTGCAACTTATCACCCAAACTTTTCAATCATTACATTGAACAGGCAGTGAAGGAAATTGGAGAAAAATTTGAAGTGGGAGTGAAGATTCAAGGAGAAATAATTTCAACTCTGAGATTTGCAGATAACATCGTCATCTTGGCCGACACGCCTGAGGATTTGAATGAGTTTTTGAATGGTATGGACTCCGTCTTACGGAAGGAATACATGATGAAAATTAATACATGTAAAACAAAGATACTGGAATGCAGCCGAAATAAATCAGAAACCTCTATGGACATCAAATTGGCAGGTGAAAAGCTGAAGGAAGAAGGAGACTTCTGTTACTTAGGAAGCAAAATATCCAGTGATGGACGAAGCAAAGAGGATATAAAATGTAGGTTGGCTCAGGCAAGGAAAGCATTTCTACAAAAAAAAAAGGAATCAGTTGACATCGAATATAGATTTAGGTATTAGGAAGTCATTCTTGAAAGCCTTTGTCTGGAGCGTGGCACACTCTGGACGTCAAACCTGGACTATTGGCGCAGCAGAAAAGAGAAGAATTGAAGCATTTGAAATGTGGAGTTACAGGAGAATGATGAAGATCAGATGGGTAGATAGGGTTATACACGAAGGGGTATTAAGACGAGCGGGAGAGGAGAGATGTTTCTGGCGACAGCTAATGAAGAGAAGAGATAGGTTGGTAGGACACATAGGCCTACTAAGACACCCCGGAATAGCAAGCTTAGTTATGGAAGGAAGGGTTGAGGACAAGAACTGTAGGGGTAGACCAAGGTTAGAATATGTTAAACAGATTGCCTGGGATGTTAGGTGTGGTAGCTATGTCAAGATGAAACGATTAGCTCAGGACAGGGAGACATGGAGGGCTGCATCCAACCAGTCAAAAGACTCAAATAACAACAATTATTAACTTATTATCCTGAAATGTTGGTCCAATGATTTTTCTTAAAATTTTCCTTTCCTTTATTTCCGATCTGATGACCAATATTTTATTTTATTTTATTTTATTTTATTTTATTTTATTTTATTTACTAGCATAAGTACCCGTTCTTCGAACGGTGTTCGGTGTTAACACCAGACATTATCAATTGAGCTACTGTTGCAATGGTTAGCAGTTTGTCATTCCTTCATTAGTTTATCAGAACGAAGTTAGTTTTCTGGGAATATCACACACACTGTTAATTTAAGGGCCTTAATATGTGGTTTTCGGACACCCTATATAGACTCCCGAATTTTGTGTCTCACATTGAGAAGCGCAACATATGCTCTGATCGTCCTTCTAGGATAATTTTTATATTTCGCCTATTTTAGCAGGTATTTTTAGAAATTTTTCCCTATATCCACGTTTCTACTGTATGAAAAGTACGGTGAAGTGTTTTATAAATGATTTATGTATTGACTCTCATGGATACCATACCTAATCTTACGATGCACCAAGCATCCGAACACGAGTTATAGGCGTACATAAAGATACACAGAAAGACAGACAGACAATTCTATTGTCTACAACATATCACCCAGATATCCAAATATGGGTATATCTACCACACAGTATCATACAAAATCATCCTTACGATGAACCCGTATGTCGACAAAAAATAAATAAAAAATAAATGATGAGTTAAAATGTGTTCTCAAACTAAATTCAACTAACTTGTACTTCATGACGTGAAATAGAATTGAAAGCCTTGTAGACGGAACGCAATACACGTCTCATAAAGACTGACCCTCCACGTTGTGCTAGGTGCCCATACACAGGAAGACCCCTTTCATAAATTATAAAGGCTTGTGATGCATGAAAATTCAGGTTCTTTGGCCTCAATTGGCCCAAATTCCTAATTGCCGCAAAATATGCGGATTCAATTCAGGAATTTTTGAAAGTGATGTTGTAGTTTGGAGATATAAGAGACCTTCTGTACTATATGCCGCACGTGAAAATTGCGTGAAAAAATCCTAGGTTACCCCTTGGCCCCCTTAATTGCATTGATGAATTATACAGTCTAAGTTGGTTCCGTGATAACCTAATAGCCATTTGCAAACTTTCACTGAAATGTAATAAATGGAGTGACATTGCTTCTTACAGAAAGAGATGGAAAGTTGGATGCCACCACTTGAGATAATGTTGTCATAGTTACCGATTTGCATTCTTTCATTAGTTTGTTAAATTAAGTTTAAATTAGTTTTCTGGGAATACTTCAGAAACTGTTGGTTTTAGAGCCTTATAATGTAGTTTTCGAGGACCTTTTAGGGCCCTCGAGTTTTGTTTCTGGCACCGAGGTTCCGTGATAATCTTCTAGCCAATTGCAAACTTTCACACTAATGTAATTAATGGAATTGCAATAGATGGACCTCTGAGAATCTGTTGCCATGGTTACCGGCTTGCATTCGTTCTCGTCGTTGTACGCCATAATATAATACTAATATAATAATATAATATAGGGTTAGGAATATAATAGACCTGCCAGACCACACCCGCAGGTGTAAATCGCGCGAAAAAATCTAGAGTACCCCTTGACCCCCTTAAGTGCATTATACGTATTGATGAATTTTACAGCTTAATTTGGTTCCGTGATAATCTTCTAGCCAATTGCAAACTTTCACACTAATGTAATTAATGGAATTGCAATAGATGGACCTCTGAGAATCTGTTGCCATGGTTACCGGCTTGCATTCGTTCATTAGTTTATTAAATGAAATTAGTTTTTTGGGAATATCTCAAAAACGGTTGGTTTTAGGGCCATAAAATGTGGTTTTCGTGGACCCTTTAGGGCCCCCGAGTTTTGTCTCTCACATTGAGGGGCTGAAAATGAGCTCTGTCTCGTCCATCTACGCCTATTTCAGCATGTATTTTAAGGGGGTAGGCCCCCTTTTATGAGAGGCACGGAGAATAGTTACATCAATGATTAGTGTCATGCCTCTGATGGATATCTGTACCAAATTTTACGTTGATACACCCAGCCGTTTTCGAGTTATAAGGGAACAAAGTTGTCCACAGACAGACAAACAAACAAACAGACAGACAGACAGACAGACAGACAGAGAGACAAAAAAATATTTCGCGCGCGTCCATCATAAAACAGTCTGAAACGAGTAAATAACTCAAATTTCCGTAGAAATTCAGAAAAAAAAACAGGCAAACTTCATTTATATATATATATATATATTACATATATATATATATATATTGTGCCCAATTAGACACGGCTGACTGGCATCGGACTGGGGTCTTTATCAAAGAAGACCAGGCCCATAATTCTGCACATAATCGAATCATTGATCTCTGAGGGGGAACAGCCACAGTGAACCCGAAGAACAATGAGTTATATCTGCATATAATTATAATAGCAGGATTTTACGGCCAGAACGGGAATATTATAGCTTTTAAGGTGGATTATTGCAGAAACTACCAGCCTATGTACGTTTTAGATGCTAGAACGCAAGAAAGCGAGCCAGCTTGACATTTTGACAAAGCGGAGTTGAATGTGGGAGGAGTAGACATGGCGCCAACGTCCTACTTTCGGCGTGGCTGGAAGCTGAAGGGCGTGATTAACGACCGAGAAAATCCCCCTTCAACAAGGCGAAACAGGAGAGTGGGGGCGGTCGCTCACAGAAATTAATTAATTACAGCCAAATGGAGCAATGAATTGAGAGGAAACTTACACCCAGATGCATGTATTCTAGGAAAGATAATTTAGGAGTGTTCTCACGCCTAAATTAAAGCCTGCATCTATAAAGGAACCTCTGCACGGACATCATCCGCTACAGAGTAAGGATTTGTGAAGGAGCCGAGGGGAATTACCGGAGTAGCGTCATGACGCCGTGGAAGAAAGCAATTAATTATAATTAATTGGCCGAAGCGATTGCCTGCACGCGAGTGATTTTGGGACCTCCACGCATAGACAATCAAGGATCACACTTCACTTTGTCTGAAAATGTATTATATCAAGAAGAGAGTCGTTCCTGGAAATCCAGTGAACTACTTTTCATAAGGAAGCTTTATATAGGAGAAGCTGGAGCAGGGAAGTCAGTTCGTCTTGACTCAACCCGTGAGGTAACACGCTGCCGGATCACGCAAGGAAGTGCGCGGAATTTATAAAGTATTGACGCTCAAATGTACTAGCGGCGAACAATGAAAGGCATATCATGCAGCTTCATAACAGTCATTATTTATCATATAAGAATTAGTCTACAGCAGACGTATAAGCAACAGCATACGCGAGTATAGAATCAGCACAGCGTAGAGATAATTTAGGATGATGTTTATAGACAATGAACATAACCAGGAAGTGTTATCATGGGTAAAATAATATATTATTGTAATGATCACTACAGTTACGGGAGCCTGGGAGGCGTCACAAGTAGTCGTGTCCTAGGATTGAACAATTTTGCAGTAGAGGAGACATAAACTGTAGGTGACGGGAGTCGAACACACACACGCAAGATAGACTTTCAAGGAGATCAGCGGTTGTCAGGAGTTAGCTGCATCGCATCTCTGAGGTCAGGCGATAGTGGGAATCCAACCAAGGATCCATGTGTGAAAATTGTGCGAGAAATATATATAAAGTTATATTACAGTGATTTTTAAAAGTGTTTATGTTTATATGGTAAAATAATGTGTATCGTGTCAAAGTGAAAATGCCAGTAGTGAAAAATATAATTACCATGTGTAAAGTTTATACAATGTGTCGTGTGAATAATATCATGATGGCTTAAAATAAGCATCATGGCGGGCGAGTGGCTGGCATGCTGGACCAACCCAGCTAGAATGAAAGTGAGTACAAAATTAATATGCTGATATGATTTAATAGCTCACCATACAACGAAGCATCACTCTAAGATTAAGAATTAACAGTCATTTATGTACGAGATCACATCCCTCGTATTTTGGTAAAATAAGGCTTGAAGGATGATTTGTTTACTGCCATTTAGGCGTAAGACACTGTTGAAAGTAACGGTAACGTTAAATAATAATAATCTGGGGTCGGTAACAATAATGAATAATTAAATCGGCATGTCAGGCCGATAGTACGTACAAAGTGTGTCATATCTAGCGTAAGAATACTGTGTTATTGTAAACCGTAAGAAAGCAACATAAATATCGAGATAAAGAGAGCTTTTCAGTGTCATGGAAGTGTTAAATAAATGTTCATTATGGTATATTCTACAGGGTTGTATTTGAGAGCCATTAAGATAGTTAATGTATGCCAGTGAATTTATACTTGTTTTGGAGCTACGTAGAACTTTGGCTTATGAGTAATTGCATAGAGGACGTGAGTGCTTTAAGAATTGAGTCATCTGTAAAAAATATTGTTTGAGCCGCGATCAGCGAGCATGTAACGTACAATCAAGAGATTTACGTCAATAAGTTGCGGGGATCATCCGAAAATAGCTTGCGCGTTGGCGAATCTAGTCGGCTAATCTTCGAATCTACGATATAGCATTGCCATAGAGCATACAAGTGTTATTCGCAACAGAGTTGGGACAGAGTCTGTCTGTATCCACAGTTCGCAGAGTTTTCGCCACCAGGGATAACTGTTAGAGACCCTAGGTAAGCCCATATATTAATTGATCTGCCCTTAGAGGTAAGACTAATGTTTCTTCGTATAGGAAACGTCGATTTCCTCTTGTTATATGCATGCCGTCCAGTGAGAGAACTGTGAAACTCACTTGAGACGCAAGCACAAGCCACTGATGTCGACCGCAGAACGGCAAAGCTATTTCCCGATCCATCCCTTGCCATGAATATTAATTAGGAGCCGAGATGAGTCCATTATACTCTAAATGTAGGTATTAAATAATTAGATTGACTCAATTCGTAAGGACACGAACCATTCAGGGTACCTCCAGCACAGCTGCACCAGTGAATGAACTTGACCCTGCGGGAAGTCAGACGGGGTGGCAGGTAGTCCACTAACCCGGCGGCCATCTTGCCGAGGCCAGCCATGACTAATTCATTGCTCGCACGGAAAGGAAGTCAATAGACCTGATCCTTTTATTTTAAAATTGTAGTGGGACACTGAAGAATCTCGATATTTCGAAAAGTAATTAAGATATGCTTGATGTGATGATATCAATTGAATTAAATGCACTATTTCCATACACATGCAATGTTGGAATGTTGTAATCGGATAACATTTGGCCAGTTATTCTCTGAGGAGAAATTAACTACACCAAATAGAGGCATTTTTGTAAGGTGTATTTGCCCAGTTCACACTAATTTATTCATACGGGTAGCGTAATTTGAATAAGATGGCACGTTTGTAACGATAATGTTTGACCAGACCCAGAAAATCGTTGTATGGTGAAGCTATAAAATATCTATATCTATGTGTATTTTGGAGGGGAAAGTGTACCACTTCAGCGTCTGAAACTGATGGGAAAAGAATACGATTCGCACGAGACAACACTTATTAAACAAGGCATAAGCTAATGAATTAATGTTATTTAAAGTAAATGTCCCGTGTAAAATGGATAAATGTTTAATAATTGCAGATTTAATGTCATTTAAATATAATTTGTGTTTATTGTGTTGTGATATTCCAGTTTGTGTTAAATTGTGCCACGTGAAGAACAATATGGACGCTCGCAACTGTCGAAGAGTATCAATAATAGGATGTTTTGGATGGACTTGAGTGCGGTGAAGCACTAATTTTGAGGAGAAGAGACTCAAAGATAATTTTGATTTTTGTTGTGGGAAATAATTGAAAAGTATTTTTTTGTATTTTATGTTGTATTGCCATGAATTACTATCATTAAATGTTATACTTAGGAATATGTTGTTTCTTTCAAGTAGAGTAGTCACCTGACTGACTCAAATCCTAAATATGTGATCGTATAGTGGGTTGAACGCCCCATACCTCGAAAGACCGTGAGTTAGCTGGGATACGAACACATGTTCCATATGATGACGATTGGGTACAATATATATAGATAGATAGACTGCACCTCTTGTTTTTGACGTGTTTTATTGCACAAATTTAGGTTTTACTCGCTAACCGTTGGAGATCCACGAAAAGTGATTAGGACCTTTCGGATAGAAAATGAAATGTTAAAGCTCGTGTATGGCATTAAAAGTTTGCTTTTTCTTAGTGTTCTCTTTTTATTTGAAATGGAAGTATGAAATTTTGAAACCAAAGGGTGTAGTGACGTCACATATGTGGGTTTTACTCGCTAACCGTTGGAGATACACGAAAGGTGATAAGGACCTTTCAGATAGGAAATTAAATTTTAAAGCTCGTATGTGCCATCAAAAGTTTGCTATTTCCTAGCGTTCACTTTTTATTTGAAACGGAAATATGAAAATAGTCGCCATTTTTAAATAGTGCAAAATATCGAAATCAAAAGTTTCGGATAGTAAATTAAATTTTAAACTCGTATGTGTCATCAAAAGTTTGCTATTTCTTAGCCTTCTCTTTTTTTGAAATGGAAATATAAAAATAGTCGCCATTTTTAAATAGTTCATAATATCGAAATCAAAAGTAGCCTATGTGTAAACCTGGTAAATCAGCTATATCCATGCAAAATTTCATTTCAATCGGACCATTTTTACTTGAAATGGAAATGTGAAATTTTGAAAGCAATCGGTGTAGTGACGTCACAAATGTGGGTTTTATCGCTAACCGTTGGAGATACACGAAAAGTGATATGGACCTTTAGGATAGAAAATTAAATGTTAAATCTCGTATGTGAAATCAAACGTTTGCTATTTCTTAGCGTTCTCTTTTTATTTGAAATGGAAATATGAAAATAGTCGCCATTTTTAAATAGTGCAAAATATCGAAATCAAAATTAGCCTGTATATAAACATGGTAAATCAGCTACATCCATGCCATATTTCATTTCAATCGGACCAGTGGTTCTTGCGTGATTGAGTAACAGGCAGATAGGACGACAAACACCATCTCATTTTTTAGCCTACTTTCGATTTTTGCAAAAAATGAAAGTAGACTTATGAGATCAACACAGGGCGAAAAAAGTGTGTCTGTCTGTGTGTGTGTATGTGTGTGTGTGAGTCTGTGTGTGTGTATGTGTGTGTGTGTGAGTCTGTGTGTGTGTGTGTGAGTGTGTGTACTCTGAATGTCTGTCCCCCCCTATCAATTCGAACACGGTGAATGCGAATTGAACGAAATTTGGTACAAAGGTAGCACTAGCAAAGGACACCTCAGTGTCATGTTTTATATCGCCGCCATCTTTACTAAAACTGAATGGCGGCCACTCAAACGTTCAAAACGTAAAATCAAATAACGACTAACCAAATCATCCAATCTCTACCAAATTTGGTAACAACATACCTTCGTATAGGATGCGTCTTGTGACCAAACTACAAGGTCGTCCGCCATACCATTTCAGGATGGCGGCCGTGCGAATTATGCAAACTTTATAATCCATATCATGGGACCCACCAGTTCCGATTATCGAGCCGAGAATCGTTTTAACTGTTCTAAAGGAAGAGGCACGTACGAAATTAAAAGTTTATTTTGTAATACTATAGTGCAGACGTGATTTTAAAAAGCTCAGCTGATTCATTAATAAGACAAGATGGCAGCGGATATCTTGTGCCTGACTTATATTTCACTAATTTGAGTATTCCATGCAATATAGCGTACTGAAACAAAATAAATAAACTTTGTATGAAATGCTTTATATATAAATAATATACTTCAGTGATGAAATCGTTTAGTATAAATCATTATTTGCTAACAAGTTCTATGTAAGTCATTTTATATGGATCAATGTTCGTTGGCACAAATGGCTCAGTGGTAAAGCGTTAGTCTGTCATTCATATGCCTATGGTTCAAACCCCATCAGAGATATGTTTTTTGCTTGACATTTTACATATTTGTTGCTTTGTAATGACTCAGACGTTTTAAAATTAAGCGTTATATTGTGCATATTACGGTGCAAAACATATACTTAATTAAAACATAATTCGCCAGCAGATTTAATCGAGACATCTAGCTGACAAAAAGGTAACAGATTTTATTGAAAAGTTTCTTCTTCTGGCCGCTAGAATGCACTCGCTCTGTTAGGATTATATTGTTCGATATTTCACAACTAGATATCACGACTAGTTTTTATATTTATTGTTTCTTGAGTACTGAGACGTTATAAAATAAAGCTTTATATGGTGCTTTTTGCAATGGAAATTATATATAAAAAAAAACGACATTCTCCACTGGAGTGACATCTTCCAGCCTTCAGTTGTACTATGCAGAAACTATAGATTCGAGCAGCGCTCTATACCGGCCAGTTAGTGAACCCAGTCTTAACGACTGCTAGGAGTAATAAGACAGTAACATTCGTTTATTCCTTGTGCACAGAGGCGTTGTTGATAATCTCAAAACTTGCAATATGGATGATTTGGAGATGGATTATTTTGTTATACCGTGTATTTAAGATTAGCCTATAAATTAACGGGTTGCGAAGTTACTTCACTTAGTTCTATATCATTCGTACACGACACAGAACAACAACGTGACGTCAGTTTCTGATCTGCTCTGATTGGCTATTACATTGCTGCAGTCGGGTAGTTGGCAGTCAAGGATAAAATTCTCGACTGCCAACTGCCAGCTACCAACTGCAACTTCATGTTGTGTATGGTGCCTATAGTATACACGGAGTCGATCGCGACTGCCGACCGAGGACTACCAACTACGGACTGCCGACTGCGCATTGTAGATGGGCCTTATTAGAGCAACGAAGTTTCAATTATTGTAAGTAGTCGGTGTTTGGAGTGTTTGCTGATGAAATTGCAAAATGCTGGGGTAAATTATAAACTATGGTTTGAACGCCACTGTTCAAATCCAGTGTGCCAATTTGCACTTCAAATAGGAAGAAATTAGGAGATGATAAGGACAGAGAGTTATAACTATACCCATACATTTCGGAGAAAGTAGGCTATATGTTCTTTCCCGAACATCTTGTTATTATATATTAGTATGATTTATTTACTTAATTCATTCTTTATTTCTTCTGTTACTTCATTGCATTTCATTTCATGTTATTTTCTTTCTTTCTTTCTTTCTTTCTTTCTTTCTTTCTTTCTTTCTTTATATTGCTTTATTCGTTTTCATTTCATTTTATTTTTATTCTTTTATTTTTAGCCTACTTTCGATTTTTGCAAAAAATGAAAGTAGACTTATGAGATCACTACAGGGCGAAAAAAGTGTGTCTGTCTGTGTGTGTGTGAGTGTGTGTACTCTGAATGTCTGTCCCCCCCCCCTATCAATTCGAACACGGTGAAACCGAATTGAACGAAATTTGGTACAGAGGTAGCACTGGCAAAGGGCACCTCAGTGTCATGTTTTATATCGCCGCCATCTTTACCAGAACTTAATGGCGGCCACTCAAATGGTCAAAACGTAATAATGCATTACAACCAAACTAATAATCGGATCTTTACCAAATTTGGTAACAACGTTCCTTCATATGAGGCGCGTCTTGTGCCCATACTACGAGGTCATCAACCGTACCATTTCAGAATGGCGGCCGTGTGAATTATGCAAACTTTATAATCCTTAACTTGGGACCCACCTGTTCCAACTATCGAACCAAGAATCTGTTTGAAACGATGTGGCCCGTTTGAAATTAAAAGTTTATGTTTTAATATTATAGTCTAGAAGTGATTTTAAAAAGCTGAGTCGTCTCGGTTATTTGACAAGATGGCAGCTGATCTCTCGTTCTGACCTATATTTTATTAATTTCAGTATGTTGCATGCAATATAGGCTAGTGGTAACAAATATATGATCTTTCTATGAAATGAACTCGGTTTAAAATATACTCCAGTAAATAAATCGTTTAGTCCAAGTCATGATTTGCTATAACGTGGTATATGTATTGGTTCCTAACGATCTATTAGAGTGTGCACGGTTGGCTGCGTGGTCAGCGCGTTAGTTTTTCACCAGGCTGGCCGAGGTTCAAATACTATCAGAGTTGGACTTTTTTTTCTTGATTTTTAGCCTACTTTCGATTTTTGCAAAAAATGAAAGTAGACTTATGTGATCGACACAGGGCGAAAAAAGTGTGTCTGTCTGTGTGTGTGTATGTGTGTGTGTGAGTCTGTGTGTGTGTGTGTGTCTGTGTGTGTGTGAGTGTGTGTACTCTGAATGTCTGTCCCCCCCCCTATCAATTCGAACACGGTGAATGCGAATTGAACGAATTTTGGTACAAAGGTAGCACTAGCATAGGACACCTCAGTGTCATGTTTTATATCGCCGCCATCTTGACGGAAAAGTAATGGCGGCCACACAAATGTTCAAAGCTTAAATCAAATTACGACTAACCTAATCATCCGATCTCTACCAAATTTTGCAACAACATACCTTTATGGGGGGAGCATCCTTTGACGATACCAGTAGGTCATCAGCGTAATAGTTTTCGGAATGCGGCCATCTTTGTGTGAAGATCGATTCCCCCTATTAATTCGAACACGGTGCAAACGAATGGAACGAAATTTGGTACAGAGGTAGAACTAACAAAAGGCACCTCAGTGTCATGTTTTATATCGCCGCCATCTTGACGTAAACGTAATGGCGGCCACACAAATGTTCAAAGCTTAAATCAAATTACGACTAACCTAATCATCCGATCTCTACCAAATTTTGCAACAACATACCTTTATGGGGGGAGCATCCTTCGAACAAATTAATAGGTCATCAGCGTAATAGTTTGCGGATGGCGGCCATCTTTGTGTGAAAATCGATTCCCCCTATTAATTCGAACACGGTACAACCGAATGGAACGAAATTTGGTACAGAAGTAGTACTAACAAAAGGCACCTCAGTGTCATGTTTTATATCGCCGCCGTTTTGACGGAAACGTAATGGCGGCCACACAAATGTTCAAAGCTTAAATCAAATTACGATTAACCTAATCATCCGATCTCTACCAAATTTTGCAACAACATACCATTATAGAGGAAGTATCCTTTGACCAAATGAATAGGTCATTAGCCTAATAGTTTGCGGATGGCGGCCATCTTTGTGTGAAAATCAATTCCCCCTATTAATTCAAACACGGTGGAACCGAATGGAACGAAATTTGGTACAGAGGTAGCACTAACATAGGGCACCTCAGTGTCATGTTTTATATCGCCGCCATCTTGACTGAAACGTAATGGTGGCCACACGAATGTTCAAAGCTTAAATCAAATTACGATTAATCTAATCATCCGATCTCTACCAAATTTTGCAACTACATACCTTTATGGGGGGAGCATCCTTTGACCAATCTAATAGGTCATCAGCGTAATAGTTTGCGATTGGTGGCCATGTTTGTGTGAAAATCGATTTCCCCTATTAATTCGAACACGGTGCAACCGAATGGAACGAAATTTGGTACAGAGGTAGTACTAACAAAAGGCTCCTCAGTGGAATGTTTTTTTGCGCCGCCATCTTGACGGAAACGTAATGGCGGCCACACAAATGTTCAAAGCTTAAATCAAATTACGACTAACCTAATCATCCGATCTCTACCAAATTTTGCAACTACATACCTTTATGGAGGGAGCATCCTTTGACCAATCTAATAGGTCATCAGCGTAATAGTTTGCGGATGGCGGCCATCTTTGTGTGAAAATCGATTCCCCCTATTAATTCGAACACGGTGCAACCGAATGGAACGATATTTGGCATAGAGGTAGTACTAACAAAAGGCATCTCAGTGTCATGTTTTATATCGCCGCCATCTTGACGGAAACGTAATGGCGGCCACACAAATGTTCAAAGCTTAAATCAAATTACGATTAACATAATCGTCCAATCTCTACCAAATTTTGCAACAACATACCCTGATAGTGGAAGCATACATTGACCAAATGAATAGGTCATTAGCCTAATAGTTTGCGGATGGCGGCCATCTTTATGTCAAAATTGATTCCCCCTATTAATTCAAACACGGTGAAACCGAATGGAACGAAATTTGGTACAGAGGTAGCACTAGCAAAGGGCATCTCAGTGTCATGTTTTATATCGCCGCCGTATTGACAGAAACGTAATGGCGGCCACACAAATGTTCAAAGCTTAAGTTAAATTACGACTAACATAACCATCCGATCTCTACCAAACTTTGCAATAACATACCTTTATGGAGGGAGCAACCTTTGACCAATCTAATAGGTTATTAGCCTAATAGTTTGCGGATGGCGGCCATCTTTATGTCAAAATAGATTCCCCCTATTAATTCGAACACGGTGGAACCGAATGGAACGAAATTTGGTACAGAGGTAGCACTAGCAAATGGCACCTCAGTGTCATGTTTTATATCGCCGCCATCTTGACTGAAACGTAATGGCGGCCACACGAATGTTCAAAGCATAAATTAAATTACGATTGACCTAATCATCCGATCTCTACCAAATTTTGCAATCACATACCTTTATGGAGGGAGCATCCTTTGACCAATCTAATAGGTCGTTTGCCTAATAGTTTGCGGATGGCGGCCATCTTTGTGTCAGAATCGATTCCCCCTATTAATTCAAACACGGCGAAACCAAATGGAACGAAATTTGGTACAGAGATAGCACTAGCAAAGGGCATCTCAGTGTCATGTTTTATATCGCCGCCATCTTGACTGAAACGTAATGGCGGCCACACGAATGTTCAAAGCTTAAATCAAATTACGATTGACCTAATCATCCGATCTCTACCAAATTTTGCAATTACATACCTTTATGGAGGGAGCATCCTTTGACCAATCTAATAGGTCATTAGCCTAATAGTTTGCCGATGGTGGCCATCTTTATGTCAAAATTGATTCCCCCTATTAATTCGAACACGGTAGAACCGAATGAACGAAATTTGGTACAGAGTTAGCTCTAGCAAAGGGCACCTCAGTGTCATGTTTTATATCACCGCTATCTTGACGGAAACGTAATCGCGGCCACCCAAATGTTAAAAGCTAAAATGTAATTACGACCAACCTAATAATCTAGTCTCTACCAAATTTTGCAACACCATATCTTTATGTCGGAAACATATTCTGACCAAACTGCAAGAACATCAGCCCAATAGTTTTCAGATGGTGGCCAAGTATGTGTGCAAATCTATTCCCCCTATCAATTCAATCACGGTGAAACCGAATTGAACGAAATTTGGTACAGAGGTAGCACTAGCAAAGGGCACCTCATATTCATGATTAATATCCCTATAGCACGTTGTATTTCAACAAGCTACTACAACCAACATTCAATCATACTCCTTGAAAAGGACAAAGGGTTATAACAATACCCATGCATTTAGGAGAAAGTAGGCTATATGTTCTTTACTGAACATCTTGTTTTTATATTTATTATTTCTTGAGTACTGAGCCGTTATAAAATAAAGCATTATATGGTGCATTTTGAACTGGAAAATATATATTTAATTAAAACAACATTCACCACCTGAGTGACATCTAAGAGTAATTACTTGAACTATGTTATTGGTAACCACAGCCTTCTAGATGCGAGTTATGCTCTCTACCTGCCAGTTAGTGAACCCATGTCTACAGTATAATTGCGAAGGCTATTATTTTTGCCGATAGAAGGTACACATCCCCAGGATAAGGCGCGATTATCACGGCCAACGAGAATGACTGGCTCTGGTGAGTTTTCGTGACGTCAGCAATGTAGTTCTGTTGCACCACTGCCTGGTCATCGTTTTACTGCCGGTGTGGTACCTAGTCATCTTGTCTACATCATTGAACCTGTATAAACGTTGGTATTCATTTATCACTTGTCTTCATAGAAGGTATTGATACAAGTCGTTAGTCGGTGGGTAGTGTATTCCGCAAATCTCTTCTATAAACGAATTAATTTATGTTCCGCCCCTTGAAACAACAATAAGTTAATGATATCTATACTGTGCTGCAAGATTCTTTGATCTAATTATACTAATGTGCACATAATTTAACTCACAACGAAGGTCACAGAATCTATAACTCGACTTAATGTAGCCTGTTCGTTGCAGCTATTAAAGACACAACGAACCCTTGAATCCTAGTTCGCGTGGATTTTTGTAAGGAGTAACTTCAATAGGCGTAGTTTTGCAAACCTATACAGTATAATTTATCGTGTTTGAAAACATACGGAACATCTTAACTGCGTCCATTTTATGAAGATTGATATAAAATATTGCATTTCTGCTGCTTATGAATTGCTCTCGACTTAAACGTACAAGCATCATCAAGCAGTACCGGTACATTGCCTACGTCACAGAAGGGTTTGGTTTACGCGTCATGGCCTGTCTTTCTCGTTAGCCGTGCGCGATTACAAATTAGCTGTGTAATAGTTATATTAAATATGTTTCTCCCAGTGATACGTTTGGAGCAACGAAGTTTAAATTATTGTAAGTAGTCGGTGTTAATAAACTGAATACCTACGTTGTTTGGAGTGTTTACTGATGAAATTGCAAAATGCTGGGGTAAAATATTTGAACGCCACTCCTCAAATCCAGTGTGCCAATTTGCACTTCGAATTGGAAGAAATTAGGAGATGATAAAGACAAAGAGTTATAACTATACCCATACATTTAGGAGAAAGTAGGCTATATGTTCTTTCCTGAACATCTTGTTTTATTTTATATAATTAACCCCTGGCATTGCAGCCCATGAAGGGCCTAGGCCTGCCAAGCGGCTGCTGCCCAGCCATTTGGCCTGCAGAGGTTGGGGTGACGCGTGGTCAGCGCATCGGGTCCTCTTGGCCGTTAATCTTGGTATTTGTGACCGGGGCGCTGCCTCTCTGTCAGACGGCTACTCAATTGTCCTCACGAGGCTGAATGGACCCCGTTCCAGCCCTCACGTCAGTTTCTAAAAACCCCGACGGAGCCGGAAATCGAATCTGCGGCCTCCGAGTGAGAGGCAGGCGCGCTACCCCAACACCTCGGGGCAGGCATTTGTTTGTTTCTTTCTTTCTTTCTTTCTTTCTTTCTTTCTTTCTTTCTTTTTTCGTTTTGCTTACTTAGGGAGCGCGCTTGAACTTGTTGAGTCGGGTTGATGGGGTTTTCCTCTTCTTCTCCTCCCAAAATCTCCTCATGAACTCACTATGCCCCTTCTTACGTTCCTCCGTCCATTATTTACAGGTTTTTTTTTGGCTTTTTCGCTGAAAGAGTGGTTTGTAACTAGAGTTCCAAAAGTCTTGCGATTCATGATGATATCTTCTGTAATGTTTATTTCCTTTAAGTCCTGTTTGATTTCCTCTAACCAACTGATTGTGACCTTCTTTGAATTAATTATATCAAGCAGTTTTTTTTTCATATCTGGTGTTGTCCATTCTGCAGATGTGACCATAAAATTTCAATCGTCTCTTACGCACGGTATCTGTGAACTTATTGATTACTGTGTACAAGTCTGTGGTTTTCCTTTTAATCCATATACCATTAACATAAACGGGGCCATATTTTTTCCTGAAAATTTTACGTTCCTGGATTTCGATTTCACCAATTTGAGAGTGGCCTCCTAGAGATATAGTTTCGGAGGCGTACAATGCTTCTGGATGAACAACTGTCTGGTAGTGCCGTAGTGCATTCCGTGACATCACTCTTTTATTATAGTGATTCCATGTTATTCGGTATGCTTTCTGAAGTTTGGTAGCTCTTTCTAAATTATCTTTCCTGTCCAATCCAGATGGTACAATAATTTCTCCTAAATATTTGAAGGAAGGTACGTATCTAATTATTACATAGTTGGTCTGTAGTGGAGATCTCGGGATATACTGGTGTCCATTTACGATGAAATGCTTCTTCTCTTACGATATTTGGAGTCCTGTCTTTGATGCTAACTCATGTAACTTCTCTATGGCATATTTGGTTTCATCACTGGTCTTGGTAAAGATAGCTAGATCATCAGAAAAAGCTAGGCATTTTACTTTTATTTTCTGTTCCAGAGTACCAATGCTTATGCCTTTGATGCTGTTTTCCCACTCCCTGATGACTTTGTCTAACACTAAGTTAAAAAGCAGTGGGGAGAGGCGGTCACCTTGTCGAACCCCGGTATGTACTTCGAAAGGCTCCGATAGTTCACTTAGAAGCTTATTCACTTATTAAAACCACCTAGTCAAACACTAAAGAAACGTTTAATTACATTATTAATCGTACATGTTTCGGTATTTCATTGATACCTTCCTCAGCGTGATTGATATTAAATCTTAAAACTAGTTAACAAAGCCAAAAAGAAATGGATATCCTTACAAAACTTGTTTTAAATCAAAAATGGAAAAGCTTGCAAATAATTAAATGCCATGTATTAAAAAATGATAGTAAAATGATGCTATTAAAATATGAGATCTACCTTATAAACTGCCTACGTCAATACTCCAATAATTTTGATCGAAAAACTGTAGTGACAGAAGATGTCGCTGTCAGAAGAATGAAGAAGCGCAAAGGATGTAGGTCAAATTGTCGCTTCAAAACGGAACAAAAATTTTGTAATCCAGTCCTCCAACCTAAAACTTCAGTCGCTTCCCAACTTAATGGCCCACTCTGTTGTTATAGTTTCTTAATGGGTGACGCAATGTGCAGGCTATTTACCAAACACAGCAATCAAGTATATTACCCAGTGTCTTCTTCAGGGAGAGTCAACAAATAAAAACCAACTGAGTCATTGAAGTGTAGGAGAAGGTAATACCGTAAACTATTACGTTCCTCGTAACAGTATTCCACCTTAAGTCGACACTGGGTAATATGCTTGATTGCTGTGTTTGGTAAATAGCCTGCACATTGCGTTACCCATTAAGCAACTAAAACAACCGAGTGGGCCATTAAGTTGGGAATCGACTGAAGTTTTAGGTTGGAGGACTGGATTACAAAATTTTTGTTCCGTTTTGAAGCGGCAATTTGACCTACATCCTTTGCGCTTCTTCATTCTTCTGACAGCGACATCTTCTATCACTACAGTTTTTCGATCAAAATAATTGGAGTATTGACGTAGGCATTTTATAAGATAGACAAATGTGTTGGTACTGCGGCGTATCCTTAATATCGTCTTTAGGCTCCAAATCTGCTCCGAACACGATCTACCTTTCCTAAAGCCTGCCTGGTATTCACCAATCAAATGATCAGTTTGTTGTTCTACTCTAGTTGTGAGCACCTGCGAGGAGTATCGAATTAATATTTAGATCAGGAATCTTTATTTCTTTTACAGAACGACAATAGTTCCAAGTCTGTTGACTGATTGAAATATCACCTGTCCGTAGGACAGTTTTATGTAAATGAATCTATGTTTATTACAGATGTTTTTTCTTTACTTACAGGTGAAAACCAAAGCTGTGCCTTGACACTCCTAAGAGGAGTTCCCTCCTATTCAGAATGCGCACCTTGTATATTGTTACGTGCCACCCCTAGTGGCACTTTTGTTAACTGGATTACGGTGGATTGAAGCACAACACAGATTGTTTCTTTAAAGAAATAATTAACTTTATTGCGGCCAGAAAATTACACTACTCATCAGCAAAACACAAGCAATTGGAACCTTACTCCAGTTTCCTCAAGTCTCTTCCTTGAGCGCTCTTGGCCCTTTCACTTGTCAACAGACCACAGAAGTTAATCCGTCCTAATGAGTACGGTGGCCTTGACAGAAACTACCTGCTCCTCTCCCTTATGTACACCGACTACAATTACTTACGATCACATGCTGCAGGCTGTTCACAAGCTGGGAGAAACAATGTCACTGGATTTCGTAACTCGCACGGCACTTCGTCACCACACTTCAGTCACTCAAGAAAACACGCACTAGCTCAGAAACACTCACCCACAGAAAGCTCGGCCCCTTACCGTTGAAGCCGCTTATATAGCAGGCTGGTGACTCAATGAATTCTAGAATCGTCCAGGACACACGGCTTCTCGACATTTCCTTCACTGGCGGGGTCACGAATATTCTGGACTATCCCTTTCACTTCGCAGCCCGTTGCGTAACGCGCACGTAATACATTGAGGCAGAGCACACACAGCCCGGGGGAGCTGTGACTCAAGCGGCGAGCGACAACACAAACTCACAGCCGGAACACCACCCCCTTCCTAAAAGGATGATCGTCCCGATCAATCATTGGTCCGTCTGTGTCCCTCCGTAGGCTGCCAGGCGATCTCGATGCACGATCTTCATCTTCGCCCTCGGGCTCTGCTGGATCCTGTAGACGACATCGTTGATCCGTTTCACGACTCGGTACGGGCCCTCCCAGGACTTCTGCAGTTTGGGTGACAGGCCTTTCTTCCGTAATGTGTTGAAGAGCCAGACCAGGTCGTCCTCGTGGAATCCGCCAGCATCCGTCTGTTGGTCGTATCGGGTCTTCATTCGGTCGGTCTCGATCCGCAGTTTCCTCCTCGCGAACGCGTGCACGTCCTCCAGTTGGTCGACCAGTTCTTGACAATACTGGCTTACCGGGACCGGATCATTCCCAGGTCGGCCTAAGGCAAGATCGACAGGTAGGCGGAGCTCACTCCCAAACATGGCCCGGGATGGTGTGCACCCGGTGGCTTCATGCACGGCGGCGCGGTAGGCCAGGAGAAATAGTGGAAGATGCTTGTCCCAATCCCTCTGGTGCTCGCTGACGACTATTCGGAGATGGTTCTCGATGGTGCGATTGAATCGCTCTACCATCCCGTCGGACTGAGGGTGTAGCGGCGTTGTTCTTGTCTTCCGGATTCCCAGCAGCTGGCATAGGTTCTGGAACACCTGCGACTCGAAGTTCCTCCCTTGGTCGGAGTGCAGCTCCAGGGGTACTCCGTACCGGCTGACGAATTCCTTCACTCTGCAATCGTCACGGCTTCTTGGTTAGGGAGCGCATACGCCTCCGGCCATTTGGTGAAGTAGTCGCTGACGACCAATATGTAGCGGTTCCCTGCCTCGCTTAGCGGGAATGGCCCAGCAACATCGATGGCCACTCTCTCCATGGGGCCGCCCACGTTGTAGATCTTCAGTGGACCCCGCCGTCTTCGTCCTGGGCCCATGCTGGCTGCGCGATCGTGGCACCTCGCGCAGTGATTCTCCACGTCGGTTCGGCATCCGATCCAGTAGAACCGCTCTCTCAGCTTGTCCAGGGTCTTCTTTATCCCTAGGTGTCCACCAGATGATCCTCCATGGACTTCCTTCAGGACTTCCTCCGTCATAGCCTTTGGATCGACGACTTGTTCCCGACATGTCTTCCCGTCGGTGCTCTCCCAGGCGCGGCAGATGAAGCCATCCCTTACAATCAGCGAGTCCCACTGCGCCCAGTAGGACTTAAACTTTGGGCTGCAGTCACTCACAATGTTCCACCCGGGACTGGGGAAACAGGCCCTCTTCCATTCGGCTATCAGTCCCAGGTCATCATCTTCTGCTTGTGCCCGCGTGAAAGATTCTCGGCTCCAGCTCCCCTGAAGTTCCACGGTAGTCCTTCGGCACTGTATCCCGGTGTTCTCCTCTCTTCTGGTACAGAAGGTGCAGTCTTCGGGGCACGGTCTTCGTGACAGGGCGTCGGCGTTAGAGTGCAGTTGGCCTTTCCTGTGCTGGATCTCAAAGTTGTACTGTTGAAGCCTCTCTAACCACCGCGCGAGTTGACCCTCGGGCTGCTTGATTTCAGGAGCCCCCGCAGGTATGTATGGTCGGTCCTGATGAGAAATTCTTGCCCGTACAGGTACTTGTGGAAGTGTTCAATGGTCTTCACGATGGCGAGCAGCTCCTTCCTGGTGACGCAATAGTTCCTTTCGGGCTTTGACAAGGCTTTGCTGAAGTAGGCCACTACTCTCTCCTCGCCGTCTACTACTTGCGATAGGACTCCCCCTATACCAAAATCACTGGCATCGGTATCGACGATGAACCTTGTTCCAGGTCTGGGGTAGGCCAGAATAGGTGCGGTGCACAGAGCCTGCTTGAGTTGTTCGAAGGCACCGTGGCATTCTGCTGTCCACGTGAAGAGTTGGTCCTTCTCAGTCAGTCGATGCAGTGGTTTAGCGATGTCGGCAAATCCTCTCACGAAGCGACGGTAATAGGTGCAGAGTCCCAGGAAGCTTCGTAGTTGGGATTTGTCCTTCGGAACTGGCCACTCCCTCACAGCTGCGGTCTTCTCTGGGTCGGTGCGCACCCCCTCCTCGGAGACGATATGCCCAAGGTACTGGACCCGCTTCTGGAAGAGCTGACACTTCTTGGGGCTCAACTTCAGCTGGGCAGCTCGTAGCTTAATCAAGATCTCCTTCAGGTTGCTTTAGTGCTCCTCGAAGCTTTTTCCCAGAACGATGACGTCGTCTAGGTAGACCAGGCAGGTCTTCCAGTGTAGTCCCTTCAGAATGGACTCCATTAGCCTTTCGAAGGTCGCAGGGGCGTTGCACAGACCGAATGGCATGACGGTGAACTGCCAGAGCCCGCTGCCCACAGAGAACGCCGTTTTCTCGCGGTCCTTAGGGTGGACCTCCACCTGCCAGTAGCCACTCTTCAAATCCAAGGTGGAGAACCATCTTGATCCTGATATGGTGTCCAGCGTGTCGTCGATCCGGGGTAGAGGGTAGCTCTCCTTCTTCGTGACGTCGTTCACCCGCCTGTAGTCCACGCAGAACCTGGTGGAACCGTCCTTCTTCTTCACTAGCACGACCGGAGAACTCCAAGGACTATGTGATGGCTCGATCACCCCTTGCTCCTTCATCTCTTCTACCATCCGGTCGACTTCGGCTTGCTTGGCGAGCGGAACACGTCGGAATGGGGCCCTAATCGGTGTGCTGTCCCCAATGTCGATTCTGTGCTGGACCAAGCTTGTCCTGCCGAAGTCTTTGCTCCCCACGGAGAAGACGTCCTGGAATTCGCGTAGCACGTCCTGAAGTTGGTGTGATTGTTCCTCGTCTAAATGGTCCTGGGATCCTTGGTACAGCTTCTGTAGTTCTTCTGGCAGGGCGCGTCTTCATCGGTTGTGCGTCTGCAGGTGTCCGTCCTTCGTGTCTGTGATGCGTGCAATCCAGGTAACGGGCTCGCAGACTCCTAGGTTGGTGTCCCGGTGAACCGTAATATCGTAGTCGTTCAGGTTGGACAGGCGGACGTACGGCCGAGACGTTGTGTTGATGAGAGTCTTGGCAACTAGCAAACCTTTTGTCTGGATGTCATCATATTTTGGTTCGATGACAGCCGCCTCTCCCTCAGCTGTTCCGTCGACAATTACGACAGCGCTGACTTCCGTCCTGGCGGGAACGATGAAGTCCTCTCTCAACCTTACTCGTCGTGCTGCGACGGCCTCGTGTGCTGGTTGCAAAGCAAGTTCCTCCCTTCCGAAGTGCAGAGTGTTGGTACTCAGATCCAAGTTGATGTTGTTCTGGTCCAGGAAATCCAGTCCGATGATCACTCCATTTGATACGTCAGCCACAAGCACTGGAAGCTTTATCGCCCGTCGACCAATGACGAACTCCAGTGATGCTTCGCCATGTACCGGTGCGGTCTCTCCGGTCGCGGTTATTAGCTGGAGGTTCCTTTGTGTGGGTTGCACTCTCCACTTCGGGATCACGGTGGGGCTGACGATGGTCCTCGATGCTCACGTGTCGATTAGCATGGGCCAGCTCACTTCGTTGATGACTCCGTCGACCATCAGGCTGCTATTGTCCCTCCGTAACTTCGTCAGACGGACTTTGACTGCCGGGGCTTGACGACTGTCACAAGCCAACCTTTGCCCCCCAAGGCTGGCTAATACTCGTTTCCCTGGGCCGCGCGGTTTTCAGACGACTGATTTCCCGTCGGATACCCTCGGCGGCGGCGATCACCGCAGTCCTTGCTCAGGTGGCCTTTCTTACCGCAGGTCCAGCAGGTCGGTAGTCCTCTTCCGGGCCGCCTCTCCGGTGGTCTTCCGGCTGTGTCGTTGCTGGTAATGCCGCGACTATCGAAGAAACGGCTTAGCGCCTCCATCAATTCGTCGGCCAGGGGCTTGGTCTCGTTGGTTTTTGCTGGTTCATCGACGTCCACTTGACGCACCCGCGCCTGCATTCTAGATGCCTGTTTCGCCGTCTCGAACTCAAGTGCGTGGCTCAGCGCATCTGCCAGGGTCTTATTGCGCGCGATTCGCAGCGCCTGTTGAGTGTCCGAGTCCCGTAGCCCGTCGGTGAAGGTCTGCGTCGCAATCTGTTCCAGAAAGTCGGCCGGCGCTGTTGGGTAGGCGAGCCTTACGAGGCGTGCGATGTCCATCTCGAACTCCTGCAGGGTTTCCGCGTTCTTTTGTACCCGGGTCCGGAGATGCATCTGGTAGGCCTGCTGAAGATGGCTATCCCCATATCGGGACTCCATATGGGCGATTAGTGAAGCGTTGTCCTGGGATCCAGTCGGGATGGCCTGAAGGACGTTAAGGGCGTCCCCTCTCAGCGCTACAATGAGAGCTGTAGCCTTTTCTGTGCTGTTCCAGTTGTTTATGGAACAGGCTGCCTCGAACTGACGTAAATAGGTGCTCCACGGGACCATTCCGTCGAAGGTTGGCGGCGTCACTCTGCTCTGTCCCGTTCCTGATGTCCCCGGTGTACCTGTGGGCGGGCGTCGGCGCAGCTCGGCAACTTCCTCTTGAAGAGCGTTGAATTTCTCTTCCACCCCAGTGAGTGGGCGTTGGCGCAGTTCGGCAACTTCCTCTTGTAGGGCTTTGACTCTCTCATCCACCCCGGTCGGCGGGCGTCGGCGCAGCTCGGCGACTTCCTCTTGTAGGGCTTTGAATCTATCTTCCATCCCTGTCGGCGGGTGTCGGCGCAGCTCAGCAAATTCCTTTCGTAGAGCGTTGAATCTCTCTTCCACCCCCGTCAGCGGGCGTCGGCGTAGCTTGGCAACTTCTTCTTTTAAGGCGTCGAACTTCTTTTCCACTGCCGTGACTTCCTCACGCAGACCCAGTTCTAATTTCTTCAGGTCCTGTGCTAACTTATTCTGCCCGTCTTCCATCTTCTTCTGGCCGTCCTCTATCTTCTTGGTTAAATTCTTCTGGCCATTTTCTAATTTAGCAGTTAGGTCCTCGGCTAACTTCTTCTGACCGTCTTCTAGTTTGGCTGTTAGGTCCTCGGCCAACTTCTTCTGGCCGTCCTCCATCTTCTTCTGGCCATCCTCCATCTTCTTCTGACCGTCCTCCATCTTCTTCAGGTTCTCCGCTAACTTATTTTGACCGTCATCCATCTTCTTCTGGCCGTCTTCTATCTTGGTTTCCATGCCACTTAACTTTTCTAGCAATGCTGCGAATTGCTCTTCCATTTTAGATGTTTGTCTAGCAAGGGGCATGCGCTCACAGGAAAATTTAAAAAAAAATGTCCTGCTCGGGTTTTGAAACCAGGACCGTCAGGTGCTGTGCTTGTGCTTGAGTTAGTAATCCGGCTTCTGACACCAGTTGTTACGTGCCACCCCTAGTGGCACTTTTGTTAACTGGATTACGGTGGGTTGAAGCACAACACAGATTGTTTCTTTAAAGAAATAATTAACTTTATTGCGGCCAGAAAATTACACTACTCATCAGCAAACACAAACAATTGGAACCATACTCCAGTTTCCTCAAGTCTCTTCCTTGAGCGCTCTTGGCCCTTTCACTTGTCAACAGACCACAGAAGTTAATCCGTCCTAATGAGTACGGTGGCCTTGACAGAAACTACCTGCTCCTCTCCCTTATGTACACCGACTACAATTACTTACGATCACTTGCTGCAGGCTGTTCACAAGCTGGGAGAAACAATGTCACTGGATTTCGTAACTCGCACGGCACTTCGTCACCACACTTCTGTCGCTCAAGAAAACACGCACTAGCTCAGAAACACACACCCACAGAAAGCTCGGCCCCTTACTGTTGAAGCCGCTTATATATCAGGCTGGTGACTCAATGAATTCTAGAATCGTCCAGGACACACGGCTTCTCGACATTTCCTTCACTGGCTGGGTCACGAATATTCTGGACTATCCCTTTCACTTCGCAGCCCGTTGCGTAACGCGCACGTAATACACTGAGGCAGAGCACACACAGCCCGGGGGAGCTGTGACTCATGCGGCGAGCGACAACACAAACTCACAGCCGTAACAATATAATTGGTAAACGTGATATACCTCTGTAGTTGTTGGGGTCCACTCAGTCGCCATTTTTATGCAACGGAAGGATAATGGCATTCTTCCAGTCCTTCGGAATTATTTCGCTCTCCCATATTTCTGTTAGGAGTGAATGAATTCTCCTTATGAGGTCGTCTCCTCCTATTTTCAACATCTCAGCAGTTATTCCATCGTTCCCAGGGGCTTTGTTATTTTTGAGCGATTGCATTATCTCTTTTATTTCTTGAGTTGTTGGGGGAAGTGAGTCTGGGTTTGGTACAGGTTTTTCAAACTGCAGCCTTTCCACTGGAGGATCACAGTTCAGTAGAGTATGGAAATAATCAGCCAGTATCATGCAGTTCTCCTTACTGTTTGTTTCTAGTCGTCCATTACGTCGACGGAAACTTAATGTTGGTGGTTTGTACCCTGACAAGTCCTTACGGAATGTCTTGTAAAAATTTCGAGTGTTGTTTTTCTGGAAATCCTGTTCTAACCCTTCGAGTCTGATTTTGTTGTAGGCACGTTTTTCGCGCCGGATTGTTTTAGAGGTCAGTTTTTGAGTTTTTAGGAAGTTCTCCCATCTTTCCACTGTTCGATGTCCATTCCATTCATGCCATGCTTTGATTCTGTCATTGACGGCTTCATCGCACGTTGTGTTCCACCATCTGTGCTTTCTTTTCCTAGGTGGTTGTCCTAATTTCATGGCTGATGACTGTAATGTTTTGCGAAGGTCTGGCCACTCCCTAGGATTTTCTTCCTGTAAATCTCGTACGAAAACCTCGGCGTTCTTCCTCAAGCAGTCCGGATCAACTCTTGAAAACCGGTTGCCTTTACGTTTGGATCTGTTTGGTTGAAACCGAACCTTGATTTGCGAGAGGTAGTGATCCGAATCTACCACTCCCTTCCGTACCTTAACATTCTGAATCTCAAGCATATTCTTTGCGGAAATAGCCACATGATCTATCTGAAATTCCCCTAATAACGGGTTAGGTGATCTCCAGGTTTTCTTTTTGTGTAATGGTCTCATAAAGTGCGTGGACATGAGTCTCAGCATGAATGATGTACAATAGTTTATTCGACGCTCTCCATTCTTATTAGTCCGCCGATGTGCGGGATGGAGTCCTACTATTGATCTGTATATATTCTCTTTGCCAACCTGTGCATTGAAATCCCCTAATAAGATTTTCACGTGATGTTTGGGGATTTTACTTGTAGTTTCCTGTAGTAATTCCCAAAAATCCTCTATATTCTGTGGATTTATCTTATTGTCTATGTTTGTGGGAGCATGGGCATTTATCAAGGCTTTGCTTGATTTTACTGTAAGCACTGAAATTCTTTCGCATGGTGCTGTGAAGTCGATGACTGAATCTAAGATAGTTTTCCTCACTGCAAAAGCCGTCCCAAACATTAATAAATTGCCTGTGATATTAATGGCTGGTTTACCCTTAAATATCCTGAAGTTTTCAGAGTCGAAATGGTTCTCATCTTGGAATCGTGTATCCTGAATTGCTAGGATTTGAATATCAAATTTGTCCAGGACGTCAGTCAGTTGTTTGAGCTTTCCTGTTTTCAACAGGCTATTGATGTTAATAGTACCCAAGATGTTCTTTTTCTTGGGGCGAAGGGATTTTGAGAAGCTCCGATCCTTCTCTGAAGCATGATTTCGTTCTCGATCCCCCAGAATCCGATGATTGGGAAAGACCGGACGTGTACCCGGGGCCTGGGGTAGTTGCGTTAGTAGTGTGTGTTCCATCATGCCTTAGTTACAAGTTGAATATACAACTAGTGGTGATATTAAGATAAGATCACGAAATTACTACTCGATTGTTGAGATCGAGAGGTGCCTCTAGGTGTTCTCTGGCTTAAGTGTGTTTGGTCCGCGAGAGCTATTTTATTTCGCTCAAGTCCGCTGGCAAGCCGGTGAGGACCCCCCTATCCGCCACCTGGGACGCGCCACGTCGGATATCACCTCTCCGCCTGCTACGACAGCGTAGTAGGTTCGTGGCATTTGTTTATTTTATTTTAAGTATTTATTTACTTCTTTCTTTCTTTCTTTCTTTCTTTCTTTCTTTCTTTCTTTCTTTCTTTCTTTCCTTTTAGCCTACTTTTCACATTTTGCAAAAATGAGGAAAAAGTAGTCTTATGAGATCGGGCAAATGTGTGTCTGTCTGTCTGTCTGTCTGTCTGTCTGTCTGTCCTTCTGTCTGTCTGTCTGTCTGGCTGTGTGTATGTGTCCCCCCCCCCCTATCAACTCCTAAACGGCTGCAGCAATCAAAACAAAATTTGGTAGGAGAAAGGATCTATACCTGAATATCTCACGGCCATATTTGGTAATGATATCAGTGCTACCAACTGCTGAAAAATCGCAATTGAAATTTGAGCTCCATGTTGGATATCTTGGAAGGTATGAATGGGAGCTATATCAAAATTGGCACACGTATAGATAATTATATTGCAGTTTAATTTCCAGGAGGCCATACATGGCAGTGTTGCCAAAATGATTATAAGCCTGCTGATAGGTCCAATTTTTAAATGCATATAACGTCTACACTATCAATTGGATTTCAACCAAAGTTCGTATGTGCTGTGTGTACATGAACAGATATGACTGAGCGTATTCTTATGAGCCAGCAGGGCTGCCAACTGTTAATACATGCTCTCATTTTTTTTGTCCAAATACCCATATATCAGAAAGTATGCAAGCCGACAGCTTTAAACTATGTACTCGTATAGTACCTGACATTCTACATTACTTTGGAGTAATTTATATACGTCAGTGCTACCAACATGATTCTAAGCCTGCTGAGAGGTCAAACTTTAAATACATGTAACTTCTATACTATCATTTGGATTTCAACCAAATTTCGTGTGTGCTATGTGTACAGTGACAGATATGACTATGCAGATTCTTAAGAGTAACCAGGGCTGCCAACTGTTAATAAATACTGTCTCTATTTTCGTTACCCTAATATCAATATATCAGAAAACATGCAAGCCAATAGCTCTAAACTTTGCACACGTATAATACCTGGCATTCTAGATTAATTTGGAGTAACTAATATACGTCAGTGCTGCCAACATGATTCTAAGCCTGCTGATTTGTCCAATTTTAAAATGCATGTAACTTCTAGACTAACCAATGGATTTCAGCCAAACTGACACAACAATAGATCATATTATTTCAGATTATTTCTGACCAATACATGTATGTCATTGTTGCCAACATTATTTTACGCGCGCTGTTAGATCCAATGTTTAACTGCATGTAACGTCCATGCTATCCATTGGACTTCAACCAAATTTTGTATTCTGTACCTTAAGAGATGGAACTAAGAATATATTCGATCACCAGGGCTGTATTTCGAACAAATTAGAAATTTCAATGTTACCAACTTAATTTCGTCGTTATTCTAGATAGATCCATATAGATTCATCATTGGCATGAATCTTAAATTTTAAGAAAAGTAGGCTCTTTATTTCGTCACGGAACTTCTTGTTTTCTCTGTGTTACTTTATTACATCTCATTTCATTATATTTATTTTTTAGCCTACTTTCGATTTTTGCAAAAAATGAAAGAAGACTTATGAGATCAACACAGGGCGAAAAAAGTGTGTCTGTCTGTGTGTGTGTATGTGTGTGTGTGAGTCTGTGTGTGTGTGTGTATGTGTGTGTGTGAGTCTGTGTGTGTGTGTGTGTGTGTGTGTGTGTGAGTGTGTGTACTCTGAATGTCTGTCCCCCCCTATCAATTCGAACACGGTGAATGCAAATTGAACGAAATTTGGTACAATGGTAGCACTAGCAAAGGACACCTCAGTGTCATGTTTTATATCGCCGCCATCTTTACTAAAACTGAATGGCGGCCACTCAAACGTTCAAAACGTAAAATCAAATAACGACTAACCAAATCATCCGATCTCTACCAAATTTGGTAACAACATACCTTCGTATAGGATGCGCCTTGTGACCAAACTACAAGGTCGTCCGCCATACCATTTCAGGATGGCGGCCGTGCGAATTATGCAAACTTTATAATCCATATCATGGGACCCACCAGTTCCGATTATCGAGCCGAGAATCGTTTTAACTGTTCTAAAGGAAGAGGCACGTTCGAAATTAAAAGTTTATTTTGTAATACTATAGTGCAGACGTGATTTTAAAAAGCTGAACTGATTCAGTAATAAGACAAGATGGCAGCGGATATCTTGTGCCGGACTTATATTTCACTAATTTGAGTATTGCATGCAATATAGCGTACTGATAAAAAATAAATAAACTTTGTATGAAATGCTTTATATATAAATAATATACTCCAGTGATGAAATCGTTTAGTATAAATCATTATTTGCTAACAAGTTCTATGTAAGTCATTTTAAATAGAACGATATTCGTTGACACAATTAGCTCAGTGGTAGAGCGTTAGCCTATCGCTCAAATGCCTATGGTTCAAACCCGATCAGAGTTAGGTTTTTTGCTTGAAATGTTATATGTTTATTGTTTTGTAATGACTCAGATGTTTTAAAATTAAGCGTTATATTGTGCACATTATGGTGTAAAATATATATTTAATTAAAATATAATTCGCCAGCAGATTTACTCGGGACATCTAGCTGCCAAAAAGGTAACTTCCAGATTTTATTGAAAAGTTTCTTCTTCTGGCCGCTAGAATGCACTCGCTCTGTTAGGATTATATTGTTCGATATTTCACCAATAGATGTCACGACTAGTCTACGTGGGGATCCATTGATTACTATACCATTATCATTCTATGCGCATCGAATTTGAAGAATGACAAGATGATACTACGATACATTTTAACTTTTTATTTTAAAGGGTTTGTAACAGCCTATTTTGCGTTACTTGAAAATGTTATTAAGCGTTATATTGTGCACATTATGGTGTAAAATATATATTTAATTAAAACATAATTCGCCAGCAGATTTACTCGAGACATCTAGCTGCCAAAAAGGTAACTTCCAGATTTTATTGAAAAGTTTCTTCTTCTGGCCGCTAGAATGCACTCGCTCTGTTAGGATTAAATTATCGAAAATATCCACATAGTTTGTATACACACGTCTCTGTAGGGTCATGGAAAGATTTGTTAATTCAATTAGGGTTGTGAAAGCCATGCACAACCAGACGTGTAAAGACATGCCTCAACTCAAAGTTGGATGTTGCCCACGGCAGGTCGTAATAATAATAATAATAATAATGTTATTGGTTTTACATCCCTTTTAACTACTGCTGATTTTAGAGACACCGGGGTGCCGGAATTTTGGCCCGAAGGGGATCTTTAACGTGCCAGTAAATGTACTGACACGGCTCCCTCGCATTTGTGCACCCTCAAATGCCAGCTGACTGCGCCAGGATACGAACCTGCAACCTAGGGCCCAGCAAGCGAGAACGTTACCGCTGAGCCACGCCGCCAGTCCGGTCGATTATGTCTCCAGATCCATAACATTCTTGATATACTTCTTATCTTTCTTTCTTCAATGATGGTAGCAGTTTTTATCTAGGTTGTGGCGTTTGGTAGAGGTAAATCGTTTCTAAGGTCTTCAACAAAGAATAGTTCTATTATACTCTTTGATAATAACAACGAGTTATAACTATACTCATACATTTAGGAGAAAGTAGGCTATATGTTCTTTACTGAACATCTTGTTACTTATTTATTTTTATAACCCTGACCCTTCTGAAGGAAGCTAGAATGTTTATACAGCGGAAGGAGAGGTTTATTTGTCGCATTTAGCCTTTTCATGATGTACCAGCCTGTATCTCGGTGAGGAGAGAACACATTAACTGATGAGCCTAATGGTTCACCGGTAAGAAACGCTGACAATATCATGAGAAGTCAAATACATTTCTTTGAATTTATTAATTATTCAGTCAGTTCACTTTATTCCATCACTGCTATGATAATACATCAAACAATGAGCTCACAAAGAGGTGCATCAGACACTTGTATGCATTAGTTGGAATTTAATGCACGTTGCATTTCTGCATATCAACCCAGGTGCGCATTCTGAAGAGTAGGGAACTCCTCTTAGGAGTGTCAAGGCACAGCTTTGGTTTTCACCTGTAAGTAAAGAAAAAACAACTGTAATAAACATATACTCATTTACATCATAAAACTGTCCTACGGACAGGTGATATTTCAATCAGTCAACAGACTTGGAACTATTGTCGTTCTGTAAAAGAAATAAAGTTGCTTGATCTAAATATTAATTCAATACTCCTCGCATGGGCTCACAACTAGAAGGACGTGAGTTGGTGGCAATGGAGGAAGGAAGGAAGGAGGGAAAGAAAGGAGGAGGGAAGGAGGACAAGAAGGAAGGAGGGTGGGAAGAAAGGAAACAGAGCAAGAAGGAGGGCAAGATGGAAAGACGGAAGGAAGTAAGGAGGAAAATAAGGAAGGACTGAAGGAAGTAGGGGAAGAAGGAAGGAAGGAAGGAAAGAAGAAAGGAGGGAAAGATGGAAGGAGGGAAAGAAGGAAGGGGGAAAAGAAGGAAGGAGGGAGAGAATGAAGGAATGAATGAAGGTATTGCCCCCGTAAAATGAATTATTTGGGATGAAAATGGGAATATTTTTGCAGCCCCATGATAAAATTTAACCAAGCAATATCGAGGCTGGAACTTGGCACAAACCAGTCATGTGGCTACGTTGAGCAGGAGGGAGACTCCGTCACGTGATTCTATTGCGCAATCGAAGGTTCTGGAAACTTAGAATTGGCCTAGCAACAGCGAATAATCCCAGGGATTGTTTAAATTTTGCTATAAATTATACGATTGGACATGAGCCCACAGCCAATAAGGAGAAGTCTTAGAGGAGACGGAAGTTCCAGCAACTAAATTTTATGGAAAATTATCACATATAAGCCCGAAGAGAGTGAATTAATGAATTGGCAAAGTGAAAAAAATTATAATAAAATATTGGAGATATGATATAAGTCGACAGGAGGTCGAAATACGTCGAATTAAGCAATTTTCTAGTGCCCACTAAAATTTTCGAGGGAACGAAAAATGGCGGCTAGATCTGGTGTCTTGCAGGGGAGACGCAAGGCATCGAGGCTCTTGTTCCTCAGAAGTTTGAAGCGATCAGACGTGTTTTGCCGGGAGAGTTATAGTCCCGAGTGTATCAGCCGAGTCCGTGAAGGTTGACTCGTGGAGACACGGTATAGCGAGGCTAGATGGTGGAGATGCCGCGCTTGTAAAATGAGTGAAGTTGCGAGGAGTGCAATGCCGCAAGAACTTCTAACTAATCGACAATAGGAACATTATTTCAACTACAGTCTATAGTGTAGACCACATAGATGTGTATTACAAACTTTCACCGAATTTGAGGGAAGATTTTAGGAAATACAGGCATTTTTGTAATGCGATAGAAAAGTGTCAGAATCCCGCGCTGAAAAGCATTTTTGTTCGAGACAGACTACAGCGAATGCACAGATTCACGTGAGTAACAGTGATTGATAGCATTACTATTGAGGAACTATATTGTAACACCAGTATGATGACGGTGTATTTTCAACGGATGAACATTATTAAGAATTGTAATATGATTGCAATTATGGACTAAATAAGTATGTGCGTCAGGAATACAAGCAGAACGGAGTAGTATATTCAACGATGGAGCTTCGTTAAGGAGATTGTTCATGACTGTCTACTTTACGAGCAAACATTATACGTTATGTACAACCACATTCTAGTGCATTATCGTTAGACATGAGCTCGAACTTAGCACCAGTGACTACATAATAATATTCATAGTCCATCTCAATGAATATTCTGTATACGAGTTAGGTCCATGACTTCAATTTTGAATTTATTTCGGAATATGAAGCTGAGCATTCTACACATCTCGTTATTACGATGAATCTATACCATGACGGAGAAAGAAGAGACAAGAAGATTTTCAAGATGTCCAGGGTTTTCCCGGTAACATTGAAGAGGAAGAATGGGAGTCCGCAGTTCGATCCCGGTTGGAGCTTGATGGTTTCCGGAAGAGGGATTCGTTCCTTGCCTGAGGTCGTGAGTTCTTGGAGACGAACTAGGACCCAGCCTAGGTCCTTGAAGGATGTAACATCGGAGTATTGTCCAATACTCAACTTGAACTTCCAGAGCTCCAAACAAGGTTGTGCCCGTTTAGACATCAAATGAAAAAAATGCTTTACTGATTTTTGGCTCAATGCAACAATAAGGATAGAAGGAGATTCAATTGGGCGTAACACATCAAGTAAAATTATCTCATTTTATTTTGAATTTAAAATTGACTGCAAAAATGCTCAAAGCAGCATCACTCACGTGTGGCGACCCACACTCCTATTTACACAATATACAGAAATTTTCCAAACACATTTGACAATTATTTTTTTGGAAACACAAGTCTGATTGTTAGTCCTGTAGACTGTGTTCCAAAATTATTTATGATTAAATCCAGTTCAAATTTAATTGTCTCTACTGGAAATATCGTAGTTCACTGTTTGAATTTTTACATAATATTAACACTCGTAGAATAAATGTTCATAGAATTTTAACTTTCACTTATTTTTCCAGTTTCAAAAATATATATTGTCGAAAAATATTATTATCATTGAATCAACACAAATTATTTACACATATTAATAACATCTGAAAAGTATTTGACCTTGAGCATAGCATCGAAGAACTGTGCGAAGCACAACAAAAATTAATTGTTCTTCTGACATTAAATGTTTCGAGAAGTGACTCGATTATGAACTTCCAAGTTCCTAACAAAATATATGATTTCTGAATCATCAACTTGATCAATAAATTGTTGAACCATTCAACTATTCAATTTTCCACTTGGAATCATTATTATAAAAAATATTTATATTCATGGCCATTTTTAGCAACTTTCACAACTTGCAATTCTTCGACAGAATGCGGAAATAAGAATTGTAATTTCATAATAAATTCATTTAGTTCATGGCACTAGGATTGAAATTATCCTTCAAATTATTCGTGGTTATAGAATTATTTTTAATTGGCAGTGGCCCATTCTATTATTTGTGTAAGAACACAATATTACAACAACAACGACAAAGGTCTTCCCCTGAAGAAGAATAAACTACTATCATGACAAATCCGGGTTCTAGCAAAATCAAAGTCTTAAATGGAATTCGTAAACAAGGTTGAAATAAGAACTGATGGTTTCTAAGAAATAACCTTCGGGTTATTCATACGACGAAATGTGTGGTTCCAATACCCCTACTATAAACCTGAGCCATCGAACCTGCTATTTGATTGATGCTCGAAAAAATCTCCTCATTCCTGCGACTTAAACATGCGCACCTGGGAATGGCATTTCAACTACTCTACACACATAAATTTTCTTCCCAAAATGTATACAATAAATCAAGCCTCTGCTTGTTATCAACACTGGAAGAATAATAAACTTACAAGTTTATTTTATTTTACCATTCAGTTCAACCCGTGAATTTACCATACTTATGAAAATCTTTATTTCACTTTCAAGTGTATTTACGTCATGATTTTATATAAATACAAAAATATCCTATTTGATACAAAAATATCAATTGCTTCCCGTTTCATGCCTCTCCGTGTTATCTGAAAAATATACTTTGCTCATTGCAAATGTCAACTGTTCAACCAGAACTGAAATGTTGGTTGAATGCGGGCTTGCGCTAACCACTCTCCTTCGGAAAATCTCCTGTTCCAAACTAGAAATGATTAAACTACTTCATAGGCTCTCTCTCAATACAAATGATTATTAGAAAATATAATATCCAAGAATTATTTGGAAAAATTATAAAAATTATTATTATTATTATTAGTGGATTATTATTATTATTATTATTAGTTATATTATTTTAAATATGTTTAATTATCATCTCATTATGTGAGAATCCACATGTTCAAACCTTCGAATATGGAAAAAATATCCATTCCTTAACAAAAATAATTTAACTCAACCATTACATCGACGGTTTTCCGTGATATCCCTAAAATATGAAATATTCAAATAAATGCTCGAAATGCTCGGTCATCGATCCTAAACTGTTCTGAGTGTTGAAAATACTCAGAATAACTCTAATAAGTCTTGCGTAAATCATTGCAAGATTTAAATACGAAGAAAATAAATAAATGTGTTGGTCATCTGCCGAAAAATAGTTTGTTCCAATTAGCTAGGCATAATATAATTCAAATGTGGCTTACATTTCTTGATGGTCTTGAAGCGTAGTGAACCTGGTCTGTACCAGATTTATCCATAGACATGCCCTATCGGACAAGCATGTATAATCCTTGTATCGGCCGCCATTATATACCCACAATCCGTCTAGTCAGACATAGTGGTAGTATCTCTTGACGTTTGAATTAACTGTTGTTCCATTTTGATATGGGCTTCTATCAAAGCCATAACAGTTTGTTTAAATGGGGTCAGATCTAAGTGATCTATTCTTAGATATGTCAGTTGTAACATAACTCACGGTAATCTTTTCAATACAAGAAGACCCTGACAATCTAACCAATCAACGGCTGTTCTGAAGATCGTTCCCTGGGCATGGCTTCACACCATCTACCATGCGCTAAGCAACCTGTAGTTTCCCTTGCGTAGACTAATGAACACCACCGTGATAGACTGGTCTTCAATGTACTGATAGATCGAAGTGGTTATTAAGTTACAAATATGAAAACTGACTGAAATGGATTTAAATATCCAAGTATTAGGTTATTACTGGACTGTGACAAAGTACTAATTCTAGACAAAGTCTAGCATATGTCCAAGTAGAAATATAAATATTTCTACCAGTGTCTGTAGAAAATAATCAATCACTTAGTGATTCTCCTCGCCGGAAACTTACTAAGTTCCACCTCGTAGCGCAGCAACTTTTGTGACTATCACAACTTTGAAAATTACTTCTGCGTAGATCCGGCAACCATGTGCCTTGGCTCAGCGTAGCAGCAACTTGCTCGGCAATTGCTTGTGTTGGAATGAGCTATCGATGCCTCGGCCGGCCGGCTTTTATTCAAAACAGCCAGGGTCACGCGTCATCACGCTGAAATCTGGAAATCCTCATATATCTGGTATCCCTGGTCCGATTTACTTGATACTAAGTGCATTCTCTTTCATTTGGCCGTGCCAGTAATCTGATCCAAGTCTCAAGTCTCTACTCCATGGCTAACTATTTAATCAATAAAAAGCCTCGACCTCTGCTATTACTCGCTACGTCACTTGACATGCTCGTATCGGTATATTCTTTCCAATTCCTTCTCGAAGCAATGTAGCGCGATATTCAAATATCTCAACTTTCAAAAGCGGCTGTAGCCTTTCTCTTGATATCTAGGTGTCTGAATCTTGGAATACCCATTCCTAGAGTTGGGCACATCCACCCCAGACCTAGCAAAAAATAAAAATTGAAAAAATTTTATTTTTCCTATCTACACATTAAATCATCTGGTTCTTGAATAATAAATCTTCAAATTCGATGCATTATAAGTTCCCACGATGTTACCAGTTCGTGTATTGGCTACTTCATAGCTTCCATTATTGTTTACTTCCACAATACGATAGGGTCCAGCGTAAAGGCTTGCAAACTTCGAGTACACCCGATTTTGCACGTCAGAGGGTGTAGGTCTTTTCACTAAAACAAGAGTTCCTACGCGCAAGGGTCTGCGAAAACGCTTTCCTCTCACTCTGCGCTCTCTTTTCTCAGCTTGGCTCCTCAACTTGTCTAAAGCTAGAGTTTCCCTCATCTGACGACTTGGTTCAATCTCAGGTGGAATAGAGATGATTCGATCCCATAATCTTGTTGGTTTAATTCCATGATGAAGCAACATGGGAATCTGTCCAGTACTCTCATGAATTGTAGAGTTGAGGATTCGGATGCTAAAGAGAGAACATCCATCCATTTCCAATGCTCATTTGGACAATAGAGGCGGCAAAATTTTGCTATTTCAGCCATCACGCGTTCTGCGGGATTGCTCTCTGGATGTCTAATAGAACAAAACAATTGTCTAATCCCAAGATTATTCATGACGGTTCGAAATTCTAAAGATGTAAATTGAGGTCCACGATCTGATAAAAGGAATTCCGGTTTGCCTGCTTCCGGAATTACATTGTCTCTAATTCTCTTCGCACAATATTTTGCGTTTGCCTTCTGGATTGGATGTAACATAGTGTATTTGCTGAAAACATCCATGGTCACCAGAATATATCGGTTACCTCTTTCAGACTTTGGGAGAGGACCATATAAATCAGTCGCGAAGATTTCGCAAGGCTTAGAAGGAATAATAAGCCTTGGTAATTCTCTCAGTAATCTAGAATTATGTTCACTCCTTTGGCATAAGTCGCATTCTTGAATAGTGTTTCTGACAGTTTGTCGCATTCGCTCCCACGAAAATTTCTCTTGAATCATGTTGACCGTCTTATCTACTCCAGCATGACCTGCGATTCGATGTGCCATCCAGATAATGGGTTTTTGCAATCGTGGAGGTATCACTACTCTCAGCTTCGTATGGTCAGGATCTGCAAACTTGTAGATTAAACCATCTAACATCATAAAATCTCTTGAAATTCTTTCAGTTTCTACAAAATCATCATCATTTGGATCCATGTCTCCCTGTAGAAAACGAAAAATGTTTCTAAGATGTCGGTCTCTCCTCTGGGATAAATGCAACAATCTTAACCTTCTCAAGGTATCCTCATCTTCTTGCGTCAGGTTAACTTGAAAAACCTTAGATGTAGACTCCACTGCTCTACTCAATAAATCTGCTCCAACATTCAACTTTCCAGGAGTGTGTTCAATAACTAGGTTGAATTGTTGAATAAAAAGTGACCATCTAGTTATCCTATCACTGGTAAAGTTTGTTCTCAAGATAAACTCCAATGCGTGGTGATCAGTCCTCACAATGACTGAATGTCCAATTAATATTTTCTTCCACGATTCCAACGCGAATATTACAGCAAGTGCTTCTAACTCTGTGGTGTAATAATTCCTTTCTGATGGACGAAGATTCCTGCTAATGAACGCCAGGTAACGTCTCTTGTGGTCGTCATCTTCTTGAAGAAGAATAGCTCCAATCCCTACGGTGGATGCATCAGATTCTATGATGAAATTCTTGGTAAAGTCAGGATACTCCAATTTCACACTGTTTACCAATAACCTCTTGGCATCTTGAAATGATTGTTCACAATCTTCATCCCATTTCCATTTGTTTCCTTTCTTTAATATTTCCTGCAATGGCGCAACCGTCTTGGTGAAGTTTGGACAATGCCCTGCAAAGAATTGGCATGTCCCGAGAAAACTGCGGACATTCTTCACTCTAGTAGGTCTAGGGAAATTTGCAATTGCCTGTATCTTCGTCTCATTAGGACGGTATCCTTCTCCATCCAAAATGTGACCCAAAAATTTTATTTCCTTTCGAAAGAACTGACATTTTCGAAGGTTTACTTTAAAGTTCGCTTTTCTCAAATCTGCGAATAACATCTGAAGATGTAACAAATGTTCCTCCTTAGTCTCAGATGCAATTAAGATATCATCTATGTAACGAATTGCTATCTCTTTTACTTCAGGACTCAAATTTTGTTCCAGTGCTCTGATCAAAACTGATCCAGATGTTTTGACTCCAAATGGTAGACGGCGGAATACATATGTCTGCTGGTCAAACATAAATCCTGTAAACTTCTTAGAATCTTCACTAAGCCTAATGTGATGGTAGGACGAAGTGAGATCAATATTAGAGAACCAGACCTTGCCTTGGAATTTCCTTAACAGTTCCCTAATGATTGGTGGTCTGTCATACTCTGGCAGTAATCTTGAATTCAAATTTCGCGCGTCTAAACATAGTCTCAGACTTCCATCTTGCTTAGACACTACTGCTAATGGATTGACATAAGATGTAGTGTACTTTTCAATCACATTGTTGCTTTCCATCTCCTTGATAAGCACTTTTACCCTTTCTCGATGCTTTTCCGCAACCGGATACAATTTAGCATGAAAAGGTGCATCATTATTTACACGAATACGATATTCAAAATCTTTAATTTCACCAGGTTTAATATCAAAAATATCGTGATACTCTTACAAAATTTTTCCTAGCTCTGGGGACTCCTCCTCAGTGTAGACTTCTCTTCCTTCAGCTTCATGAAAAATCAGAGACCATTGAGCATCTCCCTCGATGTCTTCCTCTTCTTTTCCCTCGAAGTAAATCTCTTCGGTATTCTTGAATCTGATCGTCTCTGCCTTCATGTCTATCACTGCTTGATATTTCTGAATGAAATCCGCTCCCAATATCATGTCAAAAGCCATGTCCTTCATTACTACAAACACATGTCGGAAATCATGTCCTCCAATAGTAATACATAAGTATAATTGGGTTTTACACAGAGATATTTTGTTGGGTATTATTCCTTGGATTCTAATTCCTGATACTGGAATCTCCTCTAAATTCTCTTTGAGCTTCCACAGAATATAAAGCTTCTCACTCACAAGACAAAGCATAGCCCCAGTATCAATCAAAGTATCGACAGGCATACCGAATACTTCGCATGATATGGTTGGCATTCTAATTCTTGTACCCATTTCTTTCCGTTCGTCATTCTGTTGAATTAAGTCATCATCTTCTGCTTGCCATTTAATAATTCTGGAAGTGAAAGTGTTCAAAATTCTATCTTCTACTGTGAATTCGAAGTTTTTTTTTCGTTTCCATTCCCCCGGGATTGTTGTGTTCCCGATGGACCTGGTTCATTGGGCCTCTGCTCCAAAAACTGCAAGTTATCTTGGTGTCTTGCTTCTAAGTTCTTCCTCGTCTCCTTGTTGAACTCTTCATTGGACTGACGAGTATCCACATTCCCTCTGTTATTGTAGTTGTTTCGACCATAGTATCTTCTTTCCTGGTACCTTCCTTGATTATCCCTGGGCCTTCTCCATCGAGTATTATATCGATTACCACCATCCGGTCTCGCATAAGGCTTGTAACTGTATCTGTTACTGTACTGATTCCATCCTCTCTTATTTGGATCTTCCCTCGGCGTTTTCTCTTCTCGCCCCTCTCGAGGTGTTTGAGAATAACTATCAGCCATAACAGCATACACAACGTTGTTATTCTTTCCTCCCTTCTGATGGAAGAATTGAGCATTCGTATGATCCAGCTTCTGTAATACCTCGTCAAATTGCTCCATATTATGGATGTCAGCAGCGATCTAAGTCCTCTGGATGTCTGCTGGAAACTGACGTATCAATGCAGTAATCAATTCGTTATCTGGCATCGGCGGATCTAAATGTTGAAGTTTAGATAGCTGTCCAGAAAAGTACGTAGAGTATCGAGTAGGTTGTGACGTCGAGAATCTCTTAGAATATAATTCTGCTCTGACTTGCTGTTGGGTTTCCGGGGACCAAAACTTTTTCAATAACCCACGAGAAAACTCCTCAAAAGTGGTAAGAGTGGATCTAAAAGCTCTAAACCAAAGAAGTGCAGGACCTTCCAAAAATTTCCCTATCACTCGGATCTGTCTTTCTTTAGGGATCTTGGAATCTTTCAGGTAATCCCCTGCTTCTCTCAAAAATTTCACGGGTGTCACAGAATCTCGCCCTGAAAATTTAGAAGGCTTATCCTCTACATTCTTGAATACAGTTATGGGGTTGGATTGAAATACTGTCCTGACCTCATCCTGTCTTTGACTGTCAGTTTCTCTAGCTCCTCCTAGATTTATCTGTATCTGTTCTTTTCCCCTTACACTTGGCATTTTCAACAGATGGTCAGACTGCTTCTCGTCCTTGATTTGGGTTTTCATAGCCTCAAGTTCCTTATGGTTTTCTTCTGCCATTTTCTTAATTGCTTCAGTTTCTTTACAATTCTCCTTGACATCAGTGGATATCTGGTTCATAACAGTCTCATGACTTTTCAATGACCCTGTCATATCTGATATATCCTTCTGAGTTGCTTGGATATCTTTGGAAATTACTTGAATATGGGATGGCAAAGATTACCTAATCTCCTTGATTCCCTCTTGGTTCTCCTGCTTGAGTGTGTCTTCAATTTCATTGACAACTGTGGTTTTAATTTCAGTTTGCAATTCATTAATCACGCCTTCTCTTATTTCTCCCATTACAAGTTCTTTGAATTGTTCTGTCAAACGTTGAACAACTAGAATTCCCATCTCATTACTCTCCTTCTTCACTCTGACTTCTAGGTTGATCATGTCTTCACCAACTTTCCTTAGACCATGTTCTATCCTATCAGCTAAGCTTTGGGATCTAAGATCGGCATCGTGAAATTTATCGTCCATTAAACTTGCGTATGGTTGCCAAACTTGGGCATTAACATCGAAACAAAGACAAATGATCCAGAGATGTCAACGGAAAATGGAAAGGAAGATACTTCATGTCTCATTGAGAGATAGAATACGGAACGAAGATTTAAGAAGGAGAACCGGCATGAAAGACGCTATGACATCTGCAGACCAGATCAAATGGAGATGGGGTGGACATGTAGCGAGATTAGATCCTAACCGATGGACGTAAAAAATGACGATGTGGGACCCAAGAACAGGAAGACGAAACGTTGGGAGACAAAGAATCAGATGGGCAGACTGGTTCGTAAAATGGGGAGGAAAACAATGGACAAGAACAGCGAAGATGAGGCAGGAGTGGAAAGACCTAGGGAGACTCGCATGCAGTGACCAATAAAACAATGCATCAACTAGAAAGACACCGTTCAGTGGGCATGCAGCAAAGCGGTACATATCTCTGGTGTGCAATAAAGGCTTCTCACAGAGCGGTGACCTCAAGAAGCACACTGTTGTTCATACTGGAGTGAAGTAATACACTTGTAGCACATGTGAGAAGTCATTTGCATGGCGGACAGAACTAATGGAACATTGTCTCGCGCTCTAATTTGAGGAAACATCATCGTGTTCACTGGGGAAAATAACCTTACTGCATCACAAGGAATTCAAAAGGTTCAACTATCTTGCGAAACACTTATTAATTCGTTCCGGGACCACATGTGCACAACATAGTGAATGATTTGTGGGATGTTAAAGAACGTGTATAGGTATCTGCATCCAAACTAGATGTTAAAACTCCACCGGTAAGGTTTTGTATTGCATTTTAAAAAGACCTATTTGAAACGGTTCAATATACGTAGATTATACTGAAGAGTGAAGACTTCGCAGTTTCTGTCATTGTTCAAGTGCTTAGACAGGGTAAGCTTTGTGCTTAGTGGCAATGGGAAGCTCCCAGATATTAATTGATGGCTATTATGATTTCCGTAATACTAATGGATATTTGAGACCTTGATATCGCCAGACTCAGAAATGAAGATTGTTGTAGCGAATTTTATGCCATCGTAATATAATTTACTTAATCTTTAATCAGCTGCACGTCTATATAGAAGGCCCAATCAGAAAGAATAACCCCGAATGCTCCTCAGGACTTGCTCACCTGATGAGTTAAAACTGAGCAATTCCCTGCAAAGCAAGAGGCCATAGCCCTTATGGGATTTGTAAGGCTATTTATTTTATTTATTTATTTATTTAAACTTGCGTTAGTGGCTAATGAAGTTTCGAGCTCATGTGTTTTTTCGCATAATTTATTCATTTTACTCTCAAGTGACATTTTCAAAATTTCGGAATTCTCTTTAAATTTACTCTCCATAGAATTAAATTTACTATTCAAATTTTCTTTCAAATTACCTTTTAAAGAATCAGAACTTTCTTTAAGTTTATTTTCTAAAGAATCAGAATATTCCTTAAGTTTTTCATCTAAACTTTCTTTCAAGTTATCTTTTAACCTGCTTTCTAACAAATCGGAATTTTCTTTAAGTTTATCATTCAAATTTTCTCTAAGTTTATTTTCTAAAGAATCAGAATTTTCTTTAAGTTTCTTTTCTAAAGCCTCTGTATTTTCTTTCATAATGGCTGCTACACGCAGTCCAGCTTCTTTTGAACTCTCCTCCAAACTCCTCATCATTCTCATCATTTCTTCCATAATTTTCAATTATTATTCAAAACTTAGGGGTATACAATATTGGCAAACACAAGCTTATAACTAGAACAAGAAATATGAATAGCTAATTGGAACACTCTAATACAATGAGATTTGTCCTAATGTCGACGTGATGGAAAAACAAAATTCTCTACTTTTACGAATTACATTTACCACAATATCACAAGAAAAATATGCATGTTCTCAAATATCCTCCACCTGGATTCTAATAATGTGTATGTCCAGTCATCGAACGTTTACTACTGAATTTACTTGACGCCCTAATGGTTAAGCCATTCTCAAAAATAATCAAACCCATTCTAATTATTAATCCAGTTAAATTTTTAATTTTCCCCACTAATTGGGTTTCCTACTAATTTATTCATCCAAACCAGACATCTCTCAACTCCCAAAATATTTCTATAAAAATTATCACAATTTAAATCGGCATGCGATTTACCATGTCTAAATCGAGACCCACTTTCGAAGCAATTTCTCTCTCTATCTTATTTTATGAGCCCGTTTAGACCGGAGTCCGCACGACCACATATGCATTTTACCAATAATCAGTCAGCACGAGAGTCAAAATATCCCGGAGCGCCAGATGGGTTAAAGCAAATCGCAAAAAGGACATCAAATGAAAAAAATGCTTTACTGATTTTTGGCTCAATGCAACAATAAGGATAGAAGGAGATTCAATTGGGCGTAACACATCAAGTAAAATTATCTCATTTTATTTTGAATTTAAAATTGACTGCAAAAATGCTCAAAGCAGCATCACTCACGTGTGGCGACCCACACTCCTATTTACACAATATACAGAAATTTTCCAAACACATTTGACAATTTTTTTTTTGGAAACACAAGTCTGATTGTTAGTCCTGTAGACTGTGTTCCAAAATTATTTATGATTAAATCCAGTTCAAATTTAATTGTCTCTACTGGAAATATCGTAGTTCACTGTTTGAATTTTTACATAATATTAACACTCGTAGAATAAATGTTCATAGAATTTTAACTTTCACTTATTTTTCCAGTTTCAAAAATATATATTGTCGAAAAATATTATTATCATTGAATCAACACAAATTATTTACACATATTAATAACATCTGAAAAGTATTTGACCTTGAGCATAGCATCGAAGAACTGTGCGAAGCACAACAAAAATTAATTGTTCTTCTGACATTAAATGTTTCGAGAAGTGACTCGATTATGAACTTCCAAGTTCCAAACAAAATATATGATTTCTGAATCATCAACTTGATCAATAAATTGTTGAACCATTCAACTATTCAATTTTCCACTTGGAATCATTATTATAAAAAATATTTATATTCATGGCCATTTTTAGCAACTTTCACAACTTGCAATTCTTCGACAGAATGCGGAAATAAGAATTGTAATTTCATAATAAATTCATTTAGTTCATGGCACTAGGATTGAAATTATCCTTCAAATTATTCGTGGTTATAGAATTATTTTTAATTGGCAGTGGCCCATTCTATTATTTGTGTAAGAACACAATATTACAACAACAACGGCAAAGGTCTTCCTCTGAAGAAGAATAAACTACTATCATGACAAATCCGGGTTCTAGCAAAATCAAAGTCTTAAATGGAATTCGTAAACAAGGTTGAAATAAGAACTGATGGTTTCTAAGAAATAACCTTCGGGTTATTCATACGACGAAATGTGTGGTTCCAATACTCCTACTATAAACCTGAGCCATCGAACCTGCTATTTGATTGATGCTCGAAAAAATCTCCTCATTCCTGCGACTTAAACATGCGCACCTGGGAATGGCATTTCAACTACTCTACACACATAAATTTTCTTCCCAAAATGTATACAATAAATCAAGCCTCTGCTTGTTATCAACACTGGAAGAATAATAAACTTACAAGTTTATTTTATTTTACCATTCAGTTCAACCCGTGAATTTACCATACTTATGAAAATCTTTATTTCACTTTCAAGTGTATTTACGTCATGATTTTATATAAATACAAAAATATCCTATTTGATACAAAAATATCAATTGCTTCCCGTTTCATGCCTCTCCGTGTTATCTGAAAAATATACTTTGCTCATTGCAAATGTCAACTGTTCAACCAGAACTGAAATGTTGGTTGAATGCGGGCTTGCGCTAACCACTCTCCTTCGGAAAATCTCCTGTTCCAAACTAGAAATGATTAAACTACTTCATAGGCTCTCTCTCAATACAAATGATTATTAGAAAATATAATATCCAAGAATTATTTGGAAAAATTATAAAAATTATTATTATTATTAGTGGATTATTATTATTATTATTAGTGATATTATTTTAAATATGTTTAATTATCATCTCATTATGTGAGAATCCACATGTTCGAACCTTCGAATATGGAAAAAATATCCATTCCTTAACAAAAATAATTTAACTCAACCATTACATCGACGGTCTTCCGTGATATCCCTAAAATATGAAATATTCAAATAAATGCTCGAAATGCTCGGTCATCGATCCTAAACTGTTCTGAGTGTTGAAAATACTCAGAATAACTCTAATAAGTCTTGCGTAAATCATTGCAAGATTTAAATACGAAGAAAAAAAAAAAAATGTGTTGGTCATCTGCCGAAAAATAGTTTGTTCCAATTAGCTAGGCATAATATAATTCAAATGTGGCTTACATTTCTTGATGGTCTTGAAGCGTAGTGAACCTGGTCTGTACCAGATTTATCCATAGACATGCCCTATCGGACAAGCATGTATAATCCTTGTATCGGCCGCCATTATATACCCACAATCCGTCTAGTCAGACATAGTGGTAGTATCTCTTGACGTTTGAATTAACTGTTGTTCCATTTTAATATGGGCTTCTATCAAAGCCATAACAGTTTGTTTAAATGGGGTCAGATCTAAGTGATCTATTCTTAGATATGTCAGTTGTAACATAACTCACGGTAATCTTTTCAATACAAGAAGACACTGACAATCTAACCAATCAACGGCTGTTCTGAAGATCGTTCCCTGGGCATGGCTTCACACCATCTACCATGCGCTAAGCAACCTGTAGTTTCCCTTGCGTAGACTAATGAACACCACCGTGATAGACTGGTCTTCAATGTACTGATAGATCGAAGTGGTTATTAAGTTACAAATATGAAAACTGACTGAAATGGATTTAAATATCCAAGTATTAGGTTATTACTGGACTGTGACAAAGTACTAATTCTAGACAAAGTCTAGCATATGTCCAAGTAGAAATATAAATATTTCTACCAGTGTCTGTAGAAAATAATCAATCACCTAGTGAGTCTCCTCGCCGGAAACTTACTAAGTTCCACCTCGTAGCGCAGCACTTTTGTGACTATCACAACTTTGAAAATTACTTCTGCGTAGATCCGGCAACCATGTGCCTTGGCTCAGCGTAGCAGCAACTTGCTCGGCAAGTGCTTGTGTTGGAATGAGCTATCGATGCCTCGGCCGGCTGGCTTTTATTCAAAACAGCCAGGGTCACGCGTCATCACTCTGAAATCTGGAAATCCTCATATCTCTGGTATCCCTGGTCCGATTTACTTGATACTAAGTGCATTCTCTTTCATTTGGCCGTGCCAGTAATCTGATCCAAGTCTCAAGTCTCTACTCCATGGCTAACTATTTAATCAATAAATAGCCTCGACCTCTGCTATTACTCGCTACGTCACTTGACATGCTAGTATCGGTATATTCTTTCCAATTCCTTCTCGAAGCAATGTAGCGCGATATTCAAATATCTCAACTTTCAAAAGCGGCTGTAGCCTTTCCCTTGATATCTAGGTGTCTGAATCTTGGAATACCCATTCCTAGAGTTGGGCACAAGGTATCTGTGTTCATTAAATTGTAGTTAGAGCATTATTAGTGACATTCTATAGCAATTCTTTTATCCATATTTCGACACAATTATTATGTATTCCATGTATAGACATTTTATTCTTCGAGATCATTTGTAGTGATCGTTTTTCGACGTCTTTAGTATTGTTTGTCTGCAATCCAGTTTCTAAACTGAGATACCTAACTTGTTTAAGGAACTAGTATTCCTGCAATTTCCATTAAGGAACAGTAAATTTATTTTCGACTTTTATGAATTCATTTTGAATTCAGGTGATAGACATTTCCGCCTATGTTACCAATTAAATTATTTCTTTAGTTTAATTTGGGCTTCTTATCCGTCGAGAAGCAACATCAAGAAAGAAGAAAGAAGTGGTGATATATTGCGAAATATGAGTTGATATGAACTTAGCATCGTATTGGAAAGAAACATTTAACTTGGAAACGATGAAAGTCATTAGAACTCATAGACATTCGCTTATAATGGATATAATACGAATCTGACTAACTGTATATTTTATTGGAGAAAGCTATGATCTTTCAGTCAGTTAAAATAATTTGAGAATAGAATCTTCTTGGAAGATTATTATCTCTCGACGTTAGGGAAGTTCTAGCTAGATTACCTCGTCGAGATTGATATTTATCGGACCTACAGAAATAACACTTGTAGTTATTTATTCACGATAGGTAATATAATGTCATATTGTAGACATGATTTTCCTTCATCTGTGAAAGAGAAACCAGAAGCATGGCGAGACCGTACAGCATTTTTTTAAATTAAATGTATACGCAACAGTTTGGAGATATCCCAGTATCGTTTTTAAAGTAATTGCAAGGAGGTCTTTCATGCTTAGTCCAAAGGTCGTTGGCATGAATAAATATAGTGGATTAACAACTGTTATACCAGTGGTTGGTTTGGCAACGCTGAGGATTATGCCCTTTTTAATGAATGCCAGCTTTAGGGAATGTTAATATGTTTTTATTCCGTGTGCAGTTGGCATACGAGGAGTCGTTTAGCGAAGGAGTTTCCGCATTGTAATAAAGTCGTTGCATTGGCAAGACTATTTGGTATGGCATAGGACGTGAGTTGGTAAAACTCCTATTACTTCATACACGACTTTGGATAAGTGAAGATGGTAGGGTTGTAGCCGAAATTTAAACGATAAGTCGGATATTGAAGTCTGTTATGTATTACTTTTATTAACCTTTATTAAACCCAAGTATGTAAATGCGTATGTTTTGCCTTAGATGGTTGAACATATCCGACTTATGTTGACTACAAACCAGAATTGAGATTTTTCAGTAGTATTTCTGAAGTGATGGAATATGGTGAGGATCCCATTAAATTGCGATTGGCATTAATGCGAGATCAGAGCAGACGCTCTTTTGTATATAGAGATAACATTTTATTCTGATAATAGCTCATGCTGTTAAGTGTAATTTAAATTCATATTGTTATAAACTTTCATTATTAATATTCAATCAAGGGAATAACGTGTTAGTATTAGGAAGTTAGTCAATGTTTTAAGTGTTTTGAGTATGAAAGTCAATGTGTTTTGAATGCGGTTTACTTATTGTTCAGTGTATATAATAACAACTCCGTTGGGATATCACGACGCGAGAGAATGAAAGGAAAGGTGTCTAGAAGTTTCAATTATTTCGAATCAAGGTTGTATGAATGATTTGCATTTTTGTTAAGAATAAATGAGATTTTTGTAATGTTGTCTGATAGGCGACAGAAGTGTGTATTTTACGGACGAGTGCTGTCGAGCGAGGTTCTATCTGAGAACTCGTTTCCGTTCAAGGCCGAGGCATGGCCACAAATGTAAAATCTTTTTGTCACCAGCATTGTATCAATGAATGAATCAGCCGGTCGGGTAGAGATGTAACGGGTCTGGTTATATAACATATCACGTGACTCAGACACGCGCTGCAGGGTGCAGGAGCACGCCGTAAGCGTGGCAGGGGAATGTGAAGCTCGCCAGTCTCTGTTAATTGTTTAGCTTGTTGTAAAGGCTTCGGCCAACCCCAAAATTTTATCCCGGTGTTCCAGGAACACGGTTTTTCAGTGACGTAGATGTGAAGAGGTGAGAATGAGTGTGTGTATTTTATTATTTGTATGAATGTTTAGTTTTAATTTACTCTTGTTATTAAATTGTTTAGTTCTCTGTTAGACGCCGCGTCGGTTGGATTTATTTTAGATATAGAGAGATGCCACTGTGAAACCCCCTTTATAGGTCTATAAGCTGACTACGAGATCCCCGAGAAGGTGCTCTACTATGAGCTAAGTGTATAGATGTAATTCACAGTTTCATCGGATCTGCCACTGCGTATATTCTTGAGAGTCATGTTGGAGTGGATTCTTGACTTGTGCTTTAGCCGGAGCAGTCAGTTTCTACAAATCCAGCTTCGCTTCGGATATCTGACAGACCACCTCTCGAATATACGGGTACAGTATGAAGGAAGGAAGAATGAAAGAAAGAAAGAAAGAAAGAAAGAAAGAAAGGAAGGAAGGAGAGCAAAATGGAAGGAGCGAAGAAAGCAGGAACAGAAGGAAGGAGGGAAGGAAGGAGGGCAAGAAGGAAGGAAGGAAGGGAAGAAGGAAGTAAGGAGGGGAAGATGGAAGGAGGGTAGGAAGGAAGGAAGGAAAGAAGAAGGAAGGAGTGCAAGCTGGAAGGAAGTACGGAAGGAAAGAAGGAAGGAGGGAAGGAAGGAAGGAAAGAAGGAAGGAGGGAAGGAAATAGGGCAAGAAGAAAGGATGGAAGGCAAGATGGAATGAGGAAAGGAAGGAAAGAAGGAAGGAAGGAGGGCAAGAAAGAAGTAAGGAAAGAAGGAAGGAGGCCAAGATGGAAGGAAGAGAAGAAGGAGCGAAGGAGGGAGGGCAAGAAGGAAGGAAGGAGGGCAAGATGGAAGGAGGAAAAGAAGGAGCGAAGGAGGGAGGGCAAGACGGAAGGAAAGATGGAAGGAGGGAAAGAAGGAAGGAGGGCAAGATGGAAGGAGGGAAGGAAATAAGGAAGGAAAAATGGATCCTTAATCTGGCAATCTTGTTCCAGGCAGCATCTTTCGTACTTGGAATCCACACCAACAAACGTAACATATTCGCTAAAAGATCTCACATGTATTAACAGTTATTTTAACCCAATTTATCTTGATGAATGGCAAGCAGCTTGAGTGCTGCATCATCACGTCTAGACGGGTTAGTAAAAATATTTAACCTAATTATGTTTTGCCTATTTTAAAAGTCTTGCATGTATAACTAAACAATTAACCTGTATCTGAATACGTTCATGTGGGGAACGAATGGCAGCCACGCGAAATTCAAATATTTAGAATGAATTTTCTGGTGCAGTGGCACTTGGTACAACGAATCGTAATTTTCAGTTAAGTAACCTAGCATCTAGATTGTTCTGTTGTTTACTGCATTCTAGCAGACTTCGTGGCATAGCCATGCACGTTCAATAGCTCTCCGCTATCGCAATGGGGAGCTGCAGCAAGTCTGGAGATTCGTATCGCAGCGTTCACAGTGGCTATATTGAGTGCAGTATTCCTCGTTACTTTTTTCACGCATCCTCTAGAACAGGGGTTCTCAAACTTCCTGTACTCGAGGACTCCTTCAATTATTTATGTAGTCATTGCGGACCCCTCAAAACTGCCTTTAATTTTTGTTGTAAATTTTTTAATGGTCGTCATTTTAAAAGATAAACAATTTATACCAAAAAATGGTGGGTTGTAAAAACAATTAATCTGTTTGTTTTAGTATATATATATACATAGTTTATTTAAATTGGAATAAATACCGGAAAAAACATGACTTACTTAAGTATACACACATTTTCTTAATTAACGTAGGAGTAGACTTTAAATGCAATCATAGAATAAAATGTTATCAATGTATATACCGTTACTTTAGTGAGAACAATGGTACTGTTTTTTGCTTTTGACTATCTCTAAAATGTTGAGATTTATTTTAGAAAGCTTTAGCTTAAAATCGGTTTCAATGTTCTTCAGTCTCTTTCTTTTTGCTGGCTTCAGGTTGCACAGTTCAGAAAAGGCGCGTTCACACAAATATGTCGTAAAAAAGGGCACAATATGTTCGAGGGCTTTTTTTGGCAAGTTCTGGTACTCAGCTTGTACAAGTAGCCAAAACCTTGCCAAGTTATTTTCTTGATAAACAATCTCCCAGGCTCTGCTGCATGAGAGTTCCACCAATTGGTCTTGCTCAGTATCAGATAGGTAGATGAGGTTACCAATACTTCTCTTCTGGAATGGATACTTCATCCAATCATTATTAGGATTAGGTTCAGGAAAGTAACTTCTCAGACTCTGAGCTAGGCCTGTTAAATGCTCAGCAAACAGTTCTTTTGTATTTGTAGGCATCTCTTCTTCAGATGTTATTAAGAATTCCTGCAACGTTGTAAAATTGTTGTATGAATTCTTAAGCATACGGTCAGACCAAAGCTGCAGTTTTCCTATCATAGCTTCTACTTGCTCTTCTACACGGAATATGTCAGTGTCAGACCCTTGAAGTTTCGTATTTAGGACATTCAAATGCTGGAAGATATCTGCCAAATATGCAACCTTGATCAACCACACAAACTCACACAACTTGTCTTTGAGAAGAAAGTTGTCATATTTTCTTCCAAAAGAAATATTCTAATTTCATCACGCAATTAAAAAAAAGTGTGAGGACATTACCTCGGGAGAGCCAGCGATCTTCAGTGTGAAGCAAGAGCTGTACATGCTCACTTCCAATTTCTTCACAAAGCTGAGTAAAAATACGAGAGTTGAATGGTCGGGCTTTAATATAATTTACAACTTTCACAACTTCTTTTAATGATGTTTCTAGATCTTCTGGCATTTGTTTTACAGCCAATGCCTCCCTATGAATAGAGCAGTGAGTCCACTAAACTTTGGGAGCGACAGACTTGACACGAGCAATTAGGCCTGTCTTTTTGCCGGCCATGGCGCCTGTTCCATCGGTACTCACACTAACACAACGTTGCCAGTCCAAGTCATTTGATAAAATAAAATCATTTAATGCTTCAAAAACATAATGGGAATTGTTATGAAGAATCTCTTTGCAAAACAAAAGCTCTTCTAAAAGCCAATTTTCATTTTCATACCTAACTAAGGCTAACAAGTGAGATTTGTTTGATAGGTGTGTACTTTCGTCAAGCTGCAAAGCGTACATTTTTGTAGATTTTAACCTAAAAAGCAACTGCTCTTCAATATTTTGAGACATGTCATCAATTCGACGTTTTATAGAATCGTTTGAAAGTGGAACTGTACTTAATTCCTTAGCAGCTGCCTCTCCTATCATTATATTACACATTTTTTTTGCCGCTGGTAAGATTAGTTCTTCTGCAATCGTATATGGCTTTCCAGATTTAGCTATGAGTAATGCTATTTCGTATGACGCCACAGTAGCTTTTTCAGCAGCGCTACCTGACGCCATTTTCTCCATTGATGTTTTCATCTTTTCCATTTCTTGACTTTTTATTAAAAAAACTCAAATGACTTATCAGCAAAGTCTGGATGTTTTGCTTCTAAGTGCCTCCTTAATTTCGCAGGTTTCATAGCTTCATTGGAAAGAATCTCGTAACATAACACGCACTGTAGTTTTTGTTCGTCATTAGATTGCACAAAACCTAATTTTAAATACTCTTCAGAATATTTGCGGCGCTTAACAGTCTTACGTAAATCAGTGTTGCAGCTAGAACTAGCTACTGAAGTTGAGCATCTAACCTCACTTTCACGATCATTGTCTCTTTCTAATTTATCAACTGAACGTTTTACATTCCCTGTCTTTAACCAACGATCCATGATACAGGCCCAAAATTAACACTTCCTTCCGTAAAATGTTTCCACCATTTAAAGTTAAACATCACAACAAAGCAAAACAAACCATCACGACAAGCATCAAAATAGCGACAAAAGTCAACTGAATAGCAGATGCCGATACGTTTGCTCCGCTGACAGAACAGATGACAGACTAGGTGTGTTAGTGGCTAGCCGCACGGTAGCCACTCGTCGAAAACAATATTGACCTGATCATAGGATTGGCTAAGCTTGCCACGCACATATTTTGTAATACAAACTAAAAATTTTATTTGCAGAAACAGAAGTTCTTGGTATGAGTAATTAACAAAATTAGATTCGAATATTTTTTGCGGACCCCTGAAAATATCCTTGCGGACCCCCGGGGGTCCGCGGACCACTCTTTGAGAAACTCTGCTCTAGAAGAATACTGGATGGTACCTTGTCTAAGTTCAGGGCATCTACCCTAATTCTAGACCCTAATAATATTACAGATATACCCAAAACTACACTCGTCACAGAAACACTGGTTACAGACAAATTGAACACGATAAAGATCTCATTCGGGGCAAAATTACGGCACCCAGCGTCTCTAAAATCCGCAGTAGTTAAAAGTGACGTAAAACAAATGACATTATTATTAAAACTCAGCAATTTTTCTAGGTTAGTACCTTGTCTTGTGTAGGGTTTCGCCTAGGACAACAAGCTGGCTCATCAGCGGGCTCTTGGTGTCCCTGTCCGGACCCGCACAGAAGTAGCGAACTGCGCGCTACCTCCATTTTTATGAAACGCACTTGCGCCTCTTCACTGCGAGAACTAAAAGCTCAAGCAGACATAACCTTCCTATGAAGGCTTCCAAAAAGAAAGAGAGTTTTGAATATACTTAACACATCGAGCAGCGGTGGTACAAACATCCTCCAGCAATCAGCCATTCCACGAATGGAATGGCCTGCGATGCTACCGGACATGAACTGCATCGAATATATCTGCGATACGCTGAAGCGAACTATTGCTCAGCATCCACGTCATCCTATAGCCCGCCAAGATATAATGGTGGCCATCATCGAAGAGTGGGATCGCCTGTGTCAAGAGGACCTGGACTACTTGATCTGTGGTACGCCACAGCAAGTAAGAGCCCTGCTCGACGCTCGTGGTGGACATGTTCCCATTTAAACGTCACAGGATGGCAAGATTACAACACACATCTGTCCCTGTTTAACGGGCCAAATATCTTCCTGTTTGTAATTCTCTTTTCACACATGAATAAAGTCTGCAGGATTTGTCAGAATGCTGTCTCTTTTGTACTCAATCCCACATACGCTCTGCATCAAGCAAACAAGTGTAATGCAAAAATGTTTCGATGTGTATACTTAACCCGTGGAATAACACCGTAACAACTGTCTCGCTGAACCGCCAGCCCCATTTTGACGAACTCCCGGCCGCTGCCTTGAACTGAATCAAAGCTACACGGGAGGTTGACGGTTAAAAATAAATTTGGGGGGGGGGGGGGGGCACAATAGGTGTATAATTTCTCTGGTATCTCAAAAGCCCCCCAAAACTAGTAGAAGGTTAAATAGGTCTTGTTTGAAATACTGTACGTTCTGTACTTATCGATGTAGGTAAAGCAGGCTGGACAGCAGCCACAGAAGGTAGCATTTTCCTTGATGTAGCCATTGCAGCACGAAGTGACTTCTTTGCATGGCTTGTCATGACAATAGTTTGGAGGACACTGCAGGGCGTAAACCAACGATATTAAAGGTGGAAGGACGACGAAGATACGAATCATCTGTTTCAATAAGAAAACACGTGTATTTCAAAATTTGAACAAACATAATAGTTTCAGTGAATTGATATTTTAACGTTCAATCGGTCAAAACAAAATAATTTCAATAACCTGGAGCTGACAACGCCATCCCAACTTGTGCCGATGTCACAAAAAGTGAAGCCTCTACCTTCCACTACTCCCAGGGCCTCCATGGCCTGTACGGAGTTGGCTTTGCTTTGCTTTGCTATTTTGTATTGTTCATTATGTATTAATTGAATAATCTGGTTAGATGGAAGAGAGGGCCCAATGGCCCTAATCTTGCCAGACTAAATAAATCCATCTATCTACTGTACCTATCTGAAGCCTCCGTGGCTTAGGCGGCACCACGCCGGCCTCTCCCCGCTGTGTCCGTGGTTCGAATCCCGGTCACTCCATGCTGGCCAAAACGGAGGCAGACAGATTTTTCTCCGGGTACTCCGGTTTTCCCTGTCAAAATTTCATTCCAGCAACACTCTCCACTATCATTTCATCTGTAATTCATTTAATCATTGCCCCAGAGGACTGCGTCAGGCCTCGGCATCCAACACAGTTCATTTCCTCGCCGCTAGATGGGGTCTTCATTCATTCCATTCCTGACCCGGTCGGAGACTGGAAGCAGGCTGTGGATTTTCATCTACCTATCTATCTATCAACCTCAGGATTTTACAGCGTTATATTTGTTTACAGTAATTGATGTCCCAGAGTCTCTGACATTGTGTTTCTTGTTTCATTTATTTATACGGATAAATCATGATGAAATCTGAAATATTAGATATTGCTTTGTGATTACGTAATAAAGAGGGGTCGATTCAGTTATTACGTGTGATTCTATGGGGGAAGACAAGTATTGACCAAAAAGGTGGATTAAGAACTGTAATATGTGAACGGCCCCAAAGACGAAATAGGTTTTGATCTTATTTCAAGAACAACATTGCATGGTTGGTTGGTTGGTTGGTTCCTTAGTGTAGGGGCTGCAACAACGCAGTCATGTAGCCCCGTGTACTTTGTGTGTGTGTAGATTCTGTCTGATAACCGGTGTTAATTGTGATGACAGTATTAGTGTGTGTTATCTGTTTTTAATCCAAGTAAGGACTGCAGACGATAATTTCAAGTAATTCCTGCTTTCGCCACCAAATGCTACCATCCACGACACCTAGCTGTGAACTTCGCTACTGCTAGATGCCATCGCAAGCAGCGCATGGTGACGAACTTTGGAACTTAAGAGCATTAATCAAACCTAACCTACAAATTTTGGCTTCACACAAGTGTAGATAGTGGAAGGTTATTTTTCATGCCATAAATCTATGACATGGGACCGCCGGCTTTACTTCCCCTCCGAATGAAGACATACTGAGGGATTTTTAACGCTCTTAAAAAATCCGATGACTTCGGTCGGGTTTTAAACCGAGACCTTGGGCATAGAAGCTCAGCATGCTACCGACTACGCCACCGAAGCCGCCACTCGCTACTCACTTCTACAATTAAGACAGGAGGCAAAACAAGAGGATATGAGATAATTTACCTTGGTATGATGGCGGAGACATTCCTCATGTTATACAGTAAGTGCGACGTAAAAGTTATACGTAAGACGCCAGCAGCAGTTGTTAGAGTGGTGTGTACACGCTCACCTTGAGCTGATAACTAAACAAAGGACGAGCGCTGACCGATAGACGACTGGTGTGAACTACAGAACTGATTAAGTAGTGTTAAACTCCCCTCGCACATGTGTGTGTTGGCCTTTGTAAGTTATTTTCCATGCGTCACTGTGTTCGTCTCAACCTCGTGCAAACTTACGCAATTATTTACGCCGCATTGAACGAACGCGACCGATTCGTTGTGGTTTATCAAGACACATCAAAGGATATTTGTTGTTGTTAATTATTATTTTTTTGACATCAGTTCCGTGCAGGAAGAGATTTCTGGAGCAAGGTAAATCTCTAGAAACAGGCTATTCTGTATGTTATAAACAAAATTAAAAGAATGCTTAAGTTGGTGTACATTTTTATGAGGCAAGAACTTCGAAATCATGGCTATGAATTCTTTATTAACCACAAAACGTATGTTTTACTATTAATGCGTCTTTAGAGCATAACACAATATAACATGGTACAGATGCCAGAGATTTTGGAGTACACAGATTATGTAGTTCTTTCCCAGTGTTCGGTTTACTTCGTTTGAATAATAGGTATTTCGTACAAAATATCTGACATTTTGTGTGCAGTGGCTGATATTCTTGACTGTACCCCCTGAGCTACGGGTTCAATTTCCGGCTCAAGCAAGGCATTTAATTCTGGTCCTAGGGCTGGGACGAAGTGCACTCAGTATCGTGAGGTAAAACTGATGAGAGACATTTTGATTCCCACTTCAGCCATCCTGGAAGTGGTTTTCTGTAGTTTTCCCACTTCTGCTCCATGCAAATGCTCGGATGGTTACTAACTTAAGGGGCTCTAGAATGTCAAAAATCTTCAAAACTTTCTAAAGTCATCTTTTCGTCGTATTAAGTTACGGAGTCTTACCTTTCTTACGGAAGATTTATTTTCTTCAGAGCTCATTTTTCATATTTTTAGCCTATTTTATTTATGAAAAAATAGGCTTATGAGATCACCTTCTGTCCATGTGTCTGTCTGTGAGTGCGCACGCACGCGCGTGTGTGAGAACTTTTGTGTGTCCACCCCTAATAACGTCTAAACGTCTAGAGCAATTTCAATGAAACTCGGTAAGTTCATAGCACTATCCCGGGTGACCCCGACCGACCCATTCATATTTTCTTACGTCTCACCAATCCAACATGGCGGCTGTGCGAAATATATCACCAGCATTCAATATCTCATAAACTACTACGGATAACACTCTGGAATTTTGTACGGTGATAAAGAGAGCTACTAGACGTTCACCTATGTGACTTATGAAAATCTGGTAACTACAAAACCAACATGGCGGCCAAGCGAAGTTGCGACTTTTAAATAGACGTTTAACCAACCAAACGCAATGAAACTTGGTACAGTATACGATTATACACATTGTAATGCACCGACATCTAACTTCGTTCAATTGTTTACATAACCTCAAGATGGCGGCTGTGCGAAATATTTCTCCGGCATCCTATATCTCTGAAACTATTACCGGTATCACCATGAAATTTAGTACGGTGATAAAGGGCACTACTGGAAGTTCATCTATGAGACTTTCAAAAACCGGTTAACTACAAAACGAACATGGCGGCCAAGCAAATTTGAAAGTTTTAAATAGACTTTCCTCGCGATTTAATGATCCAAACGCAGGGAAACTTCGTACAGCAAATGTTTATATACACACATCAAAAAAAGTTTTGCATCACCTCGGTTCCCAGATCTCCGGCATATAGACGTTGACTGTGTATATTGTATCCAAGATACAGTCCCTTTGACTGTTCATAGATGTCACTAAAACTGCTCAAAGATGTAAACAACCATGCATGAGCAGGGCCTATTAGACGGAGGGGGTACGACAGCCGATCAGTTCCAGTCATTCCACCAGGGCGAAGGTACGCTGCTCATGTTGTCTGTAGTTCTACCATGCCTAGAAGGTCAATACCGCAGTTCGATCGCGTCCGCATTGTTACTTTGTGTCAAGAAGGGCTCTCAACAAGGGAAGTTTCCAGGCGTCTCAGAGTGAACCAAAGCGATGTTGTTCGGACATGGAGGAGGTACAGAGATACAGGAACTGTCGATGACAGGCCTCGCTCAGGCCGCCCAAGGGCTACTACTGTAGTGGATGACCGCTACTTACGGATTGCCGCTCGGAGGAACCCTGACAGCAATGCCACCATGTTGAATAATGCGTTTCGTTCAGCCACAGGACGTCGTGTTTCAACTCAAACTGTGCGCAATAGGCTGCATGATGCGCAACTTCACTCCCGACGTCCATGGCGAGGTCCAGCTTTGCAACCCCGACACCATGCAGCGCGGTACAGATGGGCCCAACAACATGCTGAATGGACCCCACAGAATTGGCATCACGTTCTCTTCACCGATGAGTGTCGCATATGCCTTCAACCAGACATTCGTCGGAGACGTGTTTGGAGGCACCCTGGTCAGGCTGAACGTCTTAGACACACTGTCCAGCGAGTGCAGCAAGGTGGTGGTTCCCTGATGTTTTGGGGTGGCATTATGTGGGGCCGACGTACGCCACTGGTGGTCATGGAAGGCTCCGAAACGGCTTTACGATACCTGAATGACATCCTCCGACCCATAGTGCACCCATATCGGCAGAATATTGGAGAGGCATTTGTCTTCATGGACGACAATTCTCGACCTCATCGTGCACATCTTGTGAATGCGTTCCTTCAAGATAACGACATCGCTCGACTACAGTGGCCAGCATGTTCGCCAGACATGAACCCTATCGAACATGCCTGGGATATGTTGAAAAGGGCTGTTTATGGACGTCTTGACCCACCAACCACTCTGAGAGATTTACGCCGAATTGTCGTTGAGGAGTGGGACAATTTGGACCAACAGTGTCTTGATGAACTTGTGGATAGTATGCCACGGCGAATACAGGCATGCATCAATGCAAGAGGACGTGCTACTGGGTATTAGAGGTAGTGGTGTGTACTGCAATCTGGACCACAAATGCTGAAAGTCTAGCTGTATGATGGTACAACATGCAATGTGTGGATCTCATGAGCAATAAAACGAGCTGAAATGTTGTTTGTGTTGATCTCTATTCCCTTTGTATTTAACGGTTCCGGAACTCTTGGAACCGAGGTGATGCAAAACTTTTTTTGATGTGTGTACATTGTAAAGCATTGGTATCTAATTTAGTTCAATTGTTTACGTAACCTCAAGATAGCGGCTGTGCGAATTTCGAAAATTAAGTTTTTATTTCTTGTGTTGTAATCATGCGATCGAAATCAGCATTTGTATAATGAACGTACACAATAATCATCATCTAATAGGACATAACTCTATGGCCTACATATATTAAAATCCAACATGGCGACCATTGAAATATTTAGATAGTTCTCAATATCTATTAATCTACTACAGCAATCAAACTGAAATTTTGTAAGTGCATAGAAGCTATAAGCATAAGTTCACATATGGGACGTTCAATAACCTGGCGAGCACAAATCCAACATGGCGGCGACGCGAAATTTAAATATTCAAATGGACGTTTCTTGCGTTTTAATCATCCGAGCGCAGTCAAACTTGATACGATATATGCTTATACAAATTTTAATCGGCTGCCATCTAATTCATTAAAATTATTTTCATAACCACAAGTTGGCGGCTGAGCAAAATTTTAAAATCCCGCTTTTATTTCTTATCTCCTAATCATGTGATTGAAGTTTGAATAAAACACCTACACAATAATATTCATGTAATAATACATAAATCTAAGGCCTATGGTGCATTCTTGGAATACACGGTACCTGAGATTATAATTTTCAATATTTTTGCATGTTCTTTCCTTCCTCTTTGTCAGACACCAACAGTGATCTTCTGTTCTCTCTTAGGGGTTCAGGTCGCTTATATTTTGTATGAGTCTGTTCCAGATATAACTTCTGTGACCCACCTAGCGTCGTCTAGCAGCGAATCACTGAAGCTACTCAATTCTTCCTGGCGCTAGAGGACTTACTTATCCATTTGGCCACCAGATCCTGTTACCATCGCCAGCTATTTTCTCCTTGAGCAAGAGGACTACGTCTACTTCTTTACTCACCATGCTGCGCTAATATCATCTGTTATCAACTCTTTGAAGACCAGCTCAGCAAGAGATCAATTTTTTGTTTTAAAGTTGGCAATGTTTATATGTTCTCCTTTTGTCTCCTACCCCCCACTCTTTCCCCCTTCCTTGACCCTCCGTGCTCCGTTGAGCAGCTCTCACTTCTCAGTCGGCAGTTGACTAGATCAGTTAAAGCTCCCCTCGAGCTAGCTTCCTCAAACCAAGAGGCACACACTCTTCTACGCCATGTTGGCTAGGTAGTCATCAAAGGAAACTTCAACTTCAACATGAAATCAAGATAAGTACCATTTTAAAGGTTTTAACCTCATCTTCATCATTTTATCTACATGCTTTTATAGATTATTTTATAGACAGCGTGAGATTACTTGTGGGGCGGTAATCATTCTTCGTGGGATTTGCCATGTTGAGCTTTCGCTTATATAAGCCAACCTTACTAAAAAGCGTTTTTCTCAAGCTATTTAAATGAGAAATCCTCTTACTACGTGGGATATTACCTAATACCCGCTGTCTATAATTATAAAGCTAGTTCCTCCGTTGGATTTTCTCAACCCCATTTTTCTGCTAAGGTCGTTCTGGAACCTTCGAGATCTTGTACTCTATCTGCGAGTCTTGCCGTCAAGTATTGTTCACGCACTTGTGAAAATACTAGTAAAAATGAGGAATCTTCCTTAAATTACTGCAATAGCGAACTTTCTTATGAACTTTAGTGTTTCTACAGTGAACTTTGCATCAATCTTTACAGACTATAGTGATAATCAGTGCTTGCTCCACTTTTCTACCGCGTCGCGATCGTCCGTTTATATTAAATACGGCCATGAACATTTTCCTCCATCCCTATTTCTCTTTCCTAAACCTCTTACTAACAATCTGTAATAAACTTTAAATTCAGGTCTGTTTCAATAAGGTGTCACTCTGTGAAGTGCCCTTCCATTTTGCTTGTTTATCATTAAGTAATTGCTGTATAATTACGTGTTTTATACACGTTTCAAACTTACATTGTTTCTCCCTTCAAATCAGGGAAAACATTTATTTAAACTCTTGAGCGAGTCATGTTCAGGTTTCACGAAATGGAAACTGTCCCATTTGGCTAGTGATTCCTGCTCAAACTTGGGAAGTCTAGAACTTTCCTTTTCACTTTCTTCAGGTTTCACAGTAAGTGACCTGCCCTCTTTTGTATAATTCTCATATCGTAATTCTGTATAAATATAAGAAGTTGTAGGAACTTCTATCTTATTTTTCATGTTTTTATTATTGTTATTTTCGAAGTTGTCACTTTCTCTAGAACATTCTTTCAAGAATTTCTTAAGGGGCACTCTTTGTACTCCAATTCACGTTCAAACTTTAATTACTTCACTGTTTATTTGTTTAAATCTTATACAGATTTTAGAAACATGTAAGGTGTGAAACCTTGTGAATTGTTATTTGCCTGTGGCAATTTCTGAATGTTGTTGGAGGTCTGCGACCCCAAATTGTTAACAAGATTGCAAAATATTTAATTGTCAAAAATATTAACTTCTTTAAATTGTTAAATAAATTAAATATTTGTTTTTGGATTCATCATTTCTCTGATACTACAGTTAGGCAGGATCCTGGCTTTCCTAGCTCTTCCTAGGTTTATGCCCTCGTTCATACTCAATAAAGCTTTTACTATCTGTCTGGCCAGACCATCACCTTTCCCTATAGTACTTTTATTCGTGCTTGGGAGGAAATACACTAAAGCCTTTCTCTGGCAAACTGCCCAAGTCTTAGCTGCGGTTCCCGTCAGCTTCGACCAAGCTCGTACCCACTTTAGGTATCCGAGCACGGATTTGCGGTGGCAACCGCTTCTAAATGTATTGAAAGTCAAATTCATAACTTTTGTGGGACTCTCCTCTTATTTTTCTATCCTTTTTCTCCAATTCAAAATCTACTTCCTTCTCTTAATCATCTTCCCTTGGTGGGTGGGTTATTCCTCAGCCTATAAACTACCCAGCCTATATAATAAAAAGCCAACATGGTGACCTTCCAAAATATTTAGACGGTTCTCAATATCTACGAATCTATTACAGCGATCAAACTGACAATTTGTATGTTGATAGAGGCAATTAATATTAGTAGGATATATGAAAATAGGCTATTTAGTTCTTCACGGAACTACTTGTTTCTATTGTTACGTGCCACCCCCTAGTGGCACTTTTTTAACTGGATTACGGTGGGTAGAAAGCACAACACAGATTGTTCCTTTAAAGAAATAATTAACTTTATTGCGGCCAGAAAGATACACAACTCAACAGCAAGTACAAGCAATTAGAACCTTAGTCCAGTTTCCTCAAGCCTCTTCCTTATGGAGCGCTCTAGCCCCTTTCACTTGTCAACAAACCACAGAGGTTAATGCGTCCTAATGAGTCCAGTGGCCTTGGCAAAAACTTCCTGCACCTCTTCCTTATGTACACAAACTACAGTTACTTACGATAACCTGCTACACGCTGCTTCGCCGTCCACAAGCTGGGAAACAATGCCACTGGATTTCGTAACTCGCACGGCACTTCGCCACAATACCTCTGTCGCTCAGTGAAATCACACTCGCTCAAAACACAGGCAGTCCCCTGTATGCTTCTCACTCCCTCGCTGTCAAGAGAACCAGCTTCACTAGGGGTTTCGCAAGTCGCGTCACCACACTTCTGTTGCTCAGGATAAACGCTCGCACTAGCTCGAAAAACACACACTCACTGCTTGACAGGTCGCTCTTATATAGCAGGCCGGTGACTCAATAAATGCTTCTAGACCCATCCAGGGTTCACGGCATCTCGAGGTTTCCATCGCTGGCTGGGTCACGAATATTCTGGACCATCCCTTTGTCCTAGTAGTCCTGCGCACGCAATACACTGAGGCAGAGCACAGCCCAGCCCTGGGGCAGTTGTGACTCATGCGGCGAGCGATGAAACAAACTCACAGCCGTAACACCACCTCCTTCCTAAAAGGCTGATCGTCCCGATCAATCATTGGTCCGTCTGTGTCCCTCCGTAGGCTGCCAGGCGATCTCGATGCACGATCTTCATCTTCGCCCTCGGGCTCCGCTGGATCCTGTAGACGACATCGTTGATCCGTTTCACGACTCGGTATTGGCCCTCCCAGGACTTCTGCAGTTTGGGTGACAGGCCTTTCTTCCGTAATGGGTTGAAGAGCCAGACCAGGTCGTCCTCGTGGAATCCGCCGGCATCCGTCTGTTAGTTGTATCGGATCTTCATTCGGTCGGTCTCGATCCGCAGTTTCCTCCTCGCGAACGCGTGCACGTCCTCCAGTTGGTCGACCAGTTCTTGACAATACTGGCTTACCGGGACCGGATCATTCCCAGGTCGGCCGAAGGCAAGATCGACAGGTAGACGGAGCTCCCTCCCAAACATGGCCCGGGCTGGTGTGCACCCGGTGGCTTCATGCACGGCGGCGCGGTAGGCCAGGAGAAATAGTGGAAGATGTCTGTCCCAATCCCTCTGGTGCTCGCTGACGACTATTCGGAGATGGTTCTCGATGGTGCGATTGAATCGCTCTACCATCCCGTCGGACTGAGGGTGTAGCGGCGTTGTCCTCGTCTTCCGGATTCCCAACAGCTGGCATAGGTTCTGGTACACCTGCGACTCGAAGTTTCTCCCTTGGTCGGAGTGCAGCTCCAGGGGTACTCCGTACCGGCTGACGAATTCCTTCACCAGGGTCTCTGCGATCGTCGCGGCTTCTTGGTTAGGGAGCGCATACGCCTCCGGCCATTTGGTCAAGTAGTCGATGACGACCAATATGTAGCGGTTCCCTGCCTCGCTTAACGGGAATGGCCCAGCTACATCGATGGCCACTCTCTCCATGGGGCCGCCCAAGTTGTAGGTCTTCAGTGGACCCCGTCGTCTTCGTCCTGGGCCCTTGCTGGCCTCGCAATCGTGGCACCTCGCGCAGTGTTTCTCCGCGTCAGTTCGGCATCCGATCCAGTGGAACCGCTCTCTCAGCTTCTCCAGGGTCTTCTTTATCCCTAGGTGTCCACCAGATGTTCCTCCATGGACTTCCTTCAGGACTTCCTCCGTCATAGCCTTTGGAACGACGACTTGTTCCCGAGATGTCTTCCCGTCGGTGCTCTCCCAGGCGCGGCAGATGAGGCCATCCCTTACAATCAGCGAGTCCCACTGCGCCCAGTAGGACTTAAACTTTGGGCTGCAGTCACTCACAATGTTGCACCCGGGTCTGGGGACACAGGCCCTCTTCCATTCGGCTATCAGTCCCAGGTCATCATCTTCTGCTTGTGCCCGCGTGAAAGATTCGCGGCTCCAGTTCCCTTGAAGTTCCACAGTAGTCCGTCGGCACTGTATCCCGGTGTTCTCCTCCATCCTAGCACAGAAGGTGCAGTCTTCGGGGCACGGTCTTCGTGACAGTGCGTCGGCATTAGAATGCAGTTGGCCTTTCCTGTGCTGGATCTCGAAGTTGTACTGTTGAAGCCACTCTAACCACCGCGCGAGTTGACCCTCGGGCTGTTTGAAGTTCAGGAGCCACCGCAGGGATGCATGGTCGGTCCTGATGAGAAATTCTTGCCCGTACAGGTACTTGTGGAAGTGTTCGATGGTCTTCACGATGGCGAGCAGTTCCTTCCTGGTGACGCAATAGTGCCTCTCTGGCTTTGACAAGGCTTTGCTGAAGTAGGCCACTACTCTCTCCTCGCCGTCCACTACTTGCGACAGGATTTCCCCTATACCAAAGTCGCTGGCATCGGTATCGACGATGAACATTGTTCCAGGTCTGTGGTAGGCCAGAATAGGTGCGGTGCACAGAGCCTGCTTGAGTTGTTCGAAGGCACCGTGGCATCCTGCTGTCCACTTGAAGAGTTGGTCCTTCTCAGTCGGTCGATGCAGTGGTTTGGCGATGTCGGCAAATCCTCTCACGAAGCGACGGTAATAGGTGCAGAGTCCCAGGAAGCTTCGTAGTTGGGATTTGTCCTTCGGAACTGGCCACTCCCTCACAGCTGCGGTCTTCTCTGGGTCGGTGCAGACCCCCTCCTCGGAGACGATATGCCCAAGGTACTGGACCTGCTTCTGGAAGAGCTGACACTTCTTGGGGCTCAACTTCAGCTGGGCAGCCCGTAGCTTCATCATGATTTCCTTCAGATTGCTGTAGTGCTCCTCGAAGCTTCTCCCCAGAACGATGACGTCGTCTAGGTAGACCAGGCAGGTCTTCAAGTGTAGTCCTCTCAGAATGGACTCCATTAGCCTTTCGAAGGTCGCAGGGGCGTTGCACAGACCAAATGGCATGACGGTGAACTGCCAGAGCCCGCTGCCCACAGAGAACGCCGTTTTCTCGCGGTCCTTAGGGTGGACCTCCACCTGCCAGTAGCCACTCTTCAAATCCAAGGTGGAGAACCATCTTGATCCTGATATGGTGTCCAGCGTGTCGTCGATCCGGGGTAGAGGGTAGCTGTCCTTCTTCGTGACGTCGTTCACCCGCCTGTAGTCCACGCAGAACCTGGTGGAACCGTCCTACTTCTTCACAAGCACGACCGGAGAACTCCAAGTACTATGTGATGGCTCGATCACCCCTTGCTCCTTCATCTCTACTATCATCCGGTCGACTTCGGCTTGCTTGGCGAGCGGGACACGTCGGAATGGGGCCCTAATCGGTGCGCTGTCCCCAACGTCGATTCTGTGCTGGACCAAGCTAGTCCTGCCGAAGTCTTTGCTCCCCACGGAGAAGGCGTCCTGGAATTCGCGTAGCACGTCCTGAAGTTGGTGTGATTGTTCCTCGTCTAAATGGTCCTGGGATCCTTGGTACAACTTCTGTAGTTCTTCTGGCAGTGCGCGTCGTCTTTGGTTGTCCGTCTGCAGGTGTCCGTCCGTCGTATCTGTGATGCGGGCAATCCAGGTAACGGGCTCGTAGACTCCTAGGTTGGTGTCCCGGTGAACCGTAATGTCGTAGTCGTTCAGGTTGGACAGGTGGACGTACGGCCGAGACGTCGTGTTGATGAGGGTCTTGGCAACTAGCAATCCTTTTGTCTGGATGTCCTCATATTTTGGCTCGATGACAGCCGCCACTCCCTCAGCAGTTCCGTCGACAATCACGGCGGCACTGACCTCCGTCCTGGCGGGAACGATGACGTCCTCTCTCCGCCTTACTCGTCGTGCGGTGACGGCCTCGTGTGCTGGTTGCAAAGCAAGTTCCTCACCTCCGAAGCGCAGAGTGTTGGTACTCAGGTCCAAGATGATGTTGTTCTGGTCCAGGAAGTCCAGTCCGATGATCACTTCGTTTGATACGTCAGCCACAAGCACTGGATGCTTCACCGCCCGTCGACCAATGACGAGCACCAGTGATGCTTCGCCATGTACCGGTGCGGTCTCTCCGGTCGCGGTTATTAGCTGGAGGTTCCTTTGTGTGGGTTGCACTCTCCACTTCGGGATCACGGTGAGATTGACGATGGTCCACGACGCTCCCGTGTCGATCAGCATGGGCCAGCTCACTCCGTTGACGACTCCGTCGACCATCAGGCTGCTATTGTCCCTCCGTAACTTCGTCACACGCACTTGGACTGCTGGGGCTTGACGACTGTCACAAGCCAACCTTTGCCCCCCAAGGCTGGCTAATACTCGTTTCCCTGGGCCGCGCGGTTTTCAGACGACTGATTTCCCGTCGGATACCCTCGGCGGCGGCGATCACCACAGTCCTTGCTTCTTACCGCAGGCCCAGCAGGTCGGTACTCCTCTTCCGCGCCGCCTCTCCGGTTGTCCTCTGGCTGTGTCGTTGCTGCTAGTGCCGCGGCTATCGAAGAAACGGCTTATCGCCTCCATCAATTCGTCGGCCAGGGGCTTGGTCTCGTTGGTTTTTACTGGTTCGTCGACGTCCACTTGACGCACCCGCGCGTGCATTCTAGATGCCTGTTTTGCCGTCTCGAATTCAGTTTCGTGGCTCAGCGCATCTGCCAGGGTGTTATTGCGCGCGAGTCACAGCGCCTGTTGAGTGTCCGAGTCCCGTAGCCCGTCGGTGAAAGTCTGCGTCGCAATCTGTTCCAGAAAGTCGGCCGGCGCTGTTGGATAGGCGAGCCTTACGAGGCGTGCGATGTCCATCTCGAACTCCTGCAGGGTTTCCGCGTTCTTCTGTACCCGGGTCCGGAGCTGCATCTGGTAGGCCTGCTGAAGATGGCTATCTCCATATTGGCGATCAGTGAAGCGTAGTCCTGGGATCCAGTCGGGATGCCTGAAGAACGTTAAGGGCGTCACCTCTCAGCGCTACAATGAGAGCTGTAACCATTTCTGTGTTGTTCCAGTTATTTATGGAACAGGCCGCCTCGAACTGACGTAAGTAGGTGCTCCACGGGACCTTTCCGTTGAAGGTTGGGGGCGTCACTCTGCTATGTCCCGTTCCTGATATTCCCGGTGTAACGGTGGGCGGGCGTTGACGCAGCTCGGCGACTTCCTCTTGTAGAGCGTTGAATTTCTCTTCCACCCCGTCAGTGGGCGTTGGCGCAGCCGGAAACTTCCTTTTTGTAAGGCGTTGAATTTCTCCTCCACCCCCATCAGCGGGCGTTGGCGCAGCTCGGCAACTTCCACTTGTAAGGCGTCGAACTTCTTTTCTACTGCTGCGACTTCCTCACGTAGGCCCTGTTCTAATTTCCTTTGCCTCTTCTCTAATTTCGTCAGCAGACACTCTTCCAGATTTTTCTGGCCATCCAGAAATTTTGCGGTTAGGTCCTCTGCTAACTTATTCTGGCCGTCCTTCAGGTCCTCTGCTAACTTCTTCTGGCCATCTTCCATCTTGGCTTCCATGCCACTTAACTTTTCTAGCAATGCTGCAAATTGTGTTTCCATTTTGGTTGTTTGTCTTGTAAAGGGCATGCACTCACAGGAAAATTAGAGAGAAATGACCTGCTCGGGTTTTGAAACCAGGCCCGTCAGGTGTTGTTCTTGTGCTTGAGTTCGTAATCCGGCATCTGACACCAGTTGCTACGTGCCACCCCCTAGTGGCACTTTTGTTAACTGGATTACGATGGGTAGAAAGCACAACACAGATTGTTCCTTTAAAGAAATAATTAACTTTATTGCGGCCAGAAAGATACACCACTCAGCAGCAAGTACAAGCAATTAGAACCTTAATCCAGTTTCCTCGAGCCTCTTCCTTATGGAGCGCTCTAGCCCCTTTCACTTGTCAACAAACCACAGAAGTTAATCCGTCCTAATGAGTCCGGTGGCCTTGGCAAAAACTACTTGCACCTCTTCCTTATGTACACAAACTACAGTTACTTACGATAACCTGCTACACGCTGCTACGCCGTCCACAAGCTGGGAAACAATGCCACTGGATTTCGTAACTCGCACGGCACTCCGCCACAATACCTCTGTCGCTCAGTGAAATCACACTCGCTCTAAACACAGGCAGTCCTCTGTATGCTTCTCACTCCCTCGCTGTCAAGAGAACCAGCTTCACAAGGGGTTTCGCAAGTCGCGTCACCACACTTCTGTCGCTAAGGATAAACGCTCGCGCTAGCTCGAAAAACACACACTCACTGCTTGACAGGTCGCTCTTATATAGCAGGCCCATGACTCAATAAATGCTTCTTGACCCATTAAGGGTTCACGGCTTCTCGAGGTTTCCCATCGCTGGCTGGGTCACGAATATTCTGGACCATCCCTTTGTCCTAGTAGTCCTGCGCACGCAATACACTGAGGCAGAGCACAGCCCAGCCCTGGGGCAGTTGTGACTCATGCGGCGAGCGATGAAACAAACTCACAGCCGTAACACTATTAATAAAACTAGTGATTTAGATGCTTATTAGCCGACATTCAATTTTGCCAAACAATTATTAGCCTACTTTCATTTTTGCAAAAAAAAATGAAAGTAAACTTATGAGATGAACACCGGCCAAAAGTCATCACTGTGTGTGAGTGTGCGTGTGTGTTATACTGCCCCCCCCCCCTCCCTCCCCCCCCCCCCTATCAACTCAAACTCGACTTGGGGCTTTGCGGCATCATGATCATGTAGCCCCGTGTACGTGGGAGTGTGTAGAAGTTGTCTAATAACCTGTGTCACTGATGTCTATACTAGTGCCTGTACTTGTGCAGTAAATGAGGAAGGATTTTGTGTAAGAAGCTGTCATTGATCAGCGGTAGAGTCCACTGTTTGTTGTTGTTGTTCTTGCTGATGTTGATTCTGTTGGGGATTTGCGGCATCGTGGTCATGTAGCCCCGTGTACTTAGGTGTGTGTGTAGAAGTTGTCCGACAACATTTGTCACTGTGATGTCTGTGTGTGTAATTTTAAACGAGGAAGAATTTGGGTAGGAAGCTGTTGGTTTTGTTTCATTTGAGAGGTTAGGATATCATGGATATTTGGTCCCGTGTACTTTGTTGAATGTTTAATATTGTCTGCTAACCTGTGCCATTGTGATGGCTGTATCAATGTGTGCATTTATAATTCATGTGACGATTCAATCAATCAATATATAATATAGCAAGTTATTATTCAACAAGCTCCTACAACCAACATTCAATTATACTCCTTAAAAAGGAGGAATAATTTTATTTATTGTATCAGAAATCTTTTTCTTTATTTCCTTCTTTTGAGCTTTTTTTCATACAAGATTATCCCCTAATATTGACAGTGAGATAACTATACCTATGCATTTAGGTGAGAGTTGACTATATGTTCTTTACTGAACATCTTGTTTTTCTCTCTCTCTTCTCTAGATTTCCCTCTTGCTTTTTTATTTTTCTCTCTTCTTTTTTCGTTTCACCCTTTTGGGGTACGTTGATTCAGTAATGCGGGCTTTGTCGTGTTTGAATTGATAGAAATTGTTGCAGAGTACACAAACATACATACTCACGGACACACAACAGACACACAAAGTTTGACCCTGTGTAGATCTCATAAGTCTACTTTCATTTTTGCTTGGAAGAACTCCAAAATGGATGTTATTGCTTCAAATGGAAGAAGAGGAATCCTATGATGCTGGCAAGTGCTAAAAACGAGAACAAAATTATTTCCAGTTTCTCGCCTAAATGTATTTCTTAGTATAAGACGTTCTATTCTTTCCGGAACTTTTCAACATACAGTACTGTACCCAATCGTCATCATATGGAACATGTGTTCGTATCCCAGCTAACTCACGGTCTTTCGAGGTATGGGACATTCATGCCCACCATACGATCACATGCTCAGGATTTGAGTCTGTCAGGTGACTACTCTACTTGAAAGAAACAACATATTCCTAAACATAACATTTAATGATAGAAAATCATGGCTATACAACAAAAAACACAAACAAAGGATAGTTTACATTTACTTCCCACAACAAAAATCAAAGTTATCTGTGAGTCTCTCCTTAAAATTAGTGCTTCACCGCACTCAAGTCTATTCTAAACATTCTATTATTGATACTCTCTGACATTTGCGAGTGTCCATAGTGTTCTTCACGTGGCACAATTTAACACAAACTGGAATATCACAACACAATAATCACAATTTATCTTTACATGACATTCATCTGCAATTATTAAACATTTATCCGTTTTACACGGGGCATTTACTTTCAGTAACATTAATTCTTTATGTTATGCTTTAATTAATAAGTGTTGTGTCGTGCAACTCGTATTCCTTTTTCCCATCAATTTGAAACGCTGAAGTGGTACGTTTTCCCTTCCAAAATACACATGGATAGAAATGTTTATAGCTTCACCATACAACGATTTTCTGGGTCTGGTCAAAACATTATCGTTACAAACGTGTCATGTCATTGAAATTACTTTACCCGTATGAATAAATTAGTGTAAACTGGGCAAAATACACTTTACAAAGATGCCTATATTTATTTGGTGCAGTATTCCTCCTCAGAGAATAACTTGGCCAAATATTATCCGATCACAGCAATCCAACATGGTATGTGTGTGGAAATAAAGCATTTAATTCAATTGGCATCATCACATCAATCCTATCTTAATTACTTTTCGAAATATCGAGATTCTTCAGTGTCCCACTACGCTTTTAAAATAAAAGGATCTGGTCACCAGACCTCCATTCTAAGCGGACAATAAATTAGTTTCGGCTGACCGAGAAAGATGGCCGCCGGTCTCGTGGTCTCCTTACACCCCATCTGGCTACTCACAAGGTCAAGTTAGTTTACTGGTGCAGTATGCCGGAGGTACCCTGAGTGTTGTCCCTAGTAATTGAGTCATTCTAATTATTTAACACCTACATTTAGAGTGTAATGGGCTCAACTCGGCTCCTAATTAATATTCATGGCAGGGGATGGATCATGTATAGCTTTGCCGTTCTGTGGCGACATTAGTGGCTACTGGCGCGCAACTCGAGTGAGTGTCCAAGTTCTCTCACCGGTGCAGCTGCCTATGATAAGGAAATCGGCGTTTCCTATACGACGAACCATTAGTCTTATCTATAAGGGCAGATCAATTAATACATGGGCTCACACAGGGTCTCGAACAGTTATCCCTGCTGGCACAATTCTGCAAGCGGTGGATACAGACAGTCTCCGTCCCACTTCTCTGCAATAATAAAAGTATGCTCCAAGGCGATACTATCTCGTAGATTAGCCAACTTTTCGCCTAACGCGCAAGCTATGTTTGGATGATCCCCGCAACTTATCGACGTAAATCTCTTGATTCTACGTTACTTGCTCGCTGTACGCGGTTCAAACAATACTTCTCATAGATGACTCAATTATTAAAGCACTCGCGTCCTCTCTGCAATTACTCTTAAGCCAAAGCTTTATGTAGCTCCCAAAACAAGCATAAGTTTACTGACATACATCAACCACCTTAATGGTTCTCAAATACAACCCTGTAGAATTTACCATATTAAACATTCATTTAACAATTCAATGACACTGAAAATCTCTCATTATCTCGATATATTTTACGTTACTTTCTTACTGTTTACAATAATACAGTATTTTTACGTTAGACATGACACACTTTGCACGTACTCTAGGCCTGACATGCCTATTATTTTATTCATTACTGTTACCGACCCCAGATTATTATTATTATTATTATTATTTAACGTTACCTTTACTTTCATCAATATCTTAGGCCTAAATGGCCGTAAACAAATCATCCTCCAAGTCATATTTTACCACAATACGAGGGATGTGAGCTCGTACATAATGAATGTTACTTCTTAGTCTTAGAGTGATGCTTCGTTGTATGGTGAACTATTTAATTATATCACCATATTAAATTTGTACTCACTTTTCATTTTTGCTGAGTTAATCCAGCACGCCAGCCACGAACCTACCATAATGCTTAGCTTAAGCCATTATGATATTTCTCACACGACACATGATATACACTTCACACATGATAATCATATTTTCATCAGTGGCTTTTCTCACTTTGACACAATACATATTATTTTACCATACACATAAACACTTTTAAAAATCACTGTAATTTAACTTATATACAATTCCCGCACTATTTCACATGTGGATCCTTAATTGGACTCCTACTAACGCCTGACCTCAGAGATGCGATGCAGCTAACTTCTGACAACCGCTGGTCTCCGTGAAAGTCTGTCCTGCGTGTGCGTACGTTCGATTCCCGTCACCTACAGTTCATATCACCTCTACTGCAATTCTGATCAGTCCTCTGTCACGACTATTTGTGACGCCTTCCAGGCTCCCATAACTGTAGTGATCCTGACAATAATGTATCATTTTTAGCCTACTTTTCACATTTTGCAAAAATGAGGAAAAAGTAGACTTATGAGATCGATCCGGGAAAATGTGTGTCTGTCTGACTGTCCGTCTGTCTGTCTGTCTGTCTGTCCTTCTGTCTGTCTGTCTGTCTGTGTGTGTGTCCCCCCCTATCAACTCCTAAACGGCTGCAGCAATCAAAACCAAATTAAGTATGAGTAAAGATGTGCACCGGAATATCTCAGGTCTATATTTGAAAATGATGTCAGTGCTACCAACTGCTGAAAAAACGCACTAGAAATTTGAGCTCCATGTTGGATATCTTGCAACGTATGCATGGGAGCTAGTCCAAAATTGGCACACATGTAGATAAGCCCGTTTCAGTTAAATTTCCAGAAGGCCAACCATAACAGTGTTGCCAAAATAATTTTAAGCCTTCTGATAGGTCCAATGTTTAAATGCATATAACTTCTACACTATCAATTGGATTTCAACCAAATTTTGTATGTAATATCTGTACATAAACAGATATGACTGAGCGTATTCTTAAGATCCACCAGGGCTGCCAACTGTTAATAATTGCTGTCTCTATTATTATTATTTTTATTTAAATACCAATATATCAGAAAGTATGCAAGCCAACAGCTTTAAACTATGCACACGTATATTCTGACATTTTAGATTAATTTGGAGTAATTCATATACGTCAGTTCTACCAACATGATTATAAGCCTGCTGATAGTACCAATTTTTAAATACATGTAACTTCTATACTATCAGTTGGATTTCAACCAAATTTCGTATGTGCTATGTGCACCATAACAGATATGACTATGAGTATTGTTAAGAGCAATCAGGGCTGCCAACTGTTAATAAATGCTGTCTATATTTTTTTTACCCTAATATCAATATATCAGAAAGTATGCAAGCCAACAGCTCTATACTTTGCACACGTATAGCACCTGACATTCTAGATTAATTTGGTGTAATTAATACAAGGCAGTGCTGCCAACATGATTCTATGCCTGTTGATATGTCCAATTTTAAAATACATGTAACTTCTATACTAACAAATGGATTTCATCCAAAATTGGCACAACAAGATATCATAATGGATATTAATCCCGTTTTCTAACGGGGTCGGGGATGAGATGCGATGGAAGTCTTTGTGGCGATGATTTTTACGGCCGGATGCCCTTCCTGACGCCAACCTCATGGGAGGAGTTAATGAGAGATGAAATGAATGATGGTGAATGAAACTGGGCAAGGATGTGGGAGGAAGCGGCCGTGGCCTGTCAGAAGGTACCGTCCCAGCATTTGCCTGGTGTTGAAAATGGGAAACCACGGAAAACCATTTCAAGGACGGCCGACGGTGGGGCTCGAACCCACGCGTCTACCGAGTCAGCAGAGAGCTTGGCCCCATGACCTAATGCTGAGCTTTAGCCAGCGTAGCCACTACTGTCGGTACAACAAGATATCATAATATTTCAGATTATTTCTGACCAGCACACGCATGACATTGTTGGCAACATGCTTTTACGCGTGCTGATAGATCCAGTGTCTAACTGCATGTAACGACCATTGGACTTCAACCAAATTTTGTATTCTGTACCTTAAGGGATGGAACTAAGAATATATTTTGTCACCAGAGCTGCCAACTGTAGTGCTCTATTAGGCTACATTATACCAGGTATATTTTGAACTAATTAGATATTTCGATATTACCAACTTAATTTCGTCATTATTCTTGATAGGTTCATATTCTGTAGAATAATCATTGGCATGAAAAGTAGGCTGTATAGTTCTTCACGGAACTTCTTGTTAACTATGACAACACCTCCTGGTATGTTCACTGTCTATAAACATCCTAAATTATCCCTACGCTGCATAGAATTTATACTTGCGTATGTTATTGGTTAAATATCTGCTGTAGACTACATCTTACACGATGCATAATTACTATGGTGAAGCTGCATGATGCGCTTCCATTGTTCTCCAAATATACTTGAGCGTGTGAGTTCACGTGTTGAGTCAAGACGAACTGAAGAAGAACTAAAGATGGACTGACTCTCCTGCGAAGCTTCCCCTATATAAAGCTTTCTTGGGAAACATAGTCCACTGGACACTCAGGACCGACTCCCTTCCTGGAATAATACATTTCCAGACAAAGTGAAGTATAATCCTCGTTTGTCTAGGTGTGGAGGTCCCAAAATCACTCGCGTGCAAGCGATCGCTTCGGCCAATTAATTTAAATTAATTGCCTTCTACCATGGCGTCATAACGCTATCCTGGTACTTCCTCTTCTGCGGGTCTCCAAAACCTTCCTCTCGAGCGGAAGCAGTGTGTTCAGAGGCTCATTTATGGATGTAAGCTTTAATTTAGGCGTGAGAACACTCCTAAATTATCTTTCCTAGAATATATTCACCTGGGTGTAGATTTTATTTCATTTCAATGCTCCAATTGGCTGTAATCAATTAATTTCCGTGGGCGGCTACCCCCTCTCTACTTTCAGGCCTTGTGAACTGGTGAATCCCAGAGTCATTAATCTTGAGCTGTTCGGGTGGTCCAGACGAAAATGAGTTCCCTGGCGTCACTTAAATACGCCCCTTCGCTAGCTCCGATTTGTCAACTGTCAAGCTGGTTTGCTTTCATGCCATCTGCTTCCAAAACGTACATAGGCCTGGATTTTCTTGTAATTATCCACCTTAAAAAGCTATGATATTCCCATTCTAGCCGTGAAATCCTGCCATTATGATTATATGCAGATATAACTCATTGCTCTTCGGGTTCCCTGTAGCTGTTCCCCCTCAGAGATCAATGGTTCAATTCTGGGCAGAATCATGGGCCTGGTCTTCTTTGATAAGACCCGAGTTCGATGCCAGACTGCTGTGTCTAATTGGGCACAGTACATAGACACAATTCCTCTTTGTTTTTCTATCCTCAGTGCCCAGTATCTCTTCATTCTTTCTGACCTTCTTTCCGTCTCTTCTTTCGAAATGATGGGTTTGGATTTTAGTGTAGATTTGTCTCGGAACCTAATATTATCATCTTGAGTAATTTTTTTAGCTTTTCGATTGAGTAGTGGATTTTCTGTAATGTTTAATTCTACTAGAGTAAATGTCTAGAATATTTTGTCTTGAATGAACGCTTTTATAAGCGTTCTTTGCCGTTTTTATAAGCCACTTGATACTAAATTTGTACAATTTTGTTCAGTACATTCGTAAAAGTATATCAATCTACTGAAATATAGTTTAGCGAGCATAACAGTAGCTTCGACCCAACGGGACGGCACGGCCCAGCACGATGCAGCACGTTTAGCTTGAATTGTTAGTCCCTTCTGCGGTGTATTTTCTAATATAAAATAAGAATATCCTGCCGACCACCTCCTTAAGGACAGTTTAAACCATCCTCTGTACGATAACCGGGTTTGGTTAGGCTGGGCCCCTTTTAATCGTAAGTTACGGTTAGCCTATAATACTTGCAAGATTCATACATTGACCATATTGAATCTATTTGGCTGATGACCTTGTAGTTTGGAAAAAAGACGCTTCCCACTTTAACGTATGTTGTTGCAAAATTTGGTAGATATCAGATGATTAAGTTAGTCGAATTTGATTTGAGCTTTGAAAATTTGGGTGCCTGCATTATGTTTCCGTCAAGATGGCGGAGATATAGAACATGACACTGAAGTGCTCTTTCCTAGTGCTACCTCTGTTCAAAATTTTGTTCGATTCGGCTTCGTCGTGTTTGAATTGATAGATATTTATGCAGAGTACACACACATACACACTCACAGACACACAACAGACACACAAATTTTGACCCTGTGTAGATCTCATAAATCTACTTTCATTTTTGCATGGAAGAACTCAAAAATGGATATTATTGCTTCAAATGGAAGAAGAGGAATCCCATGATGCTGGCAAGTGCTAAAAACGAGAACAAAATTATTTCCAGTTTCTCGCCAAAATGTATTTCTTAGTATAACAAGTTCTTTTCTTTCCGGAACTTTTCAACATACAGTACATAGACACAATTCCGCCTTATGTGTGTTATGTAGAGCTGGGAATCAAACCTGAACCTCCAAGAATGCCAGCCACTACACCACTAGGTGGTCTACAGAAACAGAGGAAGATGTGTTCTCCTAGAAGAACCAATATACGAAAAATAAAGTGCTACTCCTGAAGATCCTCGCGCTTAAAATCCCTTAATTACGGCTTGCAGCTCTGAAATCATAAATCACATAGTAATGTAGTTTGTAAATCATTTGTTGGTGCTGAACACATTGTTCGTGGTCAAAACTGGGCCAGTCGTTTGAAGTTATTCAAATGTAGCTTTTATGTTGGTACAACTTATTTATTACATACAGTTGGAAGCATAATCTTACTTTGTACTCATTTTAACGAAGAAAGTTGGCTAAAACGGCTATCCATCATATATCCATTCCCTGATATTCAAGTGTAGAGACATTAAATATCACTGAACTTTATTATTGATGGAACAAACTCACGTTACATTACAACACATAAATTAAGAACTGTTACTCTGATGTGACTGCACACGTGCCGTTGACGCAGGACAGTCCAGGAGAACACTCAGTTGTCGGTGGCGGCCCCCCAATAAATCGCCTTCCGCAGAAACTTCCTTCACCTTAAGTAGAAGAAAAAGAAACATTATTATTTTACGCGAGGTTCTAGAAGCACTACTTTAATAATTTTACAATGAAAAAATAAAGAGAATAATATTCAGTATAAATAACAAGTTTACCACACTTCACGTATTATAGCTTATAATGAAAATTGATTTTCAATCGGTCCACACTTTGGTGGTGGTTGGTTCCTCAGTTTAGGGGCTGCGACAACGCAGTCATGTAGCCACCATGTACTTTGGGTGTGTGTAGAATCTGTCTGATAACCGGTGTTAATTGTGATGACTCTATTAGTGTGTGTTATCTGGTTTCAATTCAAGTGAGGACTGCAAACATTGATTTTTTTTCAAGTAGTTCCTACTTTTGCCGCCAAACGCCACCGTCAACGACTACTAGTTCAGAACTTGATTATCAGATGCCACCGCAGTTGGCTCCTGGCGACGAACGTCGGAACCTAAGAGCTTTTGTCGAATGTTTAACCTATATTATGATTTAGCTTCACACAGGTGTAAATAGTGGAAGGTACTTTACCATGCCATAAATCTATGAAATGGGACGGCCGCTTTACTTCCCCTCCGAAGGAAGGCATAGTGAGGGATTTTTAACGCTCTTAAAAAAATCCGACGACTTCGGCCGTGTTTGAACCCACGATCTTGGGCATAGAAGCTCAGCATGCTACCAACTACGCCACCGAAGCCGCTGGTCCAATTTTTAAAGTTCCCAGTTAAATTGGGCTGGGAGTGAAACTATCTACTCACAGCTAATTATCTGACTCTGATAATTTAATTAGGCAAATACACTTACACAGCTAATTAGCAAGTTCTAAAGATTAAAAACCTTAAGTCAATTTTAATTTGTACTTTTTATTGTACCGGTTTCGGCCACATTGTCGCCATTCTCAGCGCAGATAATTGTTGTTGTAGTTTGAGTCTTCAGTCTTTTGACTGGTTTAATGCAGCTATCCATGCCTCCCTGTTCTGAGCTAATCGTTTAATCTCTACATAGCTACCACACCCTACATCCGAGTCAATCTGTTTAACATATTCTAACCTTGGTCTACCCCTGCAGTTCTTGTCCTCGACCCTTCCTTCCATAACTAAGCTTGCTATTCCTGGATGTCTTGGTATGTGTCCTACCAACCTATCTCTTCTCTTCATTAGCAGTCGCCAGAAACATCTCTCCTCTCCCACTCTTCTTAATACCTCTTCGTTTGTAACCCTTTCTACCCATTTGATCTTCATCATTCTCCTGTAACACCACATTTCAAACGCTTCAATTCTCCTCTTTTCAGCTGCACCAATAGTCCAAGTTTCACTTCCATAGAGTGCGACGCTCCAGACAAAGGCTTTCAAAAATATCTTCCTAATACCTAAATCTAGCCGGCCCCGTGGTGTTGGGGTAGCGCGCCTGCCTCTCGCCCGGAGGCCCTGGATTCGATCCCCGGCTCCGTCAGGGATTTTAAAACTGACGAGAGGGTTGGAACGGGGTGCACTCAGCCTCGTGAGGCCAATTGAGTAGCTGTCTGACAGTGAGACAGCGCCCCGATCACGAATACCAAGATTAACGGCCGAGGGGACCCGACGCGCTGATCACGCGTCATCCCAATATCTGCAGGCCAAATGGCTGGGCAGCGGTCGCTTGGTCGGCCTTAGCCCGTCATGGGCTGGATAGTGCCAGGGGTTGACTTTTTTTTAATACCTAAATCTATATTCGATGTCAACAGATTAATTTTTTGTAGAAATGCTTTCCTTGCCTGAGCCACCTACTTTTTATATCCTCTTTGCTTCGTCCATCACTGGTTATTTTTCTTCCTAAGTAACGGAAGTCTCCTACTTTCTTTAGTTTCTCCCCTACCAATTTGATGTCCATTGATGTGTCTGATTAATTGCGGCTGCATTGCAATATAATTATATGAATAGATATGCAAGACTTACATTAAAATTTATTTTGCTATAATCAAAGGTTGTTCTCAAAACTATTTTTTTAATATAACCGTCTTAAGGCTAATAAACACACAATAAAATTTTAGAAAAACCAGATCTGTTACAAAAATATGTTAAATACGGAAGACTTTCTAGAATTCTCTTCTCATTTCTATCTTGACTGGCTTCGAGCTGAGCGGTAACGTTCTCGCTTGTTGGGTCCAAGGTTGCAGGTTCGTATCCTGGCGCAGTCAGCTAGCATTTTAGGGCAAGCAAATGCGAGGAAGCCGTGTTAGTAGATTTACTGACACTTTTAAGATCCCCTTCGGGGAAAAATACTGGCACCCCGGCGTCTCTAAAAGCCAGCATAGTTAAAAGGGACGTAAAAAACAATAACATAAGTATCATCTCTTACTCAATCTTCTTTCTAGGCGACTTCGGTGGCGTAGTTGCCAAGGTTTCGGTTTAAAACCTGGCTGAAGTCGTCGGATTTTTAAGAGCGTTAAATATCCCTCAGTTTGCCTTCCTTCCGAGGGGAAGTAAACCTGGCGGGCCCATGTCATACATTTATGGTATGAAAATGAACCTTCCACTAACTACACTTATGTGAAGCCAAAATTTGTAGGATAGGTTTGTTTAATGCTCTTAAGATCCAAGGTTCGTCTCCGAGCACTGGTTGTGATGTCATCTAGTAGTAGCAAAGTCCCACATCTGGGTGTCGTGGACAGTAGCATTTGGTAGCGAAAGTAGGAACTACTCGAAATTATCGCCTGCCGTCCTTACTTGAATTGTCTGTCTGTTAGGTAGTCAGCCCGAAGGCTGGTTGGATCCTCAAAAAGTACCGCCGTTACGTTATGTGAGTAGATACCCACAAAAACCAAGGCAGCACTATTTTGAGGCGTTCTAGGCAAGAAGAGGAGTGAGGTAGTTTGCCATTGCTTTCCTTGAATTAAAAAAGATAAAAACACTAATACAGTTATAAAATTACCACCGGTTATCAGACAGATTCTACACGCACCCAAAGTACACGGGGCTACATGACCACGTTGTCGCAGCCCCTAAACTAAGGAACGAACCAATCTTCTTTCTAGATCACTATTCCTTCTTCAAGCTGGTTTCATATCAAGACTTACTTCTTTCGTATTTATCATATTTTTGTAACAGATCTGTTTTTAGCCTATTTTCATTTTATGAAAAGATAGGCTTATGAGATCACCTTTTGTCCGTGTGCGCCTGTGTGTGTGATTCGTGTGTGTGTGTGTGTGTCCAAATAACTTCTAAACGGCTGGAGAAATTTCAATGAAACTCGGTAAGATCATAGCACCATTCTGGCCGACCACAACCGTTCCCTTCAAATTTTATTGTGTCTCACCAATCCAACATGGCGGCTGTGCGAAGTATTTCACCAGCATTCAGTATCTCCGAATCTATCACCGATATCACCCTGAAATTTTGTACGGTGATAAAGGGCATCACTAGAAGTTCACCTATGAGACTTTCAGAAACCTGGTGACTACAAAACCAGCATGGCGGCCAAGCAAATTTGAGACTTTTAAATAGATCTTTCTCGCGATTTAACCATCCAAACGTAATGAAACTTGGTACAGAAAATGTTTATACACATTGTAATGCACTGGCATTTAATTTAGTTCAATTGTTTACATACATTCAAATTGGCGGCTGTGCGAAATATTTCACTGGCATAATATATCTCCGAAACGATTACTGATATCACCCTGAAATTTTGTACGGTGATAAAGGGCACTGCTACAAGTTTATCTATGTAACTTTTATAAACGTGTAAAGTACAAAACGAACATGGCGGCCAAGCAAATTTGAAACATTTTAATATACTTTTCTCGAGATTTTACCACCTGAGCGCAGTGAAATGTTGTACAGTAAATGATTATACATATTTTGATGCACTGGCATCTAATTTAGTTCAATTGTTTACATAACCTTAAGATGGCGGCTGTGCGAAATTTTAAAATTATTTTTTATTTCTAGTGTCGTAATCAGTAACCTGGTGAGCACAAATCCAACATGGCAGCGACACGAAGTATAAATATTTAAATGGATGTTTCTCACGATTTAACCATCCGAATGCAGTGAATCTTTGCTCGTTAAATGCTTATACAAATGTTAATCCACTGGCATCTAATTTTTTTCAATTGTTTTCATAACCCCAAGATGGCAACTGTGCGAAATTTTAAAATCTCTTTCTTACTTCATGTGACCTAATCATGCGATTTAAGTTTGAATACCACACGTAGACAATAATCTTCATGTAATAGTACATACATAAAATCCAACCTGCCGACCATCTGAAATATTTAGACGGTTCTCAATACCTACGAATTTATCACAACAATCCAACTGAAATTTTGTATTTTGATAGAGGCAATTATCATGAGTTGGGTATATGAAAATTAGCTGTATAGTTCTTCATGGAACTACTTGTTTTAAAATGTATTGTGTGTTTTAAAAGATTATTTTTTTAGAAATAGTTTTGAGAACAAACATTGTTTATGGCAAGAAATTATTGTAAGTCTTGCATGTTTAATCATATTTTTATCCGCGCTGAGAAAGTCCGCAATGTGGCCGAAAAGGTACAATAAAAAGTAGAAATTATTATTGACTTAAGGAATTTAATCTTCAGAGCTTATTATACTTTGCCAATAAGGAACAGTGCTAACGTCCTCATATTCATGTCACATCACAGTTAATTAGTATTATTGTTGATATTATTTCTTTATGCCCTTTCATAGAGCGCATTGGAACTTGTTACTTGGCTTGATAACTTTTTCCATCCTCTTCTCCCAAAATCTCTTCTTGAACTCACTGTGTTGCCCCTTGCGTTCTTCTGTCCATCATGTACCAGCCCTGCTGCAAGTTTCACCGTAAATGTGTGCTCATTTACAGAGGTTCTGAAGATTTCTTGGTTCTCCCCGATGTTCAACTCTTCAGGTTCCCCCTTGTTTCCGCCAGCATATTTATCCTCGATTTTTTTAATTAATTATATTGAACAATGTATTTGTTAGTCTATTTTTGTCCATCCTAAATATGCACCGACTGGTTTCATGGTTCAGCGGTAACGTTCTCTCCTGATGGTCCAAAGGTTGCAGGTTCGTATCCTGGCCCAGTCACTTGGCATTTGAGGGTGCGCAAAGCGAGGGAGCGTGTCAGAAGACTTACTGGCAGGTTAAGGATTCACTTCGGGCCAAACTTACGGCATACTGGTATCTCAAAAATCCAGAGTAGTTAAAAGGGACGTAAAGCCAATAACAGTATTATTATAATTATTATTATAATTATCTATATATTTAAAACACTAAGCTGTTTTTTGTACACACGAGATTGTGAAAACGACTTAACCGATTGGCTTCGTAAGACATTCTAACGAAAGCTCTTGGCATGCAGATTTGCAGAGTTTCTTTAAAAGGAAAATATATGTTACGGTATATTTTTAAATGATTAAAGAAATATGTAATATTTGTCACTCCCGCGCATGCGCACAATGGCCTTTCTCAACAAGGAAAATGGCGATTCCGGTCGCGTCTAACTGAGATCTTTGTTCATGAGAATTAAAAAGGATCTCCAATAATGTTAGTTATGTTATTACAATGTGCATTGAAATAGAATTATATTAAATAAACCACGAATTGAAAGACATAAACTGCAGGTTGAGTGTGTATACTGGTTAGATAGCTTAATACTGGAGTGAAACATAGTTGTCTGGATGGCTAAGGGGATAAGGTTACTGGCCTAAAATTTGTATTATGCATGATCGAGAGGGTTCGATTCCCACCTCGGATATGTTTTTTTATTTTCATTTTCTTCCTTCCTACGATTGGTATTGCATTGTAGAAAGCTCTTGGCATGCAGATTTGCAGAGTTTCTTTAAAAGGAAAATATATGTTACGGTATATTTTTAAATGATTAAAGAAATATGTAATATTTGACACTCTCGCGCATGCGCACAATGGCCTTTCTCAACAAGGAAAATGGCGATTCCGGTCGCGTCTAACTGAGATCTTTGTTTATGAGAATTAAAAAGGGTCTCCAATAATGTTAGTTATGTTTTTACAATATGCATTGAAATAGAATTATATTAAATAAACCACGAATTGAAGGACATAAAGTGCAGGTTGAGTGTGTATACTGGTTAGATAACTTAATACTGCAGTGTCACATGGTTGTCTGGTTGGCCGAGGGGATAAGGTTACTGGCCAGAAATTTGTATTATGCATGATCGAGAGGGTTCGATCCCACTTCGGATATGTTTTTTTATTTTCGTTTTCTTCCTTCCTACGATTGGTATTGCATTGTAGAAACATATTTCACTTTTATCATTCCCGTCAAGTAACGAATTCTCTGTTCCCATCGAGAGGGTTCGATTCCCACCTCGGTTATGTTTTTTTATTTTCGTTTTCTTCCTTCCTACGATTGGTATTACATTGTAGAAACATATTTCACTTTTATCATTCCCGTAAAGTAACGAATTCTCTGTTGCCATCCTTTGCATGGTCGAGAGGGTTCGATTCCCACCTCGGATACGTTTATTTATTTTCATTTTCTTCCTTCCTACGATTGGTATTACATTGTAGAGATATATTTCACTTTTTCATTCCCGTAAAGTAACGAATTCTCTGTTGCCATCCTTTGCATGGTCGAGAGGGTTCGATTCCCACCTCGGATATGTTTTTTTTTTGTTTTCTTCCTTCCTACGATTGGTATTAGAGTGTAGAAACATATTTCACTTTTATCATTCCTGTAAAGTAACGAATTCTCTGTTGCCATCTATATATTTAAAACACTAAGCTGTTTTTTGTACACACGAGATTGTGAAAACGACTTAACCGATTGGCTTCGTAAGACATTCTAACGAAAGCTCTTGGCATGCAGATTTGCAGAGTTTCTTTAAAAGGAAAATATATGTTACGGTATATTTTTAAATGATTAAAGAAATATGTAATATTTGTCACTCCCGCGCATGCGCACAATGGCCTTTCTCAACAAGGAAAATGGCGATTCCGGTCGCGTCTAACTGAGATCTTTGTTCATGAGAATTAAAAAGGATCTCCAATAATGTTAGTTATGTTATTACAATGTGCATTGAAATAGAATTATATTAAATAAACCACGAATTGAAAGACATAAACTGCAGGTTGAGTGTGTATACTGGTTAGATAGCTTAATACTGGAGTGAAACATAGTTGTCTGGATGGCTAAGGGGATAAGGTTACTGGCCTGAAATTTGTATTATGCATGATCGAGAGGGTTCGATTCCCACCTCGGATATGTTTTTTTATTTTCATTTTCTTCCTTCCTACGATTGGTATTGCATTGTAGAAAGCTCTTGGCATGCAGATTTGCAGAGTTTCTTTAAAAGGAAAATATATGTTACGGTATATTTTTAAATGATTAAAGAAATATGTAATATTTGACACTCTCGCGCATGCGCACAATGGCTTTTCTCAACAAGGAAAATGGCGATTCCGGTCGCGTCTAACTGAGATCTTTGTTTATGAGAATTAAAAAGGGTCTCCAATAATGTTAGTTATGTTTTTACAATATGCATTGAAATAGAATTATATTAAATAAACCACGAATTGAAGGACATAAAGTGCAGGTTGAGTGTGTATACTGGTTAGATACCTTAATACTGCAGTGTCACATAGTTGTCTGGTTGGCCGAGGGGATAAGGTTACTGGCCAGAAATTTGTATTATGCATGATCGAGAGGGTTCGATCCCACTTCGGATATGTTTTTTTATTTTCGTTTTCTTCCTTCCTACGATTGGTATTGCATTGTAGAAACATATTTCACTTTTATCATTCCCGTCAAGTAACGATTTCTCTGTTCCCATCGAGAGGGTTCGATTCCCACCTCGGTTATGTTTTTTTATTTTCGTTTTCTTCCTTCCTACGATTGGTATTACATTGTAGAAACATATTTCACTTTTATCATTCCCGTAAAGTAACGAATTCTCTGTTGCCATCCTTTGCATGGTCGAGAGGGTTCGATTCCCACCTCGGATACGTTTATTTATTTTCATTTTCTTCCTTCCTACGATTGGTATTACATTGTAGAGATATATTTCACTTTTTCATTCCCGTAAAGTAACGAATTCTCTGTTGCCATCCTTTGCATGGTCGAGAGGGTTCGATTCCCACCTCGGATATGTTTTTTTTTGTTTTCTTCCTTCCTACGATTGGTATTAGAGTGTAGAAACATATTTCACTTTTATCATTCCTGTAAAGTAACGAATTCTCTGTTGCCATCTATATATTTAAAACACTAAGCTGTTTTTTGTACACACGAGATTGTGAAAACGACTTAACCGATTGGCTTCGTAAGACATTCTAACGAAAGCTCTTGGCATGCAGATTTGCAGAGTTTCTTTAAAAGGAAAATATATGTTACGGTATATTTTTAAATGATTAAAGAAATATGTAATATTTGTCACTCCCGCGCATGCGCACAATGGCCTTTCTCAACAAGGAAAATGGCGATTCCGGTCGCGTCTAACTGAGATCTTTGTTCATGAGAATTAAAAAGGATCTCCAATAATGTTAGTTATGTTATTACAATGTGCATTGAAATAGAATTATATTAAATAAACCACGAATTGAAAGACATAAACTGCAGGTTGAGTGTGTATACTGGTTAGATAGCTTAATACTGGAGTGAAACATAGTTGTCTGGATGGCTAAGGGGATAAGGTTACTGGCCTAAAATTTGTATTATGCATGATCGAGAGGGTTCGATTCCCACCTCGGATATGTTTTTTTATTTTCATTTTCTTCCTTCCTACGATTGGTATTGCATTGTAGAAAGCTCTTGGCATGCAGATTTGCAGAGTTTCTTTAAAAGGAAAATATATGTTACGGTATATTTTTAAATGATTAAAGAAATATGTAATATTTGACACTCTCGCGCATGCGCACAATGGCCTTTCTCAACAAGGAAAATGGCGATTCCGGTCGCGTCTAACTGAGATCTTTGTTTATGAGAATTAAAAAGGGTCTCCAATAATGTTAGTTATGTTTTTACAATATGCATTGAAATAGAATTATATTAAATAAACCACGAATTGAAGGACATAAAGTGCAGGTTGAGTGTGTATACTGGTTAGATAACTTAATACTGCAGTGTCACATAGTTGTCTGGTTGGCCGAGGGGATAAGGTTACTGGCCAGAAATTTGTATTATGCATGATCGAGAGGGTTCGATCCCACTTCGGATATGTTTTTTTATTTTCGTTTTCTTCCTTCCTACGATTGGTATTGCATTGTAGAAACATATTTCACTTTTATCATTCCCGTCAAGTAACGAATTCTCTGTTCCCATCGAGAGGGTTCGATTCCCACCTCGGTTATGTTTTTTTATTTTCGTTTTCTTCCTTCCTACGATTGGTATTACATTGTAGAAACATATTTCACTTTTATCATTCCCGTAAAGTAACGAATTCTCTGTTGCCATCCTTTGCATGGTCGAGAGGGTTCGATTCCCACCTCGGATACGTTTATTTATTTTCATTTTCTTCCTTCCTACGATTGGTATTACATTGTAGAGATATATTTCACTTTTTCATTCCCGTAAAGTAACGAATTCTCTGTTGCCATCCTTTGCATGGTCGAGAGGGTTCGATTCCCACCTCGGATATGTTTTTTTTTTGTTTTCTTCCTTCCTACGATTGGTATTAGAGTGTAGAAACATATTTCACTTTTATCATTCCTGTAAAGTAACGAATTCTCTGTTGCCATCTATATATTTAAAACACTAAGCTGTTTTTTGTACACACGAGATTGTGAAAACGACTTAACCGATTGGCTTCGTAAGACATTCTAACGAAAGCTCTTGGCATGCAGATTTGCAGAGTTTCTTTAAAAGGAAAATATATGTTACGGTATATTTTTAAATGATTAAAGAAATATGTAATATTTGTCACTCCCGCGCATGCGCACAATGGCCTTTCTCAACAAGGAAAATGGCGATTCCGGTCGCGTCTAACTGAGATCTTTGTTCATGAGAATTAAAAAGGATCTCCAATAATGTTAGTTATGTTATTACAATGTGCATTGAAATAGAATTATATTAAATAAACCACGAATTGAAAGACATAAACTGCAGGTTGAGTGTGTATACTGGTTAGATAGCTTAATACTGGAGTGAAACATAGTTGTCTGGATGGCTAAGGGGATAAGGTTACTGGCCTGAAATTTGTATTATGCATGATCGAGAGGGTTCGATTCCCACCTCGGATATGTTTTTTTATTTTCATTTTCTTCCTTCCTACGATTGGTATTGCATTGTAGAAAGCTCTTGGCATGCAGATTTGCAGAGTTTCTTTAAAAGGAAAATATATGTTACGGTATATTTTTAAATGATTAAAGAAATATGTAATATTTGACACTCTCGCGCATGCGCACAATGGCTTTTCTCAACAAGGAAAATGGCGATTCCGGTCGCGTCTAACTGAGATCTTTGTTTATGAGAATTAAAAAGGGTCTCCAATAATGTTAGTTATGTTTTTACAATATGCATTGAAATAGAATTATATTAAATAAACCACGAATTGAAGGACATAAAGTGCAGGTTGAGTGTGTATACTGGTTAGATAACTTAATACTGCAGTGTCACATAGTTGTCTGGTTGGCCGAGGGGATAAGGTTACTGGCCAGAAATTTGTATTATGCATGATCGAGAGGGTTCGATCCCACTTCGGATATGTTTTTTTATTTTCGTTTTCTTCCTTCCTACGATTGGTATTGCATTGTAGAAACATATTTCACTTTTATCATTCCCGTCAAGTAACGATTTCTCTGTTCCCATCGAGAGGGTTCGATTCCCACCTCGGTTATGTTTTTTTATTTTCGTTTTCTTCCTTCCTACGATTGGTATTACATTGTAGAAACATATTTCACTTTTATCATTCCCGTAAAGTAACGAATTCTCTGTTGCCATCCTTTGCATGGTCGAGAGGGTTCGATTCCCACCTCGGATACGTTTATTTATTTTCATTTTCTTCCTTCCTACGATTGGTATTACATTGTAGAGATATATTTCACTTTTTCATTCCCGTAAAGTAACGAATTCTCTGTTGCCATCCTTTGCATGGTCGAGAGGGTTCGATTCCCACCTCGGATATGTTTTTTTTTTGTTTTCTTCCTTCCTACGATTGGTATTAGAGTGTAGAAACATATTTCACTTTTATCATTCCTGTAAAGTAACGAATTCTCTGTTGCCATATATATTTAAAACACTAATGTATTTTTTGTACACACGAGATTTTGAAAACGACTTAACCGATTGGCTTCGTATGGCATTCTAACGAAAGCTCTTGGCATGCAGATTTGCAGTGTGTCTTTAAAAGGAAAATATATGTTACGGTATATTTTTATATGTTTAAGGAAAAAGGTATTATATGTGGCAATTGCGCGTTGCCACAATTGCGTTTCTTCCTGAGAGAAATGGCGGATAAAAGATCCACCGTATCGTAGTGTGATCTTTGTTTATGAGAATTGAAAAGGGAAATATCGCTTATGTTGTATCCCGATATATACTGGAATAGAATCATGAAATAAGGGAAATATTGATGAACTGTAACTGGCAGTTGAGTGCGTTTGTTGTTTACGTCACTTAATATTGCACTCTAATTTCGTTGTCTGGGTGGCTCAGCGGCTAACATTGTGGACAACGAAATTGATTATGCATCGTCGAAGGAGTTTGATTCCCACCTCAGACATGTAATTCTATTTCCCAATTATTCTATCTTGCAATTGGTATTACATTGTCTAAACATATGTTACGTTTATTATTCCCGTAAGGTAAGAAATTCTCCATGATTTACGTTGCCAGATACTTTTAAATTGAAAATGAAAATCGGCACAATCGCTTCGCCTTGAGAGAAAATTGTCGAACATAATTCATTTGATGGACTCAGACATCGTGGTCACTCAGCCCTGTCTACTTTGGTGTGTGAGTGTAAACCTTTCTCTGATAACCTGTGTTAATGTGATGGCTGTATTGATGTGTGCATTTGTAATTAGTATGGGGAATAGGGAGTTGAGAATCATGAAATAAGGGAAATATTGATGAACTGTAACTGGCAGTTAAGTGCGTTTGTTGTTTACGTCTCTTAATATTGCACTCGAATTTCGTTGTCTGGGTGGCTCAGCGGCTAACATTGTGGACAACGAAATTGATTATGCATCGTCGAAGGAGTTTGATTCCCACCTCAGACATGTAATTCTATTTCCCAATTATTCTATCTTGCAATTGGTATTACATTGTCTAAACATATGTTAGGCTACGTTTATTATTCCCGTAAGGTAAGGAATTCTCCATGATTTACGTTCCCAGATACTTTTAAATTATTAAATAAATATCGGCACAATCGCTTCGCCTTGAGAGAAAATTGTCGAACATAATTCATTTGATGGACTCAGACATCGTGGTCACTCAGCCCCGTCTACTTTGGTGTGTGAGTGTAAACCTTTCTCTGATAACCTGTGTTAATGTGATGGCTGTATTGATGTGTGCATTTGTAATTAGTATGGGGAATGGAGAGTTGACGACTGAGGCTTTAAGTTAGGAACTATCCCGGTATTTGCCTGGAGTGGAAGTGGGAAACTACGGAAAACCACATCCAAGGTTGTTGAGATGGGAATCAAATTTTGCTCTTCTTAGGTTTGCCTCAAGAGTGCGCCCCGTTCCAGCCCTCAGACCAGAATTAAATTTCTTGGCAGAGCAGGGATCGAACCTGGAATCTGGGGCGATAGCTCAGAATGTAGCCTTAAGACTGGGCTTCCCTGTGTTAATACGATCTTTGAAAAACACTGAACATATAATTCTAAAACTCCCTCCATTACGGTGGCTGGCGAAGTGAGTCCATGCTCATTCCAGTAGTGGCGAAGTGATTCTATGCTCCCTTGCATAATTTACTGTCATGGAAATGCAAAGTATTGTACCTTCAACAGGTGATGGAAATTGATTATTTAGAGCAGTTTCATTCTGTTTATTTCAAAATGAAGTTCGTCATCCTGAGTTGCGTTTGCAAGCAAATTGCAAAAATTGCAAGGATTTTATTATTGGCGATCAGTCTCATCGCATTCTCATCAGCAACCAACTTGAGAATGGAAGTCTCTGAACTTAGTTGTATAAGTGAATATTGTTGTTTATTGATTATTTTTTTTAGAGTACATAACAATGAGTCTAACCACGCAGTTGATTTTGGCAATGGAAGTAAGTTATTATTTGCTATTTAATATTTGGCAGCTGCGTTGATGCAGGCCACTATAGTGTTATTTAATAAGCTATGACGTTAATTTGGGGAGAAATGCTGCTATAAATAAACCCATTTTACGAAATAGAACATTAGCCGCAAACAAGTGGGAAATCGGAGAAAAATACGAAGCCACTTTTAAACTCCAATATGAATACGGCATTTCAGATACAATTCCAGATACTATACCGTTACAGTGTAGGGTCCTTGACGAACAAATTTAAACATTGTTCTGCACTGTATTTCTCTTGAGAGAAATCTTCACTTGGTTACTTTGAGCTTTGCTGTTGTAATGTAAAATTAATCTGACTAAATATAAAACATTTGACATGCTGCAACAATTATTTTTCACTGGAGATGATATCTCAAGGAATTTCAGAGAGACTAATCGGCAGTACAATGCTATGTCCTTCGTTTCATTTGGTGCCAATGTTACTGTGCCACACCCATACGGTCCACATTGTTTTAAGATGTATGGAGGTGCACATCATCGCATTTCTTCGTTATATTCCAAAATTATATGTGACGGTTTGCGGCCAGTTTTATTAGACTCCTCAGAGTTCTTGAATTCCTTGGAACTAAATGACTTGCCTCCACATATTCCAAACGCTTGAACCGTTATGCTGCTTAGAAATCTGAACGTTTCCCAAGGGCTCCTAAATGCAACCATATTGCTTGGATTTGGAAATAATAAGTGCAGTTAAAATTAGGCAGAGAGGTTGAATCCTTCTACTTGATTTAACAGCATCCGATAAAACACTATCATTTTGTTTTAAGAGGCAATATTTTCCAATTTATTTGGCATACTCTGTCACAATCAATGAAGCTCAAGGGAAAACTCTGGAACGTATAGGTCTCAATTTGCCTCATCAATTTTTCAGTCATGGCCAGCAGTATTTTGCAATGTTGAGAGTGCAATCTTTTGACGCCCTTATAGTTTCAATAGAGCCAAAAAATCATCGTACAAAGAATATACAGTAGGCCTACATAAGAAAATGCTTCAGTAAATATTTTTCTATTGACCGTCATTTTTGACGGGTTTCAGCTAGTTATTATTATTATTGTTAACACGCATTAGGGGGTTGAGATATCATGGTCATCGCCCCTTGTACTTGGATGTGTGATTTCCTCCATGATCCCCAATTGGCAGTTAACAGTGCGGCCTCCTCTATCTCTATGCCCCTTGCCTTCAAATCGTTCAGCACTGAATCTAACCATCGACTCATAGGTCTACTTCTGCATCTCTTATCTTCTATAGCCGAGTCCAATAACTTCTTAAGTTATCTCTACTCCTCCACGTGCGGAAAAGGGTCGTTGTGTTCATCTCAGAATCTTCGGCCAGGTTTCCGTTGTCCTGAGTTCTTCTCCTACATCACGAACTGTAAAATTCGTACCATTGAACAGTTAATGTATTTTATTTATTAAAGACGGAATCATGTTTACACCAGGCCTAACCTTCTGGCACACATAAAAATACATGGACAAACTATGTGGCCAATGAATTTCCCTGGGCGTGTATGACCCAGCCTAGCCTGACCCATGCAGTCGAAGCCGGTGATGCATACTATATTATAGCCTATCAGCCCAAGGGCCTTGAGTGCTCTATCCAATGATTTCGACCAGCTGCAAATGAGTTAGGGTGATTGGGTGATTACAATGATATCTAAGTTGGCCAGGATATGACCTAGTTCAAGAAATGCAGAATATAGAAGAGAGTAAAGATAAGTAGTTCTGAGAGAGTCAGAAATTGAGTGTGAAATTGAAAATAGAAGTTCTTAAGAGATGAAAAGATGTGATATAGTAGCAGGTTTGGTAAGAAGAGGAAGATCATTCTATAATAATGCGGGGGCGCTTATGACGGCTCCCCCTAGCTTGGTAATCACCCAATCTGTTGATGAGAGGATTTTTACTTAGTGTAGCTGTTCTATTTAGTTTTGCTGCCTGTCTTTGAATTCTCCGACTGATGGTCGGGAGATTATAATCTGTATGTAGCTGGGCGTTACGCACGTACCAGGGGGCGCCCGATATCGTACGCAACGCTTTGTTCTGAACGACCTGAAGTTTATTGATGGTAGAGGGGGCAGCAAAGCCCCAAGCAGGACTGGTATATTCCATAACAGGCCCCACAATGGTGCTGTATGTAAGAAGTCTGCTCCTATCATCTAGTGCACTCTGAGACTTCATTACAGGCCAGAGTTGCGCTTGGATCGCTTTCGCTAGGTTTGCGCACTGTGTGACCTCCTGAGCGAAAATAAGGCCTCGATCAAGCGTGATTCCCAGATATTTTTAGCTGGCTGCCATCTGATTACATCGCCAAAGAAATTAAGGTCCTGGACTTTTGTGGATTTGCGTCTTTTGGTAAACAGAGTGGCAGCACATTTACCGACATTAATTTTGACTCTCCAATCCCTTACCCAGGGGTGAAGGGTGTCTAAAGCGACTTGGAGGTTAGCTGCAGCTCTATGTCCATTCAGGGAGGTGGAGGAGATAGCAGTATCATCTGCGTATAAGTGGAGACTGGTAGCATCTGTTTTAGGGATATCAGAAAGATAGACATTGAAGAGGGCGGAAGCTATGACACTACCTTGCGGTACACCGGCTTTGATCTTCCTCAGCGAGGATTGGGCGTCAACCACTTGGACATAGAACTGCCTTTTCCTAAGGTAGGAATTGATGGCCTTGAGTAAATGATCTGGAAATCCTTACCTAAGTGTTGACGCTCAAAACCATAGATAGCAGGTTCAATCTTGGTTCAATCCGATTTCATTTCAAGCCATTGAAAGGAAAGAACCTTTTGTTCGTAGACTTACAGTAAAGTTAAAGTAGGTTAAAATATCAGTGTAGGTTTCGACATGCATCTTTTGTCGATTTCCTTGTTACATTATCTCAGCAAACACTCTTATCGAGTAGGTTGCCCTTCCAATCCGGAATGTCTCTTCATCGGTGAGTTCTTCTAATGCGCTCTCTGTCCTTTCTACGCTGCCTCTTATCTTGTACCGTTCGTGGGCGGTTTCCTTCAAAAAGTATTGCACTATGATGAACAAGTGATCTCCAGGAAGAGCGAGCATGGGCTGAGGTCTCCAGTTATTAATATCATTTGACACATTTGCATATTAGATTTTAGTACGTCTTTGAATCGCTTCCGCTGACCTCTCACACAGCGTTTACCCTCCGTTAATTCAGAGCATGCGGATTACGTGTCCTGTCCATCTCAGCTGACGTTTTATAATCATGGCTTCAATACTAGTAGTCTGTGATTCTTCAAGAATGCTGGTGTTTGTTAGTCTGTTTTGCCACGTCACATGAAGAATTCACCTGAAGCATCGCTGGTGATATTGCTCCAACTGTTTGAGGTGTCGTCTATAACATGTCCAAGATTCATATCCATATAGTAAGGTGAGAACTACAATTGAGTTTTACACAAGGATCTTCGTTGCAGCATTGACTTCATGGATGTCAAAAACTCTAGACCTTTTTCTTTCAAAGGATGCCCCAGCACGGTTAATCCTGTGTTGAATTTCAGAATATATATTAGCACTTGATGTCAGGGTGCTTCAAAGATAAGGGAAGGTGTTCTTGAAGCCTCACTCAATCGATGGTTTCATTGAAGTTCCCTTGTCCTTGCCCTTGTCCAGGGGCTGGTTGGTAGAGGACCTGGATTTTACTGGTGTTAACTTTGAGACCAATCATTTTGTTTGTCGAACGGAAAGCATTAAGGATTTTCACGAGTTCTTCCTCTGATTGACCTACTACTGCATTATCATCAGCGTACTGAATCTCAAACAATGCAGCAGAATATATTCGAGTCCATGCCTTTTGACGGCTCAAATTAAAGAGCTTTCCATCCGTCGTGTAAGCTATTTGTATACCCGAAGGAAGATCGTGTTTGACTAGCTGCATACCAGTGGCAACGTACAGAGAAAACAATTTACGGGCAATCATACAGCATTGTTTAATGCCAGTATTGATATGGAATGGCTCTCCAACAGCGTCGTTTCCAATTGCAGTTGTCGTCATATCAGTGCCGAGCAGTCTTAAGATGGTAATAAATTTTGGTGAAAACCCATACAATGCTAATATCTTCCACAAGCCTTCAATGTTTACAGAGTCAAATACCTTAGTGAGGTCGTTAAAGGCAAAATAAAGAGGTCTATTTTGTTTCTACATTTCTCTCGGAGCTGACGAGCTGTGAATATCATATCTGAGGTTCCCCTAGAAGATCTGAAACCACATTGACTTTCCGTAAATATTTTCTCCACCAACGATAGAATGCGATTAGCCAAAATACTAGCAATAAGCTTTCCGAGGCATGATAGTAATGATATGCCACGATAGTTGTTGCAGTCTGTCCAATCATCTTTCTTAAATATGGGATCTATCAGACTATTTCTGAGAAGAGCAGCCATTTTTTCAGTTCTCAAAATTTTAATAATAAGTTCATGTATGTGGCTTATGAGTTCCTCACCTCCTTCTTTGATAGCTTCTGCTGGTATACCATCGGAGCCTGTGGCTTTGTGTCGCTTTGCTTTATTAACAACACACTGAACTTCATTTTGTGTTGGCAGGGAGCCGAGTTCTTCCCTGATGGGTGCTTGCTCTAATATGCATACACATGCTCATCAATAATTGAATCCTGATCCAACAGTTCTACAAAATTTCTTTCCGCCTATTGATGATGAATTATTGATATTTTAGAAGTGTACTTTTGTCACTGGAACAAAGTGGATTTCTACCGAAAGTGGTGGAACCATAAACTGCTTTTGTGGCGTGGAAGAACTGTCGCGAATCTTTGTCTGCATATTATTGCAGCTCTTTAGCTTTGGATGTCCACCATGCGTTTTTAAGTGGTCGAGTTCTTCTTTGGGCATTTGCTTTGTCAAGACAAACGGCTTCTTTCTTAGCACGGAAGTTCATATCTTTCTTCCAAGCTAGCAAGGCTTTTCTCATTTCAGAGATCAATGCTTCAATTTCTTCATCATTTTCATCAAACCAGTCCTGACGTTTCCTGGTCTTATACAGAGTGGGCAAAATAAAACCAGCCCGTAATACATTTATTTATTTATTTATCTATGTACGGTAATTTATTTCTTTATTTTGCTGCAACAAGCCGTTGCTGTCTCATGCCTGCGCTTGGGCATTCCGCGCATGCTCTGTCCCTAGTACTGTACTTCACTGTGTCATTACGTTGGAGTGTGTGCGAGGAGCAGGCGTGCTTAGTAACAAGTTGAATGCAACAATGATGCTCACGATAAAACACCACATATTCATTGTCGAGTGTCATGCGAAACACAATTCGTGGAGCACGTGTGCCGAACTGTTTTCGCAAGAGTTTAAGACTGGCCATGTTTTGGCAAAACCTCCAGCAGAGAATTCAATGCAAGACTTAGTGGCGAAATGGCGCGCAACGAGCAATGTGGCGAAATGGCGCGCAACAAGGAATGTAGCGAATAAACACCGTAACTATCCGAAAAGAGTTCGAACACCTGAAAACATTGCACGAGTGAAGGAAAGCCTGGAACTAAGTCCGACGACCTCTCATCGGCAAGTGGGAAAGGAGATCGTCGTGTCGAACCATTATCAGAAAAGGCCTGTATCTGTATCCTTACTGTTGTGCATGCGTTAAAGCGTCCAGACAAACATTCGCGTGTTGAATTCTGCCAGTGGTTAATGAGTGAAGTGGAAGCAGGTCTTTTGGATCCTCAGTTTTTCATTCGTCAGATGAGGCCTGTCAGGGTGTGTGGACTCGCAAATTATGCGCCATTCATCCGAAAATCCCCATAAGTAGCGCCGTCGCATAATCGCAATATTGGTACTTGGTGCGCAATGTCTGGTGTCCGCATCGTACACGATTCTTTCACCAAACTGTTAATGCGGCCCGGTATGGCCAGAATCTGTTTAATCCATATGTGGATCAACTCACATAAGATGAACGACTGTATGCATATTTTCAGCAAGACGGAGCAACAGCACACACCGTCTTCACAACCTTTGCACGGGTACATGAGGTATTCGGTGAGGAGAGGACAATCCGCAGAGGCAGTGTAATCTCCTGGCCACCTCGTTCGCCCGATCTCTCTCCATGTGATTTTTACCTGTGAAGCAAATTGAAGGGCATGGTGTACGCAAATAATCTTCACACACTGGAAGAGCTACAGCAGAACATTGAAAACACTAATGCTGCTATCTCGCAGGCAGAGCTGCTACGCGTGTCTCGCAGTTTGATAAATCAAGCACAGCGCTGCATCGACGTCAACGGTGGCCATTTCCAGTATTTACTGTGATGTTCAGTAACAACTGGCAATTGTAAATACGGTGTGAATAAATAATCATAACAGAAATTCCGGGCCGGTTTTATTTCGCCCTCCTGTATATTAGCGTTTCCTTACTACCATACAGAATAGTGGCCTTCAGACTCTCCCAGTGTTGAGATACATCTGTTACTCTGAGTAACGATACTTCTTGGTATCAAAATGATGCCTACATGTCTTCTTTTGTTTCCTTCTTTGAGTGGATAATTGTATACGCATAACTGAAGACGGTGATCGGTCCAACAGTCATCGGCTCCTTCCATTGCTTTGGTGATATGAGCATCTCGTGAAACTTTCTTGTGTACAATGACATAATCAATGAGATGCAAGTGCTTCGATCTAGGAGGCTGTCTTGTTACATTAATTGGGATCATAACTCTCTACCAGTGTCGTGAAAACTTTGGATCATAAAAGGTGTTGCGGGGTCGGAAAACATACCACAAATACTTCAAAATTTTTAAGAAAATAAACATATATTCTGATAATTTTTACCTTTTAGAGTGCAAACAAATGGTAAAGCAATATTGTTAATGATAAAAATTCTAAAATAATGCACTATTAATTTTCTACTTCCTTCGAATTCTTCCTGTAAAGCACTGTTTATAAAGTCTCTGATCCTAGGATCACACACCGACAAACCAGTACGAGATGTAGAAGCCGTAATGCCTCACTTGAATAAAAAGTACTTAATACACATCCGATTGCAATAAGAAAACTTACGAAAACTTTTTAAATTAAACTAAATTACATTATATTAAATTAATGCGAAAATCGTAACACAAATGGGGTTGTGGGATCATAAACGACTCCACATATTATTTTAAGCAAGTTACTGAGAAAACAACGAAGAGCAGCTACACTACATACCAGTTGACCTTGAACTCAGTGGCGGCTCATCCAAATGCGTCTGGGTGTTCACCACTTGAACGACACAGCGAGTAGCGTAGGTGTTGAATATATAGGGCGGAATTTCCTGGTACTATGCCTGCCAGTACAAGACCAATATATACACAAGAAGAAAGTTTTGCATATACTTAACACATCGAGCAGAGGTGGTACAAACATCCTCCAGGAATCTGCCATTCCACGAATGGAATGGCCTGCGATGTTACCGGACATGAACTGTACGGAACATGTCTGGGATATGCTGAAGCGAGCTATTGCTCAGCATCCAAGCCCTCCCACAACCCACCAAGAGATCATGGAGGCCACTGTCAAAGAGTGGGATCGCCTGCGTTATGAGAACCTGGACAACTTGTTCTGTAGTATGCCACGACTAGTAAGAGCCCTGGTCGACGCCCGTGGTGGCCGTGTTCCTCATTTAAACATCACATGATTACAACACACCGGTGTTGGCGAATTGCGCCAGCTAATCTTCCGAGTTGATCCTTCTTATCTTGTCATTCAATCGCAAGGTCCTTTCACGCCACTAACCCCAGGCAAAGGTCTGGTTCTTCCGCTCTAATCATCCGTCCCCCACTACTACCATGGTGAAAATCCAAAACCGAAGATATTCTTATTTGTTCTTGCAGAATGACTGACTGGCTCTTGAATTTCCTATGAACACTCTGCCATGCAGGGCTGTACAAGATACATCGGGATATAGCACAAAATACTGAAACATATGTATTTACTGTAGGCTATTATTAATTATGACGTATCGTTTTTCATAAAATTCTTCCACACAGTTATTACCATAACCTGAACGCCAGGTCATATAGGTTATGTGACGGTCAAACTGAGAGACACTTCCCCTCCAACAATCTCTATGACGAAAGTTTGGAACATGTGAACAGTATGGTATGTGTTGGCTGCAGAGTGGGGAAGAGAGGGGAAGTTGCTAATGAGCTATCACAGGCACAATCGGACTAAGAATAATCGAAGGGCAGATCATGGTGGCGTCAAAAGTCTGTCCGATTTTATCAGTGTAATTAACTGGCTCAATTGGACTGCGCTCCAACACACATCAGTCCCTGTTTGACAGGCCAAATGTCTTCCTGTTTGTAATTCTCTTTTCACATATGAATAAAGTCTGCAGGATTTGTCAAAACGCTGTCTCTTTTGTACTCGTATTAACCTCGTCCACAGCCCACAGCCCACATACGCTCTGCATCATGGCAAACAAGTGTTATGCACACCCTTTTTGATGTGCATACTTTACCCGTTACATAGCACCATCACCACTATCTCGCTGAACCGCCAGCCCCATTTGGACGAACCGCCGCTGCCTTGAACTAAATGAAAGCTACACGAGAGGTTAAGGGCTAAAAATAAATTTGGAGGGAGCGCTATCGGTGTATAATTTCTCTGGTATCTTAAAAGATCCCAAAAAACTAGTAGAGGGCTTGTTTGAAATACTGTACTTACCAATATAGGTAATGCAGGCTGGACAGCAGCCACAGAAGGTAGCATTTTCCTTGATGTAGCCATTGCAGCACGAAGTGACTTTTTCGCATGGCTTGTCATGACAATAGTTTGGAGGACACTGCTGAGCGTAAACCAACGATATTAAAGGTGGAAGGATGACGAAGATACGAATCATCTGTTTCAATAAAAAAAAACACGTGTATTTCAAAATTTGAACAAAATGATAAGTTTCAGTGAATTGATATTGTAACATTCAGTCGGTCAAAACAAAATAATTCTATTACTGGAATACGTAAAAAATAAGCCGAATTAAATTACATGTGATTATGATATATACAGGGTGATCCAGCGAGGAGGGCCACCAGAAATATCTACGGAACCATTTAAGATATCGTCATTCTGCTTTCAAATTCTTAAATCGTATTAAGGTTCTCATACAACACAGTCCATTTTGTTCCCAGCACATACGTATTTACCGAGAAACTGGCAGCAACTTTTGTTTCTTAAATGGAACTATACCAATGTCATCATCTGGAACAGCTAAGAACAAGTGGCAAGTTCAGTGATGTGCTTATTTACCAATTCTGACAAGTACTTTTCGAGATATTAAAGGTTTTCATATGTGTCGGCATTGGACAGAAAACGATGCGCCAGCCGCAGGAATGTGGAGTGCATGATTCTCTTGCGTGACCCACTCCTTGTTGACAAACTCACATACCGAATTTATTCCAGTCATAGCATACGTGTACGTAATCAAAATCAAGTCTCTTATGTATGTGTGCCTTTTTCCCTCTCCACTTCGTCCTGAATCCTTACGGAAATATCTGAAAACACCTCAATGAAGAGGATAAATAAAGTCCGGATTTTTTAGAGCTACGACAATGACTTGAAAATCCACAGCCTGCTTCCAGTCGACCGACAGGGTCAGGAATGGAATGAATGATGCCCCCATCTAGCGGCGAGGATATGCACTGTACCGGCTGCCAAGGCTGTCACACTCCTCTGAGGCAATGATTATATGAATGACAGATGGAATGAAATGACAGTGGAGAGTGTTACTGGAATGACATTTGTGACAGGGAAAACAGGAGTACCCGGAGAAAAACCTGTCTCCCTCCGCTTTGTCCAGCACAAATCTCACATGGGGTGACCGGGATTTGAACCACGGACCCAGCGGTGAGAGACCGGCGGCTGCCGCCTAAGCCACGGAGGCTTTACTGTAATGCGTACATAATCAAAATCAAGTCTCTTATGTACGTGTGCCCTTTTCCCTCTCCACTTCGTCCTGAATCCTTACGGAAATGTCTGAAAACACCTCAATGAAGAGGATAAATAAAGTACGGATTTTTTAGAGCTACGACAATGACTTGAAAATCCACAGCCTGCTTCCAGTCGACCGACCGGGTCAGGAATGGAATGAATGATGCCCCCATCTAGCGGCGAGGATATGAACTGTGCCGGCTGCCGAAGCCTGTCCTACTCCCCTGGGGCAATGACTAAACGAATGACAGATGAAATGAAATGGTAGTGGAGAGTGTTTGCAGGAAATATATTGTGACAGGGAAAACCCGAGTACCCGGAGAAAATCCTGTCTGCCTCCGCTTTATCCAGCACAAATCTCACATGGAGTGACCGGGATTTGAACCACGGACCCAGCGGTGAGAGGCCAGCGTGCTGACGCCTAAGCCATGGATGACCTTGCTGCGACAATGACTTAATGTACTGTACCCGATACCTAGTTGAGGCTATCGGCTACGCCAGCTGATATTGAGCCGTAGTTGAGATTTATGGGAAAGATTGTAAAGATAGCGCTCACATCGAGTCGAGAAGAATGTCAGGAAATGACGTAGAAGGCCAAGGATCAAGAAGGCACTGCCAGTCAAGCAGATGGAATTATGGGAAGAATATTAAAGTTTTATTAAGATCTTTATGGAACATAGTGTTTAATCATCTCAAAAGAGAAGAAATGTCAAGCATTATATATGGTAATAACTTGAAGAAAGACAGATAATCCCTTAAGTTATTGTATAACTTAATAGCCGAGATGATGGTGGTCGAGATTATATTTGTGAAGCATAACCACAGAAGGTGGGGGAGCATCACGTGACAGCGCCAGGTACGAGCTCCTCGACGTAGTCCAGACACATCAGTCGAGTTCAGCCAGCGAGCTGAGTAGGACACATGCGCAGAGCGTACGGCAAAGTTGAGCGGTGCACAGCACTTGTTGCGTGGCGTGAAAACGAACAGTATTACTTAACCAAGCAGAGAGCGGAAGTAGGTCAGTGAGCCAAGGCGAGCAACGCACGGTAGACGGCGTGAGAACCGGTTACGAGGCAGGTTGTACGGACCGTGTAGGCAGGAGAAAAGCCGGGGTCAGAACAGCATTGTAATACGAGATTGAGAACTTTATTTCGAGCTGCATTTTGTAACGCAGAACAGCACAGCGAAGCGGCATGGCGAGGCCGGCTTTAAGCGTAGATCATTCTGGAACAGTGCAGTAGATCCGAGCGGGCTGTTTCCGACTTTTATACGCAGGCAACTTTAAAGAAGCTGAACTTAATTTCAACATTCAGTTACAACATTGAGTTGGGACTTGTATTCAGTAATAGAATTGTGCAGGCGGATGGTTGTAATATACTGCACTTATGAACTAAGATATTCAAACGACATTACGACTTATGCATTTCATAACGGAACATGTAGAGCGACCATGGGGTCAAGCTAACATTAACGCTTTTAAGGCAAACGAAATGTTACAGTTATATGCACTTATGAACATTAGCATGTGCACTAACATAATTCTTTTTCTTGAATTATTATAGAATATCGAGTACGAACACAGCTACAGGGTGTTTCCAAAACTTATACACTCTCATAAATAAAATTTATTTTCTGCAAGTGAGACTTAACCGCTGTGGAGATTGAACTTTTAACAAGCAAACCGAACATTGTATGGGACAGTGGCGTAACATAGAAGAAGAATATGGGGTACGCTGCTTTTATGAACATTTACGTAAGAATTTGGACAGTATCCGCTATGGATAACATGCAGTTCATCATGTCGGAGTAAACGAAGACAGAGACGCGATGGCCCCACGGAGCGATGGATTCGATTCCCGAAGAAGAGGAGGTCTAACAGCTGATTCACTTGGGATATGAAGGCGATCGTTTTTGCGTGGGTGATACGATATTCACGTCGATCTTCCGAGAAATTTATTACACACGAGGATAATCGACGATCTTTGAAATATATTAACAGCTGATATGAGAAGGTACTGTAAGAGTTATGACTTTCTGATATGATTTTTCCATGAACACTGGGCATACGGTACTTGTATATATTTTTCTAGTAGGAGTTCTACGATTATTTAGACATGGCTTAGACATTATTTGCTCCAAATTTGCTAGAATATGGCGTTACCATATGATATGGCAGGCACCATTATACGAGATTCTCACCATTGGTTGGCTTTATTAAGCAGATGTTTGGTCTTTTAGACATTTTCCAGTAAGGATAGTTTTTCATGAACAGTTTTTTTTTGTGACGAGTATTTCGAGCTCGTGATCTGCAATTGGATTATTTAAATCACTTCGTCAGTTCATTGCATACTAGCGAGTGTGTATTATTCATCAGTAGGGATTTTTTCCATTGGATTGTTTGGAGATATTAAGATGTTATTCACTCAAGTGAATGAATATCGCTTTTATGTGACAACTAGAGACTTGTTGATTCCAATCTGGTACATTCACTCATTAGACAACGAGATGGGGCCTTTCGTATTTATACGATTGCGTGGTCGTACACATCTTTACCCATCGTTCAGGGCATTATCATGTTAGCCATCGGGGCGAGGCCTTTCGTATTTATACGATTGTGTGGTGGATACTCATCTTACTCGCCATTGAGGAACTCATTTTTATCATCCGAGTGTACTTGAGATTGTAAGAGGATCAAACTACAAACTACTAGTCACATATCAGTCGAATTTTGTTAAATAAATTAGAAATAAATGTCAGCAGGGTTACATTTGTAATTCTTGTTTGCCAATCCAATATTTTGTTGCTATACTCTTTTGAGAGTACTTTCAGTTAACAGCTGATACAGCTGATACTTTTGATAATTTTTATGGTTGAGTTTGATACCTTTGAGAAGGATTTAAAGTAATTGAATCTTGTAAGATGAATCATTAATGGTCAGATTTATTTTGAGGCAGATCAGTATTGCATATTTCGATGTGAGAGATTATAACACATTAGTGTTTTTCTGTGAAGTGAATTATGAGAATTTTAAGAGAATTTATGCTATTTGAAAGCAGATTTTGAATTTGATTACGATTACTAAGGTAATATAAAGTAATATTTTTCCTAATTGTTTAAGAAGTTGTCTAGATGTGATCAGATTAATTACAGTTATTGGAGATTGTGTGCGTTGATGATTTGAAGCCAGTTATATAATTTGTAGATCATGCAACGTGATTAAGTGAAGTTTGTGATAGGCATTTTGTGGAAGTTGCCAAGTGGAAGTTGCAATATTGCTAATGTATTTTGAAGCAGACATGAGGTTGTCGAACCCAGTCTAGCATAATTTTGAGATTCATGCTGTGCGCTGAATATTTATGGAGTTTTGTGGAATAACTGTGGTATTCAAATGTGATATTTGATAAAGTGAGAATATATAATGAAGTTGTGGATAGTGAGATTCAACGAGAATTTGTGAGGGCAATAATATTTTTTGGCATGATAATTGAATACGAGATATAACTTGGAAGTGATAAAACTGTAAGACAACATTCTATACCCATATTAAACAATTTGTTAGGAAATTAAACAAATAAATAAAGTTGATAATACAAGATTTTCTGATAATAATAATTAATGAAATAATAATCTGAAATTTAAGCATATTAATGATCTGACCTAATGAAATAAAAATCAGAATGACTAGATGAAATAATAAAAATCTAAGTAACCAGATGAATAAAATTTAAATAAGTTGATAAATTAAATTTTGGAATAGACCAATGAATTAAATAAATGGATGAATTAAAGATTGAATAAATAAGCTGATTTAAAGAAATTAATAAATGATTAAATAGGTGATGAATAACTGAATTAGAAGGTGATAATTAATTAAAGAAGCTGATGATTAATAAATTTAAATGGATTTAAATAAATTTAATTGAGATATGATTTGAAGAATTGCAACTTGTGTTGATGAATTAAACAATTTATATTGATGATTTAAGATCATTTAATCTGAAGGAGATGATGAAAGGAGAGTGTGTGAATAATTAGAGAGCATAAAGAATTGATGATTATAATATTCATTTAAATGATTTGATGATAATGAATTAATTATTCTGACTTGAATATATTGAACTTTGAGATGAGAACTAATGTGAGAAATATTTAATGTTGATGATGATGATGATGATTATAACCAATGAGTAGTGGATTTTCTGTGATTTACGAACCAGCAATTATTAATGACAGTGTAAATAGTGTAAATTAATTATTCGATGTTTAGGAGCATTTTACTAAAATATTCTGCATTTGAATAATGCCATGCAAGCCATAAATTATGTGATATTTAAATATGTGATTAGAATATATGTGTTTAGACAGATTAATTAATATTTTTACATCCACATTCATGATGTTAATTTAAAGAGAAGTTAGGTCTCAGTTATCACGAATGTCAGTGACGCAAAGACATAGTGCTACGGTGATCCTGAGAACCCAAGAGAACTTTAGAAATTTTTCCTATTTTATGTGGATTAAATAAACTTTGAGTAGAATAGAGATGGTTTGATTTTCTGGACAATGACAATTTAACGTTGGCATTCGACCATGCTCTTAGGTAGGATGAGTGTTTAATATGTCTGTCTGACTATCAAAGTTGAATAAATTTGTTTTTATCTTAGTTGTGATCTGATGATGATGTGATTTTCCTTCTTCTTTCCTTGTCTTAATTAAGGCTTAACCAGGAAGGATGTGGTTTGCTAGGGATTCAGTTGATGGCGCCCATTTATATTTGCATTTTTTAAAATTAAATTTAAACCCGTAACGACCCTGGAGATACTCTATCTCGTGTTACCCTCTGCTTTTGTGATATTTCAACTGAATTTCCGACACATTCCTTATTTGACTTGATGTTCATTTAACTCCGCTCTGTCCTGGAAATCCAGGAATGCGATGTAATAGCAGATGGTTCATCGCATCCCCAGGACGAACGGGTACATAGAGAGAGGGAGAATTGGCTTTACCCATCCGTGGGGCTTCGATTTTGTTTATTCTATGGAATCACATCAGTTTTGGATTACGAAGAGATTGATCTCAATTTCATTTAATGGTGTTATAAAATGTATTAAACTTAGTCAGACAATATACTTGTATGCCCATTCCAGTGATCATGTTAATCATATTAGTGTTATATCATGTTTAGTTATAAGTCATTTTTCTTATACCCAAGTGAATGCAGGAATTGATACATTGTGATGTGTTGTTGTCTAACGTCTCTGAATAAAACGTTTATTGAAAGATATAATTATGTTACCGGAAGATTTAGCTAAGGTGTTAGGAGAGTTACAGAATGGCATGTCTAGTATTGCAGTAACTATTTCTAAAATGGAAGCAGAAGTTAAAGAGCAGATAAATGATTCAGAAGCTAGGTTAGAAGCTAGATGTAAAGAAAATGTGCAATTATTACAGACTAGTAATGAAGAGAATTTGAGATCATTACAGGCTAGTAATGAAGACAATCTGAAAGATAATTTAAAGTCATTAGAGACCAGATTACAGTCCAGTAGTAGGGATGAATTGAATTTATTACAGACTAGTAATGAAGAAAATTTAAAGTTATTACAGACTAGTAATGAAGATAACTTGAGATTATTGGAAGAAAAATTACAATCGAATAGTAGAGATGAATTAAAACCATTAGAAACTAGATTACAGACCAGTACTGAAAGCAATTTGAAAGCTAGTGAAGCTAACTTGAAGGATGGTTTTAAATTGTTAGAAACTAGATTACAAGCTCGTAGTGAAGAGAATAACACAGAGTTGAAAAACAATTTAACTAGTTTGGAGAATAGATTAACGTTAAAGAACGATGAAATATTTCAGGCTTTACAATTAGATATAAAAGCTGTAGAAATGAAAGGAGAGGAAAATGTGCAAATGTTAAAAAAAAGTATTATTGATTTAGAAATTAGAGAAGAAGAAAATATTTTAAATTTGAGAACAGATGTTATGTCTATTCAGAAAGATATAAAATCCGATGTATCGAAGTTGAGATTCGACATTGATGGTTTAGTGGCAGATGTAGGCAAAATACAAGAGTGGTCTACCGAAGTATCTTTCGAATCTAAAATCAAAGGTCTAGAAATGAATCTAGGTAATGAAATCAAAGGTTTAAAGTCAGTAATTGGGACCGTTAAAGAGGAAGTCTTAGGAGGGGTTAATTCTAACTTGAAATCCTTAGAAAACCAATTGCAGATAGACATTAGGAAAATTGATGATGATATAGAGCAGAAGGTTAATGAAAACTTAGCTTTATTCAAAAAAATCCTCTCGGCACGCCGGAAGGCGGAGGTAGATTTCACCGGCCAAACTAGGGGATAGGCTATAATAGGCAAAATATGCAGGTTTTCGTAGGAGGATCAGACCTCATTTATTGCGAGAAAGTATTCTACAATTGGAGGTTAGTTAACATTTTTTCGTCTTTCTATGTATACTTTTAACATTTTAATGTCTTATGGGGATGGTAACCTTCTTGTCATTTGGGGTTAATTTTTATACTTGTGATCACACTGTCCTTATGCAAGGTTTGGAACTAATGTGTAACTATCCAACAGTCTGTTACTTCTTCACGCAAAATTTTATCACACGCAGAGATGTTGGTTGGTTCCTCAGTTTAGGGGCTGCGACAAGGTGGTCATGTAACCCCGTGTACATTGGGTATGTGTAGAATCTGTCTGATAAACGGTGTTATTTGTGATGACTGTATTAGTCTGTAATTCAGGTAAGGTCTGCAGACGGTCAATTTTAAGTAGTAGTACCTAATTTTGTAACAAATACTAACGTCAACGACACCTAGCTGTGAACTTGGCTGCTAGATACCAACGCAACCAGCAACTTGCAACGAACGTTGTAACTTCCCCTCCGAAGGAAAGCAGACTGACGGATTTTTAGCGCTCTTAGAAAATCCGGCGACTTTGTCCGGCTTTGAACCAGCACCTTGGGCATAGAAGTTCAGCATGCTACCAGTTAGCCGCTTCCCTCATAGTCAGATGGAACAAGAAGTTCCGTGACGAACTAAAGAGCCTACTTTTATTAAAATTAAGATTCATGTCATAGATTAATCTACAGTATATGAACCTATCTAGAATAATGACGAAATTAAGTGGGTAATATCGAAATGTCTTAATTAGTTCGAAATAAGGTATACTAGGCATAATGTAGCCTAATAGAGCAATACAGTTGGCAGCTCTGGTGACTGAATATATTCTTACTTCCATCTCCTAAGGTACAGAATACAAAATGTGGTTGAAGTCCAAAGGACGTTACATGGATTTAGACATTGGATCTATTAGTACACGTAAAAGCATGTTGGCAACAATGTCATCCGAGTGCTGGTCAGAAATAATCTGAAATATTATATATTTTTGTGCCAATTTTGGATAAAATCCATTTGTTGGTATAGAAGTTACATGTATTTAAAAATTGGTCCTATCAGCAGGCTTAGAATCATGTTGGTAGAACTGACGTATATAAGTTACTCCAAATTAATGTAAAATGTCGGGTAATTTACGTGTGCATAGTTTAAAGCTGTCGGCTTGCATACTTTCTGATATATTTGGATACAAAATAGAGAGAAATTATTAACAGTTGGCAGCCCTGGTGGCTCTTAAGAATACACTCAGTCATATATGTTTATGTACACATATTACATACAAAATTTGGTTGAAATCCAATTGATAGTATAGAAGTTATATGCATTTAAAATTGGACTTATCAGAAGGCTTAAAATTATTTTGGCAACGCTGTCATGTATGGCCACCTGGAAATTAAACTGAAATAGTATTATCTACATGTGTGCCAATTTTAGAATAGCTCCCATGTATACCATCCAAGATATCCAACATGGAGCTCAAATTTCTAGTGCGTTTTTTTTAGCAGTTGGTAGCACTGGCATCTTTTTCAAATATGGGCCTGAGATATTCCGGTATACATCTTTACTCATACTAAATTTGGTTTCGATTGCTGCAGCCGTTTAGGAGTTGATAGGGGGGACACACACACACACAGCCAGATAGACAGAAGGACAGACAGACAGACAGAAGGACATACACATTTTCCCGGATATATCTTATAAGTCTACTTTTTCCTCATTTTTGAAAAGTGTGAAATGTAGGCTAAAAATGAATGTGAGCTCGTCAATGGCGTTGTCCTGGCAACCTCTGATAGATCATCCCTTATCAATTTAAAAGCGTTGTTATGGTAACCTCTAAAGGCACTTGGCATTTTTAAAAATTCCGAAAATATTTTTCTCATCCCTTGGCGTAATGGTGGGTCATATCAAAAATTATTTCAGACAAAAGTTTTAGGTAATTATTAGGGGAATACTTTCCATTTTGTACGGTTTTGATATTGTGCCTATTAAGAGAGATATGATTAATGTTTCCCGAAAAACCCACTTTTTTTCCACACCTTTGGTCAATGGTTGGTGCTATCAAAAAACTTATTTGACATACATTTTTGGCACTTCTTCGACACATATTATGAACTTTGAATGGATTCGATATTTCACGTATTAAGAGAGTTATAGTGAAATTTCACTTTTTCGAAAAAAGTCCCCCATTTTCACCCCCTTCGACCGATTTTGCCCATTAACGAACTCGACCGAGATTTTATAGGGATACATATTATGTAAAAAATTCAAAGTGATTGGTGCAATATTACGGCAGTTATCGTATCCACAAGAAACTGATATATATATATATATATATATATATATATATATATAGAGAGAGAGAGAGAGATAGATACATATATACATAAATTATGTATAAACTTTTGAACTGACGGTGGTTTTGGGGTCTGGGGGATGTGAAACGCGAAGATATGTCGAAATTTTCCGGAAGTCGAAACATGGTACCCATTGCAATAGTTAGCTTTCTAATGAAATCTACCTAAAATAGAGTCGGTGCAATGGTGGAAGAACGGTATAGTGAGGTCGATGCCGAAGCAAAAGAAAAACGTGCAGGGTTGGATGAGAAATTAATCGCAGGTATGGCGAACTTGGAAGCGAGATTTACAGAGAATAAGGAAGCGATGAAGATAGATTCAACTCAGTTTAGGACAGATGTTGATCAGTTGAAGGAACAAGTTGCGTCAGTAAAGACTACATGCGAAGACAAGATAGACAAACTGAAGAACGATTTAGAAGAGAGTAACAGAACGCAGAATGTTACGTCGTTAGATAATTTGGAAACTAAGGTCAAGACGGTAGAAAAACGAACAGAAGATATGATGACTAAAATAGAATCTATAATAAATAGTTTCACAAGTCAAAATGTTACAACGGGGGAAGTATCGATAAATCAGACACCGATAGACCACAGTATGAACAGTCAAGAGGTTAGCGTGGGAGAAGACCGTCAAACGCAACAGAATGTAACATTCGAAAGGGCTAGTTCAACCCCTCAAGACAATCCGAATTCGAATAGGAGTACGTTTGGTACGAGTGAACGATACTCAAGTCCAGTGACCATCATCAGAAATCTGGATGATAAGCCAAGGAAGTTTTCAGGGAACACAGGAGTCACACCAGTCGAATTTCTGAGAGATATTCGCGATTACATGGCAGAACATAGAGTAGCCAAGGAGAGAGAACTAAGGATAGTCGAACACGCCTTAGACGGGCCTGTGTTAACTTGGTTTCGCGCATTCAGGAGCAATTTTGCCAATATGGAACAATTTGCCATAGCATTCTTAAGGAGATTTTGGAGTGCAGAGGATCAGCTGAACGTAAGAGCAGAAATGTATTCGAAACGTTACTCTACGTCACATCCGACGCATTATGCTAATTACTTTACTTCGAAATTGGCTAAATTACAGTTTTTGATTCCTCCATTGCCAGAAGAAGAGCTTTTGCAAGCTATAGCAAGACAGTTGCCAATTGAGGTACAACGATCACTCATAGCATCGGGAGCGAACACACTTGAGCACTATGACGATATCTTACGCCGATTAGATTATACAAGCGCTAAAATCACACCCAGAACTGCAAGGAACGATAATCGAAACACGCAAGAGGTGAATGCGGTAGTTGTCGATAACGCAGCACAGACGGATAGAAGAGATTCCTGGGGAAACAGAAGGAACGAAGGGAATAGAGGTAATATTCACAACGTTCGTGGGAATGATCGATATCGAGGACCATATGAGAGGCCATACGATCAGGACGCAAGAAACAGTAGATTAGGAACTACGATCAGAATTCCCGATACCAAAATAGGAATAGATACAATAATAGATATCGTGGTAGATACAACTGGGACCAAGGTCAACAGTCTAATCAGAACGATAGGCAGGATAGCAGAAGAAATGATCCAAATGAAAGACAAGACAATCGAGAATATGGGAGATCAAGGCAAGACAGTAGACAGCCTAGTGCACCACCCGAAGAGATAACTAGAGATATCAATCGAGCAAGCACGAGTGCAGAAGGAAGAAATAAACGACAAAGTAATACAGAATCAGAATACTAATCATTGGGAATCAATCATCATTGTTGAGAGATAGCAAGTCAAAGAAGAGGATCTAATTTAAGGAGATATAGTACATCGAGGGAATGGATACTAATGAAGTTGTGGGGACTTTTAACGCAGCTAGCATTAGAAAGTACCATTATGCTGAGTAAGAGGATTGTAGAGCTATCGTGTACATATGTTGTGTATAGAATGCCTGAGAGTGTATTTTTTTCTCAAGTCTGATAAAAAAGGAGATGTACGGGAGAGATGTACCCGATACCTAGTTGAGGCTATCGGCTGCGCCAGCTGACATTGAGCCGTAGTTGAGATTTATGGGAAAGATTGTAAAGATAGCGCTCACATCGAGTCGAGAAGAATGTCAGGAAATGACGTAGAAGGCCAAGGATCAAGAAGGCACTGCCAGTCAAGCAGATGGAATTATGGGAAGAATATTAAAGTATTATTTAGATCTTTATGGAACATAGTGTTTAATCATCTCAAAAGAGAAGAAATGTCAAGCATTATATATGGTAATAACTTGAAGAAAGACAGATAATCCCTTAAGTTATTGTATAACTTAATAGCCGAGATGATGGTGGTCGAGATTATATTTGTGACGCATAACCACAGAAGGTGGGGGAGCATCACGTGACAGCGCCAGGTACGAGCTCCTCGACGCAGTCCAGACACATCAGTCGAGTTCAGCCAGCGAGCTGAGTAGGACACATGCGCAGAGCGTACGGCAAAGTTGAGCGGTGCACAGCACTTGTTGCGTGGCGTGAAAACGAACAGTATTACTTAACCAAGCAGAGAGCGGAAGTAGGTCAGTGAGCCAAGGCGAGCAACGCACGGTAGATGGCGTGAGGACCGGTTACGAGGCAGGTTGTACGGGCCGTGTAGGCAGGAGAAAAGCCGGGGTCAGAACAGCATTGTAATACGAGATTGAGAACTTTATTTCGAGCTGCATTTTGTAACGCAGAACAGCACAGCGAAGCGGCATGGCGAGGCCGGCTTTAAGCGTAGATCATTCTGGAACAGTGCAGTAGATCCGAGCGGGCTGTTTCCGACTTTTATACGCAGGCGACTTTAAAGAAGCTGAACTTAATTTCAACATTCAGTTACAACATTGAGTTGGGACTTGTATTCAGTAATAGAATTGTGCAGGCGGAAGGTTGTAATATACTGCACTTATGAACTTAGATATTCAAACGACGTTACGACTTATGCATTTCATAACGGAACATGTAGAGCGACCATGGGGTCAAGCTAACATTAACGCTTTTAAGGCAAACGAAATGTTACAGTTATATGCACTTATGAACATTAGCATGTGCACTAACATAATTCTTTTTCTTGAATTATTATAGAATATCGAGTACGAACACAGCTACAGGGCGTTTCCAAAACGTATACACTCTCATAAATAAAATTTATTTTCTGCAAGTGAGACTTAACCGCTGTGGAGATTGAACTTTTAACAAGCAAACCGAACATTGTATGGGACAGTGGCGTAACATAGAAGAAGAATATGGGGTACGCTGCTTTTATGAACATTTACGTAAGAATTTGGACAGTATCCGCTATGGATAACATGCAGTTCATCATGTCGGAGTAAACGAAGACAGAGACGCGATGGCCCCACGGAGCGATGGATTCGATTCCTGAAGAAGAGGAGGTCTAACAGCTGATTCACTTGGGATATGAAGGCGATCGTTTTTGCGTGGGTGATACGATATTCACGTCGATCTTCCGAGAAATTTATTACACACGAGGATAATCGACGATCTTTGAAATATATTAACAGCTGATATGAGAAGGTACTGTAAGAGTTATGACTTTCTGATATGATTTTTCCATGAACACTGGGCATACGGTACTTGTATATATTTTTCTAGTAGGAGTTCTACGATTATTTAGACATGGCTTAGACATTATTTGCTCCAAATTTGCTAGAATATGGCGTTACCATATGATATGGCAGGCACCATTATACGAGATTCTCACCATTGGTTGGCTTTATTAAGCAGATGTTTGGTCTTTTAGACATTTTCCAGTAAGGATAGTTTTTCATGAACAGTTATTTTTTTTGTGACGAGTATTTCGAACTCGTGATCTGCAATTGGATTATTTAAATCACTTCGTCAGTTCATTGCATACTAGCGAGTGTGTATTATTCATCAGTAGGGATTTTTTTCCATTGGATTGTTTGGAGATATTAAGATGTTATTCACTCAAGTGAATGAATATCGCTTTTATGTGACAACTAGAGACTTGTTGATTCCAATCTGGTACATTCACTCATTAGACAACGAGATGGGGCCTTTCGTATTTATACGATTGCGTGGTCGTACACATCTTTACCCATCGTTCAGGGCATTATCATGTTAGCCATCGGGGCGAGGCCTTTCGTATTTATACGATTGTGTGGTGGATACTCATCTTACTCGCCATTGAGGAACTCATTTTTATCATCCGAGTGTACTTGAGATTGTAAGAGGATCAAACAAGAAATTACTAGTCACATATCAGTCGAATTTTGTTAAATAAATTAGAAATAAATGTCAGCAGGGTTACATTTGTAATTCTTGTTTGCCAATCCAATATTTTGTTGCTATACTCTTTTGAGAGTACTTTCAGTTAACAGCTGATACAGCTGATACTTTTGATAATTTTTATGGTTGAGTTTGATACCTTTGAGAAGGATTTAAAGTAATTGAATCTTGTAAGATGAATCATTAATGGTCAGATTTATTTTGAGGCAGATCAGCATTGCATATTTCGATGTGAGAGGTTATAACACATTAGTGTTTTTCTGTGAAGTGAATTATGAGAATTTTAAGAGAATCTATGCTATTTGAAAGCAGATTTTGAATTTGATTACGATTACTAAGGTAATATAAGGTAATATTTTTCCTAATTGTCTAAGAAGTTGTCTAGATGTGATGAGATTAATTAGAGTTATTGGAGATTGTGTGCGTTGATAATTTGAAGCCAGTTATATAATTTGTAGATCATGCAACGTGATTAAGTGAAGTTTGTGATAGGCATTTTGTGGAAGTTGCCAAGTGAAAGTTGCAATATTGCTAATGTATTTTGAAGCAGACATGAGGTTGTCGAACCCAGTCTAGCATAATTTTGAGATTCATGCTGTGCGCTGAATATTTATGGAGTTTTGTGGAATAACTGTGGTATTCAAATGTGATATTTGATAAAGTGAGAATATATAATGAAGTTGTGGATAGTGAGTTCCAGCGTGAATTTGTGAAGGCAATAATATTTTTGGCATGATAATTGAATACGAGATATAACTTGGAAGTGATAAAACTGTAAGACAATGTTCTATACTCATATTAAACAATTTGTTAGGAAATTAAACAAATAAATAAAGTTGATAATACAAGATTTTCTGATAATAATTATTAATGAAATAATAATCTGAAATTTAAGCATATTAATGATCTGACCTAATGAAATAAAAATCAGAATGACTAGATGAAATAATAAAAATCTAAATAACCAGATGAATAAAATTTAAATAAGTTGATAAATTAAATTTTGGAATAAATCAATGAATTAAATAAATGGATGAATTAAAGATTGAATAAATAAGCTGATTTAAAGAAATTAATAGATGATTAAATAGGTGATGAATAATTGAATTAGAAGGTGATAATTAATTATAGAAGCTGATGATTAATACATTTAAATGGATTTAAATAAATTTAATTGAGATATGATTTGAAGAATTGCAACTTGTGTTGATGAATTAAACCATTTATATTGATGATTTAAGATCATTTAATCTGAAGGAGATGATGAAAGGAGAGTGTGTGAATAATTAGAGAGCATGAAGAATTGATGATTATAATATTCATTTAAATGATTTGATGATAATGAATTAATTATTCTGACTTGAATATATTGAACTTTGAGATGAGAACTAATGTGAGAAATATTGAATTTTGATGATGATGATGATTATAACCAATGAGTAGTGGATTTTCTGTGATTCACAAAACAGCAATTATTAATGACAGTGTACAGTGCCTACCAAAAGTTTAAGACCACTAGCTTATTTTCAACAAAAGCTTCCTGGGCTTATATTTTTTATTCAAATTTTACCAAATATTTTATGAAATTACTTGGATCTAATAGGCATCCACCTGTACCAAGAACATTGTAATATGGCTTTCAGTTTTTGAGTTTCAATTTTTTAATACAAGAGGAGTATTGAAGAAAAACGCAATTTTCAACCACAAAATAATTTGTAGACACTAAACCAATGGTGTTACCTTATTCATTATTTTTTTTAAGTATTGTGGAATGTATACAAACGTTTTGGTGAATTAAAATCATCATCATCATCTTGAGCAATTTCCAACCGCTGGTCGGGTCTGCTTCGTGAATTAAAATAAAATACCAAAAATTTTGTTGCCATTTGGTAGGACGGTTTGTAAACCTGGCTTCTCAGAATCGACGAGGGAAACTAATTCCAGGTACTCGGAGTTTTGACCTTGGAACTGTCCCTTTATCTGTTGTGTGCTGTGCCTGGTGAAAGTTTGGGCCCACTAAAGTCAACCCTCACAGAAGCTATTAACCAGTTAACGCTCATCAGTCTTAGCTTCAATTCGTTACCTTTCACAAAAAGTACAAACCACCCTACCAAATGGCAAGAAAATTTTTGGGATTTTTTTTACATTTACCAAAACGTTTTTATACATTCTACAATACTTAAAAAAAATGAATAAGGTAACACCATTGGTTTAGTGTCTACAAATTATTTTGTGGTTGAAAATTGGGTTTTTCTTCGATACTCCTCTTGTATTAAAAAATTGAAACTCAAAAACTGAAAGCAATATTACAATGTTCTTGGTACAGGTGGATGCCTATTAGATCAAAGTAATTTCATAAAATATTTGGCAAAATTTGAATCAAAAATATAAGACCAGGAAGCTTTTGTTGAAAATAAGCTAGTGGTCTTAAACTTTTGGTAGGCACTGTAAATAGTGTACATTAATTATTCGATGTTTAGGAGCATTTTACTAAAATATTCTGCATTTGAATAATGCCATGCAAGCCATAAATTATGTGATATTTAAATATGTGATTAGAATATGTGTTTAGACAGATTAATTAATATTTTTACATCCACATTCATGATGTTAATTTAAAGAGAAGTTAGGTCTCAGTTATCACGAATGTCAGTGACGCAAAGACATAGTGCTACGGTGATCCTGAGAACCCAAGAGAACTTGAGAAATTTTTCCTATTTTATGTGGATTAAATACACTTTGAGTAGAATAGAGATGGTTCGATTTTCTGGGCAATGACAATTTAACGTTGGCATTCGACCATGATCTTAGGTAGGATGAGTTTTAATATGTCTGTCTGACTATCAAAGTTGAATAAATTTGTTTTTATCTTAGTTGTGATCTGATGATGATGTGATTTTCCTTTTTCTTTCCTTGTCTTAATTAAGGCTTAACCAGGAAGGATGTGGTTTGCTAGGGATTCAGTTGATGGCGCCCATTTATATTTGCATTTTTTAAATTATATTTAAACCCGTAACGACCCTGGAGATACTTTATCTCGTGTTACCCTCTGCTTTTGTGATATTTCAACTGAATTTCCGACACATTCCTTATTTGACTTGATGTTCATTTAACTCCGCTCTGTCCTGGAAATCCAGGAATGCGATGTAATAGCAGATGGGTCATCGCATCCCCAGGACGATCGGGTACAGTACATACTTATTAAAGTCAGAAATGTAACAAAATTCGCCCATTTAGTTCATTGCGAACGTCTCGTCTAATATTAATTCTTATGAGTCCGGTTAATAATCAATCATTTTGAAAATGAACACATTACAGTATTCATAGAATGGAAGAAAATCGCTATGTGTGATTGTCAACAAGGAGTGGGTCACGCAAGAGGATCATGCACTCAACATTCCAGCGGCTGGCGCATCGCTGTCTAATGCCGACACTTATGGAAACCTTTAATATATCAAAAAGTACTCATTGGATTTTCAAAATAAGAACATCATTTAACTTTTCACTTGATTCTTAGTTGTTCCAGTGGGTGAAATTAGTATAGTCCCATTTAAAAACCAAAGTTGCTGCCGGTTTCTCGGTAAATATGTATGTGCTCGGGGCGAAATGGATCGTGCTGTATGAGCCCCGTTATACGATTTAAGAATTTGAAAACAGAATGACGATATCTTAAATGGTTCCGTAGATATTTGAGGTGCTCCTCTTAGCTGAATCACCCTATAATACCACTGAATATTGTTATGGACTGTTGAAGAAGGATAAAACTAAGGGATTAGATTAGTGGGTCTCCCACAAATCCATCCGCTCGTCCTCGTCGTGGGAGATGGGCAAGGTAATGAAGTAGGTGATTGCCTGTAGGGGTGAAGTACAGTGGGGAATTTGTGTGCCTCAAGACCGCTACGGAAGCTGTGAAGGCACTACAGGAACCCTGAAGGAAACACGGCTAACGGGACTCTGGAGAAACCACTGCTGCCTTGTAGTTTGGAGTTGGTTCTTCAAAGGCTAAGGGAAGAAACCCTGACAGAAAAACAGCCTGGTGCCTCAGGCTTAAGGTGGCAGCTCCTCCAAGGCACTCGGAGGTTGTGGGTTAATCACTCGCTCCTCTTAAATAAACTGATTACGGAAACTGAAGCGAAATTACAAAAAACCGGACGGATAACCTGATGACGACTTTTGGCATGAAGAGGACTACGAAAATCGGTTTCTGGGATGTGAGGAACTTGATGGAGAAAAGCAGACTGAAACAAGTGACACGGAAGATGAAGAACTATGGGCTGGAGTTGATTCCTACCTCTACCATGGAAGTATAGTCACAAATGATGGCGGAGCAGAGGAAGATGTTGGAAGACGTATCAGGAAGGGAAATGGTGCTTTTGTCCAGCTCTATCCCATCTGGAGAAATAGAAACATTTCCAGGAAGACCAAGCTCCGCCTTTTCAATAAGAACGTAAAGTCGATTCTTCTCTACGGCTGTGAAACATGGAAAATCACAAAACCGATCAACAACCAGCTACAGGTGTTCATTAACAGATGTCTGCGTCACATCATGAATGTGAGGTGGCCGGACATAATTTCAAATGAAGATCTTTGGACCATCACCAATGAACAACCGATTATCATCCAGATCATGGAGCGGAAATGGCGCTGGATTGGTCACACACTAATGAAGTCGGACGGAGCTGTTGACAGGGCGGCGCTTGACTGGAATCCTCAAGGCGCCAGGAAGCGAGGTCGACCTAAGAAGACCTGGAAGAGGACGATCGAAAATGAAATTGCTGAGGTGGACAAGAACTGGAGTCAAGTGAAGAGAATGTCCAGGAACCGTACTGCGTGGAGAAATTTTGCCAAGGCCCTATGCTCCGTAAGGAGTGGCAGGAATTAAGTGAAGTAAATTAAGATTAGTGGGGGAGGAAGACTGTTTTGCTGATGGGATCTTCATTGTTATGTCTTGCAATATTAAAATAAACTAGAAAACCCGTGCTGCTCCGCAGCATTCACTTCAACAATCCTACAGCACTTCTGTCCATATGACATTTGCATGTCTACATGCTAGTGACCTGAACAGACATTTACAGTACCGTCGCTTTTGGGTAAATAATGAAGTAGACTTATGAGATCAAATGTGTGGGTGTCTGCCTGTCCTCTGTGTGTGTGTCCCACTATTTACCCAGCGTAAGCTTAAAAGGCTCACGAACGTCAGGTTCCAGACACAATTCTGAAAAGCCGAGGTGAATAGTTAACTCCAAACGAATAAGCTATACTCTTCTCTGAAGTATTAACTCGAGACGACTCGACAGTTTGATGCTGGCTGACACTAGGGTGATAGGTCGCTCGTAACCTCGTAAACTCACTCTGAAGCCAGTAATTTAAATTTCCACGGAATGGAGATTGCTTGAAGAAATGAAAACGTAAAAACACTTACAGTGGTCGATGTGGGAGCTGTCGCGGACTTGCTTGCAGAACTTTTCATGCTAAACAATTCTCAGAGTATATCGATATTTTTAACGGTTTTACCCAGCGTAAGCTTAAAATACACTTAGACGTTAGGCTTTTCTTCAACTCGTTTCACTGAAATCGTAAATGCTCGGCTTCTTTTGGTCATGAATAAATGTTTTTCTACCTAATCCTTCACCGAGAAATCCTTTACAGAATGGTGAAAACCGCATCAAAATCCATCAAGTTGCTCTCGGGATTACCCGTTACATCCAAGAAATGGGAACTTGGTTTTATACTAAGTAGATAGAGATATCCACACAATTTAAGGCTACAGCGGTACAATTTGGTGTCCTGTCTACTTATGATACCAATGGTATGAATTTAAAATAAAAGATGGGTCACTTATATTTGAATTTAGAGATATAACTCTTGGTTAACATATAGAGGTGTGCAAATTAATAGAATTAAATAAAATAATTTAAATTAGCTTAATTTCTTTTATTCAAAAACATTTTATTGACCAACTTCTTTTGTTGTCCTACTTAGTAGTGTTTCCTCTCCCGAGGAATTACACCTTTTCCCATAAGAAATTGCGTCTGGAATATTTCAGATTATTGGATTCCGAGGGTTATCTGAGCAGGGTACGTTTTCAATTTTCCATTGGCTTTAGAATTTAAGTCAGGTGATTTTCATACATAATTCATGAATCTTTGAGTAGTTCAATATCGTTCATCAGTTAAAAGACCCCAAATCCCTCTGCTCTAAATTCACACGTAAAGTAGAGTGAAGTAATAAAAACGTAACGTGTGGCATTTTGCATTTGCAAGGCTCCTCTGTTAGTGGAAATTCTAAAAAAATATTTGAATTTGAGTTTATTAAATGAAAATATAATTAGGAGTCTTGGTTAAACATTTGAATTAACTTCACCGCCTTGTAAACATACTTAGTGAATTAAACCGTGAAAAGTAAAAATGCAATTTTGGAAAATTGACATCGAATCTAATAATTTGCACTCCTCTGTAAAAACAGCTATCGCCTCCACCACTACAGATAGAATAGTAAGTAAAGGCGATTGACGAGAAATGAAAAGATAACTCACACAGAAGGAATTAATATTTATTAAGCTGTAAATTTGATTGAGTATATCTTATTTATAGAACTGAGGCAATGAAAGAACAGGATGTAGGATAGTAATCACCGATGTAGGACAATAGCACCTTTTTTACCATTACCACAGGGCAGTTACCGTATTAGGGATGCGGATGTCCTTGTATAATTGTTATTTAATCTCTGCTCCATTTGCTGAGGTCTGTGTTCCTCCGCAACATTCGTCTCAACATTCTAATAGTACTTCCTTCCATATGGCATTTGCTGTTCGTTTGCCTTTTGGTTCTATTTGAACTTTGACGTCATGAAAGGATTTTGCTCGCGATAGTGCGACATAGAGTTGTCCGTGGCTAAACACCGGTTGAGGTAAATAAATGTCTACTTGATCTAGTGTTTGACCTTGAGCTTTATTGATAGTTATACTAATAGCCAAACGTACTGGAAACTGCCTCCTTTTGAAGGAAAATGGCATAGAAGTATATGATAGCGTAAGGTCAAGGCGAGGAAGTAGGACATTGTTTCCAACATTTGAGGGTATTCACCGTTACCAATTTGTATCAAGAAGTTTGCAAAGTCACGTTGATCTGTATCCGCTCGCATATTTTTGTTGAGTTTAAAAATTTTGAATAATGGCCACCTAACTGACATTTGTACTGAAGCTGCTCTATATGCATGAGGCACAACAGGCAATACCTGCCAAAAATCAACGCGTGCTTATTAGCCATAGGGGCTTCATCTCAGATAATAAGTTTTGCTGAACGAATATAAAAAGCTTCCTTGCTGTTAACTGTTATTCCTGATACAGAACTTTCCTGTAAATGTAGAGGTAACTTGAACTGGCTGTGTACCGTGCGCCCCCGAGGTAGTAACATTGCTGCAATACCAGTCCATGCAACAGAAACTACATTTAAACCCAAATTTGTGCAACTGTGAATCAAGCATTGGTAAAGAAATGTTTTCCCGGTGCCCCCCTGGACCGTCAATGAAATATGCATTACTCATCCTTTCATTGCTGTTTTGTACTAACCCCAAAATTTCTGTAATATAGCCGTTTGGTTTTCATTTGCTTGGTTATCATCCTACTTAATTGATTCTCATTATTTTTTGGATAATTCATTGGTAAATTTGTCTGAGGGAAATTATCAATAATAGATGGCAATTCGAGAGAAGTAATGGGAAGACCATGGATCTTTAATGTATTACAAATATGTATAAGAGTGAACTGATATGCAATGTTTGGTTCGTGAAACTGAAGATAATCTTCTGATAATGAATTCTTGAAAATGCCCCATAACTGTCTTACATTTGAAGGGGTCTGAAAGATACATATGTAAGAAAACAGTTGTTGTAACTGAGAAGGCATCTGAAATTGTGACGCTTCTGCCAAACAACTCCCATTCCGAATCATCAATCAGAAAACCTCGCTCCTTAGCTGTTTCTTTGAAAGTAGGATAGACAACGGCTTTGTATGTTCGTAGATCCTGGAACCTGGTAGCACCTATGACGTGAAGCAATAACAGGCGTAAATAATACCTTTCCGTTTCTGTAGGCGAAACATTATACATTCTGCCTATAGTTTTTGAAACATTTTTTTTCCATTTTGCCACTATCAGTTGCTCTCATTCCAGACGTTATGTACTGGTGTTTCAGGATATATATACGGACTTCTGGCTTGCGAATTCCGTTCTGCTTATTGTATGGATACATGCGACATTAGCGCCCGAGTGGAGCAGGTAGAAGTTAACGATATGATGTATTGATACATGCGACATTAGCGCCCGAGTGGAGCAGGTAGAAGTTAACGATATCATGACGTAATTAGGGAACTGATCGCCCTATACCAGTGAATGTTATTATTATATTGGATGTATTGAAACACCAAACGAACGAAATAAAACAAAAAATTGCATGAAGAGATATTCTGTTTTGGCGTGATTCAAACCGCATAGAAGATTTTTAAGTGAATACGTTATGTCCCAAGGAGATTTGATCTCGGTTAATATGAAGATGTTTACGAGGATTCACATTACTACCATGGAAACCACGATGAAGATGTGCACTCTACTTTACCGGACTATCAAGATACAGAGTAAGTCGTTGCACGGCCGACTGAATGCGCTCATACCGGCCTAGACAATGAGACCTTTTTCATGAAATCTTGTTAGTTACTCAACTGCTCACACAGCGCTGTTCACCAAGCATTGCTCGACTAAGACTTATCTCTACTTAGTGTAAAACAAAGTCCCCGATTCTTGGATATCACGGGTAATCTTGAGAACCACTGGATGGATTTTGATGCGGCTTTCACCATTCTGTACAGGTAATATCGAGGAAGATTTCTGTAGAAAATAATTTATTTATGATCAAAGGGAGCTAAGCAGTAACGATTTTAGATTTCAGTGAATAGGTCGAAGAAAGAACTTGACGTCCGTGCACTTTTTAAGCTTACGCTGGACAAACCGTTAAAAATATCAATATACTATGAGTGTAAGAATTGTTCAGCATGAAAAATTGTACAAAAAAGTCCGCGTGAGCATATCTCTATCTTCGATACATCGCCCACTATAAGTGTTTTTAGTTTGGACGGGAGGGGGATTTGGCTTGCACCTCGCCATTCTTAAATTACGTCTGACAGGAATTCCTTGCACATTCATAACTGTTCCCGGGCGAAGCCGGGGCGGGTTGCTAGTGATACTACAGGGTGGCGCAGAGAAACGGGAAATTTTGAAGTTGTTGTTGGTATACCTGTGCGTCTCGTAGGAGTGGGGGACAGAAGTCATGACGCCAAGTAGTAACGGACATTTAGTTGAGATGGAGCAGTGGAGTGGTGCGGAGCGCGCAGTCGCTGTGAGAGCGTACTACAAAAATGGCGACAGTGCAACAGCTGCACAACGAGTGTTCCGACGCCATTATGATATTCCTCCCCGCGGTCGAGTTCCTTCTTCACATGCCATATCAACATGGGTTCGGAATTTTGAAGAGACTGGTTCGGCCTTAAAGAAGAAACCTCGTGGGCGTGTAGTGACTGTTCGAACCCCAGAAAACGTTGAAGCAGTGCGAGTCGCAGTGGAAAGGAGTCCGCGTCGTTCTGTACGAAAAATGGCCTCATCATTGCAACTTGGCCGTCGGAGCGTGCAAAGAATATTGCACGGCCTCCACTTTCACCCTTACAAGCTTCAGATTGTTCAAGCTCTAAAACCAAATGACGGTGAGTTACGCTTGCAGTTTTGTGAACAGCTACTGACTAAAATCAATGAAGACGCAAACTTCATTGAAAATGTTTGGATGTCTGATGAGGCCCACTTTCATTTAAATGGACATGTCAATAAGCAGAACATGCGTTACTGGGCTCACAGAAATCCCGCTGAACTTCATCAACGTCCGTTACACAGCCCCAAAGTTACTGTATGGTGTGCAGTGTCTTGTCGTGGGGTGATTGGACCTTACTTTTTTGAAGATGAAAATGGTTCCACTGTAACTGTCACATCTCAACGTTACATTCAAATGCTGGAGACATTTTTTGCTCCACGGCTTCATGCTTTTCCAGATATTGACATTCAGCAAACCTGGTTTCAACAAGATGGAGCCACCCCACACACTGCCAGGCTGTCAATGGTTGCATTGAGACGTTTGTTTGGAGAGCGCATAATTGCAAGGAACGCTAACATCGCTTGGCCTCCACGGTCTCCAGACCTTTCAGTATGCGACTTCTTTCTATGGGGACATCTAAAAAGCGTTGTGTACCAGACTAGGCCAAGAAATCTTATTGAACTCAAGACTCAGATTGAAGAACACGTCGCCAACATCCCAGTGGACACATTGCGTCGCACAATGATAAGTCTTCAAAACCGATTGAATGAATGTGTTAGAAATAATGGACAGCACTTAAATGATGTGATTTTTAAAAAGTGATTTTTAACTTAACGAGTATTGTAATTTCCACTCTTGCCTTACACATTTTCAGCATTAAAAAATTTTGTTTTCAATTAATTGGTTAATTATGATTATTTCAAAATTATCATTATAATTCCCACAATATCAAAATGCAAATTATAACACAAAATAAAATAGCGTGCTAATAAATCTAAGAGAAATTAGATATACCTTGCACCTCGTTACAGTTGAATTCGATCAGAATCACTCGGTTTTCATTAAAGTTTATGCATTTTTCTGCTGAACGGTTTGGAAGTTCGGCAACAGGAAACTAGGACTGTTATTTACTTAAAATATTCATTTTTGTATTTGTACTATTTGTGTTCATAATTTCATTACATTGTCAGAATTACCGACAGTAGTGGCTACGCTGGCTAAAGCGCAGCATTAGGCCATGGGGCCAAGCTCTCCGCTGACTCGGTAGACGCGTGTGTTCGAGCCCCACCGTCGGCCGTCCTTGAAATGATTTTCCGTGGCTTCCCATTTTTCAACACCAGGCAAATGCTGGGACGGTACCTTCTAACAGGCCACGGCCGCTTCCTTCCACAGCCTTGCCCAGTTTCATTCATCTTCATCCATTCCATCTCTCATCCTGACGCGCAGGTCGCCCACGGGCGTCGACTAGAAAGACCTGCACTCGGCCTCTCAGGAGGCCACACGAAAAAAAATGTCAGAATTAATGCTTTAATTAGTAGGGTATACTATTCAGTGTACCTATTATAAATAAAAACCGTGAGGTTTCTCACCTCCCCATATTACGAAACCCAGTTGCCTAATACGGGGAAAGTGCACTTTTAAAGTTAACAATAATATCAGAGGGTATTACAACATCAAACGTGCCCATATTTGTAATATACATAGTATATCGCCTGAGGTTTACATTGGTGAGAAAACCAAAATTATTCCGTTCCTTCTTATGTCTAATGTGAGCCCTATAAAAAAAACTCCCCATATTTGGCGACTTTCCTCTACCCATTTTTAGAAGATACCTTATGCACTGGACAGCTGAATCCGTGATTAATTGTATAGGTAGCTTCGTAAGTCTCAGAACTCAGGAAGTCCTTTCTAGCAGCGTTACTAGCAGCTTTCAAAGTTTCAAGGTAAGAAAGAAAATATTCCTCTAGCCAGTTTAGGCGACTGACATTTAATGAGAAAAAATGCCCTTTATCTGGATTTCTAGACTGAATATGATGATATGTGATGCTTACGTCATGCATAGCGAACCATTAATCCCCCCGCCGGCAACCTTGAAGATGGTCTTCTGTGGTTTCCCATCTTCCTTCCAGGCAAATGCCGGAATTGGTCCCTAACTATAGGCCACAGCCGCTACCTTCCAACTCCTCGACCCTCCCATCCAACATTCCTCCCCAACGGTACTTGTAGCTCACCCATTGGGTGTCCGTCTCGAAGCAGCTACAAATCTGGCGAGCCGAACATGTCCTCGGACACTCCCGGCACTAAAAGCCATACGCTAAAAAAAGCGAACCATTTATTGACGTTTTTCAAAAAAAATGGTTGCTTCTGCGTCCATGAATGTGTACGCTTCCGGGTGCATGCCTATATTTTCTTTCAGTGTACTAATGGCACCAATAACTTCTGACGAGAACACTTCCTTGGCACGCCGAACATTCATTTTTTCAAATTTAGTGGGTTCGATGTGTTTTTTAGTGAGGTGTCTGACCGGTTTGACGATCTCACCCTTTTGCATTGTGTATAGTAATGATAAGTATTTCCCTGAAATTATTCCAGTACCATCAGTCATCTCTCGTTACAGAAACTGCGTTCTAATGTTTTTTTTTAGAATGTGACAATGATCAAAACTAGGGAATACATTCCTAGACTCGTCGTATGGGTGATTGACCATTGGTTGCAAATTCCCTCCCCCTAAATGCCTCATCATTGTAGTGTTAGTTTTGTGATTATCAGAGACAGTTATTATAATTATGAAACCGCATTGTTCAACCTCGAGCATAACGTCCAGCAGGAGTTTATGTAAGTCCCGTCCTGACAGCTGCTTCGTGAAAAAGAAGGCACACGGTATCTGATAATTTGTCGAAAGATCTCTTAGCACAAAACACAACACACGATTAGCTGCTACTTGTTCCCGGCTGTAATTTTGATCCTCTCTTTCCTTTTAATGAGACGGTGCTGGAGTAGTGTCCTTGTACCCGAAGAAGGTGCAAGGTATGTCTTATTTCTCTTAGATTTATTAGCACGCTATTATATTTTGTGATATAATTTTAATTTTGATAATGCGGAAATTATAATGATTATAATTATATAGTGTCACTAGCAACCCGCCCCGGCTTCGCCCGGGAACAGTTATGAATGTGCAAGGAATTCCTGTCAGACGTAATTTAAGAATGGCGAGGTGCAAGCCAAATGCCCCTCCCGTCCAAACTAAAAACACTTATAGTGGGCGATGTATCGAAGATAGAGATATGCTCTCGCGGACTTTTTTGTAGAATTTCTCACGCTGAACAATTCTTACACTCATAATATAATGATATTTTAAACGGTTCGCCCAGCGTAAGCTTAAAAAGCGTACGGACGCCAGGCTATTTTTTCGACCTTTTCACTGAAATCGTTACTGCTTGGCTCCCTTTGGTCATAAATAAATTATTTTCTACACAAATCTTCCTCGAGATCACCTTTACAGAATGGTGAAAGCAGCATCAAAATCCATCCAGTGGTTCTTGAGATTACACATTTAATATACGTACTGTACAGCTGATTCCTTATCGCGCCTATAATGGGAGGGGAGTGCGCTCTACCGGCAACGAGTAGAAACTTTCCAATTACATGTTATACATGGGTTCTGACTGGGAATGTCAAGGCCGGTATAGAGCGCAGCTCGTATTCAGTCGGCCGTGGTCGTTGTCGCCTAGTGACAGCCCATCAATTTAGATTTATTATTGGAGCGGCGTTGAATAGCATAATACGGTGTTAGTCGTTGTCGCCTAGCGACAATATTCCCGTCAAGTCATTCGATTCTATTCTCGTGTGTCCTTGAAGGAAGTAATATTCGCGATTATTTTAATACACGGATGATTTAATCAAGTAAAGTGGGTATCAATCGATAATGCGTGACGTGCATTACATTTTAAGACAACAAACGTCGTCGTAGCACAAATACTTCCCGAGATATTTCAGTTTTAGTAAAGGGTGACTTTTTTGAAAACTCTTTTAATATATAAGATAGTTCCATTGGGTTCTTAATGACTTAATACACTTCAGTAATAATTACCACACTTAATAAGCTTTCTGACAGTCTATTCTGGGAGGGTAGGGACTGTCTGTGGCTGACGCTGTAGGTATGGTAGTGGTTTGCAGAACCATTTGTCTTGTAGATGTGGATCTGTTGATGCTCGCTTGACGAGCGAAACATGTAGTTCCTTAGTTTTATCCTTTTCCAATAGTCCATAACAATATACACAGTATCCTAATGACGGTTATGGTTATTTTTCACATTTTCCAGTAATTAGAATTATTTTGCGTTAACCGACTAAAAGTTACTATATCAATTGTCAAAAGAAGAACAATTAGTGAACTATTTGGAATGCCGGTGGCTAAGTTAAAAAAAATGTCAACTATCATTCCAATCGAGATATTTTTACCGTACTTTAGTACCGTTGTTAAACTTACAGGCAATCAAACGGCGGAGCGGACTCTTAAACCACAATTGCGCGATTGAAAATTAACTTCTCTTAGAGAATTATTGAAAAAGTGTATTGCAGTCAAATAAAACTAGATATTATCTAAATATTCTTTTAGCAACCGTTGTAAAGCTCAGTTTCCGGACTAGTATTCATCATTCACTGTGCTTCCCGGATCCATGAAGTAAGTATATCTTAGTCTTATTTCAGAAGAAACTTTTTCAATTTTGGTGAATCTAAACCTAATTGTATACTTTATCGTAAACATGTATTGCATTGAATTCCACATTACATCTGCTTGTGTTACCGCAGTGGGGACTCGATCCAGAAATTTCTGATAACCAGGCCGGTGTGGTAAGTTCTTTTCACCAACGTTAGCCAGGCTGCACATTTTAAACTGTTTATAAGCATTCATTGAATAACATGAAACTTTTAATAATTGCACCAAATTCATTAAAATATCTAACTAAAGCTTGTAAGGTTTCAATTTCTCTGTTGAAAGTATGAAAATTATTCATGAAAAATTAAGATTGTTGACCGAAGTATTAAAAATATTTGCTCACGGCAAAATAAATTCGCAGATAATTTGAATTATCGGCAAAATAATGAAAAATATTCATTGGAAAATTAACATATTTACTGGAAAGTTCAACATATTCGTTGAAAGTTTAAAATAGTTACTTAAATACGATAGATTTAAGTGGAAAAATTTTTTTCTTTGAAACGATAAAAGAACAAATTTTTCAGCAAATAACATATAGCCTACTTTCTCCTAAATGTATGGGTATACTTATAACTCTTTGTCCTCACCCCTAAAACAATCATCTCTACCACCATGTATTTTTTGTTTTCTTTTATTTGGATAATTAGCCAGTAAGTGTCTAAATTAATATTAAGTTATATATTTATGATGATTGAATATCAAAACTACTAACTTACTGTAATGCATTCACTCCGTTAATCTCGATATTAAGTCTCCAAAGTTAAGAATCCTTCGTTTTAGGTATCTTCCCCTTTAGAAATCCGCGGCGATCACAGTAGTTTGGTGCTGCAAAAACTTCCGTCTAGCTACCAAGATGTCAGCGGGACTTCGGGGCCCTCCACCTGCAATCGGCAAACCTCGTGTTAGCTCAGATTTTCCCTCCATTGTCAGTTAAACACGTGCTACTGAGCCATGCTTCACCATTCTAGTGGAATGCAATAAATCTGAAGTTCTGTTTTCTGAAGTATTTCAAGTTATTCGTGCTACAGTACAGCTTTGTTATTCTTCTGTGATTTAATTGTTTAGTTAACGAACTACCGTAACGTATTGATTGATGTAATGGAAATGTATTATTATTCAAGTCAAGTGTGCTAAACCTACAATAAAGTCACTGTTTGCCACGAAGAAGCCACCAAAGAAGCTCCGTAAATTGACTTTCGTTAAGTCTGACGGATAGGAGTGAGAATTTTTAAATTCGTCATTAATAGAAACGACTTATATGTTCCTATAAGGCACACCAAGGACTCATTTTGGTACATATTTTATTCATTCATGACTTTTCTTAAGAACACTAGCGTTAAATTTGTATTTCTTCTGTGATTAATTTGTTTAGATGACGAACTACCGTGTTAATTGATGTAATGGAAAATTATTATTATTCATGCCTTTACAGAATGTTATGAATGTTATTTTAATGTACAGTACATATATAATATAGTGTGCTAAACCTACAATAAAAGATTTAAGCTCAATACGCAGTTCCACACAGCCTGCTGTTTATTTGCACGCTGAGCACTGAGAGTGCCAAGCTAACGCGAGGTTTGTCGATAGCAGCCGAAGGGCTCCGAAGCCCCGCTGACATCCCGGTAGCTAAACGCAAGTGCTGCAACCTAGCAGTGAATTAATATGGGCTATTTCTTGTACGCCTCTGAGTGTTGAATGGACAGGCAGTTTAAAGCAACCAGAAGGGAGGCGATCTAGTTGGCAGTGATTAAAGGTAATCGGAGCACGGTCGTGGCTAGAAATTGAACTATTACAAAATTGTCATACTTCAGGAGGCCAGGCATTTACAAAGCGGAATGTTTGGAACAATTTATCACCCACGTAACCCACAAGAGGACAACTCCGTACAGAGGCATTGAGAAGGCCCTGGTTGATGACGTGTATCTGCAATCTATCTTTTCTAATGCCTTCTATTTAAGTGCGATGCTGGGGCTGTGATTATTAATAAACGAGTGTATACATTAGTCTCTCCTTTGAGCTAAATGGCATTTTATTTAGTTTTTTTTAGTCAATTTACCCTCTAGGTTGGTGGTTCCCACGGACTCAGCGAGGGAACTCACCACTGCCGCCTCTATGGGCAGTGTCCTGGAGCTTGGAACATTTGGTCGGAATGGATACAACTGGGGAAGTGTGATCAGCACTTCGCCCAGGCGGCCTCACCTGCAATGCGAACAGGGGCCTCATGAGGGATGGGAAGGGATGGAAGATTGGGATGGATAGGCGAGGAAGAGGGAAGGAGGCGGCCGTGGCCTTACAGTAGGTACCATCCCGGCATTTGCCCGAAGACGAAGTGGGAAACCACGGAAAACCACTTCGAGGATGGCTGAGGGGGAATCGAATCCCCTCTACTCATTTGGGCCACCAGAGGCTGAGTAGACCCCGTTCCAGTCCTCGTACCACTTTTCAAATTTCGTGGCAGAGCCGGGAATCGAACCCAGGACCTCCGGGGCGGCAGCTAACCATGCCGACCGCTACGCTACGGAGGCGACTATTTTATTTAGTATCTGTGTAAAGAGCTCGTCCACATCATTTGTAAAATAATTCAAGTTAAAAAAAGGTAACTATAGTAGGATTCGATCGCCAGTCAACCGCGTGAGAGACCAAAACGCTAGCCCAGAGCCAAACACGTCCTTAAAACATTGGTGTTATTAACTGAATTAGATACAACGTGTTAGCAAATAATGTCTTGAAATGAACAATCTCTTCACTGCAGTATATCTTCATTATAAATCATTTCATACAAAAGTTTATATTAATTCTATCAGTAGGCTATATCGCATACAACATACTCAAATTACTGAAATATAGGATAGGCACCAGAGGCCAGCTGCCATCTTGTCATGTGACAGAGACGGCTCAGCTCTTTTAAGCCACTAATAAAGTATAATATTATAATATAAAATTATAATAAATAACGGATTACGTTCTCTAGGATAGCTTAAACCACCTCGGCTCTCTAATCGGAATTGGTGGGTCCCATGTTATGAACATGCATTATAAAGTTTGCATAATTCACACGGCCTCGATCCTGAAATAGTACGGCTGATGACCTTGTAGTTTGGGTATAAGACGCGTCCCAGATGAGGGTATGTTGTTACTAAATTTGGTAGAGATCGGATGATTAGTTTAGTCGTTATTTGATTTTACGTTTCGAACGTTTGAGTGGCCGCCATTCAGTTTTGGTTAAAATGACGGCGATATAAAACATGCACTGAGGTGCCCTTTGCTAGTGCCATCCCTGTACCAAATTTCGTTCAATTCGGTTTCACCGTGTTTGAATTGATAGGGGGGGGGGCAGACATTCAGAGTACACACACTCTCACACACGGACACATACACAGACAGGCACACAAGATTTGGCCCTGTGTAGATCTCATAAGACTACTTTCATTTTTGGCAAAAATCGAAAGTAGGCTAATAACCGATAAAAACTTGAAATCTTTTTTGTTTTGTTTTAAAATCTTTGCTGAAGAATAAAAATATTCCCTGAAAAGATGAGAGTATTCGTGGAAAAGATAAATTAATCTCTCAATTGCCATAAATATTCATTAAGATGTTTCAAAAGTTAAACAATATTAACTAAGAGGTTCAAATTATTTTCTGTGACTTTAGAATTATTCGTATAAATTTAAAAAATATTACTAGTAAGATTCAATATTAGCTGAACGTTCAAAAGTATCCCCAATAAGGCATAAATTTGCTAGAAATCACAATATCCCACTTAAAATAAAATTGTATTGCTTAGAAGTTACATTTATTCCTTCAAAAGTTTTAAAAACTTCGCAATATTCGTTTTAAATGAAAAATATTGCCTGAAAATGATAACTACTGTAGATACATGGGTGTTTGTGGAATCTGTCTGATAACCTGTATCATTGTGACGGCTGCACTACTGTGCGTAGGCTCTTTCTAGTTGAGGCTAGGAGGCGGCCATGCCTATTATTTAGATATCATCATGATATCTGCATGGAAGAGAAATGAGAAATCATGGAAAACTATTTCTAGGATGGTGGGATTCAAACCCATCTCTTCACATGTATACCTAACGAGTTTGAGTGTATCCCTTTTCAGACCTCAGACTAGAACTTTCTTGACAAAGCCGGGATTAGAAGGTGGTCCTCCACGATGACAGCCTATAAAATTAATCATTGTGCCACGAGGTGGACAATAACAACAAGATGTTCAGTAAAGAACATACAGCCTACTTTATCCTAAATGCATGGGAATAGTTATAAAAATTGTCCTTTTCAAGGAGTATAATTAAATGATGGTTGTAGTAGCTTGTTGAAATACAACGTGCTATACGGATATTATACATTGATTGATTGAATTCTCACCTGAATTATATAAACACACACTAATGCAGCCATCACAATAACGCAGGTTACCAGACAAAATTCAACACTCACCCAAGTATACGGGGCTAAATGACCATGATGTCCATGCATCTCAAATGAAACAACAACAACAGCTTCCTAACCAAATCCTTCCTCGTATAAAAGTACACACACTATTAGCCTACAGGCATCACGGTGACACAGGTTATCGGAAAACTTCTACACACACTCAAGTAGACGGGGCTACAATACCATGATGCCGCAAAGACCCTAAAGAAACAACAACAATTACATGCCCGCGTTGTCGCACCCCCAAACTGAGGAACCAACCAACCAGACTCTACCAAGGATCAAGGACAACGAATATTAATTGCTGTAGTCGAGTGTTGAAATATGTGGTTATGTAAATAACATATATCCTACTTTCTCCTAAATGCATACGGTAGGTATAGTTATAACTCTTTGTCCTTTTCAAGGAGTATACATAATACTTTCGATAGCAAATACCTAGATGTTAGGCCCCTTAAAACAACAATTATCATCATCATCACACACTGAATTTCAACCTGCTTGGATTTGATTCACGAAACTCTAGACTATGAGACTAGGATGCTACCACTTCGCTGTACACGCCCAGCTCAAATACTAGGTTAACAAGTAGTTCCGTGAAGAACTATGCAGCCTATTTTCATACATCCTACTTAAATTGCCACTATCAACATACAATATTTCAGTTTGATTGCTGTAATAGATTCGTAGATATTGAGAACCGACTAAATATTTCGGATGGTCGCCATGTTGGATTTTATATATGTAGGTCCTAGATTTATGTACTGTCACATGAAGATTAGTGTGGACCTGTAGCATTCAAGCTTCAATCGCATGATTAGGACACAAGAAATAACAAGGAGATTTTAAAATTTCGCACAGCTGCCATCTTGTGGTTATGGAAACAATTGAAATAAATTAGATGCCAGTGGATTAACATTCGTATAAGGATTTACTGTAGCAAGTTCCACTGCACTCGGATGGTCTATGTGGATATTTATTATTCGCGTCGCCGCCATGATGGATTTGTGATCACCAGGTTATTTAAAGTCCTATAGGTGAACTTCAGTTCATAGTCCCTATGAACATAAAAGAAATCAGTTTGATTGCTATAATAGATTCGTAGATATTCAGAGCCGTATAAATATTTCGCATGGTCGCCATGTTTGATTGTTAAATGTATAGGCCATAGAGTCATGTACGATTAAAGGAAAATTATTGCGTAGGTTCAATTTTCAAACTTCCACTTCGATCGCATGATTACGACACAAGAAATAAAAACGTAATTTTAAAATTCGCACAGCCACCATCTTGAGGTCATGTAAACAATTGTACTAAATTAGATACCAGTGCATTACAATATGTATAAACATTTCCTGTACCAGATTTCATTGCGTTTGGAACATTAAATCGTGAGAAAGGTCTATTTAAAATTTTCAAGTTCGCTTGGCCGCCATGTTCGTTTTGTAGTTAACCGGTTTTTGAAAGTCTTATAGATGAACTTCCAGTAGTGCCCTTTATCTCCGTAGAAAATTTCAGGGTGATACCGCTAATAGTTTCAGAGATATAGAATGCCGGTGAAATATTTCGCACATCCGCCATCCTGTAGTTATGTAAACAATTGAACGAGGTTAGATGTTGGTGCATTACAATGTGTATAAACATATACTGTACCAAGTTTTATTACGTTTGGTTGGTTAAATCGCGAAAAACGTCTATTTAAAAGTCGCAAATTCGCGTGGCCGCCATGTTGGTTTTGTAGTGACCAGTTTTTCAAAAGTCACATAGGTGAACTTCTAGTTGTTCCCTTTATCACCGTAAGGAATTCCAGGGTGATATTGGGAATAGTTTCAGAGATATTGAATGCTGGTGACATATTTCGCACAGCCGCCATGATGGATTGGTGAGACGTAACAGAATTTCAAGGGCACGGTGGGGGTCGTCCGAAATAGTGCTATGAACTTACCGAGTTTCATTGAAATCGCTCCAGCCGTCTAGAAGTTATTAGGGGGACACACACACACCTCTCTCACACACACACACGGACAAAAGGTGATCTCATAAGCTAAAAAGTGGTAATAGAACTGTCTTGGAATGAACGATTTCATTTTCTTTTACAGCCGTTTCCATAAACCTTTTGATATTAAATAAGTATTATTTTGTTCAGTACATTCCTAAAAGGATATAAACTTACAAAATTTCAAGGGCACGGTGGGGGTCGTCCGGAATAGTGCCCTTTATCTCCGTAGAAAATTTCAGGGCGATACCGCTAATAGTTTCAGAGATATAGAATGCCGGTGAAATATTTCGCACACCCGCCATCTTTTCGAGCAAAAATAGCGGCCATTTTGACCCAACGGGACGGCACGGACAAGCACAATATGGCACGGACAGCCTGAATTGTTTGTCACTACTACGGATACATCATTTGAAAATGCTTATATCCTACCGGCCACCTCCTTGAGGACAAGTTTGACCTCCCTATGTACGATGGACCACCTCGTGGCGCAGTGGCTAGCTTTGTTGGCTGTCACCCCGAGGTACCGGGTTAAATCCCCGGCTCTGCCAAGAATTTAAAAGTCTTGGCATGGTCTGGTTTGAGGTCGCGCAGCCTCGTGATGCGGAATGGGAACCTGCTGGATGCTTTGGTAGAAGCAGGAGTGGAAAGGAACTGGCCACCCTACCACACGCAAACTCCGGCTCGGGATTCATGGTTAGTGATCTCTTGACGAAGTCAAGGGCTCTAATTTAGGTCGCCTACGTCGCTGGAGGGGATATGGCACTCTAATTTTAATTTTAATGTATGATGAGCGTATTGGGTAAGACCAGGCCTTGTTGAAACGTAAGTTACGGTTACCTCCTGGTGTAGCGACTAGCGTTTTTTGGTAGTCACCCCGGAGGTCCGAGTTTGATCCCCGGCCCTGCCAAGGAACAAAATTCTTGTCTTAGAACTGGAACTGGTTCCACTCAGCCTCGTGGTGCGAAACTGAGAAGGGGTGGGGTCGATTACCATCTCAGCCATTCTGGAAGTGGTTTTCCGTGCTTTCCCACTTGTAGTCCAGGCTAACTTTAGGCCCAGGCCACTTCCTTCCCAATTCTCACCTCAATTACAAATACACACACTAACACAGCCATCACAGTAGCACAGGTTATGCGACAACATTCCACACTCACCCAAGTACACGGGACTAAATGACCACGTTGTCCAAGCTCCTCAAATGAAACAACTAAATTTTTCTGTAGATATAATACGTATAATGAAGGCTATAAACATGTCCGATAACAGTGTCTCATTTAATAAAATGTTATATAAGGGCCGACCACGAAATTACGTAATTTCAAAGGAAGGTGGAGGGGGGTTGAAGCTTATGATTACGTTGATGACTTGCGGGGAGAGGGTAAACGAAATTATTACGTAGTCACTTATCAAATTACAGAATCAACTTGTCAGTGTACAGTAAATCTCGCCCAATACAAAGCGCACCCAATGTTAATCGTGTCCAGCATGGTCTCTGCCTGGAGTATTAATTAGTCTAGAGTCTAGACATTCCTTCTTCCGCCCCAAATATGCCAAATGTGCTGATGGCCGAAATACACAGGTTAGGTTAGGCTAGGCTAGGTTAGGTTTGGCTTTGGACTGGATAAATGTCAAAAGTAAAGGAGGAATTTCCAAAGCATTATTCAGAGGGCACACGCAGGGTTAGGCTGCGATCCAAGGGACAATCATCCGGCCAAGTACATGGAATGCAAACCTAAACATCAGCTGGTTCAGTTGTGACTCTTTGGGGTCGGTAGTCACCAGGACAAATTCTAGACTGGGCGCAATTTACGCGCATTTCTCATTTCATACAACCCATTTTACGCTATAAGTGGCTTTCCGGCCACGCGAAGCCACCACGCGGCGGGACATAGGGGTATTCACCTGGACACCCCATCCACCGCCTTAGCAGAGGCCTTAACTTGTTCAAAGAATTCAGATCATAAAGAGGTTCAATTTTTCTCTTTGGATGATAAATAAAGTAAGACTTTCGCCTATCGTTCGTACATTTCTTGTGCTTCTATTTCGCGCCCTCCCGAAGTACTTCAGGATTCGACAGCGTTATATTTGTTTACAGTAATTGATGTCCCAGAGTCTCTGACATTGTGTTTCTTGTTTCATTTATTTATACGGATAAATCGTGATGAAATCTGAAATATTAGATATTGCTTTGTGATTACGTATTTATTTATTTATTTATTTATTTATTTATTTTATTTATCGTATGGCTTTTAGTGCCGGGAGTGTCCGAGGACATGTTCGGCTCGCCTGAGTCTGTAGCTGCTTCCAGCGGATACCTAAAGGGTGAGCTACACATTCCGTTCAATTTCAAGTAGTTCCAACTTTCGCCACCAGAAATCAATGATACCTAGTGGTGAACGTTGGAACTTTGATAGAGCGTTCTGACGAAATCTAACCTAACAAATTTTGCTTTATACAAGTTTAGTCTGTGAAAGGATTTTTTACATGCCATAAATCTATGACATGGGACCGCCGGCTTTACTTCCCCTCCGAAGGAAGGCATACTGAAGGATTTTCAACGCTCTTAAAAAATCCGACGACTTCGGCCGGGTTTGAACCCGCTATCTTGGGCATAGCAGTTCAGCATGCTACCGACTACGCCACCGAAGCCGCTGTAATACAGGGTAGATGGGGGGGGGGGGTCGATTCAGTGATTACGTGTGGTTCTATGGGGGTAGTCAAATATTGACCAAAAGGTGGATTAAGTAATATGTGAACGGCCCCAAAGGCGGAAAGGATTTTGATCTTATTTCAAGAAGAACAAATTTAAAGTAACCACTTTCTGCTCACTTCTAGAATGAAGACAGCAGGCAAAACAAGAGGGTATGAGATAATTTACCTTGGTTTGTTGGCGGAGACAATCCCCGTATTATACATTAAGTGTGACGTAGAAGTAATGCGTAAAAAGCCAGCAGCAGTTGTTGGAGTGGTGTGTACACGCTCACCTTGAGCTGTTAACTAAACAAAGGCGAGCGCTGGCCGACAGATGGCTGGACGGAACTACAAAACAGATTAAGTAGTGTTAATCTCCCTTCACACATGTGTGTGTTGGCCTTTGTAAGTTATTTTCCATGCGTCACTGTGATCGTGTCCACCACGTGCAAACTATCGCAAATATTTACGCCACATTCAACGAACGTGATCGATTCGTTGTGGTTTATCAAGACACATCAAAGGATATTTGTTGTTAATTTATTTTTGGAAATCAGTTCCGTGCAGAAAGAGACTTTTGGAGCAAGGTGAACCCCTAGAAATAGACTATTTTATAAGTTTTAAACAAAATAAGAAGAATGCTTAAGTTGGTGTGCATTTTTAAGAGGCAAACATTTCAAAATTTTGGCGAAAATCTTTCCGATGAATTCTTTATTAACCACGGAACGTATGTTTTACTATTAATGCGTCTTTAGAGCTTAATACTAGTACATTATGCAACGAGCCTATAATGGCAATAATTAATTACCATTATATGTGAATTGCATACGACTGTTTATGGTCGACGATAATTATAATTTTATTATATGTTTTAACATAAATATTCATAAATATCTGTGGGATTCAGTTACTTCAGTTAGTTAAAAGAGCGCGCTGGGTGGTTTGATGACCGAACAGAGCGCATGCAAGGGTCAAATAATTTCGAAAGCAGAGACCATTCACTTTGCTAGGCAATGCTATTGTTGACAGCCTGCATGATGTCTAGTGCCGATCAGAACTAGCATTCACTAATATTGTCACTGAAGCAATGCGCTGTGTAGAAATTGGAGTTGAGGATATTAAGGTACAGTGCTATTTCTTGTCTCATATTCGCCAGTTTACTTACCCGAACATATGGGACGGTGCACTTTCCATGTCGGTAATTTATATAGAAGGATGCTGTGTTGCTAACTTCTGGACGTAGATTCATAAATTTCATGCATATGTATTTTCTTGTTACCGTAAAGGTTCGTGCAGATTTTGTATTTGTGTTTGGGATTGTAACTACAATGGTTGATGCGATATCCAATTTGAACTTTCAAATCATGTAATTCATGTCCGACATGTTGGATTTTGTGCGCATGCGCGAAGCTATCCTTACCTAATTGGTCAATGAATGAACTCTGATTGGCTGGAGAAACTGTTTCATAATGAAGAATAGTACTATAATGACCCTCATTTTGATACAGTTTTCTGACATATATTATTTACATTTCGACATCGTCGAACATAAAATATAATATGGTACTGATGCCAGAGATTTTGGAGTACAGATATTATGTAGTTCTTTCCCAGTATTCGGTTTACTTCTCTTGAATATTAGGTGTTTCGTACTAAATATCTGACATTTTGTGTGCAGTGGCTGATATTCTTGTCTGTAACCCCTGAGCTCCGAGTTCTATTTCCGGCTCAAGCAAGCCATTTAATTCTGATAAGAGGGCTGGAACAAAGTGCACTCAGTATCGTAAAGTAAAACTGATTAGAGGTAGTTTGATTCCCACCTCAGCCATCCTGGAAGTGGTTTTCTGTGGATTTCCCACTCCTACTCCATGCAAATGCTAGGATAGTAACTAACTTAAGAGACTCCAGAATGCCAAAAATCTTCCAAACGTTCTTAATTTCATCTTATTGTCGTATTAAAATACGGACTTTCTTACGGAAGATTTATTTTCTTCAGAGCTCATTTTTCATATTTTTAGCCTATTTTCATTTTTTATGAAAAAAACTAGGCTTATGAGATCACCTTTTGGCCGTGTGTCTTGTCTGTGTGTGTGTGTGTGCGTACAGTATATGTGTGATTCGTTTGTGTGTCCTCCCGAATAAAATCTAAACGGCTGAAGCGACTTCAATAAAACTCGGTAAGTGCATAGCACCATTCCGGACGACTCCGACCATACCCTTTAAATTTTGTTAAATCTCACCAATCCAACATGGTGGCTGTGCGATATATTTCACCAGCATTCAATATCTCTGAAACTAGCCTATTACCGATATCACCCTGGAATTTTGTACGGTGATAAAGGGAACTACTAGACGTTCACCTATGTGACTTTCGAAAACCTGGTAACTACAAAACCAACATGGCGGCGAAGCGAAATTGCGACTTTTTAATAGACGTTTCTCGTGATTTAACCAACCAAACGCAATGAAACTTGGTACAGCAAATGTTTATATACATTGTAATGCACTGGTACCTAATTTAGTTCAATTGTTTACATAACCTCAAGATGGCGGCTGTGCAAATTTTAAAATTAAGTTTTTATTTCTTGTGTCGTAATCATGCGATCGAAGTGAAAGTTTGAAAAATGAACCTACGCAAAAATTTTCCTTTAATGGTACATGACTCTATGGCCTATACATATAACAATCCAACATGGCGACCATCTGAAATATTTAGACGGTTCTCAATATCTACATATCTATTACAGCTATCAAACTGAAATTTTGTATGCTGATAGAGGCAATTAACATAAGTAGGATATATGAAAATAGGCTTTAGTTCTTCACGGAACTACTTGTTTCTATTAATAAAGCTAGTAATTTAGATGCTTATTAAACTACTTTCAATTTTTGGAAACAATTATTAGCAGCTTCGTAATTTTACTCAAACGTTATAATTGTAAGCATATATAGTGTGTATTTGAAATCAAAAATCATACTATCTTATATATAAAAGTGAAAGTCTGTATGTATGTATGTATGTATGTATGTATGTGGGTCCGTTCCGTATACAAATCTACACCGTTCCACCAATCTCAACCAAATTTTGCATACACATAGTTTAGGACCCAGAAGAAACCGCTGGCTAGATGAATTTTCGATAGTCTTTCTCATTCTTCTGATTTCGGTCCTTTTGCACTCAAGCACATGCTAATCAAATCATAAAATATACTCATGAAGGAATGGCAAGGCAGATAGTTTCCATGGCAACATAGCTCAAGTCGAGACACGGCCGACTGGATACCAGTTGCACTCTGTACTACCGGTATAGAAAATGAGGATCTTTACTTGAAATCCCGTTAGTAACTCAAGTGCTCAGACAGCACTGTCAACCGGGTTTAGCATAACAAAGACTTGACCCTATCAACTATATATTTGTCAAATACCACTCACTCACTCACGCATACATTCATCACGAAATCTCAGAAACCACCGAACGGATTGGAATGAAATTTGGTATGCAGCTTCCTCAAGGGCCGCAAATGCCCACTACGAGAGGATTTTTTTTGATATTCAGGTTCTAAAGGGGTGTTAAGGGGGTAGACTTGCATTTCATTGAATAGCAATATTTCCCGATTTGTTTCATTGGGGGATGTGATACTCGGCATATAAACTCATCATTAAAAATAAGAAGACACGTGTCTGAGGATTTTTCGATGTGGTGTATATTATGAGGTGAAAGGGGGTGAAAAGTGGGGATTGAAAGATTCCTAACGGAGCGTGTATCTCTTAAACGACATAGGCGAGGAGTTTGAAAAAATCAACATAGAAAAGAAGTAAATATGTGTTTGACGGGGAAACAGGAAAGAAAGTGTCGTAACTGATTGACTGACTGACTCACTCATCAAACTCAGGGGGGGGGGGGAACTACTTTAAAGTAATAAATAGCTGTTCGACAGTTTTTTCATAAATCAAATTTAAGGGGTTTATGTTGAGGGGTGAAATTCTGAAAAAAGAAAATTGAAAGAAATTGTCCTGACTCACTCACACACTCATCATCGCCCAGCCAAAATTATTGAAGTTAGAAACATGACAGTTCGGGGATATGTTCATTGTATGTCAAAACCGTCTACTAAGGGAGGATTTTTGGATATACAGGTTCTAAAGGGATCTTAAGGGGGTTAAACATGCATTTCATTGAATAACAATATCTCCCGATTGGTTTCATTGGGGGATGTGATACACGGCATATAAACTCATCATTAAAAAGTAAGAAGACACGTGTCTGAGGGCTTTTCGATGTGGTGTATATTATGAGGTGGACGGGGTGAAAAGTGGGGATTAAAAGATTCCTAACGGAGCGTGTATCTCTTAAACGACATAGGGGAGGAGTTTGAAACTCAGAGGAAAAAAATCAGCCTAAAATAAGTAAATATGTGTTTGACCGTTTTTTCATAAATCCAATTTAAGGGGCCCATGGGGAGGGGTGAAATTCTGGGGGGGGGGGGAGACAAGAAAGAAAGTGTCCTAACTGACTGACTCACTCACTCACTCATCAAACTCAGGGGGAAGAACTGCTTTAAAGTAAGTAAATATCTATTAGACAGTTTTTTTGATCAATCAAATTGAAGGGGTTCATAGAGAGGGGTGAAATTCTGAAGAAAAAAAAATGAAAAAAAATTTGTCCTGACTCATTCACTCACTCATCATCGCCCAGCCAAAAATATTGAAGTTGGAAACATGGCATTTCGGGGGTAAGTTCGTTGTATGTCAAAACCGTACACTAAGGGAGGATTTTTGGATATGCAGGTTCTAAAGGGGTCTTAAGGGGGTTAAACCTGCATTTCATTGAATAACAATATCTCACGAGTGGTTTCATTTGTGGATATGATACTCGGCATATAAACTAATCATTAAATATAAGCAGACATGTGTCGAATAGTTTTTCGAAGTGGTCTATTATCATGAGGTGAAAGGGGTGAAAAGAGGGGATTCAAGGATTCCTAACCGAGGCCTATCTCTTAAAAGACATAGGCGAGAAATTTGAAACTCAGCGAAAAAAATCAGCTTAAAAAGTAAGTAAATCGGTGTTCAACCGTTTTTTCATAAATTAATTTAAGGGGCCAATGGGGTGGGGTTAAATTCTGGGGGTAAAAAGGAGAGAAAGTGTCCTAACTGACTGACTAACTCACTCACTCATCAAACTCAGGGAAAATACAGCTAAAAAATAATTTAATAGGTGTTCGAGCTTTTTTTCATCAATCCAATTTAAGGGGCCCATGGGGTGGGGTGAAATTCTGGTAAAAATAATTGAAAGAAAATGTCCTGTCTGACTCACTCACTCATCATGCCCAGCGAAAACTATTAAAGTTGGAAACATGAAATTTTGGGAATATGTTCGCTGTATGTCGAAAACGTCAACTAAGGAATGATAATTGTTTATTCGGGTTTTAAAGAGGTGTTAAGGGGGTAAACGTGCATTTCAATGAATAATGATATCTCATGATCTGTTTCTTTGGGGATGTGATATTCGGTATATAAACTAATCATTAAAAATAAGCAGACGTATATCTAACGGTTTATCGATGTGGTGTATATTAAGAGGTGAAAGGGGTGAAAATTGGGGTTGAAGGATTCTTAACGGAGCGTGTATCTCTGTAACGACATAGGCGAGAAGTTTGAAATTTAGCGAAAAGAAACAGCTTAAAATACAAGTACAGGTAAATAGGTGTTCGACCGTTTTTTCATAAATCCAATTTAAGGCGCCCTTGGAGAGGGAGAAAAAAACAGGAATGAAAGTGTCCTAACTGATTGACTCTCTTACTCACTCATCAAACTCAGGGGAAAAACAGCCTTAAATAAGTAAATAGGTGTTCGACCGTTTGTTTCATAAATCCAATTTAAGGGGTTCATGGGGAGGGGTGAAATTTTCAAAAATAAATGAAAGAAAATGTCCTGACTGACTCACTCACTCATAATCGCCCAGCCAAAATTATTGATGTTTGATGCATGAAATGTTGGGGATATGTTCGTTGTATGTCGAAAACGTCCACTAAGGAAAGGGTTTTGGATATTCAAGTTCTAAAGAGGTGTTAAGGGGTTTAACGTGCATTTCATTGAATAACAATATCTCACGAGTGGTTTCATTTGGAGATGTGATACTTGGCATATATAGGCCTACTATTAATTAAAAATAAGCTGACACACGTCTAATGGTTTTTCGATGTATTATGAGGTGAAGGGGATGAAAAGTGTGGGTTGAAAGATTCCTATTGGAGCGTGTATCTCTTAAACGACATAGGCGAGGAGTTTGAAACTCGGAGGAAATCAATCAGCTTAAAAATAAATAAATAAATATAATAAATAGGTGTTCAACCGTTTTTCATAAATGCAATTTAAGGGGCCTATGGGGAGGGGTGAAATTATGGAAGAAAAACGACCACTAAGGGAGGATTTTTGGATGTTCACTCTCATCGACCAACCAAAACTATTGAAGTTAGAAGAATGATATTTTGGGGATATGTTTGTTGTGTGTCGAAAACGTCTACTAAGGAGGGATTATTGGATATTCAGGTTCTAAAGGGGTGTTAACGGGGTTAAACCTGCATTTCATTGAATAACAATATGACACGACTATGACGCGAGCGAAACGACGCTAAAAATGAGATGGTGTGTGTCTGTGTATTACTCAATCACGCAAGTACCACTGGTCCAAATTACATGAATTATACATGGAAGTAGCTGATTTACCTGGTTAACATGTAGTTTCTTTTGATTTAAATACTTTGCACTATTTAAAGATGGCGACCATTTTAGTGACGTCACTACACCCTTTGGTTTCAAACTTTTATATTTCCATTTCAAATAAAATGAAAACGCTAAGAAATAGCATACTTTTGATGGCATATACGAGGTTTAAAATTTCAGATTCTAACCGAAAGGTATCTCCAACGGTTAGCGAGTAAAACCTACATTTGTGCTATAAAACACGGTCAACACCGAGCGGTGTAGTTGGACCAAATATTCCATCCTTAATCTCCCTCTGCGGAGCACCTCGCCTATACCCTGTTTTAACTGTCACCTTCACATTTTAATTTATTTATGACGCGTAGCGAAGCACGGTTACATCAGCAAGTCATACTAATATATAACAAGATGTTCAGTAAAGAACATATAGCCTACTTTCTCCTAAATGCATGGGTATTGTTATAACTCTTTGTCCTTTTCAAGGAGTATGATTGAATGTTGATGGTAGTAACTTGTTGAAATACAACGTGCTATAGGGATATTAAACATGAATATGAGGTGCCCTTTGCTAGTGCTACCTCCGTACCAAATTTCGTTCAATTCGGTTTCAACGTGTTTGAATTGATAGGGGGAATCGATTTGCACACATACTTGGCCACCATCTGCAAACTATTGGGCTGATGTTCTTGCAGTTTGTTCAGAATATGTTTCCCACATAAAGATATGTTGTTGCAAAATTTGGTAGAGACTAGATTATTAGGTTGGTTGTAATTACATTTTAGCTTTTAACATTTGGGTCGCCGCGATTACATTTCGGTCAAGATAGCGGTGATATTAAACATGACACTGAGGTGCCTTTTGCTAGTGCTACCTCTGTACCAAATTTCGTTCATTCGGTTCCACCGTGTTCGAATTAACAGGGGGAATCAATTTTGACATAAAGATGGCCGCCATCCGCAAACTATTAGGCTAATGACCTATTAGATTGGTCAAAGGATGCTCCCTCCATAAAGGTATGTTGTTGCAAAGTTTGGTAGAGATCGGATGCTTATGTTAGTCGTAATTTGATTTAAGCTTTAAACATTTGTGTGGCCGCCATTACGTTTCTGTAAATATGGCGGTGATATTAATCATGACACAGAGATGCCCTTTGCTAGTGCTATCTCTGTACCAAATTTCGTTCCATTCGGTTTCACCGTGTTTGAATTAATAGGGGGAATCGATTCTGACACAAAGATGGCCGCCATCTGCAAACTATTAGGTGAATGACCTATTAGATTGGTAAAAGGATGCTCCCTCCATAAAGGTATGTAGTTGCAAGATTTGATAGAGATCGGATGATTAGGTTAATCGTAATTTGATTTAAGCTCTGAACATTCGTGTGGCCGCCATTACGTTTCAGTCAAGATGGCGGCGATATAAAACATGACACTGAGGTGCCCTTTGCTAGTGCTACCTCTGTACCAAATTTCGTTCCATTCGGTTCCACCGTGTTCGAATTAATAGGGGAATCAATTTTGACATAAAGATGGCCGCCATCCGCAAACTATTAGGCGAATGACCCATTATATTGGTCAAAGGATGCTTCCTCCATAAAGGTATGAAGTTGCAAAATTTGGTAGAGATCGGATGATTAGGTTAATCGTAATTTGATTTAAGCTTTGAACATTTGTGTGGCCGCCATTACGTTTCCGTCAAGATGGCGGCGATACAAGACATGACACTGAGGTGCCTTTTGTTAGTACTACCTCTGTACCAAATTTCGTTCCATTCGGTTGCAACGTGTTCGAATAAATAGGGGGAATCGATTTTCACACAAAGATGGCCGCCATCCGCAAACTGTTTCGCTGATGACCTATTAGTTTGGTCAAAGGATGCTCCCCCCATAAAGGTATGTTGTAGCAATATTTGGTAGAGATCGGATGATTAGGTTAGTCGTAATTTGATTTAAGCTTTGAACATTTGTGTGGCCGCCATTCCGTTTCCGACAAGATGGTGGCGTTATAAAACATGACACTGAGGTGCCTTTTGTTAGTACTACCTCTGTACCAAATTTCGTTCCATTCGGTTGCACCGTGTTCGAATTAATAGGGGGAATCGATTTTCACACAAAGATGGCCGCCATCCGCAAACTATTACGCTGATGACCTATTAGATTGGTCAAAGGATGCTCCCGCCATAAAGGTATGTAGTTGCAAAATTTGGTAGAGATCGGATGATTAGGTTAATTGTAATTTGATTTAAGCTTTGAACATTCGTGTGGCCGCCATTACGTTTCAGTCAAGATGGCGGCGATATAAAACATGACACTGAGGTGCCCTTTGCTTGTGCTACCTCTGTACCAAATTTCGTTCATTCGGTTCCACCGAGTTCGAATTAATAGGGGAAATCAATTTTGACATAAGGATGGCCGCCATCCGCAAACTATTAGCCTAATGACCTATTAGATTGGTCAAAGGATGCTCCCTCCATAAAGGTATGTAGTTGCAAAATTTGGTAGAGATCGGATAATTTGGTTAATCGTAATTTGATTAAAGCTTTGAACATTCGTGTGGCCGCCATTACGTTTCAGTCAAGATGGCGGCGATATAAAACATGACACTGAGGTGCCCTTTGCTAGTGCTACCTCTGTACCAAATTTCGTTCCATTCGGTACTACCGTGTTCGAATTAATAGGGGGAATCAATTTTGACATAAAGATGGCCGCCATCCGCAAACTATTAGACGAATGACCTATTACATTGGTCAAAGGATGCTCCCTCCATAAAGGTATATAGTTGCAAAATTTGGTAGAGATCTGATGATTAGGTTAATCGTAATTTGATTTAAGCTTTGAACATTCGTGTAGCCGCCATTACGTTTCAGTCAAGATGGCGGCGATATAAAACATGATACTGAGGTGCCCTTTGCTAGTGCTACCTCTGTACCAAATTTCGTTCTATTCGGTTTCACCGTGTTCGAATTAATAGGGGGAATTGATTTTCACACAAAGATGGTCGCCATCCGCAAACTATTAAGCTAATGACATATTCATTTGGTCAAAGGATGCTTCCTCTATAAGGGTATGTTGTTGCAAAATTTGGTACAGATCGGATGATTAGGTTAATCGTAATTTGATTTAAGCTTTGAACATTTGTGTGGCCGCCATTACGTTTCCGTCAAGATGGCGGCGATATAAGACATGACACTGAGGTGCCATCTGTTAGTACTACCTCTGTACCAAATTTCATTCCATTTGGTTGCACCGTGTTCGAATTAGTAGGGGGAATCGATTTTCACACACAGATGGCCGCCATCCGCAAACTATTACGCTGATGACCTATTACTTTGGTCAAAGGATGCTCCCCCCATTAAGGTATGTTGTTGCAAAATTTGGTAGAGATCGGATGATTAGGTTAGTCGTAATTTGATTTCAGCTATGAAAATTTGTGTGGCCACCATTACGTCTCCATCAAGATGGCGGCGATATAATACATGACACTGAGGTGCCTTTTGTTAGTACTACCTCTGTACCAAATTTCGTTTCATTCGGTTGCACCGTGTTTGAATTAATAGGGGGAATCTATTTTCACACAAAGATGGCCGCCATCTGCACACTATTACGCTGATGACCTATTATATTGGTCAAAGGATGCTCCCTCCATAAAGGTATGTAGTTGCAAAATTTGGTAGAGATCGGATGATTAGGTTAATCGTAATTTGATTTAAGCTTTGAACATTCGTGTAGCCGCCATTACGTTTCAGTCAAGATGGCGGCGATATAAAACATGACACTGAGGTGCCCTTTGCTAGTGCTACCTCTGTACCAAATTTCGTTCTATTCGGTTTCACCGTGTTCGAATTAATAGGGGGAATTGATTTTCACACAAAGATGGCCGCCATCCGCAAACTATTACGCTAATGACATATTCATTTGGTCAAAGGATGCTTCCTCTATAAGGGTATGTTGTTGCAAAATTTGGTACAGATCGGATGATTAGGTTAATCGTAATTTGATTTCAGCTTTGAACATTTGTGTGGCCGCCATTACGTTTCCGTCAAGATGGCGGCGATATAAGACATGACACTGAGGTGCCTTTTGTTAGTACTACCTCTGTACCAAATTTCATTCCATTTGGTTGCACCGTGTTTGAATTAGTAGGGGGAATCGATTTTCACACAAAGATGGCCGCCATCCGCAAACTATTACGCTGATGACCTATTACTTTGGTCAAAGGATGCTCCCCCCATTAAGGTATGTTGTTGCAAAATTTGGTAGAGATCGGATGATTAGCTTAGTCGTAATTTGATTTAAGCTATGAAAATTTGTGTGGCCACCATTACGTCTCCATCAAGGTGGCGGCGATATAATACATGACACTGAGGTGCCTTTTGTTAGTACTACCTCTGTACCAAATTTCGTTCCATTCGGTTGCACCGTGTTTGAATTAATAGGGGGAATCTATTTTCACACAAAGATGGCCGCCATCTGCAAACTATTACGCTGATGACCTATTATATTGGTCAAAGGATGCTCCCTCCATAAAGGTATGTAGTTGCAAAATTTGGTAGAGATCGGATAATTAGGTTAATCGTAATTTGATTTAAGCTTTGAACATTCGTGTTGCCGCCATTACGTTTCAGTCAAGATGGCGGCGATATAAAACATGACACTTAGGTGCCCTTTGCTAGTGCTACCTCTGTACCAAATTTCATTCCATTCGGTTCCACCGTGTTCGAATTAATAGGGGGAATCAATTTTGACATAAAGATGGCCGCCATCCGCAAACTATTTGGCTAATAACCTATTAGGTTGGTCACAGGATGTTCCATCCATAAAGGTATGTTGTTGCAAAGTTTGGTAGAGATCGGATGGTTATGTTAGTCGTAATTTAACTTAAGCTTTGAACATTTGTGTGGCCGCCATTACGTTTCTGTCAATATGGCGGCGATATAAAACATGACACTGAAATGCCCTTTGCTAGTGCTACCTCTGTACCAAATTTCGTTCCATTCGGTTTCACCGTGTTTGAATTAATAGGGGGAATTGATTTTCACACAATGATGGCCGCCATCCGCAAACTATTAGGCTAATGACCTATTCATTTGGTCAAAGGATGCTTCCTCTATAAGGGTATGTTGTTTCAAAATTTGGTAGAGATCGGATGATTAGGTTAGTCGTAATTTGATTTAAGCTTTGAAAATTTGTGTGGCCGCCATTACGTCTCCGTCAAGATGGCGGCGATATAATACATGACACTGAGGTGCCTTTTGTTAGTACTACCTCCGTACCAAATTTCGTTCCATTCGGTTGCACCGTGTTCGAATTAATAGGGGGAATCGATTTTCACACAAAGATGGCCGTCATCTGCAAACTATTACGCTGATGACCTATTAGATTGGTCAAAGGATGCTCCCTCCATAAAAGTATGTAGTTGCAAAATTTGGTAGAGATCGGATGATTAGGTTAATCGTAATTTGATTTAAGCTTTGAACATTCGTGTTGCCGCCATTACGTTTCAGTCGAGATGGCGGCGATATAAAACATGACACTGAGGTGCCCTTTGCTAGTGCTACCTCTGTACCAAATTTCATTCCATTCGGTTCCACCGTGTTCGAATTAATAGGGGGAATCAATTTTGACATAAAGATGGCCGCCATCCGCAAACTATTTGGCTAATAACCTATTAGGTTGGTCACAGGATGTTCCCTCCATAAAGGTATGTTGTTGCAAAGTTTGGTAGAGATCGGATGGTTATGTTAGTCGTAATTTAACTTAAGCTTTGAACATTTGTGTGGCCGCCATTACGTTTCTGTCAATATGGCAGCGATATAAAACATGACACTGAAATGCCCTTTGCTAGTGCTACCTCTGTACGAAATATCGTTCCATTCGGTTTCACCGTGTTTGAATTAATAGGGGGAATTGATTTTCACACAAAGATGGCCGCCATCCGCAAACTATTAGGCTAATGACCTATTTATTTGGTCAAAGGATGCTTCCTCTATAAGGGTATGTTGTTGCAAAATTTGGTGGAGATCGGATGATTAGGTTAATCGTAATTTGATTTAAGCTTTGAACATTTGTGTGGCCGCCATTACGTTTCCGTCAAGATGGCGGCGATATAAAACATGACACTGAGGTGCCTTTTGTTAGTACTACCTCTGTACGAAATTTCGTTCCATTCGGTTGCACCGTGTTCGAATTAATAGGGGGAATCGATTTTCACACACAGATGGCCGCCATCCGCAAACTATTACGCTGATGACCTATTAGTTTGGTCAAAGGATGCTCCCCCCATAAAGGTATGTTGGTGCAAAATTTGGTAGAGATCGGATGATTACGTTAGTCGTAATTTGATTTAGGCTTTGAACATTTGTGTGGCCGCCATTACGTTTCCGTCAAGATGGCGGCGATATAAAACATGACACTGAGGTGCCTTTTGTTAGTACTACCTCTGTACCAAATTTCGTTCCATCCGGTTGCACCGTGTTCGAATTAATAGGGGGAATCGATTTTCATACAAAGATGGCCGCCATCCGCAAACTATTACGCTGATGACCTATTAGTTTGGTCAAAGGATGCTCCTCCCATTAAGGTATGTTGTTGCAAAATTTGGTAGAGATCGGATGATTAGGTTAGTCGTAATTTGATTTAAGCTTTGAACATTTGTGTGGCCGCCATTACGTTTCCGTCAAGATGGCGGCGATATAAAACATGACACTGAGGTGTCCTTTGCTATTGCTACCTTTGTAACAAATTTCGTTCAATTCGCATTCACCGGGTTCGAATTGATAGGGGGGACAGACATTCAGAGTACACACACTCATACACACACACACACACACAGACACACACACAGACATACACACAGACTCACCCACACACATACACACACACATACTCACACACACACAGACTCACACACACACACATACACACACAGACAGACACACTTTTTTCGCCCTGTGTTGATCTCATAAGTCTACTTTCATTTTTTGCCAAAATCGAAAGTAGGCTAAAAATGAAATGGTGTGTGTCTGTCTTTCTGTCTGTCTGTCTGTCTGTCTGTGTGTTACTCAATAACTCAAGAACCACTGGTCCGATTTAAATGAAATGTTGCATGAATGTAGCTGATTTACCAGGTTTACATATAGGATATTTTTGATTTCGAAATTTTGCACTTTAAAAAAATGGCGACCATTTTAGTGACGTATTAGACCCTTTGGTTTCAAAATTTCATATTTCCATATCAAATAAAAAGAGAACGGTAGGAAATAGCAAACTTTTGATGGCACATATGAGCTTTGAAATTTAATTTTCGATCCGAAAGGCCCTCATCACTTTTCGTGTATCTCCAACAGTTAGCGAGTAAAACCGACATTTGTGACGTCACTACTCCCTTTGGTTTCAAAATTTCATATTTCCTTTGCAAATAAAAAGAGAACGCTAAGAAATAGCAAACTTTTGATGGTAAACATGAGCTTTAAAATTTAATTTTCTATCCGAGAGGTCCTTATCACTTTTCGTATATCTTCAACGGTTAGCGAGTAAAACCAGAATCTGTGCAATAAAACACGGTCAGCACCGAGCGGTGCAGTATATCTCTCTATATATAAAAGTGAAAATTTGTGTGTTTTTCACTGAATTTCTACGGAAATTTGAGTTGTTTACACGTTTCAGACTGTTTTAGGATGGATGCGCGCGAAATTTTTTGTTTGTCTGTCTGTCTGTTTGTTTGTCTGTGGACAAATTTGTTCCCTTATAACTCGAGAACGGCTGGGTGTATTAACGTAAAATTTGGTACAGATATCCATCATAGGCACGACACTAATCATTGATGTAACTCTTCTCCGTACCTCTCATAAAAGGGGGTCTACACCTTAAAATACATGCTGAAATAGGCGTAGAAGGACGAGACAAAACTCATTTTCAGCCCCTCAATGTGAGATACAAAACTCGGATCCCCGAAAACCACATTTTAAGGACCGAAGACCAACCGTTTTTGAGATATTCCCAGAAGACTAATTTAATTTAATAAACTAATGAACTAATGCAAGCCAGTAACCATGCCAACGGATTCTCCGAGGTCCATCTATTGCTGTAAGAAGCAATGCAATTCCATTAATTACGTTAGTGTGAAAGTTCGCAAACGGCTAGAAGGTTATCACGGAACCAAATTAAGCCGTAAAATTCATCAATACGTATAATGCGCTTAAGGGGATCAAGGGGTACTCTAGAATTTTTTCACGCGATTTACACCTGCGGGTGTGTTACGGCAGGTCTATTATATTCCTATCCCCATATTATTCGTTCATTCATTTCGTATAGGCCTTCTATGGACCGCGTCATTCCAACCGTCTCCTACTGGCTTTGATGTTTGCCCTGTACGCCCGTATTCGTTCTCGGTGGACTTCCTTCCGTTCCTGGGTCCAAATCTTTCCCGTTTTCAGCTTCGGTTTTTCTTGGAAACCTTTACAAGCTTGAAGTTTCCCTTTGAGTGGGGCGCGCTCCTGAATGTCTGTTGGTGTAATCCCCACTTTCAGATCTTTATCCAGTTCAATGAACCAGGCCCATTTTGTTTTCCTCTCCTGAAAGTAAGTTATGTTGCGGTTGGTCGGTCTCGCTGGGCTCATTCGTTTCACATGCCCAACAAATGGTAACCTTCTCTTCCAGATGACGTTGCTTATCTTCTCCACATGAGTATATAGGTCATGGTTATGCCGTCTTCTGTATTCCCCATTGTCTTAGATGGAACCCAATATCTTTCTCAAAATTTTCCTTTCTTTGGCCTCCAGTTTCTCGACCAAGCCTTTTTTGCTCATCGTGAGGCATTCAGAAGCATGCAAGACCTCCGGACGGATGACACTGCAGTAATGTTTTAGTTTTGCGTTGAAGGATATTGACCTTTTCTTATAGATGCCCTTAGTTAAATGGTAGGCCATTTCCATTTTGCCCATGCGTGATGTGAATGCTTCTTTCTCTGATAATATCCCTTCCCTGACCCATCCTGAAAAGAAAAGTACATGGCCATTGGCTGAATTAAAAATAAAATAAAAATAGGTGTTATAATTTCTCCCTATATTATTATTAGTATTATATTATGGCGTACAACGACGAGACAAATCCCCTCGGTGCCAGCAACAAAACTCGGGGGCCCTAAAGGGTCCTCGAAAACCACATTATAAGGCTCTAAATCCAACAGTTTCTGAAATATTCCCAGAAAAATAATTTAATTTCATTTAACAAACTAATGAAGGAATGCAAATCGGTAACCATGAGAACATTATCTCAAGGGGTGGCATACAACTTTCCATCTATTTCTGTAAGAAGCAATGTCACTCCATTTATTAAATTTCTGTGAAAGTTTGCAAATGGCTATAAGGTTATCATGGAACTAACGTAGACCGTATAATTCATCAATGCAATTAAGGGGGTGAAGGGGTAACCTAGAATTATTTCATGCAATTTTCACGTTCGACATATAGTACAGAAGGTCTATTATATCTCCAAACAGCAACATTATTTTCAAAAATTCCTGAATTGAACCAGCATTTTTGCGACTTTTAGGAATTTGGGCAATTTGAGGCTAAAGAACCTGAATTTTCATGCACCACAAGCCTTTATAATTTATGAAAGGGGTCTTCCTGTATATGGGCACCTAGCACAACGTAGAGGGTCAGTTTTTATGTGACGTGTATTGCGTTTCGTCTACAAGGCTCTCAATTGTATTTCACGCCAGGAAGTACACGTTAGGTGAATTTAGTCTGAGAGCACATTTTAACTTTTTTTTATGTCGACATACGGGTTCATCGTAAGGATGATTTTATTTGATACTGTGTGGTAGATATACCCATATTTGGATATCTGGGTAATATGTTGTAGACAATAGAATTGTCTGTCTGTCTTTCTGTGTATCTTTATGTACGCCTATACCTCGTGTTCGGATGCTTGGTGCATCGTAAAATTAGGTATGGTAACCATGAGAGTCAATACACCAATCATTTATAAAACTCTTCACCGTACATTTCATACAGTAGAAGGGTGGATATAGAGAAAAACTTCTCAATATATGCTAAAATAGGCGAAATATAAAAATTATCCTAGAAGGACGACCAAAGCTTATGTTGCGCTTCTCAATGTGAGACACAAAATTCGGGAATCTATAAAGGGTCTCCGAAAACTACATTTTAAGGGCCTTAAATTAACAGTGAGTGTGATACACTCACCGGCATAAAAAGCGAAACACTAGGAATTTCTGACAAAACTCAATGTTGGACCGCTTCAAACCGTGTATTAATCAAATATTATGACATTAAAAGAACATGGCAATGAATCATAAGTTAATTACCCTAAATAGCACAATAATTGATACAAATTAATTATCATAACAATCACAACAGTGCATAAACATGAATGTGGAAATGTCGAAACCTGGAATCCATCCTACTGTCCTCCGCTTCGTTATACTGTATTATTACGAATGATTACTTTACGACTTAGTCCGTTTGTCGACTTGTTTGCACAACATTTCCTTTGGCTCAATAACGGGTATTACCACCTCTAGCCACAGTTACAACTGTGATTCGATCAGGCATGCTCAGTATGCAATCTCGAATGTTCTCTTGGGGTATGAGCTCCAATTCTTCCTAGAGCGAAGCTCGAAGTCAGGAAAACGACTCCTAGCACGTCTCCCAAGCATATCCCAGACATGCTCTAACGGGTTTCGGTCGGGACTACAAGCAGGCCACACCATGCGTTCAATTCCGACTTTATTCCGATACGTACACAGACGGCAACGTGTGGGCGAGCGTTGTCATGCATCAGGATAAAGTTCTCTCCAATGACAAGTGAAAAAGACACGACGTGATGTACTAAAATCTCCTTGATGTACCGGTGGGCTGTCAGGCTCCCATTGTCAACGAACACAAGTTCCGTGCGCGTATCTGTGGTAATCCCGGCCCAGACCATCACAGAGCCTGCATTAAACGGTGTCCTTGCAGAGATGGTACAGGGTGAATAACTTCCACAGGCCTTCTCCATACTCTCTTCCTCCCATCCGGTGCCCTCAAACAGAATCGGGATTCATCCGTAAACAGCACTGACCTCCTCTGCTTCACAGTCCAGTTTCGATGGATGTTGGCGAATTGCATCCGAGCGGCGCGGTGCTCATGTCTAAGGAGAGGTCCTATGGAGGGCCTCTTGGACTGTAAATCCACATCATATAACATCCTTCTTACTGTCCTTTCACTCATGTTCGTGCCCCGTACTTGCTGCAAGCGATTTCTGGCCTCCACGGCTGTTGTGTGTCGATCACGAAGAACTTGCATTGCGAGAAAGCGATCATCGCGCTCGGCAGTGCTTTTCCTACGACAATAACCGGGCCTCCTGGAGTAGATATTGTCCTCTCGGTACCTTTTAACAGTCCTGTACACGTTATAACAAGATGTACTTACAACGTTTGCCACATAGTGCATACTGCACCCATCCTCCACTAATGCCACTGCCCTTGCTGCGTTTTGAGGAGAAAGAGCCATTATCATCTGACTTAGGAGCGAGAGTAACTATTGTAGACTAGCCGAAATGTCCACAAAAATATGCGGCACGAGAATTCACAGGAATAAACCTTAAGACAGCCGTCTGAGGTTATTCTTGTCCAAAGGCGGAAAACAGTAATATTGGTGCTGTAATTGTCACGATCAACAATGTTTATCAATTATTGCGCTGAAGCTTCTCAAATGGGCTAATTAACTCATAATACATTGCCATATTGCTGCAATGTCACAACATTCAATTTGTACCAGGTTTGAAGCGGTCAAACATTGAGTTTTGTCTGAAATTCGTAGTGTTTCGCTTTTTATGCCGGTGAGTGTATTTCCAGTAAACTAACTTCGTTCTGATAAACTTGAAGGAATGACAAACCGCTAACCATTGCAACAGTAGCTCAATTGATAATGTCTGGTGTTAACTACGAACACCGTTCGAAGAACGGGTACTTCTGCCAGTTTTTGTATATTAGTATGATTTATAGACGCCAGGAAGGCTGGATTTTCAACGCTCATTTCGTATCATTTCAAAACAGTTATTATCAACTTTTATTTTGCCAGGCTGTTGACAAATAAACTAGTTTGACAAATGTTAAATCGAGGCCAAGGTTACGAGCCAAGTACACTACACAGCACTCTCGATTCTAGGCAGTGGATCAATATTTTGTGTAGAAGGCTGTGAGATTCTTGACATTATTACAAGTGGAATGCAGAGTTCCGTTATTCACATTTGTTGACCAGATCAATACTTGAAAACAGGTTTATTTCTTTAAGAGAAGCCACACAGGCAATGAATGCAACAGTATTTTGTAACGAAATGAACGCAGGTTCGACCTTATTCAGGGAAGAGGCAGTTTTATAAATGCTCACACACACTTTTAGCTTGTATCAGAAACCTTCATGTTTATGTAAAGCGTTGTTAGGATGTGTTTTGTACACATAATCTTTATTACCAGCATTTCAAACGTGTATCAATTAGGAATCCACACTTTTGTAAATTAACGTTATAAGAGTATCATATGAGTCGTGACGGTGGATAAATAACTCCGACATTGTTATTGTGGTTATATCGGTGGTAATGAACTATTTAAAGTCGTACCAAAACCGAGGGTGCCTGGATCAATGAATCCGAAATAAGAGTAAAGTAATTGGTGAAGACATAGGATGTCTAATAAGTATGATGAAATATTGGTGAAGACACAGGGTGTCTCGTAAACTATTAAACTATTGAGTTATTTGCTTAAGTTGGATACACACGTTACCTAAATACACTGAACGCTTTTAAAGGTCCATAAACTGAACAACAATACTGTCAGGGATAGATAATTGTGTGAAAATTAAGTAATAAAAAATAGGGTTTTGAAAACTAACAAATCTTATAATTCCCCTGAATCTAAATAAAATTTATAAACATTAGAAAATAAACTATTTTTCTGGACCAAATGTTAACACTTAGATATTGTTAAGCTGTTTTAGATACATTTTGATACATTTTCACATGAAGAGTCGACAACTAATTGGTTAAGTGATAACAGAAGCACACACATCAGATTAGTAGCAATATGAGTCGATGTAATTGTTTAATTACTATCGCATTTGCAGGCTTTCCTATATTTTTCTACTTTCTTAACACTTTGACACTATTACCGTTTGTTACAAACAAATCGAGTACGCAGGCAGTGCCAATTGCACAACCATAGAAGTGCTAAATTATTGTATGCATTTGTGTTGTATTAGCATAGTTTTTTTTTATTCAGCAACATTGTGCACATAGCTTGATTTTCTTAGTAATAAACGCATATCGTTTATTAATTAATGATATTTAGGACTAGCTAAACACTTAACTCTAAAGATAAATTTTAGAGATGGCATCATCATAGCATAGGACAAATTTTCCCCTTTGCTACTAAATGTAAATGTTCTGGTATTTGTATACAAGTAAATGTCTTGCTTTGCTGTAGAATCTTTTGATGTTTGATCCACCCGTAAGTTATTTCGATGTAATTGCTTATGGCCGATCTTACGTGCCATTCTCTTAGCTTGTTCATTTTGTCGAATTTTGTATCAGAACCATGAGAGTAATTTAGATCTTGTTTAGGACTTTTTTATATTTTCTTTCAGGGCAGAATAGTATCGGACTAGCCGTTTGCAACTCTCATGCTAGGCTAGGAATCTATTCTGAATAAAATTTATTGGTGATTTTAACATAAGACTGACCTCTCGTTTCTTGTTTAGTTTTGTTATCGATGCATTCCTCTGAGCTGGTTAAAGATCGAACGTCATTAATTCCCGACACCCCCGAGTGCAGACTTTGTGCTACGCCAGACTATGAATGTATCGTCCCCTATACTTGTGTGTTAACAGGAGGAGGGTCTCGGAAGGGTCATTTGAAACCGGTGGCTCCCCGAAACCTTCGGCCAGCGGGCACATATAGTACGTTGGTGGCGAACGTGGTTAGAATCGAAGCTTGTGTTCGATCTCCATAATTCGTTTGTTTGTGAGGGTTTCATTTTGTTAGCAAATCCAACAGATTAGTAACGAATCAAGATTTCGTACTAGTGTTTTGGAAGGCTACATGGCATTCTTATTCCAGAATTAAGACCATGAGGCTAGGTAACATTTATTAATGATAATACGTTGAGGATTTGATTTGCAGTTATCCTAGTCTTGAGTAAATGTAAGTTAGTTTGTTGTCTTGATGTAATTTAATTTTTACCAGAGGTTCAGCTGTTACCATCGAATAAATGTATGAAGGAATGGATTTTCTACTATTTTCCAACTCAAACCATTGTTAAGGCATATGAAGTTGTTAGTTCCCCGTATTTCTCCAATTGAAGATATTATGTCTGCGCAAGAGACGGCCGAGTTGTTGGCAAACTTGCCTGCCCTACTGCACAATATGCAGGTGTCGATGGACAATTCGACACGAAACAATAATGATCTCAGGGCTGGTATAAATAATGTTAGGACAGACATGGCTCAGACAATGGAAACTTAAGGGCCGATATTAATAATGTTACAGAAAATTTAAACACTGTCAGGACAGATATGGCTCAGAATAGTAACAATTTAAGGGCTGAGATCATACAAAACAATGAAAACTAAGGGCCGATGTAAACACTGTTAGGGCAGACATGAACGAAAACAGTAACACTGCTACAGCTACTCTGTTACAAACTAGTAACAACATTACTACCAATATAAGAGCTGATATGGCACTGTTAAACACCAATATTAGGGCTGACATGGCACTGTTAAATACTAACATTAGGGCAGATAAGGCACAGAATGTAGTTGAAGTGCGAGAGGACATTGCCAAAGTTAAAGCCGAAATTACTGTCACAATCAATAAGGTTAGTGATGATTTGCGTGCAGAGATGGAAACTTATCGCACGGAATATCAAGCACACTTAGAGGGAATAAAACAGGAGATACGCACAAATAGATCTGAGATAAATCAAAAACTCAAAAACGTTCAGAAGGAGATGAACGATAACATCGAATCAGTCAGGAGTGAAGTCGCTAATGCAAAAGAAATTGTTAATACTCGAATTAACACCGTGGAACAGCGTATGGAAGAAGTTAACTTGTACGTGGGTGTGTTAAAAGCTGATGTGGCTATAGTTAACTCTGGATTAAGACTAACGCGAGGCATAGCAGTTGCCGTACACATAAATATTAAACGTGTAGCAAGCTAAGTAGAGAAGGTGGAGGCTGAAGTCAGCAAAATAAAACAAAACTTAGCAACAGACATTGAAGCGATTCGAGAGAAAACTCGTGAGAACAATAACAGATCCAACCAATATGTAGCAAAACACTAGATGTTTACCTAGAGGAACAGGATGGAAAACTAAAGGAATTCGATAATCGCATTGAAGGAAAAATTGAGCGGATAGAATTACAGATGAATGCTGTAATTAACAAGCAACCTGAGAAAGTGTTAGAATACGCCGAAATGGATGAATGCATCAATCGTCTATTAAAACCCAATAGATAGGGTGTACCATCTACAAGCACTGCGACCAACATAGCAAAACCGAATGTTCCAATGGAAAACCAAGGTTATAATCCAATTAGGACAACATCACAATTTGTGACACCGAATGCTAACATAACGCCGAATTATGGGCTGACACCTAACTTTAATGTCACGCCGAACTATGGTCTAACTCAGTACTCGAATATTGTGTATTTGAGAAGCCATGAAGATCGACCGGCTAAATTTAATAATTCCAATTCCGTTACACCGGAAGATTTTCTGAGAAACTTGGAGTCATATATGCGAGAAACTATGGTAACACCAGACAGGGAGTTGCGGATTGTCGAAAAATACCTAGAGAACAGCCCGTTAACCTGGTTCAAGGCATTCAGATACTCATTCCACAACTATCAGGAATTTAAAGAAGCATTCCTTAAGACTTATTGGTCTTTTGAACGTCAGCAAAATATAAGGGCGGAAATGTACAATAAGAGGTATGCTAGTACTCAAACAACCAAGTACGCTACCTATTTCGCAAATCAGCTTTCGAAATTGCAATATTAGGAACCCCCTTTGTCCGAATTAGAACTTGTCCAAACAATTAGAAGACAATACCCTATGGAAGTACAAATGGAAGTACATAGCGTCAGATGCAAATACATTTATGAAATGTGACGAAGTTCTTAGAAATCTGGATAGCAGCCACGAACAATTTGCACCTACACCTAAACACAGGAGCGCACATGATGTAAATGTAACTTCGGTGGACAGGACCAGTCAGACTGTACAAACTACAAAAAATCGTCGAACAAACAATCGTCAAAATCACGAGGGACCGGATAGAAGGAGAAATTTCCGTGATAACCGTAAAGACAATACACCCTATGCCAGGAATGGTCGATTTGACACAATCAACAAGAATTACAAGAACAGTTATCAAAATAGAGCCAACAATTACAACAACAATCGTCGTAGTAACAACAATAACAATAACAACAACACTAATTTCAACCGTGGTTATAGAGGACAGCCACGTGATCAAGATGATCGAAATAACCGATACACTGATAATCCCACGAGAGATTATAGATACAGTGGCGGTTACCGAAGAGAAAATGATACTCGTTTCCAATACGACAATGATTGGCGAGGTAAGGCTAAAGAGAGTCGACAATACATTCAGGAACGGAGAAGAAGAAATGGAGAAGACGAAGAATCAGACAGAAGATGAGATGGAAATAATAAATGTCGTGAGAATAACAGGAAAGTTACGACAGCTGATGTTCACAACATTGAGATTGAACCAGCAGATGAAGACAATCGCATGACTGATGAAGAATACCACAGGATCACTGACAGAATGGATCATGCACGAAGTCAAACCAAGGAATGGTAAATGGATGAAATAAAAATTGACTTCCACAATTTTTATTTACTTGACGTGGAGATGTATGAGCCCGTTGACGCATGTTTGCTCAGATAACAGAGACTAAAACTTATGCTGAAATGTAACTGAACATACCCTGCGAGCGGAAGGAAGGAGCTGAAGTAATAACGCTTAGGATCATATTTTTATATATTTTGGACATTCCAAAAATCAACTATAATTATAACCAAGTAATTCTGCATATTTGAAGTACAGCATACTTCGTAAATCAAGAAACTATCAATTTACGCAGCCAGCTCATATACTGAGAGCACGCCATATTTGGTAACACTAGTTCCTATTTGTCTTTGAATGAGACAACATCGATGTGCATGTTGGAGCACAAGTGAAAGTACGTCCGTGAAGAAAACCATGTGGCATGAAAAATCTGTGAATATTTTCTTATGGATAGCCATCATGGCATTGTTTAATAGTTTAAAGATTGAAGACATTCATCACTACATAAACTGTGAAATATTTTCATTATCCGAGGTGAAATGATGAACTTGTGTGAAGTAAACTTTACGACCGCATGGTCTCACTCACACACACTTCAGTGATATATAAACTGTGTACATAATTAACTGTATAACTGTACAAAATCTACGAGAACAATCTTTATTTGCCAGATGGGCAGTATTTTGATTAATTTTGTGTTAATATTTTTGTGTAAATATCAGTGCAAGTCACGAGTGAGTGTCGCACAAGCGACAAAGGCTAGAGCCAGTGGCGGAGTGAAAATGGGCAATTTTTTACCGCATATTAGCTGCAGTGCGCGAAAGTTTTCTTTAATTATGTGCTACGTTATTACCAACGCTAACATTACAATCATGCTAAACCAGCAGATCTTCAAATACAACCCCAACCACGCGATGCCATGTGATTTCTAAATCATGCGTGGGGAATTGGCGACGGAAGATGTCCAGACACAATGATATGGTAATTTAAATCCATACACGAGACCGCATATAACATCTCATGGCGGGACTCGAACCATGTGACGCGGCATCTGTAAGTCAGATCAAATATATATAGCGCATTGTAAGAGTTGGAAAACAGTAGATTAGTTTAATTTGGTTTCATTTATTTAGTGCACAATGCAGGTAGTTAGTTTTAAGACGCGTGTGGAAAATATAAGTTTTATTAAACACTAGCTGAAGTACCCGTGCTTCGCTACGCGTCATAAATAAATTAAAATGTGAAGGTGACAGTTAAAACAGGGGATAGGCGAGGTGCTGCGCAGAGGGATATTAACGATGGAACATTTTGTCCAACTACACCGCTCGGCGTTAACCGTGTTTTATAGCACAAATTTAGGTTATACTCGCTAACCGTTGGAGACACCTTTCGAATAGAAAATGTAATATTAAACCTCGTATATGCCATCAAAAGTTTGCTATTTCTTAGTGTTATCTTTTTATTTGAAATGGAAATATGAAAGTTTGAAACCAAAGGGTGTAGTGACGTCACTAAAATGGTCGCCATCTTTAAATAGTGCAAAGTATTCAAATCAAAAGTAACCTATATGTTAACCAGGTAAATCAGCTACTTCCATGTAAAATTCATGTAAATCGGACCAGTGGAACTTGCGTGATTGAGTAATACACAAACACACCATCTCATTTTTAGCTTCGCTTCGCTCGCGACATAGTCGTGTCATATTGTTATTCAATGAAATGCAGGTTTAACCCCTTTAACTCTCCTTTAGAACCTGAATATCCAAAAATCCCTCCTTAGTAGACGTTTTCGACAAACAACAAACATATCCCCAAAATATCATTATTCACACATTAGTAATTTTGGTTGGTCGATGAGAGTGAACATCCAAAAATCCTCCCTTAGTGGACGTTTTTCTTCCAGAATTTCACCCCTCCCCATATTCCCCTTAAATTGCATTTATGAAAAACGGTTGAACACCTATTTATTATATTTATTTATTTATTTATTTTTAAGCTGATTGATTTCCTCCGAGTTTCAAACTCCTCGCCTATGTCGTTTAAAAGATACACGCTCCAATAGGAATCTTTCAACCCACACTTTTCATCCCCTTCACCTCATAATACATCGAAAAACCATTAGACATGTGTCAGCTTATTTTTAATTATTAGTAGGCCTATATATGCCAAGTATCACATCTCCAAATGAAACCACTCGTGAGATATTGTTATTCAATGAAATGCACGTTTAACCCCTTAACGTCTCTTTAGAACCTGAATATCCAAAACTCTTTCCTTAGTGGACGTTTTCAACATACAACGAACATATCCCCAAAATTTCATGTTTCAAACTTCAATAATTTTGGCTGGGCGATGATGAGTGAGTGAGTCAGTCAGGACATTTTCTTTCATTTATTTTTGATAATTTCACCCCTCCCCATGAACCCCTTAAATTGGATTTATGAAACAAACGGTCGAACACCTATTTACATATTTAAAGCTGTTTTCCCCCTGAGTTTGAAGAGTGAGTAAGTGAGTCAATCAGTTAGGACACTTTCTTTCCTGTTTTTTTTTTCATAAATTCACCCCTCTCCAAGGGACCCTTAAATTGGATTTATGAAAAAACGGTCGAACACCTATTTACTTGTATTTGAAGCTATTTTTCCCGACGAATTTCAAACTTCTCGCCTATATCGTTTCAGAGATACACGCTCCGTTAAGAATCCCTCAACCACCAATTTTCACCCCTTTCACCTCATAATATACACCACATCGATCAACCCTTAGACATATGTCTGATTATTTTTAATGATTAGTTTATATACCGAATATCACATCCCCAAAGAAACAACTCATGAGATATTGTTATTCAATGAAATGCACGTTTACCCCCTTAACACCTCTTTAAAACCCAAATAAACAAAAATTATTCCTTAGTTGACGTTTTCGACATACAGCGAACATATTCCCAAAATTTCATGTTTCCAACTTTAATAATTTTCGTTGCGCGTGATGAGTGAGTGAATCAGACAGGGCATTTTCTTTGAATTATTTTGACCAGAATTTCACCCCTCCCCAAGGGAGGATTGATGAAAAAACCCTTGAACATCTATAAACTTATTTTTTAAGCTGCCTTTTTGCCCTGAGTTTGATGAGTGAGTTAGTCAGTCAGTTAGGACACTTTCTCTCCTTTTTCCCCCAGAATTTCACCCCACCCCATTGGCCCCTTCGATTAATTTATGAGAAAACGGTCGAAAACCGATTTATTTACTTTTTAAGCTGATTTTTTTTCGCTGAGTTTCAAATTTCTCGCCTATGTCGTTTAAGAGATAGGCCTACACGCTCCGTTAGGAATCCTTCAACCCCCACTTTTCACAACTTTCACCTCATAATAATTCACCACATCGAAAACCCCTTAGACACATGTCTGCTTATTTTTAATGATTAGTTTATATGCTGAGTAACACATCCATAAATGAAACCACTCGTGAGATATTGTTATTCAATGAAATGCAGGTTTAACCCCCTTAAGACCCCTTTAGAACCTGAATATCCAAAAATCCTCCCTTAGTGTACGGTTTTCACATACAACGAACACATCCCCGAAATGCCATGTTTCCAACTTCAATATTTTTGGCTGGGCGATGATGAGTGAGTGAATGAGTCTGGACATTTTCTTTCAATATTTTTTTTCTTCAGAATTTCACCCCTCCCGATGAACCCCTTCAATTTGGTTGATCAAAAAAACTGTCGAAAAGCTATTTAATTACTTTAAAGCAGTTTTTTCCCCCTGAGTTTGATGAGTGAGTCAGTCAGTCAATAGTTAGGACACTTTCTTTCCTATTTTCCCCCCCCCCATAATTTCACCCCATGGGCCCCTTAAATTGGATTTATGAAAAAACGGTCAAACACATATTCACTTATTTTTATGCTGAATTTTTTCCGCTGAGTTTCAAACTCCTCGCCTATGTCGTTAAAGAGATACACGCTCCGTTAGGAATCTTTCAATCCCCACTTTTCACCCTTTCACCTCATAATATACACCACATCGAAAAACCCTCAGACGCGTGTCTTCTTACTTTTTAATGATGAGTTTATGTGCCGTGTATCACATCCGCCAATGAAACCAATCGGGAGATAATGTTATTCAATGAAATGGAGGTTTAACCCCCCTTAAGACCCCTTTAGAACCTGAATATCCGAAAATCCTCCCTTAGTAGACGGTTTTGACATGCAATGAACATATCCACAAACTGTCATGTTTCTAACTTCAATAATTTTGGCTGGACGATGATGAGTGAGTGAGTGAGTCAGGACATTTTCTTTCGATTTCTTTTTTCAGAATTTCACCCCTCCCCATGAACCTCTTAAATTTGATTTATGAAAAAACTGTCGAACAGCTATGTACTTACTTTAAAGCAGTTTTCCCCCCTGAGTTCGATGAGTGAGACAGTCAGTCAATCAGTTAGGACACTTTCTTTCCTTCCCCCTCCCCTCAAAAAATTTAACCCCACCCCATTGGCCCCTTAAATTAATTTATGAGAAAACGGTCGAACAACGATTTATTTACTTTTTAAGCTGATTTTTTTTCGCTGAACTTCAAACTCCTCGCCTATGTCGTTTAAGAGATACACGCTCCGTTAGGAATCTTTCAATCCCCACTTTTCACCCCTTTCACCTCATAATATACACCACATCGAAAAACCCTCAGACACGTGTCTTCTTATTTTTAGCCTACTTTTCACATTTTGCAAAAATGAGGAAAAAGTAGACTTATGAGATCGATCCGGGAAAATGTGTGTCTGTCTGTCTGGCTGGCTGGCTGTGTGTGTGTCCCCCCCTATCAACTCCTAAACGGCTGCAGCAATCAAAACCAAATTTAGTATGAGTAAAGATGTGCACCGGAATATCTCACGTCCATATTTGAAAATGATGTCAGTGCTACCAACTGCTGAAAAAACGCACTGGAAATTTGAGCTCCATGTTGGATATCTTGCAAGGTATGCATGGGAGTTATTCCAAAATTGGCACACATGTAGATAATACTATTTCAGTTTAATTTCCAGGAGTCCAACCATGACAGTGTTGCCAAAATAATTGTAAGCCTTCTGATAGGTCCAATGTTTAAATGCATATAACTTCTACACTATCAATTGGATTTCAACCACATTTTGTATGTAATATCTGTACATAAACAGATATGACTGCGCGTATTCTTAAGAGCCACCAGGGCTGCCAACTGTTAATAATTGCTCTCTCTATATATTTATTTATTTTATCCAAATACCAATATATCAGAAAGTATGCAAGCCAACAGCTTTAATCTATGCGCACGTATATTCTGACATTTTAGATTAATTTGGAGTAACTTATATACGTCAGTTCTACCAACATGATTATAAGCCTGCAGATAGTACCAATTTTTAAATACATGTAACTTCTATACTATCAGTTGGATTTCAACCAAATTACGGATGTGCTATGTGTACCATAACAGATATGACTATAAGTATTGTTAAGAGTAATCAGGGCTGCCAACTGTTAATAAATGCTGTCTATTTTTTACCCTAATATCAATATATCAGAAAGTATGCAAGCCAACAGCTCTATACTTTGCACACGTATAGCACCTGACATTCTAGATTAATTTGGAGTAATTAATACAAGGCAGTGCTGCCAACATGATTCTATGCCTGCTGATATGTCCAATTTTAAAATACATGTAACTTCTATACTAACAAATGGATTTCATCCAAAATTGGCACAACAAGATATCATAATATTTCAGATTATTTCTGACCAGCACACGCATGGCATTGTTGGCAACTTGCTTTTACGCGTGCTGATAGATCCAGTGTCTAACTGCATGTAACGTCCATTGGACTTCAACCAAATTTTGTATTCTGTACCTTAAGAAATGGAAGTAAGAATATATTCAGTCACCAGAGCTGCCAACTGTAGTGCTCTATTAGGCTACTTTATACCAGGTATATTTTGAACTAATTAGATATTTCGATATTACCAACTTAATTTCGTCATTATTCTATATAGGTTCATATTCTGTAGAATAATCATTGGCATGAAAAGTAGGCTGTATAGTTCTTCACGGAACTTCTTGTTAATGATGAGTTTATATGCCGAGTATCACATCCCCTAATGAAACCAATCGGGAGATATTGCTATTCAATGAAATGCAGGTCTACTCCTTAACACCCCTTTAGAACCTGAATATCAAACAATCCTCTCTTAGTGGGCATTTGCGGCCCTTGTGGAAGCTGCATACCAAATTTCATTCCAATCCGTTCGGTGGTTTCGTGATGAATGAGTGAGTGAGTGAGTGGAATTTGACAAATATATAGTACTTAGTGTCAAGTCTTGGTTATGCTAAACTCTGTTGACGGTGCTGTGTGAGCAGTTGTGTAACTATCGGGATTTCAAGTAAAGATCCTAATTTTCTATACCGGTAGTGCAGAGCGCAACTGGCATCCAGTCGGCAGTGTCTCGACTTGAGATATGTTGCCATGGAAACTATCTGCCTTGCCATTCCTTCATGAGTATCTTTTATGATTTGATTAGCCTGTGCTTGAGTGCAAAGGGGCCGAAATCAGAAGAATGAGAAGGACTATCGAAAATTCATGTAGCCAGCGGTTCCTTCTGGGTCCTAAACTATGTGTATGCAAAATTTGGTTGAGATTAGTGGAACGGTGTAGATTTGTATACGGAACAGACACACCCACCCACCCACCCACCCACCCACCCACCCACATACATACATACATACATACAGACTTTCACTTTTATATTAAAGATTTATAGACGCCAGGAAGGCTGGATTTTTGACGCTCATTTCGTATCATTTCAAAACAGTTATTATCAACTTTTATTTTGCCAGGCTGATGACAAATAAACTAGTTTGACAAATGTTAAATCGAGGCCAAGGTTACGAGCCAAGTTCACTACACAGCACACTCGATTCTAGGCAGTGGATCAATATTTTGTTTAGAAGGCTGTGAGATTCTTGACATTATTACAAGTGGAATGCAGAGTTCCGTTATTCACATTTGTTGACCAGATCAATACTTGAAAACAGGTTTATTTATTTAAGAGAAGCCACACAGGCAATGAATGCAACTGTATTTTGTAACCAATTGAACGCAGGTTCGACCTTATTCAAGGAAGAGGCAGTTTTATAAATGCTCACACACACTTTTAGCTTGTATCAGAAACCTTCATGTTTATGTAAAGCGTTGTCAGGAAGTGTTTTGTACACATAATCGTTTTTACCAGCATTTCAAACGTGTATCAATTAGGAATCCACACTTTTGTAAATTAACGTTATAAGAGTATCATATGAGTCGTGACGGTGGATAAATACCTCCGACATTGTTATTGTTGTTATATCGGTGGTAATGAACTATTTAAAGTCGTACCAATATCAAGGGCGCCTGGATCAATGAATCGGAAATAAGAGTAAAATAATTGGTGAAGACATAGGATGTCTAATAAGTATGATGAAATATTGGTGAAGACACAGGTTGTCTCGTAAACTATTAAACTATTGAGTTATTTACTTAAGTTGGATACACACGTTACCTAGATACACTGAACGCTTTTAAAGGTCCATAAACTGAACAACAATACTGCCAGGGATAAATAATTGTGTGAAACTTAAATAATAAAAAATCGGGTTTTGAAAACTAACAAGTCTTATAATTCCCCCTGAATCTAAATAACATCTATAAACATTAAAAATAAACTATTTTTCTGGACCAAATGTTAACACTTAGATATTGTTAAGCTGTTTTAGATACATTTTGATACATTTTCACATGAAGAGTCGACAACTAATTGGTGATGTGATAACAGAAGCACACACATCAGATTAGTAGCAATATGAGTCGATGTAATTGTTTAATTACTATCGCATTTGTAGGCTTTCCTATATTTTTCTACTTTCTTAACGCTTTGACACTATGACCGTTTGTTACAAACAAATCGAGTACGCAGGCAGTGCCAATTGCACAACCATAGGAGTGATGAATTATGTATGCATATTTGTTGTATTAGCATAGTTTTTTTTATTCAGCAACAATGTGCACATAGCTTGATTTTCTTAGTAATAAACGCATATCGTTTATTAATTAATGATATTTAGGACTAGCTAAACACTTAACTCTAAAGATAAATGTTAGAGATCGCATCATCATAGCATAGGACAAATTTTCGCCTTTGCTAGTAAATGTAAATGTTCTAGTATTTGTAAACAAGTAAATGTCTTGCTTTGCTGTAGATTCTTTTGATGTTTGATCCACCCGTAAGTTATTTCGATGTAATTGCTTAGGGCTGATGTTATGTGCCATTCTCTTAGCTTGTTCATTTTGTCGAATTTTGTATTAGAACCATGAGAGTGATTTAGATCTTGTTTAAGACTTTTTTTATATTTTCTTTCAGGGCAGAATAGTATCGGACTAGCCATTTGCAACTCTCATGCTAGGCTAGGGATCTATTCTGAATAAAATTTATTGGTGATTTTAACATAAGACTGACCTCTCGTTTCTTGTTTAGTTTTGTTATCGATGCATACCTCTGAGCTGGTTAAAGATCGAACCTCATTAATTCCCGACACCCCCGAGTGCAGACGTTGTGCTATGCCAGCCTATGAATGTATTGTCCCCTATACTTGTGTGTTAACTGGAAGAGGGTCTCGGAAGGGTCATTTGAAATCGGTGGCTCCCCGAAACCTTCGGCCAGCGGGCACAGTATATGTGAGCTTTACCAAGTTTACACTTAGGCTTTGAATCGATATTTTGCACTATTTAAAAATGGCGACTATTTTCATATTTCCATTAAAAAAAGAGGAATGCTAAGAAATAGCAAACTTTTCATGGTATATGTGAGCTTCACCAGGTTTACACATAGGCTACTTTTGATTTCAATATTTTGCACTATATAAAAATGGCGACTATTTTCATATTTCCATTTCAAATAAAAAGAGCACGCTAAGAAATAGCAAACTTCTGATGGCACATACGAGCTTTAAAATTTAAGTTACTATCCGAAACTTTTGATTTCGATATTTTGCACTATTTTTCATATTTCCATTTCAAATGAAAAGGGAACGCTAGGATATAGCAAACTTCTTTTCGTGTATCTCCAATGGTTAGCGAGTAAAACCCACATTTGTGACGTCACTACACCGTTTGTATTCAATACTTCATATTTCCATTTCAAATAAAAAAGAATGCTAAGAAATAGCAATATTTTGATGGTATATGTGAGCCTTAAAATTTAATTTTCTATCCGAAAGGTCTTTATCCCTTTTCGTGTATGTCCAACGGTTGGCGAGTGAAACCTAAATGTGTGCAATAAAACACGGTCAACACCGAGCGGTGCAGTCTATCTCTCTATATATAGAAAATGAAAGTATGCCTGTTTTTTGCTGGATTTCTACGGAAATTTGAGTTATTTACTCGTTTCAGACTGTTTTATGATGGATGCGCGCAAAATATTTTTTTGTTGTCTGTCTGTTTGTTTGTTTGTTTGCCTGTTGACAATTTTTTCCCTTATAACTCGAGAACGGCTGGGTGTATCAAAGTAAAATTTGGTACAGATATCCATCAGAGGCACGACACTAATCATGGATGTAACCCTTCTCCGTACCTCTCATAAAAGGGGGCCTACTCCCTTAAAATACATGCTAAAATAGGCGTAGATGGACGTGACAAAGCTCATTTTCAGCCCCTCAATGTGAAAGACAAACCTCGGGGGCCCTAAAGGTGAACCCATGTACCATTGGCTCAAAAGGGGTCGAATCCATGTATATTTGTAAAAAGGAAGGAAAGAAATATACAGTCCAATGGAACATAAGAAAGATTTCAGGTGAGGATGCTAGCCTAACGTTGTGTAAGAAGTTAGACCCAGGTGGCCAGGAAATGAGATCATTCCTGACTCATGGATAACGAGCCAGTCACGAGTATAAATAGACTGAGTGGAAAGTTTCGGCTGGTTGAGAGAGAAGCACGTCTCGGAAATCGCTCTTACCTTGCATTAAAACGGCAACAGCGCAACTAGTCCAGAAGAAGAATAATTAGATTTAACCCATTTGGAAGAATAAAAGTAAGTTAATAAATACAGCATTGTAAATTATTTTAGAAGAGAGATTTTTGTGTGGAGAAAAAGCTTTTAATAACTGTCCAGGAAAGAAGTGCAAACGTAGTCATACGTCATCGGGAATTTACCAAGGCCCGAGGAGTGGGGAAATAAAAATCAACAGCAACACCCACACAGCTGAATACTAAAAATTATTTAATATCTCGGAAATGCACGATCGATTTCCTTGCGCAGTGAGGTCATTTTACGTTAGGAAGACGAGCTTTCTGAAGATATAATTTTTATAATTGTACGACAATTATTTCAAAAGTTCGTCACGAAAAGGACTAGGATTTTATTTATTTTTGACTAAATAGTATAAAAGTCCAGGCCAAGCCAGACCAATCATGCAGTTTCCGATAGCCCAGGGGGCGTCACGCTGTATCAGTACATGCAGTTCACGACAGACTCCTTGAGGGGAGATGCTACAACACGTCATGCAGTTTCTGATAGCCCAGGGGGCGTCATAGTGCTACATCACGCCGAAGACTCTACAAGTATTCCTTGAGGGGAAACGCTGTATCACCGCATAGACATTATCCGACAGCCAAGAGTGTCGCGGTATCGATAACCAACGATCATCCATAAGGAGAAGCCAAGAAGTATTATTACAGTATCGCCGTGTGTAGAATTAGGAAAATCCTAGTTACAGGATGTAGTTCCGACAGTATAAAGTTTACAGTGAAAAGTTCAGAAATTACAGTCAAAGCAGGCTGCGAACTTAGAGCTCAGGGCGATAGGTCTTAAATTAAAACGACCAAAAGTATCATAACGTATTGAAGTAACGTAACAACGAGATAAACATTATATCAACTTTAAAGAACCCGAGTAGGGACGGACAGAACGAGGTTCGCAGGGTATTCCTGAAAGATAGGAATTCGAGAACCGAATAAACGGAAAGGAGAAGGGAATTGTAGACATTGCTTCAAGAAAGCAGACGAACTATTAAAAAGCACTAAGTTACGAGGAGTATTAGTTGCTAGAAAGCAATAGGTCACCGATAGATTATCTGGGGGACCGTGGACGGAATAGACTTTCGCTAGACCAACCAATAGGGTCTAAAAGGGAGCCGTTCGAGTCAGAGATAATAGCAGATCGTCAGGAAACGGGATTTGAAGGAGAACTATTCCAGGGAAGAAGTAGGTGGTTCGAGACTTTCACATTCTGACAGGATAGGAAGCCGACATTTACTAAATTTCACCCTTGGAGACGGGAGGTCAAGAAATCACGTGTGAAAGGCTTAAGAGCAGCCTCAGTGTTTATAATCTGTGAAGTGTAAATATATAACGATTTGTGTTAAAAAGTAATATTTTCAGTGTGTTTATCGTGTATTCTAAACGAATACACCAGTGTATTTTAAAATGTTATCAGTGTTAAATGTATACGAGTTAAATATGTGTCAAGATATGTTTGTACATGAAATGAATTTGTACAAGATGGTGTAATTTCAAAATAGTGGGCAAAAATGAAACATCGCAAGAAAAGGAAGGTCAGGGGCCGACCTATAACATGTGAGTAAAGATTTTCATTATGTTTTGTGTTGGGAAAGTGTTTGTGTACAATCCACCGGAGTTTGAGATAGAGGGATGTTTCTAAATAACAAATAACAAAATAAGAGCGCGGTCTGAACAAACAAAATTTGAGAAATTATAAATAATTATGTGAAATCCTGTAGAGGAAATGTATGAAATAAAATGTCAGTGTATTTGACAAATACTGTAAAAGCAAGCGTAATAATAATAATCATCATGAAAGGTATATAAATAAAGATAAATTTGAATTATATGAAAGAAATAGTTTTTGAGCTTTTGTAAGGAATGAAGACATGATATGAATATATAAATAATAATAATAACAATGAAAAGAAATAAAAATAAAGATTAAATTGAATGATATGAAAGTAAGGGCGTTTGAGCCTTAATAAAAGTATAAGACATGGTGTTAATGCATGTTCTTAAAATATAGCGATTATTGTCAAGGGGAAGGATTAATATAAAAATTGAGATATGGATCAATTGTTAATGTGGAATTTATCAGTTCTTTGAAAGACGCTAGGCCTTAAAATAATGTATAGCGCAATGTAGCGCAATTAAAGTAAATTGTTACGCTAGGAATGCCTAGAATCTAATGTACATGGTAAATTACTTACGAGGGGTAGTTGATTGCGGTAATTGAGCCATGATAAAGTCCTCCAATAGTGACGTAGATCACGAGGCTATGTGTGTTATGTTAAATTGTAATAGGGAGCAAATGTATAGTATTTTGTGCGCAGGGAATGTAGGCCACGGCCGACCCTATGTCACATTTATATAAGTCCTCTAGTATGGGAATGGTTCCCGAGGCATGTTCAGAGAGTCGAACCCTGACTCGTCTAGTTGTTGAAGCCCCTAAATATTCGTCGTTGTATGTGAATTACTCTTACCAATCAATGATGACCCTTCATAATTAATAAATGCCAAGGTTACGAAAGTGGTTTATGAACTTAATAATGTTTGTTGAAAGTAAATGAGGGAAGTGAAAACGCTAGGTCTCACCAGAGAACTGAAGAAAGAAAGATCTGTTTTAAAAGCATTGAGTATAGCTGCCACGCGCGGGCTAGGCAGGAGGGTCCCCTCTTAGCCATAAATCTCGCCCAAGTGATTACGGTCTAACCCTTGTTATTGTCAGTGGACTAGGTCGGAAAAAGACCGTCTGAGAGAAGTAAATATACACCGTGAGTGTTTAAAAGTTGTAAAGGACCCGGGGTTTGAACCGAGGTCCAAGTAGATGAAATATTGCTTGCCAGTTCAGATCGTAGCTTTATTACGTGATAATGGTCTTATAAGACAAATAAATAAATAAAATCCCTAATGTAATGTTGTATGGATGTAGGATGCCATGAGTTTAATGAAGATAACTAGATTCCGGGAGTAATCATAGTTTTTGACTTTGCCAAGTAATCTTTTGTAACTCTGGAGTACACAAGTTTTTTTCCCGATCACTGTAGTGAATTTGTGAAACTTGAGAGAGATGGTAATGTTGAGAATATTGTGGAATGCCCAAACATTTAAGTAGAGAAGTAATATGTACTTTAAATATGATTATATACTTGTTTGATGAGAAGAAACTCATAAAATAGTTAGTGAGGTGTGTGAAAGAAGGACACCGTCATTTATTGAAAGTATCGAGCCATTAGAGCTCGTGATTATATTGGACTTTAAGATAGATACGTTATGGAAATGAAAATAATTATGAGTTGTTGGTTTGAATGAAACCATTATTTTAATATAATAATTGTCCAATTTTTATATATTCCTTGTTCACTTTTAACAAGTAGAAGGAGTGTTCAATAGTTTATTTATTTTATCTGTTTGTAGCGCCATAATTTTGGTTAATTAAATGTGTTAAAATAGGAGTGAATTTGTTTTTTTATTTTGAAAGTGTATCCTCTATTTAATCCAAAATGTGTGAGTCACAGAGTGGGAGAACATACCAAAACCCAGAAAATCCCGATTTGAGCATTGCTGGCATACTGTGATTTGCATATTTCTTGCTGGAAGGGCACAGGGGGGCATAGAAGTACTGTACTTGGATTAATAATTAGAGGAACACTGAAGACGGTCATTTCATGTAAAAGTAAAAATAATGATAGGAATAGCTACAACATATAATGTTAACTGACCGCATGGATCCCTAGAAACTCACACCGAGCAGCCCTGAATTAAACAACCCACAATCTATAATTTTGGCGCCCAGTACGCAGGGTTGAGTTTTCCTAGGGAAAACCCGAGTTTTCTCGAAAAATCAAATTTTTCATTTTTTTTGAAAAAAAAAATGGTTTTTCGAAATTTTGAATTTCAAATACTTCCATAAAGGTTTATGAGATTGAATAAAGATATCAAAAGGGTACGTTGTAGTAAATACCCGTACCAAAGTAAATTTTTGAAGAAATTGGGACACAATGGTTCAGATTACCATCTCTCAAGCATGTACCAGCGATGTGGCATGAGTAGCCCACTGTATTCTAATAAGATGGTATTGAGTGAGGAATTGCAGGGGCTTTTGGAGGCTATAAAAGCCGATTGTAAGGAAACGTTGGAGGCTATAAACAATAAATTGGACAGCCAACAGAGTACAAATAAAGAAGAGTTCGAATCCATAAATCACAATTTAGGATCTTTAAAAACTAACAGTGATAACATGGGAATTAAATTAGAAGCTATCCAAGCTAACTGTGTAAGAATGAACGATGAAGTGAAGGCTGAAATTGAGGGAATGAGAAAGGGATCAAATGAACTCCGAGAGAGTATAGAAGGAAAAATGGATACCAAATTTCAAGGGTTTAACACTGAGTTTGGGAACAAGTTAAATGATTCAAAAGGGGAAATCACAAGTAAAATTGAAAAGGAAAATGGGGCACTTCAGTCAGAATTGCAAGCCCAAATAAATATCTTAAAGGAAAGTACGGTAAATTCCCAAGTTAAATGTCAAGAAAATTTTAAAAATTTAGAAGGTAATTTTGGTTCTATAAAAACTAAATTAAATAGCATGAAAAAAACCTGTAAAGAAAATGTAGATGTATGTAAAAATGAACTTGTAACCCAGATCCAAGGGATGAGAGATGGGGTAATGGATAAATTGGAATCAAGTAGGGAAATGTATCAGACCTACCGGGATGATATTATCAGTACTAGTGAAGCATTAGGAAATAGGTTCACTCGATTCACGGAAAATACAGATAGGGGAGATATCTTAGCACAGAACCATCAGTCGTCCAATGAAACAGTTGTCCAGACTGAAAATAGAAAGCAAATTGAAATTAAAGAAGAAGAAGTCGAAAAAGAAGTAGAAATCGAAATCACTCCAGTGAAAACTGATAAAAACTTTGAGATCCTTCCTGAAGAACAAATGGAGACTCAAGAGGAAATGAGAATTCCGGATCAGGACGACAGCCGAAATAAAAATGAGCTGCAAAGTGAAGAAGAACAATTTTATGAAAAGGTTGAGTTGGAAGAGCAAGAGATAATCCCAGAACAGGAAATAACAAAAGAAGTGAAAGTTGGGGAAACGGAAATAATAATTCCTGAAGAAATGGAGAAAGTAAATGAAACAATAATAGAAAATGTCGTTGAGGCAAGGAAAGAAGCAGAGGGTCAAGATTTCATGGAAATTGAAAAGGAAGACCCAGGAGAAAGTCATGAGGAGAAGGAAAATAAAAGACCACTAGAAGAAGAAAAAGAACATTTGAAAGAACAGATCGTTGAATTAATGATAAAATATCAGGAATGTCAAAGAAAGAAAAGAGAATGGGAAACAGATTCCAATGAGAGCAAAGAAAACCTCCGAGGAAAAGATGAGACTATGGGAGTTATTGGAGAAAAGAGAAGAAGGATCTTGGAAGAAAATCAGGAAAGAGGAAGACCGAAATTGGTAGTCGGTTTACAAGAGAATAGATACCATCTTTCTATTTTGTGAAAGGAATGGACTGATAGTGGGTAATTCATGGTTTCGGAAGAAAAACAGCAGGAAAATTACGAGATATGGTTGGGGCGATAGAAGAACAAAATCAGTAATTGACTACTTTCTGGTGGAAAGGACTAATCGCAGAAAGCTGATAGATGTGACAGCTTTACCAGGAGAAGCATTTGATGGGGACCATAGAGCTGTGGTGGCAAAATTTAGATGGGAAAAATTGGAAAACCTGAAGGAGATCAGAGAAAGTAAAATAAAAGTATGGAAATTGAAAGACAAAACCGTACAGGAAGTTTTTCAGGAGAGATTGAAGCAACAAATCCCAGTTACTGAAGTGGAAAACATAGAAGAGGAATGGTCTCACTTTAAAAAGGCATTTGTTGGTGCAGCAGAGAGTGCTTGTGGTAGGACGTCAACAAGAGTGAAAGAGAAGGAGACACCATGGTGGAATGAGGAAGTGAGGAAAGCAGTGAAAGAAAAGAAGTCTGCATGGAAAGAATGGAACCGAGATCAATCAGAAGAAAGCAAAAGGAAGTATCACGACAGCAAACGGAGGTGTAAGAAAGTGGTAGGAGAAGAAAAGAAGAAAAGTTGGGAAGAATTTACACGAAGAATGGAAACAGATGTAAGTGGCAGTAAAAGGATGCTGTATGGGCTTCTAAGAAGTAAGAGGAAAGAAAGAGTTACTACAAAGCTAGTGAGAAAGGAAGATGGAGAGTTGTTAACACACCCAGAAGAGATAAAGGGACGATGGAAGGAGTATTTCGATAAGCTTTTGAATGTGAGCAATGGTACTGGTGAGATGGAAGTGACACAACCTGACGACTCTATAGCAGAAGATGATATAACAATGCTGGAGGTGGAATTAGCAGTACAGAAAATGAAGATGGGAAAAGCAACAGGGGTGGATGAAGTCAGTGTAGAAATGATAAAGGCTGCTGGACCTGTTGGTATGCAATGGCTGTATCGACTGCTAAAGTGTGTGTGGAAATGGAAATGTGTACCAGAAGACTGGAAGAAAGGGCTAATAATACCAGTGTTTAAGAAGGGGGACGAGAAGGTGTGTGATAACTATAGAGGGATCACCCTCATATCACAGATAGTAACAAGATGTTCAGTAAAGAACATATAGCCTACTTTCTCCTAAATGCATGGGTATTGTTATAACTCTTTGTCCTTTTCAAGGAGTATGATTGAATGTTGGTTGTAGTAGCTTGTTGAAATACAACGTGCTATAGGGATATTAAACATGAATATGAGGTGCCCTTTGATAGTGCTACCTCTGTACCAAATTTCGTTCAATTCGGTTTCGCCGTGTTTGAATTGATAGGGGGAATAGATTTGCACACATACTTGGCCACCATCTGCAAACTATTGGGCTGATGTTCTTGCAGTTTGGTCAGAATATGTTTCCCACATAAAGATATGGTGTTGCAAAATTTGGTAGAGACTAGATTATTAGGTTGGTCGTAATTACATTTTAGCTTTTAACATTTGGGTGGCCGCGATTACGTTTCCGTCAAGATAGCGGTGATATAAAACATGACACTGAGGTGCCTCTTGCTAGTGCTACCTCTGTACAAAATTTCGTTCATTCGGTTCCACCGTGTTCGAATTAATAGGGGGAATCAATTTTGACATAAAGATGGCCGCCATCCGCAAACTATTAGGCTAATGACCTATTAGATTGGTCAAAGGATACTCCCTCCATAAAGGTATGTTGTTGCAAAGTTTGGTAGAGATCGAATGGTTATGTTAGTCGTAATTTGATTTAAGCTTTAAACATTTGTGTGGCCGCTATTACGTTTCTGTCAATATGGCGGCGATATTAATCATGACACTGAGATGCCCTTTGCTAGTGCTATCTCTGTACCAAATTTCGTTCCATTCTGTTTCACCGTGTTTGAATTAATAGGGGGAATCGATTCTGACACAAAGACGGCCGCCATCCGCAAACTATTAGGCGAATGACCTATTAGATTGGTCAAAGGATGCTCCCTCCATAAAGGTATGTAGTTGCAAAATTTGGTTGAGATCGGATGATTAGGTTAATCGTAATTTGATTTAAGCTTTGAACATTCGTGTGGCCGCCATTACGTTTCAGTCAAGACGGCGGCGATACAAAACATGACACTGAGGTGCCCTTTGCTAGTGCTACCTCTGTACCAAATTTCGTTCCATTAGGTTCCTCCGTGTTCGAATTAATAGGGGGAATCAATTTTGACATAAAGATGGCCGCCATCCGCAAACTATTAGGCTAATAACCTATTAGATTGGTCAAAGGATGCTCCCTCCAAAAAGGTATGTTGTTGCAAAGTTTGGTAGAGATCGGATGGTTATGTTAGTCGTAATTTAACTTAAGCTTTGAACATTTGTGTGGCCGCCATTACGTTTCTGTCAATATGGCGGCGATATAAAACATGACACTGAGATGCCCTTTGCTAGTGCTACTTCTGTACCAAATTTCGTTCCATTCGGTTTCACCGTGTTTGAATTAATAGGGGGAATTGATTTTCACACAAAGATGGCCGCCATTCGCAAACTATTAGGCTAATGACCTATTCATTTGGTCAAAGGATGCTTCCTCTATAAGGGTATGTTGTTGCAAAATTTGGTAGAGATCGGATGATTAGGTTAATCGTAATTTGATTTAAGCTTTGAACATTTGTGTGGCCGCCATTACGTTTCCGTCAAGATGGCGGCAATATAAAACATGACACTGAGGTGCCTTTTGTTAGTACTACCTCTGTACCAAATTTCGTTCCATTCGGTTGCACCGTGTTCGAATTAATAGGGGGAATCGATATTCACACAAAGATGGCCGCCATCCGCAAACTATTACTCTGATGACCTATTAGTTTGGTCAAAGGATGCTCCCCCCACAAAGGTATGTTGTTGCGAAATTTGGTAGAGATCGGATGATTAGGTTAATCGTAATTTGATTTAAGCTTTGAACATTTGTGTGGCCGCCATTACGTTTCCGTCAAGATGGCGGCGATATAAAACATGACACTGAGGTGCCTTTCGTTAGTACTACTTCCGTACCAAATTTCGTTCCATTCGGTTGCACCGTGTTCGAATTAATAGGGGGAATCGATTTTCACTCAAAGATGGCCGCCGTCCTAAACTATTACGCTGATGACCTATTGGTTTGGTCAAAGGATGCTCCCCCCATAAAGGTATGTTGTTGCAAAATTTGGTAGAGATCGGATGATTAGGTTAGTCGTAATTTGATTTAAGCTTTGAACATTTGTGAGGCCGCCGTTACGTTTCCGTCAAGATGGCGGCGATATAAAACATGACACTGAGGTGTCCTTTGCTAGTGCTACCTTTGTACCAAATTTCGTTCAATTCGCATTCACCGTGTTCGAATTGATAGGGGGGACAGACATTCAGAGTACACACACTCACACACACACAGACACACACACACACAGACACACACACAGACTCACACACACACATACACACACACAGACAGACACACTTTTTTCGCCCTGTGTTGATCTCATAAGTCTACTTTCATTTTTTGCAAAAATCGAAAGTAGGCTAAAAATACTGGAAAGGATATTAGAAAGAAGAATGAGAAGAAAGGTGGAAGGAGAGTTGCAAGAGGAACAGTATGGCTTCAGGAGTGGAAGATCCACAGTGGACCCAATCTTTAGCTTGAGGCAGGTGATGGAAAAGAACTGGGAATATGGAGAGGATTTGATCATGACTTTCATAGATCTAGAAAAGGCATATGATAGTGTCCCCAGAGAGAAGGTATGGGAAACCATGGTTAAGAAGAGACTGGGAAGAGAAATGTTGGAAATGGTGCAAGCAATGTACAACAACTGTGTTAGCAGGGTACTGACCCCAGTTGGAAAGACAGATTGGTTTACGAACAAGACTGGACTAAGACAGGGGAGTGTGCTGTCACCTCTCTTGTTCATAATCGTGATGGATGAAATAGTAAAGGAAACAAAGGAAGCATATGAACATAAAGAAATGAAGTTACTGTTATTTGCTGATGATATTGTGGTCTGGGGAAGGAACACCGAAGAAGTGCAAAAACAACTAGATGCACTGAACGAAAATATTCAGAAGTATGGCCTGAAAATCAGTATAGAGAAAAGCAAGACCATGGTGATGACAAGAGGGGAAAGACAAGGAAAGGGCACTGTGAAAATTCGAAGTCAGAGTTTGGAAATTGTGGACACGTTCAAATACCTAGGAAGTGAATTGATGCAAACTGGTAGGTTGGACATGGAGATTGGCAGGAGGGTACAGCAGAGCAATGCATTCTATCAAAGTGTAAGAAAACTTGTTTGGGATAAGGAAGTACCAAGGAAAAGCAAGGAGGTAATGTATAAAGTGTATTATGTACCCATATTAACTTATGCAGCTGAGACTTGGACCCTGACAAGCAGGCAAGAGAGTAGAATCCAAGCCAGTGAAATGAAATTCCTAAGAAGTATGATAGGAAAGACAAGGAAAGACAGAGTGAGGAATGAAGATGTTAGGAAGGAAGTTGGGATGGGAAAACTAAATGAGAGAATTGAGAAGAATAAACTAAGGTGGTTTGGACATGTAAAGAGGATGGAGGAAAATAGAATACCAAGACAGATGCTGGAGGCGAAGTGCAAGGGTAAGAGACCAAGAGGAAGACCTAGAAAAAGGTGGATGGATTCAGTGAAGAACGGCGTAAGAAAAAGAAATCTGGACTGGGACAAGATCGTGGAAGAAGAATGGTGGAAGGAAAGAGGAAAGTGGAGAAGTGCCATAAATACCCCGACCCGGCAGGAGCTGGATAAGGGGAAATGATGATGATGATGAAGATACCATCTAGAAACGAGGAAAGGAGGAGAGATGACGTACAATGTCTTGGAGGAAGAGGACGCTCAAGCCTATTTCTGTTGGAAACTTCGTAAAAAGAAATGGAATAATAGAAGGAAGAAACAGGAAGAAGACCTGAAGGATCTATGGAATTGGAAGACGAGGAAAAAGAAATACTCTTTGAAAATATCATATCGATGTGAGATGAAGGAAATGGATTATTCCAGCATAGCTAACGGGTTAAGCCGCATGCACCCGTTAAAGAATATGAGAATAAAAGGAAATTTTGCTTGAAATACCATCTCAAGAAGAGATGAAGAAAACCGACGAAAACCAAGAAGAGTCGGGTGAGGATAGACCGAGCTCTTAAGAAAACCAAATGAAATTTTACAGACTTAGAGTCTGAAAGTAATAATGAAGAAGTAACGGGTAAAGCCATTTGCACCCGTAAGGTATTCAAAGAAGGTCAATAAGTTGACATCATAATGAGAAAAGAGAAACAGAACCGGCAAGATACCCGTCCTATGAAACGAGGAAAGAAATAAAGCTGTTAGACTCAAGTTTGGAGAGCGCACCAGACTAGGGGAGAATCGTAAACACTACCGAACGAGACGAGTAATTTATGACCCTGAGTGGAGACGTCAGCGAGGGGAAATGAATGAATGGGATCTTTGTAGACCCAAATACACACCAGAGAGGAAGAGATTTTAAAGGAATAAGGAAACAGAAGGTACGGATAAACGTTATGAATGGCTTCGACAATTAAAAGAAAAATAAGATTTTATGAATAATTGAAATAAATTTCCTCAAAATTTTTCGAAAATTTATTTACCTAAGGAAGGGAGAGATGAACCCATGTACCATTGGCTCAAAAGGGTCGAATCCATGTATATTTGTAAAAAGGAAGGAAAGAAATATACAGTCCAATGGAACATAAGAAAGATTTCGGGTGAGGATGCTAGCCTAACGTTGTGTAAGAAGTTAGACCCAGGTGGCCAGGAAATGAGATCATTCCTGACTCATGGATAACGAGCCAGTCACGAGTATAAATAGACTGAGTGGAAAGTTTCGGCTGGTTGAGAGAGAAGCACGTCTCGGAAATCGCTCTTACCTTGCATTAAAACGGCAACAGCGCAACTAGGCCAGAAGAAGAATAATTAGATTTAACCCATTTGGAAGAATAAAAGTAAGTTAATAAATACAGCATTGTAAATGATTTTAGAAGAGAGATTTTTGTGTGGAGAAAAAGCTTTTAATAACTGTCCAGGAAAGAAGTGCAGACGTAGTCATACGTCATCGGGAATTTACCAAGGCCCGAGGAGTGGGGAAATAAAAATCAACAGCAACACCCACACAGCTGAAGACTAAAAATTATTTAATATCTCGGAAATGCACGATCGATTTCCTTGCGCAGTGAGGTCATTTTACGTTTGGAAGACGAGCTTTCTGGAGATATAATTTTTATAATTGTACGACAATTATTTCAAAAGTTGGTCACGAAAAGGACTAGGATTTTATTTATTTTTGACTAAATAGTATAAAAGTCCAGGCCAAGCCAGACCTATCATGCAGTTTCCGATAGCCCAGGGGGCGTCACGCTGTATCAGTACATGCAGTTTACGACAGACTCCTTGAGGGGAGATGCTACAACACGTCATGCAGTTTCCGATAGCCCAGGGGGCGTCATAGTGCTACATCACGCCGAAGACTCTACAAGTATTCCTTGAGGGGAAACGCTGTATCACCGCATAGACATTATCCGCCAGCCAAGAGCGTCGCGGTATCGATAACCAACGATCATCCATAAGGAGTAGCCAAGAAGTATTATTACAGTATCGCCGTGTGTAGAATTAGGAAAATCCTAGTTACAGGATGTAGTTCCGACAGTATAAAGTTTACTGTGAAAAGTTCAGAAATTACAGTCAAAGCAGGCTGCCTACTTAGAGCTCAGGGCGATAGGTCTTAAATTAAAAAGACCAAAAGTATCATAACGTATTGAAGTAACGTAACAACGAGATAAACATTATATCAACTTTAAAGAACCCGAGTAGGGACGGACAGAACGAGGTTCGCAGGGTATTCCTGAAAGATAGGAATTCGAGAACCGAATAAACGGAAAGGAGAAGGGAATTGTAGACATTGCTTCAAGAAAGCAGACGAACTATTAAAAAGCACTAAGTTACTAGGAGTATTAGTTGCTAGAAATCAATAGGTCACCGATAGATTATCTGGGGGACCGTGGACGGAATAGACTTTCGCTAGACCAACCAATAGGGTCTAAAAGGGAGCCGTTCGAGTCAGAGATAATAGCAGATCGTCAGGAAACGGGATTTGAAGGAGAACTATTCCAGGGAAGAAGTAGGTGGTTCGAGACTTTCACATTCTGACAGGATAGGAAGCCGACATTTACTAAATTTCACCCTTGGAGACGGGAGGTCAAGAAATCACGTGTGAAAGGCTTAAGAGCAGCCTCAGTGATTATAATCTGTGAAGTGTAAATATATAAAGATTTGTGTTAAAAAGTAATATTTTCAGTGTGTTTATCGTGTATTCTAAACGAATACACCAGTGTATTTTAAAATGTTATCAGTGTTAAATGTATACGAGTTAAATATGTGTCAAGATATGTTTGTACATGAAATGAATTTGTACAAGATGGTGTAATTTCAAAATAGTGGGCAAAAATGAAACATCGCAAGAAAAGGAAGGTCAGGGGCCGACCTATAACATGTGAGTAAAGATTTTGATTATGTTTTGTGTTGGGAAAGTGTTTGTGTACAATCCACCGGAGTTTGAGATAGAGGGATGTTTCTAAATAACAAATAACAAAATAAGAGCGCGGTCTGAACAAACAAAATTTGAGAAATTATAAATAATTATGTGAAATCCTGTAGAGGAAATGTATGAAATAAAATGTCAGTGTATTTGACAAATACTGTAAAAGCAAGCGTAATAATAATAATCATCATGAAAGGTATATAAATAAAGATAAATTTGAATTATATGAAAGAAATAGCTTTTGAGCTTTTGTAAGGAATGAAGACATGATATGAATATATAAATAATAATAATAACAATGAAAAGAAATAAAAATAAAGATTAAATTGAATGATATGAAAGTAAGGGCGTTTGAGCCTTAATAGAAGTATAAGACATGGTGTTAATGCATGTTCTTAAAATATAGCGATTATTGTCAAGGGGAAGGATTAATATAAAAATTGAGATATGGATCAATTGTTAATGTGGAATTTATCAGTTCTTTGGAAGACGCTAGGCCTTAAAATAATGTATAGCGCAATGTAGCGCAATTAAAGTAAATTGTCACGCTAGGAATGCGTAGAATCTAATGTACTTGGTAAATTACTTACGAGGGGTAGTTGATTGCGGTAATTGAGCCATGATAAAGTCCTCCAATAGTGACGTAGATCACGAGGCTATGTGTGTTATGTTATATTGTAATAGGGAGCAAATGTATGGTATTTTGTGCGCAGGGAATGTAGGCCACGGCCGACCCTATGTCACATTTATATAAGTCCTCTAGTATGGGAATGGTTCCCGAGGCATGTTCAGAGAGTCGTCTAGTTGTTGAAGCCCCTAAATATTCGTCGTTGTATGTGAATTATTCTTACCAATCAATGATGACCCTTCATAATTAATAAATGCCAAGGTTACGAAAGTGGTTTATGAACCTAATAATGTTTGTTGAAAGTAAATGAGGGAAGTGAAAACGCTAGGTCTCACAAGAGAACTGAAGAAAGAAAGATCTGTTTTAAAAGCATTGAGTATAGCTGCCACGCGCGGGCTAGGCAGGAGGGTCCCCTCTTAGCCATAAATCTCGCCCAAGTGATTACGGTCTAACCCTTGTTATTGTCAGTGGACTAGGTCGGAAAAAGACCGTCTGAGAGAAGTAAATATACACCGTGAGTGTTTAAAAGTTGTAAAGGACCCGGGGTTTGAACCGAGGTCCCAGTAGATGAAATATTGCTTGCCAGTTCAGATCGTAGCTTTATTACGTGATAATGGTCTTATAAGACAAATAAATAAATAAAATCCCTAATGTAATGTTGTATGGATGTAGGATGCATGAGTTTAATGAAGATAACTAGATTCCGGGAGTAATCATAGTTTTTGACTTTGTCAAGTAATCTTTTGTAACTCTGGAGTACACAAGTATTTTTCCCGATCATTGTAGTGAATTTGTGAAACTTGAGAGAGATGGTAATGTTGAGAATATTGTGGAATGCCCAAACATTTAAGTAGAGAAGTAATATGTACTTTAAATATGATTATATACTTGTTTGATGAGAAAAAACTCATAAAATAGTTAGTGAGGTGTGTGAAAGAAGGACACCGTCATTTATTGAAAGTATCGAGCCATTAGGGCTCGTGATTATATTGGACTTTAAGATAGATACGTTATGGAAGTGAAAATAATTATGAGTTGTTGGTTTGAATGCAACCATTATTTTAATATAATAATTGTCTAATTGGGCCCTAGGAATCAACCTGGGGAGGTCTATAAATATGTAGACCTGGACAAAGGGAGTGTGATGTGATGATACTAACCAACAAAATCAGTAGTACAAGGATTCAGCAGAAGAGAATCCTCATAACCTCTCCACTCCAACTCCCAACACTGACCTGCACGTGGTGTCCCCTGCTAAGCTGAGCAACCCAGTGGAAGGTTGGGTAATCAATCCCAGCGGGAAACTGGGTCAGTGAACAGACTAGTGTTGGGGGGGACTGAGAATTCTTTTCTCAGTTCTTTCACCTTTCTGAATAACATTCAGGATTGTAATTCGAGGTTTTATCCTCCCCTCAAGGTGAAACCTTAGATAGTCGACCATGAAAAGTCATTTGAAGAATAATTCCGCCGTCTGTAATGATAGATTACAGTAAAGACAGCATTCGGATACGGTGGGCTGTCATGCGAAAGATAATGACGAATCGGCGCGTCTGAAAACTCATTAAGTAGCAAACAAACAAATACTACGGAAAATCAAACCTAAACAAGTCTCATTCTTTTCTACACATAATGTTAACTCTCTGGTTCAAACTGGAAAATTGATGATCATCACGGATATCATGAGAAGTCATAAAATTCTAATTATGGCCCTTCAGGAAATTAGAAATAGTGATCAAGGCCATCTGGAATCACAAGGATATAGACTATATAAAGGAATTCCAGGAAAACGAGTTATGAAAAATTGTCCACAATTTGGTAACGGATTCTTAATAGATCTCAGAATCATTGACTCGATAACAGAATTTAAATCTCAATCCTCCAGACTTACGACCCTAACTTTGAAATCGGCAAATAAAACATATAAAATTATTAATGCACATGCTCCTACTAATCAAAAAAACAACACCATTAAGGACAGAGAAGAAGTACAAAAATTCTGGGATCTTTTGGATCAAACTTTAATAAACATCCCTTCATCAAACATCAAAATTCTCCTTGGTGATTTCAATGCGCAACTTGGACAAGAAAGAAGATATAGAGATATAATTGGAAAATGGACAGCACATAAACGAACCAATAAAAATGGTCAAAGATTAGTCGAAATTTGTAGAAACCACAAATTAATCTCTAAATCAACATGTTTTAAAAGACAGCCCCATAAATTGAAAACTTGGAAACATCCTGACTTCAGAAGGGGTGAATGGCAGTTGGATCATGTCTGCATGGATAAATTTCACCATCGCGAAATTCACAATGTCAAGGTTCTAAGGGGAGTTGACTCAGGATCAGACCACTATGTGGTAAAGATAAAAATAAAATTAACTCCAATGGCCAAGAAGAAACCTAATATTAACAATAGGAGGAAATTTGATCCATCTACATTAATAAAAAATATAGAGTACTGTGAAAGAACAGGAGAAGAATCTCTCAACACTAAAACATTTGACGAATTAATCACTAAATTAAAATCAATAGCAGAGGAGTTAGCACCAATAAATCCAAGGAAAAAACATGAATGGTGGAATGTAGATTGTGATCAAGCAATAGAGAAAAGACACCAAGCATGGATAAAACATCAAGCTCTAAAGTCAGAAGAATCAAATTTAGAACTAACTATACAAAGAAAATTAACCCATAAAATCATCAGACAAACGAAACGTAATCATCTTAAAAATACACTGGAAAAGATAGAATACGATTTCAAGAAAAAGCAATCTCGAGATTATTACAAAACATTTGGTTAATATCTAAAAAAAATTGAAGCTCCAACATTAATGTTGAAAAATCAAACAGGCAAGTTAGCACATTCTAACCAAGAAAATACAGAGATCCTTGCAGAAGCATTCGAGAAACTGTTAAATTGTGATGATCCACTGGAAACCCTGCAAGTAAACACTGATACACCTATTTAACTTCACCTGATTTAATAAATCCTCCAAACATTAATGAAGTAGAACTCGCAATTAAAGAACAAAAAAATTACAAAACTTGTGGCGAAGACTTAGTCTTTGCTGAAATCTGGAAAAATGCTGGTAAACCTGCGATTATAAATCTTCATCAACATCTAGTTAAAATGTGGATTACTGAAGAAATTCCTGCACACTGGACCACAGGAATAATCCATCCATTATTTAAGAAAGGAGACAAAACGAACCCAGATAATTACAGAGGAATTACCCTTCTGGACTGCACATATAAAATTTTCTCTCGTATAATTTACAACAGGATCAAAAACATTCTGGAACCACAACTTGGAGAATATCAAGGAGGATTTCGCCCTTACAGAAGTTGTCCAGACCAATCCTTAGCCTGAAATTAATAATGGAATATTACAAAAACAGAAATAAGCAACTCTTTATCTCTTTTATAGATTTCAAGAAAGCCTATGATAGTATTCATAGACTGACACTGCTAAAAATCCTCAGATCATACGGTCTCCATCCTAAATTGATAAAAATCATTCAATTAACATTAACAAACACAAATTCGAAAGTTAAATTAAGGGGAGAAATATCAACAGCTTTCACAGTAAAAACTGGTCTCAGACAAGGTGATGGATTATCCCCTCTGCTTTTCAATGTGGCTCTTGATTATATCATGAAGGTTTGGCAAAAGGAAAACCCTCCTAAGATCAAAATTGGAACAAAACCATCAATAAAAATAAACTGCTTAGGATTTGCAGATGACTTGGCTTTTTTAGCACTAGACAAGGAAGAGGTTTGTACTCAGATCACTAGTCTCCAAGAAATTGCTCAAGGGATAGGATTACAGATATCCTTTGAAAAAACTGAGATCATGCCTATGAAACCCTTAGATATAAATGAAGTCTATATAAATGATCATAAAATTAACCTAGTTCCTCAATTTAAGTATCTTGGAGAAATTATAACACATAACTTAAACGAAAAAGTAACTTGGATAAATAGAACAAATAAAATGAAAAAGGCACAATCTCTAACCTGGTCAACATATAATAAAAAATGCCTATCAATAGCTACTAAGATCCAACATTATAAAACTGTAACTCTCCCTGAAGCCACTTATACTTGTGAAACACTGTTCCAAATTAAAAATGAACAAAGAACTGATCAGCTCCTCAAAACGGAAAGAAGAATCATTAGAACGTGCATAAATAAGAAGTATCAGGTTGAGGGAGTCTGGAGGATTCTCCCAAATGAAACTGTCTATCGTGAGATTGATCCAATCACCAGCACAATGAAGAAGAAAAGAATTTCATATTTTTTTCACATCTTACGGCTTCCAGAAAACAGAATTGTACGCCAACTGGTGATGAGAAATCTAGGAAAGAAAACTGGAGGAAAATGGATCCAAGAAATCCAACAAGATCTCAAAGCAGTTGGACTCAAGATAACAGATGCCGAGGAGAAAAATAAAATTAACACCATTCTTAAAACTCACAAATTTTCTGCAGAAATGACACACAGAAAGCCTATGGAGATTTCAGATGAGTTGAGAAAATTCCAATCTGAAAGAATGAAAAAGTACTGGAAAGAGCGCAAGAACCAAGCAGTACTTCCTTCAAAGAAGAAGTGATTGTGGAACGACTCAAGTGGTCCAATGTGACCAATCAAGATTAATAATAATAATAATAATTGTCTAATTTTTATATATTCCTTGTTCACTTTGAACAAGTAGAAGGAGTGGTCAATAGTTTATTTATTTTATCTGTTTGTAGCGCCATAATTTTGGTTAATTAAATGTGTTAAAATAGGAGTGAATTTGTTTTTTTATTTTGAAAGTGTATCCTCTATTTAATCCAAAATGTGTAAGTCACAGAGTGGGAGAACATACCAAAACCCCGAAAATCCCGATTTGAGCATTGCTGGCATACTGTGATTTGCATATTTCTTGCTGGAAGGGCACAAAGGGTCCACGAAAACCACAATTTAAGGCGCTAAAACCAACAGTTTTTGAGATATTCCCAGAAAACTAATTTCATTTATTAAACTAATGAACAAATGCAAGCCGGTAACCATGGCAACAGATTCTCTGAGGTCCATCTATTGCAATTTCATTAATTACATTAGTGTGAAAGTTTGCAAACGGCTAGAAGTTTATCACGGAACCAAATTAAGCTGTAAAATTCATCAATACGTATAATGCGCTTAAGAGGGTCAAGGGGTACTCTAGAATTTTTTCGCGCGATTTACACCTGTGGGTGTGGTCTGGCAGGTATATTAAAATCCTATCCCGATATTATATTTTTATATTAGTATTATATTATGGCGTAAAACGACGAGACAAAGCCCCTCGGTGCCAGAAACAAAACTCGGGGGCCCTAAAGGGTCCTCGAAAACTACATTATAAGGCTCTAAAACCAACAGTTTCTGAAGTATTCCCATAAAACTAATTTAAACTTAATGTAACAAACTAATGAAGGAATGCTAATCGGTAACCATGACAACATTATCTCAAGTGGTGGCATCCAACTTTCCATCTCTTTCTGTAAGAAGCAATGTCACTCCATTTATTACATTTCTGTGAAAGTTTGCAAATGGCTATTAGGTTATCACGGAACCAACTTAGACTGTATAATTCATCAATGCAATTAAGGGGGTCAAGGGGAAACCTAGATTTTTTCACGCAATTTTCACGTGTGACATATAGTACAGAAGGTCTCTTATATCTCCCAACAGAAGAAACATTTTATCAAAAATTCCTGAATTGAACCAGCATTTTTTGCGGCTTTTAGGAATTTGGGCAATTTGAGGCTAAAGAACCTGAATTTTCATGCACCACAAGCCTTTATAATTTATGAAAGGGGTCTTCATGTGTATGGGGACCTAACACAAAGTAGAGGGTCAGTTTTTATGTGACGTGTATTGCGTTCCGTCTACAAGGCTTTCAATTCTATTTCACGTCATGAAGTACACGTTAGTTGAATTTTGTTTGAGAACACATTTTAACTCATCATTTACCGGGGGCGTGGTGGCTCAGCGGTCTAGCTGTATGCCTCTCACCAAGGCAGTCCGGGTTCGATTCCCGGTCAATGCATGTGAGATTTTCGAAGTGAAATGCCATGTCCTGTGGTTCGGATTCCACGTAAAAAGGAGGTCCCGTGGCTCATGATCTCAAGATTAACGGTCACGTTAAACTACAAGCTTCCTTTTTTAACTCATCATTTATTTTTTATTTATTTTTTGTCGACATACGGGTTCATCGTAAGGATGATTTTATTTGATACTGTGTGGTAGATATACCCATATTTGGATATCTGGGTGATATGTTGTAGACAATAGAATTGTCTGTCTGTCTTTCTGGGTATCTTTATGCACGCCTATAACTCGTGTTCGGATGCTTGGTGCATCGTAAAATTAGGTATGGCATCCATGAGAGTCAATACACCAATCATTTATAAAACACTTCATCGTACTTTTCATACAGTAGAAAGGTGGATATAGGGAAAACTTCTCAAAATACATGCTAAAAGAGGCGAAATATAAAAATTATCCTAAAAGGACGACCAAAGCATATGTTGCGCTTCTCAATGTGAAACACAAAATTCGCGATCCTCCGGTGTCCGAAAACCACATTGTAAGGCCCTTAAATTAACAGAGTGTAATATTCCCAGAAAACTAACTTCGTTCTGATAAACTTATGGAGGAATGACAAACCGCTAACCATTACAACAGTAGCACAATTGATAATATCTGGAGTTATCACCGAACACCATTCGAAGGACGGGTACTTATGCTAGTATTATATATAATTACAAGCTGACCCGGCAGACGTTGTCCTGCCAATCAAAGAAAGTGTTGTAACTTTGTTTCTTGAAGTGCTTTTGGATACTCAATATTTTTTTCAATTTCTGTTAACTGCCTCTAAACTATCGTGAATTGAATTAACTAATTTAGAAACATTCGTTGGAGAGTGCACAACAACTCTCCAAAGTTTCATCGCAAACGGATAAATGGCATTTAACGCATACCGGTACGGGATTTGGTTTAAATGATTCGTGCGCTGTCACTCATTTGTTGAATCTACTCGTGCTCTACCAACTGTGAAATGGATTTACTAAGTTAGAAAGCTTCACGTAAGTGTACACAACAACTCATCAAAGTTTCATCGCAATCTATGAATAGTATATGAACGCATACAGGATTTTGTAGGAACGCTTCGCGCGTCGTCACTCATTTGTTACATCTACTCGTGCGCTACCAATATTGTAAAATGGATTTACCAAGTTGAACACCTTCCCTGGCGTGTACACAACAACTCATCAAAGTTTCATCGGAATCGGATGAATGACATATGAACGCATAAGTGATTTTCTTTAAACGATTCGCGTGCCGTCACTCATTTGTTGAATCTACTCATGCGCTACCTATTGTAAAAGGATTTACTAAGCCTGAAACCTTCTCTGACGTGTACTCAATGATTCACCAAGGTTTGATCGCAATCGGATGAATGATATATGACCGCATACGGGACATTGTGGAAACGATTCGCGCGCCGTCGCTCATTTGTTGAAACTACTCGTGCGCTGCTTATTAAAAACTGGATTTACTAAGACAGAAACATTTCCTGGAGTGTACACAACAATTCACCAAAGCTTCATCGCAATCTGATAAATGGTATATGGCCGCATACGGTACTTTGTTGAAATGATTCGCGTGCCACCACACATTTGTTGAATCTACTCGTGCGCTACCTATTTTAAAATGGATTTATTAAGCCAGAAACCTTCCGTAGGGTGTACACAATATCTCACCCAAGTTTCATCGTAATTGGACGAATGGTATTTGAACGCATACGGGACCTTATTGAAACGCTTCGCACGTCGCCGCTCATTTGTTGAATCTACTTGTGTGCAACCTCCTGTGAAATGGATTAATTATTTAGAAGCATTCACTTAAGTGTGCACAACAACTCATCAAAGTTTCATCTCAATCTATGAATGGAATATAAACTTATACGGGATTTTGTTGAAACGCTTCGCGCGTCGTCACTCATTTGTTGAATCTAGTCGTGCGCTACCTAATGTGAAATTGATTTACTAAGCCAGAAGCCTTCCCTTGAGTGTACACAACATCTCACCCAATTTTCATCGCTATCGGACGAATGGTATTTGAACGCATACGGGACCTTTTTGAAACACTTCGCGCGTCGTCGCTCATTTGTTGAATCTATTCGTGCGCTATCTATTGTAAAATGGATTTACTAAGCCAAACACCTTCCCTGGAGCTCACTCAACATATCACCCAAGTTTCATCGCAATCGGATGAATGGTATATGAACAAATACGGGACTTTGCAACGCTGTAACGTGCAGAGACAAACAGTAGAATTCGACATCACTGCCACCTTTGGTATAAAACACAACTTTTCGCCACGGACGGAGTGTATGTAATGGCGGTAGTTGCACAGGTTGCAACCAGGTGGCTCTAACGTGCAGAGACAACCCGTCCAAGGACATCAGCTTTCACGAAGTCCAAGGCTAGTGGTTTCCATGACGACTGTTTTTGACTGAATATTGAGGTTCTAAAATTGTGTGAAAATTGTGGTTCTAAAATTGTGTTCATTCCACCTACCGGGTCAGATTGTGAATCTAAACCATACATGGACCCACCTAATATACATACCAAATTCCATTAAAATCGGTTCAGTCGTTTAGGAGGAGTTCAGTCACATACACACGTGTCGAAGAATTATATATATAAAGATAACACCACATATTTCAACACTGGACTACAGCTATTAGAATTCGTTGTCCTTGATCCGAGATATAGTGTGTTGTTTTTGATACTCTAGGGTCTTCGCGGCACCATGGTCATGTAGCCCCATGTACGTGGGAGTGTGTAGAAGTTGTCTGATAACCTATGTCACTGATGTATGTACTAGTGTGTGTACTTGTACAGTAAATGAGGAAGGATTTGTGTAGGAAGCTGTTATTGATCCACGGTAGAGTCGGCTGTTTGTTGTTGTTGCTGTTGTTGATTATTTAGGGATTTGCGGCATGGTGGTCATGTAGCCCTGCGTACGTAGGTGTTTGTAAAAGTTATCTGACAACCTGTGTCACTGTGATGTCTGTGTGTGTACGTTTGAACGAGGAAGGGATCGGGTAGGAATCTGTGCTTTTTGTTTCATTTGAGAGGTTTGGAAATCATGGATATTTAGCCCCGTGTACTTTGGTGATTGTTGAATATTGTTTGCTAACCTGTGTCATTGTGATAATTCAGGTGAGGATTCAATGTGTATAGCACGTTGTTATTCAACAAGCTATTACAACCAACATTCAATTATACTCCTTGAAAAGGACAACGGGATAACTATACCCATGCATTTAGGAGAAAGTAGGCTATATGATCTTTACTGAACGTCTTGTTTTTTTCTCTTTTTTATGTTTCTCTCTTCTTCTTTTTTCCTTTCACCCTCTTTGGGGTACGTTGAATCAGTCATTTCTCTCTGTGTTGTTATTTCCTTAGTGCCAAGTATTTATTCATTCCTTCTGATCTTCTTTTCCTCTCTTCTTCAGAGATGATGGGTTTGGATTTTAGTGTAGATTTGTCTTGGAACCTTGTATTATCGTCTTTGGTAATTCTTTTATCTTTTCGATCGAGTAGTGAATTTTCTGTAATGTTTAATTCTACTTGGTCTTTTTTTCAATTTAGTTAAACCATGTAGGCTTTTCTTGCGGTTACGGAAGAAATCATAGATTTGTTTGGTTAATTTATTGGAGTTCATTCTGAGAAGATGACCCCAAAAGTGTATTCTCCTTTCTTTGCATAGTAACTGAGAGATTTTCATTTTTCTTTTAGAAAGTCTCATTCTTGGTATGTAATATCTTATTATCTCCACCTGACCTTTCAAATTCGTGTTTACGGTTTATGCACAGTAGAGAGCTGCCGGTTTAATCACTGACTTTTAATGATAAATTTTGGACATCCATGAAACGGATTTCTTATGTATGTACCTTTTGTTTTTTGGAAGGCCATTTCCAGTTTATTTTTCGATCTATTAAACAGTAAATATATAAAAAAATAGAAAGCAAGAAAAAAGAGGAAATGGGGCACGGTAGTACTCCAAAATGGATGTCATTGCTTCAAACGGAAGAAGAGGAATCCTATGATGCTGTCAAGTGCTACAAACGGGTACAAAATGATTTCCAGTTTCTCGCCAAAATTTATTTCTTAGTATAACAAGTTGTTCCATGAGGAACTAAAGCCTATTTTCATATATCCTACTTATGTTAATTTCCTCTATCAACATACAAAATTTCAGTTTGAATGCTGTAATAGATTCGTAGATATTAAGAAACATATAATATTACGGATGGTCGCCATGTTGGTTTTTTATATATGTAGGTCTTAGAGTTATGTGTTATTATACGAAGATTATTGTGTACGTGTACTATTCAAATATCAATCGCATGATTAGGACACAAGTCGTAGAAAAGAGATTTTAAAATTTTGCACAGCTGCGATCTTTTGGTTATGAAAACAATTGAAATAAATTAGATGCCAGTGGATTAACATTTGTATAAGCATTAACCTTACCAAGTTTCACTGAACTCGGATGGTTAAATCGCGAGAAAAGTCATTTTAAATATATATACTGTACCCGGATTGCTTACACGTCCGTGACATAGTGACGTCATTATTTAAGACGAAGAGACGTTGGTCTACATTGGCTTTGGAGCGGCTGATTTTGAATCGCACGCTGGGAGACTTCGAGTATTGAGAGAGGTATCGACGCAGGGGCTTGTGACGTGGAGCTGTGACGTGCACACTGGCCTACGAAACAGAATGAAGTTTTTTAGAATTTCCTCTAGACGATAGATTTGAACTTTGAAAAGTAGCTCAGTTTTCTGGTTATTACATTTGAAGAAGATGGAGCTATCGAGCAAGGAAATCCGTTCAGTAGGATTAGAATGTTCTAGACGTTTTACCGCTGCAGGCATAAAAGGCGCAAGCAACTCCAGGAAGACAGGTATCTCTACCGAGCAACTGCTCATGTGAACATCGCCACTGTACCGTGAACAAGTAGTTACGCTGTCGTTTTGATCTTCGAAAGAACTTAGTCGTTGGACGAGCTGTCCACGAACTTAGTCTCTGTTCAGTGGAATGAACACTTGTGTTATTCGCATGTCTTAGAAATATTAGACGTCATTCTGGTCACGTCTATTCTACTGGTAAGTGATGCTGATTATTCGAAATACCATTCACATAATTTCAGCCTACAAGCACATTATGTTTCTTGTTGTGAAACTAACTATTAGGCATTCTACAAATACCAGATGGACATTGCTAGAATCGCAGATTTCACATTAGTAAAAGGTGTTCCTGGAATAGCAAGTCAAGTGAAACCGCAATATCAGGAATGTGGAACTTGTTATCATGTCGAAATTTATGAAAGTTATCGAACTGTACCAGTACTTGCAACATTTCATCATGTTGAATTTTACAAAGTACAACGGGAGTGTTTGTGAACGCGCTGTGATAATCGCCGACATGTGCTGTTAAAACCGTACGAGGATAGGTGTGATATGGAAGGGAACGAAGCTTATATGGAATCGCAGATGACCATGGGAGAACGCTATGGCAATAGCGAGCGCCGAAGGACACGCATTACCATCACGTCAAGAATGAAGTAAGCTAAATTCTACATGTATTACTTACTAGCCTAATGTAGTATTTGAGAATTCCTTTTTAAATTTTCACGATAAGAAATCAACACCATCATCGTTGTGTAAACGTCATTTATATTTGTCCAGGACGACAAATGGAGCAATATTGAAGTCCGACAATTTATTATACTATTTTGCTATACTGTCAGGACAACAGTTGTATTCATGTCTTTCAACATGAAACATCCAAATTGATTTTCAAGAAATAGGAACATTTTTTTTCCTATAGCTCTTATTAAAGGCTCGATATAACTTGGATTATTTAAATAATTTCTTAATTATTTAATAATAATAAATCACCGTTTAATAAATAAATATTATAATAATCAAAGTAGGAATACGCCATTAAATTATTAATTTGATATTTTGGAAGGTGATAGCACCAATTTGTGAATTTAATTTAATTTGTTAATAATGATTAAAGTGACTGAATTAATACTCAGGAAGTTAGAATGATACAAATAATTTCTGATGAGGATTTAAACAGTTGTTTAATAATTATTTTGAATAATGGATAAACTAGGGAAATAATAATAATTCTGATGTTGTACATAAACAACAATGCTTCAATGATATTTTGCCAGGGATAATAATAATTTCATGGAATGATTTAAATAAATAGAACAGTAATGCATATTTTTGGAATAGAAGTTTGTATTTATAAACGGGTTTAAAAAGGAAAATTAGTTTGTGAAGTGGAATAGCAACGATTTGAGTTTAGAAGATTTTCCAAAAGCACTAAATAAAAGTTAATGAAGGCGGCAGGTATTTAAAATGTATCAACTAGGGTGAGATTATGTAAAATGGAGGCAGGGAAATGTTGACCAGGACTAACTACAACTTTTCATTGGAAATACTAAACTTGAAAACACACAGTAAATTGGTAAGATAGAATATTACAACGCATAAAAAATATAATAATAAATTATTGTAAAAAAAAAGATTTATTTATAGTCACATATGGTATTAATGGTTGAAAATAGTGTGCGATTTGGAGTGTCGACACTTGGGTTTATGTGGAGGCCAAGGGATCATCCTTGAGGACATTGGTTCCTGTAATTATGTGCGCATGTACACTAGATGTGTGTGTGTGTTATTTGATGTGGTTAATAAGGGCATGTTTTGCTCCGAGTTGTAAAAGAAGGGTAAGGCAAGTGGACCACCCCATATTCTAGTCAAATTCCAGAATTTGTAGATCTGAGTATTTAATTTTCACCTGGATCAATCTAGATTTCCAATATTATGCCTAAGCAAATGAATAAAATATGAGCATAGATTTGATGAACCTGACCGATATAATTATTAAGAAAATAAATAGTTGCTAATGCAATAATTGAATAAATAACTGAAAACATTCATGTTACGTGCTTGGAATAATAATAATAATAATAATAATAATAATAATAATAATAATAATAATAATAATAATAATAATAATATTTGATATTAGCATTAAATCTTCATAATCTACGTGTGAGAGAAGACCTGTTATAAATAAATTTATAATTTTTTTTACAACTAATAATAATAATGAATTCTGTGATTAATATTTTAATTTTGAAATATTATAAAGATTATCTGAGTGTGAGAAAAATATTTGTTTGAGGTGAAAGTGATTTAATCAAGTGATAGTAGATCACAACAATTTCTGTTGTTAATAACAATTCATGCTAATTCAATATAACACTTTTGAGATGAGTAAATTAAAATTTTTGTCATGTGAGACAAATGGAAATGAGAAAATAGAAAATATTTATTTTTCATACCATTATAAAATGAGAGTTAATAAACATTTTGTTCTTTGAAACAATAATTCACAAGCAGCAACAATATTAACATTCGACTTTATGTTAGCCGAATATTAATATTATGTTGATGCAAACCTTCAATGAATTCAGTGAAGTAATTTTCCAATATATATATATATATATTTTTTTTTTGTGGAAAATATCATCGACTACAAAGTGAAAAATTTACAAAAATATTCAACGTTTACTTGGACAATCTTAAACAAATCTTCGTAATAGTAGTAACTGCAAATGTAAATAGAGGGATCACTGGAACTCTTAATCGAATCGTGGTCACCTGTGAATAGTGTTTATATGAATTTTGTTTGTTTGTTGATACCAGAATGAACTATCAATTTTTCTGGGTATCATCCAGCGAAGATTAAGGGTGTTTATTTATTTATAGGAGATGTTGATTTTTATATGTGATTGTGTTTGTGTTTTGAGGGTTTTTGCCAATAATTTTCAATTTTAACTATAAATAAATTGAGATGTTTTAAGAAGTGTGCTGTTTTCGAATAATTTCTCTCCCTACCTTACTTTCGAATTACCGATAACATGGATGCCAGATTTTGACCTAGTATTCGCCCAGATATATATACCCTGAGATAGATTTGTCTCGTGCGGAACTGAAATCGGTAATTTGCAAAATGTAGTCTTTGGATTTCGGTCCAAACGGGCACGAAACTTCGCGTCACCGCCATGTTGGATTTGTGCCCACCAGGTTATTGAAATTCCTATAGGTGAACGTATGTTCATAGCCTCAGAATTCAGTTTGATTGCTGTAAAAGATTTGTAGATATTGATAACCGTCTAAATATTTCGGATGGTCGCCAGTTTGAATTGTTATATGTATAGGCCATCGCGTTATGTATCATTAAAAGAAAATTATTGCGTAGCTTCATTATGCAAACTTTCACTTCCACCACATGATTACGTCACAAGAAATAAAAACGTAATTTTAAAATTTCGCACAGTCGCCATCTTTAGATTATGTAATCAATTGAACTAAATTAGATGGCAGTGCATTACAATATGTAATATATAATCTTATACTGTACCATATTTCACTACGCTCAGATGGGTTAAATTGGGAGAAAAATCTATTCAAAAGTTTCAAATTCGCTTGGCCGTAATGTTCGTTATGAACGTTACAGGTCTTTGAAAGTTACATAGATAAACGTGCAGTAGTGCCCTTTATCAACGTTCAAAATTTCAGGGTGATATCAGTAATAGTTTCGGAGATAACGAATGCCAGTGAAATATTTCGCACAGCCGCCATCTTGATGTTATGTAAACAATTGAACTAAATTAAACGCCAGTACATTACAATGTGTATAACCATTTGCTGTACCAAGTTCCATTGCCTTTGAATTGTTAAATCGCGAGAAAAGTATATTCAAAAGTCGCAACTTCGCTTGGTCGCCATGTTGGTTTAGTTGTTGCCAGGTTTTTGAAAGTTACATAGGTAAACTTTTAGTGGTGCTTTTTACAACCGTACACAATTTCAGGGTGATATCGGTAATAGTTGCGAAGATATTGAATGCTGGTTAAATATTTCGCACAGCCGCCATGTTGGATAGGTGAGACGTAGTTACATTTGAAGGGCGCGGTCGGGGTCGGCCAGAATGGTGCTATGATCTTACCGAGTTTCATTGACATCGCTCCAGCCGTTTAGAAGTTATTAGGGGGACACATACACGCAACACACACACACACGGACAAAGGGTGATCTAATAAGCCTTTTTTTTTTCATAAAATGAAAATAGGCTAAAAATATCTTTCTTTCCGTAACCTTTCAACATACAGTACAAAGCTGACATTTTTAGACATAATTCCTCCTTATGTGTGTTATTTGGTGCTGGGAATCGAACCTGAACCTCCACGACTGCCAGTCACTACCCCATGATGTAGGCTAGAGAAACAGAGGAAGATGTGTTCTACCAGATGAACCAATAAACGAAAAATAAAGTGTTATTGCTGAAGATATCTTAGCTCTTAAAGTCCCTTAATTGCGGTTTGGAGTACTTGCTAGTACTGCACTGTGTAAATCGTGTGTTGGTGCTGAACACATTGTTCATGGTCAAAACTGGTCCAGTCCTTTGAAGTTATTCAAGTGTAGCTTTTATGTTGGTACAACTTATTACAAACAGTTGGTAGCATAATCTTACTTTGTACTCATTTTCACGAAGGAAGTTGGCTAAAACGGCTATCCATCAAATAATATCCATTCCCTGATATTCAAGTGTAGAGACATTATATATCACTGAACTTTATTATTGATGGAGCAAACTCATGTTACATTGCAATACATAAATTAAGAACTGTTACTCTGATGTGACTGCACACGTGTTGTTGACGCAGGAGAGTCCAGGAGAACATTCAGTTGTCGGTGGCGGCCCACCAATAAATCGCCTTCCGCAGAAACTTCCTTCACCTAAAGTAGAAAAAGAAGAAACATTATTATATTAGGCGTGGTTCTAGAAGCACTACTTTAATAGTTTTACAATGAATAAAGAGAATAATATTCAGTATAATAACCAGTTTACTACACTTCATGTATTATCATACTAATATATAACAAGTAGTTCCGTGAAGAACTATACAGCCTATTTTCATATATCCTGCTTATGTTAACTGCTACTATCAACACACAAAATTTCAGTTTGATTGCTGTAATAGATTCGTAGATATTGAGAACCGACTAAATATTTCGGATGGTCGCCATGTTGGATTGTTAAATGTATAGGCCATAGATTCATGTACCAATAAAGGAAAATTATTGCGTAGGTTCATTATTCAAACTTTCATTTCGATCGCATGATTACGACCCAAGAAATAAAAACTTAATTTTAAAATTCGCACAGCCGCCATCTTGAGGTTATGTAAACAATTGTACTAAATGAGATACCAGTGCATTACAATGTGTATAAACATTTCCTGTACCAGATTTCATTGGGTTTGGAACATTAATTCGCGAGAAAGGTCTATTTAAAATTTTCAAATTCGCTTGGCCGCCATGTTCGTTTTGTAGTTAACTGGTTTTTGAAAGTCATATAGATGAACTTCCAGTAGCGCCCTTTATATCCGTACAGAATTTCAGGGTAATACCACTAATAGTTTCAGAGATATAGAATGCCGGTGAAATATTTCGCACATCCGCCATCTTGTGGTTATGTAAGCAATTGAACGAAGTTAGATGTCGGTGCATTACAATGTGTATAAACATACACTGTACCAAGTTTCATTGCGTTTGGTTGGTTAAATAGCAAGAAACGTCTATTTAAATGTCGCAAATTCGCGTGGCCGCCATGTTGGTTTTGTAGTTACCAGTTTTTCAAAAGTCACATAGGTGAACTTCTAGTAGTTCCCTTTATCACCGTACAAAATTTCAGGGTGATATCGGGAATAGTTTCGGAGATGTTGAATGCTGGTGAATATATTTCGCACAGCCGCCATGTTGGATTGGTGAGACGTAACAAAATTTGAAGCGCACGGTCGGGGTCGCCGTGAATAGTGCTATGAACTTACCGAGTTTCATTGAAATCTCTCTAGCACTTTAGATTTTATTAGACACACACACACACACGCACACGCACACGCACACACGCACACGCACACGCACACGCACACACACGGACAAAAGGTGATCTCATAAGCCTATTTTTTCAAAATTGAAAAAAGGCTAAAAATGAGATGGTGTGTGTGTCTGTCTTTCTGTCTGTCTGTGTGTGTGTTACCTAATAACGCAAGAACCACTGGTCCGATTTAAATGAAATTTTGCATGGATGTAGCTGAAATACCAGATTTACATATAGGATACTTTTAATTTCGATATTTTGCACTATTAAGAAATGGCGACCATTTATGTGACGTCACTACACCCATTGGTTTCAAAATTTCACATTTCCATATCAAATGAAAAGAGAACGGTAGGAAATAGCAAACTTTTGATGGCACATTTGATCTTTGAAATTTAATTTCCTATCCGAAAGGTCCTTATCATTTTTCGTGTATCTCCAACGGTTAGCGAGTAAAACCTACTTTTGTGACGTCACTACACCCTTTGGTTTCAAAATTTCATATTTCCATTTCAAATAAAAAGAGAACGCTAAGAAATAGCAAACTTTTGATGATATACGCGAGCTTTAGCATTTAATTTTCTATCCAAAAGGTCCTTATCACTTTCCGTGTATCTCCGACGGTTAGCGAGTAAAACCTAAATTTGTGCAATAAAACACGGTCGACACCGAGCCGTGCAGTATATCTCTACATATATAAAAAAAGAAAATTTGTCTGTTTTTTTTTCTGAATTTCTACGGAAATTTGAGTTATTTACACGTTTCAGACTGTTTTATGATAGATGCGCGCGAAAATAATGTTTTGGTCTGTCTGTCTGTTTGTTTGATTGTCTGTGGACAACTTTGTTCCCTTATAACTCGAGAACGGCTGGGTGTATCAACGTAAAATTTGGTACAGTTATCCATCAGAGGCACGACAATAATCATTGATGTAATCTTCCCCGTACCTCTCATAAAAGGGGGCCTATTCCCTTAAAATGCATGCTGAAATAGGAGTAGAAGGACGAGACAAAGATCATTTTTATCCCCTCGATGTGAGAGACAAAACTCGGGGGCACTAAAGGATCCCCGAAATTCACATTTTAAGGCCCTAAAACCAACCATTTTTGAGATATTCCCAGAAAACTAATTTCGTTTAATAAACTAATGAACGAATACAAGCCGGTATCCATGGCAACAGATTCTCAGAGGTCCATCTATTGCTTTAAGACGCAATGCAATTCCATTAATTACATTGGTGTGAAAGTTTGCAAACGGCTAGAAAGTTATCACGGAACCAAATTAAGCTGTAAAATTCATCAAGACGTATAATGCGCTTAAGGGGGTCAAGGGGTACACTAGGATTTTTTCACGCCATTTACACATCTGGGTGTGGTACGGCAGGTCTATTATATTCCTATCCCTATATTATATTATTATTATTATATTATGGCTTACAACGAGGAGACAAAGCCCCTCGGTGCCAGAAACAAAACTTCGGGGCCCTAAAGGGTCCTCGAAAACTACATTATAAGGCCCTAAAACCAAAAGTATCTGAAATATTCCCAGAAAACTAATTTAATTTAATTTAACAAACTAATGAAGGAATGGAAATCGGTAACCATGACAACATTATCTCAAGGGGTGGCATCCAACTTTCCATCTATTTTTAGCCTACTTTTCACATTTTGAAAAAAATGAGGAAAAAGTAGACTTATGAGATCGGGCAAATGTGTGTCTGTCTGTCTGTCTGTCTGTCTTTCTGTCTGTCCTTCTGTCTGTCTGTCTGGCTGTGTGTGTGTCCCCCCCCCCCTATCAACTCCTAAACGGCTGCAGCAATCGAAACAAAATTTGGTAGGAGTAAAGATCTATACCTGAATATCTCACGGCCATATTTGAAAATGATGTCAGTGCTACCAACTGCTAAAAAATCGCAATTGAAATTTCAGCTCCATGTTGGATATCTTGGAAAGTATGAATGGGAGCTATTTCAAAATTGGCACACGTACAGATCATAATATTGCAGTTTAATTTCCAGGAGGTCATACATGGCAGTGTTGCCAAAATGATTATAAGCCTCTTGATAGGTCCAATTTTTAAATGCATATAACTTCTACACTATCAAGCGGAATTCAACCACATTTCGTATGTTGTATGTGTACATAACCAAATATAACTGAGCGTATTCTTAAGACCTACCAGGGCTGCCAACTGTTAATAAATGCTCCTAATTTATTTTATCCAAATACCAATATATCAGAAAGTATGCAAGCCGACAGCTTTAAACTATGCACACGTATAGTACCTGACATTCTATATTAATTTGGAGTAACTTATATACGTCAGTGCTACCAACATGATTCTAAGCCTGCTGAGAGGTCCAATTTTAAATACATGTAACTTCCATACTATCATTTGGATTTCAACCAAATTTCGTATGTGCTATGTGTACCATAACAGATATGACTATGCGTATTCTAAGGAGCAACCAGGGCTGCCAACTGTTAATATGTGCTGTCCCTATTTTTGTTACCCTAATATCAATATATCAGAAAGTATGCAAGCCAATAGCTCTAAACTTTGCACACGTATAGTACCTGGCATTCTAGACGAATTTGGAGTAACTAATATACGTCAGTGCTGCCAACATGATTCTAAGCCTGCTGATAGGTCCAATTTTAAAATGCATGTAACTTCTATACTAACTAATGGATTTCATTCAAAATTGGCACAACAATAGATCATATTATTTCAGATTATTTCTGACCAATACATGCATGACATTGTTGCCTACATGATTTTACGTGCGCTGTTAGATCCAATGTTTAACTGCATGTAACGTCCATGCTATCCAGTGGACTTCAACCAAATTTTGTATTTAGTACCGTAAGAGACGGAGCTAAGAATATATTCAGTCATCAGGGCTGCCAACTGTAGTGCTCTATTAGGATACATTATGCCAGGTATACAGTATTTCAAACTAATTGGAAATTTCGATATTAGCAACTTAATTTCGTCATTATTCTAGATAGGTTCATATTCTGTAGAATAATCATTGGCATGAAAAGTAGGCTGTATAGTTCTTCACGGAACTTCTTGTTGTAAGAAGTAATGTCACTCCATTTATTACATTTCTGTGAAAGTTTGCAAATGGCTATACGGTTATCACGGAACCAACGTAGACTGTATAATTCATCTATGCAATTAAGGGGGTCAAGGGGTAACCTAGATTTTTTTCATGCAATTTTCACGTGCGACATATAGTACAGAAGGTCTATTATATCTCCAAACATTTTCAAAGTGAAATGCCATGCCCTGTGGTTCAGATTCCACGTAAAATGGAGGTCCCGTGGCTTATGATCTCGCGATTAATGGTCACGTAAAACTACAATCTTAATTTATATCTCCAAACAGCAACATTATTTTCTAAAATTCCTGAATTGAATCAGACTTTTTTGCGGCTTTTAGGAATTTGGGCCATTTGAGACTAAAGAACCTGAATTTTCATGCACCACAAGCCTTTATAATTTATGAAAGAGGTCTTCCTGTGTATAGGGACCTAACACAACGTAGAGGGTCAGTTTTATGTGACGTGTATTGCGTTTCGTCTACAAGGCTTTCAATTCTATTTAACGTCAGGAAGTACACGTTAGGTGAATTTAGTTTGGGAGCAAATTTTAACTAATCTCTTTTTTTTTGTCGACATACGGGTTCATCGTAAGGATGATTTTGTTTGATACTGTATGGTAGATATACCCATATTTGGATACCTGGGTGATATGTTGTCGACAATAGAATACAGTAGAAGGGTGGATATAGGGAAAAACTTCTCAAAATACATGCTAAAATAGGCGAAATATAAAAATTATCCTTGAAGGACGATCAAAGCATATGTTGCGCTTCTCAATGTGAGACACAAAATACGCGAGTCTATAAGGGGTCTCCGAAAACCACATTTTAAGGCCCTTAAATTAACAGTGTGTGTGATATTCCCAGAAAACTAACTTCGTTCTGATAAACTTATGAAGGAATGGAAAACCGCTAATCATTGCAACAGTAGCTCAATTGATAATGTCTGGTGTTAATATATAACACCGTTCGAAGGACGGGTACTTCTGCTATGCTAATATATAAAAATGAGATGGTGTGTGTCTGTCTTTCTGTCTGTCTGTGTGCTACTCAATAACGCAAGAACTACTGGTCCGATTTAAATGAAATTTTGCATGGATGTAGCTGATTTACCAGGTTTACATATAGGATACATTTTATTTCGATATTTTGCACTATTAAAAAATGGCAACCATTTTAGTGACGTCACTAAACACTTTAATCAAAACTTCATATTTCCTTATCAAATAAAAAGAGAACGCTAAATAGCAAACTTTTGACGGTACATACGAACTTCACTTTTCGTTTATCTCCAACGGTTAGCGAGTAAAACCCACATTTATGACGTCACTACACCCTTTGGTTTCAAAATTTGATATTTCCATTTCAAATAAAAAGAGAACGCTAAGAAATAGCAACATTTTGATGGCATACATGAGCTTTAACATTCGATTTTCTATCCAAAAGGTCCTTATCACTTTTCGTGTATCTCCAACGGTTAGCGAGTAAAACCTAAATTTGTGCAATAAACCACGGTCAACACCGAGAGGTGCAGTATATCTCTACATATATAAAAATGAAAGTTTGTCTGTTTTTTCTGAATTTCTACGGACATTTGAGTTATTTACGCGTTTCATACTGTTTTATGACGGATGCGCCGGATTTTTTATTTGTCTGTCTGTCTGTCTGTTTGTTTGTCTGTGGACAATTTTGTTCCCTTATAAATCGAGAACGGCTGGGTGTATCAACGTAACATAAAAGGGGGCATACCCCCTTAAAATACATGCTGAAATAGGAGTAGAAGGACGAGACAAAGCTCATTTTCAGCCCCTCAATGTCAGAGACAAAACTCGGGGGCCCTAAAAGCACATTTTAAGGTCCTACGTCCAACCGTTTTTGAGATATTCCCAGAAAACTAATTTAATTTAATAAACTAATGAACGAATGCAAGCCGATACCCATGGCAACAGATTCTCAGAGGTCCATCTATTGCTGTAAGACGCAATGCAATTCCATTAATTACATTACGGTAGTGTGAAAGTTTGCAAACGGCTAGATGGTTATTATGGAACCAAATTAAGCTGTAAATTTCATCAATACGTAAAATGCGCTTAAGGGGGTCAAGGGGTAGTCTAGAATTTTTTCACGCGATTTACACCTGCGGGTGTGGTATGGCAGGTCTATTATATTCCTATCCCTATATCATATTATTATTAGTAGTAGTATTATACTATGGCGTACAACGACGAGACAAAGCCCCTCGGTGCCGGAAATAATACTCGAGGGTCCTCGAAACCTACGTTATAAGGCTCTAAAACCAACAGTTTCTGAAACATTCCCAGAAAAGTAATAAAATTTAATTTAACAAACTAATGAAGGAATGCAAATCGGTAACCATGACAACATTATCTCAAGGGGTGGCATCCAACTTTCCATCCATTTCTGCAAGAAGCAATGCCACTCCATTTATTACATTTCTGTGAAAGTTTGCAAATATAAGGTTATCACGGAACCAACGTAGACTGTATAATTCATCAATGCAATTAAGGGGGTTTAGGGGTAACCTAGGATTTTTTCATGCAATTTTCACGTGCGACATATTGTACAGAAGGTCTATTATATCTCCAAACAACAACATTATTTTCAAAAATTCCTGAATTGAATCAGCATTATTTGCGGCTTTTAGGAATTTGGGCCATTTGAGACTAAAGAACCTGAATTTTCATGCACCACAAGCTTTTATAATTTATTATAGAGGTCTTCCTGTGTATGGGGACCCAACACAACGTACAGTAGAGGGTCAGTTTTTATGTGACGTGTATTGCGTTTCATCTACAAGGCTTTCAATTCTATTTCATGTCAGGAAGTACACGTTAGGTGAATTTAGTTTGAGAGCACATTTCAACTAATCTTTTTTCTTTTCTTTTTTTGTCGACATACGGGTTCATCGTAAGGATGATTTTCTTTGATACTGTGTGGTAGATATACCCATATTTGGATTTCTGTGTGATATGTTGTAGACAATAGAATTGTCTGTCTGTCTTTCTGTGTATCCTTATGTATGCCTATAACTCATGTTCGGATGCTTGGTGCATCGTAAAATTAGGTATGGTAAACATGAGTCAATATACCAATCATTTATAAAACTCTTCACCGTACTTTTCATACAGTAGAAGGCTGGATATAGGGAAAAACGTCTCAAAATACATGCTAAAATAGGCGAAATATAAAAATTATCCTAGAAGGACGACCAAAGCATATGTTGCACTTCTCAATTTGAGACAAAAAATTCGCGAGTCTTTAAAGGTTTCCGAAAACCACATTATAAGGCCCTTAAACTAACAGTGTGTGTGATATTCCCAGAAAACTAACTTCGTTCTGATAAACTTATGAAGGAATTACAAGCCGCTAACCATTGCAATAGTAGCTCAATTGATAATGTCTGGTGCGTCTCTAAAAGCAACAGTACTTAAAAGGGACGTAACACCAATAACATTATTAGTATTAGTATTATGTCTGATGTTAACACCGAACACCGTTCGAAGAACGGGTACTTCTGCTAGTAGCTTATAAAGAAAATTGATTTTCAGTTGGACCACACTTTAATGTTCCCAGTTTAATTGGGCTGGGATTGAAACTATCTACTCACAGCTAATTATCTGAAGACTATGGTAGTTTAATTACGCAAATACACGTATACAGTTAATTTGCAAGTTCTGAATATTAAAACCTTTAAGTCAGTTTTAATTTGTACTTTTTATTGTACCGGTTTCGGACAAATTGTGGCCTTCCTCAGCGCAGATAATTATATGAATAGAAATGCAAGACATATATTATTATTTTCCCATAAACGAAGGTTGTTCTCAAAACTATTTCTAAACAATTAATCGTCTATAGGCTAAACAAGTAGTTCCGTGAAGACTAATGCCTATTTTCATATATCCTACTTATGTTAATTGCCTCTATCAACATACAAAATGTCAGTTTGATTGCTGTTATAAATTCGTAGATATTAAGAACCGTCTAATAGTACGGATGTCGCCATGTAGGATTTTTATATATGTAGGTCTTAGAGTTATGTGTTATTACATGGAGAATATTGCGTACGTGTAGTGTTCAAACTTCAATCGCATAACTAGTACACAAGACTTAAAAACGAGATTTTAAAATTTCGCACAACTGCCATCTTGTGGTTATGAAAACAATTGAATAAATTAGATGCCAGTGGATTAACATATGTATAAGCATTTAGCGTACCAAGTTTCACTGTACTCGGATGGTCAAATCGCGAGAATCGTCCATTTAAATATATATAGTTCGCGTCACCGCCATGTTGGATTTCTGCCCACCAGGTTATTGAAAGTCCTTTAGGTGAACGTATGTTCATAGCCTCAAAATTCAGTTTGATTGCTGTGAAAGAATTGTAGATATTGAGAACCGTCTAAATATTTCGGATGGTCGCCAGTTTGGATTGTTATATGTATAGGCCATAGAGTTATGTACCAATAAAAGAAAATTATTGCGTAGCTTCATAATGCAAACTTTCACTTCGACCACGTGATTACGACATAAAAAATAAAAACTTAATTTTAAAATTTCGCACAGTCGCCATCTTTAGATTATGTAAACAATTGAACTAAATTAGATGGCAGTGCATTACAATATGTAATATATAATCATATACTGTACCATATTTCACTACGCTCAGATGGTTAAATTGGGAGAAAAATCTATTCAAAAGTTTCAAATTCGCTTGGCCGTAATGTTCGTTATGAACGTTACAGGTCTTTGAAAGTTACATAGATAAACGTGCAGTAGTACAAAATTTCAGGGTGATATAAGTAATAGTTTCGGAGATATAGAATACCAGTGAATTATTTCGCACAGCTGCCATCTTGAGGTTATGTAAACAATTGAATTAAATTAAATGGCAGTGCATTACAATGTATATAAACATTTGCTGTACCAAGTTCCATTGCGCTTGAATGGTTAAATCGCGAGAAAAGTCTATTTAAAAGTCGCAACTTTGCTTGGCCGCCGTGTTGGTTTAGTAGCTACCAGGTTTTTGAAAGTTCCATAGGTGAACTTCTAATAGTGCTCTTTATCACCGTGATATCGTTAACAGTTTCAGAGATATTGAAAGCTAGTTAAATATTTCGCACAGTCGCCATGATGGATTGGTGAGACGTAGTAAAATTTGAAGGGAATGGTTGGGGTCGGCCAAAATGGTGCTATGACCTTACCGAGTTTCATTGAAATCGCTCCAGCCGCTTAGAAGTTATTAGGGGGACACACAAACATCACACATCACACATACATACGCACACACACACACGGACAAAAGGTGATCTCATAAGCCTTTTTTTTTCAAAAAATGAAAATAGGCTATAAATACACAATACAATTTCAAAAAAAAAATGTTAAATACGGAAGACTTTCTAGAATTTGTTTCTCATTTCTATCATGACTGGCTTCGTGGCTCAGTGGTAACGTTCTCGCTTGATGGGGCCAAGGTAGCAGGTTCGTATCCTGACACTTTCAGCTGGCATTTGAGGGCGCACAAATGCGAGGGAGCCATGTCAGTAGATTTACTGACACGTTAAAGATCCCCTTCGGTGCGAAATACCGGCACCCCGGTGGCTCTAAAAGCCAGAGTATTTAATGGGGACGTAAAGCCAATAACATTATTATCATCTCTATCTCAATCTTCTTTCTAGATCACTGTTCCTTCTTCAAGCTGTTTTCTTTCCTATTTAATATAGAAAGACGAAAAAAAAGTTAATTAACCTCCAATTGTAAAATTATTATTATTATTATTTTATTATGCATAGAAAGACGAAAAAAATTAATTAACCTCTAATTGTAAAATACTTTCTCGCAATAAATGAGGTCTGATCCTCCAACGAAAACCTGCATATTTTGCCTATTATAGCCTATCCCCTAGTTTGCCCGGTGAAATCTACCTCCGCCTTCCGGTGTGCCGAGAGGAATTTCACGTCCCTTGTATATGCAGAGGATTTCTCTTTAGTCTCTTCCCCTCGGGGCTCACGACTAGTGGGACGTGGGTTGGTGACCCCTGGACCCCAGCTGAGTCCAGCATTGCTTCCACTTACTTGTGCCGGGCTCCTTTCGGTCATCGTTCCTGTCAACCTACCTTGGTCAACTCTAGTTCTCTTCCGACCCCGACGGTATTAGCGTATTCGAGGACAAGGAAGTCTATCACATCCCCGTCTTAATTAAATATATTTTTGTAACAGATGTGTTTTTTTAATTTGATGGTGTGATTTTTAGCATTTAGACGATAATTTTTTAATGAAATGCGTAGACATTAAATATTATGAAGATGGTTTAACTATTATCCGTGTTGACTGATATTAATATATAATTATAAGATCTGCCTTGCCAAACACTAGCAGGTAGTTTACTAATTAAAATACACGCACATAGCCTATTTCGTTATTATTTATTTATTAACTCATAAGGGGCACCTGAGCCGAGGCTCGTGATAGTGCAGTACATCAAGGTAACAATGGTATTTTAGTAATTACATGTAAGTTACATTGTTAAATCCATTAAGAATTTAAACAGTTCATTCCTGAAAGTTCTCAGTGATGAGATATTTCTCAGACCATCAGGCAGTCTATTATATATAAATGATGAGTAATGCCATAGTGAATTATTTCCAAACCTGCTGGTATTTATTACATTATAGTGGATATTGCTTGCATTTCTGGTGATGTGTGAGTGAGTATCTGAATTGGTTGTGAGTACGATATTTGAATTGGTTATTTTATGTTTAATTTCATATATCATTATTACTGAGGCTCTTTGACGGAGACAATTTAGTGATAGGACATTACATTGTTGGTATAATTGAATTGTAGGTGTTAACATGGGAAGATTGAAAAGTATTTTCAAAGCCCTTTTATGTAATATATTAATTTTATTGAATAATCCTTTGCTGCAACAAGCCCAAATGCGAATCATGTATGCAATGTGACTTTCAATAAGAGCGTGATATATAGACTTCAGTAGTGCTCGAGAAACTTTGTATTTTACTCGGCTTAGAACTCCTATAGCTGGAATTATTTTTCCACCAATAGCTTTGACATGACCATCCCAAGAGAGTAGCTCATCAATGACTAATCCCAAAAATTTGGTAGATTTAACTCGGGGTAGACATTGGTCGTGGAAGTATAATCGCATGTCTAAAGGTAGGTTGTAGGAAGGCTTGTGAAAGACGATATAGTTAGTTTTAGTTAAGTTAACTGTTAGACGGTTTTCATGCATCCATGATAGAATCAGATGTGCATCTCCCTGCATTTTCTGTTCGAGTTCATGGACAGACTTTCCAACATAGAATACATTGGTATCATCAGCAAATAGGGATATCTTACCGTTTAAATTTAGTCTAACAATGTCGTTGATAAATATTAAAAATAATATTGGGCCTAAAACAGACCCCTGTGGCACCCCAATAGTAATTGCTTGGCAACTACTCTCAGCATTCATGCAACTAACAAATTGTTCCCTGTCCTTAAGGTAATCTACAAACCAGTGAAGTGCAGTTCCTCTCACACCAGCTGATTCTAATTTATGAATCAGTAGAGAGTGATCCACAGTGTCGAAAGCCTTTTTTAAATCTATAAATAAACCTGAAGCAAGCAATCCTGCATCTAGAGTCTCTTGAAGTCTAACAATAATATCTTCCACTGCATTGTTTGTGCTCGAGTTGGGAATGAATCCATACTGATGCTTATAGAAATAATGGTTACGATAACTTCTTCAACATGAGAAAATCGTAGAAAACTAAATCAACAAAGAACCAAAAGGAAAGTGGATATCCTTAGAGAGATTCATTAATTTAAATAATTGAATGGTCACAAAAAACGAATAAAACATTATTTATACAACCAATTTACCTTGACAAACACGATTGTGTGGACCGACTGAAAAGCATCAAACTTTCGTTTACTAAGCAATACTAAAAATGGCTTCAAACACCATACACATATTCACTGGCACGTTAAAGATCCCCTTCGGGGCAAAATTCCGGCATCCCGGCATCTCTAAAAGCCAGAGTAGTTATAAGAGACGTAAAACCAATAACATTATTATTATTATTATTATTATAAATATGCGCCCAAAATATTTAATCCCACACAAGGTTAGTGAAACTGTTGGTTATTATTATTATTATTATTTTCGTTTCGGTCATCTATGGACCACGATCCAATTACAATGCTTTGTCCTTTGCTGTTCCTTCTTCTTCCTCCAGTACTCCAATATCATCTCACTATGTTTCCTCTTCCTTTCCTCGTTCCATTTTGAGTCGGTTTTCTTTCCCTTCCTCCCTCGGTATCCTTCCATTTTTAGCACGTTTTGCCTCAAATATATCTCTCTGTGGTGTATCTTTTTCTCTGATATTGTTTCTTTACAAATCCTTTTTGACTTCTTGTACCCAGGTTGTTGTTGACTTCTTGTTCCACAGGAATGTGAAGATCTGCTTGGTTAACATGCTGTCATCCATCCTGTACAAATGTCCAAAATATAGCAATCTCCTCTTCCGTATTGTTTCTTATATGTTTTCTATTTTTCGATATATTTCATCATTTGTTCTTAATTTCCATAAATCTGAAGTTTTTAAAGGACCGAGTATTTTGCGTACAATTTTTCTTTCTATTACTCCTAATTTATCGAATTTGTAGTTTAGTATGAGACATTCACTCGCATATAGGCATTCCGGTTTGACTACGGTGTTGTAATGCTGTATTTTAAGATCTTAAGACAAACACTTTTTGTTGTAGGTATTCTAGTTATGCCATACGCTCTTTACATCTTTCGTATTATTATGTATTATAATTACTTACTAAGTCGACTTACTAACGCAAGGAGGTCAGGACGTATTCATCAGACAAGAAGAACTGGGCAAGGTAAAGCCCGGAAGGAAGCCTTAGCCCGCAAGATGGAGCTCTGGCAGCAGAGGTGGAATGCTGATCTCAAAGGGAGAGGGACGGCTCGGCTGATACCGAGTTTGATTGAGTGGAAAACCATAAGGTACCGGTATGGTGATATCAATTACTATCTGACTCAGATGTTGAATGGCGATGGCTACTTTCGGAGTTAACTCTATCGGATGACCAAAGTAAGGAGTATTGTATGCCTTTACTGCGAAAATGATAATGATGTATATCATACGTTCTTGGTCTGCAGTCGATGGACGGCGGAAATACAACTTGAAATTGGTTCAATAACTCCAGGCAACATTGTAGAAATTATGCTAAGGAACCAGTACAACTGGGACAAGGTCGCTTTCTTTGTCGAAATGGTTCTCTGTCATAAGTTGAAAGAAGGGGATTTGTATGATTTAAGGGAGTAAGGCTGCGATCTATGGATTGTTTAAGAATAGAGAAGTAAGAAGTTGTGATTTTAGTGGGCAAGAATCCCACACGCTTGAGGAGTGTGGCCCCTTCTCAAGAGTCTTATGTAAGATTTTCTACTTCCCTCGTAAAATACTATACAGGGTGTAACAAAAATGTACGGCACAAAATGCAGGGCACATTCCTCACACGTAGACGAATAAATTGTGTTATGTGAACATGGGTCCGGAAACAGTTTGTTTCCATGTTATACCTCATTGTTTCCAACTCATAAATCATGGGAACACACACAAAAACAGAACGTATCAGCATACCACATGCAACTCTTTTTCACAGGAGATGTTCAATATGCATCAACCCGCCATCGTAGTGAATCTTGGATGCACTGATGTATCCCTGGGGTACTGCGTATGGTTTTGCAGCCTTCCATAATACGGACACGGAGACTCTGAACATCTTGTACTGGGGTTTGATACACAAGAGCTTTCAAATGCTCTTACAAATAAAATTCCAGTGACTTAAGGTCCGGAGAGCGTAGAGGCCAGGTAATTGGTCCACCTCTACCTATCCATCTGTCACCGAATATGTTATTTAGAAGCTGACGGACATTAATACTAAAATGAGGTAACCAGATGTAACCAAGAGTGCATGATCCCCATAATTCGAACGTTCTGTTCTTGTGTGTTTTTCATGATTTATGCGTTGGAGACAATGGGGTATAACATGGAAACAAAGCGTTTCCGGACCCATGTTCATATAACAAAATTTCATCGTCTACGTGTGAGGAATGCGTTCTGCATTTTGTGCCGCACCTTTTTGTTACACCCTGTATAGACTACCAGGTTAATCAGCTGCCCCTAATAATATTGTTTTATGCAGCCCAACTAGCGTTGTTATCAGGAAGGTCGATATTACTCTGCTGCATCCCGTATGATACTAATAGACTACTTTGCAAGCCTATCCTGCAAACGATACTGAACACTATTATTTTCCCCTCGATGTGCCTACAGCCTAATACGAGGGGGAAATATAAGTGTTTAGTATTATATGCTGGTACAGTATTGTGCCCGTTTAGACCGAAGTCCGCACGACCACATATGCATTTTACCGAGAATCAGTTAGCACGAGAGTCAAAATATCCCGGGGCGCCAGATGGGTTAAAGCTAATCGCCAAAAAAAACATCAAAATAAAAATAAATGCTTTACTGATTTTTGGCTCAATGCAACAATAAGGATAGGAGATTCAACTGGGCATAACACAACATGTAAAATTATCTCATTTTATTCTAAATTTTAAAATTGACTGCAAAATGATGCTCAAGGTAACATCATTCCAGTGCGACGGCACACACTACTATTTATACAATGTACAGAAATTTTCCAACACATTGAACAATTGTCTTTGGAGACACATGTCTGATTATCAGTCCTGTAGACTGTGTTCCAAAATTATATCAATGATTTACGATGAAATCCAGTTCAAATTAAATTGTCTTTACTGGAAATATTGTAGTTCACTGGTTGAATTTCTAACATGATATTAACACTCGTAGAATTTCTCACTGTTTATAATTGTTTATAGAATTTTTTTAACTTCCACTACTTTTCCAGTTTCAAAAATATTGTCAAAAATATTATCTTTGACCCAACACTAATTATGTACACATATTAATAACAACGTCTGAAAAGTATTTGACCCTTGAGCATGGCATCGAAGAACTGTGCGAAGCACAACAAAATTTATTATTCTTCCAAAATTAAACATTTCGAGAAGTGACTCGATTATGAACTTCAAATTCCAAAGAAATATGATTTCTGAATCATCAGCATGATCAAAAAAAATTGTTGAACCATTCAACTATTCGATTTTCCACTTGGAATTATTATTAAGAAAAATATTTATATTTGTTGCTATTTTAGTAACTTTCACAACTTGCAATTCTTGAACAGAATGCGGAAATAAGAATTGTAGCTTTATAATAAATTCATGTAGTTCATGACAATAGGATTGAAAACCATCCTTTAAGTAATTCGTGGATACAGAATTATTTTTAATTGGCAGTGGCCCATTCAATTATTTGTGTAAGAACACAATATCCCAACAACAACGGCAAAGGTCTTCCTCTGAAGAAGAATAAAATTTTATCATGACAAAACCGGGTTCTAGCAAATCCAAAGTATTAATGGAATACGTAAACAAGTTTGAAATAATTACTGATGGTTTGGTCATTCATTCGACGAAATGTGTGGTTCCAATACTCCTCCTATAAACCTGAGCCATCGAACCTGCTATTTGATTGATGATCAAAAAAACCCTCCTCATTCCTGCGACTTAAACATGCGCACCTGGGAATGGCATTTCACCTACTCCACACACATAAATTTTCTTCCCAAAATTTACACAATAAATCAAGCCTCTACTTGTTATCAAAACTGGAAGATCTATAAACTTACAAGTTTATTTTATTTTACCATTCAGTTCAAACCGTGAAGTTACCACACTTGTGATATTCTCTATTTCACTTTCGAATGTGTGCCTACGTCATGATTTTATATAAACACAAAAAAAAATCTAATTGATACAAATATCATTGGCTTCCTGTTTCATGCCTTTCCGTGTTATCTGAAAAATATACTTTGCTCAATGCAAATATTAACTGTTCAACCAGAACTATAATGTTGGTGGAATACGGGCTTGCGCTATCCACTAGCTTTCGGAAAATCACCTGTTCCAAACTAGGAATGATTAAACTAATCCTTAAGCTCTCTCTCAACGAATGTCATTATTAGAAAATGTAAGATCCAATAATTATTTAGAAAAATTATGAAAATTATTATTATTATTATTATTGGATTATTATTGTTATTATTTCCTTAAATATGTTTAATTATTATTTCCTTATGTGAAAAGAAACACATGTTCGACTCTTCGAATATGGACAAAATATCCATTCCTCAACAAAAATAAATATTAACTTCTACAGTTATATCGGCTGATTACCGTGATTCTCAAACAAAATGAACATTCAAATAAATGCTCGGTATGCTCGGTCATCGATCCTAAACTGTTCTGAGTGCTGAAAATACTCAGAATAACCCTAATGTGTCTTGCGTAAATCAATGCAAGATTTAAATACGAAGAAAAATAAATGTGTTGGTCATCTGCAGAAAATGAGTTTGTTCCAATTAGCTAGGCATAATATAAAAGTCAAATGTAGCTTACATTTCTCGTTGGTCTTGAAGCGTAGTGAACCTGGTCTGTACCAGATTTATCCAGATACATGCCCTATTGGACACGCACTTCTAATCCTTGTATCGGCCGCCATTATATACCCACAATCTGTCTAGCACGACGTAGTGGAAATATTTCTTGAAGTTTGAAGTAACTGCTGATCCATTTTAATATTGACTTCAATTAAATCCATAGCAGTTCGCTTAAGTGGGGTCAGATCCAAATGATCTCTTCTCAAAAGCGTCAGTTGTAACATAACTCACGGTAATCTTTTCAGTACAGGAAAACACTGATAGTCTAAAACAATCAACGGCTGTTCTGAAGATCGTTCCCTGGGCATGGCTTCACACCATCTATCATGCGCGAAGCAACATATAGTTTCCCTTTGTCGGCTAATGAACAACACCGTGATAGACTGGCCTTCAATATACTGAAAGATCTGAGTGGTTATTTAGTTACAATTTGTGAAACTGACAAGTTGGATTATAATATCCAAGTATTGAATTATTGTTACTGGACTGTGACAGAATAATATCTAGACAAAGTCTAGCATATGTCCATATACGAGGCACGTCCAGAAAGTAAGCTACGTTTGGTAATTAAATTAAATTGTGTACAGATACAGAAAAAATATTTATTGCACAACATTCTACACCTCTTAAACTACCTTTTCACATAACTGCCGAACTTTTGCAGGCATTTGTCATAGCGTGGCACAAGTTTTTGGATACCTCTTCATAGAAGTTTGCCGCCGACCCGTAAACGAGAGTGAAGACTCCCCTTAAGATATCCTACTGTTTGGTCACTACTGTTAGGCAAATTGCGTGCTTACCAGGAGAACTGCGTATGTTTAGGAGTTCTCCTGACCACATACGCAATTTGCCTAACAGTGATGGCCAAACAGTAGGATATCTTAAGGGGAGTCTTCACTCTCGTTTACGGGTCGGCGGCAAACTTCTATGAAGTAGGTGTCCAAAAACTTGTGCCACGCTATGACAAATGCCTGCAAAAGTTCGACAGTTATGTGGAAAAGTAGTTTAAGAGGTGTAGAATGTTGTGCAATAAATATTTTTTCTGTATCTGTACACAATTTAATTTTATTACCAAACGGATCTTACTTTCTGGACGTGCCTCGTAGAAACAAAGTGTTTCACCAATGTCCGTAGAAAATAACAATCACCTTAGTGATTCCCTCTACCGGAAACTTACTACGTTCCCCACGTATCGTAGCACTTTTGTGACTATCACAATTCAAAGATATCTTCTGCGTAGATTCGGCAACCATGTGCCTTGGCTCTACGTAGCAGCAGCACCTTGTCCTACAAGAGCTTGGTTTGAAGTGAGCTGCTTATGCTTGGGCGAAGCGGCTTTTATACAAAATGGTCGGCTCCACGCTGGATCACGCTGAAATCTGTAAATCCTCATATCTCCGGTGTCTCTGGTCTGATTCACTTGAGACTAAGTGCATCCTCTTTCATTTGGCCGTGCCAGTATCAAGTCTCTACTCCATGGCTAAGTATTTAATCACCAAATAGTCTCGAGCTCTGCTACTATTTGCCACGTCACTTAACATCTTCTTGGCTGCATAAAGTTTCCATTTCAATCTAGAAGGAAAGGAGCGCGATATTCAAATATCTCAACTTTCAAAAGCGGCTGTAGCCTTTCCCTCGATACCTAGGTGTCTGAATCTTGGAATACCCATTCCTAGAATAGGGCACATCCACCCCACACCTAGCAAAAAAAATGAAATATTTTTATTTTTCCTATCTACTCATTAAATCATCTGGTTCTTGAATAATAAATCATCAAATTCGCTGCATTATTAATTCCCACGATGTTACCAGTTCGTGTATTGGCGATTTTATAGCCTCCATTGTTGTTTACTTCCACAACACGATAGGGTCCATCGTAAAGGCTTGCAAACTTCGAGTACACTCGATTTTGCACGTCGGAGGGTGTAGGTTTTTTTTTACTAAAACAAGAGTTCCTACGCGCAAGGGTCTGCGAAAACGCTTTCCTCTCACTCTGCGCTCTCTTTTCTCAGCTTGGCTCCTCAACTTGTCTAAAGCTAGAGTCTCCCTCCTCTGACGACTAGGTTCAATCTCGGGTGGAATAGAGATGATTCGATCCCATAATCTTGTTGGTTTAATTCCATGATGAAGCAACATGGGAATCTGTCCACTACTCTCATGAATCGTAGAGTTGATGGATTCGGATGCTAAAGAGAGAACATCCATCCATTTCCAATGCTCATTTGGACAATAGAGGCGGCAAAATTTAGATATTTCCGCCATCACGCGTTCTGCTGGATTGCTTTCAGGATGTCTGATAGAACAAAGCAATTGTCTAATCCCAAGATTATTCATGATGGCCCTGAATTCTAAAGATGTAAATTGGGGTCCGTGATCTGATAAAAGGAATTCCGGTTTGCCTGCTTCCGGAATTACGCTGTCTCTAATTCTCTTCGCACAATATTTTGCGTTTGCCTTCTGAATTGGGTGTAACATAGTGTATTTGCTGAAAACATATATGGTCACCAGAATATATCGGTTACATCTTTTAGACTTTGGGAGAGGACCATAAAGATCAGTCGCAAAGATTTCACAAGGCTTAGAAGGAATAATAGGCTTTGGTAATTCTCTCAATAATTTAGAATTATATTTACTCCTTTGGCATGAGTCGCACTCCCGAATAGTGTTCCTGACAGTTTGTCGCATTCGCTCCCATGAAAATTTCTCATGTATCAAGTTGACTGTCTTATCTACGCCAGCATGACCTGCAATTCGATGCGCCATCCAAATAATGGGTGTTTGCATTCGTGGAGGTACCACTACCCTCAGCTTCGTATGGTCGGGTTCTGCAAACCTATAGACTAGACCATCTAACATCAAATAATCTCTTGAAATTCTTTCAGTTTCCACAAAATCATCGTCATTGGGATCCATATCTCCCTGTAGAAAACGAAAAATGTTTCTAAGACATCGGTCTCTTCTCTGGGATAAATGTAACAATCTTAACCTTCTTAAGGTATCCTCATCCTCATGCGTCAGGTTAACTTGAAAAACCTTGGATGTAGACTCCACTGCTCTACTCAATAAATCGGCCCCAATGTTCAACTTTCCAGGAGTGTGTTCGATAACGAGGTTGAATTGTTGAATAAAAAGTTTGTTCTTAAGATAAACTCCAATGCATGGTGATCAGTCCTCACAATTACTGAATGTCCAATTAACATTTTCTTCCAAGACTCAAAGCGAAGATTACAGCAAGGGCTTCTAACTCTGTGGAGTAATAGTTCCTTTCTGATGGACGAAGTTTCCTGCTCATGAAAGCCTGGTAATATCTCCTGTGATCGTCATCTTCTTGAAGAAGAATAGCTCCAATCCCTACGGTGGATGCATCGGATTCTATGATGAAATTCTTGGTGAAGTCAGGATAACCTAATTTCATACTGTTTACCAATAACCTCTTGGCATCTTGAAATGATTGTTCGCAATCTTCATTCCATTTCCATTTGTTTCCCTTTTTAATAATTCCTGCAAGGGAGCAACTGTCTTGGTGAAGCTTGGACAATGCCCTGCAAAGAATTGGCATGTTCCGAGAAAACTGCGGACATTCTTCACCCTAGTAGGTCTAGGGAAATTCGCAGTCGCTTGTATCTTTGTCTCATTGGGACGGTATCCTTCACCGTCTAAAATATGGCCCAAAAATTTTATTTCCTTCTGAAAGAACTGACATTTTCGAAGGTTTGCTTTAAAGTTCGCTTTTCTTAAATCAGCGAATAACATCTGTAGATGTAACAAATGTTCCTCCTTAGTCTCAGATGCGATTAGGATATCGTCTATGTAACGAATCGCTATCTCTCTTACTTCAGGACTCAAATTTTGTTCCAGTGCTCTGATCAAAACAGATCCAGATGTTTTGATCCCAAATGGTAGACGGCGGAATACATATGTCTGTTGGTCAAACATAAACCCTGTAACCTTTTTGGAATCTTCACTGAGCCTAATGTGGTGGTAGGACGAAGTGAGATCAATGTTAGAGAACCATATCTTGCCCTGGAATTTCCTTAACAGTTCCCTAATGATTGGTGGTCTGTCATACTCTGGCAGTAATCTTGAATTCAAATTTCGCGCGTCTAAACACAGTCTCAGACTTCCATCCGGCTTAGACACTACTGCTAATGGATTGACATAAGAGGTAGTGTACTTTTCAATCACATTGTTACCTTCCATCTCTTTGATAAGCACTTTTACCTTTTCTCGATGCTTTTCCGCTACCGGATACAATTTAGCATGGAAAGGTGCATCATCAGTTACACGAATTCGATATTCAAAATCTTTAATTTCACCAGGTTTAATATCAAAAATATCATGGTACTCTTCCAAAATTTTCCCTAGCTCTGGGGACCCCTTCTCAGTGTAAACTTCTTTTCCTTCAGCTTCCCGAAAAATCAGAGACCATTGAGCGTCTCCCTCGATGTCTTTCTCTTCCTTTCCCTCGAAGGTTATCTCTTCGGTATACTGGAATCTGACCGTCTCTGTCTTCATGTTTATCACGGCTCGATATTTCTGGATGAAATCCGCTCCCAAGATCATGTCAAAAGCCATGTCCTTCATTACTACAAACACATGTCGGAAATCATGTCCTCCAATAGTAACACATAAGTATAATTGTGTTTTACACAGCGATATTTTGTTGGGTATTATTCCTTGGATTTTAATTCCTGATACTGGAATCTCTTCTAAATTCTCTTTGAGCTTCCACAGAATATAAAGCTTCTCGCTCACAAGACAAAGCATAGCCCCAGTATCAATTAAAATATCGACAGGCATGCCGAATACTTCGCATGATATGATTGGCAGTTTAATTCTTGAACCCATTTCTTTCCGTTCCTCATTATGTTGAATTAAGTCATCATCCTCTGTTTGCCATTTAATAATCCTGGAAGTGAAAATGTTTAAAATTCTATCTCCTACTGTGAATACGAAGTTTTTTTTTATTCCCCCGGGATTGCTGTGTTCCCGATGGACCTGGTTCATTGGACTTCTGTTCCAAGAACTGCGAGTTTTCTTGGTGTCTTTCTTCCAAGATCTTCCTCGTCTCCTTATTCAACTCTTCATTGGACTGACGAGTGTTCTCATTCCCTCTGTTATTGTAGTTATTGTTTCTACCATAGTACCTTCTTTCCTGGTATCTTCCTTGATTATTCCTTGGCTCTCTCCATCGATTGTCATATCGATATCCACCCTTTAGTCTCGCATAAGGCTTGTATCTGTATCTATTAGTGTTCTGATTCCATCCTCTTTTATCAGGCTCTTCCCTCGGCGTTTTCTCTTCTCGCCCCTCTTGAATCTCTCGAGGGGTTTGGGAATAACTGTCGGCCATAACAGTGTACACAGCGTTGCCATTCTTTCGTCCCTTCTGATGGAAGAATTGAGCGTTCGTGTGATCAAGTTTCTGCAATACCTCGTCAAATTGCTCCATATTATAAATATCAGCAGCGATCAAAGTTCTTTGGACTTCTGCTGAAAACTGACGTATTAATGCAGTAATTAATTCATTATCTGGCATCGGCGGATCTAAATGTTGAAGTTTAGAAAGCTGTCCAGAAAAGTACGAAGAGTATCGAGTAGGTTGTGACGTCGAAAATATCTTCGAATATAATTCTGCTCTGACTTGCTGTTGGGTTTCCGGGGACCAAAACTTTTTCAATAGCCCACGGGAAAACTCCTCAAAATTGGTGAGAGTGGACCTGAATGCTCTAAACCAGAGAAGTGCGGGCCCTTCCAAAAATTTCCCTATCACTCGGATTTGTCTTTCCTTAGGGATTTTGGAATCTTTAAGGTAATCACCTGCTTCTCTCAAGAATTCTACGGGTGTCACAGAATCTCGCCCTGAAAATTTAGAAGGCTTATCCTCAACATTCTTGAATACAGTTATGGGGTTGGATTGAAATACTGTCCTGGCCTCATCCTGTCTTTGACTATCATTTCCTCTAGCTGCTCCTAGGTTTACCTGTATCTGTTCTTCTCCTCTTATACTTGGCATTTTCAACAGATGGTCAGCCTGTTTCTCGTCCTTAACTTGGGTTTTCATAGCCTCAATTGCCTTATGGTTTTCTTCGGCCTTTTTTCTAATTCCTTCGGTTTCCTTCTTTATTTCTTCTGTTTCCTTATAGTTCTCCTTGACATCAGTGGATATCTGGTTCATAACAGCCTCGTGACTCTTCAATGACCCTGGCATATCTGATATGTCCTTCTGAGTCGCTTGAATATCTTTGGAAATTACTTGAATAAGGGATGGCAAAGATTCTCTAATCTCCTTGACTCCATCTTGGTTCTCAGCTTGAGTGTGTTTTTAATCTCATCGATAACTGTGGTTTTAATTTCAGTTGGTAATTCATTAATCACACCTTCTCTTATTTCTCCCACTACGAGTTCTTTGAATTGGTCTGTCAAACGTTGAACAACTAGAGTTGCCATCTCATTGCTCTCTTTCTTCACTCTGACTTCTAGGTTGACCATGTCTTCACCAACTTTCCTAAGACCACTTTCTATCTTATCAGCTAAGCTTTGGGATCTTAGATCGGCATCGCGAAATTTATCGTCCATTAAACTTGCGTTAGTAGCTAATGAAGTTTCGAGCTCATGGGTTTTTTCGCATAATTTAGTCATTTTACCCTCAAGTGACATTTTCAAGATTTCGGAATTTTCTTTAAATTTATTTTCCATAGAATTAAATTTACTATTTAAACTATCTTTTAAGTTATCTTTTAACCTGCTTTCTAACAAATCGGAATTTTCTTTAAGTTTCTTTTCCAAAGCCTCTGTATTTTCTTTCATGATGGCTGCTACGCGCAGTCCAGCTTCTTTGGAACTCTCTTCCAAACTCCTCATCATCCTCATCATCTCTTCCATAATTTTCAGTATTAGTCAAAACTTAGGGGTATACATGTTGGCAGAAACAAGATTATAACTAGAACAAGAAATATGAATAGCTAATTGGAACACTCCAATAAAATGAGATTTGTCCTAATGTCGACGCAATGGAAAAAAAACTTCTCTACTTTTACGAATTAAATTTACCTCAATATCACAAGAAAAATATGCAAGTCCTCAAATATCCTCCACCTGGATTCTACTAATGCGTATGTCCAGTCATCGAACGTTTACTACTGAATTTACTTGACGCCCTAATGGTTAAGTCATTATCAAAATAATCAAACCCATTCTAATTATTAACCCAGTTAATTTTTAATTTTCCCCACTAATTGGGTTTCCTACTAATTTATTCATCCAAACCAGACATCTCTCAACTCCCAAATTATCTATAAAAAATTATCACAATTTAAATCGGCATGCGATTGACCGTGTCTACTCGGGCCCCACGTTGGGCGCCATTTTCTCTCTCTATCTTATTTTATGTGCCCGTTTAGACCGAAGTCCGCACAACCACATATGCATTTTACCAAGAATCAGTTAGCACGAGAGTCAAAATATCCCGGGGCGCCAGATGGGTTAAAGCTAATCGCCAAAAAAAAGACATCAAAATTTTAAACAAATGCTTTACTGATTTTTGGCTCAATGCAACAATAAGGATAGAAGGAGATTCAACTGGGCATAACACAACATGTAAAATTATCTCATTTTATTCTAAATTTTAAAATTGACTGCAAAATGATGCTCAAGGTAACATCATTCCAGTGCGACGGCACACACTACTATTTACACAATGTACAGAAATTTTCCAACACATTGAACAATTGTCTTTGGAGACACAAGTCTGATTATCAGTCCTGTAGACTGTGTTCCAAAATTATATCAATGATTTACGATGAAATCCAGTTCAAATTAAATTGTCTTTACTGGAAATATTGTAGTTCACTGGTTGAATTTCGAACATGGTATTAACACTCGTAGACACTCTCACTGTTTATAATTGTTTATAGAATTTTTTAACTTCCACTTATTTTTCCAGTTTCAATAATATTGTCAAAAATATTATCTTTGACCCAACACTAATTATGTACACATATTAATAACAACGTCTGAAAAGTATTTGACCCTTGAGCATGGCATCGAAGAACTGTGCGAAGCACAACAAAATTTATTATTCTTCCAAAATTAAACATTTCGAGAAGTGACTCGATTATGAACTTCAAATTCCAAAGAAATATGATTTCTGAATCATCAGCATGATCAAAAAAAATTGTTGAGCCATTCAACTATTCGATTTTCCACTTGGAATTATTATTAAGAAAAATATTTATATTTGTTGCTATTTTAGTAACTTTCACAACTTGCAATTCTTGAACAGAATGCGGAAATAAGAATTGTAGCTTTATAATAAATTCATTTAGTTCATGACAATAGGATTGAAAAACATCCTTTAAGTAATTCGTGGATACAGAATTATTTTTTAATTGGCAGTGGCCCATTCAATTATTTGTGTAAGAACACAATATCCCAACAACAACGGCAAAGGTCTTCCTCTGAAGAAGAATAAAATTTTATCATGACAAAACCGGGTTCTAGCAAATCCAAAGTATTAATGGAATACGTAAACAAGTTTGTAATAATTACTGATGGTTTGGTCATTCATTCGACGAAATGTGTGGTTCCAATACTCCTCCTATAAACCTGAGCCATCGAACCTGCTATTTGATTGATGCTCAAAAAACCCCTCCTCATTCCTGCGACTTAAACATGCGCACCTGGGAATGGCATTTCACCTACTCCACACACATAAATTTTCTTCCCAAAATTTACACAATAAATCAAGCCTCTACTTGTTATCAAAACTGGAAGATCTATAAACTTACAAGTTTATTTTATTTTACCATTCAGTTCAAACCGTGAAGTTACCACACTTGTGATATTCTCTATTTCACTTTCGAATGTGTGCCTACGTCATGATTTTATACAAACACAAAAAAAATTCTAATTGATACAAATATCATTGGCTTCCTGTTTCATGCCTTTCCGTGTTATCTGAAAAATATACTTTGCTCAATGCAAATATTAACTGTTCAACCAGAACTATAATGTTGGTGGAATACGGGCTTGCGCTATCCACTAGCTTTCGGAAAATCACCTGTTCCAAACTAGGAATGATTAAACTAATCCTTAAGCTCTCTCTCAACGAATGTCATTATTAGAAAATGTAAGATCCAATAATTATTTAGAAAAATTATGAAAATTATTATTATTATTATTGGATTATTATTGTTATTATTTCCTTAAATATGTTTAATTATTATTTCCTTATGTGAAAAGAAACACATGTTCGACTCTTCGAATATGGACAAAATATCCATTCCTCAACAAAAATAAATATTAACTTCTACAGTTATATCGGCTGATTACCGTGATTCTCAAACAAAATGAACATTCAAATAAATGCTCGGTATGCTCGGTCATCGATCCTAAACTGTTCTGAGTGCTGAAAATACTCAGAATAACCCTAATGTGTCTTGCGTAAATCAATGCAAGATTTAAATACGAAGAAAAATAAATGTGTTGGTCATCTGCAGAAAATGAGTTTGTTCCAATTAGCGAGGCATAATATAAAAGTCAAATGTAGCTTACATTTCTCGTTGGTCTTGAAGCGTAGTGAACCTGGTCTGTACCAGATTTATCCAGATACATGCCCTATTGGACACGCACGTCTTATCCTTGTATCGGCCGCCATTATATACCCACAATCTGTCTAGCACGACGAAGTGGAAATATTTCTTGAAGTTTGAAGTCACTGCTGTTCCATTTTAATATTGACTTAAATTAAATCCATAGCAGTTCGCTTAAATGGGGTCAGATCCAAATGATCTCTTCTCAAAAGCGTCAGTTGTAACATAACTCACGGTAATCTTTTCAGTACAGGAAAACACCGATAGTCTAAAACAATCAACGGCTGTTCTGAAGATCGTTCCCTGGGCATGGCTTCACACCATCTATCATGCGCGAAGCAACATATAGTTTCCCTTTGTCGGCTAATGAACAACACCGTGATAGACTGGCCTTCAATATACTGAAAGATCTGAGTGGTTATTTAGTTACAATTTGTGAAACTGACAAGTTGGATTAAAATATCCAAGTATTGAATTATTGTTACTGGACTGTGACAGAATAATATCTAGACAAAGTCTAGCATATGTCCATATAGAAACAAAGTGTTTCACCAATGTCCGTAGAAAATAACAATCACCTTAGTGATTCCCTCTACCGGAAACTTACTACGTTCCCCACGTATCGTAGCACTTTTGTGACTATCACAATTCAAAGATATCTTCTGCGTAGATTCGGCAACCATGTGCCTTGGATCGACGTAGTAGCAGCACCTTGTCCTACATGAGCTTGGTTTGAAGTGAGCTGCTTATGCTTGGGCCGAGCGGGTTTTATACAAAATGGTCGGCTCCACGCTGGATCACGCTGAAATCTGTAAATCCTCATATCTCCGGTGTCTCTGGTCTGATTCACTTGAGACTAAGTGCATCCTCTTTCATTTGGCCGTGCCAGTATCAAGTCTCTACTCCATGGCTAAGTATTTAATCATCAAATAGTCTCGGCCTCTGCTACTATTTGCCACGTCACTTAACATCTTCTTGGCTGCATAAAGTTTCCATTTCAATCTAGAAGGAAAGGAGCGCGATATTCAAATATCTCAACTTTCAAAAGCGGCTGTAGCCTTTCCCTCGATACCTAGGTGTCTGAATCTTGGAATACCCATTCCTAGAATTGGGCACAGTATATGCTTGTAGAGCATTACTACAATACGGCATACAAGCGGATAAATATCGACCTTCCAGCCAACACGCGTTACTACAATACGGGATACAAGCGGAGAAATATCGACCCTCCAGCCAACACGCGCTAGTTGGGCTGCATAAAACAATATTATTAGGGGCTGCTGATTCATCTGGCTACTATAAGTGAGCCCGTGCGAAGCTTTCGCATTTTACGGCAAAGGCAATGAAACGTGAGCAATAAAAATATGGTAATAATTCCACCGCTATACTGAGGTACATTGTATCATGAATATGTTTTACACATCAATGAGATGCGGGTAGTATCAGCGCGCACCAACTTAGGGGTAAGGTGCGTGGTATACCGTCACACTTCCTGTATCACACAAATTCTGGCTTGATTCCCAGTCAAAGAATATTTCCATTCTAAAAAGAAAAGCAGAAAGTTGTTATTGGAAACGGATTTAATTGAAATTGAGCTCAAAGAAAACAAATTGATATAGATAGATTGAGACTCGAATACGTTTTACAGACTGTATATACAATGTTCGACGTAGTAACACAGTGAGGACCTTCCCTATCGAACGAAGAGTCCTGGTGACCGCTTGGCGGCCGGGGCTCTGTGACTAGCCACGCGTCGAGCAAGGCACTGGCGTTAGCAGCAGCGTAGCGCCCAACTAGTTTAACACATTCACACTCTTTAACGTATTTAATAACCATGGTATACGAGACAGCCTACAGTACTTCATCAAAAGTCTTAATTATCTCAACTAACGTATCTTGCCAGCTCCGTATCAGCTTGCCACGGTGGGTGAGTGGTCAACGTGTCGGTCTACTAACCCCAAGCTTGCAGGTTTGCTCCTGGCCGTGGTAAGTGATTTTTGAAAGGCGGCAAAAATTACGACACCATGCCATACGATGTTGGCATGTCAAAGAACCGATTTGAATTCAGTAGGCCGAGTTCATAATGGCAAAATTAATCTCAGGATTTACCGCCAGCACAATGTTCCTCATTTCTCTACTAGAAAGCGCTATAGGGTTCAAGGAGATTAGATATCTAACCTCTTTGACTTTCATAGTGCTTCAAGGAACAACGAAATTTGACATGCAAGCTACCCTTTGGGTGTCAAATAACAAAGCATGCACCCGGCACGCAAGGCCATACGATATTATTATTATTATTATAGCTCCGTATCTAATAAATGCAATGCCAGCATTGGGGACTTCCCGCCCTGCTCCTGTGTTATCGCTAAATGCCAGTGAGGAGTCACTCTCCGCCTACTCAGCGAGCAAGCAAAGCTCCCTGCGTGAATAAGCAAAACGTTATCCGCATCCGCTCGACTTCTTTCCGCATTCGCACATTTGTTATCCGAATCCTCTGGCATTACAATAAAATTTTAATTATAAAAAAGTCCTCTCGGCACGCCGGAAGGTGGAGGTAGATTTCACCGGACAAACTTGGGGATAGGCGAAAATAGGCAGAATATGCAGGTTTTCGTAGAAGGATCAGACCTCATTTATTGCCAGAAAGTATTTTATAATTGGAGCTTAATTAACTTTGTTTTTCGTCATTTTATGCATATTTTAAACATTTTATTGTCTTATGGGGACGGTAACCTTCTTGTCATTTGGGGTACATTTTTATACTTGTGGTCACACTGTCCTTATGCAAGGTTTCGACACTGATGTGTAACTATCTAACGGTCTGTTACTTTTTCACGCAAAATTATATCTCCCATAGAGATTTTAGTTGGTTCCTCAGTTTAGGGGCTGCGACAACGCGGTCAAGTAACCCCGTGTACTTTGGGTGAGTGTAGAATCTGTCTGATAAACAGTGTGAATTGTGATGGCTGTATTAGTCTGTAATTCAGGTAAGGACTGCAGACGGTCAATTTCACGCAGTAGTTCCTAATGTTGCTACCAGATACTACCGTCAACGACACCTAGCTGTGAACTTGGCTACGAGATGCCACCACAACCAGCAACTCGCAACGAACGTTGGATCTTCCCCTCCAAAGGAAAGCATACTGAGGGATTTTTAGCGCTCTTAGAACATCCGACGACTTCGGCCGGCTTTGAACCCGCCAACTTTGGCATAGAAGTTCAGCATACTACCAGTTACGTTACCGAGGCCGCTTCTCACTTAGTCAGATGGAAAACTAAATGTGATCGCGGGCAAGTGCGTTGTCATGGCAACGTCTGATGGCACATCCCTCATCAATTTAGTAGTGTTGTCATGGCAACCTCTGATAGCTCTTGGTATTTTCTTATAATTCCGAAATCATTTTTCTCATCCCTTGGCGTAATGGTGGGTCATATCAAAAATTATTTCAGACAAAAGTTTTAGGTAATTATTAGGGGAATACTGTCCATTTTGTACGGTTTTGATATTGTGCCTATTAAGAGAGATATGATTAATGTTTCCCGAAAAACCCACTTTTTCCCACCCCTTTGGTTGATGGTTGGTGCTATCAAAAAACTCTTCAAACATGAATTTTTGGGCCTTATTCTACACATAGTATGAACTTTGAATGGATTCGATATTTCAAATATTAAGAGAGTTATAGCGATATTTCCCTTTGTCGAAAAAAGCCCCCCATTTTCTCCCCCGTCGACCGATTATGCCCATTAACGAACTCGACCGAGATTTTATAGCGATACATATTATGTAAAAATTTCAAATTGATTGGTGCAAAATTGCGGTAGTTATCGTGTCCACAAGAAAGTGATATATGTTTATATATATATATATATATATATATATATATATATATATAAATTATATATAAACTTTTTAACTGACGGTGGTTTTGGGGTCTAGGGGATGTGAAACGTGAAGATATGTCGAAATTTTCCGGAAGTCGAAACATGGTACCCATTGCAATAGTTAGCTTTCTAATGAAATCTACCTAAAAGCATAAATTACTAAAGTGACATATTTAGACATTTGAGGAAAAAGTCATTCACCTAGGCTATGTATGTCATGTGCTTTGTTTAAAATGAATGTTATACAGTCAGAATTGCAACCCTTTCCTGTTCGGAGTGTTAATTATGCTTAATGACATAATTTGAATGAGATTAGCTTAAATCTTCAAACTACATTATTTTGTCATGAAAAAAGCATTACGGAGAAATATGATATGCCATTAACATCCGGGATCTAATAATGATATTAAAAAGATCGGATAGTATTCTTAAAACTGTCCGCAAATTTCCTCCAAACATTATCCGCAGCTTATCCGCTCTCCGTACAGCCATGGCGCCTATATCCACATGGCGAAGTATTTTGCGATTATCCGCGGGTTTATCCACGGATATCCGCATCCGCGCAGGGCTTTATCTACATAGGGATGTCCCTCACTGTAGAATCTGCTAGCAAATTAAGGTAAGTATATCCGCCACTTTGGAAATTATGAGCCAGGTGGTTTGATAGACGAAGCGCAGTAGCTACTGACCAACTTCTGGCGTAGTGGCTAGCATTCTTGGCTGTTACCGCGCAAGGTCTGAATTCAACTCCCAGCTCTGCCAAGATTTTCAATTCAGGTATGAGGGCTGCAAAGAGGCTGACTTATCCTCATGAGGCATAACTGAGAAGAGATTAGTTCGATTCCAACGTCAGACTTCCTGGAATTTATTTTCGATAATTTACCACTTTCCTCCAGTACGTAAATTAAGGCCACGGCCTTAATTACAATTAAAAATACACACAATAATACAATCACCACAATAACACTGGCTATTAAACAGATTAAACACACGGTCAGATACACGGGACTACATAACCACGATGTTGGAAAGCCTTTAAATGAACAACAACAACTGATTTATAACCAACATGCTAGGAGAATAAATGGATAAAAATAAAGGAATAAGGGAAGAATAAACTGGGTTAAGAAATACCCTCATTCCTCGTAAAATGAGGATTGAAGGTATCGGAAGGTAGTAGAGCCATAAAAGACAGATAGGAAAGGGAAGGAGGAATGCGGCCACAATACCAACACTGGAAAAAGGGAAAAATGGACTCAGCTCAGTAGTTCCTCGCAGTATCCAACTCCCGAACCTTCCAGCCGTACGCCCTTGAGGATGTAGCGCCATCTCGGGTGTACCCTAAAGGTCCTCGTAAAGAAGGCAGGTGTTTCAGCGGATAATGAGAAGATAGAGGAGTGGAAGTAATCCTGGAGAAAGGTGGGAAACACGTGGTCGCTAGACGTGAGCTCCTAAGTGGAGACTCCAGTACACTGCTTTCATGCACCAAATGTGAAGACTTACCAAGATATGTAATGCAGACATCACAACAGCCACAAGATGAACCGTTTGGCTGCCGATAGCCGTTATTAGCAGCACAGTTTTCATCAGTCACTTGAGCACACTTAACCATGCTGCAGAAGTTGGGTGTACATGCAAGTCGGGCTGCAGTCACTGCGACCAAACCGAACAAGACCACACAGGTGCGGAGTGTGTAAGTCATATTAGCTGGACAGACAGAGATAATAGCAAACATTTGTAACAAATACGCTATGTTAGAAATATGAACATATTTAGCTGGACAGACAGAGATGCCTGTTGCTAGCAAAGGCACTATGTTAGAAAGATGCTCGTGTGAGTATATATATTTGATCACCTCTTGGTGTATCAGCTAGCGTTCTTGGCTGTCTCTCTGGAGGTCCAGGTTAAGTTCCCTCCTCAGTTATTCTGGGAGTGGTTTTCGTGGTTTTCTATTTCTAATCCTGGCAAATGCTGGGAAGGTACCTAATTTAAGTTCATGGTCACTTCCTACCCAAATCCTACCTCGATTACAAATACACACACTAGTACAGGCATCACAGTGACACAGGTTATCAAACAACGTCTACACACACACTAAAGTACACGGGGCTACATGACCACTATGTCACGAAGCCCCTAAAGAATCAACAACAACTGTTCATGTGACAGGGCTCCATTTCCCTACTGAAATTGTGTCAACTCCGTATCAACTCCTTAACGGCAGCAGATATCAAAACCAAATTAGGTATGGGTAAAGATATATACCTGAATATCTCACGGCCATATTTGAAAATGACATCAGTGCTACCAACTGCTAAAAAATCACAATTGAAATTTGAGCACTACATTGGATATCTCAGAAGTTACGAATGCGAGCTGTTTCGAAATTGGCACACACAGAGATAATGACTTACCAGATTAATTTTCAGGAGCCTATATATGACAGTATTGCCAACATGATTCTAAGCCTGCTGATAGTTCCAACATTTAAATGCATGTAACTTCTATACTATCATTGGATTTCAACAAATTTTGTATGTACTTTGTGCACCACAATAAATATGAATATGCGTATTTTTGAGACCCAGCAAGTCTGCCAACTGTTAATAAATGCTCTCCTTATTTTCTTATTCTAATACCAATATATTATAAAGTATGCAAGCCAACAACTCTAAACTCTGCACACGTATAGTACCAGACATTCTAGATTAATTTGGAGTAACTGATATACGTCGATGCTGCCAACCTGATTCTAAGCCTACTGATAGGTTCAATTTTAAATGCATATAACATCTATACTAGTGAATCGATTTTAACCAAATTTAGCATTTGCTTTGTTTGCCATTACAGATATAACTACACGAATTCTTAAGTGCTATCAGGGCTGACAACTGTTAATAAGTGCTGTCTCTACTATCATATCCTAATTCCAATATATCAGAAAGTATGCAAGCCAACAGCTCTAAATTTTGCACACGTATAGTACCTGATATTCTAGATTAATTTGGAATAAGTAATACATGTCAGTGTTGCCAACATGATTCTTAGCCTGCTGATCGGTTCAATTTTTAAATACTTATAACTCCTATATTAACAAATGGATTTTATCCAAAATTAGGACAATCAGACATTATGTCAGATTAATTCTAAGCAACACATACATTACATTTTATGCGCGCTGATAGATCCAATGCAACATTTCATCTCTACATATATAACAAGTAGTTCCGTGAAGAACTATACAGCCTATTTTCATATATCCTACTTATGTTAATTGCCACTATCAACATACACAATTTCAGTTTGATTGCTGTAATAGATTCGTAGATATTGAGAACCGACTAAATATTTCGGATGGTCGCCATGTTGGATTTTATATATGTAGGTCCTAGAGTTATGTACTGTTACATGCAGATTATTGTGAACGTGTAGTATTCAAACTTCAATCGCATAATTAGGACACAAGGAAAAACAAGGAGATTTAAAAAAAATTCACAGCTGCCATCTTGAGGTTATGGAAACAATTGAAATAAATTAGATGCCAGTGGATTAACATTCGGATAAAGATTTACTGTACCAAGTTTCACTGCACGCGGATGGTTAAATTGCGAGAAACGTCCATGTGAATATTTATAATTCGCGTCACCGCCATGTTGGATTTGTGATCACCAGGTTATTTAAAGTCCTATAGGTGAACTTAAGTTCATAGCCCCTATGAACATTAAAAAATTTAGTTTGATTGCTAAAATAGATTCGTAGATATTCAGTATCGTCTAAATATTTCGGATGGTCGCCATGTTGGATTGTTAAATGTATAGGCCATAGAGTCATGTACCATTAAAGGAAAATTATTGCGTAGGTTCATTATTCAAACTTTCACTTCGATCACATGACTACATCACAAGAAATAAAAACTTAATTTTAAAATTCGCACTGCCGCCATCTTGAGGTTATGTAAACAATTGAACTAAATTAGATACCAGTGGATTACAATGTGTATAAATATTTCCTGTACCAGGTTTCAGTGCGCTTGGAACATTAAATCGCGAGAAAGGTCTATTTAAAATGTTCAAATTCGCTTGGCCGCCATGTTCGTTTTGTAGTTAACCGGTTTTTGAAAATCTTATAGATGGACTTCCAGTAGTGCCCTTTATCTCAGTACAAAATTTTAGGGAGATACCGCTAATAGTTTCTGAGATATTGAATGCCGGTGAAATATTTCGCACATCCGCCATCTTGTGATTATGTAAACAATTGAACGAAGTTAGATGTCGGTGCATTACAATGTATATAAACATATACTGTACCAAGTTTCATTGCGTTTGGTTGGTCAAATCGCGAGAAACGTCTATTTAAAAGTCGCAAATTCGCTTGGCCGCCATGTTGGTTTTGTAGTTACCAGGTTTTCAAAAGTCACATGAGTGAACTTATAGTAGTTCCCTCTATCACCATAGAAAATGTCAGGGTAATATCGGTAATAGTTTCGGAGATATTGAATGCTGGTGAAATATTTCGCACAGCCGCCATGTTGGATTGGTGAGTCGTAACAAAATTTGAAGGGCACGGTCGAGGTCGCCGGGAATAGTGCTATGAACTTTCCGAATTTCATTGAAATCGCTCCTGCCGTTTAGATTTTATTAGGGGGGGACACACACACGAATCACACACACACACACACACACACACACGCACACACACACGGACAAAAGGTGATCTCATAAGCCTATTTTTTCAAAATTGAAAATAGGCTAAAAATGAAAGTTTGTCTTTTTTTCTGAATTTCCACGGAAGGTTGAGTTATTAACGCGTTTCAGACTGGTTTATGACGGTTGCGCGCAAAAATAAAATTCTTGTCTGTCTGTCTGTTTGTCTGTGTACAACTTTGCACGTGCATCACTTGAGAACGGCTGAGTGGATCAACGTAAAATTTGGTACGGAAGTCCATCAGAGACACGAAAGTAATCATTGATGTAACTCTTCTCCAAACCTCTCATAAAAGAGGGCCTACCCCCTTAAAATGCATGCTGAAATGGGCGCAGAAAAACGAGACAAAGCTCATTTTCAGCGTCTCAATGTGAGAAACAAAACACGGGAGCCCTACGGGCCCCGAAAACCACATTTTAAGGTCATAACACCAACAGTTTTTGAGATATACCAAAAAAAAAACTAATTTCATTTATTAAGCTATTGAAGGAATGCAAGCCGGTTACCATGGCAACACAATCTCAGAAGTCCATCTATTTCTGTAAGACGCAATCCCATTCCATTTATTGCATTTCTGTGAACGTTCGCAAACGGCTTTAAGGTTATCACGGAACCAACTTCAGCTGTAAAATACATCAATACGTATATAATGCGCTTAAGGGGGTCAAGGGGTACTCTTGATTTTTTTCACATGATTTACACGGACGAGTGTGGTACTAAAGGTCTATTATATCCCTATCCCTATATTATTAAATTACTAGCTGTACCCAGCATGCGTTGCAATGCCAATCAAAGAAAGTGTTGGCGTTGTTACTTTGTTTGTTGAAGTGCTTTTGGATTCCCAATATTTTTTTCTTTTTCCGTTTACCACTTCTAAACTATTGCAAAATTGATTTACTATCTCGAAAAACATCCTGGGAGCATGCTTAACAACTAACCAAAGTGTCATCGAAATGAATGGCATATGAACGGATACGGGACTTTGTTGAATCGATTCGAGCGCCGTCACCCATTTGATGAATATACTCGTACGCTACCTATTGTAAAATGGATTTACTAATTCGAAAACCTTCCCTGGCGTGTACACAACAACTCATCAAAGTTTCATCACAATCGAATGAATGACATATGAACGCATACGGGATTTTGTATAATCGATTCGCGCGCCGTTACTCATTTGTTGAATCTACTTGTGCGCCACCCATTGAAAAATGGGTTTACTAATTCATACACCTTCGCAGGACTGTACTCAAGTCACCAAAGTTTTATCACAATCGGATGAATGGTATATGAACGCACACGCGACTTGGTTGAAACGATTCACGCTCTGTCGCTCATTAGTTGAATCTACTCGTGCGCTACCATATTGTAAAATGGATTTACAAAATCAGAAATCTTCGCGGGAGTGGAAACAACATTTCACCAAATTTCATTGCAATCGCATGAATGGTAATTATATGAACGTATACGGAACATTTTTAAACGATACGCACGCCGTTACTCATTTGTTGAATATACTCGTGCGCTACCTACTGTAAAAAGGATTTACTAAGTCAGAAACCTTTTCTGAAGGGTGCACAACAATTCACCAAAGTTTCATAGCAATCGGATGAATGGTATATGAACGCATACGGGACTATGTTGAAACACTTCGCGCGTCGTCGCTCATTTGTTTAATCTACTTGTGCGATACCTATTGTAAAGTGGATTTAGTAAGCCAGAAACCTTGCCAGTAGTGTACACAACCTCTCACCCAAGTTTCATCGCTATCTGACGAATGGTGTGTGAACGCATACAGGACTTTGTTGAAACGCTTCGCCCGTCGTCGCTCATTTGTTGAATATACTCGTGCGCTACCTATTGTTAAGTGGATTTACTAAGCCAGAAACAGTTCCTGAAGTTTACACAACATCTCACCCAAGTTTCATCTCTATCAGACGAATAGCATATGAACGCATACGGGACTTTGTTGAAACGCTTCGCGCGTCGTCGCTCATTTGTTGAATCTACTCTTGCGCTACCTATTATAACATGGATATACTCAGCCAGAAACCTTGCATGTAGTGTACACAATCTCTCACCCAAGATTCATCGCTATCGGACGAATGGTATATGAACGCATGTGGGACTTTCTTGAAACAAACGCACGCCATTTTGTTGAAGCTACTCGCGCCATCTATTGGAAATTGGATTTACTACCCCTATACAAATTACGTTGAATAACTAACGGGATTTCGTGTAAAGAGCCTCATTTTCTATATCGGTAGTGGAGAGTGCTACTCACATCCAGTCGGCCGTGTCTCGTCAAGAGCTACTGTTGCCTGGAAACGACTTGCCTTAGCTGTCATTTGCGTTACGTTTTATAGTGACTTGTGTTCTCTTTGACGTTTTATGTCACGTCACGGGATAAAAAAAAAAGTATCCTATGTCCGTCTCATGGTTCTAAGCTACCTCCACACTAATTTTCAGCCAAATCGGTTCAGCCGTTCTTGAGTTATAAATAGTAAAACTAACACGACTTTCTTTTATATATAGAGATTATTATGATTATTATTAATATTATAATGGCGTACAAGGACGAGCAAAACTCATTTTCAGCCCCTCAGTGGCTCGGAGGCTACTACGTTTTAAGGCTCTAAAACCAAGTTTCTGAGATATTCCCAGAAAACTAATTTAATTTAATAAACTAATAAAGACCACCTGAGTGTTCCAGTGCCTAGCATTGTTGGCTGTCACCCCAGAGGTACCGGGTTCGATCCCCGGCTCTGCCAAGAATTTAAAAGTCTTGGTATGGTCTGGTACGGGGTCTCCCAGCCTCGTGATGCAAATTGGGAACCTGCCGGATGCTATGGTAGGAGGAGGAGTGGAAAAGAACTGGCTACCCTACCACACGCTAACTCCGGCTCGGGATGCCTGGTTAGTGATCCCTTGACTTAGTCAAGGGCTCTTATTCAGGTCGCCTACGTCCCTGGAGGGGATATGGCACTCTCTTATTTTATAAACTAATAAATAGATGACGAGTACAGAAGAAGACCAAATCAGGAGCTATGTACCCATAGATATACTGAGAAAATCACAGATGTGGCCAGGAAGAGACATCTGGCTTTCTATGGACATGTCTCATGGATGAACCCAACAAGACAAACCGGCTTCTCAACTACTGGGGGAAGAGAAAGACCGTGACACCGTCGCTAACAGTAGTTAACAAGGATATCCAAGAACTGAAGATAATGTAAAGTGATATTAGAAGCCCATCACATCTCAGAAGGATACTTCAACAGAAGAGTTTTCAGGAGAGACCACCTTGTAAGAAAACCGGCATAATCTGGACAAAAGAGAGGAAGGAGAAACATAGCCAGAAAATGCGCGAATATTGGGCAAACTTTAAGTCCCTCACCAAGCCGGAAAGTTTAACATCGTGGTCCTTAGCTTGCCCATCCAAAAGAAGAAGAAGATCAGGAAGAAACTAATGAAGCAATGCAAGCCGGTAACCTTGACAACAGTGTCACAAGAGGTGACATTCAACTTTCCATCTATTTCTGTAAGAAGCAATGCCACTCAATTTATGAAATTTCTGTTATAGTTTGCAAATTGCTATAAGGTTATCGTGGAATCAAACATAGACTGTAAAATTCAACAATGCGATTAAGGAGGTCAAGGGGTACCCTAGAATTTTTACACGTGACTTACACGTGCGATATGCGATATGTTGTACAGAAGGTCCATTATATTTCCTAACAGCAACATTTTTTTCAAAAAATTCCTGAATTGGAATAGTGTTTTTTGCAGTTTTTTGGGAATTTGGGCCATTGGAGACTAAAAGTCCCGAATTATCATGCACCACAAGCCTTTATAATTTATTAAAGGGGTCATCCAGGGGATGAGGACTTTCCACAACGGTGAGGATCAGTTTTAATTTGCCATATATTGCGTTTCGTCTACGAGGTTTTCAATATTATTTTCACGTCAGGAAGTACACGTTAGGTGAATTTATTTTGAGAGCACATTTTAACGAATCATATTTTTGTCGACAAACGGGTTCATCGTAAAGATGATTTTCTTTGATACTGTGTGGTTGATATATCTTTATGTTTATGTACGCCTATCATTCATGTTTGGGTGCTTGGAGCATGGTAAAATTAAGTATTGTAAACATGAGTCAATACACCAATCATTTAGAAAACGCTTCAACGTACTTCTCATAGAAGGGTGGGTATAAAGAACAACTTTTCAAAATACATGCTAAAATAGGCGAAAAATAAACATTTGCCTAGAAGGACGACCAAAGAATATGTTGCGCTTCTCAATGTGTGACACAAAACTAGGGAGTTTTTAAATGGTCTCCGAAGACCACACTTTACGGCCCTTAAATTAATAGTGTCTGCGATATACCCAAAAAACCTAACTTCGTTCTGATAAACTTACGAAGGAATACAAGCCCCTAACCATTGGAACAGTATCTCAATTGTTAACGTCTGGTTATTAATACCGAAGACCGTTCGAAGAGCGGGTACTTCTGCTAGTTTCTGATATATAGATTACTCATTGACATGAATCTTAATTTTTGTAGAGAAGTAGGCTCTTTAGTTCGTCACCGAACTACTTATTGTTAATAGCAACGAGTTGAAGCTGAAACTAATAAGTATTCTCAGGTTAGGGTTGGGCAAGCGCAGACCGTGTGTTGGAAAAATGCTGTGCTACATGCTGGTGAAAGTTCTTTTTATATTATTTTATTGGCATACCTGGCGATAGGCCACATGGGCCATGCAGCCAGCCTAATACAAAACTAGTGCAAGATTCTTGGGCCTGCAAGCTACATAGAAGAGCTGCAAAGAAACATACATAAAGAAGACAAAGGAACGATGGAAAATGAGTCTGGTATAATTGAGGAACATTGTTCAGATGCATTAATGGCTGACAACGTAAAACACACATGCGCACGAGTGCACTCTCACTAGTGAAAGTTCGGAGTGTGCTAGCTCAACCCTCTCAGAAGCTACTGACCCATGTACGCTTGTTGAGCTTAAATATGATACCATTTACAAAAAGTACAAAAATTACTGCCAAAGGGCAAGAAACTATTTGGGATTACTAGCCTACTTTCAATTTTTCCAAAAAATGAAAGTATAAGTAGACTTATGAGATTTACACAGGGCCAAAAATTGTGTCTGTCTCTGTGTGTGTGTCTGTGTGTGAGTGTATGTACTCTGAATGTCTGTTCCCCCTATCAATTCAAGCACGGTGAAACCGAATTGAACGAAATTTGGTACAGAAGTAGCACTAGCAAAGAGCACCTCAGTGTCATGTTTTATATCGCCATCATTTTGACGAAAATGGAATGGCGGCCACCCAAATGTTAAAAGCTATCAAATTACGACCAACCTAATCATCTGATCTCTACCAATATTTTTAACAACATACCTTCATGTGGGAAGCATATTTTGACCAAACTACAAGATTATCAGCCCAATAGTTTGCGGATGGCGGCCATGTATGTGTGCAAATCGATTCCCCTATCAATTCAAACATGATAAAACCGACTTGAACAAAATTTGGTACAGAGGTAGCACTAGCAAAGAGCACCTCTGTGTCATGTTTTATAACGCCACCACCTTGACGGAAACGGAATGGCGGCCACCCAAATGTTAAAAGCTTAAATCAAATGACGACCAACCTAATCATCTCTACCAAATTTTGCAACAACATACCGTTTTGTGGAAAGGATATTTTGACTGAACTCCGGTCATCAGCCCAATACTTTGCAGATAGCGGCCATGTATGTGTGCAAATCGATTAACCATATCAATTCAAACACGGTGAAACCGAATTGAATGAAATTTTGTACAGAGGTAGCACTAGCAAAGGGCACCTCATATTCATTTTTAATATCCGTATAGCACGTTGTATTTCAACAAACTACTACAACCAACATTCAATCATACTCCTTGAAAAGGACAAAGGGTTATAACAATACCCATGCATTTAGGAGAAAGTAGGCAATATGTTCTTTACTGAACATCGTGTTTAAATTTACCAATACGTTTGTATACCTTCTACAGAACTCAAAAATGAATGTATAAGATAACTTCAATGGTTTAGTGTCCACAATTTTAACCTGTGGCTAGTAATGTTTTTTTTTTTTTCGATACTCCAATTGTATTCAAAATTGAAACTCAAACTCAAGAACTGAAAGTCATATCACATTGTCTTGGAACAGGTGGGATGCCTAAGTAATCAAAATACTATTATGTTCGACGATGTCGAAATGTAAATATTATATGTCAGAAAAATGTACTATAATGAGGGTCATTATAGTACAAGTTTTCATTACGGGACAGTTTCTCCCACCAATCAGAGCTCAAGAAACAGTTGTTTGACCAATTAGGTAAGGATAGCATCGCACCTGCGCTGAGTTCCAAGGCCTTCTAATTTAAACTTCACTGCGTGGCCTAGTGTCATAGGGGGGGGGGTAATCTAGGAGGCCATGGTCAAATACAAGGTATTCTCTGCGTCCCATGCGCTCGGTTCAGTACACAAAACTGGCGAAATCTTGACAGATATTTTTGAATATTTATGTTGGAACATAAAATAGTTATAGTAATTATCGTCGAACATAAACCGTCGTATGCAACTCGCCTATAATGGTAATTAAGACACTCGTATGGAAATTATAGGCTCGTTGCATAATGTACTATAATAGTGTATTAGGTAAAATGTGTAAGAAATTTCTAAGACCAGGAAGATTTTTTTGGAAAATAAGCTGGTGGATTTTAATTATTGGTAGGTACTGTAGATGATTATACCTTTCAATTGCTATTCTGCAAAGTTTGGTAGTGCGAAGTTCTAGAACGTACTTCTGTATCTTGGAATCAAATTACGTTACCTTCGTCCTAGGCATATTCAGCAACATATATTAAATATTCTACCGGAAAATATACTAATGAAAACACTGAATATGGTTTTGTATTCCTAATCTATTCCAACACTTACATTAATTTGTATAACAATGTAGGCTAGTTACGTACCGTTGTGAAGACAAAGCAGTGCACAGTATAGCTTCTGGACAACTACAGTAACTGCCTCGTATTTGTACCTTTCTTTTATCGGCAACTAATGGCAGTTCGGAACTTGACGGTACCATCGAAGGTCAGAGTTTGATAGTGTTATCAGACTCATGGTCATAATAGTAATAATAATAACAATAACCCCTGCCACTACAGCCCTTGAAGGGCTCAGGCCTACCAAGCGACCGCTACCCAGCCATTTGGCCTTCAGATATTGGGGTGACATGTGATCAGCGTATCGGGTCCCCTCGGCCGTTAATCTTGGTTTTCGTGATCGAAGCACTGCCTCACTGTCAGACAGCTACTCAATTGTCCTCACGAGGCTGAGTGCACCCTGTTCCAGCCCTCACGACAGTTTCTAAACTCGCTGACGGAGCCGGGAATCGAACCCGGGGCCTCCGGGTGAGAGGCAGGCACGCTACCCCAACACCTCAGACTTATGTTAGCTAGTCCTAATCTCAAGGAGATCGCAATTGAAATTACTTTGTACAAACTAAGTTAATGTATTTTAAGTACATTCCTTGGAGAACTGCTTTATTTGAAACAAGAGATGGTTGGTTGGTTCTTTAGTTTAGGGGCTGCGACAACGTGGTCATGTAGCCCCGTGTACTTTGGGTGTGTGTAGAATCTGTCTGATAACCGGTGTAAATTGTGCTGACTGTATATGTTGTGTTATCTGTTTTTAATTCAAGTAATGACTGCAGGCGATAATTTCATGTAGTTCCTACTTTCGCCACCAAATGCTACCGTCCACAAAACCTAGCTGTGAACTTGGCTACTACTAGATGCCATCGCAACCAGCGCCCGATAATGAACGTTGGAACTTAAAAGCGTTAATCAAACCCAATCTACAAATTTTGCTTCACACAAGTTTAGTTAGTGGAACGTTCCTTTACGTGCCGTAAATCTATGACATGGGCCCTCCGGCTTTACTTCCCCTCCGAAGGAAGGCATACTGAAGAATTTTTAACGCTCTTAAAAAGTCCGACGATTTCGGCCGGGGAAACAAGAGAAAGCACCAGTATCGCTATTCGTGAGTGACCAGTTGCTATGTTGCAAATGCTACTATTGCCTTCATGTTCCGTTCGTTTGTTTTGCTTTTGAAACTACCATATACGAATATTATACCCTACCTAGGTATATACAGATTATTTTTGTAGAATTATTGAGGCTAGAATGCAAGTCAGCTAACTCAAGTGTTTGTGTGGTTTCATTTATTTATTTATGTTCGACTTTTATGTCAGAAAACTTTACTATAATGAGGCTCATTTTAACATTATTTTTCATTATGAAACAGTTTCTCCCACCAATCAGAGCTCAAGAAACAGTTGTTTGACCAATTAGATAATTAGATGCGCTGAGTTCCACGGCCTGCAAATTTAAATTTAACTGCCTGGCCTAGTGTCATAGTAGGGTAATCGAGGAGGCCATGGTCAAATACAAGGCATTCTCTGCTTCTCATGCGCTCTGTTCAGTTCATAAAACTGGCGAAATCTCGACAGATATTTATGAATATTTATGTTAAAACATATAATAAAGTAATAATTATCGTCGAACATAAACAGTCGTATGCGACTCGCCTATAATGGTAATTAAGACACTCGTATGGAAATTATAAGACTCACTACGCTCGTTTTATAAACATACTCATGTCCTAATTATTGCCATTGTAGGCTCGTTGCATAATGTACTATGATTTATATTATTTATTCATTTTTTATTTTATTTATTTCATTCAATTTATTTATTTCATTTTTTATTTAATTCATTAATTTCATTTATGTTACTTTTAAATTAATTTTATTTTACTATTTTTATTTTATTTATTTATTTCATTTATTTATTTTTTAAATTTATTTATTTTATTTATTTCTTTATTTTCATTATTTTCATGATTTTATTATTTTAGTTATTTTATGTATTTACTGTAGTATAGAATTTTATTTTATTGATTTGTTATTTTCTTTCATTTATTTCTTCATGCTTATTTATTTACTTTCATACCTCATTTTATTTCATTCTAATATCTTTATTCATTTATTTTATTTTATTTTATTCTAATTTATTTACTTATTTATTTATTTATTTAAGTGCCACGATTAAAAGGTTAGTAGATGGAAACAAAGTACATTATGCCAATACTATAGTCTGTAATAATACGTCATATTGACAGTTTTTATTGTGCTTATTTGTCGTATCTATTTAACACTTGAACGATGTATTCAATTGTAGCTCATAGCAGTTTAAAAGAAGTAGTTCCGTGAAGAACTATAATAGCCCAGGGAAATAAGGTTTTTAGGTCCAAAAAAATGTTATAAAGCTAATTTATTCAGAACCCATTAATTCGACCCTATGGAACTACATATCAAAATACTCGGGCGTACATGTGCTGGCTTCCTTGATTTCCAGGCCTGGAAACCTGGAATTCCCGGAATTCTTCATCGCCGTCCTGGAACGCCCGTAAAAACCGAACGACTCAGCCTATGTAGACAAAAGTAGTATAAAATGAATGACAAAAGCATGCAGATTCCATATATAAGACTTTAGGCAATGTTTTTTCTCCTTTCGGGGTAGATTGTAACAAAAAAAAACGCGCAAAATTCAAACTTTTTGAGGTTTGATCTTTGTTGCAGGTACAGCAATGACTGAAAATGAAGTATACACCAAAAAAATTATACGTGATATAACGAAGACCACATTTTTAGCTTTTCATACCATCTGTCATGTTTGCTTTACGTTTATTATTGAAAAGTTATAGCGAAAATTAAACGTGTAGTAGCTGTCAGTTGACAGTGCAGGATTGCTTTGTGTCGTCGGGGGTTTAGCCTATTCGGTTAGCACCTGGAAAGTAAACGTTAAGCTAATGATTTTTTTTATCTACGGAAGCAACACAAGATGAAAATTTTACTTACACACATAATAATTAAGTATGAGTTAAGCCTTCGAAATCATAGGAAAAAGGCATTGGATGAAAAGGTGTAATATAGGAAACTGGTAGTTTAAGTGACATCGGGTGTATCTAGATCCTGATCTGTTTCATAACGATGTACGTACTGCGTTATCACAATTTTGTCCGTGACATTGAGAGCACATTTCTGAGCACTCTTGGCCGGATCGTCTACATCCACAACGCACTCCGGAGTCCGTCTTGCAATCGCAGGCAATTAGGAGGAGAAGAGAGTCAGGAGCTGGCGACAGGGTTGTGGGAACGGGCAAAAGAGAGTTGTCAATTGCTTGCCAGCCCCACTCCGTTGGATTGAGGTTTCTTCCTGGTCATTCTTGAACCTAAAATCAAACTCAACTTATTTAACTCTCCTGAGAAATACTAGAAAAATATTGTATACGTGTAGTGTAAAGGAAAACAATGAAAGTTACCTGCAAGTAAGTCCGCATTGAGTGCTGTCGTAGAACTTATCTTGTTGGAGGAAGAGTCGCAAGTTCAAACTGAGAAGTCAGAGCTTGACGCGCAATGGTCATCTGGTACAGACGATGTCGAAGATAATCGATATTCTCCAATTCATTTCCTCCAGGATACAGTGCCCTTATGAACTTTTCTCCAACAGTGCAAATTTCTTCGCGACTCGCGGATGGATTATTTTGTGTATGTTTTGACAATTTCTTCCCGAAGATCCACACTTTTTTGAAGCAATTTGTAAGCCTTCTTCTTCCCCTTCCCGTATATTGCAGATGTTTTATCACCACCTGAGACAGCATGGGAGTACAGCACGCAGTTCTTCATGTCACCTATTTCATCTTGAATAGCACCAATATCGTACAGTTCTCCGGGGTACTTGGAAGTCCCTGGGTGCAGCATGAATACATCACCTGTCTGACGCCTAGCAATCAGCATTGCCAGAAGATCGATATCATTTCCGACTACAACTACAGTCTTCCCCAAGCTCTCTATCTCCAAAGCAGTGCACGATGAGAGGATTGGCGTTCCCAGTTGCCTGGTATACTCGAACTTTTACAGCTTCAAATCTTGAAACAAGTACATCAATAAGTGAGATTTGTTTCTCCTGTTCGTCAGAAAGTCCGCCTGTGATGCTGTCGATGTCGAATGTTCGGTAAAGTCGATATCGAAACAGGTCCTTCTTGCAGCACACCACCTTTGCTCCGCTTCCTTCGTAGTTGGCTGGCCATTGTATCCGTCGAAAACAACAACTGCAGATGGGTATCGAGTCATAACGTGTCCGACGTAAAGGTCGCAAATGTCTCCGTATGTTGCCAGTCGAGGCCAACTAATAGCGTACATGAGATAGCATCCGTCAATGGCATACATGGTCTCTGGCCCAAGTTGATCGCCAAGTTCTGAGTGCTTAAAGAGAGACGCAAACGCTGACTTGTCCGTTTTGTGCATTGACCATCCGTCAAAAAGAGAGGGTGGAGTTGGCGCCAGCTCATAGTGAAAGTACTCCGCTTTTTCAGTTTCGTCTTTTAAAACACACATTATCCTCATGAATAGCTGACTCGAGTTTACTTTCTAGAAATTTTCACTTCAGCGAAAGACTTGCCAATCATGTTGGTAACTCCTGTTTGGCCGATTTCAAGCGCCATGCCGCAGTTTACTTTGTTATCTGCAACGACGCCACTACCGAGAGAATGGAGATTTTCTGAAGCTAGGAATGGGGAATGCATTTCAAGCCACTCTTGAAATGGAATCTGCATGCTTTTATCGCTCATTTGATACCACTTTTGTTTACCTACGCAGAGTTGGTGATACCAACTTATCTTCGGGTTAAAGTTGTTTCGTCTGTAACTGTTGAATTATTGGACGTAAAAAAAAAACAAGATGTTCAGTAAAGAACATATAGCCTACTTTCTCCTAAATGCATGGGTATTGTTATAACTCTTTGTCCTTTTCAAGGAGTATGATTGAATGTTGGTTGTAGTAGCTTGTTGAAATACAACGTGCTATAGGGATATTAAACATGAATATGAGGTGCCCTTTGATAGTGCTACCTCTGTACCAAATTTCGTTCAATTCGGTTTCGCCGTGTTTGAATTGATAGGGGGAATCGATTTGCACACATACTTGGCCACCATCTGCAAACTATTGGGCTGATGTTCTTGCAGTTTGGTCAGAATATGTTTCCCACATAAAGATATGGTGTTGCAAAATTTGGTAGAGACTAGATTATTAGGTTGGTCGTAATTACATTTTAGCTTTTAACATTTGGGTGGCCGCGATTACGTTTCCGTCAAGATAGCGGTGATATAAAACATGACACTGAGGTGCCTCTTGCTAGTGCTACCTCTGTACCAAATTTCGTTCATTCGGTTGTACCGTGTTCGAATTAATAGGGGGAATCAATTTTGACATAAAGATGGCCGCCATCCGCAAACTATTAGGCTAATGACCTATTAGATTGGTCAAAGGATGCTCCCTCCATAAAGGTATGTTGTTGCAAAGTTTGGTAGAGATCGAATGGTTATGTTAGTCGTAATTTGATTTAAACTTTAAACATTTGTGTGGCCGCTATTACGTTTCTGTCAATATGGCGGCGATATTAATCATGACACTGAGATGCCCTTTGCTAGTGCTATCTCTGTACTAAATTTCGTTCCATTCTGTTTCACCGTGTTTGAATTAATAGGGGGAATCGATTCTGACACAAAGATGGCCGCCATCCGCAAACTATTAGGCGAATGACCTATTAGATTGGTCAAAGGATGCTCCCTCCATAAAGGTATGTAGTTGCAAAATTTGGTTGAGATTGGATGATTAGGTTAATCGTAATTTGATTTAAGCTTTGAACATTCGTGTGGCCGCCATTACGTTTCAGTCAAGATGGCGGCGATATAAAACATGACACTGAGGTGCCCTTTGCTAGTGCTACCTCTGTACCAAATTTCGTTCCATTAGGTTCCTCCGTGTTCGAATTAATAGGGGGAATCAATTTTGACATAAAGATGGCCGCCATCCGCAAACTATTAGGCTAATAACCTATTAGATTGGTCAAAGGATGCTCCCTCCAAAAAGGTATGTTGTTGCAAAGTTTGGTAGAGATCGGATGGTTATGTTAGTCGTAATTTAACTTAAGCTTTGAACATTTGTGTGGCCGCCATTACGTTTCTGTCAATATGGCGGCGATATAAAACATGACACTGAGATGCCCTTTGCTAGTGCTACTTCTGTACCAAATTTCGTTCCATTCGGTTTCACCGTGTTTGAATTAATAGGGGGAATTGATTTTCACACAAAGATGGCCGCCATTCGCAAACTATTAGGCTAATGACCTATTCATTTGGTCAAAGGATGCTTCCTCTATAAGGGTATGTTGTTGCAAAATTTGGTAGAGATCGGATGATTAGGTTAATCGTAATTTGATTTAAGCTTTGAACATTTGTGTGGCCGCCATTACGTTTCCGTCAAGATGGCGGTGATATAAAACATGACACTGAGGTGCCTTTTGTTAGTACTACCTCTGTACCAAATTTCGTTCCATTCGGTTGCACCGTGTTCGAATTAATAGGGGGAATCGATTTTCACACAAAGATGGCCGCCATCCGCAAACTATTACTCTGATGACCTATTAGTTTGGTCAAAGGATGCTCCCCCCATAAAGGTATGTTGTTGCGAAATTTGGTAGAGATCGGATGATTAGGTTAGTCGTAATTTGATTTAAGCTTTGAACATTTGTGTGGCCGCCATTACGTTTCCGTCAAGATGGCGGCGATATAAAACATGACACTGAGGTGCCTTTCGTTAGTACTACTTCCGTACCAAATTTCGTTCCATTCGGTTGCACCGTGTTCGAATTAATAGGGGGAATCGATTTTCACTCAAAGATGGCCGCCATCCGTAAACTATTACGCTGATGACCTATTGGTTTGGTCAAAGGATGCTCCCCCCGTAAAGGTATGTTGTTGCAAAATTTGGTAGAGATCGGATGATTAGGTTAGTCGTAATTTGATTTAAGCTTTGAACATTTGTGAGGCCGCCATTACGTTTCCGTCAAGATGGCGGCGATATAAATCATGACACTGAGGTGTCCTTTGCTAGTGCTACCTTTGTACCAAATTTCGTTCAATTCGCATTCACCGTGTTCGAATTGATAGGGGGGGACAGACATTCAGAGTACACACACTCACACACACACAGACACACACACACACACACACACAGACACACACACAGACTCACACACACACTTTTTTGCAAAAGTCGAAAGTAGGCTAATAAGACCACATCTGTAAAGCTAAAACGATGTTATTTCTTATTTCAGGTGCATGTTTTGCACGAGCTGCCGTCTTAGTCTCTAATAAACGTGCAAATGAATTCAAACTTACAAAAATTTTGAATTTCGCGCGTTTTTTGAGTGTTTACAATCTACTCCAAAATGAGAAAAACATTGCCTAAAGCTTTATATATGGAGTCTGCATGCTTTTCTCTTTCATTTGACACCACTTTTGTCTACCTAGGCCGAGTCGTTCGATTTTTACGGGCGTTCCAGGACAGCGATGAAAAATTCCTGGAATTCCAGGTTTCCAGGCCTGGAAATGAAGGAAGCCGGCATATGTACGGCCGAGTATTTTGATATGTTATTCTCTAGGGTCGAATTAATGGATTCTAAAAAAATGCTTTATAACATTTTTTTTGAGGTTAAGGCGATATTTTGACTTAAATGCCTGGGCTATAAAGCCTATTATCCATTTGGTCGTCGCTTTTAAAAATTCCCTCACCTATACAAAAGATCGCCATGCTGGAACGTTATATATTGTGCCCGTCAGAGGAGCTATCAGGGTTGCCAACAACCGAAATAACATCCCAAGCACCTCACCTGTCGGACCCATGTGCCATGAGGATCAGGTGAATTTCATATAGGCCATAGTGGCACGAGAGTCCATGATCCAAGGGATCCGTGGTAACATGGTTGCTAAAAGGTCATAGACATCCTGAGAAAATACACCTCCTAAAGCTAGACTGAGAAATAAACTTCCAGGCTTAAGTAAAACTTGTAGAAATATTTATTCAAAATATGCAGGCACCTAGCCTAGTTCGGAGGGTTTCTATCGGCTAATCCGCAAACTAATCAATAAACAAAAATAAAGATCAGGACCCTACCTGTAAACTACGATAAACCCTCGCGAAAGATCTATTTTACAACGTTAAGCAACAACAGCAACGCTAGGAAAATGGTACGGCGATAAACCCTAAGTCAAATTACAAAAATAAGCTAATAACGGAATTTACATTTAACAGGGTAGCAATAACAAATCTAAGTTAGGATGATACCATTTCCTTATTTACATTTAGTGTTAAATAATCTAGCTAATTCCTGACAATTAATACAAAATTTACGGCGATGACGTCCGTAAAGCAAAACAATTAATACAAATCTACATGACAAGCCGTCAAAAAAAAAAAAACATTAAATGCACTCTTACAATCTAAGTAAGGTAAACATGGGGATTTTATACAGTACAATAAATAACAACAAGACCACAATCAATATTATTCCTGCCTTCGCCCTGGGTTACTCTTTGTAAACCAGTGTCATCTAAGTGTATCTCATTTACGGTGCGAATGCGTAATGAAAACTACGTCTAACGTCGCATGAGGCTCAAGCTCCACCAGCTACTAACTGTAGGGTAAGCAAGCACTCCATCGATCAAAATTAGTGTCATCTGTCCTAGATTACTTCCATAAAGAAGCGTGAACAAAAGCAGGTGTCGATCAGCAGGTCCAAAATGCAAGTAAATCAAGATTAAATGCAATAAGCAATTAGTTATTATCAATTTATAATAATTATGCGCTTGATTATTAGAATGTCGGTTCAAATTATCGTTGGTTTATGGCGAGTAGGCTGACGATCCTGAATACCTTGGGATCAGCAGTAGCAGTCTCATGCGAGATCAATCTCTGCTATAAAATACCATCAACGAGCTCTCCCCGCTCGGACATAACAATAACACAGGTTATTAGTGGTTCTCGGTTCACTTAATTTACCATTGGGCAGGCCTGGCAAGCACCTCAGTTACCTCCCTTAAATACCTTGTCCACAGAAACAAAGTCTGGACATACATGAATAGCCTCTAACACAGGCGTCTCTTCTAGCATCTTAATCTCAACAAATAAACCTTGACATAAAGTGTAATCACTCTCAAATGGGGTTGAAAGATAGTCGCTTCAATAGCGATGCAAGCATATGGCATTTGCCAATCAGATCATTGTAACAAAACATATGATTTCTACAAAATGGTGGCCCGGACATTGACCTACATATGAAACACAACATCTAATGGTAAATAATGCTACTAGCATTGTCAAAAGTCTAATACATATGTCTCACTGAATGAGTGTTGCTCTAGTGGCGTGCTGGGAACTCGTTTAACCGGCCCATGACTTTGGAGTCGTGCTCCCAATCTACAGTCATCTACTTGGACGGTTTGAAATGAAACAAAGACTGAAGGCAGGCAGTTTTCTCGTAAAAAGTCCATCAGAAAACTGGCCTTGTTATCCGGTCCCAAATATAATACACAAATAGAATAAGCATAAGCTTAAAATCACGCCTCAAAACTATACACAAAGACCTGGCATGTTCATTAAGTCAAAGAAAAGTAAAATACAGAAATACCACTTATACTGAACGTCTTTGAAATCTGCAGATATGTCACTTCATATCTGCTCTGTCTTACAATAACCAAACAATATCTGTGTGCCGAAACACCTGACACAAAATAATCATTCTAAAGGCGCAAATCTTACAATTGCTTACTTTGCCAATGATACGGTAGTAATTACTGGGTTCGATGCTAGATTGCATACAAATATAATTCCCTGAATGTGTTCTTTACTTGAACAGGATAGCTTCATAGCACATCAAAATGAAATATGACATTATTTTACAAACTGGTAGTTTCAGTTGACTACCTACCGATACGAACTGTTCTAACTAAATCAGTGGCGTGACAAACATTTAATTAAAAAGGGGTGTTATGAAATAACACCGGCCATGACGTCTAGTCGTCATGCCAAAACAACTATCCACAAAATCCCCCGCCTAGGGTTAACCAAAACGTAGTAACAAAGACTACAGTCACGCTTAGCAGGGGTAGATCTAACATCTTTGCGATGTCCATCAGAATGCACCGTAATCGAAAAGATTCAATCACAAAGGTGACTAACTAATCACTGAAAGTGAACTACAAAGATTAGTTCTAACATTACAAAATCCTACCTATGGCCTGTCAAGAAGTTCGGTTGCTTCTACAATTAACTACTATTAACTACAATAAACTACACCACAAAAGAACCTCACGAGGAATAGATTAATCGGACTCACAAGAAAGGATGTCTACTTCTCAATCGTTCCAACGACTTGAGGGATGTAATTAGGCTTTTGGTCTCCGGACAAGGGTTGTCCAATCTGGGCCTCCACATAGGCTCTATCCTTTACCATGGCCTTAACTCGTCCTCGGCGTTGACGTCGTGATATAACCAGATTCCTCTCCATTGTGACAGCCGTCATGTTCGTTGGCTTAGCTGGTGCTATAGTCATGGTTCTTCCGTCATTTGCTGAAGTTCTCCGGAACTCTCCCTCACATCATGAGATTTATCTGCTCATCCCCACAGATGATGTGTAATGAAAATCGTCGTACACGTGGTTATAAAATGTGACATGTTTAAGTTGAAAATAACCACAGGAAAATTTAGAAAATGGGCGTAGCACAGTTTCACTGAAGCTAGCTTTAATATGGTAGCAATCTCACTGAGTCTACTTGGCGCAGATGATTGAAAAATTGGCCATGCACTTTATCTGCTTCACATTCACAGATTCCATGTTCCACCAAATCACGTGGCATCGAAGTTATGCACTGAAAATATGAATTTATCGCGCGATCATAAGAACATTTATAACTGTAGGCGTTAAATTCACACACTTTGTTGATTATAATTTCACAGTTATTCATATATTTGCTGTATTGCCTGAAGACATAATTTTTCACGTGGCACGTGGCAAAAATATGGTGTTCCACGGCGTACAAAAATTATCACTTTTTATAATTCCATGAATTGCGTAGCACAAGCCTACGTTGGCTTTAATAATAACTCAGTTGATTCACTGTCCAGTGTTAAATACAACACGATGTCTTACGATGGTTTTCCTCGCCTTCGGGCGGACAATTTCCTTGTCTTTGAAGACGGACATACAACACGCATCCAACGAGGATGGAAAATCCTACACATGTAAGAAGAGCTCAGTCCTGCGCTGTTAGAACTTACAAATACACTAGTCGTGCAGTGACTGATTGGTTCCGGTTCGCGTGTCTGCGATGTTAATACCTTATCAAAAGTAGAAATAACATTCTGAAGAATGTTTCGATGATACAGAATTACAACATGGAAATATCTGAGCTTCGTAGAAAGTAGAAGTGTTATAATATAGACTCATATTATATTATAATGGTTTTCTCCTTAGTCAAAAGATCTACCATTTATAACTCCAAAGAATGTTAGCATGTGGCGACAGCATGGCTGGTCGGTGAGTGCGTTCTAAGATGATACATCAAAAATGCGTTGCAATGAAAAATATCACATGAACCTGTGCTTAGCGGGTTCAATATGTAGACCATAGCGTTATGTACCATTATATGAATATTATTGCGTAGGTTCATTATACAAACTTTCACTTCGATCGCATGATTTGGACACAAGAAATGATAACTTAATTTTGAAATTTCGCACAGCCACCATCTTGAGGTTAATAAACAAGATTGATCTAAATTAGATGCAAGTGCATTACAATGTGTATAGACATTTGCTGTAGATAGATTCATTGCGTGATAAAATTTAAAGAGCACAATCTGGGTCGAAATAAATATTACTGAGGCCTTACCAAGTTTCATTGAAATCGCTCGAGCCGTTTAGATTTCATTAGGGGACACACCCACACACCGACAAAAGGTGATCTCATAAGCCTATTCTTTTCATAAATGAAAATAGACTATACAAGATACAGGTAGATTTCTATGGTACATCCTGTTCTTAATATTAGAGATATCGGTAGATTGCCGTAACCTGCGTGAACAAGTACAGTGTGTGGCAACGCTCAGCATTAATGCCTTTCTTGCCTTGACAACATGATGACATATTCCGATTTCCATGGCACCAACTTTTTGTAGCTGTTAATGCATTTGAGTGGCTTGGGACAACTTGGTCATCAGTCCAGTGTAGTTGGGTGTGTGTTGAACTCGTCTGATAACCTGTAATTATGTGATACCAGTAGTAGTGTGTATAACTGTATTAGGAACAGGGATGGGGTAGGTGTAACATGAAGTAAGTTGCTATCCTGACATTTGCCTGGAGAGAGTGTGGAAATACAACACTCAGGAAAGCCACAGTTAGTGGCGGTATTCGAACCTGCGATGTCCGGACTTGCTGCAGCTGCCATCGTGGCCGTGGTGCACGATTTATCGAGCACGGCTACTCCACGGGACAAGGGACCAACATTACACAGCCTATTTCCCACATCTCCAAGAAAGTAAATTTTCATCCTGAAGTCATTTAATTTGATGTTCCTTGTGAACTACAATAACATTCGTGAAAATTGCAACACTAAGAAGGATACGTAGACTTATATGCAAATGTGATTAGCATATAGTATCGTAGCTGATATTTCATGACATTTCATACTCTGAAGGCAGACCCACCCAACATTTTGCCGGCGCCGTTGAGACAAATGGGGATAGACTGTACGTGCTTTATGCATAGATCTGACAGGAAGAGGGGTCATAAACGCCCAACCAAGAAGGGATGTTCCAGAGAGGTGAGTGACCAGAACCGTTAGAACGACAATTGCAAAAATGCGATTAGAAAGTACGCCGGGTCAACCACCCTCAAGGATGTGTGAGAGAAAAGGTGTAATGACAACCATGAGACGGAGTATCTAAGTACACGCCCACTATTGACATGCAGTATATATAACGTGTTCCGCCCTTAGGCAGGTCTTCAGACAGCAGCTCTTCATGCAGTTTTGTCTTCAGCCGTTCTCTTTGTTTGGTGGTAATTTCCTGCTATCTTGACACAGTCCACCAGCTGGTACCTTCTCCGTCCTCTTCCTCTCTTTCCGTTTACTGATCGAGAGCATCCCTCAGCAAACACAATCTTCGCGACCTGTGCCCAAGCCAGTTCCTCTTCCTTGTATGGATGGTATATAACAGCCTCCTATTTTCTCCAACTCGCTCCAATATCTCCTCATTACGGACTCTTTCCACACAGGATATCCTTTCCATCCTCCGCCATAACCACATTTCAAACGCTTCTAGTCTTCTTTCATCATCCTTCCTTAGCGTCCTGGTGTCGGCTCCGTATAGTGCCACACTATTGACACAATTGGAAAATAATCCTACGACATTAAGAGTTATAGGCCTACCATTGGAATCAGGGGAATTTTAGCCTATCAAAAATGCCGCGTTATCATACGAGAAATCAAAAGCCGAATTAATGAGACTTGGAAATTGGGTGCCAAGCCAATCAGAGACAGGGAAGCTACCCACGCCATTGAAAAACGCGGCATCTCAGGACAATAGAAGAAATTACGGAGCTGTCTGATATCGAATCCTACGATCGAATTTTCGATTTGTTTTTGAGACATTGGGAATGTCACGAAGAAAAAGGTGTGTTGTTCATCGTTGTATGAGTTTTTTTTTTTATAGAAATTGGAAATGTATTCTCCCTTCCACCTGTCCAATGCTGCCAGCCCTTAAATAGCCCGGTCATGTTTGAAAATGTGTACAGTTACCATGTTGCAATTAAACGGTGGCCCGCGCCAGTGCGCGCTAGGAAAGTGTGATAATTTTACAAGTGTTTTAGTAGTCCAGTCGTGATTATATTTTGAGGTGATTTGCCTGCACCAAGTGAGCGCGGTAACATTTGAGTGTGTTTTGATGTGCTGATTAACGCCTGATGTACTCGCCGTAATGCAGTGAGGATTCCGCTTTTTAGAGCGAAGTTTAATGCATTTTTGCATATTTTAACTAATTGTTGTGATTTGGAAATAACGTTAATGACGGGGCCGCAGCCAACCGTACGTATTGCTGTGTAAATGCTATGATGACTCGTGTTCACAAGATTAGATTTTACAGTAGGAACCTGTGTAGAGGTTAATCGCACTGGCGATACACATTTAAAGTTTGATTGTGCTTCCGAGGAAACGGTGTGTTTGCATTTTATATGTTAAAAGGTAGGGCACGTTTACAGTTTGTGTATATAGTTATTCATGTCTTGTTCTGTTCTTATCCCGCTTGTGTGCTGACCAACGCCTGACACAAATCAGAACCTAACCCTTGGACGGAAGGAAATTATTTGATAATACGGTACTTTGTCCTACGCCACATATTCACGCTGTAAAATGAGTATGCTACTAAATAGATACAATTTTTGGGTACCAAGTTTGAATACCGAGTGAATGCAATAATTGACACTTGAATCTTGATATTTTGACACATGTTTTTTTTTTTAATGTTTGGAAGGCCTATTTTTACTCCCAGGTCAGAGTTTATGTCATTGTTTGATTTTATTAAATTCAGGGGATTTTAATTTTCATATTTATTTGTTTTTAAAGGGGGGATTTAAATTGAATAAATGTTTGTATAGTTTCTTTGGTGAATATATATTTTTTGTAAAATTTATCCCTCGTATACAATTTATTTTTCCCATGATCCTTCATTGAAAATCCTAGGATCATTTTGTATCTCAGCGCCGCACCGGACTGAACGCGACTCCAAAGAAGAGAGTCCATCCTAGAAGCCCTGGTTTGAAGGGCACAATACATGTGATTGAAATGGATTTTATATCACATATTAGATACAATGATTAGCATTACAGAACTGTACCTACATGATATCTGACCTTGAGAATTCAGTGTGGTTTGACGCACCCTCGGACAGCAATCAAAGCCTCTTATCGTCGTGACATGCAAGAGGGCTAGGAAATGTTCCTGGGGAATCTCCCTCCCCGTGGTTTGTACGTTTATCCCCAAAGCGTCACAGTGGTTGATAAGGGGACCGTGACGAGCAAGTTATCGACCAGCCGTATCTCAGGCATAAACAATGGGCGACATGTCAGATGAACGACGAGGCCACCTGTCGTTCCTCGCCACACGTGGGTGGGTATTATACTGCAGAAATATGCCGTGTGGAGTTGCTTGAAGGAGGGGAGTACATCGAGCTATAAAACTACCCTGATGTATAGCTCTCTCTTTTTTCTTGTTAACGAGCGGCGACTCAAACGTTAGACAGTAGCACGCGTCGGCAAAAACCATTGTTCGCTGCTGACTAATGAAGCATACTTCTACTGTCTCTTCACGTGGACTCCAGAGTCCAGTCCTGGCGGCCTATGCGCGTGTCAAGTGTCCAGTGTTGCACAATTAGCACGTAGTTCTGTCCAGTCTCGCTGCTTGCTCTCGGTGGCTACGGTGGAGAGTTGTCAACATAGTGCATCGATCCGGGAAAGACTTGGCTCCCCGCAGAAATGGAATGTAACCATATCCATCCAACTAGGTTTCAAAGGCGAGCCGCTCGATAACGAGGAAAGTGAGACAACTATAGCGGTTACTGTTCAGATTGACCTCAATACATAGAAATTGAGATTCTATGTCGTATTCAATGGCTCCCCAAAACATCACACGACCTCAACAATACAGGCTGCCATCACCAACCATGGTAGCGTCTAACACTGTATAATGTAGCGGCTTCGGTGGCGTAGTTGGTAGCATGCTGAACTGCTGTGCCCAAGATAGCGGGTTCAAACGCAGCCGAAGTCATCGGATTTTTTAAGAGCGTTAAAAATCCTTCAGCATGCCTTCCTTCGGAGGGCATACTGAAAGCCTGTGGTCCCATGTAATAGATTTATGGCATGTAAAAGATCCTTCCACAGACTAAACTTGTGTGCATCTAAAGTATTAGGTTAGATTTCGTCGGAATGCTCTATCAAAGTTCCAACGTTCACCACTAGGTATCAGTGACATCTGGTAGCCAAAGCAGGAACTAATTGAAATTGAACGGAACTTGTAGCTCACCCTAACGGTGTCTGCTGGAAGCAGCTACAGACTCAGGCGAGGCGAACATGCCCTCGGACACTCCCGGCACTAAAGGCCATACGATAAAAATACTGTAGGATGTGTTGAAGCGAGACTCGCCCGAAAATACTACATTTTGCCGGTGCGTTGCTATGTTTCTAGACCGAGAACAATGACGCTGTACCATCTTAAAACAGTCAACCTGCTCCAATTTAGTTCTACCTTCTTCATTCTCATCACATGACTTCACAATCTAAGTCATCTGATTGACTCTTGTACTCAATCTTCCTGCGGCTTCGGTGGCATAGTTGGTAGCGTGCTGAGCTTCTATGCCCAAGATTGCGGGTTCAAACCCGGCCGAAGTCGTCGGATTTTTAAAGAGCGTTAAAAATCCCTCAGTATGCCTCAGGGGAAGTAAAGCCGGTGGGGCCATGTCATAGATTTATGGCATGTTAAAGAACCTTCCACTAATTACACCTGTGTGAAACTAAATTATATATATAATAGGTTAAACATTCGACAAACGCTCTTAGGTTGCAACGTTCATCGCCAGGAGCCGACTGCGGTGGCATCTGGTAATCAAGTTCTGAACTAGTAGTCGTTGACGGTGGCATTTGGCGGCAAAAGTAGGAGCTACTTGAAAAAAATCAATGTCTACAGTCCTTACTTGAATTGAAAACAGATAACACACACTAATACAGTCATCACAATTAACACTGGTTATCAGACAGATTCTACACACACCTGAAGTACACGGGGCTACATGATCGCGTTGTCATAATTATTCTCTAAACTGAGGAACCAAACAACCAACTCATATCTTCCATGCTAACTTCCAAGGAAATAGTACCTGTTCAATTCCATGAGTTACTTGAAAGCTATCATGGAAGGAAAATCCTAATCTACAAGGTACAAATCACTACCAGCGTGTATGCCCGTACTGGTAGAAGCTTCCATGCTAGTGAGTGTCGTGTATCGGGCTTCAGGATATGGCTTTCCTTGGAGCAGTCATATCTGATGAATAAGACTTTAAAATACATGGTGTATCAAAATGAATATCCGGCTTTGTACGATTTATTACTGTTAACGTACGATTATAATAGTACATTATGCAACGAGCCTATATATATATTTTTTACAAGGGACTGTGGAAAATCTTCAAAAGACACATGTGAAGGGTCTGCACTCCACAGTAGTGTGGGATTCTTACCCACTAAAAACCACCTCCCTTTTCCCACGATGTGTTCATCACCCCGGAACCGCTCTCGCATTACTTCAGGGTGATGTCGTGCTTACTTAGTCATTCAGACTTCTTCTTTCTTCATTTTTTCTTAAAGATGTTCGAACGCATCCATTTCCCTCTTCTTCTGGCGCAGGACACATTCTATGTAAATAGCTATCAGATTCCATGTTTGATCATTTCGGAGCATCATCTGTAGGATGTTGTCCGGCGTGATTGCCCCTATAGAAGCTTGCAGATCTCTTCTATGTGTTGACCAGCGTTCACACACAAAGAATGTGTGGAGCGCATCATCCTCTTCATTACAATAATGACACAAAGGACTATTAGCCACGCCTATGTGATGCAGGAATCTCCGAAAATATCCATGGCCTGTTAGGAACTGTGTCAAATAATAATTGACCTCTCCGTGGTTTCGATCAACCCAGTCAGCCAGACGCGGAATAAATTTCTTAGTCCATCGACCTTGTGTCCCATCATCCCACTTCTGTTGCCATCGTTCCATACAATGGTTGTGTGCAGACGTCTTTGCCTGGTGTATGTCCAGTTCTTCTTTGGTGCGCCAAACTTCCTGACGCTCTAAGGCAAGTAAATCAATTGGTGCTACTCCCGCTACCACTAGAAAAGCAGGCTCTGAAACAGTGCAATATGCACATGAGATCCTCAGTGCTCCTCTTCGTTGTACTGCTGCTATCCTTTTACGATATTTCTCGAACCGTAAGGACTCAGCCCAGATCTCAGCTCCATAGAGTAATATGGACTGGACTGTTGTCATCAGGAGACGTCGTTTGCTAGGCTTCGGACCTTTAATATTACCCATTAATCGGCTCAAAGCGGTCAAGATATTTGCTGCTTTATCCGTCACTCTTTGAATATGGGCCCAGAATGTGAGCTTCGTATCTAGCGTCACACCCAAGTACTTCGTACTCCTTGATGAATTAATCATCGTCCCTCCCACTTGCATTGGTACAAGAGTGTTGATTCTCCTTCTCGTCAGCACAACAATCTCCGTTTTATGGACTGCTAATGACAGCTTATGTTCCGTCATCCAATCTGTGATAAGTCGCATTACCTGATTGAGATTCAGTTGCGCCAGCTCTATATCACGAGCCACAATCAGAGCAGCAACATCATCAGCATATCCTACCAATATTGCATCTTCGGGCATCTTCAGCCGAAGCAGGCCATCGTATGCAATATTCCAGAGATCTGGCCCAAGAATAGATCCTTGAGCTGCCCCAGCGGTTAATCTTTTAGTCCTATGCCCTTCCTCGGTATCGTACTGCAAAATACGGTCCTTTAGATAATCCCTCATTATCCGCATGAGGTATCTCGGTAGTCTAAATTTATCTTGAAGTGCCACCAAAATGTCACTCAACTGGGCAGAGTTAAAGGCATTCTTCACATCTAGAGTCACAAGTAGCGTAACTTTACGTGAGTCTCTACAACTACCCGCACAGCATCAATAGTCGAGTGCCCTTTCCGAAAGCCGTATTGTTGGGCAGATATATCTCCAGCTGATTGAACTGCCATCAATATTCTAGGCTGTAATAGTTTTTCTAATCCTTTTCCAGCCGTATCCAGCATACATAATGGCCTGTATGATGAAGGGAAATTTCCTCCCAAATTTCCTTTACTAATAAGAACTAGTCTGGCCTTCTTCCAGCAGGCACTAAAAACGCCTGCCTTCAGACATGCGTTATACATGTTCAAAAGGAGTCGCGGGCAAGCTCTTGCTGCCTCCTTAAGTGCTTCTGCTGGAATCCCATCTGTTCCAGGAGCCTTCTTGTTCCTGAAAGAATTAATCGCTTTCAATAATTCTTCCTCGGTGAACAAAAGGAGTCGCCTATAATGGCAATAATTAAGACACGAGTATGTTTATAAAACGAGCGTAGCAAGTTTTATAATTTCCATACGAGTGTCCTAATTACCATTATAGGCGAGTTGCATACGACTGTATATGTTCGACCATAAATATTATAACTTTATTATATGTTTTAACATAAATATTTATAAATATCTGTTGAGATTCAGTCACTTGAATTATGTGATCGGAGTGCAAGCGCTGGGTTTGGTATCTCTGTTTTCCAAGTTCTCCGACCGACCGACGCACGTACTCTGTCTGCTTGGCAATGCCATATGATTACAGGCTGCCGAACACCGATGAGCAACAGCATTCAGTCAAACTGTCACCGAAGTCTTTGGAAAGCAATGCGCTGAGTAGAAATTGGAGTTGGGGATATTAAGGTACAGTGCCATTTCTTGTCTCATATTCTCCAGATTATTTACGCGAACATATGGACGGTGCACTTTCCATGTCGGTAATTTATATAGAAGGATGCTGTGTTGCTAACTTCTGGACGTAGATTCATACATTTCTTGCATATGTCATAGTATTTTCTTGTTGACGTAAAGGTTCGAGCTGATTTTGTCTTTGTGTTTGGGATTGTAACTACAATGGATGATCCGATATCCAATTTGAACTTTCAAATCATGTAATTCATGTCCAACATGTTGGATTTTGAGCGCATGCGCGAAGGTATCCTTACCTAATTGGTCAATGAATGACCTCTGATTGGCTGGAGAAACTGTATCATAATGAAAAACAATACTATAATGACCATCATTATGATTCAGTTTTCTGACGTATAATATTTACATTTCGACATCGTCGAACATTAATACATCAAATGAAAGAGTAACTCAAACAGTTTTTCCTACATGTGTTCGTACCTGTTGTAACTTTCCCGCCTCTCAATACTTAGGTACGGGGTGCGTGGGGGTTAAACACCTGTGCGATATAAACAGCAGCATTAAACATTCACACCTAACTACACCGGTGACCGCACAATATAAAAACACTAAATATCTGGTAAAAATTAATATATATTTTGATACCTGACATAAATAACACTTGGCAGAACCCTCGCCGAATACAGACTGGACGAATAATTTCCCTATCATATACACGTTGGCATACTCTTATGACATACACACAAGGACTATGGATGTTGCAGCTTGTTACTCACCGATGATGGCTGGCTGGCTTGAAGAATTACTCTACTGATTCTGGGGCATTCCCATAGAATGAATCCTAATCACTGTCACTGTAGCTAACTTATTCACACGTATCCCGTTTGCTTGTTGAATACTATCAAGGTTAACCATGTAGAATTTCATACTCGTATGAGCTGAACTCTTTACTTGCATATTGTACTTTGTAGTAGAGCTCTGAATTTGTTTGGTGAATTTCAGACCCTGATTCGCAGCTGTATTTAATGATACGTGGCATATTTCACCCGTATACCGTAGATAAAATAATTGAAATGGCCTTCGAATATTAGCAAACAGACTTGAGTTTCCAACACTTTACCCTTTTCGAGACAGACAGCTTATAGGTAACTGTGCTGAAACTAGGTATTGTAACCTGCGGCTCAGTGTGAAACTCTAGTCACGATATTGTGATTGTCCAGAAATACTTCAATTCCCTAAGACGATCCAGCATAACCAAACAAGATCTCTCACCTCTCACTAAGTCCAAACATCCTATCAGATAGCAGTCCCTGACTGGCTTCTACCACACGTCACTCGGTCTCACGACCATCCTACCAAAAATTCTAAGTAAGAAGTAAGAAGTAAGTCCTCAGGCCAGCCTGCCTGATCATTATATCAAACTTGCCCTCCCCTCCAGACTCGTGGTTAAACTGCCTTCCTTCAACGGGTTCAGCCAATGGAAGCATCACACATCACTCCACCAAACCACACCCTCAACACATCGATGCCAAATCTACTCAGGTTCTACCTGCATGAGTCACCCGGGTTTACCCGGCCAGGGTAAAACCCTTGCTCAGAATACTCCTTACCAGGAAGTGTTTCAAGTAAACAACTTGTAATAGTCTCACATATGTACAATTTCCAGCCTCTCAAATAAATATACTATAACATTGAACAAAATCCTGACTTGAATCCTGCCTATAAATTCACATCTTATAACTAAACCAATTAAATCGAAATCAATCATGTCACATTAATAAATTTTAATACATCATCTCAAAGCGTCAAATAAAAATATATACTCAATTCAACAAAATCTTATGTCCAGCAAATGAGGGTTCGATCCCTTATGACTTGGTACAGTCACACTGTGGCCATGCGCATGCAGTGGTTCCTCCATCTTCCGTTAGAAGCGCTAGTAGCCAAGATGGAGACTAAGGGACAGAAAGTTCTGTGTGTTTTACAGTTTGCAAGGACTGAAACTGCAGTTACAGTGCAACGTGCGTTCCGTATTACGTTCCGGATGAGAGAGCTTGTTTCGCAAGGCCTCCACGTTCTCCCGATCTGACGCCATGCGATTTTTACCTTTGTGGACTCATTAAGGATCATGTGTATGTGCCTCCGCTACCAGCTGACCTAGCCGACTTAGGAAACATGATTGAAGCCGTTGTAGCTACAATTACTACAATTACTCGAGAGACACTGAGCTAGGTTTGTCACGAACTCGGCTATCGACTCGATGTGTGCCGTGTGACGAATGGTGCTCACATTGAACACTTTTAGCACAAAATGTTTGAGTTGCTCTTTCATTTGATGTAATATTTATAATTGTGTTTTAACTGTAATAAATACTACAAAGCCTTAAAGCCCCGATATTCATTTTGATACACCCTGTATTACCGCAGTCGGGATTCAAATTTGAATTCCCTACTCTCCGGGCAGCTCGTTTAACCCCTCGCACCAATGCGGCTACCTGTCACAGTAAAATTTCAAGTCAAGTTTCCCGGACAGCAGGTAATTCGGGTCAGAGTTCCGACTGAGATTATACTGAACAGACTAATTCGTTCACAACTCAAACCCTTGTATGGCAGTTGTTACCCAGTTTAGGGAAGCCTTTCCTCAATTATCTTCATTAGCTTGGTTGTCACAAACAGGTAGCGTAGTGCCTAGCACTATTGGTTGTCACCGCGGAGGTCAGTGTTCAGTTCCAGGCTCAGGCAAGAATTTTTAAAATTCTGGTCTGAAGGTGGGAATAGAGTTCACTTAACCACGTGAGGCAAAACTGAGAAGAGGCGGGTTCGATTCCCATCTCAGCCAGCGAGCCATTCCAGGTGAATGCCAGGATGGTTCATAAATTAAGACCACGGCCGCCTCCTTCGCAATCCGCATTTGAATTACAAATACACAAACCAATACAGCCATCACAATAACACAGGTTATCAGACAAATTACACACACACACACACACACACACACACACTGGTACACGGGTTACATCACCATGACACGATGTCGCAGCCCCTAAATGAATCAACAACAGCAAAGAAAGAAACAGATAGAAATCAGTGTATTTCTTATCACAACAAAACACAATACAAAGTTGCCATTTATTAGTTATGAAGCAAGATGTGTGTCACTGAATTACAAAGTTTCTTGTTGCGTCAGGAAATATAGGCCTACTACTTCGTTATCCTTGAACACACGTTGTCGACGCAGGCAAGTCCTGGAGAGCATTCAGTTGTTGGTGGTGGCCCGCCTATTAAGAATGAGAATTCTCCACAATGACCTCCTTCACCTGAAGAAGAAAATGAAGAAATAGCATTTATAAGAAATCTATTCAGCAACTGACATTCAAAATATCTAAATTGAAGAATATCGAGACCTTTAAAGTGTGATTTTACCATACTGTAGGGCACTTAAAATATCTTGGACATCACCAAATTTGATGGTTCAGACAGAGGCACAGTAACAATTAAGAGAACAAAATCTGCGTACATGGGAAACAAAATGCAGTACAGAACTAAAGTAGATGAATTTTTAAACAATTAAATTAAAATATACGCCTCTAGCGTCGGGGCAGATGACCTCGCTGTTCCGCCCCTTAAAGGAACAGTAACTACATATTTGTTAAACAAAATTTTACTGCAATACGATGATGAGTTCGCCAGAATCGCCTATTTTAATTCCGCGGAACCACCATGTTGGATCGTTGCTTACTACGATTCGAACAGTATATCAGTACAGTTTCCTTGTTTGGTAGTTTTCTGTCGAGGTACAAATTTGAAGCTTGTAGATGCAACAGGAAAGGCAGTCTAGGTTTGAACATTTGCACAGGTTGTAATTGGATCTAATCGTGTGATATAAATATTTCCGGGAGGGCGCCAATTCATAGATAGAATAGCCTACTATGAATGAATATTCTTTTAATACAGACACGAGAACTCATTCATCTCAGGAATGGTGTGTTTATAACACCAACCAGGACACTACAGTAAACAAGGCAGCTTAATATTATACTGCAACATAACAATAAATCATCGGAATGCTACTTACTATTTAGTGGTCTTAAGGGATGTATATTTAAATGTTCCTGTAATGTAGTCACAATGATATAATTTCCAACTTATATCATTAGTCTTTTTATCCTTTATTAAAATGTTACTCCCGTGGAAGAGCTATAGATGAAGCCGTAATACTATAACTAATACGACGTATTAAATGAAAATGAAAATCCACAGCCTGCTTCCAGTCTCCGACCGGGTCAGGAATGGAATGAATGAAGCCCCCATCTAGCGGCGAGGATATGAACTGTGCCGGCTGCCGAGGCCTGACGCACTCCTCAGGGGCAATGATTAAATGAATGACAGATGAAATGAAATGATAATGGAGAGTGTTGCTGGAATTAAATTTTGACAGGGAAAACCGGAGTACCCGGAGGAAAACCTGTCTGCCTCCTTTTTTTTCAAGCACAGATCTCACATGGAGTGACCGGGATTTGAACCACGGACCCAGCGGTGAGAGGCCGGCATGCTGCCGCCTAAGCCACGGAGGCTTTACGACGACGTATTAAATAAGACAGATTAATCCAGTATATTCTCCTTCGCGTCTTTTTTTATACAATCACTTTTCTTTTATAATCTCCAATAACCTCCAATCACTTTTATTTATCAAAGTACAACTCCTATTGTCTAAACTCATCTCTGCTATCGTCAGAGTTGACACTCTCGTTTCACTAGTTCATGTTTCCTCCACTCAAGCGCACCAACGCCATCTCCAAAGAACACTAATCATTTTTATATAAACGTATCACGGCCTATATAGTCTCAGTATACGTTACATTCGCCTCCAGAAAGCCTGACAACTATGTCATATTGAAGGGCTTTCTGATACACATGCAACACAAACAAATACATAAGAGCGTGAGACACGGAGATCTGGACTTCCCTCTTCTTCATGTGATTATACAATCATCTTGTGTGCCCTTTTAGCAAGAAATATGCAAATCACAGTATGCCAGCATTGCTCAATTCGGGATTTTTCGGGGCTGCGGTAAGTTCTCCCACTCGGTGACTTACATATTTTGGATTAAATAGAGGATACACTTGCAAAAATAACAACAAAATCAACTCCTATTTTAACACATTTAATTAATCAAAATTATGGCGCTACAAACAATAAAACAAAATAAACTACTGACCAATATCATTCTACTTGTCCAAAGTGATCAAGGAATAGCATAAAAATAAAACAAATATTCTCTTTAAACACATGGTTTTCTTTAAAACCAACAATTCACGATTATTTTCACTTCCATAAAGTACTTATCTTAAAGTCCATATAACTACGAGCTTCTTTGGCTCGATACTTTTCCATACTAATGGTGTCTTACTTTTGTACACCTCAAGAAGTTATTTTATCTTTTCTTATCATCAAAACAAATATATAATTATATTTAAAATTACATGTTAATTATTCACTTCAATATTTGGGCATTTCACATATTCTCAGGATTTACTATCTCTCTCAAGTTTGCAAATTCACTACGGTGATCGGGAAACCATTTGTGTACTCCAGAGTTATAAAGATTACTTGACAAAGACAAAAACTATGATTACTCCCGAATCTAGTTATCTTCACAAAACTCGTGGATTCCTTATTTTTCATACAACATTACAATAGGGATTTTTATTTAATTCATTTGTCTTATAAGACCATTATCACATAAGAAAACTACGATCTGAACAGGCAAGCGTTAATATCAATCTACAAGGACCTCGGTTCAACGCCCGGGTCATTAACAACTTTAAACACTCACGGTGTCTTTAACAATTCTTACAAAACGATCTTTACCCACCCTCGCTCTATGAGGGTCAGGCCATTATACTCGAGCGTGATTTATGACAGGGAGAGCGGCTCCCTGCCTAGCCTACGGTTGGAGCTCTCTTCAATGCTTTTAAAACAAACATTCACATTATTCTCAGTTCTAAGGAGAGACCTGGCATTTACTACACTTATTGTCATTCAACAATATTATTGGTTCATAAACCACTTTCGTAACCTTGGCATTTATTAATTATGAGAGGGTCCTCATTGATTGGGAAGAGTAATACACATTCAACGACGAATAATAAGGGGCTTTAACAACAAGAGGATCCTAGGTTCGAATCTCTTAACATGCCTCGGGAACCATTTCCATATTAGAGGGCTTATAAAAAATGCGATTTAGGGTCTAGCCGTAGCTTACAGGACCTACGCTCAATAATACCATACATTAGCTCCCTTTTCAATAATAACACACACATGGCCTCGTGATCTACGTCACAATTTAGAGGACTTACAACATATCTCAATTCACTGCAATCAACTACCCTCCATAAGTAATTTACCAAGTACTTTAACTTTTACGCGTTCCTAGCGTGACTTTTTATTTAATTGCGTTCCATTACGCTACACATTACTTAACGGCCGATTGCCTTCCAAAGAACTGATAATTTCATAGTAACAATTGATACATATTTCAATTCTTATATTAATCTTTTCCGTTGACAATAAATCGCTCCATTTTTTAGAACATGCATTCACATCATGTCTTATACATTTGTTAAGGCTTCAACGCTCTCTATTTTCATATCATTCAATTTAATCTTTACTTAGATTTCTTTACCCTGTTATTATTATGATTACATTCCTTACAAAAGCTCAAAAGCTATTTCTTTCATATAATTCAAATTTACCTTTATGTAAATATCTTTGTTATAATTATTATTATCACGCTTGCTTTTATAACATTCATTAAATACTGACATTTTATTCCATGCATTTCCTCTACAGGATTTATTATTTCACATAATTATTTATTATTTCTTAAAACTTTATTTTCGTTCAGATCGCGTTCTTATTTAGTTATTATTTCTTTAAAAACATCCCTTTTATTCAAAACTCCGGTGGAATTTTACACAAAATTTTTCCCGACACCAAAACATAATGAAAATCTTTACTCACATGTCTAAGGTCGTTTTCTGACCTTTATTCTCGTTTGATGTGACATTTTGGCCCACCTTCTTGACTTACTCCATATTGTACAAACTCATCTTATGTACAGAAATTTCTTGACACATATTCACTATATTTAACACTGACAACATTTTAATACACTGGTGTATCCATTTTGAACACACATTAAAACACTAAAAAATATTACTCTGGTGCATATTATAACACATATCACTTTGCATAAAACGCTTTCACTTTTACATAAAACACTTAAAATGATACTCCAATTTCTTTTCTTACAATATTTACACTTCACTTCTATCACACGGGCGTATCTCAACGATTTGGACAATTTCTATCGGCTATTGATGATCCCTGATGCGAATCCTATCGACCTGCATTGGACGTGTGATTTTACTCGTTCAAAGTTTCTCTCTCCTACAATGGAAACTACTGGTTTCAGTCTCTCAAAACCGCTTCTATTGTCTATTACTCGGCTTCACTTTATCTGCTTTAACTAGGCGATAAATGTCTTTACTTAGCCGTCACCTCTATTTATATATGGTGGTCTATCGCACCCTATAGTTTCTATATCTTGGCCTGCTTTCGAGGACCGTATACTGTCTATCGTACCCTATAGTTTCTATACTTCTTGGCCTCCCTTCGAGGACCGTATACTGTCTATCGTATATTTTTGACGTTTTCTCACTAGAGTACGTTTTCCCTCTGGTTTCGAACCTAAGTTCCTAAGTTCCTTTTGCTAGAACTTCTATCTTTCACGACCGTGATTACTATTTATTCTTGTCCTTTATAGGACTTAATGTCTTTAACAATGTCTTTACTAGACGTAACGCCCTTTATTTGTTGGAGTTCTTATAACTTCGTAACTGTATCGAACTAGTATTCTTCTGGAACTCGAAGTTCCCTACTGATCGCTGTATCTTACTTTGGCGATATTGCTTCAAAGTCCGTATATTTAATGTTCTTTATAATTTAGGACTCTTCAGAGTCTCGAACTGCTAACCATCAGCGTAGCGTACTTCTATCGTAACTGATCTACACTCGGTGAACTTGTATCATAGCCTCCCACAGGAGTCTCTTGTCGAACTGTGTTTTTTTGAAATGACTACTTGAAATTGTAGCGCGAACTGCCTACATCAAGACGTGCTATGACGAACTGTGATCAAAGTAACCTCCCTCAGGTTCTGGATCGATGTCTGATACAGCGTGACGTTCCCCTCACGGGCTCTTGAATACTGCGTATACGATGTGGTGCAGCTCTTCCGCTCACGGAATGCTCGTAGACTGCATGATTATGATGCTCCAGCGTAACGCCCCCCTGGACGGACTAATACTGCATGAACTGATGCAGAGTAACGCCCCCCTTGGCTGTCGAAAACTGCATGATTGGCTTGGTGAGGCCAGGAGTTTTATACCTTTCAGTCACAAAAATATAAAATCCTAGTCCTTTTCGTGACCAACTTTTGAACTAATTGTCGCACAATTATAAAAATCATATCTCCAGGAAGCTCGTCTTCCAAACGTAAAATAATCTTCCTGTGCATGGAAATCGATCATGCATTTCCGAAATATTAATTAATTTCTCGTCCTCAACTGTGTGGGTGGTGCTGTTCATTTTTAATTCTCCCACTCTTTGGGTCTCGGTGACTCCCCTATGACGTATACTTGCGTTTGCAGCTTTTTCTGGACTATTATTACGAGGTTTTCCTTTACACAAAAATCTCTAATCCAAAATGATTCACCGTACTGTATCTGTTTACTTATTTTTATACTCGTAAACGGGTTAAATTTAATTATTCCTGTTCTGACTCAGCAGCGAGGTTGCCATTTTCCTGCAACGTAAGAGCGATTTCCGAGTCAAGCTTCTTCGTCTTACAGTCCAAACTTTCCACTCGTTCTAATAATATCCATGACTGGCTCCTTATAAATGTCAAGAGGCATGAGCTCATCTTAGGAACACCTGGCCCTAGCGCTTGCACAATGTTAAGCTATAATCCTGGCTTGAAATCTCTCTCCGTTCCCTTAGAAACTGTATGATTCTTTCATTCCTTTCTCAAAGTACATGGATTCGACTCCCTTTGAAGCCATGGTACATGGGTTCATCTCTCCCCTCTTTAGGTAAATAAATTTCCGAGAAATTTTGTGGAAATTTATTTTAATTATCCAAAAAAAAATCTTATTTTTCCTTTTTAAATGTCGAAGCCATCATAACGTTATCCGTACCTTCTGATTTTTCTTCCTTAAAAATCCCACGATAATTTGATTTCTTTCACCTTTTTAAGTCATATCCGGTAATTGTGTCAGTTGGGTACGCTCTGTCCCTACCCTTTCTTTCCCCCTTTCATTTATCTGGATTTCAGGTTTCCAGAACCTCATTCTTCTTTACGGGTGTGGTCTATCCCTACCCGGTCCTTTATTTCATCATTCTCTTTCCTTAAATTGAAATTTTCTTCTTCAATAAAATCAATTATTTCTTTTATTTCCCAATATAATTTCTCCAATTCGCATTCGCACTCGAATGTTTGAGCTCTGTTTCCTTTTTCTATCTCATTCTCGTTTCTATCAAAAGTGGATTCTTCATCTGTAAATGTTTCCATAACCAGGGCTTGTTCATTGGCTTCATCGAAGTCTTCGGGAGGGTAATACACTTTTAAATTTGCTGAATTCATGGTCACTTCGTGATTCGTTTCACAGTGCCGAATTCTATAGGCATTATTTCTCAAATCCCTTATTATTTGATACGGTCCGTGGTACATTTTCTGGAACTTTTTGTACACGCGGTTCCCTGGATCCGAAATGGCTGGTCTTTTTACTAACACCATTTCTCCTCCTAATAGTGGCCGATGATACCTCTTGTGCCTATTTCATCTTTGTCTCCTGTCGGCTTGAGCTTTTAGATGCTCAAAGGCTCTTCTTATACGTACATCTCTTCCAGGCTGAGCGTCTGCTGGCCTAGGAATTACCAGAATCCAAGGTCTCTCTGGTTGCTCATTTCGATGTAACGTTATTGGTATCTCTCCCGTGGATTCATGGATTGTGTTGTTTATACAAAATTCGATAATATCCAAGATATCTATCCACTTCCAATTTTCTTCGGCACAGTATATTCTACAATACTTGGCCGTCTCCCTCATCACTCTTTCTACAGGATTTGCCTCAGGATGGCGAATACTTGACAAAATCTTACGTATTCCAAGTCTTTCTAATTCTCGTCTGAACTCTACACTGGTGAAACAACTACCGTGATCCGACAACAAATTCTCAGGTTTACCCAGAATCGGTATCACTTTTTCTTTGAGTCGTTTTAACACCTGTTTGGTACTAGTCTTCTGTATGGGAGCAAGTACAACCATTTTAGTAAAGACATCCATAGCCACCATTATGTATCGGTTTCCTCATCTTGCCTTTGGCAAAGGTCCGAAGTTATCAATAGATATGATTTGACCCGGCCTTTCTGGCAACAATGGTATAGGCTCTTGTCTCATCAGAAATGCGTTTGGTTTGATCCTTTGACATAGATCACATGTCTTTAGCGTGTCCCTTACAGTTTCTCTCAGTCTCGGCCACACAAATGCTTCTTTCAGCATCGAGACTGTTTTGTCGACTCCTATATGCCCGAAAGATCTATGGGCTAACCATACTATTTTCCTCTGCAAAATTGCAGGTACAACAATCCTTAATCGTGTATGGTCAGATTCCACAAACTTATATAATAATCCATTATAAAATGTGTAATCTTGAGCTATCTTATTAGCTTCTGTGTACGCTGGTGTTCCCCTTATCAAGCTTCCCTCAAGGAAGGATATGAGCATGTTCATCCATGGATCCTCTCGTTGCCGTTGACTAATGCTCCTTAACTCATTTAGAGTACGCTGTTCCCTGTCTTCCAAATCAATAGCCATTACTTCCTCTTCTGTGGACTCTGGCTGTCTACTTAAATAGTCTGGAACTATATTTTCTTTTCCTGGGCAGTATTCTATCTTTACATCAAACTGTTGAATATATAAAGCCCAACGCATCAACCTTTGACTGGATAGATCAGTCTTCATCAAAAAGGTTAAGGCTTTATGATCCGTTCTTAAAATGACCTGAAACCCATATACGATCTTTCGCCAATATTGCAGCGCGTGCAATATCGCTAACAGCTCGATTTCGCTGATCGTATAATTTTTCTCGTGTGGTTTCAGTCTCCGACTTGTGAAAGCTAGATAATTTTTCTTATCAGGGTTATCCGGGTTTTCCTGATATAGCATTGCCCCTATTCCAATCTGGGATGCATCTGTTTGAATTATAAATTTCTGATTAAAATCAGGATATCCTAGCTTCACATAGTTTAAGAGCATTTCCTTAGCCTCCACGAATGCTTTTTCTGTTTCATCCATCCATTTCCACTTGCCCCCCTTCTTCAGAAGGTCCTGTAGTGGTGCAACAGTTTTTGTGTATGATGGACAATGTCCTGAGAAGAAACCAATCAATCCCAAAAACTGGCGAACGTTCTTCACCTTCAACGGCCTTGGAAAATCCCTTATCGATTCCAATTTGCATGGATTTGGTTTAACACCATCCTTATCAATCACATGCCCTAAAAATGTTACTTGTCTTTGACAAAAATTTGACTTCTTTAAATTTATTTTAAAATATGCCCTTCTTAAGTCTTCCAATAATTTCTTCAATTTTTCTAAATGTTCCTCAATGTTCTCCGAGGTAAGCAAAATATCATCCACATAACGGTTAGTGCAATCTTTCACTTCCTCTGACAGGTTTCGATCAAGCGCTCTTATTAAGGCAGATCCCGCGGTCTTCAATCCAAACGGACATCTCCTAAAACAATAGGTTTGTTGGTCGAACTGAAATCCAGTCAACAAGCTGGTTTTCTCTTCCAGTTCGAGATGATGATACGAAGAAGTTATGTCAATATTTGTAAAAATCTTCTTGCCTTTGAACTTCCTCAGTATTTCTTTTATGGGTGGTGCCGAATCATTTTCTGGTATGATTTTTGCATTTAAATTTCTGGCATCTAAACACACCCTTACTGAGCCATCCGGTTTACTCACAATCACTAATGGACTAACATATGGTGTCGCCATCTTTTCTATAACACCTGCATTCATCATCTCCTGCAGTGTTTTCTTAGTTTGTGGGTAATGTTTTTCCGCAACCGGGTATGGTTTTTGTCTGAACGGTGTCCAATCATTGACTTGGAACGCGTATTTAAAATTTTCAATCTTCCCTGGCTTGGAATCAAATACGTCCCTAAAATTCAATAATAATTTCTTTAATTGTTCCTTATTTTCGAGGCTCACTTTAGCTTCCTCTACTTTCCCTGACAGGTTGGTCTCGAACTCAGTTTCCAAATTATCTTCGAGTTCTATGTTGAGGACTTCAAATATCTTTTCTATGTCCTTGCAACCTTCTTCTGTTACTTCTTCCACATGCCATACCTGTTCTCCTATTTTCGCATCCTGTTCCTGTAGGTTAATGTTTTGTTCATCCACATCCTCTCTTTGAATTCTAATGCAATTTTGCGCTAGGTCAATGATGACCTTGTTCTCACGGATAAAATCAATACCTAATATGACATTATACGGTAATTGATTTACCAGCAAAAAGCATTGCGAAATTTCAGTGTTACCCATGATCAGATCAATGTATACCTGAAATTTGCATGTTAAAGATTTTTCAGGGATAATTCCCTTAATCTTTACACTTGATGTGGGGATTTTTAATACGCGGCCTCTTGTTTCCAATTCATTCAGAAGGGTTTGCGTAATTAAACTTATTGTTGATCCGGTATCAATCAATGCCCTGACCAGTAATCCTTCTATCCTGAGCATAATTATGGGTGATTCTCTTTTGATAGGTGGGATTCCTTCCACATCCTCATTAATTAGCTCATCTGGTCTTGCTATCCAATTCACAATTTCTACCTCCTCCCAGCTCCTGGTATGTTTCCACTTTTGACGATTTAAATTTGGAGTTTTTTTTATCCTGAGGGCTCCCTTTTCCCTCATTCTTTAACTGAGCTTGTAGTTCCAAGCTTTGAGCTCCATCTAGTCGGTCGGGTGATTTCCGGTTCTTGATTGCCTCACCCCAACGGACTTTTTGCCTTTCAGGTTCGTCTGGTCGTTCGTTCATGTAACGAAGACTTTCCTGATATCTTTCCTCTATTTCGGCCCGATATTCATCATCCCTATCCTCTGGCCTTACGTTCCTTCTGGGATAATTCTCCCATTTCTTTCTGTTTTCTTGCCTCTGATGGTTATTGTTATAGGGTCGGCTCTCTTGTTGCCTATAACCCGTATTCCTAGGATTTCTTCCTCGATATCCTCCTCTGTGGTATAGCTGTATTCCTCTAGGCTCTTGTTGCCCATACTCTCGACCTAGTCCTTGAGTATCAGTGCTGGTGGACTGATTCCTGGTCGATGGTTTTTCTCTGGTTTCCTGACTGCTGGCCATGTGTACCTGTTCAGTCTGTCTTTGGTGCCTAGGAGTTACGTGTGACGTCGTCATGTCTAATTGACGTAGTACGCTCTCCACTTCCACAGCACTTCTGGTTTTGGATGAGATTAACAGCCTCTGAATCTCATATGGAAGTTGTCTTGCAATGGCGGCACACAGGTCGTTCTCAGCTGGAGCAATGTCAAGTTCGCGGAATTTACACAGCTGAGCGGTAAAAAATTCCGAGTACTTAGTTGGTGCATTTGTGCTGTACTTCCTAGAGTACAGATCTAGCCTCAAATTCTCCTGGACGTCTGCTGCCCAATATCGTTTTAAAAAGGCTTCCCTGAAGCCTTCCACCGTATCAAAGGTGTACCTGAAGCTTCTGAACCAGGTGAGACAATCACCTGCCAACAGCTTCTCAATAGCTCTCAGTCTCCGATCCTGAGGAACCTTCATTTCGTTTAAGTACTCTGCGACTTCCTTTAGCCAGTATTTTGGAGTAATTGACATGTTATTACCCGTAAATTTTACCGGTCTGTCCTCATTCGATTTGATAATGTTTATTATCTGACCATTTGTCTGGTTCATGTATGGGGTTGACATCGCCATCGGATATCCTGGGTTCTTATAAGGGCTCTCCCCTCCTAAGTCCCTATCGGTATCTGTGCCTTGTTCACGGGAATCTACCCATCCTGTCTTTGGAAACTCCTCCTGATTCTCAAATTCTAACTTCCTTTCCCTTCGGGCACTTTCTTCATTAGCCATGAGTTGGATTTCCATTTGACTGTTCTTATGTTCAGTCCTCTCCAACCGGGATCCTAATTCATTTTGAATTCTTTTCTGATTTTTCTTACTGGTTTCCAGTTCTCGTTTGAGTTGGTTTTTGTCGTCCCTGAAGCTATTCCTGATTTCATTTAAGTGTTCTTCTACCTCTTTCTTGATGACCATGACCTGTTCTGTTATAATTTCTGGTTTAACGTCACCTCTGGTATCTAGGTCTTCTCGTATTTCCTTTATCTTTTTCTCCATTTCTCTTTGTCCTTTGACCATATCTATTTTAATTCCGTCAAGCCTTTCTTCAGTTTTCCCTTGGCTCTTAAATAATCTCATCATTTCATCTTGGACCTGATTTACTTCAGTATGAGTTTTTCCTACTTGGAGCTTTAATGTTCCGATGGTTTCCTGAACATCACTAATACCCTGACTTATTTCATCTATCTTATGGGTATTTTCCTTATTTTCGTCCTCTCGTTGTTTTCTTTCACTCTGGAGATGCCCCTCGTATATATCTAATCTTCGATTTATTTCACCCTCGTACTTCTTTAAGTTATCATCTACCTGCCCGGTAAACAGCTCAAATTTACCTTTCATATCCCGCGCATCCTTTTGATTTTGATTCTTCATCTCAGTTACTTCGGTCTGAACTACACCGATTTTGTTCTCGAGGGTTCCTACTTTCTCCTCAACCTTTCCAAATCGGGTTCCTAGCTCATTCACACTTTGTTTTATTTCATCCCGGGATGTTTTACAGATATCGCTGTTAGATTTTATCTGATCTTCTAACTTTTTCTGCACACCTTGAATCTGGGTTACAAGTTTCTTTTCGCACTCATCACCCTTTTTTTCCATATTAATTAATTTAGTTTCCATGGAAATCAAACTTTTATTTAAAATTCCAAAATTTTCTTGACATTTAGTTTGGGACTCTCCCATACTTTCGTTCAAAGCCTGTATTTGGGCTTGCAATCCTGAATGAAATTCTTTATTTTCCTCTTTAATCTCACTTGCGATTTCCCCTTTTAACTCATTTAACTTGTCCCCAAACTTAGTGTCAAAATCTTGAAATTTGGTATTCATTGTTTCTTCTAAACTCTCTCTGAGTCCATTTGACCCCCTTTTTATTCCCTCAATTTCAGCCTTCACTTCATCGTTCATTTTTATACAGTTAACCTCGATAGCTTCTAATTTAGTTCCCATGTTATCACTATTAGTTTCGATAGCTACTAATTTAGTCCCCATATTAGCACTATCAGTTTTTAGTGACTCTAGACTCTCATTTATGGATTCGAACACTTTGTTATTTTCATCCTTTTGGAGGCCCAATGTATTGTCTATTGTTCCCAATTTATTGTTTATGGCCTCCAGCTTTTCTTTGCTATCGGCTATTATAGCCTCAAAAAGCCGTTGCATCTCTTCACTCAATGCCATCTTATTAGAATATAGTGGGCTACTAATGCCACATCGCTAATACATGCTTGCGAGATAGTAATCTGAACCATTGTGTCCCAATTTCTTCAAAAATTTACTTTGGTACGGGTTTTTACTACACCGTACCATTTTGATATTCTTATTCAAACTCAAAGACCTTTATGGAAGTATTTAAAATTCAAAATTTCGAAAAAACATTTTTTTTAATGAAAATTTTGATTTTTCGAGAAAACTCTGGTTTTCCCTAGGAAAACTCAGCCCTGCATACTGGGCGCCATGAAAAATGTCTGGTAGGGGGTTGTTTATAATCCAGGGCTGCTCGGTGTGAGTTTCTAGGGACCCATGCGGTCAGTTAATATTACACGTTGTAGCTACTCCTATCATTACTTTACTTTTACATGAATCGACCGTCTTTAGTGTTCCTCTAATTATTAATCCAAGCACATTATTTCTACACCCCCATGTGCCCTTTTAGCAAGAAATATGCAAATCACAGTATGCCAGCATTGCTCAATTCGGGATGTTTCGGGGCTGCGGTAAGTTCTCCCACTCTGTGACTTACATATTTTGGATTAAATAGAGGATACACTTGCAAAAATAACAACAAAATCAACTCCTATTTTAACACATTTAATTAATCAAAATTATGGCGCTACAAACAATAAAACAAAATAAACTACTGACCAATATCATTCTACTTGTCCAAAGTGAACAAGGAATAGCATAAAAATAAAACAAATATTCTCTTTAAACACATGGTTTTCTTTAAAACCAACAATTCACGATTATTTTCACTTCCTTAAAGTACTTATCTTAAAGTCCATATAACTACGAGCTTCTTTGGCTCGATACTTTTCCATACTAATGGTGTCTTACTTTTGTACACCTCAAGAAGTTATTTTATCTTTTCTTATCATCAAAACAAATATATAATTATATTTAAAATTACATGTTAATTATTCACTTCAATATTTGGGCATTTCACATATTCTCAGGATTTACTATCTCTCTCAAGTTTGCAAATTCACTACGGTGATCGGGAAACCATTTGTGTACTCCAGAGTTATAAAGATTACTTGACAAAGACAAAAACTATGATTACTCCCGAATCTAGTTATCTTCACAAAACTCGTGGATTCCTTATTTTTCATACAACATTACAATAGGGATTTTTATTTAATTCATTTGTCTTATAAGACCATTATCACATAAGAAAACTACGATCTGAACAGGCAAGCGTTAATATCAATCTACAAGGACCTCGGTTCAACGCCCGGGTCATTAACAACTTTAAACACTCACGGTGTCTTTAACAATTCTTACAAAACGATCTTTACCCACCCTCGCTCTATGAGGGTCAGGCCATTATACTCGAGCGTGATTTATGACAGGGAGAGCGGCTCCCTGCCTAGCCTACGGTTGGAGCTCTCTTCAATGCTTTTAAAACAAACATTCACATTATTCTCAGTTCTAAGGAGAGACCTGGCTTTTACTACACTTATTGTCATTCAACAATATTATTGGTTCATAAACCACTTTCGTAACCTTGGCATTTATTAATTATGAGAGGGTCCTCATTGATTGGGAAGAGTAATACACATTCAACGACGAATAATAAGGGGCTTTAACAACAAGAGGATCCTAGGTTCGAATCTCTTAACATGCCTCGGGAACCATTTCCATATTAGAGGGCTTATAAAAAATGCGATTTAGGGTCTAGCCGTAGCTTACAGGACCTACGCTCAATAATACCATACATTAGCTCCCTTTTCAATAATAACACACACATGGCCTCGTGATCTACGTCACAATTTAGAGGACTTACAACATATCTCAATTCACTGCAATCAACTACCCTCCATAAGTAATTATCAAGTACTTTAACTTTTACGCGTTCCTAGCGTGACTTTTTATTTAATTGCGTTCCATTACGCTACACATTATTTAACGGCCGAATGCCTTCCAAAGAACTGATAATTTCATAGTAACAATTGATACATATTTCAATTCTTATATTAATCTTTTCCGTTGACAATAAATCGCTCCATTTTTTAGAACTTGCATTCACATCATGTCTTATACATTTGTTAAGGCTTCAACGCTCTCTATTTTCATATCATTCAATTTAATCTTTACTTAGATTTCTTTACCCTGTTATTATTATGATTACATTCCTTACAAAAGCTCAAAAGCTATTTCTTTCATATAATTCAAATTTACCTTTATGTAAATATCTTTGTTATAATTATTATTATTATCACGCTTGCTTTTATAACATTCATTAAATACTGATATTTTATTCCATGCATTTCCTCTACAGGATTTATTATTTCACATAATTATTTATTATTTCTTAAAACTTTATTTTCGTTCAGACCGCGTTCTTATTTAGTTATTATTTCTTTAAAAACATCCCTTTTATTCAAAACTCCGGTGGAATTTTACACAAAATTTTTCCCGACACCAAAACATAATGAAAATCTTTACTCACATGTCTAAGGTCGTTTTCTGACCTTTATTCTCGTTTGATGTGACATTTTGGCCCACCTTCTTGACTTACTCCATATTGTATAAACTCATCTTATGTACAGAAATTTCTTGACACATATTCACTATATTTAACACTGACAACATTTTTAATACACTGGTGTATCCGTTTTGAACACACATTAAAACACTAAAAAATATTACTCTGGTGCATATTATAACACATATCACTTTGCATAAAACGCTTTCACTTTTACATAAAACACTTAAAATGATACTCCAATTTCTTTTCTTACAATATTTACACTTCACTTCTATCACACGGGCGTATCTCAACGATTTGGACAATTTCTATCGGCTATTGATGATCCCTGATGCGAATCCTATCGACCTGCATTGGACGTGTGATTTTACTCGTTCAAAGTTTCTCTCTCCTACAATGGAAACTACTGGTTTCAGTCTCCCAAAACCGCTTCTATTGTCTATTACTCGGCTTCACTTTATCTGCTTTAACTAGGCGATAAATGTCTTTACTTAGCCGTCACCTCTATTTATATATGGTGGTCTATCGCACCCTATAGTTTCTATATCTTGGCCTCCTTTCGAGGACCGTATACTGTCTATCGTACCCTATAGTTTCTATACTTCTTGGCCTCCCTTCGAGGACCGTTTACTGTCTATCGTATATTTTTGACGTTTTCTCACTAGAGTACGTTTTCCCTCTGGTTTCGAACCTAAGTTCCTAAGTTCCTTTTGCTAGAACTTCTATCTTTCACGACCGTGATTACTATTTATTCTTGTCCTTTATAGGACTTAATGTCTTTAACAATGTCTTTACTAGACGTAACGCCGTTTATTTGTTGGAGTTCTTATAACTTCGTAACTGTATCGAACTAGTATTCTTCTGGAACTCGAAGTTCCCTACTGATCGCTGTATCTTACTTGGGGATATTGCTTTAAAGTCCGTATACTTAATGTTCTTTATAATTTAGGACTCTTCAGAGTCTCGAACTGCTAACCATCAGCGTAGCGTACTTCTATCGTAACTGATCTACACTCGGTGAACTTGTATCATAGCCTCCCACAGGAGTCTCTTGTCGAACTGTGTTTTTTTGAAATGACTACTTGAAATTGTAGCGCGAACTGCCTACATCAAGACGTGCTATGACGAACTGTGATCAAAGTAACCTCCCTCAGGTTCTGGATCGATGTCTGATACAGCGTGACGTTCCCCTCACGGGCTCTTGAATACTGCGTATACGATGTGGTGCAGCACTTCCGCTCACGGAATGCTCGTAGACTGCATGATTATGATGCTCCAGCGTAACGCCCCCCTGGACGGACTAATACTGCATGAACTGATGCAGAGTAACGCCCCCCTTGGCTGTCGAAAACTGCATGATTGGCTTGGTGAGGCCAGGAGTTTTATACCTTTCAGTCACAAAAAGATAAAATCCTAGTCCTTTTCGTGACCAACTTTTGAACTAATTGTCGCACAATTATAAAAATCATATCTCCAGGAAGCTCGTCTTCCAAACGTAAAATAATCTTCCTGTGCATGGAAATCGATCGTGCATTTCCGAGATATTAATTAATTTCTCGTCCTCAACTGTGTGGGTGGTGCTGTTCATTTTTAATTCTCCCACTCTTTGGGTCTCGGTGACTCCCCTATGACGTATACTTGCGTTTGCAGTTTTTTTCTGGACTATTATTACGAGGTTTTTCTTTACACAAAAATCTCTAATCCAAAATGATTCACCGTACTGTATCTGTTTACTTATTTTTATACTCGTAAACGGGTTAAATTTAATTATTCCTGTTCTGACTCAGCAGCGAGGTTGCCATTTTCCTGCAACGTAAGAGCAATTTCCGAGTCAAGCTTCTTCGTCTTACAGTCCAAACTTTCCACTCGTTCTAATAATATCCATGACTGGCTCCTTATAAATGTCAAGAGGCATGAGCTCATCTTAGGAACTCCTGGCCCTAGCGCTTGCACAATGTTAAGCTATAATCCTGGCTTGAAATCTCTCTCCGTTCCCTTAGAAACTGTATGATTCTTTCATTCCTTTCTCAAAGTACATGGATTCGACTCCCTTTGAGGCCATGGTACATGGGTTCACTTGTCCAAATCAGGCTGCACAACACACCATCTTCCAACCGTTATCCGCCTCTTCAACCAATTCTGTAGTCTCCTCTCCATACCTCAAGCTCACCCTGATTAACTTGAAATGTTCTTGAAGAATAACAGCCACAATTGGATATCAAGATACCCAATCACCATCTCCACCCTCCACAGCCGCTAGCACAAGGTGGCTTAGTCGTAACTACCACATTTTCCTAAGCATGGTACACACTCAGAAGGCTACTGCAAAACTGGTTATAGTACAGTTTCCTTGTTTGGTAATTCTCTGTCGAGGTACAAATTGGAAGCTTGTAGATGCAACAGGAAAGGCAGTCGAGGTTTGAGCATTTGCACAGGTGATATGTTGGTTTATTGCTTCTCACTATCTGTAAAGTTAGATCTGTGGACTTGCTTCATAGTCATCTATCATGAAACAAAATGCAGGCTTATTAGTCTTAATAGGCCCCCAAAAAAGGGCAGTTGAATCTTGAAAACCACCTGGCCAACATCATGGTTTCGTGCTTATCTCGGTTTCTTATAACACATCTATTCATTTACTTTATAGACTTCTATCACGGAAGAAAATCAGGATAATCTCGGTTTCCAATATCACATTTATTAATTTGAATTATAGCACTTTTTCTTAATAGCTGTAATAGGTTCAGTGAGAAAGAAATTAAAAATCAAACCTCGTGACGCTACATCCCATGAAGGGCCTAGGCCTAACAAGCGACCGCTGCCCAGCCATTTGGCCTGCAGATTATGGGGTGACGCATTATCAGTCTCACCCGCCCTACAGTTATCTTACTTCTTCTGACGTTCATTTGTTTGGGGCCCTTAAAACCGAGGGAAGCGATATGAGAACAACGAGCAAGTCATGCGAGACGTCAAAAAGTAGCTGCGAGAGACCAGGTGTATGGTACCGAACTGGCATACACAAGCTGACATCTAGATGGCGTAAATCCATACGTTTGAATGGAGATTATGTGGAATAAAGATACCTGAAGGGGAAACAAAACTTGAGTAAGAAAAAGAAACCCTGTGCATTAGTTATTGAATGCCCCTAGTACAATATTTGTTCTAAGTAAGTGCATAACGTATAGAATAAGAAGTGATATCACTGGCCTAGTACGCCTGGTCCGCCGCAGCGCAGCGCTGGCTCCGATCTGTGATGTAAGTTAGCATTGGCGCTTACGAGACTCTTAAAACCTTGCGACCTGTTTTACACGATAAAACACCACAAGATATCCTCATAGGCGCTAATAAGTTCAACATCTCCACTTACTTGACTGTGCCCAATTATAATTTAATAAGTCGTCTCCTGTAATAGTCCAGTTTCGACAATAAGTGAAGACAGAGAGCAAGTTCAAAATGCAATTAGTTTTGCCAGCTATCGGTAAATTTATAAAAAGAACGGAAAAATTAACCTCGCTATCAGTAAGGATTTCTTCACATTGTTACACATTTTACATTCCCTTAACAGACTTGCAACACAGAAAAAAAAGCCGTACGAACGCAACTTTCAACTTTACCGTAGATTACTATACAATTCAATAATAACCTTAAATTTCACTCCACAAACACAAAAATCAGTAAACTACCATCATTTCAGAAGAACTTAACATTAAACAGACATAGAAGGCATAGTTATGACCCCTTCATAGAGTAGGCTATTGCCTAAATCTGATCACGCCTCTTTCAGCATTACGGTACATATATGTTTTTTAACTCATTGTCTTTTTATTCTCATCCATTTCTTCACAGAAGTAGTCTTTAATGGCATCAAGAGCATTTTATTTACACCATACCGGACAAATACTTAGGAAAATTAGGAAATATATGTGGAACAGAATAGTCTTTCAATCGCCAGTTGGTTCTTTGGAGAAGTACTACTTCCTTCCCTTCTATCACAAATTTGTCAAATTTAACAATTAAATCTTCTAAAAAGTGAGCATCACAGATGTAGGACTTTTCAGTAAGTTCCCTATCCTTCCCTGGTATGGCCCCTTTGCACTTGATAAATCGTTCCTTATCTTTAGGAGGTTTGAAAAACCGTCTGACCTCTTAACAGTCCCCACAGATAGATCTGCATTCTGGTACAATAGAGCAAGGCATCTTCACTACTCACATTAAGCACTCATGAAAATGTAAGGGCTAAACTGCTGTTTACTTACATTAAATAACAATAAAATTAACAAAAGAAGATAACGTCAACACATAACAAGAAATTAAATTCCATTTCAGTTAATGCTTCCTACAATAGCATTTCAGGTATTAATACTATGAAGTAATAGTGTAAGCACTTGTATATCAATAAACGTTTGCACAGAACACCACCAAAACACTCCGATCGATTAAATACTTAAAATATCGCACATAAACATATAAACATATGTGGATATCAACAATCTCAAATCGACTGTAGCGCTGCATAGCGGCGAGTGCCAACCTGATCCGTATTCATTACATGCTATTGAGGGAGAAGAGATCACACTTTATATTCTATTCGTTACAAAAAGGTGAATTCTGGGAATTTTGTCTGCTAAGAAAATTAATTGCCTTGTAGTCATACATTTAGCATAAATTGTATTTCATAATTCAACATTCACCATTGACAGTGTTTAAACAAATTCCATACGGACGTCAAGAATTAAACGCGCAGAAAAATACTTTGTTGTAGTTACGAATACGAAGAAAGTTGAAATTTTGAACGAATGATCCGTAAGCGCTGGTATTGGCACCACTATCAGGAGAACTACTTGGTTTGTTTTTGAAAGATATTTCTTGTATTATTTTGTGCGATGCTGTGAATTATTTTAATTTTTCAGGACGTTTGTAAATAGTGATTGTGATAGATTATAATATTAGTTAGCTAGACCGGATTTGTAAATTTAAATGTTTGAAATCGTTACGATCGTAGCGTAGCTTATTTTTATTGATGGATATTTTTGTCGGATGGATATTTTTGTTCAACTTCAAGGGATAGCCATCAGCTACCGAGTTTAGGAGCGATGGCCCTAGAATTTTATTTTTGAACTATACTCGTTGATTTACGTACCATTTTCCTAGCTTTGTTTCATCATGTTTTTGTTGATTATTTCTTCTTGAGTTAATGATACGACAATTATGGTAGGATGTTTGTTTAGTTTCAGGAAGGCATTTATTACTTAGCATCGGAAATATCCACTTGATCCCTAAGCTAGGGATCCTTGACAGAAATAAATGTCGAGGGAGCGTTTTATCTTAACCTATGATATTGTTTTGTAGTTTTGCTTATTTCCATTTTCATTTCGGATGTGAATTTTGGGCTGGTATCCTAACATTTCCTAACCCGAACCCGATACTGCCTGATATTAACACACTCATGCTGGAACTAGTCGGAGTGCATGTCTGGTATCTCTGTGATGATTGTTTGCAATGGGTCGGTTTTGGCGCTCGATCCCTTGATATCTCGGAGCAAACGGGTTCAATATTTCTAGAATCTTTCCAGAGAGGTTCCACCTGAGAGCTTTGCGCACGAATTGCGTCAGATGCCCAAGACGAATATTTTGATATCAAGGCGATTCCGATGAATTGGACTTAAGTACCGTTACTTACTTACTGGTCGGCGCTACAGTCCCTGAAGAACCTTGGCCTCCTTTATCACTTGCCTCCATTCATCTCTATCTTCCGCCTTCCTTCTCCAGTTCCTGATTCCCAGACTCCTGAGTTCATCTTCCACGTCATCTATCCACCATCTCCTGGGTCTTCCTCTTCTCCTCCTTCCATCCGGTCTTGGTGTAAACCCCTTTTTGACACTACGCGATTCTGGCATTCTCTGTACGAGTCCTGCCCATCTTATCCTCCCCTGCTTAATTTTCACCTCAATATCTGCCTGTCGAAGAGTTCCTGTAGTTCCACATTTGTCCTCATTATCCAACCTTCCTCCTCTCTCAATGCCCCGTATATTTTCCTCAAGATCTTCCTTTCCCATCTTCGCAGCCAGTCTTCTTCTCTTCTATTGAGAACCCAACCTTCCGATCCATACAAAACCACAGGTCTTACTATTGTAATGTACATTTTTACTTTAGTATTCCTACTAACATTTCTGGATTTAAACATGCTTTGCAGAGCGTAATAGCATCAATTTCCATTTTTAATTATTTCTTGTATTTCCACTGATGTTTTGTTATCCTCAGTTATTATTGAGCCCAAATATTTGAATTCTTCTAACTTAAGTACAGTACAGTAGAGTAAATGTGAAGACTTACCGATATATGTGATGCAAACATCGCAGCAGCCGCAGAACGTGCCGTTCTTCTTGAGGTAGCCATTAGCAGCACAGTTCTCCTCGGTCAATTGAGGACATTGAATGGCGTCACAAGACCCTGGTATACATACGATCAGCGCTGTGGTCATTTGCACCACTGTTATCAAACTGAGCAGGACAGCACAAACTCGGAGAGTGGCAGACATCTTACCTGCAAGAAGAGAGCCAAGACGTTATATAGTAGCTAGGGCTATAGCGTAGTGGTCTGAATATTAACAATCAATGATAAGAAGAGTTCAAAGGTGCTAATGGATGAATATGCCAGCCTAATTACAGCAAATTTTCTTGTAGAAGTAATGCTTCTGAAAAGTAAATACTGTATTATAGTACAGGGTCTTTCATATAAAGTAAGAACGGCAAGCGACAGTTTTGTTATTTGATGCTGCAGTGGCCTTGGCCGAGCTTGTGGCGCGCCATGGCCCCCTGCTGTACTATTGAAAGCGCGCGCACGACCACACTGTACCAACGTTACGATAGATTTTTACAAAGAATTCAAGTGTGAAGTTTTGGACCATCTGCCGTTTAGTCCAATCCAGCACTGAATGATTTTCACCTTTTTCGAGAATTGAAGGTATGCTTGGGCGGCAACGCCTCGGCAAAGAGGAAACACTTCAGGAGACTCTCCAGACGAACCCACCTCAGTGGCGGTAGAATATTTTGCCGAGGGCATTGGGAAGCTGGTGTAACGGTACGACAAATGTTTCAACAGTACAGCAGGGGGCCATGACGCGCCACATGCTTGGCCAAGGTCACCACAGCAGCGAATAACGAAACTGCCGCTTGCCATTCTTACTTTATATGAAAGACCCTGTATATCCGTGTTTCCTTCAACTATGGCACTGAATAAAAGTTTAACTACCGTAATAAATATTTTTGATGTGTAACATCTTTCCACTCGGTTGTTGGATATTTTTGTGGGAGTGATTTTGAAAAATGGGACGGAAATGGCTCGGACGGAAGTGTGTAAGACGCACTACCAGCTGGCAGTGGTACCATGTGGAATGTATATCACATGTGGATTACTTCAAGGTTTTGAGGTGCCATTACAGATATTTCTACAATAAATCATCTTCAAGTTGTCGTTCTTTGGTGTAAAAATATTATTTATATCATATTTGCGAGAAAACAATTATGATTTATTAAGAGTCTGTTGTTCAATCTCTGGATAAAAGTGATGGGCATCTACTCCCCAAGTAACTTTGCTCAACACTTTCATACTGAAAGGTAAACGCTCGTGCGAACTCTGGTGTCAATTGATTGAAACACAAAACATATGTCACGGGCACATGTTAAAAGTATTCGTATCAGTATTTAAAAGATGATATGCTTTAATATGGAACATTGTAAATAGTCCGCAAAGCCGGTAATATGTTTCTTCAAAAAAGCTATTCAGATATTAACTCACATTGCGGTAATGCAGTGATCAATGTAATGTATATCTATGTTTTTATACGGGAACTGGGTTAGTCTTTCATGGACCACTAAAGGAATTCCATTTACTGTCAAGTAGGCGTATTCATAACTAATTTAAAACTCAATTCCACGCAGGAACATTATCGAAAGAAAGCAAATATTTATGGAGCATAAAAAATACTTCCATATTATTACCGGCACGTGAACATAATAACTGTCTTGTACTCAAAATTTCTGTGGTTGTAATGGCTGCGTGGACAGTTTCTTTGTCTGCGAATCGTGAAGTCTAAGGTTCAAACCCCAGTCCCGGCAAATGTTTTTGCTACCGGATTATCGATTTAAACGATATATATCATAACATTATGCGTCATATTAACAGAATCTACATGAAATTACTATTTATCTAATTTTAATTACAATAGTTTGCACCAAGCAGGAATTGGGAAATTTGATTGTATTGAACATTACTTCCAGTAGTCTATAGATAGACTAGAGACTATGGTTTCATTCCTCCTCTTAATTTACAATATAATATGTGATGTTTGTTCAAACAAGTGTGACAGCAGCATATCTCCAATTCAATCTATACATTCAACATAGTAGCCTACCAGTATTAAAACGGAGCGTAAATTATCATTTTTAGAATGTCCAAGCTGTGTAGTATACGAGTAGGATAACATGGCAGATGACTTCACATACATTTCATCTCAATTTCATGTCAGATGTTACACATCATATGAGACTACTGTACTGTAAGGCTCGTATCTTTATTTTAATATGAAAACTAAAAAATAAAAACAAGTAGTTCCGTGAAGAACTATACAGCCTATTTTCATATATCCTACTTATGTTAATTGCCACTATCAACATACACAATTTCAGTTTGATTGCTTTAATTGATTCGTAGATATTGAGAACCGACTAAATATTTCGGATGGTCGCCATGTTGGATTTTACATATGTAGGTCCTAGAGTTATGTACTGTTACATGCAGATTATTGTGTACGTGTAGTATTCAAACTTCAATCGCATAATTAGGACACAAGAAGTAACAAGGAGATTTTAAAATTTCGTACAGCTGCCATCTTGAGGTTATGGAAACAATTGAAATAAATTAGATGCCAGTGGATTAACATTCGTATAAGGATTTACTGTACCTAGTTTCACTGCACTCGGATGGTTAAATTGCGAGAAACGTCCATGTGAATATTTATACTTCGCGTCGCCACCATGTTGGATTTGTGATCACCAGGTTATAGATGAACTTAAGATCATAGCCCCTATGAGCATTAAAACATTCAGTATGATTGCTATAATAGACTCGTAGATATTCAGAACCGTCTAAATATTTCGGATGGTCGCCATGTTGGATTGTTAAATGTATAGGCCATAGAGTCATGTACTATTAAAGGAAAATTATTGCGTAGGTTCATTATTCAAAGTTTCACTTGGATCGCATGACTACATCACAATAAATAAACACTTAATTTTAAAATTCGCACAGCCGCCATCTTGAGGTTATGTAAACAATTGAACTAAATTAGATACCAGTGCATTACAATGTGTATAAATATTTCCTGTACCAGATTTCATTGCGTTTGGAACATTAAATCGCGAGAAAGGACTATTTAAAATTCTCAAATTCACTTGGCCGCCATGTTTGTTTTGTAGTTAACCGGTTTTTGAAAGTCTTATAGATGGACTTCCAGTAGTGCCCTTTATCACCACACAAAATGTCAGGGTAATGTCGCTAATAGTTTCGGAGATATTGAATGCTGGTGAAATATTTCGCACAGCCGCCATGTTGGATTGGTGAGTCGTAACAAAATTTGAAGGGCACGGTCGTGGTTGCCCGGAATAGTGCTATGACCTTACCGAGTTTCATTGAAATCGCTCCAGCCGTTTAGATTTTATTAGGGGGACACACACACACGAATCACACACACACACGCACACACACACGGACAAAAGGTGATCTCATTAGCGTATTTTTTCAAAATTGAAAATAGGCTAATAATACAGAAATATACAAATCAAAATGAAAAATAATACAACAAAGAGTAGTTAAGATGGAAGTGGCGTTTGGACTGTTGGTGCAACAGATACAAGGAAAATAGAAGCAATTCGAAAGTGGTTTTGCAGGAGAATGATGAAGATAGAGTAACACATGAAGCGGTATTAAGATGTGTGGGGGAAGATAAATGTGTCTAATGAGTGTTATTTACGAGAAGAGATAGGTTAACAGGACACATACTAAAGCACCCAGGAATAGCAAATTATAGAATTCTAAATTATAAAACAATTTAAAAATGTTTATAAAAATAAAAAACATTAACCATAATGGATAATGCGTCACTTATGTCATAGCCACCTATAAGGAAGGACTTGCCCATAGCAGAGCGGCAACACCGCACACTCGTCTATATGAGGCGAGCGGTAAGCATGATGATGATTTATGCTGAACGTGTGACTACGTGCTAAATTGCATATATTCTTTTAACACTCGCACGTTTTACAATAGTGTTTAAAGTACTGCTCGGTTCTAACCTCCGTGGACCTGACAGGAATGTGGAGCGTTGACGTTTATGATGATAGATGAGCCGGCTTCCCAGTCCGGTCCTAGCGTATACTCTGAATTACCAATAAAGCTCGCTGACAGCTGTCAAAGCTAGCACGTGGGGAAATGCTGCGTTGCCACTGAGGCAGATCATGACTCATAACATTCCAAGACATTCCAAGAGGCTTGCAGGAAGTCACAAATAGCCTACTGGGTAAGTTAGCCCCCCCCCCTGCCTGGCGCTCTAATGGCCGTGACGAGTGAAGACACACTGAGTCAAACCACATGCTTACTGCTGTGTCGGCATACATTGCAACATTGCTCACTGTTGCCATGGAGACCGTTACCCCTCTCGTCTCCACTCCTCACCTCACCCATCAAGCGGATGACAGTTTTCACCGAGCATCTTTTGTAAATCAGTGTATAGTAACAGAACCAAATACATAGGTCGGTGACTCACTCACTCGTTCCCAGCACCACAGTGGTTTGAGCAAAGATCCTATGTTAGCAGTATTGGAATAGACGGGAATACCAGGTAAAGTGGCGGGCTGTTGACAAGCTTCTAGTAGACCCAAGCAAGGAACATGTAACTATAAGAGATTCGTCATTTTTGGTTATAGAATTTCCGAGAGAGAGCAACGCCTGAAGCTATGTACTGCTCCGGCAAGTCTGGCAACATAAAAAGTAAAAATCCATAAGAATGTAGCCTTTATTACACGTAATTGAACAGTATGTTCTGCGATGAGTTATTGATTATTGATGACAATAACACAAACATAACTGTGCCTTTCACTAGGCGCTGAAATATAGCCTACGTCCAGATAGGAAAATAATACATTTTGATATATATCAATGTTGGCAACAGATTTGTCACGAAGGACACAGCTATGCCGTTCTAGAGCTTAATTCACCTTCAGGCTAATTAAACATTGCTCTCCTGCTCTACAGAATTGTTGGGATATTAGATGAATATAAAGAAAACTGTCGAAATGCACACACTATATTGCCATAACCTCACTTTTTGCCTTGCATGCCGGCTGCCACCCACCCCTCCCCATAGCCCTAAACCACAAATGTTATTGCAATGCAAAGGAGAATAGGTAAGAAAACAAACAAGCTATGAAATGCATACATTTATTCTATGAATGAAAATCCACAGCCTGCTTCCAGTCTCCGACCGGGTCAGGAATGGAATGAATGAAGCCCCCATCTAGCGGCGAGGATATGAACTGTGCCGGCTGCCGAGGCCTGACGCACTCCTCTGGGGCAATGATTAAATGAATGACAGATGAAATGAAATGATAGTGGAGAGTGTTGCTGGAAGGAAATTTTGACAGGGAAAACCGGAGTACCCGGAGAAAAACCTGTCTGCCTCCGCTTTGTCCAGCACAGATCTCACATGGAGTGACCGGGATTTGAACCACGGACCCAGCGGTGAGAGACCGGCGTGCTGCCGCCTAAGCCACGGAGGCTGACATTTATTCTATATATATATTTATTCGAGAGAAGTCCATATTGCCTACTAGTTTTACACATGGTCCACACCAGGGAGATGAAAATTGCCGTATTGTTCTTACTATCATAATTCTTACATCCCGGTGCTTGACAATTTTTCCTCACTTGCAGTGGCATGATTGACTCTCAATTCAATTCAAATAAATAATCAAAATACCGAACAAATCAAAACAACCAACAACACCACGAGGAAAATCAATCAAAACAGACTATTCCCGCTTCCGCCAGTCGGTTTGATGTGAACGTTCATGAGTGCCAACTACGGAACCTTCGTGCTAAAATTAATTCTTCATTGGTTGGTAGAACATCCAGAGCAGAGCTTTACCGCGACCCACGCGCTCCCTATGAACTGTCATCCCCCTGGTTCCAAGAAGGAAGGCTAATCATCTGGTAAACGTAAGTGCAGCTCCTAACACAATGTCGTTATTCTATAATATTGAATACCGGTAGTAGTAGTAGTAAGCTCTCGAATCTTATTACACTTAGTTACTCTTCTGTGTTGTTTATTGCAACTTAACCCTGTAACAACAATAGTACGTTGATACTAGTGGTGTCTGATAATGAGTGGCGTAACTACGGAGGTTATCAGGGGGATCAATCCCTCCCCCAGAGCCAAATAATAAAACTATTAAATTATTTAAAGTTTTTAATTTTGAATTAAACCAATCTTTGGATTGATGACTAATGATTGGAAGTTGCAAGTTAATGCGTACAAATTTGAAAGAATTTTTTCTCACTCGTTTGACATATTCAGCGCTACCCTAACTTAATACTTACTGAATGAGCAAAATAGTCAGCTGTTCAGTTAGCCAGAGAGGAAGCAATGAGGTTGAGCAGTATTTTCCCTCCTACTTTGCCAAAAATACACTTGTCAGTTGCCTTCATGTTAGTATCCGAGTGTGAGTGCCATTTTGGAAAGTGATTTTTTTTTTTTTTTTTTTTAGTCGTGTACCCACCAGGTTGGTGGAACCCAAGGACTCAGCGAGGGAACTCACCATTACCGCCTCTACGGGCAGTGTCCTAGAGCTGGGAACATCGAATCGGAAGGGATACAACTGGTGAGGTGGGATTGGCACCTCGCCCAGGCGGCCTCACCTGCAAAGCGAACAGGGGCCTCATGAGGGAAGGATGGATAGGATGGTTAGGATGGATAGGCAAGGAAGAGGGAAGGAAGCGGCCGTGGCCTTGAAGAAGGTACCATCCAGGCATTTGCCCGAAGACGAAGTGGGAAACCACGGAAAACCACTTCGAGGATGGCTGAGGGGGAATCGACCTCCTCTACTCATTTGGGCCACCCGAGGCTGAGTAGACCCCGTTCCAGTCCTCGTACCACTTTTCAAATTTCGTGGCAGAGCCGGGAATCGAACCCAGGACCTCCGGGGCGGCTGACCGCTACGCTACGGAGGCGAAGGAAAGTGAATACCGGTATTATTGTGTTAAACTTTAGTAGGAAACATTAGTATATCAATATTTATACAATGTGCGGAAATAGGGCCAGATGATTATGGGAAGAAAACTGGTCCTTATAATTTAATACCAACAAAACTGTTAATTTTCGATCATTTGTACATTGATAAGTAACTAGTAGTTCCGTGAAGAACTTTACAGCCTATTTTCATACATCCTACTTAGGTCAATTGCCTCTATCAACATACACAATTTCAGTTTGGTTGCTGTAGCAGATTCGTAGATATTGAGAACCATCTAAATATTTCGGGTCTGAATTTTATATATGTAGGTCTTTGAGTTATGCACTATTACATGAAGATTATTGTGTAGGTGTAGTATTCATACTTCAATCGCATGGTTAGGACACAAGAAAAAAAAGAGATTTTAAAATTTCGCAGAGCTGCCATCTTGTGGTTATGAAATCAATTGAAATAAATTAGATGCCAGTGGATTAAAATTTGTATAAGTATTTACCATACCAAGTTTCACTGCTCTCGGATGGTTAAACCGCGAGAAACTTCTATTAAAATGTTTCAACTTCGCTTGGCCACCATCTTCGTTTTGTACTTTAGAGGTTTTTGACAGTTACATAGATGAACTTCTAGTATTGCCCTTTCTCACTGTAAAATATTTCATGGTGATATATGTAATAGTTTCGGAGATATAGAATGCAGGTGAAATATTTCGCACAGCCACCATGTTGAATTGGTGTGTGTGTTTGAGTCTTCAGTCTTTTGACTGGTTTGATGCAGCTCTCCATACCTCCCTGTCCTGAGCTAATCGTTTCATCTCTACATAGCTACCACACCCTACATCCGAGGCAATCTGTTAAACATATTCTAACCTTGGTCTACCCCTACAGTTCTTGTCCTCGACCCTTCCTTCCATAACTAAGCTTGCTATTCCTGGGTGTCTTAGTATGTGTCCTACCAACCTATCTCTTCTCTTCATTAGCAGTCGCCAGAATCATCTCTCCTCTCCCACTCGCTTTAATACCTCTTCGTTTGTAACCCTATCTACCCATCTGATCTTCATCATTCTCCTGTAACACCACATTTCAAATGCTTCAATTCTCCTCTTTTCTGCTGCACCAATAGTCCAAGTTTCACTTCCATAGAGCGCCACGCTCCAGACAAAGGCTTTCAAAAATGACTTCCTAATACCTAAATCTATATTCCATGTCAACAGATTCCTTTTTTGTAGAAAGGCTTTCCTTGCCTGAGCCAACCTACTTTTTATATCCTCTTTGCTTCGTCCATCACTGGTTATTCTGCTTCCTAAGTAACAGAAGTCTCCTACTTCCTTCAGCTTTTCACCTGCCAATTTGATCTCCATAGAGGTTTCTGATTTATTTCGGCTGCATTCCAGTATTTTTGTTTTACATTTATTAATTTTCATCATGAATTCCTTCCGTAAGACGGAATCCATACCATTCAAAAACTCATTCAAATCCTCAGGCGTTTCGGCCAAGATGACGATGTCATCAGCAAATCCCAGAGTTGAAATTATTTATCCTTGAATCTTCACTCCCACTTAAAATTTTTCTCCAATTTCCTTCATTGCTTGTTCAATGTAAAGATTGAAAAGTATGGGTGATAAGTTGCAGCCTTGTCTTACACCTTTCTGAATACCAGCTTCTCTCTCATGTCCTTCAGCTCGAATGACTGCTGTCTGGTTTCTGTATAGATTATATATCACCCTCCTATCCCTGCACTTTATTCCAATAGATTTCAAAATGTCAAACAATTTAGTCCAATCAACGTTATCAAAAGCCTTTTCTAAGTCTACAAATGCCATGAACGTTCTCTTATCTTTCCTTATTCTACCTTCCAAAATCAGCCTAAGACTTAGTAAAGCTTCCCTTGTTCCTACATTTCTCCTGAAACCAAACTGGTCTTCACCCAACTCCGCTTCGATCTGGCTTTCAATCCTCTTGTAAATTATTCTAGACAGGATCTTTGAAGCATGAGTAATCAAGCTGATTGTACGGTAATCTTCACATCTGTCAGCTCCCACTTTCTTTGGTATAGGGATGATAACATTCTTCTTGAAATCAGGGGGTACCTCACCTGTCTCATAAATCCTACACACCAAGTGAAATAACCTGATCAGACCTTCATCTCCTATGCAGCGTAGCAACTCAATCGGTATATCATCTATGCCTGGTGCTTTGTTCCTGCCTAAGTCCTCTAATGCTCTGTCAAATTCTGATCTCAATATTAAATCTCCTTTTGCATCCTCATCAATTTCCTCCTCCCTTTCCATTACACGATTCTCTATCTCCTTTCCCTTATACAAGCACTCTATGTAAGCTTTCCATCTCTCAACCTTTTCTTCCCTATCTGTCAGAGGCTTTCCATTTGTGTCCTTAATATTACAGCACTTAGTCTTCTTTGCCCCAAAAGTATTCTTAATCCTTCGATAAGCTGTGTCTACTTTTCCTAATTTCAGACAATTTTCTATACCTGCACATTTCTCTTTCAACCATTCTTCTTTCGCTTCCTTGCCCTTCTTGTTAACCTCATTTCTCAGACGTCTGTATTCTGCTTTCCCCTTTTCATCTCTTAGATTCTTGTGTTTCCGCCTTTCATCCATCAATTCTAGTATATCCTGAGTGATCCACGGTTTTCTACCTATTCTTTCTTTCCTACCAATGTTTTCTTCTGCGGATTTTGTTATTTCATTCTTCAAAAGTGCCCATTCGTCTGCAATTGAAGTTTGTTTAGGGGTTTTGATTAGTCCTTCCTTTATACTCTTCTTGAATCTTTCGTTTACATCCTTTACTTTCAGTCTGTCTATTGCCCACCTTTTTGGCTTTTGACTTTTCTTCAGGTTCTTCAACTTTAATCTGCATTTCATTACAACCAGATTGTGGTCAGAGTTTATGTCAGCACCAGGATATGTTTTACAATCCAAAATCTGGTTTCGAAACCTCTGCTTGACCATAATGAAGTCGATTTGGTAACGCCCTGTATCTCCTGGTCTCATCCATGTGTATATTCTTCTATTGTGGTTATTGAATAAGGTGTTAGCTATGACCAACTCATGTTCGGTGCAGAATTCCATCAGCCTGCTTCCTCTATCATTCCATTCACCTAATCCGAAATCTCCTACTATCTTCCCTTCTCTCCCTTTTCCTACCACAGCATTCCAATCTCCCATTACTATAACATTTTCATCACCTTTGATATACCTCAGAATGTCATCTATTTCTTCGTAGACCTTTTCAACATCCTCGTCATCAGCTTGACTGGTTGGCATATAGACTTGTACCACTTTGGTGCACGTAGGTTTAGTATTGATTTTTGCCACAATAATCCGTTCACTGTATTGCTCATAATATTCCACCCGCTGGCCAAGTTTCCTACTCAATATGAGACCAACCCCTGCTTGGCCATTGTTTGATTTAGTGCTAATGACCCTATAGTCTCCTGACCAAAAGTCCTGCTCGTCCTGCCAGCGCATTTCACTAATCTCAACCAAATCCAACCTCAACCTATCCATTTCCCTTTCTAAGTTTTCTAACTTTCCACTTCCTAGCAGACTTCTAACATTCCACGCTCCGATCCGTAGAATGTCAGATTTCCTCTTTGTCTCTGCTGTGATGTTAACCCCCTCTCGAGTAGTCCCCACCCGGAGATCCGAACGGGGGACTAGTTTACCTCCGGATTGAAATTTTACAAGGGAGGAGGCCATCATCACATGTAATTATGCATGAATTGGTGAGACGTAATTAAATTTGAAGGGCATGGTCGGGGTCGGCCAAAATGGTGCTATTACCTCACCGAATTTCATTGAAATCGCTCCAGCCGTTTAGATTTTATTACGGACAAACACACGCGGACAAAAGGTGATCTCATAAGCCTATTTTAGCCTAATTTTCACATTTTGAAAAAAAATGAGGATAAAGTAGACTTATGAGATCGATCCGGGATAATGTGTGTCTGTCTGTCTGTCTGGCAGCGTGTGTGTGCGCCCCCCCCCCCCCCATATCAACTCCTAAACGGCTGCAGCAATCGAAACCAAATTTAGTATGAGTCAAGATCTATACCGGAATATCTCACGTCCATATTTGAAAATTATGTCAGTGCTACCAACTGCTGCAAGAACGCACTAGAAATTTGAGCTCCATGTTGGATATCGTGGAAGGTATGCATCGGAGCTATTTAAAAATTGGCACACGTATAGATAATAATATTTTAGTTTAATTTCCAGGAGGCCATACATGGCAGTGTAGCCAAAATTATTATAAGCCTGCTGATAGGTCCAAATTTTAAATCCATATAACTTCTACACTATCGATTGGATTTCAACCAAATTTTGTATGTAATCTGTGTACATAAACAGATACGAATGAGCGTATTCTTAAGAGCCACCAGGGCTGCCAACTGTTAATAATTGCTCTCTCTAGTTTTGTATCCAAATACCAATATATCAGAAAGTATGCAAGTCGACAGCTTTAAACTATGCACACGTATAGTACCTGACATTTTAGATTAATTTGTAGTAACTTACATACGTCAGTTATACCAATATGATTATAAGCCTGCTGATAGGACCAATTTTTAAATACATGTAACTTCTATACTATCAGTTGGATTTCTACCAAATTACGTATGTGCTACGTGTAACATAACAGATATGACTATAAGAATTGTTAAGAGCAATCAGGTCTGCCAACTGTTAATAAATGATGTCTATATATGATATATGTCTACCCTAATATCAATATATCAGAAAGTATGCATGCCAACAGTCCCATCTTCTAACCCTTTCGAAAACCTCTTCTGAACAACTTTAACAAACTCCATAGGGTTAAACTGCCTTCCACTAAATTTAGGTAAGTCAGATTCCCGATAGAAGTTACTATGTCCTACAGAGTGATTACAATTTTCCTTATTTGACTTGGCCTGATTCAGCTCTCTTCTTAATTTCAAATTTTCGCTCTCATTAAAGGATTTCAGTTCACTAATCTCCTTTTTTACACTCTTATCTACCATCGTTATTCTGGCTGAAGAAACCGCTAGCTCCTGTTCGAAAGACACCTGCTTATTCCTAATCTCAGTTATATCCTTCATTTCTTCCTCTACAACTATCAACCTCTCACTAACTTCTTTCTTGACAATGGCTACCTCATTACTCACCTCGCCTATCTGCTTATCAACAGTATCCATAATGCCCTGCCTCTGTAAGCTCATCTTCTCCTCAACTTGCTCGAATCTTTTATCTACCATCTCAATTCTACTGGCAATTTCCTGACGAATTTCCTTATAGCCTTTACTCATACTTTCTACAATCTTATTAATTTTGCTCTCTAAATCCCTACTTTGAATGTCTATCTTAGTTTTAAATTCACTACTTTGATTATTAATTTGAGTACTTAAATCACTACTCTGAGTATCCATTTTATTACTTAAATCACTTAGTTTACTACTGAATTTAGACATCACCTGCTCCATTAACTTGATCATCTGTGAGTTTTCCCCCATCCCTACATTTTCCTCGGCACTATTCAGTCCCACTCCTAACTCCTTGCTAGTTGCAACATCATCTTTCTCGGCCCCCTCACGTCCCTCCAACGTACCAGAAATCACATCCTTATCTGGCATTTTACTAAGAACTACTCTCGAATTTGTGGAATCTGACCGCTTATTGGTCTGCCTGCTTGACTGACTCCTGCCTCCTCTAGAACGACCAAGAGTGCTTCGGTCAACACTTCTGGATCGCAACTTTAATAAATCAGGCTCACTCTTATTACTTAGCATACCCTCCAAAATCACTGAACATATATACCATTCCTAAAATGCCCGATCAGATTTCACAAATTACCTGTGCGTACTGCCATACTATGCACCAGTCAGCCTTATTCACACTCCATAGTTGGGCGCCATTTGTCATCTTTCAATTCTAGCCACAAGATGGCTTCACCCAGAGAAGCCATTTGTAACTTTGAAGATACAAAAATTAAATAAAAATGAATATTCTGCCTCATAAATGGCCTTTCTTTAAAATTTAAGCAACTGACATAATTAGTACTGTAATTGAACAAATCCACCTTATCGAAACTCTTCTTATCTCCGGGCGTGTGCAGATATTCTGAAAGGACTGCCTCGTACATAGGCCTTACCAAAACCTCCTATAAATTAATAAAGACGAAGGAAGGTTTACATGCATCTAACTAAAAAGAAACTATCCAATTTAAATTTACTTTATATTCTGAAGCTGCATGCAAGAAATGGGTAAATATAATAAAAAGTGACACACAAGAAATGCAATTAAAATATATAATATAATAATATAATAATAATAATAATAATATTTAGGCCTTTAAAGATTTCTTAGTTTGTTTTCACATTACCGGTAATGCCGTCGTCTGCCGTATATTTCTAGTTTCGTCACCACTTTGAAGCTGGTCAGCCATGCCATTTTGGTTTACCGCCATGAAGGTCTTCTTCAACTTAGCACAGTTATTAGGCCTACTGTGATTGTGGCATAACAGCCAGAACCCAATCACCCTCCGTCGAAACACGAAGCACTCCTCAAGAGAGACGGCACACTACACCTCCTGTCATCTCAAAGTCCAGAGAGACAATCCCCCAGCCGTCCTCTTAGGTAGCTTGCTACCGCACCTCTATGCCACAGCTCCTAGCAGGAAGTCTTTCTCAGAAGCGCTATTGTCATACGCCTGTTTGTCCAGGCCACTCATAGCAAGCCCCTCTTGCTCGGCTGTCTCACACACCCTGTTCCTCGCCTAAGGGCTTCTTCCCTTCTCGTACACATCCAGTAGTTCATCAAGGCCATCTTCTAACAGCACAAGTGAGCTCGTTTGTCATAGTTCTAGCCCTTTGGATAGGTAGCACCACTTGCAAAGGCACCTACTCTTTCTCGTGACCAGAACATGAACCTGACTCCTGCTTCTGTGGTCTGAACAATATTAATAAACTTTCTTAGACAACATATGATTAGAGCAAGCTTCAGAATCTCGTCAATAGTGACCTAAATACATTGAATGATTAATAATAAAAAGTATACGTATATGATAATAGTAATAATAATAATAATGACACTGCGTCTACTGCAGACGTGTCCAATGCAATTGAACACGTTGCCAACCCGATAACATGATATAAAGAAATAATAAACCCACTAGCCTACATTAAAACTGTCACGGGGGACTCATAAAATATAGGTTACAATACTATAGTGTAGACGTGATTTTAAAAAGCTGAGTCGATTCAGTAATAAGACAAGATGGCAGCGGATATCTTGTGCCTGACTTATATTTCACTAATTTGAGTATTGCATGCAATATAGCGTACTGATACAAAATAAATACACTTTGTATGAAATGCTTTATATATAAATAATATACTCCAGTGATGAAATCGTTTAGTATAAATCATTATTTGCTAACAAGTTCTATGTAAGTCATTTTATATAGAACGATATTCGTTGACACAATTAGCTCAGTGGTAGAGCGTTAGCCTATCGCTCAAATGCCTATGGTTCAAACCCGATCAGACCTAGGTTTTTTGCTTGAAATGTTATATGTTTATTGTTTTGTAATGACTCAGATGTTTTAAAATTAAGCGTTATATTGTGCATATTATGGTGTAAATATATATTTAATTAAAACATAATTCGCCAGCAGATTTACTCGAGACATCTAGCTGCCAAAAAGGTAACTGCACGCCGACCTACTTATTAACTTCCAGATTTTTTGAAAAGTTTCTTCTTCTGGCCGCTTGAATGCACTCGCTCTGTTAGGATTATATTGTTCGATCTTTCACCACTAGATGTCACGACTAGTCTACGTGGGGCTCCATTGATTACTATACCATTGGCATTCTATGCGCATCGAATTTGAAGAATGACAAGATGATACTACGATACATTTTTACTTTTTATTTTAAAGGGTTTGTAACAGCCTATTTTGCGTTACTTGAAAATGTTATTTGAAATAAAGAACAAAACGATTTCACATAGTAACTGAATTCAAGCCGTTGGTGTTAGTTCAGGTTATTAATTACTACTTTTATTTCAGGCAAATAGCAATCGAAAATATCCACATAGTTTGTATACACACGTCTCTGTAGGGTCATGGAAAGATTTGTTAATTCAATTAGGGTTGTGAAAGCCATGCACAACCAGAAGTGTAAAGACATGCCTCAACTCAAAGTTGGATGTTGCCCACGGCAGGTCGTATATGTAATAATAATAATAATAATAATAATAATAATAATAATAATAATAATAATAATAATAATAATAATGTTATTGGTTTTACATCCCTTTTAACTACTGCTGCTTTTAGAGACACCGGGGTGCCGGAATTTTGGCCCGAAGGGGATCTTTAACGTGCCAGTAAATGTACTGACACGGCTCCCTCGCATTTGTGCACCCTCAAATGCCAGCTGACTGCACCAGGATACGAACCTGCAACCTAGGGCCCAGCAAGCGAGAACGTTACCGCTGAGCCACGCAGCCAGTCCAGTCGATTATGTCTCCAGATCCATAACATTCTTGATATACTTCTTATCTTTCTTTCTTCAATGATGGTAGCAGTTTTTATCTAGGTTGTGGCGTTTGGTAGAGGTAAATCGTTTCTAAGGTCTTCAACAAAGAATAGTTCTATTATACTCTTTGATAACAACAACGAGTTATAACTATACTCATACATTTAGGAGAAAGTAGGCTATATGTTCTTTACTGAACATCTTGTTTACATTTCGACATCGTCGAACATAAAATAATTAACTAAAAATAAAATTATTACTATAGTAACCACAATCAAAATCAGAGCAAAAATGAAAATTTAAATACATACAAATGAAATAAGTCGCCTCCGTGGCGTAGCGGTCAGCATGGTTAGCTGCCGCCCCGGAGCTCCTGGGCTCGATTCCCGGCTCTGCCACGAAATTTGAAAAGTGGTATGAGGACTGGAACGGGGTCTACTAAGCCTCGGGTGGTCCAAATGAGTAGAGGGGTTCGATTCCCCCCTCAGCCATCCTCGAAGTGGTTTTCCGTGGTTTCCCACTTCGTCTTCGGGCAAATGCCGGGATGGTACTGTCCCCGTTATCCGGATAGTAGGCTGTCAGATATCCGCCCCCTCAATCGGATTGCCAATAATCAAACGCACCGGCACAGCTACATCAATGAAAATGGCACTGACAGATACTATCGAGATTAGAGCACAATAGTTAACAAGAAATTATTGTGGAACACACCAAAATGTACGGGGGTTCATACTTACCTTTTACTTACCTTTTAAATTTATCTCGGGGACTGGGTTGTCAACTGGATCACTTAAAGTATGCCCTCACAATAACCTCCACCATGATATTTAAAAATGAACCATAACGAAGACGATAAAACTTTCAACTGCACAATAATTTATTTCACATAAAGAATGAATTTAACAAAAATAAAACAACAAAATCCACGTGGCAATCAGAAGTCATCGTCCACATAACTATGTCCTCCTGTAGGACTGGTATACTCTACATACAATGTTTCAGCGTTCTCAAGCTCAAAATAGCGTAATTATAATAATGCACTTGGAATGGAAACGGGATTTGGAACGAGACACATATAGCAATTGTTTTGCGTGTTTATATACTTCACATTTTATTTATAGCCACAAGGCTATTATGGAGACGTCCTTGGCCTCTATCATACAGTTGCCTGGGCCAGCTGCAATGCACCTGCATCGTCAAAGTGGACTCACCCGTCCGTTCAACCCTAGCATATGCGAGTTACATCAGAGCTTAGCTCTCCTTTCAAAACACGTTAAATGTCCACATCTCAACTGAATATTATCACGCAAATCTTTTAAATGCTCCATTCAAACACCAGTGGAATACTCCAATAATCCTAAATCATGTTTAATTGTTCAATCCACTTGTTTAATTAGCGTTGTTTAGAGTATAAAAACAAAACTCTTAATGTTAATAACAAAAGTTCATTAATTATTTATAACAATAATAAATTGTTTATAACAATGTCAAACGACAATTGAAAATTTTATACACGCCTCTATTAATCCCTTTCATTTCAAATTGTTATCAAAGATATTTACAAAATTATTTACAATATTATATTGTTTATATTATTTATACAAGAAATACATTAAACCACACGTTTATCCGGTTGATAATTACTTAAATTGTGTTGATATAATCGACCAATGAAGGTTAGTTATATTTAAATGTCAAATTCAGGTTTAATAAGGTTTAATAATTATTATTAATATTTGTGACGGTAACCTCCATTCAAAATCTTCATCTCAAATTATTTAACACTCTTGTTAACTTTAACAGTATTTTCACATGAATAACTTTCAAAGAACCAGGACAATACATTCAGCGGAAAAATACTTCGCTCAAAACGCACAAAATTGCACAACAATAGGCCCAGAATTCATCATATATCTCAATATATATGGCATAAAAAACTTCCAAATTACATACAAAAACCTCCACTTATAAATTCAACAACATCATTTATTACTGTGGGAACCTCCTTCATTATTCAAGGGCATTACTCATCAGCGACTTTTACACGTCCACTGAACTAACGATTATACATCCATTGTTCCTCTTTAAAAATTCTTATATTCATCAATTGCATTAATGACTGTTATTATTTAACCTTCGTGGGTTTCATTCAAGAATCGATATGAAGTAAAAATTTGCCAATCACAAATAAATTTAATAGCAAATACGATTAGACACTCCTCCCTGGTCTATCAAAATTGAGATTAATATCTTCAAAGTAACGCAGTATAAAAATACTATCTTCAATCAAATTTCATCTAAACTGTATAAATAGTCGAATAGAATACAATTAGACTGTGGAATGCAAACATTATTGTTCCAATCTATAATTGAGAAAATTCCTATCAAATGTTCATTACTATAGTGTATTCAATAAATCGTATTCAAAGTTGTCATTTAGACTTTCACGGCCCGTGTTATTATTCATAATGTTGAATTTTGGGCTTATGCCGTGTTTTATTATATTGCAATTCGACGCGTTTCGAAAGAAACCATGTCTTTCATCGTCAGGAATAATCTGGAATACGACAATGTTGCTAAGAGAAAGCAACGAAGAACATATAGAAGGTGCCCAAAGATGGACGCCATTATAGCCCCATGTTAGGGACAACGGAAAGCAGCAGTGAATTACTTTCTCAGGGTTCTGATAATAGGTAGCCAGGATTCACTGAGATTGTAGCCGGTGTCGCGGTTGAAATTATCTGGGTGTTTACGTATTTCAACCGCTTCCCTGATGATTCTGGGACGATATTGCTTTATACGGGCAAGAACATCCACCCCTTGGAACATGACATCATGGCCAGGTGTTAAAGCATGATCGGCAACAGCTGATTTATCAGGTTGAATGAGCCTGATACATCTATTATGTTCCTTAATACGAGTGCATATTGTTCTCGAAGTCTGCCCGATGTAAACCTTGCCACAAGTACAGGGAACTCTGTAGATACCCGGTTGTTGCAATTTAGGCAAACTGTCCTTAGTTGGTCGCAGGAGTTGCCTAATCTTAACAGAAGTTCCAAATACAGTCCGTATGTTGTATCGACGTAGGATTTTAGCAATACGATCCGTTGTGTTATGTATGTACGGAAGGTAAGCAGTTCCTCTTACATCTCTTTTCTCAACTGACGTCCTATTATTATCTGTTGGTTTCAGAACCGTAGAAATCAAAGCCTTGCTATAACCGTTGCTCTCAAAGGTGGTTCGCAGGGTGTTAATTTCTTCTTGTAAAGAAGACACTTCACAAATCCTCCTAGCCCTGGTAGTTAGAGTTGTAAGGATACCATGTTTCTGGGCAGGGTGATGGTGAGAACTTGCGTGGAGATATCTATTGGTGTGTGTTGGCTTACGAAAAACGCTGTGTCCTAAAGATCCATCCTCTTTCTTGGTGACGAGAACATCTAAAAAAGGTATTTTGCCGTCAGATTCCTTTTCCATGGTGAAACAAATAGAAGGGTGCTGGAGATTAAGGTGATCCAGGAAATGGCTAAGATTTTCCTCACCTTCCGTCCAAACAACGAACGTGTCATCCACATAACGCCACCAGATCTTCGGTTTGAAAGGAGCCGACGACAAAGCTTTCTCTTCAAAGTTCTCCATGAAGAAATTAGCCACAACAGGAGAGAGAGGACTACCCATGGCCACACCATCAGTCTGCTCATAAAAATTCCCATTCCATAGAAAGTAGGAGGAGGTCATGCAGTGATAAAAAAGTCTTGTGATGTCTTCAGGAAAAAAGCCATTAATGAGAGACATAACACCATCAATAGGTACTCTCGTAAACAGAGACACCACGTCGAGACTCACTAGAATATCACCCGGCTGAAGTGTTATAGCTTTTAACTTTTCCACGAAGTGTGTGGAATCCTTAATGTACGAAGGCGTGTTACCCAGAAGCGGCTGAAGTAGTCTACCTAAGTATTTGGAAAGGGCATATGTAGGAGAACCAATCGTACTAACAATAGGTCTAAGAGGAACATCTTCCTTATGTATTTTAGGAAGACCATAGAGTCTCGGAGGAATAGCATCCCCTGGAAGGAGAGTCTTCGCTGCATCCGCTGGAATAGAAGATTGCTTGATCAATTTGACGGTGACATTTGAGTAGCGAGTAGTAGGATCACGACTATTAATCCTATATACAGGATCTGATAACAAAGACGAGATCTTGGAATCATAATCAACCGTATCCAATACCACTGTCGCGTTACCCTTGTCAGCGGGGAGAACGATAATATCAGAATTGTCCCTTAGATCTTTAAGTGCCCGGCTTTCGCCTTGTTTTAAGTTGCTGTTAGGTGGCTTAGCTGTCTTGAGAACTCGGGAACATTCTTGCCTGGCTTCCTCGGCCTCTTCAGGTGTGAGGTGATGTACTGAGGATTCTACGGATGTAATAAGTTCTTCAATAGGAATTCTTCTAGGCGCTACAGCAAAATTGAGACCTTTAGCGAGAACTGCCTGTTGGGTATCACTTAGGGGCTTGCTGGACAAATTTACGACAACCTTGTTAGCATCAAGTCTAATAGCTTGAGATTTCTGCAACTGACATAACCTATCATATTTGGAAATATGTCTGTCCCTCACCTGATCTAGAACGCTGTTAGCTTGCACTGAAGAAATACGATCAAAGATATTCCATAATTCCTCACTTACGAAGTTTGAGAGGCGTAGATGTAGCTGTAGTAACTCCCTCGATATAAAATCCAACTGCTTCCGAGTATGCTGTAACCTCTCTATCAATAACGCCTTGCTTGCACGACGATAGATTCTCGTTGATGTTGGCAACGAGAATCTATCGTCGTGCAAGCAAGGCGTTATTGATAGAGAGGTTACAGCATACTCGGAAGCAGTTGGATTTTATATCCAGGGAGTTACTACAGCTACATCTACGCCTCTCAAACTTCGTAAGTGAGGAATTATGGAATATCTTTGATCGTATTTCTTCAGTGCAAGCTAACAGCGTTCTAGATCAGGTGAGGGACAGACATATTTCCAAATATGATAGGTTATGTCAGTTGCAGAAATCTCAAGCTATTAGACTTGATGCTAACAAGGTTGTCGTAAATTTGTCCAGCAAGCCCCTAAGTGATACCCAACAGGCAGTTCTCGCTAAAGGTCTCAATTTTGCTGTAGCGCCTAGAAGAATTCCTATTGAAGAACTTATTACATCCGTAGAATCCTCAGTACATCACCTCACACCTGAAGAGGCCGAGGAAGCCAGGCAAGAATGTTCCCGAGTTCTCAAGACAGCTAAGCCACCTAACAGCAACTTAAAACAAGGCGAAAGCCGGGCACTTAAAGATCTAAGGGACAATTCTGATATTATCGTTCTCCCCGCTGACAAGGGTAACGCGACAGTGGTATTGGATACGGTTGATTATGATTCCAAGATCTCGTCTTTGTTATCAGATCCTGTATATAGGATTAATAGTCGTGATCCTACTACTCGCTACTCAAATGTCACCGTCAAATTGATCAAGCAATCTTCTATTCCAGCGGATGCAGCGAAGACTCTCCTTCCAGGGGATGCTATTCCTCCGAGACTCTATGGTCTTCCTAAAATACATAAGGAAGATGTTCCTCTTAGACCTATTGTTAGTACGATTGGTTCTCCTACATATGCCCTTTCCAAATACTTAGGTAGACTACTTCAGCCGCTTCTGGGTAACACGCCTTCGTACATTAAGGATTCCACACACTTCGTGGAAAAGTTAAAAGCTATAACACTTCAGCCGGGTGATATTCTAGTGAGTCTCGACGTGGTGTCTCTGTTTACGAGAGTACCTATTGATGGTGTTATGTCTCTCATTAATGGCTTTTTTCCTGAAGACATCACAAGACTTTTTTATCACTGCATGACCTCCTCCTACTTTCTATGGAATGGGAATTTTTATGAGCAGACTGATGGTGTGGCCATGGGTAGTCCTCTCTCTCCTGTTGTGGCTAATTTCTTCATGGAGAACTTTGAAGAGAAAGCTTTGTCGTCGGCTCCTTTCAAACCGAAGATCTGGTGGCGTTATGTGGATGACACGTTCGTTGTTTGGACGGAAGGTGAGGAAAATCTTAGCCATTTCCTGGATCACCTTAATCTCCAGCACCCTTCTATTTGTTTCACCATGGAAAAGGAATCTGACGGCAAAATACCTTTTTTAGATGTTCTCGTCACCAAGAAAGAGGATGGATCTTTAGGACACAGCGTTTTTCGTAAGCCAACACACACCAATAGATATCTCCACGCAAGTTCTCACCATCACCCTGCCCAGAAACATGGTATCCTTACAACTCTAACTACCAGGGCTAGGAGGATTTGTGAAGTGTCTTCTTTACAAGAAGAAATTAACACCCTGCGAACCACCTTTGAGAGCAACGGTTATAGCAAGGCTTTGATTTCTACGGTTCTGAAACCAACAGATAATAATAGGACGTCAGTTGAGAAAAGAGATGTAAGAGGAACTGCTTACCTTCCGTACATACATAACACAACGGATCGTATTGCTAAAATCCTACGTCGATACAACATACGGACTGTATTTGGAACTTCTGTTAAGATTAGGCAACTCCTGCGACCAACTAAGGACAGTTTGCCTAAATTGCAACAACCGGGTATCTACAGAGTTCCCTGTACTTGTGGCAAGGTTTACATCGGGCAGACTTCGAGAACAATATGCACTCGTATTAAGGAACATAATAGATGTATCAGGCTCATTCAACCTGATAAATCAGCTGTTGCCGATCATGCTTTAACACCTGGCCATGATGTCATGTTCCAAGGGGTGGATGTTCTTGCCCGTATAAAGCAATATCGTCCCAGAATCATCAGGGAGGCGGTTGAAATACGTAAACACCCAGATAATTTCAACCGCGACACCGGCTACAATCTCAGTGAATCCTGGCTACCTATTATCAGAACCCTGAGAAAGTAATTCACTGCTGCTTTCCGTTGTCCCTAACATGGGGCTATAATGGCGTCCATCTTTGGGCACCTTCTATATGTTCTTCGTTGCTTTCTCTTAGCAACATTGTCGTATTCCAGATTATTCCTGACGATGAAAGACATGGTTTCTTTCGAAACGCGTCGAATTGCAATATAATAAAACACGGCATAAGCCCAAAATTCAACATTATGAATCGTATTCAAAGTTCATATTTCATAAAATTGTCTATAATGCAATGATAAATGTCTATGTTGCAATCATGTTCATAAGACGACTAGTATTTCAAAGATCGTCGATAACGTAATAGATTTTAACGCTCTAAAATCTTTTAATTATTCTTCTTTCTTGAGGATGACAGAAAATTGGTCAAAGTAATTTACTGAATAGAATTACTTTAATAAAATGACACGCTGTCTGAATTCAAATCTGCCATAGCAAATCGTTAACTTTACAGTCAGATCGTGACTACAAAAATATGCAAATTACTGAAAGAATCTAAATTATCAGTCTCAACTGATCCAAAATTAATTAAGTATGCCAATGACATAACAATGTCTCAACAAATCGTAGAAAAAGGCATAAATCATCGAAGTGTACTGAGTACAGAAATGTCAAGCAAGAAAATGGGGCAAAATATAGGACAGAAAATATGGGAAAAATTGTTGCTCAGATATCGCTAAATGACTCAAATAATACAAGAAACGTTCACGACTACCTTATCTGTTGATTGAAGTTCTAGAGGAAAGTTTTCAAAGAAAACTGCTGTTGGTTCCATTTCACCAGCGTAAAGATGTGCTCCGTCCTCGAACCTGGAATCAGCGCCCTCGGAGAATCGAACTGCTTCCTCCTCCGGAAATTGCACTGCTCCATGTATACGAAAGACATCCTTCTGGCAAAACTCTTCTTTGTGAGCCGGGTCCACACTGGCCTCTCTTGAACGTTCCCTGAAGTTCTGGTCGCAATTCGCCATGAAGTTTATTGCAGTTATTTCCGCAGAAATATTCATAATCGTGGAGTATGAAAATATTTCCACTGTCATTTGATATTATTCAGCGATGGATTCACGATGCATGAGTGTAGTTGGATGTTCACTACATGCTCGCTTTTGTAGAATGACGATTAACGAAGTTTCATGCTGTTATTTCACTCCATCGATATATGTCCCAATTGCATTAAAGCCTTAGCCTTCCATCTCAACTTCTGTTATAATCATTGAAAGCACTGCAAGATTATAATGTTCCATAGTAAAATGTATCGTCGTATTACCAAACGTATTCTCCAATATCACGGTTGCGATATACGTGTCAGCCGTAGTGTATAATGTGGAATTACAAAAGTGCTTCTCAGGTGGCGAGAAAATCACTTTTGTCTGCAGCCTTAAAATGCCAATATCTTTCAAAGTATACTCGTGAAATTGTTCAAATCTTCTACACACCTCAATGTTGTACTGCCCAATTGAATTATAATAAAGGCAGAAGTTAACTCTTGATATCTTATCTGGTAGAAACGTTAATGTGAGCGTTACAACTTCACCTAGTTTCAAACACTGTAAAATGGAACTGCTCCGTGTTCGTTCGATGCGCCGGGCTTTAACCACACGCTAAAGATGACTTGCTTCACTTATCCACTCGAAAATGACTATATGACATCTGAAATATATATGCGGTATCAGATATCAGATATGCGGATATGAGAGATATGAGAGCTCCTCTATCCTGTGCACGACCTTTTATCAACTTCTTAAGGGGCGTATCCATCCCTTCCATAGCCTGTTCCTCCGTCATCGCTAGAAGTTTTAACTTTGGCTATACTTGACGGATTTTCAAATTTCAAAAACTCAAAATTAATTTCTTCAAAATTCCAAATCAATGCCATAACTGAAAATAGTTTTCCACAAATCTGCATGCCAAAAGTAATTAAATATCGTAGTTTCAGCAATCTCCGTCTTCCTTCCAAACTATCGTTCATTGGTTCGAGTCTCTCCTCCAATAGCGTAACTTCTTCCTTAGCACAATACCTCGTTTCCTGCGACTGCGTCGTAAATCTCAGATCTTTCTCGAACAAAATCATGACGTCACCAAGAATCTCAGCTCAATCAGCCTACTTGCATGAAGTCTACGTCATCCGTGCCTACGTCATGAATATACACGTCACAACTATGACATTCATAACTTTATTCATATATTCCAATATAGCCATCGTGGTCTCAATATAATTCAATTTACGGGGGCAGTACCTACTGTAAGGCCACGGCCGCCTCCTTCCCTCTTCCTAGCCTCTCCATCCCAATCTTCCATCCCTTCCCATCCCTCATGAGGCCCCTGTTCGCTTTGCATGTGAGGCCGCCTGGGCGAAGTGCTGATCACACCTCCCCAGTTGTATCCCTCCCGACCAGATGTTCCAAGCTCCAGGACACTGCCCATAGAGGCGGTAGTGGTGAGTTCCCTCGCTGGGAACCACCAACCTGGAGGGTAAATTGACTAAATAAAAAAAATGAAATAAAAATGTTAACAAGTAGTTCCTTTTCTTAAAGTTTAAGAATCATGCCAATGATGAATCTATCTAGACTTATCTAGAATAATGACGAAATTAATTTGATAATATTGAAAGTTTTCATTAGTTCGAAATAAACCTGAAATAGTGTAGCCTAATAGAGCACTACAGTTGGCAGCTCTGGTGACTGAATATAATAGTATTAGTTGCATCTCTTAAGGTACAGAATGCACATTCAAAATTTGGTTTAAGTCCAATGGATAGCATGGACGTTACATGCAGTTAGACATTGGACCTAACAGCGCTAGTAAAATCATGTTGGCAACAATGTCGTGTATGTGTTGCTCAGACTTAGTCTAAAATATTATGATCTATTATTGTTCCAATTTTCGATGAAATAGATTTGTTAGTATAGAAGTTACATGCATTTAAAAATTGGACCTATCAGTAGGCTTAGAATCATGTTGGCTGTACTGACGTATATTAGATACTCCAAATTACTCTAGAATGTCAAGTACTATACGTGTGCAAAATTTAGAGCTGTTGGCTCCCATACTTTCCGATATATTGATATTAGGATAAAAATAGATAGAGCATTCATTAAGAGTTGGCAGCTCATCTGGCTCTTAAGAATACGCATAGTCATATCAGTTATGTTACACAAAGCACATACAAAATTTGGTTGAAATCGATTTCTTAGTATAGATGTTATATGGATTTAAAAATTGGACCTATCAGCATGCTTAGAATCATGTTGGTAGCATTGTTATATATTGCACCCGTTCGTCCGAGATTTGCGATGACCCAACTGCCATAACACCGCATACCCGGCATCCCAGGCCAGAGTGGATTAAAATAAACACAAAATAAAACAAGGAATGTGTCGGAGATTCAGTTGAAAAATAGAACAAAAGCAATGGGTGACACGAGACAAAGTATCTCTGGGTCGTTGACGGTTTTAAATTTAATTAAATAGCAAACCAAAGGGCGCCATCAACTGAATTCCTAGCAAACCACATCCTTCCTGCTTAAGCCTTAATTAATACACAGGAAAGGACTGGGAAAATACACCGTCGTGAGATCACATCAATTAAAATCAAAAGAAGATTTATTCAACTTGAATGACAAAACAAACAAATCAATAATTCCTGCCTATGAGTATGGTAGAATACGACTATTAGGTTGTAACTGTTCATTCAAGTCATACCATTCCGTTGTGTCCCCCTTATCCTCCAGGCAAATGCCGGGTTGGTTCCTAACTTAAGCCACGGCCGCCTCCTTCCCAGTCTTAACCTGAACTACAAATACACACACTACTACATATACCACAATAATACAGACAGATTCTACACACTCCCAAATACACAGGGCTGAATAACCACGATGTCGAAGTACCTCAAATGAAACAACAGCGTAATACTTGGCCTATTGTCTCACAGCGCGACACTTTCGCAAGAAGTAAGAGGAGCATACACAATAGCTTTACATTTGGTTGATTTAGTGGAGGGTTTACCTTCGAGAAAATCTCAAATTTCAGCCTTCTTCTTCTTCTCCTCGCGGATGGGTCACTTAGGACAACGCGGAATCAACCTATGTTGAGCCTTCCTCCTTGCCCAGTAGCTCTTCATATGCATGGATTGTTGTAGTTTCTGTTCCTCGACCATGCACGTGGTGTTGGTTTCTTCTGATCTTCCTCAAATCCCCTTGTGTGAACAATATTCTTGATTACATTTCTATTCCTCAGATCTGGCCAAGGATCATAGAAGTATAAGAGATTCGTCACTTTTGGTTATAGAATTTCCGAGAGAGAACACCGCCTGAGGCTATGGATTGTACTGGCAAGTCTGGCAACATAAAAAGTAAAAAGCCATATGAATGTAGCCTTTATTACACGTAAATGAACAGTATGTTCTGCGATGAGTTATTGATTATTGATGAAAATAACACAAACATAACTGCGCCTTTCGCTAGGCGCTGAAATATACGTCCAGATAGGAAAATAATACATTTTGATATATATCAATGTTGGCAATAGATTTGTCACGAAGGACACAGTTATGCCGTTCTAGAGCTTAATTCACCTCTAGGCTAATTAAAAATCCTCTCATACTCTACAGAATTGTTGGGATATTCGATGAATATAAAGAAAATTGTCCAAATTCACACACTACATTGCCATAACCTCACTTTTGGCCTAGCATGCCCGCTGCCACCCACCCCTCCCCGTAGCCCTAAACCACAAATTTTATTGCAATGCAAAGGAGAATGGGTAAGAAAACAAACTAGAGATGAAATGCACACATTTATTCTCTATATATTTTTATTCGAGAGTATTCCATATTGCCCACTAGTTTTACACATGGTCATCACCAGGATGATGAAAATTGCCGTATTTTTCTTACTATCATTATAATTCTTACATCCCGGTGCTTGGCAATTTTTCCTCCCTTGCAGTGGCATGATTGACTCTCAATTCAATTCAAATAAACAATCAAAATACTGAACAAATCAAAACAACCAACAACACCACGAGGAAAATCAATCAAAACAGACTATTCCCGCTTTCGCCAGTCGGTTTGATGTGAACGTTCATGAGTGCCAACTACGGAACCTTAGTGCTAAAATTAATTCTTCATTGGTTGGCAGAACATCCAGTACAGGGCCTTACTCCGACCCACGCGCTCCCTATTAACTGTCATCCCCCTGGATTTGGCGATCCCATCTTCACTAGGTTCCTATTCAGCTGTTTTTACTACTTTGGTCTTGTACGTTTGATCTGTAGAAATTTGTGGATTCGGTAAGTAAGTCTCGAATGATTCATTCTTTCCAAATGGCCCAAAAATTGAATTCGTCTCATTCTCATGGTATCGGTAAGTTTAGAAATTTTCCTATATATTTCAGAGTTGGGTTTGGGATTGTGTATGCCATTTTTAATTCTGGGTCCTAAGATCTTTCGCATAATTTTCCTTTCCTTAATCTCTGATTGTTCCTTAAATGTTTTAAGTTGTAAGCATAAAGAGCTTTCGGTTTAATCACTGGTAAGTAATGGCGAATTTTACTATCCCATGACAAGCATTGCTTGTTATAAATATTTTTTGTGTATTGAAAAGCAACCTCCATTTTCTGGATTCTTGATGTTACAGATTTATTATATTGCCATTTTCTGTAACCTATTCGCCTAAGTATTTTAAATTCCTTTACTGTAGCAATTGTGCTAGCGTTAATATCAATTTCATGTGGAGCATTTTGAAGCCCTATTTTTGCTGCTTGTTTTTTCAAGATAGTGATCTGCTTCTGTGCATTAGAGATGTCTTCAGCAATTAGTGCCATATCATCAGAAAACGCTAGACAGTCTATAGGAATACCCTTAATCTTTGGCCCTAGTCGGAGAGATGGTGCACCTGCTTTTCTCCATTCTCTAACAACCTTTTCCAGGCCACAATTGAAAAGTAATGGGGAAATTCCATCACCTTGACGGACGCCTGTATTTATTATAGGTAGAAATATTTGAAAGAATGATTCTGCTTTCTTTTTCATCGGGTGTATCTTACCTGTTATCGTTCCAGTTTTGTTGTTAATTCATTTGGGGGACTAGGGACACCTCAGTCATCAGCCTCGTGTGATTGGGTGTGAATTGAACTTATATTTATATGATGACTAGCAAGTACCCGCGTCATAGTCGTGTCATATTTTTATTCAATGAAATGCAGGTTTAACCCCGTTAACACCCTTTTAGAACCTGAATATCCAAAAATCCCTCCTTAGTAGACGTTTTCGACACACAACAAACATATCCCCAAAATATCATTCTTCTAACTTTAATAGTTTTGGTTGGTCGATGAGAGTGAATATCCAAAAATCCCTCCTTAGTGGACTTTTTCTTCCAGAATTTCAGCCCTCCACATGGGCCCCTTAAATTGGATTCATGAAAAAAAACGATCGACCACATTTTTACTAATTTTTCGAGCTGATTCTTCCCCCTGAGTTTCATACTTTATGCCTCTGTCTTTTAAGAGATACTTGCACCGTTAGGAATCCTTCAACCCCCACTTTTCACACATACACCTCATAATATACAGTTCATCGAAAAACCCTCAGACATGTGTCTTCTTATTCTTAATGATGAGTTTATATGCCGAGTATCGCATCCCCCAAGGAATCCAATCGGGAGATATTGCTATTCAATTAAATGCAGGTCTACCCCCTTAACACCCCTTTAGAACCTGAATATCCAAAAATCCTCCCTTGGTGGACGTTTTCGACATACAACGAACACAACCCCAAAATTTCATGTTTCTAACTTCAATAATTTTGGCTGGGCGATGATGAGTGAGTGAGTAATTCAGGACATTTTCTTTCATTTATTTTTCAGAATTTCACCCCTCTCATGAATCCCTTATATTGGATTTATGATTAAAAAAACGGTCGAAGACCTATTTACTTCTTTTCAAGCTGTTCTTCCCCCCCCCCCTGAGTTTGATGAGTGAGTTAATCAGAACACTATCTTTCCTGTTTTTTCCCCCAGAATTTCACCCCTCTCCAAGGGCCCCTTAAATTGGATTTATGAAAAAACGGTCGAACACCTATTTATTTATATTTTAAGCTGTTTTTTTTTTCGCTGAATGTCAAACTTCTCGCCTATGTCGTTTAAGAGATACACGCTCCGTTAAAAATCCTTCAACCCCCAATTTTCACCCCTTTCACCTCATAATATACACCACATCGATAAACCCTTAGACATATGTCTGCTTAATTTTAATGATTAGTTTATATGACGAATATCACATCCCCAAAGAAACAACTCGTGAGATATCGTTAATCAATGAAATGCACGTTTACCCCGTTAACACCTCTTAAGAACCCGAATAAACAAAAATCCTTCATTAGTTGACGTTTGCGACATAGAACGAAAATATTCCCAAAATTTAATTTTTCCTACTTCAATAGTTTTCGCTGGGCGATGATGAGTGAGTGAGTCAGTCAGGTCATTTTCTTTCAATTATTTTTACCTGAATTTTACGCCCTCCCCATGCGCCCCTTAAATTGGATTTATGAAGAAACGCTCGAACACCTATTAACTTATATTTGAAGCTGTCTTTTTCCCCTGAGTTTGATGAGTGAGTGAGTTAGTCAGTCAGTCAGGACACTTTCTCTCCTTTTTTTTCTCTAGAATTTCACCCCACCCCATTGGCCCCTTAAATTGAATTTATGAAAAAACGGTCGAACACCGATGTACTTATTTTTAAGCTGGTTTTTTTTCGCTGAGTTTCAAACTTCTCGCGTATGTCATTGAAGAGATACACGCTTCGTTAGGAATCCTTCAACCCTCACTTTTCACCCCTTTCACCTTATAATATACACCACATCGAAAAACCCTTAGACACATGTCTGCTTATTTTAAATGATTAGTTTATATGCCGAGTATCACATCCACAAATGCAACCACTCATGAGATATTGTTATTCAATAAAATGCAGGTTTAACCCCATTAAGACACCTTTAGAACCTGAATATCCGAAAATCCTCCCTTAGTGTACTGTTTTGACATACAACGAACATATCTCAAAAATGTCATGTTTCTAACTTCAATAATTTTGGCTGGACGATGATGAGTGAGTGAGTGAGTGAGTGAGTGAGTCAGGACATTTTCTTTCATTTTTTTTTCAGAATTTGTCCCCTCACAATGAACCCCTTAAATTTGATTTATGAAAAATAAACTGTCAAACACTTACTTACCGGTACTTATATTTAAGCAGTTTTCTCTCCCTGAGTTTGAAGAGTGAGTGAGTGAGTCAATCAGTTAGGACACTTTCTTTCCGGTCCCCTCCCCCTCCCAGAATTTCACCCCTCCCCATGATCCCCGTAAATTGAATTTAAGAAAAAAAAACGATCGAACATCTATTTACTTATCTTTTAAGCTGATTTTTTCCGCTGAGTTTCAAACTCCTCGCCTATGTCGTTTAAGAGATACACGCTCCGTTAAGAATCCTTCAACCCAACCCCCACTTTTCACCCCTTTCACCTCATAATATACACCACATCGAAAAACCCTCAGACACATGTCTTCTTATTTTTTATGTGTTCATATGCCGAGTAACATATCCCCCAATGAAACCAATCGGGAGTTATTGTTATTCAATGAAATGCAGGTTTAACCCCCTTAAGACCCCCTGAATATCCGAAAATCCTCCCTTAGTGGACGGTTCCGACATACAATGATCATATTCCCCGAAATGTCATGTGTCTAACTTCAATAATTTTGGCTGGGCGATGGTGAGTGAGTCAGGACTTTTTCTCTCAATTTCCTTTTTTCAGAATTTCACCCCTCCCCAAGAACCCCTTAAATTGGGTTTATGAAAAAGATTGTCGAACACCTATTTACTTATTTTTAAGCAGTTTTTCCCCCTGAGTTTGATGAGTGAGTCTGTCAGTCAATCAGTTAGGACACTTTCTTTCCTGTTCCCCCCCCCCCAGAATTTCACCCCTCCCTATTGGCCCCTTAAATTGGATTTATGAAAAAAACGGTCAAACACCTATTTGCTTATTTTTAAGCTGATTTTTTTCCACTGAGTTTCAAACTCCTCGCCTATGTCGTTTAAGAGATACACGCTCCGTTAGGAATCCTTCAACCCCCACTTTTCACCCCTTTCACCTCATAATATACTTCACATCGAAAAACCCTCAGACACATGTCTTCTTATTTTTAATGATGAGTGTATATGCCGAGTATCACATCTCCCAATGAAACCAATCGGGAGATATTGTTATGCAATGAAATGCAGGTCTATCCCCTTAACACCCCTTTAGAACCTGAATATCCAAAAATCCTTCCTTAGTGCGCGTTTTCGTCTTACCACGAACATATCCCCAAAATTTCATGATTCTAACATCAATAGTTTTGGCTGGGCGATGATGAGTCAGTCAGTCAGTCATGATGATGATGATAATTGTTGTTTTAAGGGGCCTAACATCTAGGTTATCGGCCCCTGAGTCAGTCAGTCAGTCAGGACACTTGTTTTTATATAAGAGATTGGGAACTGCATTATGGACAGGGATGGGGTAGGCGCCCCGGGTCTTGAAGTAATGTACTATCCCGGCATTTGTATGAAGGGAGTGTGGAAAGCCACGGGGAGAAACCGCACTCTGGATAGCCGCTGTCATCGCCGGGTTTTGCACCTACGATCTCCCGACTTGCTGCAGCTACCTTCGTGGCCGGGGTGCAAGATTTGTACGAGCAAGGCTACGTCGCGGGACTCATTCCAGTTTCAACGGCCTAGGGGATGATGTTCAATCAATATCTATGTGGCAGGTGGTTTCAAGGCCAAATGCCCTTCCTGATGCCAAAATAATGAAAAGTTAATGATAGATTGATTGAAACTGGACCAAGAGACGGAAGCAAGCGGTATGTGGCCTATTACAAGGTCGTCGCAGCATTTTATTGACCGCTGCAAGTGTGGCTTGAACCACTCGACAAGTTCGTGTATAGCTTGCTTTCATAGACTAGAGCGGCGTTCTCAACCTTTTTGAGACTATGACCACATCCTTCATGCCATACCAAGTACCCGAGCACCGTTAAATCAAAAATAATAATACTATAATAATAATAACTAGCATTACCCGTCGCGGCTTCGCCCGCGAATATTCTAGTTGTAAAGAGTACACTTAGCAAAATCTCAATCATGAAAGCTATGACTGATTTATCCTTATATGAATAATCAGACTTTATCAATTCAGCTACTGGTGCAGTGGTTAGGGGTTTGTCATTCCTTCATGGGTATATCAGAGCGAAGTTAGTTTTCTGGGAATGTCACAGACACTGTTAATTTAAGGGCCTTTAAATGTGGTTTTCGGAGACCCTTTATAGTCGGGTGAAAAAGACTTTCGTACCACACTCACACGTGAAAATTGCGTGAAATAATCTAAAGTGCCCTTTGATCCCCTTAAGCGCATTATACTGTATGTATTGATGAATTTTACAGCTTAATTTGGTTCAGTGATAACCATATAACCGTCTGGAAACTTTCACAGTAATGTAACAAGAAGTTCCGTGAAGAACTATACAGCCTACTTTTCATGCCAATGATTGTTCTACAGAATATGAACCTATCTAGAATAATGACGAAATTAAGTTGCTAATATCGAAATTTCCAATTAGTTCGAAATACTGTATACCTGGCATAATGTATCCTAGTAGAGCACTACAGTTGGCAGCCCTGATGACTGAATATATTCTTAGTTTTGTCTCTTACGGTACTAAATACAAAATTTGGTTGAATTCCACTGGATAGCATGGACGTTACATGCAGTTAAACATTGGATCTAACAGCGCGCGTAAAATCATGTTGGCAACAATGTCATGCATGTATTGGTCAGAAATAATCTGAAATAATATGATCTATTGTTGTGCCAATTTTGAATGAAATCCATTAGTTAGTATAGAAGTTACATGCATTTTAAAATTGGACCTATCAGCAGGCTTAGAATCATGTTGGCAGCACTGACGTATATTAGTTACTCCAAATTCGTCTAGAATGCCAGGTACTATACGTGTGCAAAGTTTAGAGCTATTGGCTTGTATACTTTCTGATATATTGATATTAGGGTAACAAAAATAGGGACAGCACATATTAACAGTTGGCAGACCTGGTTGCTCCTTAGAATACGCATAGTCATATCTGTTATGGTACACATAGCACATACGAAATTTGGTTGAAATCCAAATGATAGTATGGAAGTTACATGTATTTAAAGTTGGACCTCTCAGCAGGCTTAGAATCATGTTGGTAGCACTGACGTATATAAGTTACTACAAATTAATATAGAATGTCAGGTACTATACGTGTGCATAGTTTAAAGCTGTCGGCTTGCATACTTTCTGATATATTGGTATTTGGATAAAATAAATTAGGAGCATTTATTAACAGTTGGCAGCCCTGGTAGGTCTTAAGAATGCGCTCAGTCATATCTGGTTATGTACACATACAACATACGAAATTTGGTTGAATTCCGCTTGATAGTGTAGAAGTTATATGCATTTAAAAATTGGACCTATCAGGAGGCTTATAATCATTTTGGCAACACTGCCATGTTTGGCCTCCTGGAAATTAAACTGAAATATTATGATCTGTACGTGTGCCAATTTTGAAATAGCTCCCATTCATACTTTCCAAGATATCCAACATGGAGCTCAAATTTTAATTGCGATTTTTTAGCAGTTGGTAGCACTGACATCATTTTCAAATATGGCCGTGAGATATTCAGGTATAGATCTTTACTCCTACCAAATTTTGTTTTGATTGCTGCAGCCGTTTAGGAGTTGATAGGGGGGGACACACACACAGCCAGACAGACAGACAGACAGACAGACACACATTTGCCCGATCTCATAAGTCTACTTTTTCCTCATTTTTGCAAAATGTGAAAAGTAGGCTAAAAATTTGGAATTGCATTGCGTCTCACAGAGATAGATGGACCTGTGAGATTCTGTTACCATGGTTACCATATTGCATTCTTTCATTATTTCATGGTAAATATACATGTTTTAAGGTATTTATTTAATTGTGAGGCATTTAAAGAGTAAGTGAGTGCGTTTCGCTTACGCATTGGGTTATGCTGAACCTGTAGGTACCCCATATGTCTAGGTTGGTGTTAATGAGACCTTATTTTCGGTACAAAACTGGAATGGGACCATAGTAGAATAATATAGGGAGGGATAATGCAACAAGCATGCGCCTCTCTTTCCTTTTCCTGTCTCTCCCTCCATTTGAAGTGCTGAAATATCTAGTGATTCACTGCTCACCAGGCATGCTACAACTGCTTGCGAGACTCAGGAAGATAAGATTATTTCCGTATGTATAGTAGAGTCGAATCAGCATCTTTTGCGTTACTCATAAAGCAGGGATGTCTAATTATGATTACTACAGATTAAAAAATATTATTTTACAAGATAAAATTTTTCACGGTCATACCTTCTAGTGAAAACTCTATTATTATCATTCATGCAACAGAATTTGAATTAATGAATGGATCTCAGGGGAGGTTGTGCTAGCGAGCACGTATTTTCTCGTATGACGAGAGCACCAAATGTAATTTAAAGAGCTCTGTGGAACTCGCGAGCACCAATTTGGGAACGCCTGGCCTAGAGCTTCGCGTTAGTGAATGTAGCTAACGCTGTTGCAAGGACTGATGATAAACACACATAATTACTATTATTGTCATTAAATGCAAACTCTCCTTCACTTGCCTCCCACAATAATAATATTAGCCGATATGAATACAGCCTTTAGGCCACGACTATTTCCTCTTTGGTTGATTGAGATTCCAGACCTAATTCAATCATTATAATCCAAAGAACTTACTATGTATTTAATTTGGGGAAGTTTTAAATAATACAGTGCAGCCTCAAGGCACGTCACCCTGCAGGATGTTCAACTTTTCTTGTGTGACAGCGTATACTAGCTTGCTAACGCCCCCCAGCCCCCCACCCTCCAACAGACAAAGAAATGAAGCCGTTGCCATTTTTAACCCAGCAGAAATCCCTCGACAAATATTTTACAGGACACTATGCAATCGAAGTTTTCTAATGTATGTGTGTGTTCATTTATTTAGGCTACTTATTTATTTAACAATATTGAGGTACACAGGCATAAAGGTTGGTTGGTTGGTTAGTTCCTTAGTTTAGGGGCTGCGACAACGCGTTGATGTAGCCCCGAGTACTTTGGGTGTGTGTAGAAACTGTCTGTTAACCGGTGTTAATATTGTGATGACTGTATTAGTGTGTGTATCTGTTTTAATTCAAGGACGGCAGACATTCAATTTTTCCAAGTAGTTCCTAATTTTGCCGCCAAACGCCACCGTCAACGACCAACTAGTTCAGAACTTAGTTACCAGATGCCACGGCAGTCGGCTCTTGACGACGAACGTAGGAATCTAAGAACGTTTGTCAAATGTTTAACCTACTGTATATATAATTTAGCTTCACACAGGTGTAATTAGTGGAAGGTTCTTTAACATGCCATAAATCTACGACATGGGACCGCCGGCTTTACTTCCCCTCCGAAGGAAGACATACTGAGGAATTTTTAACGTTCTTAAAAAATCCGACGACTTCGGCCGGGTTTGAACCCGCGACACAGACATAAACCCAATTGTGTTTCTTCTTGACATATCAAGTTCAAAAAATACGAATTGCATCAATGAAGGAAGGAGTGAAAAATAATACACAATTGAAGAACAAAAAGAAAAACTACGAAAGAAAATATGAAATTATGAAAGTATGAATTATAGATTACAAAAGATACTGTAAGCTTACAAATAAAAATGTAATAATAAAAATAAAATTTTCTACAAAAAGGAGAGATAGAGGTAGTAAAGAGTAACCGGTATTCCACGGTTAGATTTAGGTTGCTATGTGAAAATTAATATCAAAAACCATAATATAAATCTTGGAATAGAACAATTAAAAGAATTAATGTAGGCCTACGCAGCCTTCGTGGCTTAGGCGGCAGCACGCCGGCCTCTCACCGCTGGGTCCGTGGTTCAAATCCCGGTCACTCCATGTGAGATCTGTGCTGGTCAGAACGGAGGCAGGCAGGTTTTTCTCCGGGTACTCCGGTTTTCCTTGTCAATATTTCATTCCAGCAACACTCTCCACTATCATTTCATTTCATCTGTCATTCATTTAATCATTGCCCCAGAGGAGTGCGTCAGGCCTCGGCAGCTGGCACAGTTCACATCCTCGCCACTAGGTGGGGACTTCATTCATTCCATTCCTGACCAGGTCGGAGACTGGAAGCAGGCTGTGGATTTTCATTTTTCAATGTAGGCCTACGCCTTCATTCCGTCAGTCATTTCATGAAGTGCCGAATCAACAAACACCGGATATTCATGATGTGCCTCGGTTGATAATGTAAAATAATTTCTTACACTATCTGCCTAAATCAGTACGTCACTTCATGAAGAAAAGCGTCAGATGGTATAATTATCCCTTTTTATATCATATGCCGGCTTTTCATGAAGTGCCTAGGATCTTCATGAAATGACGGATTTCACTAGACAATCAATTCGCAAAACATGATGTATCTCTGACTTTTTAGTATGTTGTTTGGACCCATGAGGGCTATATATACCCAAGTTTGCAACTCTCAAAAAGTTGCGGAAAACGTTTTACACACGATAAAAAACGCGAAAGTTTTGGACGTGTTTCTGATTCTTCTCTATATCTCCTTATCCATGCATTTTTATTCGAAAGCTATTCTATACATATTTTAAGAGCATTGCATTTGTGACACATTAAGCCCAACCGGAGCTCTGTAGGTCAATTAGTTACCGAAGTACGGCACTTTGAATATAGTCCAGTTTTTTCCAATAATTGAAAATTCTAGTTTCAGACCTTCTTTGGACCGAAACTGCGTCGAAACCATTGATCCTACAAGTAGAACTTGCAGAATATAATTGGTAGGCAATTTAATTACCTTTAAAGTAAACGCAGAGCGGGGTCCGAAAGTCTCGTAGGTCTACACAATTTCAAAAGAATCCATATAAGGTAAAATCACATTTTTCCAAAAATGTTCCATAACTTTTCCTATCTTTGGTTTTTTGTTTTGGTAATGGAAAAGAAGGCATATAATCATTTAAAAACGGGGAAATGTATTTTAATATAAACGTAAGTAATCAAATGTACAGTAACTTAATCAAACAGTCAATCAAATTTGACACATAGTCGCCTTCTTTTTGATGGCCCTGGGCCGTCACTTTCGTTGCTCTCTTCAATAGGTGGGTCTTCCACTATTGGTGGGTCGTCGTCTTCGTCCCCTATAGGTAGGTACTCCAGTACTGGTGGATTGTCAGGGTTGTCTTGAGGCTCGTCATCGCCGTCCTTTTCAATGATGATAAGCACACATCACAGAACATCTGAGCTATGCTTTCAGGCAAGTGCAGCCACCTCTGCACCCCTTCTTGCATTTGCATGAGAGGAGATTTAGGAGCTCTGCGGGGGCAAGAGTTTGCCGAATGGTAGGCTAATGGGGAAAAGTCCAGCCGAGGTCAATTCCCAACCCCTGTCGGTGGCCTCTTTCTCCAACCCCAACCACTTTTTCACCAAGTGGTATGTGCGGTAGTGGTGATAAGACGCAGCCTCTGTGGTTGGGGGCAAACGCGCCAGATTCCCTTTGGCCTTGGCTGCTGTCATCACAAAAGTACGGAAGCGTACATCGTTGAGGGTGTCTGTCGTTTCGTCTCCTCCATATAGGACAACTAGGCACTTGCCACCGGCTGCTGCGACTTGTTGGTGTGTGACATCTGTCTGGAGGAAAACTCTTGCTTTGTTTGAAGTGGTCCCACATTTTCATCTTCCCCTGCCATAAGAGGGCAGAGGTGGTGTCGCACTCAGTAAATGCGTGGATGAAAAGTTCAAATCTAGGTGGTAGCTTCACTTCCCCTCGGTTGAATGAGCTGGTGGAGAATTGCACTCAACCCGCCTCACCTCTGCCACTCTTCTGGAAGTATACGTTAATTTTAGTGGATCAGAGACCGCCGAGGAGCACGAGCAAATCCACATCCTCTCCAAAGATGATGACGTGGTCATTGGAGGTACTTTTTGCAGAGCAGTCACGACGATATCGCGGTCTGCGTCTTCTTTTGATATTTATGTCTCAATCCCCTCGAGATCAAAAGCAGAACAGAGATGCTCAATGAGACGAACCTTGTTTTGGTCATTCGAGAGCATCTTCTCTTGGGGGCTGTGATGATGGTCGATACGCCAAACACAATTTCCGCTGATGCTGCAGAATACCGTCATAATCGCTCTGCAAATTTGGTGCTCATTTGGGCACCATCCGCAGGATACCCGTCGAAGACTACACAAACATATCTTTGAAAAGGTTGAATATGTAGCTTATGCAGCTTGCTGTGATAGCCCGTACCGAATCATTCCGATGCCACACGATATTATGGAGGAGATATCCTCCATCGACGACAGCAAATTCTTTTGCATGCACACTGACGTTCTCTGTGGCTTGAGTGAAGGCAGCCTAAAAAGCTGATTTTGTGCCTTTACGTATCCCTTCGTCGGAAAATAGGGCCATTGGTTATGGAATGAGCTCGTTTGTGAAGTAGGCCTTCAACTGTTGGTCTGAGTGTTTCATGAAACATATGCGCTGGAAGATGGTGAGTGGCTCGACATCGACTCTCTTCTTGTGGATCTTGATAGAGGGGGTAGTCGTTGCCAAAGACAGGACTTTTTCATTCCTAGGTAAACTAACATTCCCAAAAGTTCTTCCAATAATTCGGTTCACCCCTTTCAGTCCTTCTTCTCGGGCAGTGTGCAATTTATGTGGGGGCCACCTACAGTGCCACTGCTGATGGATACGAGTTTATCTATCGATGGGAACGGTGGATGGTTATTGAACCAGGCTTTCAGTTTTTTCACGTCAGAGGTATCTCGTGTAAATCGCGTAGGTCGCATATCGACATGCTGTTCACTTGTTGTGGAGGAAATATCCCAATAACCTTCTACCTCTTCGCATATATTCAGCATATATACCATCCCGCCCGTTCAACGAGAGAGCACACTTGTAGAGACACCTCTGCCATGGGTTAGGCCACCCTGGCTCTTCATTGAACGCAACACTACCTGTTATTGTCAAGTCAGTCCACAGGCCTGACCAAAATTTGTCGGATCTGCGGATGGTGAAACAATTGATATTCTGTTAGGTCCATCCGGTTTGTAAATCTTGTAAATATTAACGATCACTTTTCGTATAGAAGAAGTGTCCAGACGAGTGAAAGAATGGGAGCATTTGGCTGATTATTTGAAGGTGAGGGTTCCAATCTCCCATCCTTTCGGCTTGAATGAATTTCTTCATGAGTAAGGTCATTCGATAGTAAAGAACTATGTGCGAGGCTTACAGACCCCGACCGCCGCTTAATTTAAAGCTCATTAAATTGCCTACAAATTATATTCTACAAGTTCTACTTGTAGGATCAATGGTTTCGATGCAGTTTCGGTCCAAAGAAGGTCTAAAACTAAAAGTTTCAATTTTTAGAAAAAAAAACTGGCCTGTTTTCAAAGTGCCGTACATCGGTAACTAATTGACCTATAGAGCTCCGGTTGGGCTTCGTGTGTCACAAATGTAATGCTCTTAAAATATGTATAGAATAGCTTTCGAAGAAAAATGCATGCATTAGGAGATATTGAGAAGAATCTGAAACAAGTTCAAAACTTTCGCGGTTTTTGGTGTGTAAAACGTTTTCCACAACTTTTTGAGAGTTGCAAACTTGGGTATACATAGCCCTCATGAGTCCACTACTAAAAATTCAGATTTACATCATGTTTTGCGATTTTAGCGATTTTTTGTGTCGTTTTTGACTGGCCTATATCTGACTACGACATATGAGTCGCCTAGTTGCAAAACAAGCTAAATGTACTTTTTTAAATGTTGGGGAAACAGCAAAAACCGTTTCAAAGCGGTTCAAAAGAGGTACAAATAAGATTCTTAAAAAAACAGAGAAAAAATAGTGGATTATAAATATCTTAGAATGAGCATTCGTGCATTTGTACTTTCGTCGTATTTTACAAGTAAAATTTGAAGTTAGGTGTTTCTGCAACCGAACGTCGTATTTAGCAGGTTTTGCAACCTAATGAAATGCAGTTAGCCGGTTTTGCAACCTTTTGAAAGGTTCGAAGCTAGTAATTTGGAAACCTGACATGCGAGTTGTGAGACGGGAAATAGGTTTGAAAGTATTTGGGTTTAGTGGTTCTTATATTATAAGACATTGAATTAACATTATTAATAATAATTGCCATGATATTTAAAAGGTCATATTTTGCAGGAGTTGAAGTGGGAAATGCACTCAGTTAACATTATCAAAATCAAAACATTTGCAAGTTTCTGTTTAATACATAAGTTACATAATTAACACAATAACTTTGTTACAGACTTTTATTTTTAAACGACACTCTCGCCGTCAGCGTCATCGAATAGTTCGAATATTTCGTCTGCTTGTTCAGCTACTCTGCTTGGATCTGCAGTCAAGCTCTCTTGTTGAGTTAACACGTCCGTAAAGAAAATTAAGGTCTCATCTTGGTCCTATTGCTCTCCGTAATGTAGAGTCAAAGGTATCTTAACGTCTTCGAGTTTAGCTTTTTTCACATTACGTGTAGGGATGACGTCAGGAAGATCATTCTTAAAAGTTTTCCCTTTCTTAGTAAGACTCTTCGGCTGGCAGGCTTCCAAATTATAAAAAGGCTCTCCTTGCACAAAGGACACTTTTATTAAGGGGCTCTTCGTAGAAATCAATTTCTTGGCCTTCTGGAACTGGAAGTGCCATGTGGTGTATTCTTGGAGTACACGGTATGATAGAGTATATTTTTAATGCTCTTTTCTTGTTCATTCCTTCCTTTTTATCAAACACCAACAGTGATATTCTAGTTTCTCTTTGGTGGTCATGTCTCTTATGCCATTTGTGAGTCTGTTCTAGATATATATCTTCCATGACTCACCTAGCGTCATCTAGCTGCGAATCTTTGAAGTTCCTCAATTCTTCCCGGTGCAGGAGGACTTCCTTATCCATCTCGCCACCAGATCTCGTCACCATCGCCAGCTATCATCTCTGTGATCAAGAGAACTTCGTCTACTTTTTCACCCACCATGCTGCGCTAGTATCGTCTGCTATCAACTCTTTGAAGACCATTCATCAAGAAAAACATTTATTTTTTCAAGGTTGTCTATTCTGATATGTATTCCTTTTGTCTCCTAACCCCACTCTTTTCCCTTTCCTGGTCCCTCTGCGCTTCGCTGAGTGGGTCTCACTTGTACGTCGGCAGTTGACTTAGTCAGTCAAGGCTCAACTAGAGCCAGCCTCCTGAACTAAAGAGGCATTCTTTAGATTCCACGCCATGTTGGAACTTTAATCGTCAAAGGGAACTTCACCTTCGCCATACTGCAAAGATAAGTACAGACTTCAGGTTTTAACCTCATCTTCATCGGTCTTAATTCTACATGCTTTAACTATCATTTTATAGGCAGTGTGAGATTACTATATTTTGGGGCAATAATCATCCTTCGCGGGATTTACCATGTTGGGCTTTTGTCTGTCTAAGCCAACCTTAATAGAAAGTAGCTTTTCTTGAGCTAATTAAATGAGAAATCTTCTCACAACGTGGGATATTATCGAATACCCGCTGTCTATAAAATATTTTGCTCGTTCCACCACTGGAATAACTTTGGCCCCATTCTTCAGTCAAGATTGCTCTGGAACCTTCCAGAATCTACCACTCACGCCGTCATGTATTTTCCACCCACATGTGTGAATACTTTTTCAAACTAAAGGATCTTCCTTATTATTTAACGCTAAATAGCTAACTTTTCTTCCTCCGTTTGGATTTTCTCTGGCGTATTTAATGACAATCTATAACTTTCTCTAGCAATAGACTCTCGCCTACCTAGTGCATCCAGTTTTTTTCACAATTGCAATAATTTTCTTTGCCATAAACTTTTGTGTTACTACAGTGAACTTTTCATCCATTCAACAGACTATAGTGAAAACTAGTGCTTGTTCAACATTTCTACCGCGTCGCGATCGTCCGATTACCATAAATAAGGCCATGAACATTTATCCTCAATCCCAATTGATCTTTCCTAAACCTTTTACTAACAAACCATAATAATAAAGTTGTTACTTTAGGTCTTTTTCAATGAGGTGTCACTCTGTAGAAGTGCCCTCCCCTTTTTCTTATAAAACATTAATTAACTTCTGCATAAATACGTGTCTAATACACGTTTTAAACTTACATTGTTTCTCCCTTCTAATTAGGGAATACAATTCTTTCAACTCATGAGTGAGTTATTTTTAGGTCTCACGAAAGGGAAACTTGCCCCATTTGTCTCGTGATTCCTACTTAAACATAGGAAGTCTAGAACCTTCCTTTTGACTTTCTCTTCAGGTTTCACAGTAAGTGACCTGTCCTATTTTGTATAACAATTATAAACGTAATTCAGCGTAAATATAAGAAGTTATAGGAACTTCTCTTTCATTCTACCTGCTTTCTTTTTTTGTTATTTTCGAAGTTGTAACTTTTTCTAAGATAGGTACTTGGAAATTTCTGAAAGTACACACCTTGTACTCGATTTAATGTCTAACTTTAATTACTTCATTTGTCTTTTTTAAATCTTACAAAGATTTTAGTACATATAAAGGTTTGAAACCTAACGAATTGTTAATTGCCTGGAGCAAACTTTAAATATTAGGAGGTCTGCGACCCCAAATTGTTAACAAAAATTGAAACTATATGCTTGTTAAATTTATTAGGCTCTTTTTCATTGTTAAATAAATTCAAACTTTCCTTTTTGACTCATCATTTCTCTAATACAACGGTTAGGCAAGATCCTGTCTTCCCTGACTCTTCCTAGGTTCACGCCCTCGTTAATGCAAATAAATCTCGTGATAGGGATTTCACCACTCGTTGCATTTGAGCAAGAACTCTTAGTAGTTATCTTGATAAAGTTTCTCTTAGCTTTAATAGCTAATTCTAACTGGCCAGTAAGGCAAGTACAGCTCGCTAAGCCAGCTTCCTGCTTGTGGAGATCCTCTCCAAAAACTTATGGTTGGTTTTCCAAAATATAAGTGTTTTTCTTTGCGTAAACTTTTAGTCGGCTCCTGGCTGGATAAAAGCTTAGCCATTTCCAAATGCAACTATTGGTTCATTTACCAAATTTATTCCCAAAGGCATAATTCTTTTATCACTATCCTTCTTGGAAGCATTTGGTCGCTTTTCAAGAACTCTACAACTTCTAAAACTGGAAAAATCAAAACCGATTCAAATTATTGGCATTCTTCGAATTACTTGTTCTAAACGAATTCCTTTGAACAGACATACAATAAGTCTGTTACTCTCTGTCTTGCCAGACCATCACCCTTCCCCATAGTAGGCATATGCATGTTTGAGAGGGAATATGCTAAAGCCATTCTCTTGCAAACCGCCCAAGTCCTAGCTGCGGTTCCCGTTAGCTTCGACCAGGTCCTTACCCACTTTAGGTATCAGAGAGCGGATTTGCAGTGGCAACCGCCTTTGAGTGAATTTAAAGTTGCATTTATAACTTTTGTGGGACTCTCCTCCTGTTTCTCTATCCTTTCTCTCCAGTCCGAAACCCACCTCCTTTTCTTTATCATCTTCCCTTGGTAGTTAGGTTATTCCTCAGCCAATAATCTACCCACCATGTTCCTGGGATATTTAGAACGCTCTGGGCGTAAGTCTTCCAATGATGTACTGTGCAATCATCTCCCAAACGAACCAGCGTGGAAAATTTCTTGATGATTTCGATGTATTTAGTAGGGTTCTCAATAACAGAAAGCTTCCTGAGTTGTCGTTCTATGTTGCCGAACACTCGATCTGGTCGATTTTGATCATGGGTCGTCATAGTTTCATCATCACTAGTTGTCATACTTCCACCTGAACCCCTATTCTCCCAATCCGAATTGTGGTGACTCATTGCTGTAAGTCCAATAACACAATGTTAGATCTATCAATAAATAATTCGCTGTAACCACTAAAGAATAGAATTGTCATTAAAAACACTCACCAACGAGGATTATCCTGACATCCCGCTCAACTTGCGATTGTAACCGTTCTTGCGTCATCCACAATTGCAGCGACTCCACTTTTACGTACTACCAACATAAGCAGTTCCATCACTGCCTACCTAACACTTCCGCGACTCCAACGCCCTACAAAATCAGTAAATGAGACAATTGATGGAACATAGCAACAATTGGCCGGTTTTGTATCCGTACGGTGTGATGTAGGCAATCGATATACCCAACTTAGCTGGTTTTGCAACCGTTTGCCACTGGCTGGTTTTGCATCCGATCAAGCTCGACACTTAGCAGGTACTGCAAACGAACGCTTTCTTCGAAGCTCATTTTGAGACCGTTATAGCTGGTTTTGCACCCTAAGTCTTTCAACAATCGTTAGAGGACGAGAAATCGCATCCAATAGCGCTAAAAGCTACTTTTTTGAATTTTTGTCAGTTAGCTGGTTTTTCAACTAGGCGACTCATATATAAGTTGAGATCTGAAAAGTGGATGAAGGGTGGGTTGTAGACGGCGGAGGAAAAATATCTATTGCCACAGAATTTCCACAATTATTATTTATCATTACAGAGAGCCTCCGTGGCTTAGGCAGCAGCACGCCGGCCTCTCACCGCTGGGTCCGTGGTTCAAATCCAGGTCACTCCATGTCAGATTTGTGCTGGACAAAGCGGAGGTAGACAGGTTTTTCACCGGGTACTCCTTTTTCCCTGTCACAATTTCATTCCAGCAACACACTCCACTATCATTTCATTTCATGTGTCATTCATTTAATCATTGCCCCAGGGGAGTGCGACAGGCTTCAGCAGCCGGCACAGATCATATCCTCGCTGCTAGATGGGGGCTTCATTCATTTCATTCCCTGACCCAGTCGGTCGACTGGAAGCAGGCTGTAGATTTTCGTTTTCACTTCCGTGACGAGCTAAGGAGCCTACTTTCCTTAAAATGAAGATTCATTCCAATGGTTAATCTATATAGACCTGTCTAGGTTGGTAAAACTGACATTTATCTAGAACTAGAATGTCAGGTACTATGCGTGTGTAAAGTTTAGAACTGTTGGCTTGCATACTTTCTAATACTTTCTACAGTAGTATTAGAGTAAGAAATAGAGAGTGCATTTATTAACAGTTGGCAGCCTTGGTTGCCCTTAGGAATACGCATATCTGTTATCGTACACATAGCACGTACGAAATTTAGTTGAAATCCAATTGATAATACAGAAGTTACATGCAATAAAAATTGGACCTATCAGCAGGTTTAGAATCATGTTGGCAACATTTTGTACGGTACCTGAGTACCTGAGTATCTCACGGCCATATTTGTAAATGACGTAAGTATTACCAACTGCTGAAAAATCACAATTGAAATTTACCAGAATTTACGCATGTGAATTGTTCTAAAATTGGCACACACACATATACAGAATAATAATAATTCAGATTAATTTTCATGAGCCCATTTACAATTATGGCCGTGAGATGCTCGTACAAAGTTTGGTTTCGATAGCTGCAACCGTTTAGGAGTTGATTGGGGACACACACACACACACAGATAGACAGACTGACAGGCACACATTTGCCCAGATCGATCTCATAAGTCTACTTTTTCCTCATGTTTAGCCTACTTTCGATTTTTGCAAAAAATGAAAGTAGACTTATGAGATCTACACAGGGCCAAAAATTGTGTGTCTGCCTGTGTGTGTGTGTCTGTGTGTGTGAGTGTGTGTACTCTGAATGTCTGTCTAACGACTAACTAAATCATCCGATCTCTACAAAATTTGGTAACAACATACCTTCATATAGGATGCGTCTTGTGACCAAACTACAAGGTCATCCGCCGTACTATTTCAGGATGGCGGCCGTGTGTATTATGCAAACTTTATAATCCATATCATGGGACCCACCAGCTCCAATTATCGAGTCGAGAATCGTTTTAACTGTTCTAAAGGAAGAGGCACGTTCGAGACTAAAAGTTTATTTTGTAATACTATAGTGCAGAAGTGATTTTAAAATGCTGAGCCGTCTCAGTTACAAAGCAAGATGGCAGCGGATATCTTGTGCCTGACTTATATTTCACTAATTTGAGTATTGCATGCAATATAGCGTAATGATTCAAAATAAATAAACTTTGTATGAAATGCTTTATATTTAAATATTATACTCCACTGATGAAATCGTTTAGTCTAAATCATTATTTGCTAACACGTTCTATGTAACTCATTGGATATCGGACGATGTTCGTTGGCACGTTTGGCTCCGTGGTAAAGCGTTGGCCCATCACTTTTATGGCTATGGTTCAAACCCAATATGAATTAGGTTTCTTTGCTTGAATTTTTTTTATTTATTGTTTTGTAATGACTCAGACGTTTTAAAATTAAGCGTTATATTGTGCATATTACGATGGAAAATATATATTTAATTAAACAAATTTCACCAGCAGATTTGCACGAGACATCTAGCCGCAAAAAAGTGATTTATCATGGCCAGCTGGCGGCGAACTGCACGCCGGCCTACGTATTAACTTACAGATTTTATTGAAAAGTTTATTTTTATGGCCGCTAGAATGCACTCGCCCTGTTAGGATTATCTTGTTCGATACTCCTCCACTAGATGTCACGACTGGTCTACGTGGGGCTCCATTGATTACTATACCATTGGCATTCTATGCGCATCGAATTTGAAGAATGACAAGATGATACTACGATACATTTTTACTTTTAATTTTAAAGGATTTGTAACAGCCAATTGTGCGTTATTTGAAAATTTTATTTGAAGTAAAGAACAAAGCGATTTTACATAGTACCTGAACTCGAGCCGTTGGTGCTAGTTCAGGATATTAATTAATACTTTTATTGCACCCAAATAGCAATCGAAAATATCCACATAGTTGGTATACACACGTCTCTGTAGGGTCATGGAAAGATTTGTTATTTCAATTAGGGTTGTGAAAGCCATGCACAGCCAGACGTGTAAACACATGCCTCAATTCAAAGTTGGATGTTGCCCACGTCAGGTCGATTATCTCTCTATATATAAAAATGAAAGTTTGTCTGTGTTTTCTGATTTTTCACGGAAATTTGAGTTATTAACGCGTTTCAGACTGGTTTATGACGGTTGCGCGCAAAACAAAATATTTGTCTGTCTGTCTGTCTGTTTGTCTGTGTACAACTTTGCACGCGTTTCATTCGAGAACGGCTGAGTGGATCAACGTAAGATTTGGTACAGATGTCCATCAGAGGCACGAAAGTAATCATTGATGTAACTCTTCTCCATACCTCTCATAAAAGAGGGCCTATCCCCTTAAAATGCATGCTGAAATGGGCGTAGAAAGACGAGACAAAGCTCATTTTCAGCGTCTCAATGTGAGAAACAAAACTCCGAAGCCCTACGGACCCCGAAAACCACATTTTAAGGTCCTAAAACCAACATGTTTTGAGATATACCCAGAAAACTAATTTCATTTATTAAGCTATTGAAAGAATGCAAGCTGGTAACCATGGCAACACAATCTCAGAAGTCCATCTACTGTATTTCAGTAAGACGCAATGCCATTCCATTTATTACATTACTGTGAACGTTTGCAAACGGCTATAAGGTTATCACGGAACCAACTTAAGCTGTAAAATTCATCAATGCGTATATAACGCGCTTAAGGGGGTCAAGGGGTACTATTGATTTTTTCACGTGATTTACACGGGCGGGTGTGGAAAGGTCTATTATATCCCTATCCCTATATTATTAAATTATTATTTTGATTATTATAATATGGCATACAAGGACGAGACAAAACTCTTTTTCAGCCCCTCGGTGGCTCGGAGGCTACTATGTTTTAAGGCTCTAAAACCACGTTTCTGAGGTATTCCCAGAAAACTAATTTCATTTAATAAACAAATAAATAGATGACGAGTACAGAAGACGACCAAATCAGGAGCTATGTAGATATACTGAGAAAATCACAGATGTGGCCAGGAAGAGACGTCTGGCTTTCTACGGACATGCCTCATGGATGAACCCAACAAGACTAACCAACCGGCTTCTCAACTACTGGGGGAAGAGAAGGAGCGTGACACCGTCGCTAACAGTAGTTAACAAGGATATCCAAGAACTGAAGATAATGAAAAGTGATATTAGAAGCCGTTCACATCTCAGAGAGATACTTAAACAGAAGAGTTTTCTGGACAGACCACCCTGTAAGAAAACCGGCATCATCTGGACAAAAGAGGGAAAGGAGAAACATAGCCAGAGAATGCGCGAATATTGGGCAAACATCAAGTCCCTCGCCAAGCTGAAAAGTTGAATGTCGTGGTCCTTAGCTGGCCCATCCGAAAGAAGAAGAACAAGAAGGAACTAATGAAGTAATGCAAGCCGGTAACCATGACAACTGTAGGCATATCGCAAGAGGTGACATCCAACTTTCCATCTATTTCTGTAAGAAACAATGCCACTCAATTTATTAAATTTCTGTGAAAGTTTGCAAATGGCTATAAGGTTATCGTGGAATCAAACATATACTGTAAAATTCAACAATGCAATTAAGGGGGTCAAGGGGTACCCTACAATTTTTACAGGTGACTTACACGTGTGATATGCGATATGTTGTACAGAAGGTCTATTATATCTCCAAACAGCAACATTATTTTCAAAAATTCCTGAATTGGAATAGTGTCTTTGCAGCTTTTTGGGAATTTGGGCCATTGGAGGCTAAAAAGCCCGAATTTTCATGCACCACAAGCCTTTATAATTATTTATTAAAGTGTTCTTCCTGGGGATGGGGACTTTCCACAACGGTGAAGGTGAGTTTTAATTTGACATATATTGTGTTTCGTCTGCGAGGTTTTCAATATTATTTTCACGTCAGGAAGTACACGTTAGGTGAATTTAGTTTGAGAGCACATAATAACTAATCATATTTTTGTCGACAAACGGGTTCATCGTAAAGATGATTTTGTTTGATACTGTGTGGTTGAAATATCTTTATGTTTATGTACGCCTATAATTCATGTTCGGGTGCTTGGAGCATCGTAAAATTAGGTATTTTAACAATGAGTCAATACACCAATCATTTATAAAACTCTTCAACGTACTTCTCATAGAAGGGTAGGTATAAGGAATAACTTTTCAAAATACATGTAAAAATGGGCGAAAAATAAAAATTATCCTAGAAGGACGACCAAAGCATATGTTGCACTTCTCAATGTGTGACACAAAACTAGGGTGTATATAAAGGGTTTCCGAAAACCACATTTTATGGCCCTTAAATTAACAGTGTCTGCAATATACCCAGAAAACTAACTTCGTTCTGATAAACTTATGAAGGAATGACAAGGCCCTAACCATTGCAACAGTAGCTCAATTGATAACGTCTGGTTATTAATACCGAAGAACTTTCGAAGAGCGGGTACTTCTGCTAGTGTAATAATAATAATGTTATTGGTTTTACGTCCCTTTTAACTACTGTTGCTTTTAGAGACGCCGGGATGCCTGAATTTTGCCCCGAAGGGGATCTTTAACGTGCCAGTAAATCTACTGATACGGCTCTCTCGCATTTGTGCACCCTCAAATGCCAGCTGACTGCGCCAGGATACGAGCCTGCAACCTAGGGCCCAGCAAGCGAGAACGTACCGCTGAGCCACGCAGCCAGTCTGGTCGATTATGTCTCCAGATTCATAACATTCTTGAGATACTTCTTGTCTTTCTTTCTTTCTTTCTTTCTTTCTTTCTTCAATGATGGTAGCAGTTTTTTTTAGAGATTGTGCTTGGTAGAGGTAAATAGCTTCTAAGGTCTTCAACCAAGAAATGATTCTATTCTACTCTTTGATAAAAACAACGAGTTATGACTATACTCATACATTTAGGAGAAAGTAGGCTATATGTTCGTTACTGAACATCTTGTTTCATAATGTGAGTTAGGCTAATAAAAATTACGTAATACCCTCCACATACATTGGTCTATAAAGTACTTACCAGATACAAATAGCGCCCTGAACTACTCAGATTGCAGAGGTAACATTCGAAACCCGTGTACATTATGCGAGTAAAGCTTTTAGCTTTCATGATTCTTCTGCTTAATCAGCTGTTATTTTCGCACTGTATCGGTAGCTTAGCAACAAAACAATAGATTTTAAGTCACAATCGGCAACAATATTTTATGTATTTTCCAAGTAGGCTACGACCACAATGATACAAAATGAAGGTTTTCAGTTATTAGGTCGTGTTAGTTAGTTATTGTATTAAGTGGCTTCGGTGGCGTAGTTGGTAGCATGCTGAACTGCTGTGCCCAAGATAGCGGGTTCAAACCCGGCCGAAGTCGTCGGATTTTTAAGAGCTTTAAAAATCCTTCAGTATGCCTTCCTTCGGAGGGGAAGTAATGCCGGCGGTACCATGTCCTAGATGTATGACATGTAAAAGACTAAACTTGTGTGAAGCTAAATTGTTAGGTTAGATTTCGTCAGAACGCTCTATCAAAGTTCCAACGTTCACGACTAGGTATCATTGATATCTGGTAGCGAAAGTTGGAACTACTTGAAAATTAACGGAACTTGTAGCTTACCCTAAGGGCGTCCGCTGGATTCAGCTACAGACTCAGGCGAGCCGAACATGTCCTCGGACACTCCAGGCACTAAAAGCCATACGATAATACTACATTATGCAACGAGTCTATAATGGCTATAATTAAGACACGAGTATTTTTATAAAAAACGAGCGTATGCGAGTTTTATAATTTCCATACGAGTGTCTTAATTACCATTATAGGCGAGTTGCATACGACTGTTTATGTTCGACGATAATTATAACTTTACTATATGTTTTAACATAAATATTCATAAATACCTGTTGAGAGTCAGCCACTTGAATTTTGTGATCGAAGAGCGAGCGCTGGGTATGATATCTCTGTCTTCCAAGATCTCTCAATGACCGACGCATGCGCTCTGTGTGCTTGCAATGCCATATTATGCAGGCCATATGTTTACATCTGCCGTCCCTCAGTAATATTGTCACCGGAGTCGTTTGAAGCAATGCGCTGTGTAGAAATTAGGCTTGGTGATATTAAGGTACAGTGCTATTTCTTGTCTCATATTCGCCAGTTTATTACGCGAACATATGGACGGTGCGTATTCCATGTCGGTAATTTATTATAGTTCGATGTTGTGTTTATGTCCGACATGTTGGATTTTGAGCGCATGCGCGAAGGTATCGTTACCTAATTGGTCAATGAACGAGCTCTGATTGGCTGGATAAACTGTATCGCAATGAAAAACAGTGTTACAATGACCATCATTATGATACAGTTTTCTGACACATAATAGTGAGGGTCGAACATAAATAAATGTATTAAGGGGCGGAACAGCGTGGGCATCTTTCCCACTATTACGAGGGGTGATCAGAAACTAAGGTTACAAGGCCGATAATTCAGGAATTTCGCTTGTTATAGAGAATATAGTAATGTGGGGTAATTCGAATATATATGGTTGGTAACTGTGCAGAGTTTCAGCCACCTGCCACCTACAGCGCTAGTAAGTTGTAGGTAAACAACTATTATAATAAGGTGCCTGTGCACTGGAGAGTAATTTTCCTTAGGTAGAGAATTCGTAGATGATGATGATGATAATTGTTGCTTTAAGGGGCCTAACATCGAGGTTATCGGCCAGAATTCGTAGAGCGGAGATAGATCTACCTAGAACACTCTCGGAACCTGTGTACACAGTCAAACGTAAATGTACTAAGAAGAGCAGCGCTAAAAATTTCTGAGAGCAGTGTGAGTCTATATTTATCTTGTAATTTTTTTGGCATGTTTTGTGGAGTGAAAATATCTTCAAGAGAGCGTTTAGCATCTGTAGTGGTTGTGTGTGTCTTGTTAAAAAATAAAACTATGAAGAGGAAAAGAAGGTTGTCGGTGAGGAGACGTTCTGTTGAAAATAGTACCATCTGATTTACTTGGTAACTTCCATATGACACCCTCCAATGCCAAATTAAACAATGTTGGTGACAAGGAATCCCCTTGCTTGAGGCCTCGGTTGATTGGAAAAATATTGGAATAACTACCATTAATTTTAATTTTACTGTTCGTGTTGTTTAGAGTCATTTTCACAAGTCTTACTAACTTCAGCCCCTCGTTTGAAGCAAATCGTCGTCCTCCTAGGAGCTCCTTCTAGCGAGGAAACAGGAATAGCTCCATTCAACCAGTTGAATATTGGAAAGTGCTATACGTAGAGTCAGTGGTGAATTGTTGTGGTCCGTATTTGTTTATTATTATAGTGTTTTAATATGGCTGAATTTGTGTGGAATCGCGATAAAACAATAACATTAATTGAACACATTGAAGCCCATCCAGAAACTTGGAATTGTACTCTGAAGGAATACAGAGACAGAATTAATTTGAAAGCACAGTCGTCATTTCGGGTGATAGCAGAAGCCATGGGAAGCACTATACTGATCCGGGGGGGGGGGGGGGGGGGGGGTAATTTTGGCCAAAATATAATCATAGATATCTTTGCTCATTCTTAAAAAGTTCTTGTACGCTTCAGAATCTTCAGAATATAACTCTTGCAATAATTTAGCGTGCATTCCCTCGGACTCTCTTGTGGTGGTTCGAAAACAGAAATAATTATTGAAAAGCCTATCTGGTGCGAATAATAGAACCACAGGTTTGTAAACTTTAGTGAGGTCGTTCTCGTCAATGAAACTTTTATTGACTGATTTAAGAAAATAATTCCAAACTGAAAAAAATCTAGTTGTGCAGACCAATGCAGATCTTCTTCATTGACTCGCCTAATTCTGAACATTTTGTAAATGAACTTTTAAACTGTAACTTTTATAAGAAAACTTCTCTTATATATACTTGAAAAACTTGAATGCGAGTATATTGCAGTGTATCATACATACAATTAGAAAATAAAGCTCGTATATAAAGGTATGTTAGGTTATTGTTTTTTTTTTCGTTTCACTTTCCTTTCTATTGTTTTTAACGATGTTTTTCGAGCATATTCTGCATATTTAACCACATATCATGGTTTTTTCGAGCATATCTATCGAGCATATAATGTTTTTTTCGAGCATATCTATCGAGCATATAATGGTTTTTTCGAGCATATCTATCGAGCATATAATGGTTTTTTCGAGCATATCTATCGAGCATAAAACACATGGTTTTCGAGCATATCTGGAGATTTTATCGAGCATATCGATCCGAACCCTAGTTATAAATAACGAGAAAACTAAATATATGATCAACACCAGAAATAAAACAAGGCGGAGAGGCACTGACCAGTTTGAGGGGTTCGAAATAGTAAATCAGTTTAAGTAGGCTATTTGGTGGGAATTACCACTGAAGAAAATACAGTGCCAACAGAGATAAAGGCAAGAATAGCTGCTGGTAATAGGTGCTACTATAGTTTTATTAACATGTTGCGATCCCGAAACATCTCAAGACAGCTGAAGATGACAGTCTATAAAACAATTATAAAACCGGTGGTCATGTATGGGTCTGAAACCTGGACTTTAAATACAACAAACCAGAAATAGTTTGGGCACATGGGAACGCAAAATATTATGGAAAATATATGGTGCAGTATGTGAGAATGGTGCATGGAGAATAAGAACTAACTCAGAGATATACGAACTTCATAAGAACCCATCAATCTCGACAGGCATAATGGCGAGAAAATTACGCTGGCTGGGACATGTGCAGAGAATGGAGGAACAGCGAGTACCAAGGATGGTGCTATTTACCAAGCCAGAGGGTAGCCGTTCAGTGGGGAGACCAAGATTACGATGGTTGGATGATGTAGAGTCGGATCTTAGAAGGCTGGGAGTCCGGAATTGGAGGAGTCTGGCGAACTCAAGAGACGACTGGAGAAGATATGAGTCGTCAAGTTACAAAGCTCGTTTAATCCACTTGTGAATAAGAATCATTTTCATGAGAAACGTTTCTCTGGACTTTGCCTCACGTATCTTTTGTGTTTGTTGTTTTCTACGCTTTGCTTTGTGTTTTTGGTTTTTGGTTTTGTGTTTGCTTTGTGCTTTTGAATTTTACTTTTTGCTTTTCTTTTTTTGGTTTTGTGCTTGTTTTCTGCTTTTGCTTTTTTGAATTTTGCTATTTGCTTTATGTTTCTTGTTTTTCTGTTTTCTGTTTTTGTTTTTCAATTTTGCTTTTTGCTTCGTCTTTTTTTCTGCTTTTGCTGTTTTGAATTTTGCTTTTTGCTTTGTGTTCCTTTTTCTTTTTGTTTTCTGCTTTTGCTTTTGTGTTTGAATTTTGCTTTTTGCTTCGTGTTTTTATTTTTTGGTTTTGTGTTTGTTTTCTGGAAAATCAAAATAAAACAAAACAAACAAAACAAAACAAAATCGAAATAAAACAAAATAAAACAAAATAAACAAAACAAAATAAAACAAAAACAAAATAAAACAAAATAAAACAATAAATAAAACCAAACATTCTAAAACAAAATAAAACGAAATAAAGTAAAACAAAACAAAAAACAAAAAAATAAACAAAATAAAATGAAATAAAGTAAAATAAAATAAAATAAAATAAAATAACATAACATAAAATAAAATAAAATAAAATAAAATAAAATAAAATAAAATAAAATAATAAAATAAATAATTTTACGACATGATCCTTATCCACAAGTGGATTAAATGAGTTTTGCAACTGGACGACTCATATGTGGTCGGCAAGGCCTAGGCCCTACATGGGCTGTAGCGCCGGATAAGTAAGTAAGTAAGGTGCTGAACACGCAAGGACAGGATTTTACCAGGAGGGAATATTTAAACTCCCTCCACGAAGTGACAAGTACGTAAATCGATATGGAGACTATGTCTAAAAATAGCCTACTGTATGTACTTGTCGTCGTCGTCGGCTTTAACTCGTTTCCGAGTATAGATCTTCTTCCAAAACAGTCTAAAATAAGATAAGGTTGATGTCTGTGGGCATGTTTGCGGTGACTGGACAGCCCAATGCGTGCATGAAACAAACGTCCACACAGATCACACAGAACTGTTGGTGGAGGGCGTGGCTGTGCTGCACGGAGTTTTCATGCTTATCGCTTGGCCTTAACAAGTCTGCAACGTTCTTCTTCAAACATTTTGACAGCAGCTGGGGTGATTTGGCGCCAAGTTGAACGGTCTTTAGCAAGCTGGTCCCAGGTTTGTGGATTGAGACCTGTCAACTTCATATTCTGTTTAAAATTGGTCCTTGTAACGTCTCTTAGGGCCTCCATGAGGTCTGGTGCCGGAGCTGAGTTCACCACACAGAACCTGGTGTGGTAGTCTTGTATCACCCGTCCGATGGACATGTCCAATCCATCTAAGTTGATGACCAATGATGGATGATTCTATACTATTAACATGCGCTTTCTCAAGAACATCAAGATTGGTGATGTGGTCTTCCCACTTTATCTTAAGGATGGATCGAAGTTTCTGTTGATGGAAGCGCTCAAGCTTTCGGAAGTGTCGATGAAGGGTCCAGGTTTCACAGCCATACAACAACGTTGAGATGACAACAGCTTGGTACACCATGAGCTTCGTCTTCACGGCCAGATCTTTATTCAAGAAGACCCGGTGCGATAGTCGCCCAAATGCCGCATGGGCAGCACCGATTCTCTTCGCGATATCCTGCCCATAATTACCGTGTACTGATAGCAGACTGCCCAGATACGAGAAGTGGTCTACCTGCTCCAATGGAGTATCTGAGATAGAAATGCTGAAGTGCGGAAGGGAAGTGCCTGGTGACTGTTGTGCCAGAACCTTGGTCTTCTGAACAATAATGGTGAGACCAAAATGATCACATGCATTCTTGTAGCAATTAACAGTATGTTGCAACTCCACTGGCGTGAGTGTAGGCGATGCCGCATCATCCGCATACAACATATTGGTTATCTTGTAACCTGAGTTAGCTTCTTGTAGCGAAATCGAGCTAGGTTGAAGAACCCTCCATCAAAACGGTACCTGACCTCTACACCTGGGATGTTTGTGGACGATTTATAGAGAATTGCAGCCAAATACAATGCAAACAGTGTTGGAGCAAGCACACAGCCTTGCTTCAGTCCATGAGTGATAGGAAATTCTTTAGAGATCTTATTTTGATGACAAACCCGACCGGCCACGCCATCATGGAGAGCTTGGATTAGATCAACAAAGCGTCAAGGACTGCCAAATCGTTGTAGCACTGCCCACATAGCAGATCTTGGAACCGAGTCAAAGGCCTTTTCCAGATCATAAAAGACCAAGAAGAGTGGATTCTGTTGCTCACTACATTTTTCTTGCAGTTGTCTTACGCAGAAAATCAAGTCAGTTGTGCTGCTTCTGGAAGATCGTAATCCGCACTGGGACTCGGAGAGGATCTTTTCTGAGACAACCTGAAGGCGGTTAAGTAAAATTCTGGCAAGAACTTTACCCTCAGTAGATAGTAGCGATATACCACGATAGTTGCCACAAACACTACGATCACCTTTCTTGAAGATTGTGATGATAGTGGCGTTCTTCAGGTCACTATGTACTTGTCCTAATTTCCAAATTTAGGGACTGACCTCCAGCTTGAATTAATTCCAGTGGGATGTTATCTGGGCCAGGTGCCTTTCTTGGTTTCAGTTGATTTAGAGCTACACTAAATTCCGTGTAAGAAGGAGGTACAGCCATCCATAGTTCTTCAGGATAATTGGCACATCACGAAGGAAGTCTTCAGCAGCTGTTGAAGGACGATTTAGGAGGATAGAGAAATGTTCCTTCTAACGCTCCAAGATATCATGGCTGTCAGTAAGAGTGTTAGAGTTGTCAGCGCTTTTAAGTGTACCTGATGAAGAACGAAGTGGGCCATATATCTTTTAATCCCTGCATAGAAGTTCCTCAGATCACCAGTATCAGGTAGCCTCTGAAGTTCCTCAGCTTTCTGCTGCCTCCAAGTATTCTTTATCTCTCTTATTTGTGTCTGACACTCATCTTGAGTTCCAAATACAGAGTTTTCTTCGTATTGGAGGATGGGTATTGAAGATGAGATAGATAGGCTTCCCTTTTGATGTTGATGAGATGCAAAATGTCTTTGTTGTTGTCATCAAACCAGTCTTGACTTTTCTGCTTTACCAAACCAATGGTTTCTTCAGCTGACTTAGTGATTATCTCCCTCAGATTGATCCATTCCTCTTGAATGTCATTTGTTTTAACTGGATGATCTGACAGGTGGGCATTGATCATATTCTCAAAGTTCGTGGAAATAGATTCATCCTGAAGTTTGAAGGTGTTAAACTTTCCTCTGGATGGGGTTTGGAAACGCTTAGGTGGTTTTGGGCTGATGGATATCCTGAGTTTACAGATGAGAAGTTTGTGATCTGTCCAACAATCGTCAATATTCCTTTCTTTTTTGGTAATATGTCCTTCTTATCACATTGTCGGGTAATGACGTAATCAAGGATGTGCCAATGCTTAGAACGTGGATGCATCCATGTGGTCTTGAAAGGGTCAGGTAATCGGAATTGTGTGTTGGTGATGAAGACTTCATGTTCTGCACAAAGACCAAGAAGGAGTCCATTGGGATTACAGTTTACTACCAGTTGGCTGTATTGGTTGTATGAAATAGAATGTACACGTTTCACTGCATGCTTTGAAACCTTAGTTTCTGATCACCCTTCGTGGGTTGTGTAATGTACAAATAGTGCAAGACAAAATTAGAGAATTACAATGTCCGACCCCTGCGTATTCAAATCCGTGAACTCTGGCCTTGTGCACCGCTGCTCTGATCACTGACATATAGGGGACATTTTAATTATCACTTGACAATGATACATCTGCACTAGCCTGTGAATGTTGCCCGCTGTTGGCTAGTGATACATTCTGTCTGTCTGTTAGGTATAGCGTTGCCAGACGTTACGTATTGAAATGAAAATCCACAGCCTGCTTCCAGTCTCCGACCGGGTCAGGTATGGAATGAATGAAGCCCCTATCTAGCGGCGAGGATATGAACTGTGCCGGCTGCCGAGGACTGACGCACTCCTCTGGGGCAATGATTAAATGAATGGCAGATGAAATGAAATGATAGTGGAGAGTGTTGCTGGAATGAAATTTTGACAGGGAAAACCGGAGTACCCGGAGAAAAACCTGTCTGCCTCCGTTGTGTCCAGCACAGATCTCACATGGAGTGACCGGGATTTGAACCACGGACCCAGCGGTGAGAGGCCGGCGTGCTGCCACCTAAGCCACGGAACAATTCCATTTTTTCTTGTTTTGTTCCGCGTTCCGTTTTAATCTTTAACGGAACGCCAAATATTCCAGTTTTTTTTGTGGTTAATTTAATAATATACTCAATTTCGCACCAATTTTCAAATGACCCGCTTCAGAATTGATTGTAATATCTAGCATGTTTTCTGGTGATCCAGGTGCAAGTTTGAAAGAGAAAATGATTTCTATGTCTGTGTCAGATGGGTACGTGTTATAGATTCATTAGGGGCATCAAAATTAAGGAATATCTTAGTCCTTGTGAAGTTAATACTCAGCATTTTCCCCTCCAATGCTTTTACGGAGAGAGCTTTTTCTGTGTTGAATATCAAATGGAGAGATAATATAAAAGAAACAGAAGCTCCATTAGTTTGATAAAACAAGAATTGTTCACATAATACAATTATGATGAAAAATGTAGTGAATTTTATCAGAAGGTACTTAAAAAAATAAAGAATCCTTGCAGAGGGTCGTTCATATGAAAAGAATTTGTAAGTTACTGGTGTCATAAGCCTGTATGATATGTCACCAATATCTAGTTTTAATTTTGTGTATTTGATTATGTATTGCTTATTATTTTAATACATATTATTTATTACAACATTAAACAACCTTTATTTAAAAAAAAAAAAGAAAGACAATGTTTTGGGACATGTGTTCCGTTTTTCCATTCTTGAAATCTTGCAACCCTAGTTAGGTAGTCAGCCTGGTGGCTGGTTGGATCCTCAAGAAGCACCACCATAGCACAGTGGGACAGATTGCAATTCTCGCAGGACAAAATTACAACATCACTGGAAATCATTATTCGTGATGAACTTCTAGGTCCAACCTATGAATAACTCTGTCTGGACATGAAAGACCAGATTTGAGCTTTGGAATGGTAAAATTATGAATGAATTTTATATGTATTATTGTATGCAAGTATTACTGTATGTGATCCTTAATTGATAGAGCATACCTGTAGCAACATCTTCTATTTTCAAAGACTTTGTTAAACACTCTCCTCACTAAAATACATGTTCTCAAACTGAAGACTCATTTAACAGTGCGCGCGCATCCACTTATATTATCTTATGAAAAAAAAACTTATGTAACAAGAAGTTCCGTGAAGAACTACACAGCCTACTTTTCATGCCAATGATTATTCTACAGAATATGAACCTATCTAGAATAATGACGAAATTAAGTTGGTAATATCGAAATATCTAATTAGTTCAAAATATACCTGGTATAATGTAGCCTAATAGAACACTACAGTTGGCAGCCCTGGTGACTGAATATATTCTTAGTTCCATCCCTTAAGGTACAGAATACAAAATTTGGTTGAAGTCCAATGGACGTTACATGCAGTTAGACACTGGATCTATCAGCACGCGTAAAAGCATGTTGCCAACAATACCATGCGTGTGCTGGTCAGAAATAATCTGAATTATTATGATATCTTGTTGTGCCAATTTTGGATGAAATCCATTTGTTAGTATAGAAGTTACATGTATTTTAAAATTGGACATATCAGTAGGCATAGAATCATGTTGGCAGCACCGCCTTGTATTAATTACTCCAAATTAATCTAGAATGTCAGGTGCTATACGTGTGCAAAGTATAGAGCTGTTGGCTTGCATACTTTCTGATATATTGATATTAGGGTAAAAAGAATATAGACAGCATTTATTAACAGTTGGCAGCCGTGATTGCTCTTAACAATACTTATAGTCATATCTGTTATGGTACACATTGCACATACGAAATTTGGTTGAAATCCAACTGATAGTATAGAAGTTACATGTATTTAAAAATTGGTACTATCTGCAGGCTTATAATCATGTTGGTAGAACTGACGTATATAAGTTACTCCAAATTAATCTAAAATGTCAGAATATACGTGTGCATAGTTTAAATCTGTTGGCTTGCATACTTTCTGATATATTGGTACTTGGATTTTAAAAAATAGAGAGAGCAATTATTAACAGTTGGCAGCCCTGGTGGCTCTTAAGAATACCCTCAGTCATATCTGTTTATGTACAGATATTACATAAAAAATGTGGTTGAAATCCAGTTGTTGGTGTAGAAGTTATATGCATTTAAACATTGGACCTATCAGAAGGCTTAAAATTATTTTGGCAACACTGTCATGGTTGGCCTCCTGGAAATTAAACTGAAATAGTATTATCTACATGTGTGCCAATTTTGGAATAGCTCCCATGCATACCTTGCAAGATATCCAACATGGAGCTCAAATTTCTAGTGCGTTTTTTCAGCAGATGGTAGCACTGACATCATTTTCAAATATGGACGTGAGCTATTCCGGTGCACATCTTTACTCATACTAAATTTGGTTTTGATTGCTGCAGCCGTTTAGGAGTAGATAGGGGGGACACACACACACCCAGACAGACATACAGACATACAGACAGACAGAAGGACAGACAGACAGAAGGACAGACAGACAGACAGACACACATTTTCCCGGATCGATCTCATAAGACTACTTTTTCCTCATTTTTGCAAAATGTGAAAAGTAGGCTCAAAAATTATGACTGTTAGTCTCACGGCTGACGAAGGCTATATTCGTAAACCATACCTACGGTATAAGTGGTCGGCCTCTTTCAAGCGCGGAGGAGGTGAAGGGCACTGAAGGGAGAGAAATCACCCCCAAAGGCGGATGAACGAATATGGATTCGTCAACGGCATAGAATGCAGTAGGCAACGGGAAACCACTGCATTAAGGATCCTCTGGATATCCCAAGGAATAGCGGCTCATGTCATGAAAGCTGTACTCGTAAAATTTTCCATATTAGCCCCGCAATCGGATCTCCGGGCGGGGTGTGCTTGTACAAGTGCTCAGTGTAGGAGACGCATTGCAACATGGAATGTTCGATCACTTCTACAATGTGGAAAACTAGAAAACCTAAAGCTTGAGATTGGAAGGATGAGTGTAGATGTGTTAGGAATAGCCGAAGTGAGGTGGCCTGATAATGGAGATTACAGAATGATCCACACGGGAACTATTATGGACGAACCTGGAGAGGGAAGAGTAGGAGTGGTGCTGACGAAGGAAATGGGTCAACGAGTTAAAGGATGCGTTCGGCAGAGTGAAGACTGATTTTAGTGAAATTAGATACTAAACCAAGGGACACCGTGATCATTTAAGTCTACATGCCAACCACTGCCCACGAAGATGAAGAAGTGGAAAGAGTGTAAGATGATGATGATGATGATAATTGTTGTTTTAAGGGGCCTAACATCGAGGTTATCGGCCCCTGAGTGTAAGATGATCTGACAGAATTAATCAAATGTGTTAAAGGAGGTGAGAATGAGATAATCCTCGGAGACTGGAATGCTGTTATTGGAGAGGGAATGGCTGTGGGCCAATTTGCGCTTGGCACACGGAACGATCGAGGAAACCGTTTAATGGAATTCTGTGCTTACAATCAGCTGGTGGTTGCAGATACATTATTTCAACACCAAGCACGAAGGCGCTATACTTGGGCAATGCCAGGTGGTGGGAATCGATTTCAAATCGATTACATTTTATTAAAGCAGTGATTTAAGACACAGCTGGAAGGACTGTAGAAGCCGCCCTGGCCCGGATATTAGTAGCGACCAGAACATGGGTTTGAGCGAATACCAACTAAAACTGAAGAAACTGAAAAGGAAGAACAGTCAAAAATGGAATACCGAAGCTCTCAGAGATCAAAACCTTGCTATAGATTCTAAGATAAAGACATATTAACTTCTGGCAGACATATCAGCAATAGACTTAGGAAGTAAGGATAATAAGTGGAATGCTTGGAAGGGAAGTGTTCTAACAGCAGCAACAGATGTTGAGGGAAAGCCGAAAGCACAGACCAGGAAAGCCTGGATAACTAATGAAATAATTGCGAAGATAGACACAAGTAGAAAGTTTAAGAACTCTGCAACTGAAGAAGGAAAACAACTATACAGGAAATTGAGAAACGAAATAAATCGAGAGGCGAAGGCAGCTAGAGAAACATTTCTGGAATTGCAATGCATGGAAGTAGAAGAATTAGTTAAGAATTACAAATTTGAGACAGAGTTTAAAGTAGCCAAAAGGTTCCTTGGGAACAAGAGGATTAGGTGCAATGGACTGAAGACAGATGATGGATAATGGATCTGTGAAGATTCTGAAATTGGCTCAAAATGGAAAGAATACATTAAAAAAATATATGGAGGAAAACATGTACCTTGTGAAACACTACAAAATGAAGAGCTAGTAGATAAAGAAGAAGAGGGAGATGAAATACTCCTGGATGAATTTAATCAAGCAATAGAAAGGCTGAAAAACGGAAAGGCATCTGGGGGCTGATGATACACCAGCAGAGCTGATAGAAGCCACTGGAGACAATGTGAAGAAAGCCCTATTTGATCTCATATGTGAAATGTATAACACGGGACATATCCCATCGGACTTTAGGAAATGTGCCATAGTGCCCATTCCAAAGAAATCATCTGCTAATAGATGTGACCAATATTGCACATTAACCCATGCTCCTAAAATACCCACTGGCATTATCTTGAAACGCATTGAAGGAAAGGTAGAGTTGGCATTGACAGAAGATCATTTTGGATTCAGGAAGGGTAGAGGTACTCGTGAAGCAATCCTAGCTTTAAGAATGATTATAGAAAAACGACTAAGAAAATATCTTGATACATCCATTGCTTTCGTAGACCTGGAGAAGGCATTTGATAAGGTTGAGTGGTATAAACTATCCATGGTGTTGATAGAACTGGGTGTCAAGTACAAGGACAGGAGGACAATTTGGAAATTGTATGAGACGAGATAGCTGTTATACGATGTGGGGATTCCACAACAGAGGCCAACATTAAGCAAGGAGTTCGGCAAAGTTGTTAGCTCTCACCAATTCTTTTTAATGCATACATCCAAAAAGCAATAGATGAAGTAAATGACAATTTGCCAATGACTGGAGGTCTTAAGATTCAAGGAGAAAGAATTACCATGCTTCGCTTTGCGGATGATATCGCAGTCCTGGCAGAAAACGAAGATGATCTGAATTATACATTAGCAGAAATGGAAACCACCTTCAACAAATGTAACATGAAGACCAACAAAATGAAAACCAAAGTTCTTCTCTGTAGCCGGCATTATGAACCTCCTCGTTGTTCTTTAAATGGAGAACAGCTGACAAATGTACAGGAGTTCACTTACCTTGGTAGCAAAATAACAGCAGATGGAAGAAGTAGAAGAGAAATATTCAGCCGCATCAACCAAGCCAAAATAGCATTCAATAAGAAAGGAAAGCAAAAACATGCAAAAAAAATTAGCATGAGCCTCAGGAAACGTCTTGTGGAGATATATGTGTGGAGCGAACTGTTGTATGGTAGTGAAAACTGGACTCTTAGCTTGGCTGATAAGAAACGAATAGTAGCCTTTGAAATATGGTGCTACAGGAAAATACTAAAAAGTCCATGGGTGGACAAAATCAGTAATGAAGGAACGCTGAAGAGGATTGGAGAGAAGCCATGTTTATGGAATATGCTTACTCACCGAAGAGACAATTGGATTGGACATATTTTGAGGCATGAAAGTATTCTGCACACAATACTGGAGGGCAATGTGGAAAGAAAGAACTGTAGACGTAGACCACGGCTAGGATACATAAAACAAATCATTCACGACAAGGGTTGTGATAATTACTTGGACTTGTAGAGACTAGCCGCAGACCGGAGTTCATAGAAAGCTGCTACAGACCAAACTTCGGATTGAACACCACAGAAGAAGGTCAGGAGTGTGTAAAATTTCTACCGTATCCCTTTATAATATTAAAGTAATACTTTCCATTTCTGACGAAGTGTGAAAAATCACTTTTGTCGTGCTAGATTTCCAGTGCATAGGTTTTGTGATAGAAACCCACAAAACCAAGGCAGCACTATACTGAGGCGTACTAGGCAAGAAGAGGAGTGAGGTAGTTTGCCATTGTTTTCCTCACTGAATCAGTACAGCTGTACTAACCCTACGAGTAGAACCTTTCACAACACCCACAGGCACTGACTATGCCCTGAGGCTATTACTCAGCACCACTCATACCTCAATAGCTGCCATATAATCACAGCCATGAATTTACTCTAGCCTGAGCCAACAGACTATTGTAAATGTACTGCACTTATCAAGAGATGGCAAACTGGCAGTGATACATTCTAAGAATTGAATTATCACGATCCTAATGATAGAACGTGAGAACTCAAGGTCTGCTTATAGCTCACTCCATTGGCTTTTCGACTTTTCGGCTTTTCTTTCACTATGTTACCACTCTGAGCTCAAGTACTCAAAATGATCCACCTCTTCAAACTTAGTTCCTCCTATCTGGCGTTCTATTTCCTTCCGTTTCTTCCCTATGCTACTGTTTTTTTGTTGTTGAAATAAACAAGTACAGTAGTTCTGTGAAGAACTATACAGCCTATCTTCATATATCCTACTTATATTAATTGGCTCATCAACATACAGAATTTCAGTTTGTTTGCTGTAATATTGAGAATCATCTAATATCTAAATATAGCCCCGTGCAGTTTGGGTGTGTGTGGAATCTGCCTGATAAACCGGTGTTAATTTTGATGGTTGTGAATAATATTAACATTAACCGTATTCAGTAAGTAATATTAATATTCGTAGCATGCTGAGCTTCTTTGCCCAAGATCGTGGGTTCAAACCCGACCGAAGACGTCGGCTCTTTTAAGAGCGTTAAAATCCCTTAGTATGCCTTCCTTCGGAGGGGAAGTAAAGCAGGCGAACCCATGTCATAGGTTTGTGGCATATAAAAGAACCTTCCACTAACTAAAATTGTGTGAAGATAAATTTATAGGTTATATTTGATTAACGCTCTACTGAAGTTCCTACGTTCGCCACCAGTTGCTGCTTGCAGTGGCATCTAGTAGCCGAGTTCTCAGCTAAGAGTCGTTGATAGCAGTATTTGGTAGCAAAATTAGGAACTACCTGAAATTGATTGTCTGCAGTCCTTGCTTGAATTGAAAACAGATAACGCACACTAATACAGCCATCAAAATTACATCGGATATCAGACAGATTCTACACACACCCAAATACTCGGGGCTACATGACCGCGTAGTCGCAGCCCCTAGACTGAGGAACCAACCAACCGACACCCTGGCCATTCTTTCAAACAACGCTCAAATATCAATGGTGTTGGTCCTGATGCGCGATTTAACGCGTACTGCTACAACCCGGGGTAGGACTGATATTGCTTTAACATGTAGCTACGTACCTTGAAAGAAGTCTTGAGTTGTGGTGGAGACAGAGTCGAAGCAACTGACCACCTGAGGAATATAATGTAGTTATTATCTACTGATGACGTCACTGACGCTTGTGAAACGGGAATTCTCGAGAACTGCTATCAATGGTATGGTCGTTGAGATTGTTATTACGGCACAAGGTCATACTTAATAGTTTCTAGATCAAATTCCTTGGAGGGTTGTTGTTGTTGTTGATTCATTTAAGGGCTTGCGGCATCGTGGTCATTTATCTCCGTTTCCTGGAGATTAACGATAAGGAAGGAAGGAAGCTTGTAGTTTTACCTGACCGTTATTCGTGCGATTATGAGCCAAGGAACCTTCATTTTTACGTGGAATCCGAACCACAGGACACACATTTCTCTTCGAAAATCTGACATGCATTGACCGGGAATCAAACCTGGTCCACCTTTATGAGAGGCAAACAGCTTGACCGCTGCTCCACTATGCTCCTGATTAACGATAATTGACTACGACGGTAAGTGTTGTTTTAATGGAACTGACATCTAGACCTATATTTCTAACAATTTTGTAGCGAAACAGTTCATGTACACTCATATACAGTATTCGATACGCCACGTAATATTGTTACTTACCGAAGTTTTCAGTGCTAGTTTCACTGCCACGTGGAAGTCCACCTCGTTGCGTTGTGGCTAGCATTCTTGGCTGTCACCGTGGAGGCCCGGGTTCGATTCCCGGCTCTACCAAGGAATTAAATTCTGGTCTGAGGGCTTGAACAGGGTACACTCAGCCTCAAGAGGCAAAACTGAGAGGAGGCGGGCTTGATTCCTACCTCAGCCATCCTGGAAGTGGTTTACCGTGGCTTCCCACTTCCTGTCCAGGCAAATGTCGGGATGGTATCTAACGTAAGGAAACGGCCGTTTCCTACCCGAATCCTACCTCAATCACAATTACACACACTAGTACAGACATCACAAAGATACAGGTTATCAGACAAATTCTTCACATAATAATAATAATAATAATAATAATAATAATAATATCGTATGGCCTCGGGTGCCGGTGCAAGCTTTGTTATTTGACACCCAGAGGGTAGCTTGCATGTCGAATTTCGTTGTTCCATGAAGCACTATGAAATTCAAGGAAGTTAGAAATCTAAGCTCCTTGGACACTAGCGCTTTCTAGTAGAGAATAGAGGAACCTTGTGTTGGCGGAAACTCCCGAGATTAATTTTGCCATTATGAACAATTATTGTAATTTCTTAATTATTGTTTTAACGTTAAAACTTGGGAGTCGCCAAAATACTCAGCCTAAAAAGGGGGTTGCAGTGTCTAAAAGGTTGAGAATTCCTGTTTTAGACGATAGCCCTTGACCTTGAAGCTTGCGGGAAAGCCTGTACACAGTCACTCTCTCACACTCTCGCTTCACAGTTGTCACCACCGGTCTAATGTAATCAAATTCTAGACTGGAGCACGTGACGACACCACCGTGCAGAACAGTACAATCCACGTCGAAGTATTATGTGACGCAGAAGTACACGTTACATAGCTACGAATAGAACGCCATTATATTTGCCAATGACTTTACTTCAGCAGTAGCGTGAGATAGGTTTGTCCATCATCTGACCGCACGGGGCAGCTGACAAAAAAACAGGTACTGTAGTAAATCGCCTCCAGGCCTCAATTAGGATTTTTCACTCGTCTAAACAAACGACCGGCCTGTATTTATGTATGTATTCTTTGTGGAGTGAGGTGGAAGGGAAGTGGGAGAAGTGTGCAGACACCGGGAAGAACTTTGTACGCGAGCAATGATTCTGGTCGATCCTGGTTTACCTGCACCATTCTCCATGATGACGCGCGTTTCGCATCAGAAAGACTCCATCCTCCAGGGTCTCACGACTAGTGGGACGAGGGTTGGCGACCACGGGATCCCAGCTGAGTCCTGCATTGCTTACACGTACTTGTGGTGGGCTCCTCTCTTTCATCTTTTCTGTTGATCTTCCTTTGTCAACTCTTGTTCTCTTTCGACCCCGAAGGTATTAGGGTATCCAAAACCTAGAGTGTCCCTCCTTAATTGCCCATTGTCTCATCTTCACCGATTCCGTCATTCTTCGAGGGATCAGACCTCGCATTTTCATTTCCTGGTATATCCTGCCTTCTGCAAAAGACCCTGAAGGAGGCAGAGTATGTGAAGCCCAACCACTTATGGTGCTCCCTGGATAGTGCTATAACCTCAAGGGCTCACGGCTGATGAGTTTGGGATTTGGCGACCTGGAGGGTTTACTGAGCTATCTCCGGTTTTCCACCTTTTACAAGAGCCTCTGAGACAGACTCTCTCGTCTTTCCTCTATCCTATCTGCCTTCCATGGCTCTCCTTCCTTCCAAGACCCTCAATTCGCATTCTTCGAGGATTGAGATCATTTCCATTTCACCTGTCTTTAATTTACCGTATTCATGTTTTGTTTTCCACTTGTTCTACAGGGAGGACCATCTCTATAGAACGGAGCCTCGGATGCGACGCGCGACTGGCGGGCCACTGTGTGTACCCGCCTGTCGGGCAAGGCACTGACGCTGGCAGCAGTGTAGCATCCAACTAGTTCAATACATTTGCACTTTTTAACGTATTTGATCGTTTTTACTTACGTGAATTTCACAGTAGTAGCTGGAAATGCTGTTAATCTTTTTCTAGACACCGCGTTGCGCCGACGTAGGAAGTTTTGATACTGTTACGTACCACTCCCTAGTGGCACTTCCGTTAACTGGATTACGGTGGGTAGAAAGCACAACACAAATTGTTCCTTTAAAGAAACGTATTAGCTTTATTGCGGGCCAGAAATATACACCACACAAATAGCAAATACAAGCAATTAGTATCTCACTCTAGTTTCCTCTTGTAGGGAACACTTGCCTTTCACTTGTCAATAAGCCACAGAAGTTAATCCCTCCTAATGGGACCGGTGGCTTCGATAGAACTACCTGCAACACTTCCTTAAATACGCAAGCTACAGTTATTTACGATAGCCGGTCACTCACCACTACACTCTGCTTCGCTGTCCGCTGGCTAGGGCAACAGCCCCCGGTGTTTTCGCAATTCACCACACTAACCTCTGTTGCACTGGAAAACACACTCGCTAAAGACACAGTTCCTCCGTAGGCTTCGCACTCCTTCGCTGTCAATAGGGTTTCGCAAGTCACGTCACCAACAACTGTCGCTCAGGTAAAAGCTCGCACTAGCTCGAAAAACACTGTCCACCTCGCTTGCCAGGTCGCTCTTATATAGCAGGCTGGTGACTCAATGAATGCTTCTAGACCCGTCCAGGATTCATGGCTTCTCGAGATTTCCATCACTGGCTGGGTCACGAATATTCTGGACCATCCCTTTGTCCGCGCAGCCCGTTGCGTAAGGCGCACGTAATACACTGAGGCAGAGCACAGCCCGGGGCAGTGGTGACTCATGCTGCGAGGCGACGAAACAAACTCACAGCCGTAACAATACACTCCCTGTAATTCATCCTGACTGATATTTCGTATCAGAGCAACTATTTCGTTCTCGAGAGCCTCCGGAGTAGGCGGATTGTTTCGATATACGTTTTGTTTGAGATTCCCCCCACAAGTAATAAAAATCACACACAGACAAATCGGGGGACCAGGCAGGCCGTAGTCCTCGTACTATTATGCAGTCATCAAAGAAGTTGAGAAGAGCCGTCACGGGACACGTGACAGCCTACAGTACTAATCCACAAGTCTTATCTCTCTCAACTTAGGTATCTTGCCAGCTGCGTGTGTAATAAATGCAAGCTAGTATTCAGGACTTCCCGCCCTGCTCTTTTGTTATCGCTAAGTGCTTCTCAAGTGGCGGTGACTTATCACTCACCGCACGTCCCGCGGACAAGCAAACCACTGCCGTTGTAACGTGTTTTTCGAGGGGATTTTACGCCACTGGCATAAGTCAGTGGGAAGCCATTCTATATTTATTTACGCGGCAAATTGTTCAGCCAAGAGAATTTTTCATGTTAATTTATTATTATTATTAACTTATTATTATTATTATTAAGGTATTTTTGGAGCATTTTTATAAAATTATAAGCATACAGATAGGTTTTCTATGTCTTAGAAAACACTATCAAGCAAATTATTACGAACTACATTATCATAGAAAATTATATGATTACGGAATTTTACGGAGTTTTGTCAGTTAGGGTATTATGAGAGAGATGACTCACTGGGAATTCGGATACAGGCTTATTCTTGTCAAGATGTATGTCGCAAGCCTGGGTTGCAGCGTCAAGAAAAGGCGAAATAGTCTGGAACGGCAAACGACATCATCCGCGCGCCGTGTGTATTGAGCCTAAGGAGGGGAGTAGCGGGGTGGCACAGCCAATCAGTGAGGACCACGTTAGGTGGAAGTCGGCACCGGAGTGGGGAGCCGACGAGTGCATATATCGTTTGGCGCGCCGTGGAGTAAAGGACTATCTTTGTAAAACTTAACCAGTGTGGTTGTACGAGTGTTTGGCTCCGATGTTCGGACCATAAAGTTATCAAATCTACCAGGATATCATCAACTAACGAAGAAGATGACGACGTCCAGGAGACAGTGGGAAGCTCTCTTCATCATCCAGTACTAGGGAAATGCTTCGGCAATTTCCAGTGGTAAGCGCGAATGACGCAGAACTACGCAATCTCTCGTTTCTCTTTGTTTTATATTCAATATTCAGTAACATCATAGCTTGGGAATAAGAGTAAAATCAGTAATTTATCCGAATCCGTTTTCACGTAATTTACTAGCGGTAATATTCAAATCGCAAAGCTCCAATTTAAATTTTAAACTTATTCTTATAATTAATTTTGCAGTACTTGTGATATATAATAAATTCATTTCTTTTAACCATGCAATCTTTGCTTTCAGTAGGTAGCATTAGATATAGACCAACTCCTTCTCCTGATACAATTGTTTGTTGGGTTAATGATCAAATCATACCACGATCTGAGTGAATAGATTCTTGAAGGTGTTTTACCAGAGCTAGGTGTCGTTAAATACAAATTTAGATTTCAACATTGCGTTGAGGTCTTGGTGCCCATTAAAACAACATATCTTAGGCAGAGTAAATATTTCAAAGGGCAAGTAAGGACCAGTCAAAACGTTACACTTGTCGCTACCAACTTGGGGCTGAAAACCTAATAACATTTGTGGAAGGAGAAGGGTATATATTTCTGTGCCTGTATTTTGGGGGGGGTTATTTGTCTTTATCAGTGTATATCATTATGGGGGATGGGAAAGAAAAACAGATGAGGTTACGTAGTGGTCATCAACTGGAGAGTGATGATGCGAGCAGTATGTCGAGTGATGGTAGTACCGGGGTAGAGGAGGTAAATCCCGATACTGAAACAGGGAGTGTAGGCGGCCAACCAGAATTAAAAACTTTACTTCTCGAGTTCATGTTTCAGAACAAAGTTAGCAGTGATGCCTTAAATGCAAAATTAGAACAAAACAGTAGGGAAAATAAAGAAAGTACAGATGCCTTAAACGCCAGATTAGAACAAAACAATAGGGAAAATAGAGAGAGTACTGAAACTTTAAATGCTAAATTAGAACAAAACAGTAGGGAAATTAGTGATAAATTCGAACTGATTAGAGGTGAGATCAAGGGGGTGATGGAAGAGAAGGCTAAAGAGATTATTGCAGATGTAGACAGAAAATTAGGAAAAGTACAGGAGGAGTTAGAAATTAGAATCAGTACACAGGCTGAAAATTTAAAAGAACTAGTGCAACTGGAAACACTGCAGGTCAAAAAACAATTGGGGGGGGGGGGTGGAATTGACAAATTTCAGGTAGCAACTAAAGAGGTTAAGGAACAGCTGGGGGGTAGAATTGAGAAAGTCCACTCGCAAATAGTTGCTGAAGTAAATGATTTAAGAGAGAGTAATAGAGAGAGCATTAGCAAGATTGAGGAGAAACAAGCAAAGCTATATGATAAAGTAGAAGAATCAGAAGGAAACATTAATTTAACAATAAACAGTATTGAGAGGAAGGCTGAGGAGAAAATTGCAGAATTAGAATTAAAATTAAAAGCTAGGATCAGGCAAGAAAATAGTCAGAATAGGCCAGTTTTTGTGAATAGCACACACAGGGAGTTAGAATTGGGTAAGTTCAGCAATCGACAGGGGTGCCCAATGGAGTTCATGAATACTATAGAAAATAAATTCGGGGAGAGGTTGGAAAATGGTAGTATTGAGTGGTGCCAGGTAGTTGAAATTTTAGAACAAGTGTTTGTGGGGGAAACGAGGAATTGGTTTGCTGTCTACAGAGACAAGTTTACTGATATTAATGGTTTTAAAATGAAATTCTGTGAAAAGTTCTGGAATGAGGTTATTCAGTCGCAGCATCGTGAGGGAGTAGTGTGTGGTAAATATAACCCTAAAGGAAGCTCCACCATGACCGAATACTTTTTAGGGCAGGTATTAGTGTGTAAATATCTGGATGGCTTGAAGGAGGAAAGTGATGTGGTGAGGTTGCTACTTAGGCACTTTCCCTATAGGATCAAGGAGGCTGCTTGTATCCAGAATGTAAAGACAATATCACAAGTAGAAAATTTGTTAAGCACATTTGATGCACTAGGGAGAGGGGGTTATGAGGACAATTTCAATAGGAACCAGGGTAATAATAATAATAGGCCTAATGAAACCAGGCACCAGGAAGTTCAAGGGAACGGTGGCGAAGGGGCCAACGCTCAAAATAAAAAATAATAATAATAATAATAATAATCAGCTAAATCAGAACAGAGGAAATGGCTATGGCAATCAGTATCAAGGGAGGAACAATGATTTCAGGGGAAATCAAGTTAGAAATAATGATTTCAGGGGAACTCAAGGGAGAAATTATAATGACAATAATTACAACCAGAATAGGGGTCAAGGAAGAGGACAGCCTAGTGGTAGTAACATACAGCCAAACAATGACAACACAGCCCAGAACTACCAGACCAGTGCAGTAGTTAGTAGTACTACAGCCAGCTGTAGCGGATCTTTAAACGCGAACCAGGCTGCGAAGTAAGGTCAGAATCTGTCCATACAATTATACAGGAACACTATGACCTAAATGTAAGAAATGAATTATTACATGAACTAAATGATGAAGGTATTATTCAGGAAGTGGTTAGTAAGAGCCCCATAGATAAATTTAACGTGTCCGAGGCGTACACAGATGTTTTAATTGATAGTGGTTGTATGAAGAGTTGCATAAGTAGTGCATTTTATGATAAAATGAAAGGAACTGGAGTATATTTTGAGGAGATGCAAATTAAAAGCACTTTTGTTATCACAGCTGTTGGGAAGAGGTCTAGAGTAATTTCTAAGCAAGTTTTAGAAGACATTAAAATTAATAATCATGTAGAGAAGCAGATTTGTCTTGTAATTCCAAATTTAGTATTCAGTGTTATCTTGGGTTCAGAGTGGCTAAGTAGAGTGTCTGGTAACTTATGTTATGATGTAGGGAGTTTGAAATTTAAATGGGGAGATTCTGAAGTAGAAGCAGCGTTCAATGACCATATTCAGAGAAGTAGTGTTGTAGGTGTGATTTGTACTTTAAATGAGATATCGCCAGCCGTAGAGCGGGGTTCTCCATGTTTTGTGGGCAGTGTGATTACGAACGGTAGTCTAGAGGACTCGTTACGTGATGCTGCATTTCAGGGAAATATAGAGGCGGAACGATGTGTTCGGCTCTATGATGTGTTATTGTGTAATAGGAGAGTTTTTGAGGATCGCATTGGTATGACCAATTGCTATACACATTCATTGATCGTTATTGATAGGTCAGTATTCACAGGACATAGATATCCTGTACCTTTCGCTTATCAGAGTGCAGTTGAGGCACAAACTAACCAGATGCTTGAAGATGGGATTATTGAGCACTCTAACAGTCCGTATGTTAATTCTTTGATCACGGTACCAAAGGCCGACGGCATAGTTCGTATTTGTTTAGACGCTCGTTTGGTTAACAGTAGAATTAGTTCAGATCAGCTGAAAACTATGTCAATAGAGGAATTAATGCAAACATTTGAGGGAAAGAAGTATTTCACTTGTGTAGATTTGAGTTTTTGGCAAGGGTCACTTATGTACGAAGAGGGACCATTTACAGTTTTAGTCATAAATATAACCTTTATCAGTTTTGCAGGGTACCTTATGGGATAAAGAGTAGTTCAGCAGCTTTAATTAGGGCTTTAAACATCGCATTAGGGGATGACACAGGAGAGTTTGCAACCAATTACATTGATGATATGGTAATTAGTTCACGCAGTTTTGAGGAGCATCTACGCCATTTAGATATAGTTTTTCAGAAGTTAGATCAGACAGGATTCACTTTGAAGCTGTCTAAGTCGTCATTCTGTCAGTCAGAAGTGACATTTTTAGGTCATAGAGTGTCGAGTAGAGGTGTTACACCAGAAGAAAGTAGGGTTAATAAGATACTTAACGCAGAGATGCCACAGAATGTTAAACAGTTAAAAACATACCTGGGAATTTGCAACTTTTTCAGGAGGTTCGTTCTTAAATACTCAGGGTTGGTAGAACCATTCAGGGAATTGCTTAAAAGTGGGACTCGGTGGAGATGGGAGTCCAAGCATGATCAGGCTTTTAGAGCGCTGAAGGAAGGTTTTGAGAAAGCTGTGGTGCTGAAATATAATTTGAAAGATAAGGAATATGTGGTTATGACAGATGCTTCACATATAGGGATTGCTGGAGTATTATGTCTGAAAGATGATGAAGGTAATCTGTGCATTGTATCTTTAGCCTCGCGAGGACTGACAGCAGCAGAGAAAAGATACACGATTACTGAGTTAGAGCTTTTAGGTATTGTTTTCAGTTTAGGGAAATTTAGAATGTATTTAGTAGGGGGGGGGGGGGAATTTGAGATCCATACAGATCACCATGCATTACTGTATATGAGGACTTGTAAACTCAGTTCTAACAGAGTTAGTAGGGATTCTTGCTCTGCAGGAATACGAATTCACAGTAAAATATATTAAAAGTAAAGATAACATTCATGCAGACATGCTATCGAGGGACACTAATTTATGTAGGGACTATCCTGTGGTTAAAGCAGAGGACGGTATTTTAATATGTGCATGTGTGGACAGTAGCAACAGGGCATCGTTACAGACACTGAGAAATATGCTAGTTGAGCAAAGTGAGGACTTTAAGATAAGGGAGCCACTGGCTAGGTTGGAAGTAGGTGAAGAAGAGTATGTGAAAGTAGGACGGTTCACGTACAAGATGCAGGATGGGCTTCTTGCAAGAAAATGTAGGAATAATCGGTGGGCAATATGTGTTCCTGCCACTTTGCGGGAGGAGCTAATTTGGTTCATTCATAGGGAATTAGGACACTTTGTTGCTGCCAAGGTCTTCTATGAAATAGGTCGTGACTTCATTTGGAGTAAAATGGGAAGGGATGTTAGGAGGATTTTAGCTAAGTGTGACACCTGTCAAAGGAGTAAATATCCAGTTAAATATTTAGTGGGGGAGAGATCTGCAGTTCTCACCAGTAGTCCCGGCGAACTACTGTGTGTGGATTTATTTGGCCCGATCGTTAAAGGACAGTACGGTTACGAGTACATTTTTATAGTTATTGACGCTTTTAGTAAGTATGTCAAGCTATATCCGCTAAAGCCACGGGACTAGCGCGTAGCCGTCTGATCATTAATAAGTATGTACCAGAGTTTGGCCTTCCTCTCAGGATACTATCTGACAGTGGACCACAGTTTACTGCAAAGAAATGGAGAACCAGTATGCAGGAAGCTGGTATAACACACGTTCATTCCTCTGTAAGGTCACAGGGTAATTCTGCAGAGCGTCCAATAAGGGAAGTGGCTCGTCTTTTTCGGACTCTAGTGCATGACAAGCATACGGCCTGGGTTGGACATCTTCCCAAGGTCGAGACTTGGCTGAATTCTGTCCAGCATGAGAGCACGAAATTGACGCCATACGAAGTTCACTTCGGAAAAAGACCTCAAAATGAACTAGCGAGGGTGTTGGGATTAAATGAGGGTAAGCAACCGGGGATGGATTACATTGTCCAGTTGGCGAAACAGAATTTATCTAAGTCAGCACAAAAGAGAATTCGCCAACAAAAAGAAACTAAATTTGACCTATTCGAGCCGGGGAGACAGAGTCTTACTTAGAGTGCCGAAACAATCAAATAAGCTAGAGAAAGTCATGTCCAAGTTCTTTTTATCTCTACGAGGGCCCATTTATGGTTTCAAAACGTATTGGCAAAACAGCATATGTGCTGGAGGATAGTGAGGGAAACAGATTATACGGGACGTATAATATACATAGTCTACGAAAGTATGTGTCATAAAGTAAGTGTGTTTAGGTGGCGAGCCAGCCTATCAAATAAGTAAGTGTGGTATTTGGTGCGTGGGAGATATGGTCTTCTAGGCAGGTGTATCAGAAGTCACACAGGGGGGTAGTATGTAAGTAATTGAGAGTTTTTAAGGTACAGGGAAATATGACGGGATTGTCGGATGCTCTTGAGCACTAAAATGTCTCGATACACCAAGGCCAGAATTTGGTAGCGCTGGTGAATTCCCATTTGTCTCCAAGAGATGGGTGAGCGCTTGGACAGGGTATTTTTGCTTAAAGCGTCCATGAGGCAAAAGATGGGCCATCAGAAGGCGAGACAGTCCTTCATGAAACTCATACATAACAGCACACGTGATTTCTGTTTACGGCCTCGCCATGTAAGATTTGTAAGTGAGTAATTTAGGGTAATTTGTACAATGGTATTATTTGTGTGAGGAGAACTGGTCTGTGTTGAGAACTAGTATTAAGTAGAATATGGTCAACGGGAACTTAAGAAGACAGGGCGATTACGGCACAGAAATATTTGGTGTTATATGTAATGCGCATTTACTGTTTTTTTTTTCAGAAGTCAATATTAATTTCGTCTGTTATAAAGAGAGATTAAGTATTATGGTCACGATGCGCTGCCACAATAGTGTGATCGTGTGCTCAGTGATAAGAGAGATTAAATTTCACCATAAGGAAGGAACCTCCAGTGAAATTAGGAAGTTCTATGGTGATATACATATATCAGAACACCTTGATGCGTGTGATGTGACATCTTATATACATAGTGCTCACACAGTAATTATGTCTATTTTTCCAACAGAGAAATTTGAGAGGCGGAAATATCCGTGGAGCATTATTCTATATGAAAAACATTGGACTGGTTGCAAAGTGCAATCCATAGTGACAACAAACTTTGACGCAAAGTGCGTAAAGAAAAATTATGAGTGTATATATCTGCAATTTAGGGTGATTTCATTTATGTAATATGTATTTTGGATGGGGATTATTAACGTGTCTGGGATAATCGGATAATGGACCGTCGTCACGGTAAATCATCCGATGATCCGAGGCGAAAATGTAACGTGTTTTTCGAGGGGATTTTACACCACTGGCATAAGTTAGTAGGAAGCCATTCTATATTTATTTACGCGGCAAATTGTTCAGCAAAGAGAATTTTTCATGTTAATTTATTATTATTATTAACTTATTATTATTATTAAGGTATTTTTTGGAGCATTTTTATAAAATTATAAGCATACAGATAGGTTTTCTATGTCTTAGAAAACACTATCAAGCAAATTATTACGAACTACATTATCATAGAAAATTATATGATTACGGAATTTTACGGAGTTTTGTCAGTTAGGGTATTATGAGAGAGATGACTCACTGGGAATTCGGATACAGGCTTATTCTTGTCAAGAAGTATGTCGCAAGCCTGGGTTGCAGCGTCAAGAAAAGGCGAAATAGTCTGGAACGGAAAACGACATCATCCGCGCGCCGTGTGTATTGAGGCTAAGGAGGGGAGTAGCGGGGTGGCACAGCCAATCAGTGAGGACCACGTTAGGTGGAAGTCGGCACCAGAGTGGGGAGCCGACGAGTGCATATATCGTTTGGCGCGCCGTGGAGTAAAGGACTATCTTTGTAAAACTTAACCAGTGTGGTTGTACGAGTGTTTGGCTCCGATGTTCGGACCATAAAGTTATCAAATCTACCAGGATATCATCAACTAACGAAGAAGATGACGACGTCCAGGAGACAGTGGGAAGCTCTCTTCATCATCCAGTACGAGGGAAATGCTTCGGCAATTTCCAGTGGTAAGCGCGAATGACGCAGAACTACGCAATCTCTCGTTTCTCTTTGTTTTATATTCAGTATTCAGTAACTTCATAGCTTGGGAATAAGAGTAAAATCAGTAATTTATCCGAATCCGTTTTCACGTAATTTACTAGCGGTAATATTCAAATCGCAAAGCTCCAATTTAAATTTTAAACTTATTCTTATTATTAATTTTGTAGTACTTGTGATATATAATAAATTCATTTCTTTTAACCATGCAATCTTTGCTTTCAGTAGGTAGCATTAGATATAGACCAACTCCTTCTCCTGATACAATTATGTGTTGGGTTAATGATCAAATCATACCACGATCTGAGTGAATAGATTCTTGAAGGTGTTTTTATCAGAGCTAGGTGTTGTTAAATTCAAATTTAGATTTCAACATTGCCTTGAGGTCTTGGCGCCCATTAAAACAACATATCTTAGGCAGAGTAAATATTTCAAAGGGCAAGTAAGGACCAGTCAAAACGTTACACTGTTTTGGGAAGGCCCTCACTGTAGTATATAAGTCTGTGGTTAGTTTTAGTTAGTTTCCAATTCATTTTCACTATCACCCAAACCATTAGAAGTCGATGTCCTACATGGTCATCAACAGAATGATTTTACAATGATGGGCAATGCAGAGACTCCAATGGAATGAGTGGGAAACTTGAGGTAACAGGGGAACAGTAAAGAGGGTGGTAGACTTTCACTGAAACTTGTACTTTTATCTAACTTGTGCATGAAATGCCAGGGGAGGTGGGTTGGTGACCATGGGACTCCAGCTGAGTCCAGCATTGTTTCCACTTACTTGTGCCAGGCTCCCCTTTGTCATCTTTCCTGTTGACATCCCTTGGTCAACTCATTTTCTCTTCTGACCCCGACGGTATTACGGTATCCGAGGCCTTGCATGTCTTGTAAGTGGCTTCCTATGACCAAGTCAAAAGATCAACAACTCCATACTTTCATGATGCCGACTGGGCGTATTCTTAAGACTTGAACGTATTTAACTCACGATATAATAGCACAATTAACTCGAAATTTACTGACAGAGGAGTCACTTCCATTATTTACAGCAATTTCGCACTGAATATAGTGCGCAGCAGCCATTTTGAAACTATAAAATATACAAACAAATAACTCTGCAATTAGAGATACAATGTATTAAAGTAGCATTAATCTAGAACGATACAAGGGAATTGTATACCAAAGGCAAAAATCGCCCCCGACATAAATTCAAGATGGTGGATGAACGTACTGTTAACATTTCAAAATCAATAACTCAGGATCCTAATGCGCAATTAACATGAAACTTTGTACGAGGGAAGAAAGAAATACAGGGTTAGCACAAATGATTTAAACGATTTTTGTACATGCATTATTGAAAGTATAGGCCTATACAGTAGCTTACAACATTGGCACATATAACAATTAAAAGAGAAACTCATCATTTTTTTAAGTCTGCTTGCTACAAATTCTCGATTTGCCGTCCTCGCACCACACGGTAAATAACGATACGGTAGTCCAACTCCGACCACACACGCTGGAGCATAACCTGGTCAATTTTAGCTACAGCCACATGGATCCGATTCCTCAGTTCAACAAGTGCAATACTGATAGCGTCGATTATTGTCATCTTATGACAGGTTCATATCGGTGTCTTATGCACTGGCCTTCCTGGTCGCCTGATCTGAAACTTTGAACGCGGGAAGAAACTAATATGACACTCGCTTGCATTAGATATAAGACTGCACATAACACCCCATTGTACGTCGAAAACATGTTTCATTCTGAGAGTGAAAGGAAAGTGACACCAGGAACACTATCATTATCCCCTGTACCAAAGAGGAAGTTTTGTTCCAGTTTCAGTAGGCTACGAGTATATCTGATGTTCAGATTAGTAGGCATATGACCGTGGAAGAGACGAGAAAATCACTGAATGGACATCAATATTTAGAAATTGACGGTTATGATGATGTAGCTGATGATAATATGAGTAATTACGAAGAAAAACAAGATTTTTAGTAGATCTTTATTTTCTTTACCAACAGCCTATTTTCTCCCGAACGTCATGGGTTGAAATATAACTCGTTGTCTCTATCAAAGCGTATAATTAAGTACTCCTGTGTTGTACCCTATACAAGACTCCCCGTTTACTAAGTATCGTTGCAATTGTGCTTTTGCAGCCAAAGGAATTGGTTTGAATATTAGAAAAGTATGCCAATAAACCATCCTGAATGTATGGATTCGTTTATCTTGCGAATTCTGCAGAGAAAGCCTTTGATATGAGACTAAATATTTCCTGTGTTTCGTCATTGTAACTAGACTAGATAGTGGATTATCGATATTAATGTCTGATATATTCAAGATGACAATCGGCTTGTCACCATCTCTAGTTGTATCTGTAGAAAAAGTATGTTCAGCTCCTAGTCACCGTCTTTTCTACGGTAGAGGAATGATGCCTCGCAGAGTTCGTGGCTGAAAAAATAAATAATGTAAATACTGAGGTTAAAATAAAATATACATTTTGAATGAAACCAAACATAAGAATTCAAATTATATAAACGAATATAGGAATGTAAATTATAATATTAATATAATAATTATTTAAATTAATAAAAAGAAAAAGTAATTAAAATCATCTTATATATTAAAATAGTTTTCAAAAAAATCACCCTTTACTAAAACTGAAATATCTCGGGAAGTATTTGCGCTACGACGACGTTTGTTGTCTTAAAATGTAATGCCCATCGAGCACCGTCGATTGATACCCACCGTACTTGATTATATCATTCGAGTATTAAAATAATAGCGAATATTACTTCCTTCAAGGTCTCACGAAAATGGAATATTCGAATGACTTGACGGACATATTGTCGCTAGGCTACAACGACTAACACCGTTTCATGATATTCACCGCCGCCCAAATAATAAATCTAACTTGATATTAACAGAGAGTTCCCTAATTACGTCATGATATCGTTAACTTCTACCTGCTCCACTCGGGCGCTAATGTCACTTGTATCCATACATGATAGCCTATCGTTGACTTCTACCTGTTCCACTCGGGCGCTAATGTTCCATGTATCCATACAATAAGTAGAAGGGGATTCTGTGCACATAATTTTATTAAAACTTCTCAAGGAATGGATTACTTTGAGACTGAAATGCTCATGCACAATCAGCAGTCATTTTGCTAATGACACTGTCATGTCAACATCTGTTTGAATTACAACAAATACTGTATACGAAAGACAACTAATTTCACGAAGATGCCGCTACAGTCGAATGTTGGAACCGCCATTTTGTATTGTGTATCCGATCTTTCTGTTATATAGTCTTTGGTCTCACCAGCTACAAACTGTCTTCTTTTCGTTTCATCATTCGTCCTTATAGGTTGTGTGCTCAATCAATACAATGAATCATATTATGATGAATGAGAGCCGACACTCAATTACAAATGTTATAAAGATTAAAGGTGACGGTAATTGTCTGTTCAGGTCATTGGCATATTGTGAGTACAACAATCAGAGTTCATTTACACAGGTTAGAAAGCGAATTGTAAAACATGTTACAGACAAGTGGAATAATTATTCTTCCTTTATTGTTGGCAACAGCGATATGTACGAAACTGCTATCAATACGAGCGATGATTTCAAAATGTATATGTCTATGAATGGTGTTCATGGAGGTCATGTTGAGTTAGTTGTCGCTGCTCAAGTTTGCAAAATGGATATTTATTCGTGGATTACTACTGTCGTATGGAAGGTGACTGGTTAAAATATATACGTCATCAACAAACGAAGTTACGAGCAGAAAATGAAAATCTCAGAGTTGGTCGTATTGTAGTTTTGCCATCTTCTTTTACAGGTAGCCCAAGGAGAATATTGCAAAATTATCAGGATACGATGGCGATAGTGAGGAAGTTTGGAACGCCAGATTTATTCATTACGTTCGCCTATAATGCGGGCTGGCCAGAAATACTTAACAGCATTCATCTCTGGGAAACGGCTAATAATAGACCTGTTATTGAAGTGAGAGTTTTCCATTGCAAAGTAAAGGAATTGCTACGATTGATTAATGTTAAGGAAATTTTTGGTAAAAGCATATCTACAGTATATACAGTGGAATTTCAAAAACGAAGTCTCCCGCACATCCATTTACTCTTTACATTAACGGAAGATTGTAAGTTTCGAGAAATTTCTGACATTGACAGTGTGGTGTCAGCCGAAATACCAGATCTCGAGGATGAAGCGCTATACGAGTTGGTAAGGCGTCATATGGTACATGGTCCTCGCGGATCTTTGAATCCTGCTTCAGTCTGTTTGAAAGATGGCGTATGTAAGAAAGATTTCCCTAAACAGTTTCAGGAAGAGACCAAATATAAAGCCAATGGTTATCCTTCGTATAGGAGAAGAAATAATGGACGGATTATTATAAAAACAATTCGACGCATTGCCATTGAAGTCGATAGTCGATTCATTGTTCCCTACAATCCATTTCTTTTACTTTACGTGCAAGCTCATATTAATGTTGAAATATGCTCAAGTGTTCGGAGTGATAAATACATCCACAAATATCTTATATATTAAAATCCACAAGTATGTGTATAAAGGCCATGACTGCTGCACTGTTAAAATATGTCCTGAAGGCGAAACGGTGAACTACGATGAAATTACTTCTTTACTAAATTCTAGATATGTTGGTCCAACAGAAGCCGCATTCAGGATATTTTCCTTTGACATTCATGAACAGTCACATTCTATCGTGCGATTACCAGTTCACTTGCAAAACTTGCAAAATATCTATTTAAAAATGATAACGCTCCTGATATTTTACTTCAAGCACAGTTGCGCAACACGGAATTTCAAGCGTGGTCCAAGTTAAATGAAGATTCGCAGGCCAGAAGTCCGTACATATATCCTGAAACACCTGTACATTACGTCTGGAATAAGAGCAACTGCCAGTGGAAAAAAAGAAAAAAAGAAAAAACTATAGGCAGAATGTATAATATTTCGCCTACAGAAACAGAAAGGTATTATTTACGCCTGTTATTGCTTAACGTCATAGGTGCTACCAGCTTCCAGGATCTACGAACATACAAAGCAGTTGTCTATTCCACTTTTAAAGAGACAGCTAAGGAGCGAGGTTTGCTGATTGACGATTCTGAATGGCAGCGTTGTTTGGCAGAAGCATCACAATTTCAGATGCCTTCTCAGTTACGACAACTGTTTTCTTACTTATGTATCTTTCAGGCCCCTTCAAATGTAAGATAGTTATGGGACATTTTCAAGAATTCATTATCAGAAGATTATCTGCAGTTTCACGAACCTAACATTGCATATCAGTTCACTCTTATACATATTTCAAATACATTAAAGCTCCATGGTCTTCCCATTACTTCTCTCAAATTGCCAGCTATTTTTGATAATTTCCCTCAGACAAGTTTGCCAATGAATTATCCAAAACTTAATGAGGATCAATTAAGTCGGATGATAAGCCAAGCAAATGGAAACCAAACGGCTATAATTACAGAAATTTTGGGGTTAGTACTGAGACCGAAAGGCTCATGACCCCATGACCATTTCCGGCTCATCGAAAATTGATTGCCGAGAAAAAAAATCCCAAAGAAGCTCAACCACACGTCGAACCATGGAACACCAACCTACCAGGGGAAGTCGCCAGCTGAAGTAACATATTTATTTAATAGTGAGATTATGAACCACAGGACAATTCAGACAACAAGGGCACTCCAATGATTTTTTCCTATAATTTTCGAGAATGCTGGTTGTGTAAATGATATGCTGGGTTATAAACGGTTAATTTACATAGTCAGGAAACGACTCACGCGGTGCCCGACGATGAAGAGGAAGAAGCACTGGTCGCCATTACCTAGACAGTACTGTGTCATGTCGTGTGTGAGTGAAAAACGCCGCAACTGGATCTCGGGTAATGAACAGGGTGAGGACGAGTAGTCCATTAATATTACTATTATCGAACAGACCAGTATATTTGGAAAGTGCATTGAAACTGTTATTCGTGACTAGTCGAACTGGAAATTGTCATAATGGTGGAGTGCTATTATCAAACTCATGTAATTGTGGAGTGAGAAAAGTAGTAAAGTCTGTGTAATATGATGCAGATGCGTCAATAAAGTCAGTGGCGGAAATAGAAAGGCAATTTTGAATATCCGCACAGTTTAGAATCAGTGGAAATTTTACAACTATTGTACGATAAAATCAGTGATACAGGCTTCTACAACGTGTAATACTACTACCATCATGGGGACCTATAACTACACGGAAACTACCGCCATCCTTATGGCAGGAGAAATGTCCGAGTAAACCATTCAACCATGGGAAGAGCCGATGCCAAATAATACCATGAGGAGGAAGAAACGATGGTTAAGGTCGGTGAGTGAACCGAGGACCAGGTTCAAACCGAGAGCCATCCATCTCATACAACCAACCATGAACGAGTAAGTCAAATAAAACCATTTATGTACGGTAGAATTGTGGTGGATAATTAGCATAAGATATTGGCCGCACGTATTCACACAGTTGGTTATAGGCAGGATTTGTTTTTTTGGTAGTTATGTGATTAACTATTATTTCCTGTCGGTCTATTTCTACATAGCAATTTGTAAATGTGTACTGGCGTGTATTGAAGTTGAGCGGTGATGCTCATATGAAGATTTTTGATGATGCTGTAGGATCGAGATGACTGATGCTTCTCGAAGCGAGAGTTTATTAATGGGTCTGATTCTGTTCTTCGTGTCTAATGACAATATTAAATACACTTCCTGGAATAAATAATAATAATAATAATAATAAATAATAATAATAATAAACATGCATCTAAGGGACTCAAAAGGGTTAAAGTTCAACATATGAAAGACCAATTGACATTAATAGAATCGGACTTCAGACAGCACAATACAAAGGACTTCTACAAAACTTTCAGAAGTAGTTTAAGGAAGTATACTCCACCAAGCTTACTTTTCACAGATCCAAAGACCCAGAAAACTGCATATAATAACGCTGAAAATTGCAGAATACTTGCGGAATATTTTGAAGAACTCCTCAACTGCGATCCACCAAAGGAGACATTTAATTTTGATAATATACTCCCCGTTCCTCCAGACTTGAAACCACCAACAACAAATGAAATTAAAGAGATTATAAACGAACTTAAAAATAACAAAGCATCTGGAGAAGATAGTATAGTTGCTGAATTATGGAAATACTCGAGTGACAACATGATCCTATGTTTAACGGAAATCATGAATGACATATGGAAAACACACAGTTTACCATCAGAATGGACATCTGCTTTGATACATCCACTACATAAGAAAGGGAAGAAAACAGATCCTAACAATTACAGGGGAATCTCCCTCCTGCTAGTGACCTATAAGATCTTATCCAAAGCACTTTTAAAAAGAGCGGAAAAAATACTCGACCCACAATTGGGAGAGTATCAGGCAGGATTTAGGAAGGGACGATCATGTATGGAGCAAATACTAAATTTAAAGAGCTTATTAGACATGAGGAAGATCAGGAACTTGAAATATGTAGTTACTTTTGTGGATTTAAAAAAAAGCCTATGACTCCATTGACAGAAAGGCACTTATTAACATTCTGAAGGAATTTGGACTTGATAACAAGACAACTGAAATAATTCAAGCAACACTAACGAACACAACTTCCAAAGTTAAATTTAGAGGGGAACTTTCAAAATCTTTCAAAATAAAGTCAGGTGTGAGACAAGGAGATGGTCTGTCACCTCTGCTTTTCAATTGTGCATTGGAAAAGGTAATTCGAGAGTGGAGGAAAGCCATCAATACTAAAGGCGTTCAACTAGGAAGACATCCAAATAAAATCACTGTAGATTGTTTAGCTTTTGCGGATGACATTGCATTACTTACTGACTCACTGGATACTGCCCAAGAACAAATTAGAGAGTTGCAAAAACAGGCAGCCAAAGTCGGACTACAAATATCATTTGAAAAAACTATGTTCATGACAAACATCACCGATGCCCCCAAAAGTATCACAATTCATGACAGTTCAGTATGTAAAACAAATCCTTTAAATACCTAGGAGAGTGGATAATGAATGACTCACAGGAAAAGACAGCAATAGAAACACGTATGCATAAATTACAAAGGTGTTTTCATATGACAAAAGATATATATAATAAAAAAAAGCTTATCCTGGAACACTAAATTAAGGCATTATCAAACAGTAGTCAGACCTGAAACTCTGTATGCAGCAGAAACACTTAAATTAACAAGATTTGGTGATTTAGACAAATTAGAGAAAACTGAAAGACGAATTCTGAGAAAAATACTGGGAGCTAAACGAAATAATAACTCAGAATATAGGTTACGACCAAATAGAGAGTTATATTTGAAATGTGAAAAATTAACTGATGTAATGAGAAAGAGAAGATTACAGTTTTTTGGGCACATCTATAGAATGGAAAATAGTAGACTAACTAAACAGATCTTCAACTTACTGACTAGTTACAAATCCAAACCCACATGGTTCATTGAAATTGACAAAGATTTGACAAACGCCAAAATTCAGACAGACACAATAGCAAACAGATCACTCTTCAGAGAAGCTATTCAAAAGGCAGAATTTCAAGAAAGGAAGAAACAAACAACTGGCAGAAAGTGGACTCAGGAGGAGAAAGATCGTCACTCTAGAACGATAAAAGAAATTTGGAAACAACGGAAATTGAATACAATGGACAATAGCCAACGTTGATTCATCGTACCCTCGAAATGGGTTATTCGAAAGAAGAAGAAGAAATAATAATAATAATAATAATGAAATAGTTTTATTTTGAAAGGAATACATAATTAATAGTTAAATAAATAATTAAATGGTTTCGAACTTCAGTTTTTTAATAATGTAATTTTTCGTATGTTGTTGTGGTTGTTGTTATGAAACGATCTTCGATTTTTCACCTGAGGGTGATGCTTCTAAATACAATTAGATCAAGCTGACACTCCTTGAATCTTCGAATGTAATTTCTAGGCGAATCCACGGAAGCCTGGACTTTGCAACTGTAACGTGAGACATGACGGTGTTCACGCTGTTTCCAACCTAAATTGACATGCATTCAGATGACAATCGTCTACAAAGAGTCGACGATTTGTGTAGGGAGGATGTTGAATATAAGAGTGTATTCTATTTTGAGTTTATGGTTTGTTGACTTGTGTTCCCATTTGTTACTGATGTTTTTTTAGTGAACCAATTGTGTGATAGTTTTGTTTTCTTCTGCATAGACGCGTCACGTCTATGATTAACATTCCGATAGGATCAAATCAGAACATAATCTTAACGTTAAATGTCAGGGATAATACCATCATAGCCTAGTTTCATACACATTGTTTTGCTTTAATAAAATTTCTCATTGTAATTGCTTAGGGCCGAACTTACTTATTATTCCCTTAGTTTGCGGTTTTTTTTGTTTTGTTGTATAATAGGACTTCAAGAGGGTAACTTAACGTCATTTAGGGACTATTCATCATGTATTCAGGTTAGCGGCTTATCCGATTCTTACCCTCAGAAGTAGGTTAGGGTGCTGTTTCTGAATAAACAAAGAAGGTAACTTAAGACTGGACTTCTTCTTTTTTTCTTGTTGTTTTTGATGTGCTTTCTTGGGTCAGTTCATAACATTTCCACATCTCACTAACACCGATCGACCCTGAGGTAACTAGTCCCATGCGGGCTGACTTGAGAATGCACATCTGATCCTTTTAGGGTTGTGGGTTCGGTGGATGGGGGTGTCGAGGGGCCGTTGCGGTCAAGCGGTCTTCCGACATCCTTGTCTGGCGGGCATAGTACAAAACAGCAATGAAAGGATGAGTAATGCATATTTCATTGACTGTCCAGGGGGCAACGGGAAAACATTTTTTTACCAATGCTGGATTCACAGTTGCACAAATTTGGGGTTAAATGTAGTTTCTGTTGCATGGACTGGTATTGCAGCAATGTTACTACTGTACTCAGCCAGTTCAAGTTACCTCTACATTTACATGAAAGTTCTGTACCAGGAATAAAAGTTAACAGCAAGGAAGCTTTTTATATTCGTACAGCAAAACTTATCATCTGGGATGAAGCCTCTATGGCAAATAAGCACGCGTTGATGTGTGTAAATCGGTTGCTCAAGGACATTATGAATAACGACGTGCCTTTCGGAGGAAAAGTTATCATCTTAGGTGGAGATTTTAGGCAGGTATTGCCTGTCGTGCCTTAGCGGCTTCGGTGGCGTAGTCGGTAGCATGCTGAGCTTCTATGCCCAAGATAGCGGGTTCAAACCCGGCCGAAGCCGTCGGATCTTTTAAGAGCGTTAAAAATCCCTCAGTATGCCTTCCTTTGGAGGCGAAGTAAAGCCGGCGGTCCCATGTCATAGATTTATGGCTGGTGTATTCTTTGAATACACGGTACATGAGAATCCAATTTTTAATGCTCTTTGCATGTTCATTTTTTCCTTTCTTGTCAAACACCAACAGTGATCTTCTGTTTCCTCTTAGGTGATCAGGTCTCTTATATCTTTTATGAGTCTGTTCTAGATATATATCTTCCATGACTCACCTAGCGTCATCTAGCAGCGAATCTCTGAAGCTCTTCAACTCTTCCTGGTGCAAGAGGACTTCTTTCTCCATCTGGCCACCAGATTTTGCTGCCATCGCCAGCTATTAACTCCTTGATCAAGAGAACTCTGTCTCCTTTTTTACTCACCATGCTGCGCTAGTATCGCCTGTTATCAACTCTTTGAAGACCAGCTCATCAAGAGAAAATCATTTTTTGTTATAATGTTGGCAATGTTTATATGTTCTCCTTTTGTCTCCTACCCCCCATTCTTTTCCCCTTCTTGGACCCTCCGTGCTCCGCTGAGCAGGTCTCACTTCTAAGTCGGCAGTTGACTCGATCAGTCAGGGCTCAACTAGAGCCAGTCTCCTCAACCCAAGAGGCATACTCTCTTCTACGCCATGTTGGCAAAGTAGTTATCGTCAAAAGGAACTTCACTTTCAACATGAAATCAAGATAAGTACCATCTTAAAGTTTTAACCTCATCTTCATGGTTTTAACTTTCACGTGCTTTTAACGATACTTTTATAGACAGTGTGAGATTATTTATTTTGGGGCAAAAATCATTCTTCGTGGGATTTGCCATGTTGAGCTTTTGTTCGTATAAACCAACCTTACTAAAAAAGAGCTTTTCTTAAGCTATTCAAATGAGAAATCCTCTCACTACGTGGGATATTATCTAATACCCGCTGTCTATAATACACCAAGCTAGTTCCTCCGTTGGATTTTCTTGACCCCATTTGTCTATAAAGATCGTTCTGGAACCTTCCAGATTCTGTACTTGATCTACAAGTCCTGTCGTCATGTATTTTTCCTCACTCGTGAGAATACTATTTAAAATTGAAGAATCTCATTTCTGAATCAAAAGCTCAATAGCTAACTTCCTTCCACCGCTGGAATGTTCTATGGTACATCTAATTGTAACTCCCAACTTTCTCAAGAAATAGACTCTCGCCTATCTAGTGCAATCAGTTATTTTCCTCATTGCAATAACTTTCTTTCTCATAAACTTTCGTGTTTCTACAGTGAACTTTGCATCCATCTTTACAGACTATAGTGATAACCAGTGCTTGCTCCACTTTTCTACCGCGTCGGGATCGTCCGTTTACATTAAATACGGCCATGAACATTGATCCTATATCCCAATGATCTTTCCTCAACCTTCTACTAACAACCCATATTAATAAATTTGTAACTTTTCTATAAGGTGTCACTCACGAAGTGCCCTTCCATTTTTGCTTGTTTAACATTAATTAATTACTGTATAACTACGTGTTTTAAACACGATTCAAACTTACATTGTTTCTTCCTTATAATCAGGGAAAACAATTCTTTCAACTCTTGCGTGAGTTATTTCTAGGTTTCACGAAATGGAAACTGCCCCATTTGGCTCGTGATTCCTACTTAAACGTGGGAAGTCTAGAACCTTCCTTTTGACTTTTCCTTCAGGTTTCACCGTAAGTGACCTGTTCTCTTTTGTATAATTGTCATAAAGTAATTCAGCTTAAATATAAGAAGTTGTAGGAACTTCTATCTTATTCTTCATGTTTTTCTTATTGTTATTTTCGAAGTTGTTACTCTCTCTAGAACATTCTCTCAGGAATTTCTCAAGGTACACTTTTGTACTCAATTTAATGTTTATCTTTGATTACTTCATTTGTCCTTTTAAAATCTTACTAAGATTTTAGTATGTATAAGGTTTGAAACCTCATAAATTTTCAATTGCCTGGAGCAATTTCTAAATGTTAGGAGGTCTGCGACCCCATTTGTTAAACAATTTAAATGATATATATTTGTCAAAAAGATACTACATACTTGTTAATTTCCTTAAACTTCTTTGAATTGTTAAATAAATTAAGCGTTTCTTTTCGCTTTTTCATTTTTCTAATACAAAGTTTAGGCAAAATCCTGTCTTCCTTGGCTCTCCCTACTTAATGCCATTAAAACCATTAATAGGGCTTTCACCACTAGTTGCATTTGAGCAAGAACTCTTAGTGGTAACCTCACTAAAGATTCTTTTAGCTTTAATAGCTAATTCTAATTGGCCAGTAAGGCAAGTAAAGCTCGCTACGCCAGCTACCTGCTTGTGGAGATCCTCTCCGAAAACTTATGGTCAGTTTTCCAAAAGATAAGTGTTTCCTTTTGTCTAAACTTTTAGCCGGCTCCTCGCTGAGTAAAAGCTTAGCCATTTCTAAATGCAACCATTGGTTCATTCAACAAAATTACTCCCCAAGGTATAATCTTTTATCATTTTCCTTCTTGGAAACACTTGGTCGCCTTTTCAGAAACTCCATAACTTTGAAAATTGGAAATACCAAACCTGATTTAAATTATTGGCATTCTTCGAATTATTTTGCAAGAACGAATTTCTTTGAACAAACATACAACAAATTTGTTACTCTCAGTCTTGCCAGACCATCACTCTTCCCCATAGTAGTGTTATACATGCTTGAGAGGGATTATATTAAAGCCACTCTCTTGCAAACCGCCCAAGTTCTAGCTGTGTTTCCCGTCAGCTTAGACCAAGCCCTTACTCATTTTAGGTATCCGAGAGCGGATTTGCGGTGGCAACCGCCTCTAAGTGTGTTTAAGGTTAAACTTATAAATTTTGTGGGACTCTCCTCCTATTTTTCTATCCTTTTTCTCCAATCCAAAATCTACTTCCTTTTCTTAATCATCTTCCCTTGGTGGGTGGGTTATTCCTCAGCCAATAATCTACCCAATGGCATGTTAAAGAACCTTCCACTAATTGCACCTGTGTGAAGCTAAATTTGATAGGTTAAGAATGTAAACAACGCTCTTAGGTTTCTACGTTCGTTGCCAAGAGCCGACTGCGGTGGCGTCTAGCAGTTGAGTTCTGAACTTAGCCTAGTAGTCGTTGACGGTGGCGCTTGGCGGCAAAAGTAGGAACTATTTGAAAAATTCTAAGTTGCAGTACTCAAATTAAAAAAACAACAGATTGTGATGACTAATACAGTCATCACAATTAACACCGGTTATCAGGCAGATTCTACACACACCCAAAGTACACGGGGCTACATGACTGCGTTGTCGCAGCCCCTAAACTTAAGAACCAACCAACCGTTGTGCCTCACGCATATAAAGCAGCATCAGTCCAAATGTTAGTAAGGTTCTCTCCTTTGTGGCCACTATTCAAAATTGTTAAATTCAACAAAAATATGCGAGCGGATACAGATCAACGTGACTTTGCAAACTTTTTCATACAAATTGGTAACGGTGAATACCCTCATGTCGATGGAGATAATTCAGAATTAGTCCCACGCTGAAAAATATTTCACGCTTTTCAAAAATAGTGATTTTAGCACCTAAAAATGAACATTGTAAAGAAATCAATGACAAAGTTTTAGATCTAATCCCAGGATCATCGAGAACTTACATCAGTGTGAATAATTTGATTACTGAAGATGAGAGTGAACTTCTACAATTCCCAATAGAATTTTTAGACAGCATAGGCATAAGTGGATTGCCACCTCATATCCTTCGACTAAATGAAGGCTCAATTGTGATTTTGTTGAGAAATATCATTCCTTCAAGGTCTGTTGAACGGTACTAGACTGTTGGTTTGGAAGATGCATGGCAATTGCTTACACCTGGAAATTACTACTGGCGTAAATGTTGGAAACAAAGTCCTACGCCCTCGCCTTGACCTTACGCCATCAGATACTTCTATGCCATTTTCCTTCAAAAGGAGGCAGTTTCCAGTACGTTTGGCTTTTTGTATAATTATCAATAAAGCTCAAGGTCAAACACTAGATCTAGTAGGCATTTATTTACCTCAACCGGTGTTTAGCCACGGACAACTTTACTGTATGCCGCACAATCACGAGCAAAATCCTTTCATGACGTCAAAGTTCAAATAGAACCAAAAGGCAAGCGAACAGAAAATGTCGAATGGAAGGAAGTACTATTAGAATTATGAAACGAATGTTGCGGAGGAACACAGACCTCACCAAACGGGGCACAGATTAAATAACAATCATACAAGGACGTCCGCATCCCTAATACGATAACTGTTCTGTGGTAATGGTAAAAAAAAAACTATTGTCCTACATCGGTGATTACTATCCTACATCCTGTTATTTCATTCCTTCAGTTCTATAACAAAGATATACTCAATCAAATTTACAGCTTAATAAATATTAATTCCTTCTGTGTGAGTTATCTTTTCATTACTCATCAATCGCCTTTACTTACTATTCTATCTGTAGGGGTGGAGGCGATAGCTGTCTTTACAGAGATGTGCAAATTATTAGATTCGATGTCAGTTTTCCAAAATTGCATTTTTACTTTTCACGGTTTAATGCACTAAGTATGTTTACAAGGCGATGAAATTACTTCAAATGTTTAACCAAGACTCCTAATTATATTTTCATTTAAGTAACTCAAATTAAAATAATTTCTTAGAATTTCCACTAACAGAGGAGCCTTGAAAATGCAAAATGCCACACATTTCGTTTTTATTACTTCACTCTACTTTATGTGTGAATATAGAGCGGAGGGATTTGGGGTATTTTAACTGATGAACGCTATTGAACTATTCAAAGATTCATGAAATACGGTATGCATTGAAATCACCTGACTTGAATTCTAAAGTCAATGAAAAATTGAAATTGGACCCAGCTCAGATATCACTCGGAATCCAATAATCTGAAAGTTTCCAGACGCAATTCCTTATGGGAAAAGGTGTAATTCCACGGGAGATGAAACTACTAAGTAGGACAACAAAAGAAGTTGGTCGATAAAATGATTTTGAATAAAAGTAATTACGACTAATTAATATTATTTTATTTAATTCAATTAATTTGCACACCTCTATATGTTACCCAAGAGTTACATCTCTAAATTCAAATATAGGTGAATATTTTATTTTAAATTTATACCATTGGTATCATAAGTAGACAGAACACCAAATTGTACCGCTGTAGCCTTAAATTGTGTGGATATCTCTATCTACTTAGTATAAAACAAAGTTCCCAATTCTTGGATGTAACGGGTAATCTCGAGAGCAACTTGATGGATTTTGATGCGGTTTTCACCATTCTGTAAAGGATTTCTCGATGAAGGATTAGGTAGAAAAACATTTATTTATGACCAAAAGAAGCCGAGCAGTTACGATTTCAGTGAATTGAGTTGAAGAAAAACCTAACGTCCGTGTGTATTTAAAAAAAATCGATATTCTCTGAGAATTTTTCAGCATGAAAAGTTCTGCAAGTTAGTCCGCGACAGCTCCCACATCGACCACTGTAAGTGTTTTTACATTTTCATTTCTTCCAGCAATCTCCATTCAGTGGAAATTTAAATTACTAGCTTCAGAGAGAGTTTATGAGCTTGCGAGTGACCTATCACCCTAGCTTCATCCAGCATCAAACTGCCGAGTCGTGTCGAGTTAATTCTTCAGAGAAGAGTATAGCTTATGTGTTTGGAGTTAGCTGTTCACCTCGGCCTGACGTCCGTGCGCCTTTTAAGCTTACGCAGGGTAAAGAGTGGGACGCACACACAGAGGACAGGCAGACACCCACACATTTGATCTCATAAGTCTACTTCATCATTTACCCATAAGCGACGGTACCGTAAATGTCTGTTCAGGTCACTAGCATGAAGACATGCAAAAGTCATATGGACAGAAGTGCTGTAGGATTGTTGAAGTGAATGCTGCGGAGCAGCACGGGTCTTCTAGTTAGTATGAAAAAAATCCACAGCCTGCTTCCAGTCTCCGACCGGGTCAGGAATGGGATGAATAAAGCCCCCATCTAGCGGCGAGGCTATGAACTGTGCCGGCTGCCGAGGCCTGACGCACTCCTCAGGGGCAATGATTAAATGAATGACAGATGAAATGAAATTATAGGGGAGAGTGTTGCTGGAATGAAATTTTGACAGGGAAAACCGGAGTACCCGGAGAAAAACCTGTCTGCCCCCGTTCTGTCCAGCACAGATCTCACATGGAGTGACCGGGATCTGAACCACGGACCCAGCGGTGAGAGGCCGGCGTGCTGCCTCCTAAGCCACGGAGGCTTGCTTCTAGTTAGTATAAAATTACTAAATCAAAATTAAAATGGAAATAATTGTAATCAAAATTAAATGAAAAGCTTGCAAATAATGTATTTAAGAAATTAATTCTCTCATATAAAGGGTTAAATAAATAATCATCTAATCGATCGCCACCTTCTTTGGTCTCGGGATTTGTATTTCGACTCCGGACCCAAAGGTCTTCTGTTCGATTCCCAGTTCCGTCAAGACATTTAAATATGGCATGTGAATTTGAACGGGGTACAATCAGCCTTGTAAAGTAAAACTGAGCCGAGATGGGTTCGATTGCCTTTTAGCTGTTCTGGAAGTGGTTTTCCAATTATACTTTTGGCAAATACCGGGAAGGTACCTAACTGAGGGCCATGCCCACCTCCGTAAAGATTTTAGCCTTAATTACAAACACACACAATACCAAAGCCATCACAATTACACAAAACCTCGAAGGAAAGTTGTCGCGGCCTATTGGAATGCTGATATCGTACCTTATTTTAAGTTCTGTGGCATTTATCTCTATCCTTAACCCACTACTAGAGTCCCTACAATAAAATACGTTATCAGTAAACTTCTACACTCATACAAGTACACGAGGCTGATGATTGAACTATCCCAATTAATTAACTAATCGAAGAACAACTTTGAACTCATGAAATATAATTTCGTGACTACTGTATTTACTGACTCTTTGCTCTGAAGTTGGTGGAAACGGCTGTTGGCAACACTGGAAATGACTAAACCTGCTTTCCTCATAGCTCAAGTCCTTGATCTCCTGGCAAACAATTGTATAACCTTGAAGAGCGAGTTCGTCAAGATGTTACAAGATGGCACTGTGCTGTGTTGTTGTTGCTTCTGTAGCTTCATTGAGCGGCTAGACACTACATGGCCATCAGTCATCGTAACTACAGATTGTGTAATCCCTACCTCATATTGTGATGTCAATGTGGGTGTTTGCTTCTGTCATTAAAATGAAGTAGTGCGGGGAATTTGGAGCTGAAATGATGTAACTCCCATGCATTTAAGGTCCGAAAAGGGCACATTCAAGATGGTCAACGGAAGTCTGCGAAGGGGAGGTCCAATGTTAATATTTAATAAATTCATGTTCCTATTTCGTAGAAACTACTGGGTAGATTTAGATAAAATTTGATTGCCGTAATTAGTGATCAATTCTTAGTACTTTAACATGGGCGTTTGGTGTTTCTACTATTGTGGACATAATAATATTTGTTTCTTTAATCTCAAATTTGTCGTTAAAAATATCTAGATATATACATTTTTTTCATAATGTATTTGAGCTAGAACACAATCCCCGTGTTAAAGTCTAATTTAAAAGCCACACTACAGGTGGTAAAAATTTCAGACTTCTGTGATAGGTAACAACTGAAAAATATGGAACATTTACGTGCAAAAAAAAGTTCTGAGAAAATGCCGTTGTATGATCTAATTATCTCTTTTTTTTTGCGTATGGCTTTTAGTGCCGGGAGTGTTCGGCTCGCCAGTTTTGTAGCTGCTTCGAGACGGACACCCAATGGGTGAGCTACAAGTACCGTTGGGGAGGGAAGGAGGGAAGTTGGATTGTAAGGACGAGGAGTTGGAAGGTAGCGGCTGTGGCCTATAGTTAGGGACCAACCCCGGCATTTGCCTGGAAGGAAGATGGGAAACCACAGAAGACCATCTTCAAGGTTGCCGGCGGGGGGATTCGAACCTCCTCGCCTCCCGGATGTGAGCGACTGAATTATCAATGTTAACTAACGCGCACTGCATTATTAAAATAAATATTAGACACGTTTTACAAATAACAAATATCAAGTGTTATACATCATTTTAAACGTCAAAGTTTTACATCGTATACAATTCTGAAAGTTGACATTTTTTCATATTTTATCCACTGGAACTCCCCTAAAGTTTAGTACATCCATGATACACGTGATGGTACGTCCAGTCAAGGATCTATTAAATGGCAAGACGTTCACCAGGAAACATCGCTTAACTCAAGCAGGAGAATGGACATTCTGTCATTATTTTGTTGTTGGTGCTCTTGTTGTTGCATTTCTTGTTGCTTTAAAATCATCAGTCCTTGTAAAAAATAAATTGAATGGTTTAATGCTGCATTCCATGTCCCTATTCTGACAAGGAAAGTATCAGGTAAGACCGGTCAAAACCTCTCTTGAAACTTTGTGGACGTAATCGTTGTACTAAAAGAGGACAACGTGCGGAAAATCAGCCGCCAGATTGAACTGCAAGGCTCTGAAATGTTACCTGACATTCTGGTACGTGGGCATGATGGCTTGAGGAGCTGGAGATCTCTACAGCACTCGGAGTAGTAGCAAGGCGGGGCGAATATGCTGACTGGAGCGTGCGACTGCTTCCCACTGGCCTTGAGTGCCTGGATCGTCAGAGCTGTCCCTTCCAACATTTACGGTACTCGCTACTTCTCATTGATTTATATGAGAGATTCGACACTTGATTTCGGAGCTTTACAGTTCAATCTGGCGGCTGATTTTTCGCACTTTGTTTCTTATAGTACGATGATTGCATCCACAAAGTTTCAATATAGGTTTCAAGCTGTCTTGCCTGATACTTCCCTTGTGAAGTAATCGCTTCATCTCTACGTTGCTACTACACCCTGCAATCGATGCAATCTGATTATCGGCGGCTTCGGTGGCGTAGTTGGTAGCATGCTGAGCTTCTATGCCCAAGATCACGGGTTCAAACCCGGCCAAAGTCGTCGGATTTTTAAGAGCGTTAAAAATCCCTCAGTATGCCTTCCTTTGGAGGGGAAGTAAAGCTGGTGGTCCCATGTCATAGATTTATGCCATGTTAAAAAACTTTCCACTAATTACACCTGTGTGAAGCTAAATTGTATAGGTTAAGAATGTAAACAACGCTCTTAGATTCCTACGATTGTTGCCAAGAGTCGACTGCGATGGCGTCTGGTAGCTATGTTCTGAACTAGTAGTTGTTGACGGTGGCGTTTGGTGGCAAAAGTAGGAACTATTTGAAAAATTCAAAAGTCTGCAGTCCTTACTTGAATTAAAAAACAGATAACCCACACTAATACAGTCATCACAATTAACACCGGTTATCACACAGATTCTACACACACCCAAAGTACACGGGGCTACATGACCGCGTTGTAGCATCCCCTAAACTTAAGAACCAACCAACCGACCAATCTGTTTAACATAACATCGACAACGTTAGAAGGAGGTCCCGTAGCTTATGGTTTCAATGTTACCGATCAAGTAAATCTGCAAGTCCTCCTTCCTTCCATATCAATCAACCCCAATGAAAAGAAAATAATATAGGGTAAATACAGTATATCTACATGTAACCGGCCACGATAGCCGAGAGCGTTGATGCGCTACCTCGTGCCTCACTGGCATCGGAAGAGCGTGGTTTCGAAACCCACCGTGGCCGTCCTGAAAATGGTTAACGTTGTTTCCCATTTTCACCACCAGGAAAATGTCGGGATGGTTCCTTTCAACAGATCCACGGACGACTTACTTCCAAAATCCTTTCCTTGACCCTAACTTAATTAGACCCAAGTTAGCGGTCACCTGGATGATCGGTCTGTCACCATCCCCAGTTGTATCTGCTGACAAAGTGTGTTCAAATCCCCGACACCGTCTTTGCGAAGGTAGAGGAATGTCGTGAGGTCCCCTGGGAGGCAAAGTGTAAGTATTTCTAGTTGACGCTCGTGGGCGACCTGCGCGTCCTGATGACGATGGAGTGATGATGAAGACGTCGCATACACCCAGTCCTCGCGCCAGGTGAATTAACCCCTGGAGATTAAAATCCCCGATGGCTTGGCTCTTTCAGGCCAAAGCGTAGCGTGCTAACAAATTTGCCACGGGGTCAGACGTTGTTTCTCGATATTGGGTAGGCCTATGTGTATACCTTAAAGAAAACAAAAAACAAAAAAATATTTAACACATGATCGTAATTGATAGCCAATACCTGACCAACGTTTTGACAAGTGAATTTTTAATTTTTTTTTATTATGACATGTATGATCGAAAGAAATGTTTTGTGAATTGTAAGTTTTTTAATGGGTTTCACGAGCAGCTGAAGAAGGGCCTAATTTAGGTCCGAAAGATGCACTTCTAAATAACATTAAAATTAAAACGTAAAATATTGTATTGACCAGGGGGAAATTTCACTAGTGATTATTCTTGTGAATAAACTAAAAATAAGTTATTTATGTCAATACGTAGCACCGCCCCCACCCCCCACCTCCCACCACAAAGGAAAGTGAAAAAACGTGGTTTTTATCATATCTACTGAACCCTTTATCCTCAGGCTATATAAAGGATTCTAATATTTATTCATCATCTTTTGATAAATTTCTACAGACAACAGATATGAGAGCCAGACGGTGTTGGGATATATTGAGAAATCAGTGGCCGAGAGGACACAATGGTTTAAGCTCCTGTGGTATTTTAGGAGGATGCGTATATATTCTTGAGACATAGAACAGTTGCAACTTTTAGCGCGAATGTTGGCTTGGGGACGCACACTATGGCTTGTTACTATGAAGATTGGCGCCAAGGAAGAAATCGAATGCTACAAGGTAATTGGTCTATCATCATGTGAACCACTCCCTACGGCAGAAATGTTTGTCAAAACGCGCAAAGACATACAAGAGTCTAGGCCAATAGTATCAAGACGCCTTGTCTTAGCGGGAACTCGGCTTGGGAACGCGCACGGGTAGATTAACGCGGGAGTTATCTACAGATTAATTCCACGATCGATTCAAGCCGGCTACGGCTCCACACTGCTACGAACTCAATGATACCGATCGCATGCTAGTCTGATAGTTATTATGGAATATTTTTTAATAGATCCCCTTCCACACCTACCCTAGTCTGTGTCATTTATAAGGATCCAAGATGCTTCGAGGAGGACCACTTATTTTGTACGTCTGAGGGCGTAACGTCGACCACTAATTTTTGTTCGTCTGAGGACGGAACTCATTACTTATTTATTATAGTATAACTTCAGTGATTTATTTGTAGTCCCAGTACTACCAGATAGGACCAGTTCATCGAAGTAATTCACCAAATAGACTGTCAAGGAATATAGTACTTGATAGGTGAATATAGTAGGAATTATGTCGTGTGTGTATCTGACAAAACTTTATTTAATTCAGCACGTGATGACGTCCAAGAACGAGGATGGATCTGGGAACCAGCAGGACATTTGCCTGAAGATGTCAATGACCAGATAAACATCTTAAAGGAGATGGCTGCAGACGTAATTCCTGGCGCTGTTTTAAAGGATTGAGTACCAAATAAATTTTTATTTATTTTTTAAGTCTGCTACGGTGTTATGGGATATTTTTAGCCTATTTTCAATTTTGAAAAAATAGGCTTATGAGATCACCTTTTGTCCGTGTGTGTGTGCGTGTGTGTGTGTGTGTGATTCGTGTGTGTGTCCCCCCCTAATAAAATCTAAACGGCAGGAGCGATTTCAATGAAACTCGGAAAGTTCATAGCACTATTCCCGGCGACCTCGACCGTGCCCTTCAAATTTTGTTCCGTCTCACCAATCCAACATGGCGGCTGTGCGAAATATGTCACCAGCATTCAATATCTCCTAAACTATTACCGATATCACCCTGACATTTTTTATGGTGATAGAGGGAACTACTATAAGTTCACTTATGTGACTTTTGAAAACCTGGTAACTACAAAACCAACATGGCGGCCAAGCGAATATGCGACTTTTAAATAGACGTTTCTCGCGATTTGACCAACCAAACGCAATGAAACTTGGTACAGCATATGTTTATATACATTGTAATGCACCGACATCTAACTTTATTCAATTTTTTACATAATCACAAGATGGCGGATGTGCAAAATATTTCACCCGCATTCTATATCTCTGAAACTATTAGCGGTATCTCCCTAAAATTTTGTACGGAGATAAAGGGCACTCCTGGAAGTCCATCTATAAGACTTTCAAATACCGGTTAACTACAAAACGAACATGGCGGCCAAGCGAATTTGAAAATTTTAAATAGACCTTTCTCGCGATTTAATGTTCCAAGCGCACTGAAACCTGGTACAGGAAATATTTATACACATTGTAATCCACTGGTATCTAATTTAGTTCAATTGTTTACATAACCTAAAGATGGCGGCAGTGCGAATTTTAAAATTAAGTTTTTATTTCTTGTGATGTAGTCATGCGATCGAAGTGAAAGTTCGAATAATGAACCTACGCAATAATTTTCCTTTAATGGTACATGACTCTATGGCCTATACATTTAACAATCCAACATGGCGACCATCCGAAATATTTAGACGATACTGAATATCTACGAATCTATTTTAGCAATCAAACTGCATTTTTTAATGTTCATAGGAGCTATGAACTTAAGTTCACCTATAGGACTTTAAATAACCTAGTGATCACAAATCCAACATGGCGGTGACGTGAATTATAAATATTCACATGGACGTTTCTCGCAAATTAACCATCCGCGTGCAGTGAAACTTGGTACAGTAAGTCCTTATACGAATGTTAATCCACTGGCATATAATTTGTTTCAATTGTTTCCATAACCTCAAGATGGCAGCTGTGAAAAAATGTAAAATCTCCTTGTTATTTCTTGTGTCCTAATTATGCGATTGAAGTTTGAATACTACACGTTCACAATAATCTGCATGTAACAGTACACAACTCTAGGACCTACATATATAAAATCCAACATGGCGACCATCCGAAATATTTAGTCGGTTCTCAATATCTACGAATCTATTACAGCAATCAAACTGAAATTGCGTATGTTGATAGTGGCAATTAACATAAGTAGGATATATGAAAATAGGCTGTATAGTTCTTCACGGAACTACTTGTTGTAAATATTTGCTTGCTTGGTAATGTAGATTATTAGTTTTTGTTTTACTGACACATTAAATATGGGACTAGCCGAGCGTTGCGTAATTTTTATATTTTGTGATTGTATTTGGTTTAACTGTACGGGGCGAGACGCGCAGCCGATGCCCGATCTCGCTTGCATAAATCGCGGTCAAGCATTATTATTCGGAGATTTGCCTTACAACAAAAATGGAACTGAAGTAATTTTGAGATTAAAAAAATAGAATTTGGAGGGTAAAAGATTATTTGTGAGTAGAATCTTATGACGGATCAGGATTGTTTTCGATAGTTGCTTTCCAGCAGATTTGAACGGGATGGCACTTTGCACCCGAGTTTCTGTTGTGTGTTCTTGTTAATGTGTCAATGGACGCAGGAGTATTGTTGATCTGTTTGAGCCGACCCAGAGAGTGAGTGTGTATGTGATTTTGTCCAAGCTATGGGTGCGTATGTGATTTTGTCCAAGCTATGGGTGCGTATGTGACTTTATGATGTGCTAGCGAGAATATATCATGGTGATTATTCTGACTTGCTCCATGTCAACCCAGTTCATGTCCTCGCGGGGCTGAACTCGTGGTATATATTTGTTTCTCGCCACCCAGGGGATGCGTGAGATATGTTGATGTTTCCAGAGGGAACTGCACTTAGCTTGCCAGACAGAGAGAGGTATTTGAAGGACAGCGTGACTCATACAAGAAGGGGGAGCTCAATCAGATAACGTATCTAGTCATTAGTAACAGATCTGCTTTCTGTACTGCATTTATGATGTTGTTTTAAATTCACAAAACTGATCGGTTATAATGAGTATTGCTTGATTAATTGGGAGCTGTCCATACTGTAAGGTAGCCACCGAAATTCGTGTTTGTCTGGCGTTTCATATAAATGTAAACATTGTTTTTTTCAGCCGTTAGGCATGTATTTTGTTGTTGTTGGTTCAATATTTTTGGTGTGTTTATTTTGATGCGTTCTTGACCCGTGTCAAGTTAGGGTGCGCGGAGCTATGTCCCCAAGTTGATGAGAGCGGTTTTTGGCCTACTTCTGGCATGCTCTTTTTATTCCGTGTGCTCCTACACCAGTAAGAATCTCAGGGAGATTCTTCAGTTTGTTTAGATTATTAGATCTTGCATGTGTCAGTAGTAGTTGTAGTGTATTAATTAATGATGGGTCCCATAGCCGTAGTGTGATTTGAAAGATGCACTCCGTAAGCAACATGTCTGTTTCAGTTGTAAACGGATCCGCATCAGTACTCAGTTTCTTATTAACGAACAGTACACCACACATTATATAACTTCTTGACCAGAGAAAAATGAACTTGTATCCACATGTTGTGACGAGTGGGTTCTTACCACTCAAATGCTTATGTTATGATTTTATCAGTTATGTGAAGCTGCTTTCACATTGTCTTGTTGTGACGAGCGAGTTCCTACCGCTCAGTATTATTATTATTATTATTTATTAAGGGGGTAAAAGTCAGGGAGGATTTGTTTTATTATTATTATTATTATTATTATGCACATATTTTCAGTCATTAAATTTATTTTATTCTACTTGTTATTCATTTTATTTCTAGTATAGCCTCTGTCATGAACCTTTCTATTCATTAGAGCATGTTGTTTTAAGCGAACTTTGCTGTGTAACGCAGTCAGGACTGAACACGACCCCGTAGACGACTCTCGACAAAACCATGCTTTATTGAAGGGTGCACTACATAGTTATGTTGGATCAACGGATCCCGTGTGATCTCCGAAAGAAAGGGGTTGGTAGCGCGGCATGGCTGTCAAGCTGCTTGCTTGCAACACACCAAGGTGGACCGGGTTTGATCCCCTGTTAATGCTGTAACGTGTTTTTCGAGGGTATTTTACGCCACTGACTTAAGTCAGTAGGAAGCCATTCAATATTTATTTACGCGGCAAATTGTTCAGCCAAGAGAAGTTTTTATGTAACTTATTATTATTATTAACTTATTATTATTATTATTAAGGTATTTTTGGAGCGTTTTTATTATAAAATTATAAGTATAAAGCAAAAAGCAAGCTTGTAGTTTAACGTGACCGTTAATCGCGAGATCATGAGCCACGGGACCTCCTTTTTACGTGAAATCCGAACCACAGGACATGGCATTTCACTTCGAAAATCTCACATGCATTGACCGGGAATCGAACCCGGACCGCCTTGGTGAGAGGCATACAGCTAGACCGCTGAGCCACCACGCCCCCAATTATAAGTATACAGATAGGTTTTCGATGTTATATAAAACACTATCAAGCGAATTATTACGAACAACATTATCGCGGAAAATTATATGATTACGGAATTTTTCGGATTTTTTGTCAGTTAGGGTATTGTGAGAGAGATGAGACACTGGGAATTCGGCTACAGGCTTAATCTTGTCGAGAAGCGTGACGCAAGTGGGGTTGCTGCTTGAAGAAAAGGCGAAATGGCATGGACCGGTAATCGACATCATCCTCGCGCCGAGTGTATTGACCCTGAGGAGGGGAGTATCGCGTGGTGGCTCAGCCAATCAGTGAAGAGCGGGCGAGAAGAAGACGGGTCCGGAGAGGGGAGGCGACGAGTGCATATATGGTTTGCGCGCCGTGGAGGCAAGGGGACTATCCTTGTAAAACTTGACCGTTGTGGTTGCTCGTGTGGTTGGTTCCGGTGTGACCGGACCTTAAGTTAACATATCTACAAGTATCTCTTCAACTAACGAAGAAGATGACGACGTCCAGAAGGCTATGGGAAGCTCTCTTCAACATCCAGTACGAGGGAAATGCTACGGCAATTTCCAATGGTAAGTGCGAATGACTCAGAACTACATAATCTCTCGTTTCTTTGTTTCATATTCTGTATTTCAGTAACTTCTTAGCTAGGGAATAATAGTAAAATCAGTAATTTATCCGACTCCGTTTTCACGTAATTCTCTAGCGCTAATATTCAAATCGCAACGCTCCAACTTAAATTATTATTATTATTAATTTTGCCATAATTGTTTTTATATAATAAATTCATTTCTTTTAACCATGCAATCTTTGCTTTCAGTAGGTAGCATTAGATATAGACCAAATTCCTTCTCCTGATACAATTGTTAGTTGGGTTAATGATCAAATCATACCACGATCTGAGTGAAAAGATTCTTGAAGGTGTTCTACCAGAGCTAGGTGTTGTTAAATATAAATTTAGATTTGAACATAGTGTTGAGGTCTTGGCGCCCATTAATACAACATATCATAGTCTGAGTAAATATTTCATAGTGCAAGGCAGGGCTAGTAAAAGCGTTTCACTTGTCACGCAACAGAGTGAGGGCAATAGAAAACGTTTCAATGCGTGTGCTTTTCGACGTGAAATGCCCTGTCTAGTGTTTTAGACTGCAAGTAAACTTGAGGCCCTTTGGATTGTGATCACGAGCTTAACGGCCACAAAAAATTACAATCTGCCTTCCATCCTTTTCTTCAAAGTAATGCAACACAGGTAGTTGTTGATTCATTTAAGGGGATTGTCATTTAATTCCTGTGTACTTGGGTGAGTGTGGAATCTGTCCGGTAATAATTTGTGTCATTGAGATGGCTGTACTAGTGTGCATATTGTTAATTGGGGCTAGGATTGCATCGGAGGTAGCCATGGCGTTAAGGTTGGTACCATCTCAAACCCAGTATTTCTGAAGTAGAAGTGTGAAACCACGTAAGACATTTCCTGGGATGGCTGAGATGGGAATTAAAGTCTGGTCTTCTCAGTTTTGCGTCACGAGGTTGAGTGTTCTTCGTTCCAGACCTCAGTCCAGAACTGGCAGAACTAGGAAACGAATCTCAGCATTGTTAGCCAAGAGATGGGACTGGTTAGTACCTGCAATGCATTTCTTCAGCTGAGTAGGTCTATGTGGTAGAGGTACCTAAAAATCTAAACACGTTAAGGGGGCAGATGACTGAAATTTCGTGATTTTCATTAAAATAATCGATTATCTGGCAAAGATCACTTCAAACTTTCTATTGTCCGAAAATGCTAGAATATTTTAGGATCCGCCATTTTAAAGGCTGTGTGGACATTTTAATGAGCTGCCGTATGGTCACTTAACTCTTACATGGTCGCAGCAGGATGACCAACGTTGCATCTAGAGCAAAAAAGAAAAAATAGGGATGAAGAAAGGAAAAAGACAATAGTTCATAAATTGCAGAAAATAACACTGAAAAATAAGTAGAAGTCTGGAGGGGTCACATATATCGCAAGAAATAATTCCAATGTTATCTTCTCATCTTTCAAATTTACAGTACTCTGCTTCTTGTAAAAAGCTCCATGCAGTGCAGTTCATGATTGATTTATATAAACTTTCCGGAGTTATTGTAATACGTTTTAAGTAATTGAACTTACTTAAAAATGATTGTATTTGTTGATTGAAAAAGGCTGCACGCATTTGATTGCGACCGTATTTCTTTTCCTTCAGAAATTAGCCAACCAGAAATTCGAACTTTTTTGCTGTCGTACAAACTAAAAAATAATTAACATTATTAAGTAAGTTCTATTTGTATGTGTATGTAATAAAAAAAAAGCAAAGCCAACTCCGTACAGGCCATGGAGGCCCTGGGAGTAGTGGAAGGTAGAGGCTTCCACTTTTTGTGACATCGGCACTAGATGGGATGGAGTTGTCAGCTCCACGCCCGGCCGTCTTTGCTCCCAGGAATTATCCTGGTACTCATCTCTGGTGTAGGCTGAGTGAACCCCAGGGCCATTTGCGTTTCCGAAAGTGGTAGTTTTGTTTCTAAAATCCACTACGTGGGTGGGGATCGAACCCACTCCCTTTCAGTTAGAAGCTCAGCGCCTCTACCGACTGCGCCACGCAGCCCCCTATGTGTATGTAATAGTTGTTGTCAAAATTTGAAGTAAAGAAAAAAATAAAAATAGTTTTTTCAATTTTTCAGTACCGCACACCAATATATCAAACAATATAATATAATTAGACGAGTTAGAATCAACCTAGTGATTGGAAACGCTGTGTGACACGTAATATTTACTGTAAGAATGTGCTGACCAAATATCGTGTTGATATCAGCAAAATTGTAGAAGTTGGATTTTAGTCATCGGTCCCCTTATGTAGCAATAATCACATGGCTGTTATGGATATTTACGATTTATTATAGCAAGTAAAGTTCACATTTTCCAAATTTCAGGAAGAAATATAAATGCATCCAAGTTCTTAATCTTATTGGGCTGGGACACACACATTGTACGCCTCAGTATGTACCATTAGTAGCGTTTGTAATACTGTATCATACATATTTCTTGATAAGTATCTTCACTAAATATCGTCCTCATAGGTGCAGCACTCAACACACGATCCTTCATATCCCGTGCATAGCAGTGGTGGAGCACAAATTGGCCTTGATACTAACCCTGGCGTTGTGGCGTTGCATGCATCGCCTAGACCTGTGAACAGAATTATACTCATATCAGTGTGATTACAATCACAATTCAATTGAATAGCAACTTTCAGACGTTTAACACAAATGTATACGAAATATGAGATATTTCCCCGTAATATAAGGTGCGTTCAAAAAGTAACGAGCCGGAGGCTGGAATGCGAAAACCGGAGACTACATCGGCTAATCGTGGCATGTGTAACGAGGTGTGGTTCCGACCAGAGCGTGGAAGGTCACAGCCCGTCGCTAGAGGGCACGCGTGCACGTCACGTGACGATACAAAGCGAGCAGCAGCATGCATCAATCGTCCAACGCTGCCAGTCGCATTGCAAACAGTGACATGGAGGCGTCAATCGAAGAGCAAAGAGGTGTTGTTCGGTTTCTGACAGCGGAAGGAGTAGGGGGAACGGACATTCCTCGCCGAATGTCACAAGTGTACGGCGAACACTGCATGTCCCTTGCAAGGGTCAAGGCGTGGTACAAGCGCTTCAGGGAAGGACGGGTGTCGTTAGCCGATGATGCCCGGTCTGGGGCACCCCCCTGCATTACCGATGACAACGTCCAGCTGGTTGATGCACTCATTACCAAGGACCGCCGAGTGACAGTGAACGCCATAGCCGCCGTGGTCGCTCCATGATAATGCACGACCTCATACGGCCAACACAGTCACGGCACTCCTGCAGAAATTCAAATGGGAGGTTCTCGGCCACCCTCCATACAGTCAAGACCTCTCTCTCCTTGTGATTACGCCATGTTTGGTCACCTGAAAATGGCTCTGCGGGGCCAACGATTCACCTCGGACGCTGACGTCCAGCTGTACGTGAGGAACTGGTTCACATCGCAGCCCAGGGAATTTTATGAGACAGCCATTCATCGCCTCGTGTCACAGTGGGACAAGTGCCTCAACAGCCAGGGTCAATACTTCTAACATACAGGTACTGGTTTCTGTAATTATGCCTCCGGCTCGTTATTTTTGAACTCACCTTATATATCTACATGTGATTAATTATTTTTAATTTAACTAAGTTATATTATTATTATGATTGCTATTATTATTATTATTATTATTATTATTATTATTATTATTATTATTGGTATTATTATTATTGATGTGTAACATCTTTCCACTCGGTTGCTGGATATTTTTGTGGGAGTGATTTTGGAACAGGGGCGGAAATGGGACGGAAATGTGTAAGAGGAAACATTGTGCGCGCGCGGTGGCGGAGATTGGTGCCACGACGTATGTCGGCCACGTGGCTACGTAGAATGTATATCGCATACGGTTTACTTCAAGGTTTGGATGGCCCGTTTAAGATATTCCTACAATAAGCCATCTTCAGGTTGTCGTTCTTTGGTGTGAACATATTCATTGTATCATATCTGCTGAAAACAATTATGATTTATTAAATCTTCACACTTTTACTGTATTATTATTTAATGGAGGCATTCGAGATACTGTCGGCCAACATACAGCCCTAAGTGGAATGTATAGCACATACGGTTTGCTTCAAGATTTGGAGGCCCCATTAAAGATATTCCTACAATTTATTAAATCTTCATCCATTTGCTGTTGAATGTATATCACTCACGGTTTACTTCAAGGTTTGGAGGCCCCGTTAAAGATATTCCTACAATATATCATTGGTACCACGACGTACCTCGCGTATGCGCCCCGGTCTGGATTTGGGCTCCCGGCAGACACATCTCAGACACATGATAGATGTTACACATCATATGCGACTACTGTAAGGCTCGTATTTTTTTCTTTGTTGTATACAGACGCATATTGTTACAGAAGGTTGTAAACGATCATACATGAAATTCTACTTCAAGTTGGTGATTTTTAGCCTATTTTCATTTATGAGAAAATAGGCTTATTAGATCACCTTTTGTCCGTGTGTCTGTCTGTGTGTGATTTGTGTGTGTGTGTGCCCCCACCCCCCTACAAAAATGTAAACGGCAGGAGCGATTTCAATGAAACTCGGAAGTTTATAGCACTATTCCGGAAGACCCAGACCGTGCCCTTCAAATTTTGTTACGTCTCACCAATCCAACATGGCGGCTGTGCGAAATATTTCAACAGCATTCAATATCTCCGAAACTATCACCGATATCACCCTGGAATATTTTACGGTGATAAAGGGAACTACTAGAAGTTCACCTATGTAACTTTTGAAAACCTGGTAACTACAAAACCAACATGGCGGCCAAGCGAAGTTGAAAGTTTTAAATAGACTTTTCACGCGATTTAATGATCTAAACCCAATGAAACTTGGTACAGCAAATGTTTACACACATTGTGATGCTCTGGTAACTAATTTAGTTCAATTGTTTATATAACCTCAAGATGGCGGCTTTGCGAATTTTAAAATTAAGTTTTTATTTCTTGTGTCGTAATCATACGATCGAAGTGAAGGTTTGAATAATGAACCTACGCAATAATTTTCCTTTAATGGTACATGACTCTATGGCCTATACATATAACAGTCCAACGTGTCGACCATCCGAAATATTTAGACGGTTCTCAATATCCACGAATCTATTACAGCAATCAAAATGATTTTTTTTATGTTCATAGGGGTTATGAACATAAGTTCACCTATAGGACTTTCAATAACCTGATGATCACAAATCCAACATGGCGGCGACGCGAATTATAAATATTCACATGGACGTTTCTCGCAATTTAACCATCTGAGTGCAGTGAAACTTGGTACAGTAAATCCCTATATAAATGTTAATCCACTGGCATCCAATTTATTTCAAGTGTTTCCATAACCACAAGATGGCAGCTGTGCGAAATTTTAATATCTCGTTTTTACTTCTTGTGTCCTAATCAAGCGATTGAAGTGAGAATACTACACGTATACAATAATCTTCATGTAACAGTACATAACTCTAAGACCTACATATATAAAAATCCAACATTGCGACCATGCGCAATATTTAGTGAGTTCTCCATTTCTACGAATCTATTCCAGCAATCAAACTGAATTTTTGTATGTTGATAGTGTCAATTAACATAAATAGGATATATGAAAGTAGGCTGTATAGTTCTTCACGGAACTACTTGTTGTGTTTCATTTGTAGGCTGGGGAGGTTTAAAAACGTTCGAACTGTTGAGCAAGTGTTAAGTATGACAGCTTTTTGTACACATATCACTGTATTGGTGAGAAGTTCCAATACTTGCAGGATATTGGTACAACACCTGTTGCTGAGAGGACAAGTGGTACAACATTACACTACTCTCTTCTTGATGCCACATCATCTTTATTTCTTCTACCAACTCACTGTATTTGTGGTTTTTGACTGTACACGGGTTGCCTGTTGTGTGTAGTACATTTGGCGCATCAATGCCGATCAAATATGCGTGTGTTTTTGGAATTCTTTCCGCACATGAATGATGTCTGGTCTATTAGTTGGAATGGTTCTTTTCTATGATGACAGATCTGTCCCATAGTAACATTATTATTAATATTATAAAAAGCAAAAACATTGATCATGATAGGTAAAGTTAGGTATTTATCGACATTGACTCAACTCTGAAGAAATATGACGCCTATCAATACAAATTCATGAAGCATTTATATATTCAATTATCAATGGCAAAAACTTATCCTGAATAAAACCTAAGAAATCAGGATAAAATCAATATTTCTAACCTTATATCTAGTTTAACCTGCAGCTAGAATTCACAATCTTGACTGTACTTCGTTTTGAGAGTCTTTTCTTGTTTTGGTAGTATTCCACAGAAGTCATATAAATATTCTTAAACATTTAATTTTTAAGTTAAATTGTTTTGAGAGGATATACATTTTACGTATGTTCTAACGTTAACCTATATTTTTTGTTAAGGATAATGTTTTAATTCTTATTTTAAATTTTACTTAGGAGAAGTTTTCTGCTATTCATATAGCTGAAGATGATCTCATTCAAGGCCGAAACATGTGCTTCTAATTGAATATGAATGTTTAGTGAATGTGTATTGATAGGCGTCATATTTATTAAGAATGTTTTTATTTACATAGATTGCAAGGGGAAGAGGGGGGGGGGGAAGAGAAGGGGGTCAAAAGGATGACATGTTTCATTCATCAAGCTCATATCGCAGATCCGGGGTACTCAAATGAAACCAATATACAAGACAAAATTGCTCTACGGAATGCTATAATAATAAGAGACTGTCGAGCCCTGCAACACTAATTCGTAAAGGTGCGGCAAATACGTATGCTTTTGTTGTTGTTGTTTAGTTTGAGGGGCTTGGGGCATACTAGACATTTAGCCTCATGTATTTGGGTGCGTGTGTGTGTTGAATTTGTATGGTATCCTGTGTTATTGTGATGACTGTAGTAGGGTGTGTATTTGTGATTCAGGTGAGGATTGGGAAGGAGGCGGCCGTGGCATTACGTTAGGAACCATCCCGGCATTTGCCTGGCGAAGAAGTGGAAAACCTTGATAAACCATTTCTAGGATGGCCGAGTGGGGGAGTCAAACCCACATCTTTTCAGTTTTGCACCACGAGGCTCAGTGTGCAACCGTCAAACCAGAATCAAATTTCTTGGCAGAGTCGGGAATCGAACCCGGACCTTAGTGGTGACGTGGTGACAGAATCCAAGTCACTATACCACGAAGTGGTTCACTAATACTTCAAGTCAGTATATTTGCATTTACTATAGTCGGCTTACGACTAAAGTTCAAAAAAAGGCAAGTACACACTCTACTACAGATACTACAATAACGAGGGTTATCAGACAAATTCTACACACACTCAAATACACAGCGATGGTATAACCACGATGTACAAACCCCTAAAATTATACAACAACAACAACAAAATATAACTTTAAGCATGGAGCCAAGAATATATTTGTAGTCCATGAATTTAATGAATCAGGCACCATCAAATCCACACCTTAGAGTGATTGCCAGTGATATCCAATATCCATTCATCTCATGTACGAAAAAAAAAGCAACTTTGCAAAGTGTATGGTAGAAATGTCGCAGTAATCCCCAACTGCCCGTACATCAGGACTGTAATACTCAGAAAAAGTTGAGATAGAAATCCAGAAATCCTCCGTGGAAGCTGGGGGAGAAGCTCCTTCGTCGCATTTCGCTGCTGACAAGACCTTGCATGAAGAATAGGCTGCATCAAAACTAGACCTTCTAGGTTTAACAACTCATCCCTACATAGAACCACCTGGTTTCAATTTACCGAGAAAGGTATGGAAATCATTGAACAGGGTCCGTACTAATCACGAACGATGCAATTTCTGGCTGCACAGAATAATTCAAAGGCCATTCTGCGACTGTGCCAATGTACCTCAGACCATTCAGCATGTTGCCACCGCGTGTCCAAGGAACCATCCAAGACCTACTCAGTGCCACCGATGAGGCTGTCAACTGGCTGAATACCCTGGATATCGTGCTGTAAATATCTAAACTCTTTCGGTACCTACAATCTGTTTTGTAAATATTGTACGTATACAGGGTGTTTCGAAAAAAGTGACAGTCAGTCTGAAAGACTAGACTTTGTATCATTTTAAATGCTACAAATGCTGGAAAATGCTAGAAAGCCTGGAGGCATTTCGCTTCTCTCGAAACCAAAGACTCTTGACATGTTAGAAAATTATCTGCATAATACTTATCTTGCTTTTCTAGTTTCAAATTACTCGCGAAGGGCAAGTGCAAACCAAGGGCAAAGCAAGGTCAAGCGCACGGGATGCCGCAAGCTCACTAGAGCGCGAGGGGACTTGCACCTTCCATCCAGTCTAAAAACACTTATAGTGGGCGATGTATTGAAGATAGAGATATGCTCTCACGGACTTTTTTGTAGAACTTTTCATGCTGACCAATTTTTACACTCATAGTATATTGATATTTTTAACGGTTTGCCCAGCGTAAGCGTAAGAAGCGCACGGACGCCAAGTTTGTTTTCGACTTTTTCACTGAAATCGTTACTGCTTGGCTTCCTTTGATCATACATAAATTATTTTCTACAGAATCTCTCCTCGAGATATCTTTTACAGAATGGTGAAAACCGCATCAAAATCCATCCAGTGGTTCTCGAGATTACCCGTGACATCCAAGAATCGGGGATTTTTGTCTTATACTAACGAAGTAGAAATTGTCGGGGTACACATGCACCGAGCGGTACTATGACATCACACACCACAGTGCATCTGTCCGTCCGTCTCCGTAACGTAACGCCAGACCCCAGCGTAACGACGATGTCGACAAGTTCATTTAAAATGATAAAAAAAAAGTGTCCGATATTGCAACAGGGGTTGGGATTCGTCAAAACGAAAAGAAATGTTCCTATAAACATATGCCCGGAAACAAATACATGTTGAGATATGAGCCATTTTACTTGTTTTGTGTAATTACACTTCAGACAATGGACGTCTTCCTACCAGCTACTTCTAATGAACACTCGACTGTCACACACGTTTAACAGAACACGCGTTGGGCAAACATCCATCAACACCACCAACCAGGAGCTGTGATGACATCAGCTGGTCTGTCCGCGATACCATCTGTACGTTACAAGAGATGCTCCACATGGTTACCACGATTTCATACACTTGCTTTGGCTCTTCTTCACAAGTAATCTCGAACTCGTCCAATCACGCCTAGCTGGTCGCGGAAGTGCGCACTCTCATTGGTCACACGCTCTTGTAACATCTGCACATTGTCGATGGGTGTGGCATACACCAATGTCTTTAAATGTCGTCATAGCCAGAAATCTAATGGATTAAGGTCCGGCGAACGGAGAGGCCATGCTACTACTGTTTGCTAATCCATAGCAAAAAGCCATGCCTGCCATTTCCCTCGAGGAATACTCCATCGCACTTTACGTCGCCACACAGCACGGGACCACCAGTCTGGTGCGGGTACCACACTGTACTGCCAGCAAAACCGCACACTATGACTGAACATCCAACGCATGCAAAGACCTTCAATGGAAGGACGCCTGCACCACCGAACACAACGCCTCCTCCACGCGAGTAAAATGGCTCATATCTCAACAGGTATTTGATTCCGGACATATGTTTATAGGAACATTTCTTCTCGTTTTGACCAACCACAGCCCCTGTTGCAATATCGGACACTTTTTTTTTCGAAACACCCTGTATATTTTAACCTTTTTGTTATCTGTTTGATTTTAATTCTTTGCTACAATGTATCCTCATTTTGCTATAACAAATAAATACTGTACCCAGATCGTTCACACGTCCGTGACATGTTGACATCATTATTGTGAAGCTGAGACGTTAGTTTATTTGAGAGATGCAGCAGCTGATATTTGAATAGCGCGCTAGGAGACTCCGAGTGTTGAGGGAAGTATGCAACGTAGGAGCGAGTGACGTGGAACTGTGACGTGAGAGCTTGCCTACTTAATGAAAATAAGTTTTCTGGAATTTCATTTAGACGAAGGAATGGAACCTAGAAAAGTAGCACAGTTTACTGGCAATTGAATTAGAAGAAATTAGAGCTATCAAGCATGAAAATCCGTTCAGTAGAAGCCGAGATACGGAATGGAACTTTCTAGAAGGTATACCGCTAGGACTATATAAAGAGCCAGAGAATCTAGACAGTTATGTATTCCATCAGAGCACTTGCTGGAGTACGCATCTACGATACATCGGGAACGAGTGATTACGCCGTAATTCTGACCGCCGAAAGGAACTTAGTCGCTGGACGAGTTGTCAGTGGACTTAGTTTATGTCAGGTGAACGAACATTAACAGTATCATCGAAAGACTTAGAGCATCGGATGACTTTATGGTCAACTATTCTAACTGGTCAAGTGATGGTGATTTTTGTAATACCATTCACTGAATTTAGCCTACCAATAACAGCATGTTTCTTGTGGTGAAACTGTATATCAGGCACTTCAATAATACCAGGAAGACTTTATATTTATAGTTCATTTCATGCTGCTGACAGGTGTTCCTGTGATAGCAGGCGAATGAAACCGCATTTTCCGGTTATGGGACTTGTTCTTAAGTCGAACTTTTCAAGAGTATTACAACAGAATAAAACTATACAACAGGTCAACATGTTAGATTATACCGAGAACAACGGGAGTGTTTATGAACGAGTTATGTTAAAACCGACATGTGTCGTTAAAACTACTCGAGGGTAGGTGTGATATGGAAGCGAACGAAGTGATATGGAACTGCAGATGGCCATGGGAGGACGCTATGGGAATAGTGAACACCGAAGGACACGCATTACCATTGCATCAAGAATGAAGTAAGCCAACTATACTTGTACTATCCACTAGCCTATAGTAGTATTTGGGAATTCTATTTTTATACAGTCACTATAAGAAATCAACATATTTATCATCGTTATGAGAAAGTCTATTATATTTGTCCAGAATGACAAATGGAGCGATATTGTAGTCCGACAATTTATTATTCTATTTTACTACTCTGTCAGAAGCCTCCGTGGCTTAGGCGCCAGCACGCCAGCCTCTCACCGCTGGGTCCGTGGTTCAAATACCGGTCACTCCATGTGAGATCTGTGCTGGACAGAACGGAGGCAGACAGGTTTTTCTCCGGGTACTCCGGTTTTCCCTGTCAAAATTTCATTCCAGCAACACTCTCCACTATCATTTCATTTCATCTGTCATTCATTTAATCATTGTCCCAGAGGAGTGCGTCAGGCCTCGGCAGCCGGCACAGTTCATGTCTTCGCCGCTAGAAGGGGGCTTCATTCATTCCATTCCTGACCCGGTCGGAGACTGGAAGCAGGCTGTGGATTTTCACTACTTTGTCAGGACAACAGTAACGTTCATGTGTTTCGACATAAAATGTTTAAGTTATTTCCAAGGGATAGGAATATTTTTTTCTTCAACTCTTATGTAGAGAAGAGGCTCGATTATAACTTGGATTATTTAAATAATTTGATTTATTAATAATAATAAATGACTGTGAAACAAATAAATTAATAATATTAAAAATATGAAGACACCATTTAAAGTTATAAATAATTTATTTAGGGAGGTGATAGCACCAATTTATAAATTAAATTTAATTGTTAATAATGATTAAATAATTACTGCATTAATAATCAGAAAGTGAGATGTTATTAATAATCATTTGCAAAGAAGATTTAAACATGTATTCATTTATGGATGAAATAGGGCAATAATAATCATTCTGATGTTGTAGTGAAGCAACGATGTCTAAATAATATTTTTTCCAGTAATAATAATAATAATAATAATAATAATAATAATTTCGTGGAAGAAATTAGACAATTGGAAGAGTTTAATAAAATAACTTTGTTTAATTGTGGAATGGAAGTTTGGATTTATAAATAAATTTAAATGAGTTTATGAATGAAGTGAAATAGTAAGAATTTGAGCTCAGTACATTTTCCAAAAGCACTAAAAATATTAAATGGAGGAAAAATAAAGCGGCAGGTATTAAATGTATAAATTTAGGGTGAGATTATGTAAATGGGAGGCAAGGAGAAATTGACCAGAATTAAATACATTTTCATTGGAAAAATAGAATTGAAGAACACACAGTACAGTGATAAGACAGGATATTATAGACAGAAAAAACACAATAAAAAAGGTTTTGTGGGGAAGAATATTTGAAGTCAAATAATATGACGATTTTTGTGTGCGAATTGTCGACATTTAAAGTTGTGTGGAGGCCGAGGGGTCATCCAAGAGGGCATTTATTCCCGTAGTTATGGGCACTCATGGTTGTGCTTGTGTTATTAGAAGAGCATGTGGGCTCTCAGTTGTACAAGAAGCGTTAGGCAAGTAGACCGCCCCATATTCTAGTCAAATTCCATTGATCTGTCAAACCGCATATTATTATTTTTTTCTGCATCAACTTGAATTTCCAATAGTATGCCTAAATAATTGAAGAACATGAGTTTAGATTTGATGAACCTGACCGAGAGAAAAAAAATATCAAGAAAATGAATAGTTGCAAATGCAAAAATAAAATAAATAATTGAAGATATTTTTATTTTGTGCTTGGAATAATAATAATAATAATAATAATAATAATAATAATAGTAACAGTGGAAATGAGAATTAAATATTCACAATAAGAGAGGGTGAGAAAACTTGTTGTAAATAAATTGATAATAAATTTTGAAATTAATAATAATAATAAATTCTATGATTAACATTTATTTTGTGTGAGATATTATGTAAATTTTCGGAATGAGAACAGTTTTGATGAAAGAGATAATGATTTAATCCACTGATAGTGGATAACAACAATTTATATTGTTAACAAGAATTTATGCTAATGTTTATAACAAATTTTGAAATGAGTAAATTTAAATTTTGTTTATATTGAAACAAATTAATATGAGAAAGAAAAAGATTTATTTTTCAAATAATTATGATAATGAAAAATTTCTAAACAATTTTTGTTCTTGGAAAAAAGTGTACAAACACAAAAATATTAACATTCGACTTTATGTTAGCCGAATATTGATATGAGGTTGTTATTATACTTCAATGAATCAAGAGAAATAATTTTTTCCAATAATTTTTTTGGAAACCATCGAATTAACCAAGTGATAATTTTTCAAAATATCAATTCAACGTGTATTTGAACAATCAATGCAAATCTTCAGGAAAGTGAAACTACAAATATGTAAATAGAGGGATCACTCGAACTCTTCATTGAATAGTGATTACCCAAGGGTAAATAATTAGGAGTTTTCGTTTTTGTTGATATCAGAATGGACTACTAATTTTCTGAATATCAATTCTGCGAAGTTCAAGGGTATTTTTAGGGACTGTTGATTTTTATGTGTGATTGATTTTTGTGTTTTTGAGGTTATTGCCAGTCAATTTAACATTTTTAATTAAAAATAAATTGAAATTTTTAAGAAGTGTGTTATTTTCAAAATAATTTATTTCCTTACCTTACTTGTGAACTACCGAGATCAGGGATGCCAGATATAGACCTAATATTCACCTAGATAGACCCTGAGATAGATTTTCTCGTGCTAATCTTATTTCGGTATTTTACAAAATGAGGTCTTTGGATCTCGGTCCAAACGGGCACAATACATATATAAATAAATTAATAAATAAATTTAATATAATTACCAACGTATTTGGCGCAAAGTGGGGAGTAACCGCAAATCCCACCGTTAGGTATGTATGTTCCTCCCTCTGAGACACATTGTTTCTCATCCACCGGTTCATAGGCCAGCCTGACTCTCTTACACACTTCTGGGGTGAATGGCCGAGAACAGATTTGGCCTAATTCACCTGAAGCCAGACTCAGCATCAGCAGCAAGGCAGTGAGTTTCATCATCTGAAATATCAACAGAAAATCAAACAAGACGTATTAAAACTTACGTAACTAAATGGCTACATTATTTGAATAAATTCTCCACTTTTATTTGGTCCCTGAAAGAGGGTGCGCTTAAGTGGGAGTCCAGAGCACCTGGTTCTTTCCGAAAATGAGTCCTCGGAATGCTGCGAGCTGTTACTTCGGAGGGTCATTTTTGCACACTCGTTGATTAGTAGCTTGCTTTATGGTTACGGTACTCTTTCTCTTTCCCGAAATTAACACTGCGATGGTAAAGGACTTCGGCCAATCAGGAAAATTTAGTATCTGCAGACCACGGTTTTCTATCTTGGAAACAGAATGCTTCAGTTGAGACGTACAGCAGAAAGCTTCCAAATTTATAACTTGGCGACAAATGTTTCAGTTGTTACGTAGAACGCGTTTCCTAGGGTGTACAGTATTTAACATGTTTTGTTCTGAAGCTCTTTTCAAGGCACCACGATTTTGTAACGAAGTCCTTTGAGCGTGACTAATGGTCGACATGAATCACGCTAACTTTCCAGGGGCCCTTACCTTCGGTGAAGGACGAGATTTAGGTTAACGTTTTAATGGAAGACTTGGCGTCTCAAGACGATGCTCTTTCACCTCTTTCATACAATGGTCACAAAACAACCACGGGGGATCCACACTACTGCAGAGTAAGTAATAACACTCACAGAGAAAACAAAACTTGCTACGACAAAACTTGTTGATTGGCTGGTACTAGTCTACCATAATGTGTTCTCATTGCTCACCAGAACGCAATATAGTACCTCCACATATCAGGAGACAGAAGGCCCATTTTCAGCTGTGGACAAGAATGCTGAAGAATGAACATCTACCTGTTCACGAGGATATCAGACAGAAATGCACAGCCCTTAAGTCCCGTCAGCCAGCTTGGAAGACGGCTGTGAAGTTAACATCCAGCTTCTTCAACTCCACTTCTAAGTGGTCAACAGAGTGGTTTTCATCCCCACCTCGTGCAATAGTGGACATTAATAATCCATCTACAAAACTGGCAGGCTTCCATCTGCCACGCTGCACCTGGAGTAGACTAAATCGCATGAGATGTGGAGTAGGTAGAACAGCATCTACTTTACACACATGGGGCTGGTCAGTTTCCCCCTATTGCGACTCAGTGGAGGTTCGCCGAACAATGAAACATGTAGTGCAGGAATGCCCACTCCGTGCTTTCAATGGCACCATGGAAGACCTCAACTCAGCAACACCGGAAGCAGTGAAGTGGGTAGCGGAATTGGACATTACATTTAGTGAGACGTACATCATTCGCACTCAATGTGCACATTTGAACAGTCGGAGTTGTTAGGTAGATAGTGATGTAAATATATTGTTTTTATTCATGATTTTTTTTCAAGCTTCGCAAATTGCTTTGAATTTATGGACATGATAATTTGTATTTATTCTGTGCTTATCTTCCACTGGATGTGTAAATAATTTATAGGTTGTCAATATTCACCATGCTAAATAAATAACCAGAACGAAATGGCTAAGTTCGACCAATAATTATTTTCACTGAATCCTCTGCCGATCACTGTGACTTGCCATAACTATGCTAGTCCATCACAAGGATGCATCCTCCACATCCTGCTCTAGGTTCAAGAATCGACACACAACAATATTGACGATGAATGTCAGCTAATCAGGGCAGACTTCGCATATCGTATGAAACAACAATAACAAACCCCGTGGCACTACAGCCCATGAAGTGCCTAGGCCTACGAAGCACCGCTGCCCAGCCAATTGGCCTGCATATATTGGGGTGACGCGTGGTCAGCGCATCGGGTCCCCTCGGCCGTTAATCTTGGTTTTCGTGATCGGGGTGTTGCCTCACTGTCAGACAGCTACTCAATTGTCCTCACGAGTCTGTGTGCAGCCCGTGCCAGGCCTCACGTCAGTTTCTAAAATCCCTGACGGAGCCGAGTATCGAACCCGGGGCCTCCGGGTGAGAGGCAGGCCCGCTACCCCCAACACTACGGGGCTGGCATGAGACAACAATAGACTAATTAAAAAGATTATTCAATATAATTGATACAAAGGATTCAAGGATAAATTGGCTTGAGGAAACAAGGGGGAACCTGAATGAGTTGAACATCGGGGAGAACATAAAATGAAAGAGCAGCTTTGGTGGCGTAGTCGGTAGCATGCTGAGCTTCTAAGCCCAAGATCGCGGGTTCAAACCCAGCCAGAGTCGTCGGATTTTTTAAGAGAGTTAAAAATCCCTCAGTATGCCTTCCTTCGGAGGGGAAGTAAAGCAGGCGGTCCCATGTCATAGATTTATGGCATGTTAAAGAACCTTCCACTAATTACACCTGTGTGAAGCTAAATTAACTGATAGGTTAAACAACGCTCTTAAGGACCCTACGTTTGTCGCCAGGAGCCGACTGCGGTGGCGTCTAATAGCCAAGTTCTGAACTAGTTGTCGTTGAGGGCAGCGTTTGGCGGCTAACGTAGAATATAATTGAAATTCAATGTCTGCAGTCCTTACTTGAATTAAAAACAGGTAACACCCACTAATACAGACATCACAATTAACACCGGTTATCAGACAGATTCTACACGCACCAAAAGTACAGTCAGTCCGGGAATGTTCTCCGCAGCGCCTACATGCGTCTGCGAGAGCTAGTTACAGAAGTTACGTTGGCAGCACGGCTGCCGCTTGCATCATATTAGCCTTTCACGAAATGATTGCCGGTGGTCGCGATGGGAACTATTCTTGGTTTACTTGTGTCACACGTCAGCCTGCTTCGTTGACAGGTACAGTTGCGCCAGTAGGATATGACTCAGCTCAAGTAGCCTCTGCCATCGTTTAACTGTCCGTGGTGACATGAGCTCCTATGACGCGCAATGCTGCTTGACTTATGTACAGAATGCATTCTGTCATCGCTGTGTTCTCTAATAACAAGCAAACAGTATACTTTGTACTCACCACAGCCATTCATAACAGATGCTTGAAGTGCTGATGACACATACGCTTGCTAATTGCAACACACACTGACGATTTCGACAGGCTACACCCCACACGTGTGGGATTCACCCTATCAAAGACACCGTGCTACCAACTAAACCGATGACGCAACCACTCATAGCTGCAGGTAACCATTGCGGAGAACATTCTCGGGCGCCCTGTACATGGGGCTGCATGACCGTGTTTTCGCAGCCCCTAAACTAAGGAAATAACCAACCATAATATGAAACCAAGAAATCTTCAGAACCTCTGTAATTAAGCACACATTTAGGGGAAATCTAGCAGCAGAACTGGTACAAGATGAACGCAAGAAGCAACACAGTGAGTTCAAGAGATTTTGGGAGAAGAAGAAGGCAAAAGTCATCAAGACAACTAACAAGTTGGTTGGTTGGTTGGTTCCTCAGTTTAGGCTCTGCGACAACGTGGTCATGTAACCCCGTGTACTTTGGGTGTGTGTAGAATCTGTCTGATAACCGGTGTTAATTGTGATGGCTGTATTAGTGTGTGTATCTGTTTTTAATTCAAGTAAGGAAGACAGACATTGGATTTTCAAGTAGTTCCTACTTTTGCTACCAAACGCCACCGTCAACGACAACTAGTTCTGAACTTGGTTACTAGATGCCACCGCAGTCGGCTCCTGGCTACGAACGTTGGAACCCAAGAGTGTTTGTCAAATCTAACTTACAATTTAGCTTCACACAAGTGTAATTAGAGGAAGGTTCATTTACATGCCATAAATCTATGACATGGGACCGCTGGCTTTACTTCCCCTCCGAAGGAAAGCATACTGGGGGATTTTTAACGCTCTTAAAAAATCCGACGACTTCGGCGGGGTTTGAATCCGCGATCTTGGGGATAGAAGCTCAGCATAACTAAGAATGAATAATACGAGGGTCACTACGAACGTTTTGAGATACACCAAAAGTATTTTTATTTAAATTATTCCGATTGTTGCACTTTCTCAAAGTACTCACCACCTCACTGTATACACTTTTGCATTCGCTGAAACCACTTCTGGAAGCACTCCTGCCACACGTTTTCTTCGATGGCTGCAAGCTCATCTTCGTAGGTCGTAACAGCTTCTTCAGGGGTTGAAAATATCTTTCCACGCATGTGATTTTTTACCATTGGGAAGAGAAAAAAATCACACGGAGCCAGGTCAGGACTGTAAGGTGGATGAGTCATTAGTTTGACCTCCGTAGAATCCAGGAACTGAATTGTCATGTTGGCCCTGTGTGCAGACGCGTTGTCGTGATGAAGAAGGATCCCTCGCAGTCCCGTGCGTGGCCGCCGTTCTTGAAGTTTGGCAAAAACGTTTGGCAGGCAAACCGTGGTGTACCAATTAGCGGTAACTGTCCTTTGTTCCTCCAGAGGAATGGTTGCCACATGACCACTCTTCGAGAAGAATGAAGCCACCATTTTCTTGCCAACACTTCGGGGCGCTTCACTTTTGTCGGTGTCTTGTCATCAGGAAAGATCCACACTGCTGATTGCTGCTTGGTCTCCGGATCAAATTGGTAAATCCAGGTTTTGTCACCCGTGACGATGTCAGAAACCCGTCTAGAGTCCCCTCCTTTGAATCTAGACAGCATTTTCTCACACCATTCAACACGGGCGTGTTTTTGTTCTTCTGTCAAATTGTGAGGCACCCATCGGAATGAGACCTTCCTCACACGAAGGGATTCATGCAGGATTTTCAAAACTGCTGGCGAACCAATCTGCAACGCTGCCTCAATTTCTTTAAATGTTAGACGATTATTTTCGCGAAGCATTTTCTCCACGGTTGTGATGTTTTCCTCAGTCACCGCCGTTGCCAGACGCCCGCTTCTCTCCTCATCTTTCAAAAATTTTCGGCCCCTTTTAAATTCCTGAAACCACCGGAAAACTGTGGCACGGGAAGGAGCTATCTCCCCAAAAGCCTGTTACAAACGCTCAAAATATTGAGACTGGTTAAGCCCACTTTTGAAATCGTAGAAAATCATTGCACGAAAATGCTCTCTTTCCAACTCCATTGCAGCAACTGACTACCTGCGCGCTGCGGCTTGTTCGACCTTGCACTGCGGGACTTCCCGGAGCGGGAGAGTCACTTCCTGCTACCAGGTTACTCACAAAGGATGGGGCTTCCGCACCCTGCGTTCCATTCAAGTGGGTCAACCTCCACTTTCTCACATCTCAAAATTTTCGTAGTGACCTTCGTACTAATCTTATATGTTTTACGTCCCTTTTAACTGCTGGGATTTTTAGTGGCTTTTCGCAAAAGGGGATCTTTAAGGTACCAGTAAATTTACTGACATAGCTCCCTCCCATTTGCGCACCCTCAAATGCCAACTGACTGCGCCAGGATTCGATCTTGCAACCTTAGGCACAGTAGGCAAGAACGTTACCACTGAGCCACGTAGCCAGTATATTATGAAAATGAAAATCCACAGCCTGCTTCCTGTCGACCGACCGGGTCAGGGAATGGAATGAATGAAGCCCCCATCTAGCGGTGAGGATATGAACTGTGCCGACTGCCGAAGCCTGTCGCACTCCCCTGGGGCAGTGATTAAATGAATGGCAAATGAAATGGTAGTGAAGATGTTGCTGGAATGAAATTGTGACAGGGAAAACCGGAGTACCCAGAGAAAAACCTGTCTGCCTCCGTTTTGTCCAGCACGAATCTCACATGGAGTGACCGGGATTTGAACCACGGACCCAGCGGTGAGAGGCCAGCGTGCTGCCGCCTAAGCCCTATAATAATAATAATAATAATAATAATAATAATAATAATAATAATAATAATAATCTTTCTTTCTTCGGCTTTTCCCAATTAATTGGGGTCGCCGGAGCCAACCAGGCTCATTTTGGTTTTGGCCGGGGATTTAAGGCCGGATGCCCTTCCTGACGCCACTTGATTTTTCAGGTGAAAATTCCACCCCGCTGTCACCGGGATTCGAACCCCAGCCGTCCAGGTGAAAGACGAGCAGCTAAGCCACTGCGCCATCACGGTCCCCAATAATTATAATAATAATAATAATAATAATAATAATAATAATAATAATAATAATAATAATAATAATGAAAATCATGGAACAGTGAAAGTAATATTAGATGCATTATGGAAATTTGGAAGATATAAGAGAATTACAAATTACTGTTGAGGTCTTAAAATAAAAAGAACAAACAAAATTAAGAAAATCCAAGTTAAACAGCGCACACCACAAACTAAGATCAACAAACGGCAATAGGAAGACAAATTTCAGATCAAAAAGAAGAATCCGACAGAATGAAGAAGTACTGGGCTGGTGGAATTGAATAAAATGGTTCAAGACCATAATTTGTAAATGATTATTATTATATCACTACACATACCGTCATTGTAGAGACGATTCCCCTTGGTCTGGAGTTGACAACACCCCGCTGAGCCAGCCAACACTGAGGATTCTTAAACCTAGCGAAATGTACTGTAGTACTGTAGTGTATATCATATCCCAATGTCTACGCTTGAAGGCCACGACAAAGAGAGGGACATCCCAATCAGCAAAGCAGACATGACGCAAGGTCCGTGAACACAGCAGGCCTCCACGTGCCTTGGCATGACTGATAAGATTCTCTTTTATAAAAACGTACTGTATTGTGAAAACAAAGGACACAGCGTAGTCTTCGGTGGCGTAGTTGTTAGCATGCTGAGCTTCTATGCCTAAGGTCGCGAGTTCAAACCCGGCCAAAGTCATCGGATTTTTGAAGAGCGTTAATAATCCCTCAGTATGCCTTCCTTCGGAGGGGAAGTAAAGCCAGTGGGCCCACGTCAAAGACTTATGTGGTGTAAAAGAACCTTCCATTAACTACACTCGTGTGAAGGTAAAATTTGTAGTTTAAAATTGATTAACGCTATTAAGTTCCAACGTTCACCGTCAGGTTGTGGAAGCGGTGGTACCTTTTAACCAAGTTTGCAGCTAGGTGTCGTTGACGGTAGCATTTGGTAGCAAAAGTAGGAACTACTTAAAACTGACTATCTGTAGTCCTTACCTGAAATACATATAACACACAATAATACAGCCATCACAATTAACACTGGTTATCAGGCAGATTCTACACACATCCAAAGTACACGGGGCTGCATGACCGCGTTGTCTCAGCCCCTAAACAAACAGAGGAGCCATCCAACCTATCTCACCTAGTTAAAGTAAATGCAGCAACGTATAATCCCAGTTTAATGTTAAATACGATGCATTGATTGAGAACACATTGGGCTTCTTTAGCCCCTAAAATATTTCGTAAGATAAGAAATATATTCTCTAAATCCATACCGTAATGATCACTAAAATGCTATAGCGGAATTCAGGGAATTCGCGATAACTACACCATTACACAATATCATTCGTCAGTAAGCACTAAAATGGCTAAGACATAGGAAATCAGCAAAATGTGGGATGAACACCCATTTTATTTGAAGAAATAATAGAGCATATATATGTACAAAGAACAGCACTCGTTTGTCAATAACCCAAGTGTTGTCATGGCTACCGCTAGCCTTAGTCAACACTTTATTTATATCCTCTTTGGTCAACACTAATGTCTTTGGATTGTCTCTGTCCATTGCGGTACCTGGTGTCATTCTGTGTTACCACTGCCACATCAGTTCTAGTGGCAAATTGTGTTACTACCGCCGTAGCTACTGTTTGGTCCTTATCATCCAAAATCTAATCACAAAGAAAATAATGCTACTTTAAGAATAATCTGCAATAGTATGTCGAATGCAGGGTTTGCCAATGTATTTCTTTTTTAATTTCATTTCCCTATTACGACCCCTGTTGATAAAAGAGATACGGTTTCAGATTTGTATTGCGTTCAGTTTTCTAATGTTTTTTTTATCGTACTATAGATAATAAATGGTGTGGCCACTGCCTGCTGGATTGCATCCCTCCTGGCTGCTTTAAACTGACTGCCCATTAAAAAATATTACAGTATTGGTTTATGCGTACAACCTCGTTTCCATATATATTCGCTGTGTTCGCAGCTTTTTCAAGTCACTGTTACAGACATTTGTTTTGTATTGATGTTAATGGTGAAGTTGCGTTTTGTATTTTTTGATGGCGTATTGATGTGTGTGCTTTTGTAAATCAGAACAGGTCAAGTTTGAATGCCGAGGAATCTCATTTCATGAGTTACCATCGGACAATTCACTGGACTTATAAATACACACTAATACAGCCATCACAATAAGACGGGTTATCAGACAAATTCAACACACAGCCAAGTACACGGGGCTACATGAGCACGATGTTCCAAAGCCCCTAAATTAATCAACATCCCTTTCTTCGGCGGCCGGAGGCATTTCTTTTTCCTGTCTTTTATTTCCCTTATTTTTTCTTTTCATATCGTCTAGTATGTAAGTTAAATTTAAATTATTTGGAAGTAGTTGTATTTTTTTAATCATCCCTATCGTATAATTACGGGAAAATGAGCTAGACATTTCGCTCCTTGATAACAATCACCTCCACCACCATGTATGTTTCGCCTTCCTTTAAATTGAAAATTTGCCCGTAAGTATGTGTCTAAATTAATATCATGCTTGCAACCGCATTGCCCACCAACAGCTGAAAGTGACCTTCTGCCAGCAAAGAGTTAAGCACAAATTCATCCCTAGTATCTGGCATCACCTTGGACCGTTCCTTAACCTTCAAGAAACACTTGGAATACACAGGCCAAAAACTCAATTCGCGAACAATATCATGAAGAAATTGGCTGGCACATCATGGGGTGCTGATGCACTTCACTACGCACGACTGCCCTCTCCATGGTTTATCCTGTAGCAGAGCATTGTGCCCCAGTGTGGCACGGTAGTGCTCATACTAAAAAGATCGATGTCCATGTGAATGAAAGTATGAGGGTCATAACAGGTACACTGAGATCCACCCCCAACTCCCTGGCTAAACACTATCAGTATCATATCACCTCCAGACCTAAGACGACAGGAAGCAACAGTACGTGAGTGGAGAAAGGTACATCAACAAAATCACCTACAGGATCTCCCAATTCATGAAGTGCTTAATGATCTTTCCTCCGGTCGTCTTAGATCAAGGAACCCAATATGGCATAACATACATGACATTAATTGCACGGAACAATGGCGCCAAAACTGGAAGTCTGCTCCTGTGAGACATCAAGGTATTCTAGATCCTACTATAAGACTTCCGGGATTTAACCTGAAGAGGGTAAAGTTAAATCGCCTAAGAACAGGTCACGCCAGATGTAACGCCATGTTACATAAATGGGGAGTTCAAGATTCTCCTGCCTGTGACTGCGGAGCTCCTCTTCAAACCGTAGAGCATATCTATATATATAACAAGTAGTTCCGTGAAGAACTATACAGCCTATTTTCATATATCCTACTTATGTTAATTGCCGCTATCAACTTACAAAATTTCAGTTTGATTGCTGTAATACATTCGTAGATATTGAGAACCGTCTAAATATTTCGGATGGTCGCCATGTTGGATTTTTATATAAGTAGGTCCTAGAGGTATGTACTGTTACATGAAGATTATTGTGTACTTTTGGCATTCAAACTTCAATCGCATGATTAGGACACTAGAAGTAAACACGAGATTTTAAAATTTCGCACAGCGGCCATCTTGTGGTTATGGAAACAATTGAAATAAATTAGATGCCAGTGGATGAACATTCATATAAGGATTTACTGTACCACGTTTCACTGCACTCGGATGGTTAAATTGCGAGAAACGTCCATGTGAATATTTATAATTCGCGTCGCCGCTATGTTGAATTTGTGATCACCAAGTTATTTAAAGTCCTATAGGTGAACTTAAGTTCATAGCCCCTATGAACATTAAAATATTCAGTTTGATTGCTATAATAGATTCGTAGTTATTCAGAGCCGTCTAAATATTTCGGATGGTTGGATTGTTAAATGTATAGGCCATAGAGTCATGTACCATTAAAGGAAAATTATTGCGTAGGTTCATTATTCAAACTTTCACTTCGATCGCATGACTACGACACAAGAAATAAAAACTTAATTTTAAAATTCGCACAGCCGCCATCTTGAGGTTATGTAAACAATTGAACTAAATTAGATACCAGTGCTTTACAATGTGTATAAACATTTAATGTACCAGATTTCATTGCGTTTGGAACATTAAATCGCGAGAAAGGTCTATTGAAAATTTTCAAATTCGATTGATCGCCATGTTCGTTTTGTAGTTAACCGGCTTTTGAAAGTCTTACTGATGAACTTCCCGTAGTGCCCTTTATCTCCGTACAAAATTTCGGGGTGATACGGCTAATAGTTTCAGAGATATAGAATGCCGGTGAAATATTTCGCACATCCGCCATCTTGTGGTTATGTAAACAATTGAATAAAGTTAGATGTCGGTGCATTACAATGTGTATAAACATATATTGTACCAAGTTTTATTGTGTTTGGTTGGTTAAATCGCGAGAAACGTCTATTTTAAAGTCGCAAATTCGCGTGGCCGCCATGTTGGTTTTGTAGTTACCAGTTTTTCAAAAGTCACATAGGCAAACTTCTAGTAGTTCCCTTTATCACCGTAAAAAAATCCAGGGTGATATCGGGAATAGTTTCCGAGATATTGAATGCTGGTGAAATATTTCGCACAGCCGCCCTGTTGGATTGGTGAGACGTAACAATATTTGAAGAGTACGGTCGAGGTCGCTCGGATTAGTGCTATGAACGTACCGAGTTTCATTGAAATCGTTCCAGCCGATCAAAAGTTATTAGGGACACACACACACACACCTCACACACACGCACACACACACGGACAAAAGGTGATCTCATAAGCCTATTTTTAGCCTACTTTCGATTTTTGCAAAAAATGAAAGTAGACTTATGAGATCAACACAGGGCGAAAAAAGTGTGTCTGTCTGTGTGTGTGTATGTGTGTGTGTGAGTCTGTGTGTGTATGTGTGTGGGTGAGTCTGTGTGTGTGTGTGTGTGTCTGTGTGTGTGTGGGTGTGTGTACTATGAATGTCTGTCCCCCCCCTATCAATTCGAACACGGTGAATGCGAATTGAACGAAATTTGGTACAAAGGTAGCACTAGCAAAGGACACCTTAGTGTCATGTTTTATATCGCCGCCATCTTTACTAAAACTGAATGGCGGCCACTCAAACGTTCAAAACGTAAAATCAAATAACGACTAACCAAATCATCCGATCTCTACCAAATTTGGTAACAACATACCTTCGTATAGGATGCGTCTTGTGACCAAACTACAAGGTCGTCCGCCATACCATTTCAGGATGGCGGCCGTGCGAATTATGCAAGCTTTATAATCCATATCATGGGACCCACCAGTTCCGATTATCGAGCCGAGAATCGTTTTAACTGTTCTAAAGGAAGAGGCACGTTCGAAATTAAAAGTTTATTTTGTAATACTATAGTGCAGACGTGATTTTAAAAAGCTGAGCCGATTCAGTAATAAGACAAGATGGCAGCGGATATCTTGTGCCTGACTTCTATTTCACTAATTTGAGTATTGCATGCAAAATAGCGTACTGATACAAATTAAATAAACTTTGTATGAAATGCTTTATATATAAATAATATACTCCAGTGATGAAATCGTTTAGTATAAATCATTATTTGCTAACAAGTTCTATGTAAGTCATTTTATATAGAACGATGTTCGTTGACACAATTAGCTCAGTGGTAGAGCGTTAGCCTATAGCTCAAATGCCTATGGTTCAAACCCGATCAGAGCTAGGTTTTTTGCTTGAAATGTTATATGTTTATTGTTTTGTAATGACTCAGATGTTTTAAAATTAAGCGTTATATTGCGCATATTATGGTGTAAAATATATATTTAATTAAAACATAATTCGCCAGCAGATTTACTCGAGACATCTAGCTGCCAAAAAGGTAACTGAACGCCGACCTACTTATTAACTTCCAGATTTTATTGAAAAGTTTCTTCTTCTGGCCGCTAGAATGCACTCGCTCTGTTAGGATTATATTGTTCGATATTTCACCACTAGATGTCACAACTAGTCTACGTGGGGATCCATTGATTACTATACCATTGGCATTCTATGCGCATCGAATTTGAAGAATGACAAGATGATACTACGATACATTTTTACTTTTTATTTTAAAGGGTTTGTAACAGCCTATTTTGCGTTACTTGAAAATGTTATTTGAAGTAAAGAACAAAACGATTTCACATATTAACTGAATTCAAGCCGTTGGTGTTAGTTCAGGTTATTAATTACTACTTTTATTTCAGGCAAATAGCAATCGAAAATATCCACATAGCTTGTATACACACGTCTCTGTAGGGTCATGGAAAGATGTGTTAATTCAATTAGGGTTGTGAAAGCCATGCACAACCAGACGTGTAAAGACATGCCTCAACTCAAAGTTGGATGTTGCCCACGGCAGGTCGTATATGTAATAATAATAATAATAATAATAATTATTATTATTATTATTGATTTAAGCCCACTACGGAGCGCTTATGACTAGTTCTTCGATGCTCTTTTCCGTTCCCAATATCTCTTGAGCCCTGCTGATAATTTCTCCTTTCTCTCCTGCGAAAGGGGCTTCCGACATTTAGAGACTCTAGGTGGTGGGATCCAAGATTCTACCATAGCACAAGATTTAGAACGATCTTCTACATCAAGGTCAGCAATTCCAGCCGAATCCAAGTCCTTTAGTACTTCATTAAGCCACAGGCTTCCAGTCTTGTAGCTTTTAACCAAGGAGAAGATCTTCTTGGTAAGCCTGTTGCTGTTCATTCGTTGTAGGTGCCCATAGAACTTTAGCCTCCTACGTCGCATACTGGTATTGGCTGATTCTAACTGTCGATACAGGTCAGAATTGGATTTCAAACGGTAGGTTCCATCTGGGAGCAATCTCGGGCCATGGATTTTCCTGAGGATACGTCTTTCGGCTTTCTCCAGGTCATCCATGGTGCCTTTTCTGTTCATCAAGAGGGTCTCTGCGGCATACAGAAACTGTGGTCTGACAGCAGTTCTGTAGTGACAGATCTTAGCATTCCTCGAAATGCATTTCTTGTTGTACAAATTGTGGGATAGTTGGTATGCTGCGTTGAGTTTGGTACGCCTTGCTAAGATGGAGGTGCCATCTCTACCATTGGGGTGGACCCATTCACCAAGATAACGAAAGCGATTGACTCTTCCAATCGTTCCATGTATGGTCGTCGAAGGGGTGTTTCCGTAGTGCCGATTTTCAAAGTACTTGGTCTTATCGTAAGATATCTGTAATCCAGATTTCACCACTATCTCGTGCAGGGCTTGGACAGCTATGCCAGCATCCTTAGAGTTGTTGGCCAAGATTGCAATGACATCTGCAAAGGCAAGGCACCTGATCTCGATTCTTCGGGTTCCAGCTCCAATGGCAACTGGTTTGATTCCTAAATTCCTCAATGTGCATTCCCAGGTCTTGATGACTTTATCAAGCACCAGATTAAATAGAATGGGCGAGAGACTATCACCCTGTCGTACTCCGGTTTTGATCTTGAAACTCCGAGATAGTTCTCCTCTGAACTTCACCTTAGAGGTTGTATCCGTGAGAGTCTGTTTGATGAGGTTGCGTGTGTTATAATCCACACCTCGTTCTTGGAGTATTGAGAACAGTGTCTGGCGGTCGATGGAATCATAAGCTTTTGAGAAGTCGACGAAAACCACAGTAATGTTCGTACTCCTTACTTGTTTTAGCTGGAGAATGGTTTTCAGATTGAAGATCTGCTCGGTACAGGACCTTCCACGCCGAAATCCTTCTTGATATTCACCAATTATTTGGTCACATTGACTTTCTACATTATCCAGTAAAATCCTGGAGAGCACTTTGTATGCTGTTGACAGCAGAGATATCCCCCGGTAGTTGTTTACATTACTGTGATCGCCTTTCTTATGTAAAGGGTGTATGACAGCTGATTTCCAGTCATCAGGGATCCTGCCAGTCTCCCAACATTCGATTAAGATCTGGTGTAGGGCCTCTGCGATCGTATTTCCACCTGCTTTCAGGGCTTCTGCAATGATTCCATCTTCCCCGGGTGCCTTGTAGTTCTTAAGATGGTTGATGGCATTAGCAACTTGCTGCAAAGTTGGTGGGTTAGATGCCAGGTGTATCTCTGGAGGATCTTCAACAGGCAATCTGTCCGTGGGCTCTTCGCAATTAAGCAATTGTTCAAAGTAGTTTGCCAAAAGTTCCACGTTCTCGCGGTTGCTGGTGACCAGCTCCCCGGCTGTATCCTTGAAGTGAAGGCATTGTGGTCTATACCCAGAGAGTTCCTCTTTGAAGACCTGATAAAAGTTTCTGGTGTTATACATTTTAAATTCTTCATCCAAATTTTCCAGTCTTGACCTATCGTAAGATCTCTTCACACGCCTTATGGTCTTGCTCGACAGTTTCCGCACCACTGTGAAATTCTCCCAATCTTCTTGTCGTTTTGTCGAGTTCCACTTCATCCAAGCAGCAGCACGCTTATCAACTGCAAGGTCACATTCAGAATTCCACCATCTATGGCGTCGCTTCCTTCGAGGTTGTCCGAGATTGTTGGTCGATTCGCATATAGTGGACCTCAGGTGGTTCCAGTCTTTCATTTCATTTTGCATGATGTCAGATTTAAAGCGTTCTCTATTCTCCATAACGAATTGATGATCAATCCGTGGTGGAATTATGGTAGGAGGTATCTTTCGTTTAGGTAATAATCTGGTCTTAATTTGTGTGAAGAAATGGTCAGAGTCAACATTCCAACCTTTTCGAACTCTCACATTCATGATCTCTTTCCTACTCTTCACACTGATTGCAACGTGATCGATTTGAAATGATCCCATAGCAGTGTTCGGTGACTGCCAGGTGGTCTGGTATCTTGCCTTTCTAGGAAAAACTGTGGACATGATCTTTAATTGGTACAACCTACACAGTTCAATTAAGCGTTTGCCGTTGGTATTGGTTCGTCTATGTGCTGTATATGGCCCCAGTATGTCTTGGTACTGTCGTTCATTGCCCAGTTGAGCATTGAAGTCACCTACCAGGAACTTGACGTGGTGATCGGGGATCTTACTGATCTCGTCTTCTAGCAACTGCCAGAAACTTTGAACCTTTTCAGGGTTCTTCTTGTTGTCATCATTAACTGGAGCGTGTGCATTTACAATAGAGTATCCCTTGTTGCCGCATCTGAGAGATAATACGGAGATACGTTCGCTAGCTGATGTGAATCCGATGACAGAATCCATCACATCACGTCTTATTAAAAAGGCTGTTCCAAAAACGCTAGAGCCTTGTTTATTCTTAGACGCCGGCTTCCCCTTAATTACTCTATAACCTTCTGACTCAAAAGCCACATCATCAGTAAATCTGGTTTCTTGGACTGCTGTTATTGAAATTTTGCGTTTATTCAGGATATCGGTCAATTGCTTGAGTTTTTCGGTCTTACAAAGAGTTTGAATATTGATAGTTCCAATGTGTGTGATAGTTTTGGGTCTCAATCGGTTGACAGTATTGGGGAACTCCGACTTTCCCCGCACGATGAGGTCAGGCTCCCCAGAGTCCGAAGGCCTGAATGCGCCACCATTGGTGACGGGAGATTGGATACTCCCTGGGGTAGTGACATATGCGTCGTTGTTTATCATCGTATGTGAACTAGTAAAGAGATATACTAGGGGTGAAGACTGAACGCCTTCAAGGTTGGCCACTCCGAATCTTATTCAGGAGCGTTAATTACAATGGGGTCGCCACTCCCAAAGGCATTTTAGAGCTACTGCCAGCAAGTATTCAGGCTGCCCCTTACATGGAGAACAGACGCCTTTGCAGCCGCCCCTAACATGGGAAACAGACGCTGCTGATGCTTAGTGCACTCACATTATTCCCTGAGTACTGGGCTGCCTCGTCCGCAATCTCCACCGTTCCGAAGACCATCTTCTCCGCTGTAGATTCCGTTGAGGTCTTCACTCGTAACCCTGAGCTGGGACCCTTACCAGATGGTACACACCGGGCCAGTATGCTCTGGGACTCACATAGGCAGGGGCGCCAATCCCTGGGCAGGGCTACCTCCGAAGAGGGTCCCTACCTGCTACCTTAAATAATAATAATAATAATAATAATGTTATTGGTTTTACATCCCTCTTAACTACTGCTGCGTTTAGAGACACCGGGGTGCCGGAATTTTGGCCCGAAGGGGATCTTTGACGTGCCAGTAAATGTACTGACACGGCTCCCTCGCATTTGTGCACCTTCAAATGCCAGCTGACTGCGCCAGGATACGAACCTGCAACCTAGGGTCCAGCAAGCGAGAACGTTACCGCTGAGCCACGCAGCCAGTCCGGTCGATTATGTCTCCAGATCCATAACATTCTTGATATACTTCTTATCTTTCTTTCTTCAATGATGGTAGCAGTTTTTATCTAGGTTGTGGCGTTTGGTAGAGGTAAATCGTTTCTAAGGTCTTCAACAAAGAATAGTTCTATTATACTCTTTGATAACAACAACGAGTTATAACTATACTCATACATTTAGGAGAAGGTAGGCTATATGTTCTTTACTGAACATCTTGTTTCAAAATTGAAAATATTTTAGTATTTGAATGGTTCATTATGGTTCCGTATTGATGCAACAATTAGTATTAATATTTTGCAAAAGTTCCGCCTAATCAATACCTTTATTTTACTAAATATAAATGATCACTTAGTGGTCATTGGTACATGTTTCGGGGCCTAATTGTTTTGGCCCCTTCATCAGCCTGTGTAGATAAAAAGTTAAGGCAAACAGGTGGTCGGATAGCTTAACACTCATAAAATATTTCCTTCAAAAAACCTATTATGGTGCACCATAATGAAAGAGGAAAGATGTTTATCCAAAGAAACATAAGGAAATAAAATACATAAATAAAATTAAAATAAAAGAATGAAAGAAGGAAAGAAAGGAAGAAAGAAATACAGTAGTTGACATTTGGAGAGAAAAAACAATATATATATATAAATATATAGTGTGAACACACTCTAAAATTTGAACCTTTCTTGTTGATCACATAAATTGTGCATTCTTAAAGTGGTCTCAAATCTTCTGAAGTAGAGTATGTGGACGACAATAGCACATTTGAAATAAACCATAAGCTATACCGTGGCTTGCAGATGTCAATGAAAATACAATGGCTCAGCTTTTTGGTAGTTCAACTTCTGTGATCAACAAGAAAGGATCAAATTTTAGAGTGTGTTCACACTATATATTTATATATACAGTATATATATTATTATTTTTTCTCTCCAACTTTCAACTACTGTATTTCTTTCTTCCTTTCTTTCCTTCTTTCATTCTTTTATTTTAATTTTATTTATGTATTTTATTTCCTTATGTTTCTTTGGATAAACATCTTTCCTCTTTCATTATGGTGCACCATAATAGGTTTTTTGAAGGAAATATTTTATGAGTGTTAAGTTATCCGACCACCTGTTTGCCTTAACTTTTTATCTACACAGGCTGATGAAGGGGCCAAAACAATTAGGCCCCGAAACATGTACCAATGACCACTAAGTGATCATTTATATTTAGTAAAATAAAGGTATTGATTAGGCGGAACTTTTGCAAAATATTAATACAAATTGAAAATAGGCTAAAAATCAATGTTACGTGATAGTTTGTCTGTATGTCTGTGGGTATGTCTCCTATGCGTTCATATACCATTCGTCCGATTGCGATGAAACTTGGGTGAGATGTTGAGTACACTCCAAGGAAGGTTTCTGACTTAGTAAATCCATTTTACAATAGGTAGCGCACGCGTAGATTCAACAAATGAGCGACGATGCGCGAAGCATTTCAACAAAGTCCCGTATGTGTTCATATACCATTCGTCCGATAGCGATGAAACTTGGGTGAGATGTTGTGTCCACTTACGTGAAGGTTTCAAAATTAATGAATACATTTCACAGTAGATAGCGCACAAGTAGATTCAACAAATGAGCGACGACACGCAATGCGTTTCAACAAAGTCCCGTATGCATTCATATACCATTCGTCCGATAGCTATGAAAATTGCGTAAAATGTTGTGTACACTGCAGGGAAATTTTCTGGCTTAGTACATCCACTTTACAATAGGCAGCGCTCGAGTAGATTCAACAAATGAGCTACGACGCGCGAAGCATTTCAACAAAGTCACGTTTGCGTTCATATACCATTCGTCCGATAGCGATGAAACTAGGCTGAGATTTTGTGTGCACTCCAGGGAAGGTTTCTAGCTTAGTAAATCCCTTTAAAAATAGGTAGAGCACGAGTAGAATCAACAAATGAGCAACGACGCGCGAAGCGTTTCAACAAAGTCCCATATAATTTCATATACCATTCATCCGATAGCGATGAAACTTGGGTGAGATGTTGTGTACACTCCAGGGAAGGTTTCTGGCTTAGTACATACATTTTACAATAGGTATCGCACCAGTAGATTCAATAAATGAGCGATGACACGCGAAGCGTTTCAACAAAGTCCCGTATAAAGTCATATACCAGTCGTCTGATAGTGATAAATGTTTGGTGAATTGTTGTGTACACTCCAGGAAAGGTTTCAGGCTAAGTAAATCCATTTTACAATACGAAGCGCACGTTTATATTCAACAAATGAGTGAACGCGCGAAGCGTTTCGACAACGTCCCGTATACGTTCACATACCATTCATCCGATTGCGATGAAACTTGGGTGAGATGTTGTGTGCACTCCAGGGAAGGTTTCTGGCTGAGTACATCCATATTACAATATGTAGCGCAAGAGTAGATCAACAAATGAGCGACGACACGCGAAGCATTTCAACCAAGTCCCGTATGCATTCATGTACCATTCGTCCGTAGCTATGAAACTTGGGTGAGATGTTGTGTACACGTCATGGAAAATTTCTGGCTTAGTAAATCCACTATACAATATGCAGCGCACAAGTTGATTCAACAAATGACGGACGACGCGCGAAGCGTTTCAACAACGTCCCGTATAAGGTCATATACCATTCTGCCGTTAGCGGTGAAACTTGGGTGAAATATGGTGGACACTCCAAGGAAGGTTTATGGCTTAGTAAATACATTTCACAGTAGGTAGCACACGAGTATATTCGACAAATGAACGACGACATGCGGAGCGTTTCAATACAGTCCCCTATATCTTCATATCCCATTAGTCCGATAGCGATGAAACTTGGGTGAGATGTTGTGGACACTTACGTGACGGTTTCTAACTTAGTAAATACATTTTACAGTAGGTGGCGCACGAGTAGATTCAACAAATGAGTGACGGAGCGCGAATCGTTTAAACAAAATCAGGTATGCGTTCATATACTATTCATCCGATTGCGATGAAACATTGATCAGTTATTGTGTACCCGCCAGGGAAAGGGACTTAGTAAATCCATTTCACAATAAGTAGCGCAAGAGTAGATGCAACAAATGGGTGACGACGCGCGAAGCGTTTCAACAAAATCCCCTATTGCGTTCATATAACATTCCTCGATTGCGATGAAACCTTGATGAGTTATTGTGTACACGCCAGGGAAGGGCTTCGACTTAGTAATACATTTCTCAATAGGTAGCGCACGAGTAGATTCAACAAATGAGTGACAGCGCACGAATCGTTTAAACAAAACCCCGTATACGTGCATATACAATTCATCCGATTGCGATGAATCATTGATGAGTTATTGTGTACACGCCAGGGAAGGGTTTCGACTTAGTAAATCCATTTCACAACAGGTAGCGTACGAGTAGATTCAACAAATGAGTGACAGCGATGAAACTTTTGAAAGTTGTTGTGCACGCTTCCACGAATGGTTCTAAATTAGAAAATCCATTTTACGATAGCTTAGAGGCAGTTAACATGTTGTGTATTCAAAAGCACTTCAAGAAACAGAATTTCAACGCCAACACTTTCTTTGATTGGCATTGCAACGCATGCCGGGTACAGCTTGTTATTCAATAATGTCCGATGAGGAAGTATGCTGGCTCACCTCAAGATGTTATTTCTGCTGCATCTCCCTTCCTGGACTGGCGTCAACAACTGGACATCTCGTTGTGAATGCGAACGCAATCTATGTTCTTGTGATTTATATATTAAACATATGATTTACTTATTTATATATACATTTATTATATTGTAATTCATCTAGTTGCTAGCCATACGTTAAATAATAAATAATTATCATATTATCCATTATGTACAATTTTGAGCTTAAGCAGTGTTTTATTTAATCAAACTCGACGCGTTTCAAAAGAAACCATGTCTTTCTTCGTCGGGAATAAACGGAAATACGACTAAATTGTTGCTAAGGGAAAGCAATAAAGAAAATAAAAAAGGTGCCCTAAGATGGACGCCATTATAGCCCCATGTTAGGGACAACGAAAAGCTTGTGAATGCGAACGCAACCTATGTTCTTGTGATTTATATACTGTACATAATATTTACTTATTTATATATACATTTGTTATATTGTAATTCATCTAGTTGCTAGCCACACGATAAATAATAAATAAATATCATATTGTCCATAATGTAGAATTTTGAGCTTATGCCGTGTTTTATTTAATCAAACTCGACTCGTTTCGAAAGAAACTATGTCTTTCTTCATCAGGAATAAACGGAAATACGACTAAATTGTTGCTAAGAGAAAGCAACAAAGAAACTAATAAAGGTGCCCTAAGATGGACGCCATTTTAGCCCCATGTTAGGGACAACGAAAAGCAGCAGTGTATTACTTTCTAAGGGTTCTGATAATAGGTAGCCAGGACACACTGAGAATGTAGCCGGTGTCGCGGTTGAAATTATCTGGGTGTTTACGTATTACAACCGCCTCCCTGATGATTCTGGGACGATATTGCTTTATACGGGCAAGAACATCCACTCCTTGGAACATGACATCATGGCCAGGTGTTAAAGCATGATCAGCAACAGCTGATTTATCAGGTTGAATGAGCCTGATACATCTATTATGTTCCTTAATGCGAGTACATGTCGTTCTCGAAGTCTGCCCGATATAAGCCTTGCCACAAGTACAGGGACCTCTGTAGATACCCACTGCTGCTTTTCGTTGTCCCTAACATGGGGCTATAATGGCGTCCATCTTAAGGGACCTTTTTTAGTTCCTTTGTTGCTTTATCTTAGCAACAATTTAGTCGTATTTCCATTTATTCCTGATAAAGACAAACATGGTTTCTTTCAAAACTCGTCGAGTTTGATTAAATAAAACACGGCATAAGCCCAAAATCTACATTATCGATAGTGTCACGGGCCGTGAACGTCTAAATGATAAATATCATATTCTTTATGCTGATTGAATAACAAAAGAACTAACATAGTGCCATGTTTTCACGTTTTTTCAATCTCGATATTAAGCCTCAAAACTTAAAAACCCTTCGTATTGTATTTTTTTCCTTTATACTGAAAATTTGCTTGTAAGTATGTGTCTGAATTAATAGCATATACTTTATGCTGATTGAATAACAAAAGAACTAACCTAGTGCCATGTTTTCGCGTTTTTTCGATCTCGATATTAAGCCTCCAAAGTTAAAAACCCTTCGTTTCAGGTATCGTCCCCTTAAAAAGCCGCGGAAGGTTGGCGCTGCAACCTAGTGGTGAATTAATATACAGTATATCCCGTACGCGTCTGAGTGTTGAATGGGCAGGCAGTTTAAAGCAGCCAGGAGGGATGCGATCCAGCTGGCAGTGAAAATGCCGCGGCGATCACAGTGGGTTGATGCTGCAGCCTATCTTGTGCTAAATGGACAGGCAGTTTAAAGCAGCTTTGAGGGATGCGATCTAGCTGGCAGTGGGTGTAGCATGGTCTCTCACCGAAATAGATAGAAACTTGGTGGCCCCGTCTTGAGCTAGTGTTGCCATGGAGATGGCCAGCCTTGCCATTATTTTGTCAGTATATTTTCTGACTTTATTTGCCTTTGCTCGAGTGCAAAAAGGCCGAAATCAGAAGAATGAGAAAGACTATAGAAAATTCATGTAGCCAGCGGTTCCTTCTGGGTCCTAAACTATGTGTATGCAAAATATGGTTGAGATTCGTGGAACGGTGTAGATTTGTATACGGAACCAACCCACATACATACATACATACATACATACATACATACGTACATACATACATACAGACTTTCACTTTTATATATTAGATAACATGAAGATTATTGTGTACGTGTGGTATTCAAACCGCATCATTAGGACACAAGAAGTAAAAACGAGATCTTAAAATTTCGCACAGCTGCCATCTTGTGGTTATGAAAACAATTGAAAAAATTAGATGCCAGTGGATTAACATTTGTATAAGCATTTAACGTGCAAAGTTTCACTGCACTCGGATGGTTAAATCGCGGGAAACGTTCATTTAAATATTTATACTTCGCGTCGCCGCCATGTTGGATTTGTGCTCACCAGGTTACTGAAAGTCCTATAGGTGAACTCATGTTCATAGGCACTATGAACATAAAAAGTGACAGTCTGAAAGACTGGACTTTGTATCATTTTAAATGCTACAAATGCTGAAAAATACTAGAAAGGCTGGAGGCTTCTCGCTTCGCTCGAAGTCAAAGACTCTTAACATGTTAGAAAATTATCTGCGTAATACTTATCTTGCTTATCTTGTATCAAATTACTCGCGAACGGCAAGTGCAAATCAAAGGCAAAGCAAGGTCAAGCGCGCGGGATGCCGTACGCTCACCAGAGCGCGCGGGGACTTGCCCCTTCCATCCAGTCTAAAAACACTTATAGTAGGCGATGTATTGAAGATAGAGATGTGCTCTCGCGGACTTTTTGTAGAACTTTTCATGATGACCAATTCTTACGCCCATAGTATATTGATATTTTAAACGGTTTGCCCAGCGTAAGCGTAAGAAGCGCACGGACGCCAAGTTTGTTTTCGACTTTCTCACTGAAATCGTTACTGCTTGGCTTCCTTTGATCATACATAAATTATTTTCTACAGACTCTTTCCTCGAGATATCCTGTACAGAATGGTGAAAACCGCATCAAAATCCATCCAGTGGTTCTCGAGATTACCCGTGACATCCAAGAATCGGGGATTTTTGTCTTATACTAACGAAGTAGAGATTGTCGGGGAACACATGCACCAAGCGGTACTATGACGTCACACACCTCAGTGCATCTGGGTACATTTCGTCCCGTCACCGTAACGTAACGCCAGACCCCAGCGTAACGACGAAGTCGACAAGATCATTTAAAATTATAAAAATTTCAGTTTGTTTGCTGTAAAAGATTCGTAGATTGAGAACCGTCAAAATATTTCGGATGCTCGCCATTTTGGATTGTTATATGTACAGGCCATAGAGTTATATACCATTAAAGGAAAATTATTGCGTATCTTCATTATTCAAACTTTCAATTCGATCGCATGATTACGACACAAGAAATAAAAACTTAATTTTAAAATATTGCACAGCCGCCATCATGAGGTTATGTAAACAATTGAACAAAATTAAATGCCAGTGCATTGCAATATGTGTAATCATTTACTGTACCACATTTCACTGCGCTCAGATGGTTAAATCACGAGAATAGTCTATTCAAATGTTTCATCTTCTCTTGGCCACCATGTTCATTTTGTACTCAACAGTTTTTTTGAAAGTTAAATAGATAAACTTGTAGCAGTGCCCTTTATCGCCGTACAAAATTTCAGGGTGATATCGGTAATAGTTTCGGAGATACTGATTGCTGGTAAAATATTTCGCACAGTCGCCATGTTGGATTGGTGAGACAATAAAATTTGAAGCGCACGGTGGGGGTGGGCCTGAATGGTGCTATCATCTTGCCTGGTTTCATTGAAATCGCTCCAGCAGTTTAGAAGTTATTAGGGGGGCATACACACGCAGACACACGGACAAAAGGTGATCTCATAAGCTTATTTTTTCATAAAATGAAAATAGACTAAAAATACACACACTAATACAGTCATCACAATAACACAGACTATTGGGCAAAATTACACACACCCAAAGAGATGGGGATAAATGACCACGAAGTCTAAGACCCTCACGCAACAGAATTATGATGACTTTAAAAAGCTCCGAAACAGGACATCCCAAGCAGTACGTAACGCTCGAACCAGGCATGCTCACAACTTGCTCGGGCGTAATATCAAACCCTCTGCGGCGTGGAATGAACTAAGAAACATGGGAATAGGCAAAGGAAAAAATGACAACCCCATTAATCTACCTCTTGACACACTCAATGACTATTTTACTAATACAGGACATTCTGTCAACCCAGACATAAAACACAGAACTCTCACCAACAACTACAACACCCCCACCCCCAACAGAGAAAAATTCTATTTCTCGCATGTCACCCCGTCACAAGTAAGACGTGCCATTCTTAGAATCAAATCAAAATCGAAAGGGATCGACAATATAGAAATAGAAATATTCAAACGAATCATTGACATTATACTTCCCACAATTACACACATATTCAACTACTCGTTAATGACTGGTACGTACCCATCGCTATGGAAAGCGGCTATTGTCATTCCAATCCCTAAAAACACACAAGCCAAAAACGTGAGTGACTATCGCCCAGTGAGCATATTATCTGCCATCTCCAAATCTCTCGAATTTATCGTGTACGAACAACTCTCCTGCTATTTGCAAGCGCACAACATCCTTGATGAGCACCAATCTGGCTTCCGGAAAAATCACAGCACTACTACGGCACTACTTAAGGTCACGGATGACATAAGAAAGGCTATGGATAGTGGGCAAGCAACAATCATAGCACTGCTTGATTTCAGCAAAGCATTTGATTTTGTTGATCATGACATATTACTCTCTAGCCTATTCAAAATTCATCTCTCTATGAACAGTATCCAATGGGTGGACTCATATCTACATGGGCGCCAACAGCGCGTTAAAAGTAATTCAAATCAAATGTCTTCTTGGTGCTCAGTGGTGCGAGGAGTCCCTCAGGGATCAGTTCTAGGACCCCTTCTCCTCTCGATCTACATAAATGATATCACTTCATCGATAACTAAATGCAAATATCACTTATACGCTGACGATGTACAACTCTATCTGCATGCTGCACCAGAAAGACTATCGCAAGCAATCAAAGCTTTCAATGAGGACTTAACTGAAATTTGTAATTGGTCCAATTCACATGGACTACGACTGAATGAGACAAAAACACAAGCTATCATAATCTCCCACCCAAAAATTCTTCGTAAAATAAAAAATAATCCCACCCTACCAAACTTACGCTTGCGCGACTCCCCAATCGAATTCCGAGAATCAGTCAAAGATCTGGGCGTGATAATTGACGAACAACTCTCTTGGACGCAGCAAGTCCACAACGTCTCTAGAAAAGTATTTTCCGCACTGAATTCATTGAGACGATTTGGGAATATTTTCTCTCGCGTGTTAAAAGAACGACTTGTTTCCTCCCTAGTACTGCCTCATTTTGACTATTGCGATGTGGTATACAATGACCTGTCTGCTACTCTTAAAAACAAACTCCAACTAGCACAAAATGCCTGTGTACGCTACATATGCAACTTACGGTATTACGACCACGTCACCCCTGCGTACGAACAACTCAGCTGGTTGCGACTAAATCAACGCCGCGATCTTCATTCTTTATGTCTTTTCCGACAAATACTCTTAAGTTCCTCTCCAGCTTACCTGCATTCTCAGTTTCACTGCCTCTCACACGAACATAGTCTTGGTACACGGTCAAAAAATGATTCACTCATGCTCATACCAATACACCGTACGGTACACTACACTAACTCCTTCGTAGTTTCTACTGCACGACTGTGGAACAAACTGCCGCGCTCTGTCAGAGGAGCAACCCCGTCTAGCTTCAGGCAGCAATGCCAGCTGTACATATCACAAAAGAAATGAAACCTGAACTCAACACGCCAAATATTTGAATCCTTATGCTGAGTTATATTCGTGTTTCTAATTTACGTTTTATTTATTTTCTGTTTAGTTACCTAAATGTTTTCTTACATCCTTTTAAATGCGCATTGCAAAATCAATATTAGGCTATAGTAATAACTCATCCATGATGCTTATCATCATCATCAACATCATCACATCATCATCAGGTTCTGTTTTATTAGTGTTTGTGTTTCCCTATTATTTCCTTACTTTAGCTATAATTAACTAATTACAATAATTTTTCCTACGCCATGCTTACCTGCCATTATATGTATTGTGATCAAATCTGAAATGTATTCCTGTTAGATTTAAGTACCATTGTTAAGTTTTGCAAATAATGTAATAATGTATTAATTGTAAAATCTGGTTAGATGGAAGAGAGGGCCCAATGGCCCTAATCTTGCCAGACAAAATAAATCTATCTATCTATCTATCTACCCTCAAACTATATTTATATGAAGAGGAAGGTTTGAGATGAATAGGACCACGGCTTATGGTTCGGATTCCACGCGAAAGGGACACCCCATGGCTCATGATCCTGAGATTTATTGTCACTTGAAACTACAGTACAACCTTCCTTCCTTTTTCACGCCTGATGGCAGATATGAAAATAGGCTACATTAGCCTACTTCCTCATGGAAACATATTTTAACTGCTTATCCTCCAAGCTCGTCTTCACCCACGAACTCTGCGAGGGATCATTCCTCTACCGTCACAAGGACAGTGTCCTGGAGCTTGACCTACTTTGTCAGCAGATACAACTGGGGATGGTGACAGGCCGATCGCCCAGGTGACCACTAACTTGGGTCTAACTAAAGAAATACCAGGGAAGGGATATTGGAAGGATGGCGGCCTTGGACCTGTTAAAAGGAAATTTTATGATTAACCTGGAGGTGAATATGGGAAACTACGGAAAACCATTCTCAGGACGGAAGAGGTGGGATTCAAACTCACGCTCTGCGAGGTAGCGCGTTAATGCTCTCAGTCTGTTCCTCGATAAACTGACTTTGTTTTTTATTCATTTAGGGGCTTAACGACATCGTCGTTATGTAGCTCCATGTATTTTGGTGTGTCGGAAACTTATATGATAACCTGTCTTATTGTGATTGCCGTATTAGTGTGTGTAGTTGTAATTCAGATGAGGATTGGGAAGGAGGTGGCCGTGGCCCTAATTTAGGAACCATCCCAGCATTTGCCCAGTAGAAATGGGAAACCACGGGAAACCACTTCCAGAATGGCTGAGGTGAGAATCAAACCCGTCTATTCTCAGTTTTGCCTCATGAGGTTGAGTGTACCCTGTTCCAGCCCTCAGACCAGGAGTAATTGCTTGGCAGAGCCGGGTACGGAACCCGGGCCTCCGCGTTGATTCAAGAAACTACTTGATTACATAACTACTTTCGTACAGCTATCGGCTTTTGTACATTAAAAGCCATTAACTATTATCTATTCATCTAACTCGCCTTGTTTGTGAAACTACTCATTACCGAACACGAACATGACCATGTCTTCCAACGACATAAATACTAATGTTACCACTTTTAGCGACAAACTACCAGTGGATCTTCAAGATCGTTGTTGGCAACAATATTTTAAGAAAACAGACTATCGACATTTCTAGAATCTTAAAGGTTATTGGATGGTAATTTTCGACATAACAAGTAGTTCCGTGAAAAACTAAAGCCTATTTTCATATATCCTACTTATGTTAATTGCCGCTATCAACAATCTTTTAATGTGGGCATGTTGTTGCACATCAACAGACACACAGTTCTTGACAGATGCAGGGCCTTTATCCAGAAGCTATGACGACAGGTGGTCCTGGACTGTTGCAGCCTTCATCCGCCTTCCCAACTGTTCGGGCAATACTAGTTGCTCATGCGCTTGGTCCACCGTTAAGGCCTTCTATGCCGTTGACCATTATTGGTTGATCCACCTTTAGAGATAGTTTCCCATGTCAAGGGCAAGAGAGGGCCCTAACCTCAATCTGCTCTTCCGCCTTACATAAGCCGCTGGCAGGAGAGAGGGGAACTCCTTATCCCGGGAGTTATTCGGTCGTTAGAACCTCGTCAGTCTGGAGCAGGATGTACTACGTGCAGGTGAAGATGACGTTTGGATAGATAGTATCTACCCCTTGCACCCCCAAAATTGTACATAACTCTATGGCCTACATATATAAAAATCCAACGTGGCGTTCATCCGAAATATTTGCATGGTTCTCAATATCTACGAATCTACTCTATTACAGCAATCAATTTTTTTGCCTACTTTCGATTTTTGCAAAAAATTAAAGTAGACTTATGAGATCTACACAGGGCGAAAAATTATATGCCTGTCTGTGTACTCTGAATGTCTGCCCCCCCATCAATTTGAACACGGTGAAACCGAATTGAACGAAATTTGGTACAGAGGTACTACTAGCAAAGGGCACCTCAGTGTCATGTTTTATATCGCCACCATCTTGACGGAAACGTAATGGCGGCCACCCAAATGTTAAAAGCTTAAATCAAATTACGACCAACCTAATTATTTGATCTCTACCAAATTTTGCAACAACATACCATTTTGTTGGAAGCATCTTTTGACTGAACTACAATGTCATCAGCCCGAAAGTTTGCAGATAGTGTCCATGTATGTGTGCAAATCGATTCACCATATCAATTAAAACACGGTGAATTCGAATTGAATGAAATTTTGTACATAGATAGCACTAGCAAAGGGCACCTCATATTCATGTTTAATAACCGTATAGCACGTCGTATTTCAACAAGCTACTACAACCAACATTCATTTATACTCCTTAAATGGACAAAGAGTTATAACAATACCCATGCATTTAGGAGAAAGTAGGCTATATGTTCTTTACTGAGCATCTTGTTTTATGTTGATAGAGGCAATTAGCATTAAAAACATTACATGAGATTAATGTATTTGTATTTATGTATTTATTAATCTCATGTATATTCTTTTCAGTATTAGGGAACCACCCACTACTATTGGGTACATTCGTGTTGACCGACTGAAAAACATTAAATACTATTTTAATCACCAGCTATTATCACGTTAAAAGCATTTATTATCCCGTTACTACAGTCATTCCTACTGTCATAAGTTGAACAAAAACAATGTTACGTAAATGGTGTGCCAAAAACACTTGGTTTCTCACAAATAGTATGAGAACTGGTATTAAAAAAACTCCTCTCTAAATCACATGCCCATGTACTCGTAGGTACAAGTTTCAACACATTCACCATTCGTTCCTGTGCACATCAATGGTGGCTCACATATAGGCATCGTTACTGACCCTTGCTCCATCGTCGTGTTGCATACCTCACCTTTTCCTGAAAACAAAACCACACAGAGTGTAAAGCAGGATAATACGGATAACCTGACTCGCAAAAGTATCCATCTATTTCTTGGTTTGAAAATAAAAGTAGTGACAAAATGTCTTCTGTGAACACAAGCTATTTTATCAATGTAAAATTAATATTCAAATCATGATTATAATTCAGAATCCACGTGCAAGAAAAATCAGCCGCTGCAATAAGAGCAATATATAATATAAAATATCTTCCACTACTCTCAACAAACACTGCAATGACACTCTTTCGAACTGTAATAATGCCCATAGCAACCTATGGCATTACTGTGATTTGGGGTACTCTTCAAGTTGGAGATTTATCAATTTTAGAAAAGGTCAAGGCCCGTTACATGAAGAGGGTACTAAGCATAAGCATAACAGCACCATCAAGTTTAACATACATCCTGATGAAAGAAAGCTACTTTTTAGAGGATATTAGACTGCAAATGTCTCTTCCAAATACAAGAGCATATGATAAAACGCTCCAAATATTACAAAACAAAATAAATGACATTTGGGATGACTTTTCCATTACGGATGCGATGATGAAAGAGGAATGGAATGAAGCCAACTAACAACTACAACACACCTTCACCCGCTTTGCAGTACACGGCTTTCATCGTAAGATGTGTACCATCAAGAGATTTCATCATCCAAGCGAGGACTGTGTCTGTCAATTCTGCAATGATCAATGTAGTCGATATCATGCAAGTGAATGCAGGGTTAGACAAATATCACGCACTAAACTGTGTACTGAATGACTTAGGATTCTGTACTAACATAATTTAATCGGCCGGAGCTGAAAAGTATTGAGTCAGTTTCCACTACTTTTCAGGAGACAGATAAAACGTCATTGATAGAACAAAACTTAACAAACACACTATATTAGTCATGAATGTTGTGAAGCAACTATTCAGGTCATATTTGTGTTAGCGTAATATTAATTTAAATTTAATAAATATATCCTTATAATCAATTTTTTAATAGGTATCTCTATTAGAAAATTGATTAAAAGGATATGTTTGCAACGAGCCTATAATGGCTATAATTAAGACACGAGTATTTTTTTTATAAAACGAGCGTATGCGACTTTTATAATTTCCATACGAGTGTCTTAATTACCATTATAGGCGAGTTGCATACGACTGTTTATGTTCGACGATAATTATAACTTTATTATATGTTTTAACATAAATATTCATAAATATCTGTTGAGAGTCGGCCACAAGAATTTTGTTATCGGAGAGCGAGTGCGAGACATCTCTCTGTCTTTCAAGATCTCTGAACGACCGACGCATGCGCTCTGTGTGCTTGCAATGCCATATAATGCAGGCCATATGATTACATCTGCCGTCCCTCAGTAATATTGTCACCGGAGTCGTTTGAAGGCTGTGTAGAAATTAGGGTTGATGATATTAAGGTACAGTCCTATTTCTTGTCTCATATTGGCCAGTATATTTACGCGAACATATGGACGGTGCGTATTCCATGTCGGTAATTTATTGTAGTTCGATGTTGTGTTTATGTCCGACATGTTGGATTTTGAGCGCATGCTCGAAGTTATCGTTACCTAATTGGTCAATGAACGAGCTCTGATTGGCTGGAGAAACTGTATCGTAATGAAAAACAGTGTTATAATGACAATCATTATGATACAGTTTTCTGACACGTAATAGTGAGGGTCGAACATAAACGTGACTTAATGCCTTTCAGGTCCGTGGTCTGTTTAGTGCGGCATAAAGCCACCCAGAATGAATATTTCACATGCTATTTTATTTAAAAATGGATTTGTAACATAAAAACTACCTAAACCCTGTGCAAATGTAATTTACAATAGCACTGTAACTCACGGGAATCTTGCAGTGCGGCCAACATTAAGTACGAAATACGGTGCTGAAAGGCAGCAAGTCATTGACTTAATTCTTTTCTCCACTGATCGCACTACATGTTTCTGGCTTAAGCTCACAAAACAAATTGCTTTGTGATGTATTTTGCCTTGACAGTGAGCTTCCGTGATTGTGTTGTATGTACCTACAGAAGGCTGACTTAATTCTTTCCTATGCCGTTCCAAGGCCTTTGGGTCAATACTTCAGAATGAAAAAAAATCCACAGCCTGCTTCCAGTCTCCGACCGGGTCAGGAATGGAATGAATGAAGCCCCCATCTAGCGGCGAGGATATGAACTGTGCCGGCTGCCGAGGCCTGACGCACTCCTCTGGGGCAATGATTAAATGAATGACAGATGAAATGAAATGATAGTGGAGAGTGTTGCTGGAATGAAATTTTGACAGGGAAAACCGGAGTACCCGGAGAAAAACCTGTCTGCCTCCGTTTTGTCCAGCACAGATCTCACATGGAGTGACCGGGATTTGAACCACGGACCCAGCGGTGAGAGGCCGGCGTGCTGCCGCCTAAGCCACGGAGGCTCCAATACTTCAGAATACTAATTCTAAAAAAAAAAAACCATTTTTGACTTAATGCTTTTCAGCTCCGACCGATTCAATTACAGTAGAAAGTCGTTTATCCGGACGTCAAACAACCGAACGTCAATTATCCGGACGAGCAAAAAAAAAAAAAAAAAAAAAAAAGACGGAGCAGCGCGCGCTCACTATAGTAGTGAGTCGGTTCTCGTTTCTAATTGTTGTTTCTGTTGTCTCCTTCCGTTTGTTTACTCTACAATGTTTCAATGTGTTACAGTATGCTAGTCTATGTACTGTACCGTACTGTATTACGTTGTGAAAATGGCTTCTACGAGTGACAAAAAAGAGAAACGAAATCGCAATGTATTATCCATTGAGTAGAAGGTGGAGATCATTAATAAAGTGGATAAAGGTGAGAGTGTGCAGTGTCTAATGTCAACTTAGTATTGGAAAATCCACAATTTATGATTTGAAGAAGTTAGTTATGTTAGTTATTGTTGATTTAAGGGGCGGAACTACGAGGTCATCTGCCCCTGATTTGAAGAAAGGAAATGTGAAATTCTTAATTATGGATCGAAGTAAGATAGGGAAGAAGGGTCTAACAAGAGTAGAACCATGAGATCAGCTACGGTTAACAATTGGAAGAAGCGGTGTACTTACAGTTTATTCAGACAAGAAGTACGGGAGATCCCATTTCTGGACCTCTGTTATGTGAGAAAGCGTTGCAGCTAAATGAGAAGCTTGGTGGTTATTACAATAATGTACTGTGCATGTTTTTCCTATGAAATAAACGCATGTTTGATTATCCGGAAAAATCGTTATCCGGAACACTTTCGGTCCCAATTAATCCGGATAAACGACGCTCTACAGATTTAATGGTTATTTGCTACAATAAATATTCATTCAAATGATGATAATTGGATATGGTACAATCCATTACTCGCAGCAATTATTATTTCCCTAACAAATTCCCCCTAATTTAGATGTATTTCATTCACCTTATGGACGGCTTCGGTGGCGTAGTTGCTAGCATGCTGAGCTCCTATGCCCAAGGTAGCGATTCCATCTTGCGCTGCTGTCATATTTTGGTGTGTTTAACAGAGGTGGGTGGGAGTTGAGATCTTAAGGTGAACGTGCTTTTAACTTTTGCGGTGCGTAGCACAGTAATAATGCCTTGGCAGATGGTTTTACTCATGGTGATGGGCTCGCAATAAGAATAATTGTCATGTCAAGTACTGGCGTTGTGTCAAGGAGTCTTGTTGTAGTTGCTTATTTTAGGGGCTGCGACATCTTGGTCAGAATTTGTGTGATAATCTGTGTTATTGTGGATGCTATACTAGTATGTGTTTTTGTAAATTGGGGAGAGAATTGGGAAGGAGGCGACCGTGGTCTTAAGGTTAAGCCATCCCAGCATTTGCCTGAAGTAGAAGTGGTTATGTTCGGAACACCACTTCCATGATGGCTGAATTGGGAATCAAACCCTCCTCTTACCTCACGAGGTTAAGTATACCCCATTCCAGCCCTCTCACCAGAATTAACATTTATTGGCAGAACCGAGAATCGAACCCGGATCTCCCTGGGGCGACAGTCAAAAACACTAGCCGTTACACCACGAGGTGGACTATCAAAGGAAATACTGCGCGGGTTGAATGAACTTAATGTGGATATACACAAGTCAATGCAAAAGCAGGTATCATCATTGCGACAACCAGAATAGCTAGAAAATTCATGGGCTAGTGAATACAATTTTTTTAAAGGTGGTGCTTATGGTCTGATTCCTTATAATATGTGTACTTTCCGTATATTTGTCAGATAATGTTCTCAAAATTAATTAATATTCATTTTCACTAGAGGACCCGTGCGAGAACTCTCGCATAATGGGTTGTGTGCGCCCAATGTGTACAGACTACCCGCCCGGCCCTAGTGCTTTCCATCTGTACGTGACACAGTTCTGCCAGGGGCTATCGTCTTGTTTTTTTTTTCGATTAAAAGCACTTTATAAACAAATAAATATATTTCCGTTGACTTTTCAAGAAATGTAAGGTTTTTTCCTGTTCTATTGAGACGATTTGGAAGATTTTGGTACAAACCACAAACTTCCAACTCCCTCTGGTTTAGGAGCTTGAGTTTTGTGAATCATACACCTTAGCGTATTATACAATAAGATAATATAAAAATTCTTACCCACAAACTTTGTACATATGGGAAAGAAACCACAGATGCCTCCCTGTGGTATTATGTTACCACCTTCCTTAAAACAAGCATCTTCATCAAACGGCTCGTACAGTATGAATATGGCTGCACACTGTCTGGGAGTTAATGGACGGGTACAGACTACTGCAAGTGCTGTCGTTGCCATGCCCAAAATGAAGAGACTAACCTGCATCTTAGTAGTCATCTGTAAAATCCATAGAACATTTGCATAGGTGCTAGGGATGTGAAAACAACTTCTTTGTCACAGTTACCCTAATAACTAGGGCCCGGATTCTTAGATTCTGTTAGCCTCCGTTTTAGGTTTACTAAACTCTTAAAATAGGCTTTTCTTTAGGTTTTCTATTCTCTTAAAATAGGCTTTTTATATGGATTTCTATGCCCTTAAAGAGGCTTTTGTAGGTTATCAATACCCATAAAATAAGCTAATTGTAGGTTTTCAATACCCTTAAAGTAGGTTTTTCTTAAATATCTCTATACTATTAAAATAAGCTTCTTTAGGTTTTCTATTAGCTTACCCTTAAAGTGGATTTTTCTAAAGGTTTTCTATACTCTTAAAAAGGCTTTCTATACCACTAAAATAGGTATGTTTAGGTTTCTATACCCCTAAAATAGTCTTTATTAGGTTTTCTACATCCTTAAAATAACCTTTTTAGGTTTTCTATACCCTTAAAATAGACAATTTCTTATGTTTTCAATAAGCTTCAAATAGGCAACTTTTAAGGTTTTCATACCCTTAATATTGGCTCTTTTGGTTTTGTATACATTTCAAACTGGCCATTTTAGTTATAAATGGCTTTGTTTGGTTTTCTGTAACCTTAAGAAAGTTTTTTAGGTTCCTATACCCTTAAAATATGCATTTTAGGTTTTCTTCGTAGATCCCAATCATTAACAACAATAATTTTCTGTGTTTCTAATTTTAGGTCACACGCTTAAGATTAGGATTTTATGCACTGACAATAGGCTGTTATGAATTAATGCTAACACCAATAATTTTTGTTCTCTTTATTTTAGTACGGTAACATTTATTGACAGCCAAATGTCATAAAAATACACCTTATCAATAACCATCAGCAATCACACAGGTTTACTGTATATTTTTCTGTTAACAACGCAGCAGATAACAAAAATCATGTTCAAATAATTGTCAGGTCTGAATGATTTCCTATTATCTTTCTGTGTTTCGTGTTGTATCGTCCTGGGGGGTTGTTAGCTCGATTAAGGGTGGCTTCGTCTATGAGACGATTGTAATTGTCTGCAGGACGAGACGTGTATGTGCTGAGGTGTGAGAGAGCGCGTGATCGCTAATGAATGGGAGTGGACAGGCTACTGGCAGGACGTGCCTGCTAAGCTTAATGCTGACGTCTGTTTACAAGGTTTAAAGACAATGGCCGGCGACTAAGACGGTCACTGTGGTGTAAGGGGCTGGAACTCACAGGTGGCTGGACGGGGGTTCAAATAAGAGTTTAAGAAATACAATAAAGCAATAGAAATCTCTGTTTCGCGGGCTTATAGGCCGTGTTCTAAGGACATTTTGTCGTCCTGACGTTTCGCTGAAGACTGCGTTCAGCATGTTCACAGGTTACATTAAGCGAGGTAAAACAAGTAAACAGAAGATATATAAATAGTCAATAACCCACACATAGAGGCTACCATAGCAACGCGTACCACATAAAAGTAATGCATCAAGGACAGGGCGATACTTTTGTAATATGGGGCCATGGTAAAGATCAATTACATCTGTTTTTACTACATCTTAACAGCCTGAACTCGAACATTCAGTTTACCATGGAGTCAGAGAATGAACAGAAAATCGCTTTTCTCGACGTTATGGTGACGAAGACCGCTGATCTAACCTTGAGACATACAGTTTACCGTAAGCCGACCCATACTGACCGATATTTACATAAGACGTCCAACCATCACCCACGACAGAAATACGGAGTGATAAAAACACTGGCTGACCGCGCGAAAAGAATTTGTGAAAAGCAGTGCCTAAACCAAGAAATTAAACACCTCAACGAGGCCCTACGCGCCAATGGGTACAGCCAGAAAGATATCCAGCGAGCACTCCATCCAAGACGTCCAACTACAAGGGTAATTGGAGACAAGCAGCCCCTGGATAGAGCTTTCCTTCCATATATAAAAAAGGTCACGGACAGAATATGGAGGTTACTCGAGTCCCATGATATAACGACCATATACAGGCCTACGCGAAAAATTAAGGACATGTTTAGGTCCGCTAAAGATAAGCGACATCCTCATACCGCGGCAGGGATTATAAAATCCCGTGTGATTGTGGCCAATATATTGGAACAACGATAAGAAGTATTGCCACTCGCCTCAAGGAGCACGAACGATACAGCCAGCTGGGACAAACAGATAAATCCACTGTTGCAGCACACTCGCTACTCGCAGGTCACGACATAAGATATGGAGACACCGAAGTTCTGTCCACCACGGTTTCTTATCATGCCAGGCCACAAAGGGAGGCCATTGAAATCATGAAACAGCTTCAATCTTGAAGAGGAAGCAGAACGTGTGAACAGAGCTTGGCTTCCAGTCCTTAATCCCCTCAAGCCTGCCCTCATTGACCGTCGTAGACGAGAAGATGCAACAGAAGAGCAGCCCTGTCCTTGATACATTACTTTTACGTGGTACGCCGTTGCTATGGTAGCCTCTACATGTGGGTTGTTGACTATTTATATATAATCTGTTTACTTGTTTTACCTCGCTTCGAGCCTCCGTGGCTTAGGCGACAGCACGCCGGCCTCTCACCGCTGGGTCCGTGGTTCAAATCCCGGTCACTCCATGTGAGATCTGTGCTGGACAGAACGGAGGCAGACAGGTTTTTCTCCGGGTACTCCGGTTTTCCCTGTCAAAATTTCATTCCAGCAACACTCTCCACTATCATTTCATTTCATTTGTCATTCATTTAATCATTGCCCCAGAGGAGTGCGTCAGGCCTCGGCAGCCGGCACAGTTCATATCCTCGCCGCTAGATGAGGGCTTCATTCATTCCATTCCTGACCCGGTCGGAGACTGGAAGCAGGCTGTGGATTTTCACTTGTTTTACCTCGCTTAATGTAACCTGTGAACATGCTGAACGCAATCTTCAGCGAAACGTCAGGACGACAAAATGTCCTTAGAACACGGCCTATAAGCCCGCGAAACAGAGATTCCTATCTCAACGCTGGTCGTGAAAGTCTGAATTTTTATAATAAAACAACTTTAAAAGAATGACTAGAGTTGTAAGTACTATAAGTGTGCAGGGATGGATGAGTACAAGTGCCAGGTTTGGACTTAGGAAGGATTCACTAAGGACAAACCTTCAGAGTACACACTTACCGATCTGCAACTCGAACGCATGATGACAGAAACTCGACGAGGGTAGACGGAAGAGCTCCGTGGCGAGTGGCGGAGAGAGACCACGGTTCCTGGTGTGAGCTGTATTTAAGGGAATCGTTGTTATTGTGTAATTAAGTCAGCACATTACTTGTGCTACTTAGGCTGTGTCCCAAAGCTCAAGTTGTCTGCTATTGACTAGCTACTAGCTACTACTCACTAGGTACTACGCACTACGGAGCTTTGGGACATTGTGCTTGATCACAGCCACCTTCATAGACTTGTGATCTGAAACGCACTGGGCTTACATCCTGGTACCAAATCAACACTCAAGATGGCGGTGATCTGCTACTCCTTGTAAGCTCTTACATTTAAATTCCGCACCATTTCTGCTTTCCACGGGAAGAGAGTTTTCAGCAGAACAACTGCCCATAATTAACTTAAGAAATTAAATCAAGATCAAGACAGAGCAACACAGCACGTGGGTTGATGGCAGAGTATAGGCAAAGTCCCAAGCAAAGAGGATTAATAATCATGCCATAAATCAAAGATAACCTACATTTTCTATAACTTCCTTGTACAAGTCGACAAGTCGGCCAATCTAGCATGCACTTTCGTTTACTAGCTACTACAGACTTGATTGCTATGTGCTAAGCACCTTTGGATCATGACTTGTGACGTCACATCCGGAATATTAGTCGACAATCTAGTTCACTACGGCTGAAAATGTAGCTTTGGGACACAGCCTTAGAAGGTGCTACCTGTTTAGATTTCATGTTGTGATAATGTCGTAATTGCTCCATGTTAGCTTGCCAAGCTGAGTGTAGTTGTTGGTTCCTCTGGAGTTATGGCGTGAAATTGGGATGAAGGGAGCTGCAGGGGGTCGATAGGGGATTGCCATACCTTGTGGGAACCCCAGGGTATATCAGAATTTTCGTAAGATTTATTTAAATGTACCGTACATATTTCACAAGCGTTTACTCTAGCAAAACTACTCACAAGAGAACACACACAGGATATATTATTTTCACTGTTTCTCCTGTTATTCATTTGCATTGTAGTAGATAACTACGGTACATACCATGCCCAAAAAAGGTTGGTCTTATATTCGGGTAAATACGTATTTATTATCTAAAGAAGTGAAAACAGCGATTTAGGTTATTTTAGGTTGCAACGCCTCATTTAGGCATTTTTAGGTCCTATGAAATTCATATATTTAGCCCCAGGTAGTGTGCCAACATCTGACAGCAAATGTCATGGAATAGTCTCCTAATAGCATGTGGGGCCTCTGGCAGCTCAACATATCGCAGAACATTCAAAGTCTCTTCCAGAACAACTAGGAGGCCCATTCCATGCCAGGAACATGCTCCCCAGACCATAACAGAGACACCACTACCCTGGACCTCACCTTCGAGTCAGGCGGGATCCATCAATGCATGTGGTCTGCGCCACACACGGTGCCTCACATCGGCATGGTGCAATTGAAATCGTGATTCGTCTGTCCATAAATCACGTTACGCCATTGTTCCAGTGTCCATCCCTGGTGATGGGCGACAAATGCACGCCGTTGTGTCCGATGACATTGGGTTATCAGTGGCACCCGTGTGCGGCGCCGGCTCCCATACCGCATGGAACCCTTGTTCCTACGGATTGCCCAGTGGGAGACGTGTCGAGCATGGCCTGTGTTGAATTGGGCCGTGATTTGTTGCACTGTTGCCCTTCTGTCTCTATTGACAATCCGTCTCAGATGTCGCCAGTCACGGCCATCGAGGGTGGCTGGACGGCCGGTGACACCCACATTTAACCATTCACGATACACCCTGGACATGGTTGACCGTGTGAAGCCGAATTTCCGCACCACTGCTGACATCGCACTTCCCATCCGTTGGGCACCAACCACTATACCCCGTTCGAACGGTGTCAGCTCACGACGACGTTGCTTACACCTGTAATGTGCACAACCACTTCTCACAAGGTCTTCTATACAACTGCCGCTGGCTAGGGATGGGCGTGACTGAAGCCGGGAATCGAGAGTGTCGACTCGATCGACTCCAAACACCGGTCTCGGTTCGCATGAAGCCTCGCGACTCCACGTTAATCTGATGCGTATTGCGGGGCCGCTTCGCATGAAGCCTCGCGACTCCAAGCTCACGTGATGAGTATTGCGGGGCCACACGGTCCCTTCGCATGAAGCCTCGCGACTCCAAGCTCACCTGATGAGTATTGCGGGGTCGCTTCGCATGAAGACTCGCGACTCCAAGCTCCCCTGATGAGTATTGCGGGGTCGCTTCGCATGAAGACTCGTGACTCCAAGCTCCCCTGATGAGTATTGCGGGGTCGCTTCGCATGAAGCCTCGCGACTCCAAGCTCACCTGATGAGTATTGCGGGGTCGCTTCGCATGAAGACTCGCGACTCCAAGCTCCCCTGATGAGTATTGCGGGGTCGCTTCGCATGAAGACTCGCGACTCCAAGCTCCCCTGATGAGTATTGCGGGGTCGCTTCGCATGAAGACTCGCGACTCCAAGCTCCCCTGATGAATATTGCGGGGTCGCTTCGCATGAAGCCTCGCGACTCCAAGCTCACCTGATGAGTATTGCGGGGTCGCTTCGCATGAATCCTCGTGACTCCAAGCTCCCCTGATGAGTATTGCGGGGTCGCTTCGCATGAAGACTCGCGACTCCAAGCTCCCCTGATGAGTATTGCGGGGTCGCTTCGCATGAAGACTCGCGACTCCAAGCTCCCCTGATGAATATTGCGGGGTCGCTTCGCATGAAGCCTCGCGACTCCAAGCTCACCTGATGAGTATTGCGGGGTCGCTTCGCATGAAGACTCGCGACTCCAAGCTCCCCTGATGAGTAGCCTATTGCGGGGTCGCTTCGCATGAAGCCTCGCGACTCCAAGCTCCCCTGATGAGTATTGCGGGGTCGCTTCGCATGAAGACTCGCGACTCCAAGCTCCCCTGATGAGTATTGCGGGGTCGCTTCGCATGAAGCCTCGCGACTCCAAGCTCACCTGATGAGTATTGCGGGGTCGCTTCGCATGAAGACTCGCGACTCCAAGCTCCCCTGATGAATATTGCGGGGTCGCTTCGCATGAAGCCTCGCGACTCCAAGCTCCCCTGATGAGTATTACCGAGTCGCTTCGCATGAATCCTCGCGACTCCAAGCTCCCCTGACGAGTATTGCGGGGTCGCTTCGCATGAAGACTCGCGACTCCAAGCTCCCCTGATGAATATTGCGGGGTCGCTTCGCATTAAGCCTCGCGACTCCAAGCTCACCTGATGAGTATTGCGGGGTCGCTTCGCATGAATCCTCGTGACTCCAAGCTCCCCTGATGAGTATTGCGGGGTCGCTTCGCATGAAGACTCTCGACTCCAAGCTCCGCTGATGAATATTGCGGGGTCGCTTCGCATGAAGCCTCGCGACTCCAAGCTCACCTGATGAGTATTGCGGGGTCGCTTCGCATGAAGACTCGCGACTCCAAGCTCCCCTGATGAGTAGCCTATTGCTGGGTCGCTTCGCATGAAGACTCGCGACTCCAAGCTCCCCTGATGAGTATTGCGGGGTCGCTTCGCATGAAGACTCGCGACTCCAAGCTCCCCTGATGAATATTGCGGGGTCGCTTCGCATGAAGCCTCGCGACTCCAAGCTCACCTGATGAGTATTGCGGGGTCGCTTCGCATGAAGACTCGCGACTCCAAGCTCCCCTGATGAATATTGCGGGGTTGCTTCGCATGAAGCCTCGCGACTCCAAGCTCCCCTGATGAATATTGCGGGGTCGCTTCGCTTGAAGCCTCGCGACTCCAAGCTCACCTGATGAGTATTGCGGGGTCGCTTCGCATGAAGCCTCGAGACTCCAAGCTCATCTGATGAGTATTGCGGGGGGCACACTGTCGCTTTTTATCCGAATCTCTCATTATTATTATTTACAATCATTGTACCAAATTGTTGTGATATTTAACTTTTGGCAGGTTGTATTACTATTATTGTTATTAATAATCATCTTCATAATAAACACAATAACAATTACGCCTACAACATTAACGATTATAACCCGAAACAATCATCCATGTTTGATGGCTATTAACCCTATTGTATTCATCGTAAAACAAGGTATCAAGGGACAAACGTGGACGGATAACAAGACCGTCACAATATGAGAGGCCTGTGCGCACATCTTAAACAAAGCAATTAACAAACCATAACATAGGCCAAATCTTACATTAATTCAACACCCACATTTTGTTATTGGAGACACGGAAATGAAACACCCTATAATGGAAGTAAGAATAACACACACAGTGCCATGAACTTCGTAATTGGTATTCGACATTCCATATAACGATCTTGCCGGCAAAATAAATATCCTGTCACTGTGCATCAACTAGGCCTATCCAGCATATTCTCATACTGTAGAATCCTACAGTAGGTCATAACAAAGAACGACTATGCATATAATCATTCTATTGAATCGTTTTGCAGGTTATAATAGCTTGCCATACATTTCAATACCAAAAAGGTATCACTGGCAAGCTAGCAGCAAGATTTATTCAGCTGTATTTTAAACATGCCGCAGCGATAGCGAACAAAGTTGAGGCCAGCACACATGTTCAAGCAGTTCCAAAAACAGTTGTTAGATGGCGTTAGTGCATCAGTGGAGTCGACACTGGAGTCGAGAGTATCGGTTCCAGCGGCAGCAGTCTCGTCTCTTCGCGACTCCGTTCGCAACCCATCCCTACCGCTGGCACAAAGGGCGTGTGGTGCGCAGACAACACACCTGCGCATCAGTACTCCACTAACCCATGACATTTGCCCAGTCACTGTATACTGTATACAGGGTGTAACAAAAATGTACGGCACAAAATGCTGGACTCATTCCTCACACATAGACGAAGAAATTATGTTATATGAACATAGGTCCGGAAACGCTTTGTTTCCATGTTATACCCCATTGTCTCCAACTCATTAAGCATGGGAAACACACAAGAACAGAACGTTAGAATCGAGGGGAACAAGCACTCTTGGTTACGTCCGGTTACGTTGTCATTATCGTAGGTGCACTACAAGTTTTTGTTTTACATGGCCCTGTTGCCATCCGACTTAGCAGATGTGCCTTTAGCTGTGCGACAAAACATATACTTAATGCACGATGGAGCACCTCCTCCGTTTAGTGTTAACGTCCGCCGGCTTCTAAATAACAGATTTTGTGACATTTGGATAGGTAGAGGTGGACCAATTGCCTGTCCTCCACGCTCTCTGGACCTAAAATCACTGGACTTTAATTTGTGAGGGCATTTGATAGCTCTTGTGTATTGAACTCCAGTACAAGATGTTCAGAGTCTCCGTGCCCGTATTATGGAAGGCTGAGAAACCATACGCAATCCTCCAGGTATACATCAGCGCATCCGAGATTCACTACGACGGTTGGTTGATGCATGTATCAATGCGCACGGAGGGCATATTGAACATCTCCTGTGAGCAAGAGTTGCCTGTGGTATGCTGGTACGTTCTGTTCTTGTGTGTTTCCCATGATTAATGAGTTGGAAACAATGAGGTAGCCTATAACATGGAAAGAAAGCGTTTCCAGACCCATGCTCATATAACATAATTTCTTCGTCTACGTGTGAGGAATGTCTCCTGGATTTTGTGCTGTACATTTTTGTTACACCCTGTATACAGGTGATTCAGAAATACTTTGACAAACTTCGGATATGAGTTCCTGACACTGACAGAAGAAAACAAGGTCCCCTTTGTTGACCCGGGAGGGAGTGGTCAACACATGGATATACGCATCAGGTGTGTGCCGCGGCCATCCCGGATGTGAAAACTATTCATCGACGTATCCTGGACGCCTGCGACACCATTCGACACCAGCCCGGAGTCTTTGAACGGGTCCGGCAGTCCATGATGCGACGTGTTCATGCATGTCTCGACGCAAGAGGAGGACATTTCGAGCACTTGTTTAGAGCTGTATGTGGTGAAGTGTTATCAGTGTACCAATGTGTACAACAGCAGTAGCGGCTGGCCCATAAGGACTCCAGGACGGTGTCCTTCCTAGAGAACGAAAAGGGATTTACATTTCCTCTTGATATTTTAAGTCAAAAATTGAACTCTAATAATGCTAAGAAAATTACATGTAGCTCTATCAATCAGGAAGACTGTGTTTGGTGGTATCACGCTTTGTCAGCGCGCAGCACACCACAGAACACTGGTCAGTATAGAGTTACGGACTCTTGGCCTTCCGCCCTAAGATTGTACCCTGGCGAGGGGGTTGATACGTGCGGGGAGTATGGAGACTGGTGCGCTTTTGGGCTGCCAGAGGGGTAATGTGTGGGCGCGGTGTGCGGACAGTTGTCTTGAAGCCTGGCGGAGTCCTTAACAGCTCTGTAGCACCGGTAAAAACGTCATCTCCCCTCGCTACTCTAGACGTCATGCAACAGTATCTACTACTATTGGTTAGTAAGAAAACTTGTGACTAGCATCAAAAGCCAATAAGAAGGAGATCGTTCAGGGTTGTCAGATGTGTCATTATTATCATTCTGCTGTCAGCTTCCGCACGCTGAACTTCCATTAGACAAGCACTGTCGCCTGATCCCAACCCACTGTGACACAGGTTTGACAACAGTGAACAGCAGCAGCATTTCCACTCACGTCCCTCTACTGCATGCGCCCTGCAGGGGAATTACCGCATTAGCAAATAAAGTAGATGAAAGTAGAAATGTCCATGGTTGCATATAATAACAATTAAAATTTAATAACAATAATCCATGATGTAGTATCATAATCTTTATCGTTGAACACAAAAAATATATAATTATATTAAATTGTAGCATCAAAGCCTCCGTGGCTTAGGCGGCAGCACGCCGGCCTCTCACCGCTGGGTCCGTGGTTCAAATCCCGGTCACTCCATGTGAGATCTGTGCTGGACAAAACGGAGGAAGACAGGTTTTTCTCCGGGTACTCCGGTTTTCCCTGTCAAAATTTCATTCCAGCAACACTCTCCACTATCATTTCATTTCATCTGTCATTCATTTAATCATTGCCCCAAAGGAGTGCGTCAGGCCTCGGCAGACGGCACAATTCCTATCCTCGCCGCTAGTTGGGGGCTTCATTCATTCCATTCCTGACCCGGTCGGAGACTGGAAGCAGACTGTGGATTTTCATTTTCATTAAATTGTAGCATCTGAGACCAGGGATCTCGATTCAATTTGCAAGGATGAAGCAACACGGACCTCTCGTTAGCATCCTGCGATTAGTGAAGGTTGGCACCAGTGAGCCATTTCGCTTTCGTGCTGGAAAGTCTTAAAGCGGTGGTAATATTCAGCAGTTGCAATCTCTGTGTTGGTGATGATTAATCTGTAAGTCATTAAGCTTTGTAAGTAGTGTCTTTATTAAAATTACCGGTGCGACTGTGGTTTGGAAGTGCTTGTGGCGAAAGTGATACTCTGTGATTTCTCTATCGGTGCATAATAATAATAATAATAATAATAATAATAATAATAATAATAATAATAATAATACCGTAATAATAATAATAATAATAATAATAATAATACGGCACCGTAATTATTTTTAATTCATGTTACGGCTGTGCTCTAGAGTTGAAACTCAGCGTGATTAAGTATTTCTGCATTTCAAAATTAATTCTGTGGACGCTATTTTAAATAGCGAAAAACTTCTTTTGATAGTTATTCACATTAAATCCACTTGAACTCAGGCAGGAATTAACAGTTTTATACAGCAGAAATTAGTTTGAAAATGCATCTGGTGCCTTAACACTTCTTTCCTGCATTTGTGAAAACAATCTTGCGACAGTGTTACCTGAGACAGTAAAACTCTTGCGAATTATATGCACAATTCCCATGACAACATCAGGAAAGTGAAAGGTGCTTTTCAACTTTGAAAAGAATAAAAACTTTTAATAGGAATTCAATGAAAGAAGACCGTCTGTGAGCTTTAGCTATGTGCTCTATTGAGAAACACGTCACAAATGACTTCAATGAGCTTGTAATAAACCACTTTGCTGAGCAAAAAGAGCGGCGAATGGACTTCATCTTCAAGAGAGTCAATTAAGGTAGGTCTATTTATTTGAACATTCTCCTGTCCTGGTAATTTTCTTATCTTTCATAGTTTGTGTATTGCCGACAATGATATCTGTCTGTCTATTAGGTAGTCAGCCCGAAGGCTGGTTGGATCCTCAAAAAGCACCGCCGTTATGTTATGTGAGTAGATACCCACAAAAACCCAAGGCAGCGCTATATTGAGGCGTTCTAGGCAAGAAGAGGAGTGAGGTAGTTTGTCATTGCATTCCTCACTGAGTCAGAACAGTAGTCCTAACCCTATGAGTAGAACCTATCACAGCATCCACAGGCACTGACTGAGCCCTGAATGCCATTACTAAGCACCACCCATACCTCAGTAGCTTCCATATAATCACAGCCATGAGTGAGACTGAGACATCGGTGAAAAGCCACCTTTTACTCTATAATGATATATCTTATGGAAAAACATTGTTGCAAGATTTTCTTTTATTTCCTGACATAACCAGTATGTTTTACGTCATTGCATTCATAACCGTATTCAAACTAAAAACTGTAAAAGTAAAGAGTTGGGCAAGAATTCTCAAACTTGTCCATGTTACGCTTAAACTCCTGCCACGTTATTATTATTATTATTATTATTCCCGTTTTTAATTTGCAGTTAAATTCACTCTCTGCTAGAAATTTAAGTAATCTATCAGAATAAAAAGCAGTTCAACAGTTTAGTAATGAATGAAAATTAAACATAATGTGACTCGGGAGGTACATTTTCCTAAAATTCATCTGTCAGCTCGAACACTGGCATTGATTGTTACTGGCACTTGTATATTTCCAAAATTGCATATTAAAGTATATTTCAAAATTTGAATATTAAAAGAATAAAACTCGTGTTCTATGCCGAATTCAAGTGATCATCCAATATCCACATTTTTACAGCCAACGCTTTAGGCTTGAGTTTGGCGTTATTAAAAGAATAATATTGTACATTCTATGTTATTATGTACTGGATAAATCGTTGTTTAATTCGTGTATTCATGCAAACTAGGATTTGTCAAGTTTTGAGCTCACAAGGATAATGCTATGATAAAGAAAAAGACCCAAACACAAGCTCCCTGGGATTCACGTTTTGCGTTTTCGTCTATACGTAATTTTCACATCAGGTTCTCGGTGTTGGTACCCTATGAAATCATAGTTGTAATACTAAATGAGAAAAACCTCTGATCCGACATCAAGAATATTGAGCAATAACGCGATATTTTCATTGCATATAAAAGTAACTCGATTTTACACTTTTTGTCCTCTATCAATTTATGAAGAGGTGCGGGGAAAAATACAGTGATCGCCCTCCCAGCCTAAGAGTCTGTCGGCCGCCACTGTTCAACAGTCCCTCCCGGGAAAACGAAGGATTCTGGGGCACCTGTGTAAATGACAGTTTTTTCCTTTTGTCGGTGTGAGGAACCTTCTTTTGATATGAGTTCATGTGTGAAACACTTCCAAACAGGCTCTTAATTAATGTGTCACTGTACAATGTTATTTCATTAATAAATTGAAAACGAATGATTTTGGGACATAATGTGAACTTTTTTTCTTGTTTTGGTGTAAGGAACCAATCCCCAAAGTTTGTAAGAAATTTTGAAACACCCTGCTTATATCTTGAAAATAGTTCATAAAATTGCAAGGAAACAAATAGTTTATGCATATCGCCGCTGAACTTGCAATAACCGACATTACTCTTTTCCATTATTTTCCTTACGAATGGTCACGCCTTCCAGCCGTATGTCGATTTGCTGTCCAACAGAACAATGTGCTAACGTTCTCGGCTGATAGTCCCAAGATGTCAGGATCGAATCATTGCGCAATTAGCTGGCATTTGTGGGTGCGCAAATGCGAGAGAGTCGTGTCAGTAGATTTTCTGGCACGTTAAGGTTCCCCTTGGGGGCAAACCTCCGCCTCCCTGGTGTCTCTAAAAGCCACAGTAGTTACGAAGGGCGTAAAACTAATACAGTACATTATGCAACGAGCCTATAGAGGTAATAATTAAGACACGAGTATGTATATAAAACGAGCGAAGCGAGTGTCTTATTACCATTATAGGCGAGATGCATACGACTGTTTATGTTCGAATGTATTATATGTTCTAACATTGAAATGAAATGAAAATCCACATCCTGCTTCCAGTCTCCGACCGGGTCAGGAATGGAATGAATGAAGCCCCTATCTAGCGACGAGGATATGGACTGTGCCGGCTGCCGAGGCCTGACGCACTCCTCTGGGGCAATGAGTAAATGAATGACAGATGAAATGAAATGATAGTGGAGAGTGTTGCTGGAATGAAATTTTGAGAGGGAAAACCGGAGTAGGCTACCCGGAGAAAAACCTGTCTGCCTCCGTTTTGTCCAGCACAGATCTCACATGGAGTGACCGGGATTTGAACCACGGACCCAGCGGTGAGAGGCCGGCGTGCTGCCGCCTAAGCCACGGAGGCTTCATGTTCTAACATTATTATTCATAAATATATGTCGAGATTCTGGCGGTTGAATTCTTCTCCATGGGAATTGTGTGAGATCAGAATTTGATCTCTACCCAATAACGATCCCCAAAGCTTTGAAACATTGTTTATCCTGAAGTTGCTACAACAGATAGCGCACAGGTACTATGTTGGATCATTTTGTAATTTTGGTCAAATAACACAAAATAGGTTGTTACAAACGCTTTAAAATTAAACTGTATCGTATTATCAACAAGTTATTCTTCAAATTCGATGCGTATAGAATGTCAACGGAAGGCAAATCAATATTGAGTCCCAAATAGAACAGTTATGACATCTGGCGGAAATGTCTCTCATAAGAAATCCATTTGCTACCAGAGAGCTGGAGTATAATTTCCGTGGCAATAATGTCATTCGCCTGCTTCCTCCATGACGTTCTGGTGTGTTTATGTTTTGGATTTATGGTCGAAGGTGTATGTCAACAACAGCATTCACTAAAACTGTCGGCGAAATCTTACGAATATGTAGAAATTGGAATTGCGGATATTAAGGTACAGTGCTATTTCTTTTTCATTGTTGCCCAGTTTATGCATTATAACTACAATGGTTGATCCAATATAGGCTACATTGTCAACTTTCAAATCATGTAATTCAAGTTGGATTTTGTGTGCATGTCAGAAGCTATCCTTACCTAATTAGTCAATGAATGGAAATATTGAGCTCTGATTGGTTGGTAAAACTGTGTTATAATAAACGTAGTACTTTAATGACCCCCATTATGAAACAGTTTTCTGGCATATAATATTTACATATCGACATTGTCGAACATAATAGTACATAATAGTACTGTTTATGTTCGACGATAATTATTATAACTATTTTATGTTCGAAGATAAATATTCATAAACATGTGTCGAAATTTCGCTAGTTTTATGTACTGAACAGAGTGCATGAGACGCAGAGAATGCCTTGTATTTGACCATGGCCTCCTCGATTACCCCACTATGACACTAGGCAACGCAGTTCAGAAGGCCTTGGTACGTCTGTAATATGTACATTCCACCAGCTTCAAAAGTAGAAACATACAGGGAATTATACCGGTGGTTGGAATCTAGAACCGAAATATATGATCAAAATTTAATAATCTTCGGCGATTTCAACATCCCAACAATTCAAAGTACACTAATTAAAGACGACAATATTCAAACAAGAGAACTCGTAAATGTTATTAATTATCTTCAGCTAAAGTCTTATAATTCAGTATTAAACCGTAACGGGAGGACGCTGGACTTAGTTTTATCCAACAAAACTGACATAAATGTAACTGAAAACACTGATCCACTCTTACCATTGGATCGCCACCACCCTGCTCTGGATGTAGAAATATCTCTATTAATATGTCGACACCAAGATCCAGCCCAATGATACCCTTAACTTCCGGGAAGCAAATTTTGAGCAGCTGTACACTCGGTTAAGGGATGGCGCCTGGGGTCAAACATACGAGTGCACTGGTGTAAATACTGCAGTAGACTTGTTTTATCAAATTTTTAACACAGTACTTGGCGAAACCGTTCCTATATGTAAACGACAAACGGATAGAAAATATCCTGTCTGGTTTTCTAAGGAAACAAAAAGTAAATTGAAGGAGAAGGAATACCATAGGAATAGAAAAAATACTCAGATCATCATAGACTACGTTTTAAAGAATTAAGATCAGAAATTAAAAAGGACATTCAATTATCTTTTAAGAAATATATCCGTAATATTGAACAAAAATTAGCCGGGACTCAAAGAAATTTTGGACGTTTATTAAAAACAAAACAAAAATTGGAACACATGCGACACCTTTAAATATAATAATGAAGAATTGGACAGGGGTGATTCCATTGTTGAAGGTTTTGCGACATATTTCAAATCAGTTTATGACTCTCAGTCAGTCCAATACTAAGTCCCAGCCTGCGATTCGAATACTCCCAACACCCTACACATAAAACTTGTCTCAAAGGAAGAGGTTGGAATAGCATTAAAAAAATTAAAACCTAAGTCGTCGGCTGGTCCTGATAATATTCCACCGTATGTAGTGAAAGGATGTGCTGAAAGTCTCAGGGACCCATTGCACTTTATATTTAACTTAGCCATACAAACTTCTACGTTCCCTGACCCCTGGAAAATCACTCGCGTCTGCCCTATACTAAAATCGGGAGATCCATCTCTTATTAATAACTACCGTCCTATATCTATTTTATCTGCAGTGGCCAAGGTATTTGAATTCATATTGCACGGAAGAATATCAGTATTTCTCAGACCGCTCGTAACAGATAACCAACATGGTTTCCTATCGAGGAAATCTACAGTGACGAATGCAAGTAAATTTACTCAAGTTATATCTAAAGAGTTAGATAAAGGAGGGCAATTAGATGTCATAATTACAGATTTTGAGAAAGCATTCGACACAATAAATCATGATATCCTTCTTAACAAATTGTGTATTTTGGGATTCTCCCACCCATTACTCAAATTATTCAGCTCCTACCTCAGAGACAGGAAACGATTTGTTTTGTTCCAGAAAATTGTCTCAAAGGAATACATAGTTCATTTCGGAATACCCCAAGGCTCGAACCTTGGACCTCTGATTTTTCTAGCAATGATAAACGTTTTGCCACGTTGTATAGTACACTCAAATAGTCTTTTATATGCAGATGACTTCAAAATTTTTAAATCAATTTCTTCCGCTAATGACAGCACTCTACTGCAAAATGACCTAAATAATATACACAAACGGAGTATAGAAAACAAATTATACTTAAATGTACCGAAGTGTGTTGTTATGACCTTTACACGTAAGAAGAACCCAATCACATTTGTTTATGGAATTGGACCTCAGTCATTGCAAACAGTAAGCGAGAAGAAAGCTCTAGGAATCCTGTATGACCGAGAGCTTGCTTTCACTTGTCATGTGCAAAAGACAGTCGGGGATGCGTACCGCATGTTAGGGTTTATAATAAGAAACACTAAGCCATTCATTAGGACCAGTGCCTGCATAAACCTTCATATTGCCATGGTGAAATCCAAGCTCGAGTACGCCAGCCAAGTATGGAGTCCCTGGCAGAAAACATGCATTAAATCCATTGAGCAAGTTCGAAAGAAATTCCTCAGATATTTACACCTCAAAATAACGGGCATTTACCCACACATGGTACCCTACGGTGAACTTTTGTTGAATTTCGGCATGACTAGTTTGGAGTCTCGAAGGCAAGTGAATGATATGAAATTCCTTTATAAAGTTATTAACGGTCAAATTGATAACTCATGTTTCCTATCGCTCCTGAATTTCAACATCCATCGCTTAACTGCAAGATCAACTAGAACATTCAACAAGAAGTTCCGTGACGAACTAAAGAGCCTACTTTTCTTAAAATTTAAGATTCATGCCAATGATTAATCGATATGGATCTATCTAGAATAATGACGAAATTAAGTTGGTAATATCGAAATTTCTAATTAGTTCGAAATACTGTATACCTGGAATAATGTAGCCTAATAGAGCACTACAGTTGGCAGCCCTGGTGACTGAATATATTCTTAGTTCCATCTCTTAAGGTACAGAATACAAAATTTGGTTGGAGTCCAATGAATAGCATGGACGTTACATGCAGTTAAACATTGGATCTAACAGCGCGCGTAAAATCATGTTGGCAACAGTGTCATGCATGTATTGGTCAGAAATAATCTGAAATAATATGATCTATTGTTGTGCCAATATTGAATGAAATCCATTAGTTAGTATAGGAGTTACATGCATTTTAAAATTGGACCTTTCAGCAGGCTTAGAATCATGTTGGCAGCACTGGCGTTTATTAGTTACTCCAACGTAATCTAGAATGCCAGGTACTATACGTGTGCAAAGTTTAGAGCTATTGGCTAGCATTATTTCTGAAATATTGATATTAGGGTAACAAAAATAGAGACAGCATTTATTAACAGTTGGCAGCCCTGGTTGCTCTTAGGAATACGCATAGTCATAGCTGTTATGTTACACATAGCACATACGAAATTTGGTTGAAATCCAAATGATAGTATGGAAGTTACATGTATTTAAAGTTGGACCTCTCAGCAGGCTTAGAATCATGTTGGTAGCACTGACGTATATAAGTAACTCCAAATTAATATAGAATGTCATGTACTATACGTGTGCATAGTTTAAAGCTGTCGGCTAGCATACTTTCTCATATATATTGGTATTTGGATAAAATAAATTAGGAGCATTTATTAACAGTTGGCAGCACTGCTGGTTCATAAGAATACGTTCAGTCATATCTGGTTATGTACACATACAACATACGAAATTTGGTTGAATTCCAATTGATAGTGTAGAAGTTATATGCATTTAAATATTGGACATATCAGTAGGCTTATAATCATTTTGGCAACACTGCTATGTATGGCCTTCTGGAAATTAAACTGCAATATTATTATATATATGTGTGCCGATTTTGAAATAGCTCCCATTCATACCTTCCAAGATATCCAACATGGAGCTCAAATTTCAATTGCAATTTTTCAGCAGTTGGTAGCACTGACATCATTTTCAAATATGGCCGTGAGATATTCAGGTATAGGTCTTTACTCCTACCAAATTTTATTTCGATTGCTCCAGCCGTTTAGGAGTTGATAGGTGGGGACACACACACAGCCAGACAGACAGACAGACAGAAGGACAGACAGACAGACAGACAGACACATATTTTCCCGGATCGATCTCATAAGACTACTTTTTCCTCATTTTTGCAAAATGTGAAAAGTAGGCTAACAAGAAGTTCCGTGAAGAACTATACAGCCTACTTTTTATGCCAATGATTATTCTACAGTATATGAACCTATCTAGAATAATGACGAAATTAAGTTGGTAATATCGAAATATCTAATTAGTTCAAAATATACCTGGTATAATGTAGCCTAATAGAGCACTACAGTTGGCAGCCCTGGTGACTGAATATATTCTTAGTTCCACCTCTTAAGGTACAGAATACAAAATTTCGTTGAAGTCCAAGGGACGTTACATGCAGTTAGACACTGGATCTATCAGCACGCGTAAAAGCATGTTGCCAACAATACCATGCGTGTGCTGGTCAGAAATAATCTGAATTATTATGATATCTTGTTGTGCCAATTTTGGATGAAATCCATTTGTTAGTATAGAAGTTACATGTATTTTAAAATTGAACATATCAGCAGGCATAGAATCATGTTGGCAGCACTGCCTTGTATTAATTACTCCAAATTAATCTAGAATGTCAGGTGCTATACGTGTGCAAAGTATAGAACTGTTGGCTTGCATACTTTCTGATATATTGATATTAGGGTAAAAATAATATAGACAGAATTTATTAACAGTTGGCAGCCCTGATTGCTCTTAACAATACTTATAGTCATATCTGTTATGGTACACATAGCACATACGAAATTTGGTTGAAATCCAACTGATAGTATAGAAGTTACATGTATTTAAAAATTGGTACTATCATCAGGCTTATAATCATGTTGGTAGAACTGACGTATATAAGTTACTCCAAATTAATCTAAAATATCAGAATATACGTGTGCATAGTTTAAAGCTGTTGGCTTGCATACTTTCTGATATATTGGTATTTGGATTTTAAAAAATGAGAGAGCAATTATTAACAGTTGGTAGCCCTGGTGGCTCTTAAGAATACGCTCAGTCATATCTGTTTATGTACAGATATTACATACAAAATTTGGTTGAAATCCAATTGATAGTGTAGAAGTTATATGCATTTAAACATTGGACCTATCAGAAGGCTTAAAATTATTTTGGCAACACTGTCATGGTTGGCCTCCTGGAAATTAAACTGAAATAGTATTATCTACATGTGTGCCAATTTTGGAATAGCTCCCATGCATACCTTGCAAGATATCCAACATGGAGCTCAAATTTCTAGTGCGTTTTTTCAGCAGTTGGTAGCACTGACATCTTTTTCAAATATGGACGTGAGCTATTCCGGTGCACATCTTTACTCATACTAAATTTGGTTTTGATTGCTGCAGCCGTTTAGGAGTTGATAGGGGGGGACACACACACAGCCAGCCAGACAGACAGAAGGACAGACAGAAGGACAGACAGACAGACACACATTTTCCCGGATCGATCTCATGTCTACTTTTTCCTCATTTTTGCAAAATGTGAAAAGTAGGCTAAAAATGATATAACCAATACTACTTCACATAATAATTCAGCTGTATGGAGGCTTTGCAGTATTTACAACGATGCGGTTCGTGTAAACTGGAAACTAGATTTCTATCTCTCAATTAGACCGTTCTTGGAAATTATAACCCAGTCACTCTAATTCATACTTGAAATAAAATTATCACACAAAACAGAATCAACAATGTATATACACACATCAAAAAAAGTTTTGCATCACCTCGGTTCCCAGATCTCCGGCATATAGACGTTGACTGTGTATATTGTATCCAAGATACAGTCCCTTTGACTGTTCATAGATGTCACTAAAACTGCTCAAAGATTTAAACAACCATGCATGAGCAGGGCCTATTAGACGGAGGGGGTACGACAGCCGATCAGTTCCAGTCATTCCACCAGGACGAAGGTACGCTGCTCATGTTGTCTGTAGTTCTACCATGCCTAGAAGGTCAATACCGCAGTTCGATCGCGTCCGCATTGTTACTTTGTGTCAAGAAGGGCTCTCAACAAGGGAAGTTTCCAGGCGTCTCAGAGTGAACCAAAGCGATGTTGTTCGGACATGGAGGAGGTACAGAGATACAGGAACTGTCGATGACAGGCCTCGCTCAGGCCGCCCAAGGGCTACTACTGTAGTGGATGACCGCTACTTACGGATTGCCGCTCGGAGGAACCCTGACAGCAATGCCACCATGTTGAATAATGCGTTTCGTTCAGCCACAGGACGTCGTGTTTCAACTCAAACTGTGCGCAATAGGCTGCATGATGCGCAACTTCACTCCCGACGTCCATGGCGAGGTCCAGCTTTGCAACCCCGACACCATGCAGCGCGGTACAGATGGGCCCAACAACATGCTGAATGGACCCCCCTACTGAATTGGCATCACGTTCTCTTCACCGATGAGTGTCGCATATGCCTTCAACCAGACAATCGTCGGAGACGTGTTTGGAGGCACCCTGGTCAGGCTGAACGTCTTAGACACACTGTCCAGCGAGTGCAGCAAGGTGGTGGTTCCCTGATGTTTTGGGGTGGCATTATGTGGGGCCGACGTACGCCACTGGTGGTCATGGAAGGCTCCGAAACGGCTTTACGATACCTGAATGACATCCTCCGACCCATAGTGCAACCATATCGGCAGAATATTGGAGAGGCATTTGTCTTCATGGACGACAATTCTCGACCTCATCGTGCACATCTTGTGAATGCGTTCCTTCAAGATAACGACATCGCTCGACTACAGTGGCCAGCATGTTCGCCAGACATGAACCCTATCGAACATGCCTGGGATATGTTGAAAAGGGCTGTTTATGGACGTCTTGACCCACCAACCACTCTGAGAGATTTTCGCCGAATTGTCGTTGAGGAGTGGGACAATTTGGACCAACAGTGTCTTGATGAACTTGTGGATAGTATGCCACGACGAATACAGGCATGCATCAATGCAAGAGGACGTGCTACTGGGTATTAGAGGTAGTGGTGTGTACTGCAATCTGGACCACAAATGCTGAAAGTCTAGCTGTATGATGGTACAACATGCAATGTGTGGGTCTCATGAGCAATAAAACGAGCTGAAATGTTGTTTGTGTTGATCTCTATTCCCTTTGTATTTAAAGGTTCCGGAACTCTTGGAACCGAGGTGATGCAAAACTTTTTTTGATGTGTGTATGTGGATAGGCCTTTTCCCTAGTTATCAATGTTACCTTTTAGTTTAAGATGTAATAATTTCAAAACCAGTTTTTTATATATTTGACATTAGGTCAAATTTGGATATAGTTTTTATATTTCCTTTAGATTAAGCTTTTTAGCCTACTTTTCACATTTTGCAAAAATGAGGAAAAAGTAGACTTATGAGATCGGGCAAATGTGAGTCTGTCTAGCTGTGTGTGTGTCCCCCCCTATCAACTCCTAAATGGCAGGAGCAATCGAAACAAAATTTGGTAGGAGTAAAGATCTATACCTGAATATCTCACGGCCATATTTGAAAATGATGTCAGTGCTACCAACTGCTAAAAAATCGCAATTCAAATTTGAGCTCCATGTTGGATATCTTGGAAGGTATGAATGGGAGCTATTTCAAAATTGGCACACGTATAGATAATAATATTGCAGTTTAATTTCCAGGAGACCATACATGGCAGTGTTGCCAAAATGATTATAAGCCTGCTGATAGGTCCAATTTTTAAATGCATATAACTTCTATACTATCAATTGGAATTCAACCAAATTTCGTATGTTGTATGTGTACATAACCAGATATGACTGAGCGTATTCTTAAGACCCACCAGGGCTGCCAACTGTTAATAAATGCTCCTAATTTATTTTATCCAAATACCAATATATCAGAAAGTATGCAAGCTGACAGCTTTAAACTATGCACACGTATAGTACCTGACATTCTATATTAATTTCGAGTAACTTATATACGTCAGTGCTACCAACATGATTCTAGGCCTGCTGATAGGTCCAACTTTAAATACATGTAACTTCCATACTATCATTTGGATTTCAACCAAATTTCGTATGTGCTATCTGTACCATAACAGATATGACTATGCGTATTCTTAAGAGCAACCAGGGCTGCCAGCTGTTAATATGTGCTGTCCCTATTTGTGTTACCCTAATATCAATATATCAGAATGTATGCAAGCCAATAGCTCTAAACTTTGCACACGTATAGTACCTGGCATTCTAGATGAATTTGCAGTAACTAATATACGTCAGTGCTGCCAACATAATTCTAAGCCTGCCGATAGGTCAATTTTAAAATGCATGTAACTTCTATACTAACTAATGGATTTCATTCAAAATTGGCACAACAATAGATCATATTATTTCAGATTATTTCTGACCAATACATGCATGACATTGTTGCCAACGTGATTTTACGCGCGCTGTTAGATCAAATTTTTAACTGCATGTAACGTCCATGCTATTCATTGGACTTCAACCAAATTTTGTATTCTGTACCTTAAGAGATGGAACTAAGAATATATTCAGTCATCAGGGCTGCTAACTGTAGTGCTCTATTTGGCTACATTATGCCAGGTATACAGTATTTCGAACTAATTTGAAATTTCGATATTAGCAACTTAATTTCGTCATTATTCTAGATAGGTTCATATACTGTAGAATATTCATTGGCATTAAAAGTAGGCTCTTTAGTTCGTCACGGAACTTCTTGTTACTACTATGCATCTCAATCTGTTAACTTCCTAGTTTTAATAATTACATTTAGATATTAATACTTAATGTAGAAATATCAGAAAGTGTATTTTACTGTGTAGGTGCACTGTTATTGGGGCGCACACTGAGCCCTGTCGTGTACCGTCAAGAAATAAATAAATAAATAAAATAAATAAATAAATAAAACCTTCACGCAGGTGCGATGCTAACCTTATCTAATTGGTCAAACAACTGTTTCTTGAGCTGTGATTGGTGGGAGAAACTGTTTCATAATGAAAAATAGTGTTATAATGACCATCATTATGATACAGTTTTCTAACACATAATAGTCAGGGTCGAACATAAACATTATTATTACGCTTACCGTCATGGTGTTCGCGAGCTAAAGCGAGCGATGTTTCCTTGACACTTAGATCACACACACTAAGCGACACTCCTCGCCTGTTCGACAGAACAGGACGTTTGAGGGTCACCTAGTGGTAGCCCATAGACAAGGCTTGGGAGCTACCGGAACGAGTGAGGAGCAGAGACGTAACTAGGATTTTCTTCTGAAGGCGGGGGAGAGGGGAGGTGATTGGAGTTAAAATTGCAATAGAGGTGGGATTTTCGGAAAAGAACCAGGCATAATTGATGAAAGCAAATCTGCATTACCGAAACTTCAAAGACTCGTGCTAACAGATCTTTTTGTGTTTGTTTTCGATGACATTTAATATACGGGTGGCTTCGGTGGCGTAGTTGGTAGCATGCTGAGTATCTTCGCCCAAGATCACGGGTTCACACCCGGCTGAAACCGTCGGATTTTTAAGAGCGTTAAAAATCCCTCAGTATGCCTTCTTTTGGAGGGGAAGTAAAGCCGGCGGACCCATGTCTCGATGTAGGGCATGTAAAGAACCTTCCACTAACTACAAGTGTGTGAAGCTTATATTTATAGATTAGATTAGATAACCTCTCTATTAGTTCCAGCGTTCGCAGCCAGGTGCCGGTCACGGTGGAATCTAATAGCCAAATTCACGGCTAGGTGTCATTGACGGTAGCATTTGGTAGCAAAAGTAGGAACCATTGTACGTCTGCAGTCGTTACCTGAATTACAGATAGCACACACTAATACAGCCATCACAATTAACACCAGTTATCAGAAAGATTCTACACACACCAAAGTACACAGGGTTACATGACCGCGTTGTTTCAGCCCCTAAACTGAGGAACCAACCAACTAACACTGTACTTGTATTTTGGACCTCATCATCATCATTAGTCGTTTTACTCTTTGCTGAGCGTCGTGACCACATTCCTTCACTTCATTAGAAACTACAGTACATACTGAAGTGAAGGAATGTGGTCACGACGCTCAGAAACTACAGTACATACTGGCGTGGTGGCTCAGCGGTCTAGCTGTATGCCTCTCACCAAGGCGGTCCGGGTTCGATTCCCGGTCAATGCATGTGAGATTTTCGAAGTGAAATGCCATGTCCTGTGGTTCGGATTCCACGTAAAAAGGAGGTCCCGTGGCTCATGATCTCGCGATTAACGGTCACGTTAAACTAAAAGCTTCCTTTGCTTTACAGTACATACTTGACGAGACTTTTCCATCTCAAGCAATCTTCAGCCCTTCGTAAGATATCGTGAAGAGGTTGGCCGGTGATCTTCTTTGCTTGGTCTAACCATCTACTTGTTGTTCCACCTCAGGGTCTGGTACCTTCAATTTTGCCTTGTAGAATGGTCTTTCCTTAATTGTCTCCTTCTCCCCTCAAAGTGTGAAAAATCTTGAAAAATAACAATTTTGTTTAAAAAAGTGTGTGTGTGTTTAGTCTTGAGTGTTTTGACTGGTTTGATGCAGCACAACAGCCAAAATATTTCCCAGCCAATTTATCATCCAGGCTAACAGTAGGTTATGTCCAACTGTACACGTATGAATGCAGGCGGGAACGTTACCGCTGTACCACGCAGCCAGTCAAAATAACTTTACAATAAATGACTAAGAAATAATACGAGTAAAATGACATGTGGTCGATTTTATTGGAGAAGTTATTGCTCTACACATTCCACTTTTAATAAATTCCAAGAGATCTTACTTAAATACAAATGTACACCATCACAAGATTGAATTTACGCTGGGAAGTTATCGCAGTCGAAGACGCACCTTCCGTTAGGTTCAGTGCAGAGTAATGGAGGGCGACAGACGGGCACAATATCATCTTCATTGGATGTTGTGTTGCACTGTGCGCCTAAACCTGAAAGAAAAGATCATGCCTAGTTATCATTAAGGCTCAGCACAAATGGTATGGATCTAAACATTTTATAGACATAAAATGCTTAATCATTGACAAATTATAACAAGGTAATAATTAATATCCGAGTTGACTGATGAAAATGAAAATCCACAGCCTGATTCCAGTCTCCGATCGGGTCAGGAATGGAATGAATGAAGCCCCCATCTAGCGGCGAGGATATGAACTGTGCCGGCTGCCGAGGCCTGACGCACTCCTCTGGGGCAATAATTAAATGAATGACAGATGAAATGAAATGATAGTGGAGAGTGTTGCTGGAGTGAAATTTTGACAGGGAATACTGGAGTACCCGGAGAAAAACCTGTCTGCCTCCATTCTGTCCAGCACAGATCTCACATGGAGTGACCGGGATTTGAACCACGGACCCAGCGGTGAGAGGCCGCCGTGCTGCCGCCAAAGCCACGGAGGCTTGCTGTTGACTGATAATACTATGTTATTCAAAACCGCCTTGTCAAACACTAAAGAATGTACTTTAATCATTGCTTAAACGTACATGTTTCGGTGTTCAATGACAGCCTCGTCAGCGTAGATTGAATTAAAATAATCTTAAAACTATGTTTACAGAAACAAAAGAGATAACGGATATTCTTACAAAACACAATTAGAAATTTAAAATAAATGAAAGCTCACAAAAATAAATTAGAAAACATATGATTAAATAAGAATAGAATGAATATAAGTATAGTATTACATTCGACGATGTTGAAATGTAAATATTATATGTCAGAAAACTGTATCATAATGAGGGTCATTATAACACTACTGTATTTTTCATTATGAAACAGTTTCTCCCACCAATCAGAGCTCAAGTAACAGTTGTGTGACCCATTAAGTAAGGATAGCATCGCACCTGCGCTCACTTCCACGGCCTCCTATTTTAAATTTCACTGCGTGGCTACTGTCAAAGTGGGGGTATTTGAGGAGGCCATGGTCAAATACAAGGTATTCTCAGCGTCCCACGCGCTCTGTTCAGTACATAAAACTGGCGAAATCTCGACAGATATTTATGAATATTTATGTTCGAACATAAAATAGTTATAATTAGTGCTTTTTAGGGTGAACGCAGGGGTACGCGTACCCCTTAAACGTTTGAAAACTGTTTAAGAAAAAAATATTGGTACATTTGTATCTAGTCCGGCAAATATGACTTCCTACTTGAAAGTTCATCGAACAGCCGGCGTCAGCGCGCTGTTCATAACAACTGGAGGAGATTTTAAGTAATCCTCGATTTAAGTCGATCTATCGAATCAGTTTCTTTAGGTCGGCAACTCGGCACTCTGTTCTTATAAGCACGCAGGCGGGGTATGTTGTTATTTTGTGCGTGTGGTTCGTTTTGAAGGATGAAGAAAATAACGAACTATTTAACATCCACCGAGGCATCGAAAAAACTGAAAATTAATGATTCGAACACAAATAATGTTAGTTATTGTTGTTTTAAGAGGCGGAACTACGAGGTCATCTGCCCCTCACAAACAATGACCGGACTTTGCAAATTCCCGAAAATTGCAAGATCATGATGTTTTGTAGACTACAACTGAGAGTAGCCCTTAAATTATTTTAAAAAAAGCACTAGTTATAATATCGTTGAACATAAACAGTCGTATGCAACTCGCCTATAATGGTAATTAAGACACTCGTATGGAAATTAATTATTGCCATTATAGTCTCGTTGCATAATGCACTATCATCGAACCATATTTATTAACAAGCAGTCCTTTAAGGTTTATTTATATTCATTCTAATCTTATTTATTCATATGTTTTTAAATTCTTTTTGTGAGCTTTCATTTCAATTAAAATTCTAATAGTGTTTTCTAAGGATATCCGTTATCTCTTTAATCTTTGTAAACTTAGTTTTAAGAATATTTTAAATCAATCTACGCTGACGAGGGTGTCATTGAACACCGAAACATGTACGTTTAAGCAGCAGTTATTAAACTACATTCTTTAGTGTTTGACAAGGCGGTTTTGAATCACATTTTAATATTAGAGACAGTAATAGTTGTTGTTGATTCATGTAGGGCTTTTGCGGTCATGTAGCTCCCGGTAACTTACATCTGAGTGTGTGGAATTTGTCTGATAACCTGTGTTGCCGTGATGGCTGTATTAGTATGTGTAATTGTGATTCAGATGAGGTTTGGGAAGGGAGGGCCGTGGCCATAATTTAGGAACCATCTCAGTCTTCGCCTAGAGTAAAAATGGGAAACCACGGAAAACTACTTTCAGTAAAGCTGATGTGGGAATCGAACCCGCCTCTTCTCAGTTTTGCCTCGAGGCTGAGTGTACCCAGTTCCAGCGTCCAGACAAGAATTAAAAATTTCTTGGCAGAGCCTATAATTGATCCCAGACCTCCGTGGTGACAGCCAAGAGTGCCAACCTCTACGCAACGAAGCGGACAAGACATTCATAGGAAGGACAGGAACTCATTATGGGCATTTCAGTTTGCATAGTGAAGTTCCACAGCCTGCTTCCAGTCGACAGACCGGGTCAGGGAGTGGAATGAATGAAGCCCCCAGCTAACGGTGAGGATATGAACTGTGCCGGCTGCCGAAGCCTGTTGCACTCCCCTGTGGCAATGCTTAAATGAATGACAGATGAATTGGAATGATAGTGGAGAGTGTTCCTGGAATGAAATTCGTGACAGGGAAAACCGGAGTACCCGTAGAAAAACCTGTCTGCCTCCGCTTTGTCCAGCACAAATCTCACATGGAGTGACAGGGATTTGAACCACGGAACCAGATGTGAGAGGCCGGCATGCTGCCTCCTAAGACACGGATGCTTCAGTTTGCATAGTATAGAGTAAAATTAGGATTAACATGCGGCATAGCTGTGCTCGTTAAATCATGCACCAATGCCGCGAGGGCAGCTGCAGCAAGTCCAGAGATCGTAGGTTCGAGTCCCGGCGCTGATATCTGATAGTACGGTCTTTCCTCGGGTTTTACCTCACTCCCTCCTGGCAGGTGCCGGGATAGTAGTTTACTAGAAGTCCTGAGGCACCAAATTCATTTTTGGGGCAGATGACCTCGCTGTCCACCCCCTTCTTTTTATTCTTTTTAAACCTCAATAACTAACTAATACCTACCTCATTCCTGTCTCTAATACAGTTACACACACTACTACTGTCATCACATCAATACAGGTTATCAGACAAGTTCAACATACACCCAACTACACGGGGCTGACGACCAAGATGTCCCATTCCCCTCAAGTTATTTGAGGCGTCAGTCCTTTGACTGGTTTTATGAAGCTCTCCATGCCTCCATGTCCTGAGGAAACTCTAACCTGCTACCACACTTTACATCCCAGACAATCTGTTTAACATATTCTTGGTCTACCTTTACAGCTCTTGTCCTCGACCCTTCCATCCATAACTAGGTATGATATTCATGGGTGGCATAGCATTTGGCCAGCTAACCTATGTCTTCTCTTCATATCAGTCGCCATAAACATCTATCCTCTTCCACTCGTCTCAATACCTTTTCATTGGTAAACCTATCTACCCATCTGATCTTCATCATGCTCCTGTAACACCACATTTCAAACGCTTCCATTCTTTTCTTTTGTGCAAACAGTCCACGTTTCACTTCCGTGCAAAGGCTTTCATAAATGACTTGTAACAGCTCTCATCCCCCCCTTGCCCTCTTGATAACCCAATACGTGATAATAATAGTAATATCAGGATATTAAAATAATTAATTAACATGATATTACCATACCCAAAAAATTTATAATTCATAATACTCCCATAGGGTATAATTTAATTACTCGCTAGGTCAGCTGAGTTCACAGCAAAAAAAACCTAGGAGCGAATGTTCCGATTTGCTTGGTATTCAAGAACACCCTGATTTAATTTAGGAAAGAGATTGGGTGGGACGAAACTGATGTCAAGACCAGCTTGTTGAGTGGAAGGCTGGATGCGTACCTCAGCTGGCCATATTAAATGACCCTGCCAAAAGATGAGGGAAAGGAACAGAAACAAGGTATAATCTTCCTACCGACTGCACGCATTTAAATGAGATAATCAAGTCCCAATAACAATATATAATAAAATCAGAAAGATGTTACATTACTATAGATTCCTTCACCCCTTACAGCACTAACAAGCCTGAACAATATAGTGATTAAACCTATACAATTCTTAGTCTAACATATAAATGCGAACACTGTGATTCCCAGAAATTAATGCCCAACAGGGACTAAATAATTGTCATTTGCCCGCATGGCAAATTACGCAGTTACATTTGAGGTTAAAACATGAATTTCAAAATGGATCCGGAAGAAGAAGAAAAAAAAGGAAAACAACATGAGAAAGGCAATGCCTTCTCAAAAAACAATGCTGCATCAAACAACCGAAACGCCCCTTAATGGAACGGAAAGGTCTGACAACCTCCACAGTCCAGCATTGACCGTCCCGTCAAGGCTGTCTGACCAAGAATTAAAACCCACGAGGTTCCCATCCAGCTAACCGGAAATAGGACAATAATAACCCACCCTGCAGTAATTACATAAAGGGGTACCACCAAATGGTACCAGCCCTTCCAAAATATTACATACTAAAATAATAATGTCAGTCCGCTTAAAATATGGTGCACCGTCACGTGGCCTTAACGACTTAGCAAAAGACACAGTTTAATGATCCTTCGAACGGTTGCCCCTTCTAACTAAATGTTCATACCACCTGGTGTATTTCAGCCCTCCGGAGGAGCTGGGTTCAGTTCCCCCGGAGGCGATCGCCTTTAAGTCCTTCCGTCACCAAGGTTCCTCTCGCACTGTCTTCCCTGTCACAGCTCGCACCCTTGTATATCAGCGTACCCCCCACCACAACCCCTCCAGTAGTACCAACTGCGACCAGTCGCTCAACCGGCCAAAACAAAGCCAGAGTTCAAGGTCTTGAGTGGGTACTATAGAATATCTCCCCACACAGGTTACTGCCTAGAAACCTTCTAGGAGTCGAGGCGTTACACAATGTCCTTTGTAAGATTTTTCTCAGAATAAGAGCTTGGCGAATGAAGCTGACAGTAAATGTTCGCTTTTCCAATGTTTGCAGACACAAAGCTCGATTTATCTCCCTTTACAAGTGTCTATCACGATAAGCCTATAAGTGACAGGACACACAAAGGCACAAATCCTGGCAGAAGGTTTGGCGAATGAAGCTGACAGCAAATGTTCACCTTTCAAAGTTCACGGATCAAAGCTTGACTTATCCCTCTTTTCCATTTAACGATAAACCTTTAGGTGACAGCACACACAAGGGCACAAATCATGGCGGAAAGGGCTAGGCGATCCCATTTCACCAGTAGCCAGGCGCCAACTTGGTGAATGGAATTCTCAGAAGAGCCCTGGTGTATGCTCCCATGACAATCCGCCCAGATCTGGAGCTCCTGCTGCGTCTCGAAGATAAGATGAACATGTACCAATTTGGATGTACCGATTTTGCAAATCAGTGCATGTTCATCTTATCTTCGAGACGCAGCAAGAGCTCCAGGTCTGACCGGATTATCATAGAGCATACACCAGGCCTCTTCTGAGAATTCCCTTCGCCAAACTGGCGCCTGACTGTTAGTGAAATGGTTCCCCAAACTCTTGAACCTACATTTGTTAGCTGAGAAGGAGCTGACGTTAATACTCTGGAAGATTGACATTTCTACGCTGCTGTGGTGAAGTGCTGTTGTGAAGCGGACTGTTGCGCAAAGGTTCCTAGAAACCCCTTTAAGCCCCTTTTGTGGATTTAGTTTGGAACATTTCGTCGTAGCATTTCTGAGTAAACTCTTAACGATTTAGGTCATGGCACCATTTGTGGTACCAACATTTCTCAAGGACTCTGTCGTTGTCATGGTGGTCTGCACCCCCATGTTATGTTGGCACGACCTGTATCTGAGGTCAGGAGAGGGGGTTGTTTTCTCTCCGACTGAACGCGTTACCAAGTGTGTAGGACACACTTCTCGACTGAGACTGGTTCAAGCTTGACGTGTTGAGAAACGACTCCCCGGGGGACTTGTCCCTCGGGACTTGTTCCTCGAGGCGGTTTGAGGATGCAGGAAGTATCAAAGCACAGTTGTTTTGGGGGTAACTGACGTTTGGTTTAACTCATACCGGACTGATTTTCAATACTATGAATTTTACATGCCATGTGTCGAATGGCGTTTCTGGACTGATATTTCTAGAATTACGATTGTTAGTTAATAAGTATATTTTGCTAAGTTTTTGGATATGTAGATTCGTTTGATTGGCATTAGATTCAGGGAGGGAAAAAGGTTTTAACTTTGGTCAGAAAGGCTGCTGAAGACGGTAAGTCAAAGCAGGCTTTCGGACCGCCTTAGTCGTATTAAACGGCTTTTAAGTTGCTTATGTAACATTGTTTTGGAAGTGGCACAGAGTCCAACTTCATGTTGTTATTCCTTTAGTTTTGTCGTCAGGGGAATCGTTCTAATCAAATTCATTTCTATCACAAATGTAGATGTGTATAATCTTGCCAAGCGGGCAAGTGTCTGGTTTGTTCAGGTGAAGTCTTTCATTGGTGTTTAATTAGATCATATTTGTCAGATGGTTAATTTTAGTGGTGGAAGGTCTATCTTGTAATTTGTTTGATCTTAATGTTCAATACATGTTAGCTTATTTCGATTTGTCACGTTATTTATTGCATGAAGTCACTAGGAAGATTATTCCCCTTTTCCTTTTTCATCTTTGGCAGGGTCATTTTAATACGGCCTGCTGAGGTACGCATCCAGCCTTCCTCTCAACAAGCTGGCCTTGACCCCGGTTACATCCCGTCTTTCCCTTATTCTAAATTAGACCAGAGTATTTCCACAATACCATGAAACTAGGAATATTCTCTGCCTAGGTGCTTTTGCTGTGAACTCAGGTGACCTAGCAAAATATTAAATTGTAATTTTGATATGCTAATATTATTATTATTATTATCATTTTGGCTAATAAACAGGGTAAGGGGGGATGAGAGCCTGTTACAGTGGTAGCAGTGAGCGTGGTTTGTTCTGTGATCTTGCCATTAGCAAATAATCTTTCCTATTGACTGATTGCAGTAATAAATTAAAATTAAATTCAGTAACTTAATTAATGTAGATTGGGTCCTCCTTACTAATGTTTCTTCTTTCCAATAGGTAGGCTAGTTATTAGAGCAGAACCTAATACATGTTGTGATTTGATTTCATGTAAAATAACCTGCTGTGTACACCGAGGACCAAATGAGAAATTCATATCGTCAGCTGTTAGACGTGAAGATCGCTGTAAGTGACAGTCCAGAGTGCGCTGAACGAAATTCAGGACTGCTGTAACAATAATGGCGGTGCTGCGTTGCCAGATTGACGAGTTGACCGGCCGAATGAATTTCACACGTGGTGAGTTTTGATATGCTGTTTGTATGGTTTTGGGGTGGTTGTAAATTCATTCTGTTTCTCGTAGGAAATAGTCCAGCTCAATTTTACTGCCCCTGTGCTAAAAGGTACACTGTGGGAAGTGTTGTTTTGACTAAATTGTGTCACGTGTTTGAAAAGAATAAAATGTTTGTCTGATTGGAAGTAGTTTTGGTAAAATTATAATTATTGACGTTTTAAATTCTCTTGAAAATAGGCTGAAATTGATAAACTTGTATTTCCAGTAAGAATAACTTAGTGTCTGTTTTTATGTGCGTTTAGTGCACGGCTGTTGAATCACGTAGTGATTTTGAACCATCATGGCCGACGACTGTGACGAGTTATTATTTTATGCAACTGATGTCAGTAAAAATGTGAATTGCGTGTGTGGATTTATCATCAGCAGGTTCCTTGGGGTAAATCTGTAATTATTCTTAATAATTGTTAGTGACGTATGGCTGGAAGTGTGAAGTTCTGCGATTCGCTGTGCATAATACGTGTAAGGTATAATTGGTAGTTGTCAGCTGTTCATTAGGCCAAACATTTCAAGTTTTGTTGTCATTTCTTTAGCTGGGGGTTAATTATTTCGCTGTTGGTAGTTCCGTCAAATTTAATTGGACCGTGAGAGTATTAAAATCTGGTGTTGTCAACTTATTCTGCATTAAATTAATTCTGGAAAATCGTCGCATTGCTGTCTATATGTGCGTTCGGTAATTGTGTTTTGAATGATGTTAAGTGTCGAATTGCGTGTGTGCTAATTCAGTATAAATGAATCAGGTGAGTGTTTATGTATGTTTGATTTATGTTTAAGTTTGCTTAGTAATTGGGGGGAGAGTAAATTGTCTTGTTGTGACATCGGATTTTAAGGTTAGGTTGTCATCTAAATTGATCAAGTATTAAATTGCTTTAATATTCAGTATCTTAGTGTGTGTTTCGTTGAGTGACTTACTAAGTGGGATATTTCTGGGAGGCATTCACCTTCAGGTCGCATCTCATTTAGGGTGTAAATAAATATTTTCCCCCGATTCGTGTCTTCCGTTTTAGGACGTACTTCTACGGTGTAAGGGGAACTGTGATTTCAGGGCTACAACTTTGGGTTGTTTTATCAGGACCTCACGTGAGTTGATACTACGTTGACGTTATAGTGTCTTGACGATCCGAATACTAACATGCTGGTGTAAATGGGGAATTTAGGATTGTTCAGGGAAGGGAGCACGTATGTCTGGTGGATGCATGAATGTATTTCTGTGGTTGAATGTGTTCAGGATGTAAGAGTGTATGCGTGATGCAATCTTTATTGTTGTCCTGACTAGGGATCGAACTGGTTTTCCTTTGGTGTCAATTTTTTTTTCTTCTGTAGCCCTTCAAGTTTTTTTTAAATCCTGTTGATTGAATGAAAGTCATGTGTGAATGAATTGATGTAAGTTTACAATTTGAATTTGGGTGGGAGTAATTGAGGCCTAATTGCCAGTAAAGTAAGATGGATTATTATTTATATTAGTTGTATTAGTTGCATTTTGAAATGGACCTATTATGCAGATGTGCTTCGTTCGGGGATCTACTGTCAGGAGTCCAGTTAATTTGGGGTGTGAGTACCATCTTGATTGGGCCCGGGCAGGGTGTATATAGTATTTGCCCGAGTCGAGTGACTGGAGGTATGGGACTTCGTTATCTCGGTGACAGGCGATTTTTTTTTTTGGGTATTTAGAAGCCACTCGTCCAGTTAGTATGGAGAGTCGGGCCACAATTGCTGAGCTGTCGGTAAGTGTTTCTATACCATAGGGTATTTTGTGTTCATGATATCTGTACGATTGCTAATTTGCATAATTGAAAGTAACGGGTTATTGTCGTGGGTGGTTAAATCTTATAATGAGATGTATGAGAAGGATGTGTGATGGATGATGGATAAATGTTAGGAACTGGAGTCCTGTGTTCGAGTTCCAGTGATGAAGTTGCTAGCTCTGGGAATACTTGTTGATTTTTGGTATTAAAAAGGATTATTTGGTAGTTCGATGGGTGAAAGTTTTCCTTTAGGGAGATGGCCCTGCGGTGGCATGCTGAGCTGTCGCTGTATGTCAGCTGCTGTGTTCGCTAGTCTGATTTTGAGATTTTTTGAGGTTGCAGTGTTTCGTTTGCGATGGCATTGAAATGGGCTGGTTCGTTAGTTATTCATAACTTGCAGTTCTTGCTGTTAGGCGGCTAGGTTATTCTATTGTGGTCACATTCTGAAGGGTTGTAGGTTCGTGAGATTTCATGTAGACTCCCGTTAGCTTGGGTGTGTTCGCTTCACAATCAGCTGTTGTAGGCCTTCATGCATATTTGATATTTTGATTCTGGAGTTTTCGCTTGAGGGTGCTTCAGTGCATTAGTTGGTTAGTTATTTATAACTTGCAGCCTTGATCTGTTAGACCGCTAGGGTCTCTGTTGTAGTCTCAACTCTGAAAAGTTCTGGGTTCGTTAAATATGTGTAGCCCCGTCACCTTGGGTGTGTGTGAGTTTGGCTGTTGCCACCGGATGTTCTGATCGATTGTGAGCCTTAGTGACAGTCAGTGTCCTGGGTAGTTACTGGAGTAATCATCTTTTGTGGTAAATAAATTTAAATTCTCTGAGTAATAGCATGACGAATAGAAGTAGAAAGTGAGAAGACTCCTGAAGTTCAAGCGCGCCCCGCCAGGCAGCGCTCGAGTGGGCAAGTTCCACACTGCCGGGGTCAGCTGGTCTTAGGGATTGTGCTAAGGGAAACGAATTACTTTGTAAGTAATACTCTTTTAAAAAGTAATTAGCGGTTACAATTAAAATAGCATGGCAGGGCACAATGGAAAATATAATTCACGGAAATAAGAACTACGGTCTTCATTACATGTTACGGAACGCACAGATTCCTGGAGTATACAGTCGGAGAAAGCCCAGATCGTTCTCGTAACATCTGCAGGATTAAGGATGTGAGGTTGTAGAGAGCTTGTCTTGCCACTGACTCCTAACGAATTCCTGGCCTTTTTATTTGATTGACTACCATCACAAGTAAAGCCAGCCACCCTCGCCCGAGCCTCTTCTAACTGCAAAATCACCTATATTCGAATTTTTGCGAGAATGTCCCCTGGAGTAGCATTTCTGCTTGCATAAACAGCAACTGGCTGCACCCAATTATGCATGAATGGTACGAACATAAACACTAGAGCGTGATTTGCAAGTACGTTCTTCTGGAGGTCAGGTGTGTGTTCACCTAAATCAACTAATCCATCTACTTTATCAGAAAAGCTATTTAATTCGATTTCTTCTCTTAGCTTCTCTTCTTCGAAAATTACAACACCGTATCGTGAATTATCATTCTTTTCTTCCTTAAAATTGTCTGAAATAGCATTTATACTATGCGTATTAACTCCATAAGGGCACTTAAGTCCTTTACAAAGTTTCCTCAAGCGACTTTCTGAAGGCAGAGGCAAGAGATAATGTCGCCGACAATGACTGAATCCTTTCGGTGATTTTATTCTCAACAATAAACACTCTAAAATGAATTCATTGCTGTACCTCATTCCATTGGGAGATTTTTCCTGGCATTTATTGAGCATAGTGTCTATTATCGTTTCCTTCTTGCTAAGGTGTTCGTTATCTTTGTAATTAAATGCCTGTGAATATCGAACCTGCTTCTCCAGCAAATTAATTCTCGATTTTGCCGAGTTGAGGCAGGATCTAACGCGAATTAAATTACGGTTAGCATTCTTTAGGCGCTTTTTGAGCAATATTATAGTCTTTTCAGCATCAGTAAGTACACTAGAATGACCCAAATTCTTATCAACATTGGACTGACCTTTTAATGCCTCATTCGTTGCTCCACTCCCATCTTCAATCTTCTTTCTTCTTTTTCTGGTGGTGTCGAGTTTCTTTTTCCTGTTGGGAGCTTTACAGGACTTATTCTCACTACTTCGGTAAATTAGGGGGAAAATGAGGCACTGCTTCAGGACGTAACTTCCACCACACACGAGAGATTTCCACTTCTTCACCATTCACTATAAAATTACCTGATTTTACTATCAAATCGTCAGAGAAATGGATTTGACAAATTCTAATACTTCGCGTTAACTCCGTATCCTTCCGTGGAATAGCTCTGGCCCACAAATTGATTTTTATTCTTCGCTGGTGAAAAAATCGTATATCGTCAACTACTCTATCATACGCTGTCTTACAGCCAGGCAAAAAACAGTACGGCATGTTGAACTATTAATGTTTTTTTTTGTCGTGTGGTCTCCTGAGAGGCCGAGTGCAGGTCTTTCTATTCGACGCCCGTGGGCGACCTGCGCGTCGGGATGAGAGATGGAATGGATGAGGATGAATGAAACAGGGCAAGAATGTGGAAGGAATCGGCCGTGGCCTATCAGAAGGTACCGTCCCAGCATTTGCCTGGTGTTGAAAATGGGAAACCACGGAAAACCATTTCAAGGACGGCCGACGGTGGGGCTCGAACCCACGCGTCTACCGAGTCAGCAGAGAGCTTGGCCCCATGACCTAATGCTGCGCTTTAGCCAGCTGAGCCACTACTGTCGGTAACTATTAAATTAACAAAGCCGCATAAGAAATATGTTTGAAGTTCACAACACAAAACGCTGATGTACACAAGACACAATGAACCGAATTTAAGAACTGAATGCAAAGAAAATTCAATTTAATTCACACAAATATCTCACACAGTAACTTCTCGCGCACTTTTCTAAGACCCGGCTCGACCCAACAACTGGACACGTTGTTGGACAATATCGCTTGCAGTGCTTGTAGCGGCGGGACCACAAACTACCGTGCTATAATGGCGGAGTCCTCACACTAGGTCCTTCTATTCGTCATGGTAATAATGTGTTGGTAGCTTGGCAGTTTTTTTGGGTATGCGAGGTTCCAATGTGGTTAGGTGCGAGCTGGATTTATGGACTTATTTTGAAGACTTTAATTGCTTCGTGCCTTTTGAGATGTAACATCTGTCACTTCTGTGACTTGTAATTCTGAATAAATTAGTTTTGATATTCTGGGAGAGATTTTAATGGCGTTAGCATTTTGTGAGATACACACACGTGTTGTTAGTCGAGGAGGTTGTGAATTTTGAGATTTTAAGTAGCTTCGTGAAGTTGGGAACGTATGATGACAGTGGTGCGTTGAAGCATCATGGGTTCGATTTGAGTGTGGTCATAAAGTGTCACCCGGTATTTGGATGGTGAACATTAATTGTAGGTGACACACTTTGTTTGTTAGAGATGTCTGTAGTCTGTGGTAACGCTAGTTAGAGAAATTTTCGGGGTTTTGATTGTCTGTGTTGTGTGATTGGAAGGTGAGCCACGTGCACTAGGGTGTGTGTGACACTTGGTGGGTGCCCTACCTTGTGTCGAAAGGTATATCTATGTGTATTTTGGTGTTTGTAAAGTGTTGTACTTCATCTTCTGAGGCGGCCTGCCTTTGTGGAGAAGATGTCAAGTAACCTCCGTGGAGTCATGTGTGATCCGGAGTGGACAGCTCAGGTACCGAGCTGATTTACGTCTTGATGGCCAGGGTTTGGTGGCACAAGAGTAAATGTTCCTCCCGCGTTGGAAAGGGAGAGGACCTGTCGTGTGAAGGACAGGGCGATATTTATTTGTGTAGTGTGTGAATGACAGTGCATACTGTTTTAATAATTCACGTCAGGCTTATGAACTGCAGTCTCCGTGCTGTTTACCTGGTTCGTAAGTTGCTGTATGAGTGGGTAATTATGTCCTTTGTGTTGTCGCCGGGAACAGTGCCCGCAGGCAGTTATGGAGTGGGAGAAATATCGGGGTGACAGTCCGATGGATTTGAGGGTCTTATATTTTTGTGTGAATCGTTCTGCAGAGCCAGTCCTCCGCCTTGTATGAGTCCTTGGCCTTGGGTTCAGTTCTCAGCCCAGGTGCCGGGAGTGTGAATGTGTGTGAATTATGTGGGTGATGTGGCTTTTCCTTATTTCGTTTGTCTTGCTGTTAGTATGCTTGTGTGATAGGATGTTGTGGTCTCTGTTCCTCCTGTCCTTGGAGGCCACTGAGGGCAGTGTGGGTCAGGAACATGTAAAATTGAGCAAGACATGTAATTTGTGTTTGTGTGCATATCAAAACGAGCTCTGTGTGATGCCTTCAGTGCGGTAGGTAATTTGTAATGTATTTAACTTGGGCAATACCCCGGGCGGTATAATAAAATTGTAGTTTTGATTGAATGCCCCGTGTGGCATATTTACGTAATTGTCATTGCGAGTATTGAAATAGTTACGTGCTGTCCTGATTTCATGAAGTCGCAGAGAAATGGTCCCTCGGTTTGGTTAAAGTAAATTCGTTTAGGAAAATTGTTTAAAATTTTTGGTGGGCAAATTTGTAGGTTCCCTTGAGTTGCGTTTTGAGTGAATTTTGGTTTGCTGTACCTTCAAATTTAGTGGGTACTTGTAAGTTGTTTTGATTATTCTTGTGGTTAACATGCCGTAGTTCCTTTCAAAGCGTAATGTCAGTCCTTCGTGTGGTCAGTTACCCTTTCGTGTGTTTTTCATACTTCAGTGGACCTTTAATTATGCCCTGGACACTATCTCTTTGCGCAGAACCTTGTTTGAAGCATCAAGTATCCCTTGTGATTTGAAAGACTCTTAAGTGAACTTCGATGGCACACTAATGCTTCGTGTGATGTTTTTTTTATCCTTCCTGGGATAACTTCAGCTGTTTGGGCTGGTTGACTGGCCTGGAACGATTGTTCCCTTTAAGGGAACTGTATTTGGACCATACGCTGCTGTTCTGATGTGTGTTTCAGTGGTCACTATGTGGGACGTGTACTACCAATCTGGGGCCCAGTTTGGAGGTACCATCTAGGTCCCATGGCATCATTCTACCCGAGGAGATCTACTTCAAGGTCTGCTGGCGGAGATTGGAGTAGCCTCTTCAGCTGCCAAGAGACCAGCTGGACACCATCACCCTGTTTGTCATCTCCCCGTGGTCTTCCTTGGGAGGAGGAGGATGTACCGATTTTGCAAATCAGTACATGTTCATCTTATCTTCGAGACGCAGCAAGAGCTCCAGGTCTGACCGGATTATCATAGAGCATACACCAGGCCTCTTCTGAGAATTCCCTTCGCCAAACTGGCGCCTGACTGTTAGTGAAATGGTTCCCCAAACTCTTGAACCTACATTTGTTAGCTGAGAAGGAGCTGACGTTAATACCCTGGAAGATTGACATTTCTACGCTGCTGTGGTGAAGTGCTGTTGTGAAGCGGACTGTTGCGCAAAGGTTCCTAGAAACCCCTTTAAGCCCCTTTTGTGGATTTAGTTTGGAACATTTCGTCGTAGCATTTCTGAGTAAACTCTTAACGATTTAGGTCATGGCACCATTTGTGGTACCAACATTTCTCAAGGACTCTGTCGTTGTCATGGTGGTCTGCACCCCCATGTTATGTTGGCACGACCTGTATCTGAGGTCAGGAGAGGGGGTTATTTTCTCTCCGACTGAACGCGTTACCAAGTGTGTAGGACACACTTCTCGACTGAGACTGGTTCAAGCTTGACGTGTTGAGAAACGACTCCCCGGGGGACTTGTCCCTCGGGACTTGTTCCTCGAGGCGGTTTGAGGATGCAGGAAGTATCAAAGCACAGTTGTTTTGGGGGTAACTGACGTTTGGTTTAACTCATACCGGACTGATTTTCAATACTATGAATTTTACATGCCATGTGTCGAATGGCGTTTCTGGACTGATATTTCTAGAATTACGATTGTTAGTTAATAAGTATATTTTGCTAAGTTTTTGGATATGTAGATTCGTTTGAATGGCATTAGATTCAGGGAGGGAAAAAGGTTTTAACTTTGGTCAGAATGGCTGCTGAAGACGGCAAGTCAAAGCAGGCTTTCGGACCGCCTTAGTCGTATTAAACGGCTTTTCAGTTGCTTATGTAACATTGTTTTGGAAGTGGCGCAGAGTCCAACTTCATGTTGTTATTCCTTTAGTTTTGTCGTCAGGGGAATCGTTCTAATCAAATTCATTTCTATCACAAATGTAGATGTGTATAATCTTGCCAAGCGGGCAAGTGTCTGGTTTGTTCAGGTTAAGTCTTTCATTGGTGTTTAATTAGATCATATTTGTCAGATGGTTAATTTTAGTGGTGGAAGGTCTATCTTGTAATTTGTTTGATCTTAATGTTCAATACATGTTAGCTTATTTCGATTTGTCACGTTATTTATTGCATGAAGTCACTAGGAAGATTATTCCCCTTTTCCTTTTTCATCTTTGGCAGGGTCATTTTAATACGGCCTGCTGAGGTACGCATCCAGCCTTCCTCTCAACAAGCTGGCCTTGACCCCGGTTACATCCCGTCTTTCCCTTATTCTAAATTAGACCAGAGTATTTCCACAATACCATGAAACTAGGAATATTCTCTGCCTAGGTGCTTTTGCTGTGAACTCAGGTGACCTAGCAAAATATTAAATTGTAATTTTGATATGCTAATATTATTATTATTATTATCATTTTGGCTAATAAACAGGGTAAGGGGGGATGAGAGCCTGATACACTTTTCTTTTGTGCAAACAGTCCACGTTTCACTTCCGTGCAAAGGCTTTCATAAATGACTTTCTAATACCTAAATCTATGCCTGAGCCAATTTACTTTTTATATCCTCATTGCTTCGTCCATCACTGGTTATTTTGCTTCCTAAGAAAAAGAAGTACCTGCTTCAATTAGCCAATCTTTCTATATTCAGTTAATTGTCGTACATAGTACTTCGTTATTACTTTATTAAGTAACGGTGACTGTACCATATTGAAGTGTTAGAAGCCAGTGCTGCCTAGTTCCATAACAGAAAGCTCATCAGTCAGTGAACACAAAATTGTGTCCATTTACATTAGGTGGGAAACAAGTATTTAAACGCCCTCAACTGATCAAATTGGCAGGTGAAAAACTAAAGGAAGTAGGAGACTTCTGTTACTTAGGAAACAAAATAAACACTGATGGACGAAGCAAAGAGGATATAAAATGTAGGCAAGCAGGCAAGGGAAGCATTTCTAGAGAAAAGGAATCTGTTGACATCGAATATAGATTTAGGTATTAGGAAGTCATTTTTGAAGGCCTTTGTCTGGAGCGTGGCACTCTATGGAAGTGAAACTTTGACTATTGGTGCAGCAGAAAAGAGGAGAATTGAAACATTTGAAATGTGGTGTTACAGGAGAATGATGAAGATCAGATGGATAGATTGGGTTACAAACGAAGAGGTATTAAGACGAGTGGGAGAGGAGAGATGTTTCTGGCGACTGCTAATGAAGAGAAGAGATAAGTTGGTAGGACACATACTAAGACACCCAGGAATAGCAAGCTTAGTTATGGAAGGAAGTGTGGAGGACAAGAACTGTAGGGGTAGACCAAGGTAAGAAAATGTTAAACATTGCTTCGGACATAGGGTGTGGTAGGCAAGTAGATATGAAACGATTAACTCAGAACAGGGAGCATGGAGAGCTGCATCGAACCAGTCAAAAGACTGAAGACTCAAACAAAATCAACAACAACAACAACTGAAAGAAATAACACGTGACATTTTTATCACTAAAATAACGCGCATTTATGTTATGGTGTGTTGAAGTCAGTCAGTCAAGTGCAATAAGTGTCCAAGTGAAGTACTCTCAACAGGACCGCGCAAGACCCTAACCAGATAAGTAGCCTGTACAATACAGTACAATCAGAATTGACCATTTACAACAACCACATATTCACTTCGAACAGGCAAATTCCGGAGGTCAATCACCAGTTCCAGTATCTCAACAAAACATCACATAGACTCCAACTAACAAATACCGATGAGTTGCATTACTAATACTGCAACTATATAAGTGTTGTTGTTGTTGTTTGAGTCTTCAATCCATCTATCCATCTGATCTTCTTCATTCTCCTGTAAAACCACATTTCAAATGCTTCCATTCTCCTCTTTTCTGCTGCACCAATAGTCCAAGTTTCACTTCCATAGAGCGCCACGCTCCAGACAAAGGCTTTCAAAAATGACTTCCTAATACATATTGTAAATATTTTCACCCATATTTTGAGACATAGATTGTATAGCCTAAGTGTAATGGATCTGATGATTATCGCTTGATGATCGAAACTGGTCATCCAAGTGTATTTATTAATCTCATTTTTTTTCTCAGGATTAGGGAATAACCCATATCATTTGGGTACAACGTGTTGACCGATTGAAAAGCACCAAACTATTGTTTACGCATGTATGTACAACGGTGTGGGAGGGGGATATTTATTTGAATGACAAGCTTTGATCGTCACGCCATCATCATCTCCTGTTCACTTAGGATGAGATAAGTTACAATAGTTTGGTACGGTATTACATTTATGTACACACATTATTATACAATCTTTAAATTTACAAAAAAATATAATAACTTCTTGGCCGACTGAATAGCTTTCTATAACTTTAACGTAGTTTTATATGGCGTGATCAAAATGTTTCTGTTTGAGGGCGTTGCTGCAGCGATACCCTGGACGTTAAAAGTGCAACAGAAAGCACGCCGTATGGCTGTTTCCCTGCAGCGCGTGATGCATTCAAATGTGGAAACCAACAGGTTCCAGGAGCGCATTGTTGTAGGTGACAAAAGCTGGTGCCACCACTGGGAACCGTAATCAAAAATGTCGACGATGCAGTGCTGTCATCCATCATCCTCTCGTCCCAAGAAGTTCAAGAGCCAACCGTCCGCTGTAAAGGTGATGCTCATCCTATTCATTGATTACCGGGACCCATTGCTTATTGATTTCAAGAAACCTGGTGCCTTAATCTGTGGGGAAAGGTCCTGCGAAACACAGGAGAAATTACAGCGTGCAATTAAGACGAAACCTCTGGGAAAACTGCGAGAAGGGGTGCTGCAGCTTCATGATAACGCACGTCCCCAACCGTAAGGGTCGTAATGCAGAAGGTACGCCAAGTCAAGTTGGAGACACTCGAATTTCTGCCCTATAACCCTGATCTCTCCCCATGCTATTATCACGCCTTCGGTCCCTTAAAAATGGCCTTGAAGGGTCGACGATTCCTGTCAGACGAGGATGTCACAGACTTCTTCACGCAGCAGGATTCGGTTTTTTAAACATGGGATCTTCAACCTGGTGCGTTGGTAGGATGAGTGCATCAATAGTCACTGCTATTTTGCCTGATTGCCATACCGATTCTGGACTGTGCGGCCGGCAATCGGAAACTTTTTGCCTTATACTGTTAAATTGTAACTTATAACCCCTGATCCAAAGCTTTATGATTGTGCTCTTTCCGTTTTACAGTCAGTCCCGCATAATGTACGAGCATTCCTAAAGCAAACAATATTTCCATTTCATTTTCTTTGACATTTTTTAGTCAATTTTACCCTCCAGGTTTGTGTTTCCCACGCACTCAGCGAGGGAACTCACCACTACCGCCTTTACAGGCAGTGTCCTAGAGCTGGGAACACTTGGTCGGAGTGTATGCAACTGGGGAGGTGTGATCAGCACTTCCCCCCCCCGTCGGCCTCACCTGCAAAGTGAACAGGGGCCTCATGAGGGATGGGAACGGAAGGGAAGATTGGGAGGGATAGGCAAGGAGGCGGCCGTGGCCTTACAGTAGGTTCCATCTCGGCATTTGCCCGAGGACGAAGTGGGAAACCACGGAAAACCACTTCGAAGATGGCAGAGGTGGGAATCGAACCCCCTCTACTCATTTGAACCACGCGAGGCTGAGTAGACCCCGTTCCAGTCCTCCTACCACCTTTCAAATGTCGTGGCAAAGCCGGGAATCGAACCCAGGACCTCCGGGGCGGCAGCTAACCATGCTGACCGCTACGCTACGGAGGTGACTTTGAAATAAATACGAGTGAAAATTATTTCCGGACCTTTGATTTCTAATATCTGAAATATTACTATTTTGTGTTTAAATAATAAATAAACATTGAATTGCCGAAAAGAACCAGCAACTAACATGCTATTTTCTCAGCCTTCTACTTTCTGAAAAATCATAAGACTCCTTCAAACTTGAACCTTTGCTTCCGATCAGAGTAATTTAGGCCAGTTGGAAAATAATGCTATTACTCTTAGAATCTTTTTCTTATCTAAAGAATGGAATGTTCTTCTTAGGGCAACACTGAAGGTTACGTAACTCACCGACGAAACTAGCGCAGAGCGAACACTGGCCACAGGGTCCGCTGTTCTCCAGGAACTCTCCTCCTGCACTGTCACAAGTCTCCCTGTCCACTGTGGTACATGCAGGACACTCGTCAGGTGTGTACAGTACGGTGCAAGGAATACTGTGCACTTCTAGTACGATACAAGCGAGTAGGAGCAAAGCTAGCTTCATCTGTAACGATAAAGATGCAACTTAATTTATATCAACTGTTCTAGAAACTCTCCTCGTTCACTCTCACAAGTCTCACTTACTGGCCTAAAAGCAGGACACTCGTTGGGTGTGTACGGCTTGGTACAAGGAATTGTGAGCACTTGTAGATACGAGAAAGTAGGGGCAAAGCTAGCTTCATCTGGAACGATAATAAAGAGGTAACTTAATTTATGTCGGCTGTTGTCTAGAAACTCTCCTCGTGCACTCTCACAAGTCTCACTGTCTACTGGCCTACAAACAGGACACTCGTTGGGTGTGGATTTTTTGGTACAAGGAATTGTGAGCACTTGTAGATATGAGAGAGTAGGAGCAAGGCTAGCTTCGTCTGGAACGATAAAGAGGCAACCTAATTTATATAGGGTGTTGTCTATAAACTCTCCTCTTGCACTCTCACAAGTCGCACTGTATGCTGGCCTACAAGCAGGACACTCGTTGGGTGTGTATGGTTTGGTACAAGGAATTGTGGGCACTTCTAGTGCGATACAAGTGAGTAGGATCAAAGCTAGCTTCATTTGTAACGACAAAAGAGGTATTACAACTTAGGTCGACTGTTCTCTAAGAACGCTCGTCATACACTCTCACAAGTCTCGCTGTCCACTGTGGTACATGCAGGACACTATTTTGGCACGTTCTGTATAGTACAATGAATAATGAACACTTCCATTAGGACACAAGACAGTAAGAGCAGAACTGGCAGCATCTATGACTGTAAAGGACGTTAAGATATAACTGATACGTGTTTTTGCAACGTATTAAGAACGTATAAACCTCAAGAGAACGTCAAAGTTAAGCAACATTTGATGTGGTCATTACATGGATAGGTGACTTGTTCATGGTGACCTCGTGTGGTTGAAAGGGGAAGCGAAGGAGGAGTGGAACGAAACTGGATATCCTAACGCAAGTAGTTTCCTGTTAAGGATCGCCTCCTATGAGGTTGAAACCTATCTATAAGTCACAGCATTATTATTATTATTATTATTAAAACTATTATCATTTTCTCACAGGCATTCTCTTGTAAATTGACAAAGATTGGCACCTAAGAGCAAAGTTTAGTGGCTTCTACACAAACTGACTACGGTATGTTTGATATGTAGAGTTGGTGTTAAGAATCGACGATGGCACAACTTATAAGCCATTGTTTCGGTCACCGACAGTTCTTTCCTCACTATATGGCACATGCTCAATATCGTTGCCTTACGTAGTTCAGGAGACAGTTTCTTAGATAGACCAAACTTCGATACAGAGTCGTGGATCTAGCGTGGGACTCCTCCTTAAGCTATGATGATCACAAGCACTATGATGACTTCGTCCAGTTTCCACAGTCTCTTGATCTCCGCAGATAGTGGTAAGTAGTCTACTTCTCAGTCTTCTCTCGGTGTTTTCCCTCAATATTCCAATCATAGGAATAGCCACATCTACTAGTAAAAGTCGTTTTATCTTTCTTCAGTAACAAGGAAATGTCTGGTCCCTTGCTGACAACAGTATGATCGGTAATTACCGTTCTATTCCTCTCACCCGGTGGCCCCGGATTCGATTTCTGGCCCCATCGGGGTTTTTAGAAACTGACGTGAGGGCTGGAACGGGGTGAACTCTGCCTCGTGAGGGCAATTGAGTAGCTATCTGACAGTGATGCAGCTCCCCGGTCACAAAAACCAAGATTAACGGCCGAGGGGACCCTATGCGCTGACCACGCGTTACCCCAATGCCGCACGACATGCTACTCCATAAATTAGCTTCGACTAAGATTGATAGAAGAGTAATTTTATGGATCCAAGAATTTTTGACGGATCGTTCCCAGAAAGTGAAAGTCGAAGGCATATTCTCAGATGAAATTACCGTAACGTCGGGTATCCCTCAGGGCAGCGTAATCGGAACTTTGTTATTTTTGGCGTTTATAAATGACTTACCAAATGGGATTCGCAGTGACTGTCGATTGTTTGCGGATGATTGTGCAATATATCGAAAGATACATGACTCACAAGACAATGCAGTGCTTCAAGAGGACCTGAACCTGGTCTATAAGTGGGCGATTGTAAATAAAATGAAAATCAACACAAGAAAATGTAGTCTCTTAAAAATAGGGAAAGTGCGAAGGCAGGATTTTCAATATAACATTGGCTCGGAAATACTTGTAGAAGAAGATTCTTGAAAATATTTGGGCGTTCACGTAAGGAATGATATGAAATGGAGTAGTCATGTAGGATGTGTAGTTTCAAAAGCTTACAAATCCCTGCACTTTGTAATGAGGGTATTAAAAGGAAGTAGTACCTCTGCTAAAGAATTAGGCTATTTGCCACTTGTAACACCTATTCTGGAATATGCCTCGGCGGTTTGGGATCAATATCAAGTAGGGCTCATCAATGAGTTGGAAATGGTACAAAGAAAGGCCGCTAGATTTGTGTTCAATGACTTTAATCCCAGGAGCAATGTGAGCCGTATGTTAAAGAAACTTGGGTGGGAATCACTGGAGGCTAGGAGGATGAAATCTAGACTATGCGCTATGTACAACACGTATACAAATCAACCAGCATGGGGTGAGCTTAGCAAATGATTGGGAAAGCCCACTTACATGGGTAGGAGCGATCGTCCTTTCAAAGGTAAGGGCCGACCACAGTGAACAAATTATGGTAAATATTCTTTTGTAAACCGTGCCATTGATAACTGGAACTCTCTACCTGCCGCAGTCTTAGAGCCTTTTCCCAAACATATAGGTGTGTTTAAGAAAAGACTGACTATTTGTGTAAATACTCCAGTTTAATTGTTGTATAACTGTTATTGAATTGTTATGTATAATTATTTATTTGTTAAAAAAACTAACCCCGAGGCACTACAGCCCTTGAAGGGCCTAGGCCTACCAAGCGACCGCTGCCCAGCCAATTGGCCTGCAGATATTGGGGTGACGCGTGGTATATCCAATGTATATGTATATCCAATTTGCCACCGGGGGACACACCCTCCATTGCAAATAAATGAATGAATGAATGAATAGTTTCGGAGATACTGAATGCTGGTGAAATATTTCGCACAGCCACCTTGTTGGATTGGTGAGAGACAATAAAATGTGAAGTACACAGTCGGAGTCGGCCAGAATGGTGCTATGATCCTACCGAGTTTCATTGTAATCGCTCCATGCGTTTAGAAGTTATTAGGGGACACACACACACACGCATACACAGACACACAGACAAAAGGTGATCCCATAAGCCTATTTTTTTCCATAAAATGAAAATAGGCTAACAAAGGAAAATCATCAGGAAAATTTTTGACCCAGTGTGCATAGAGGGAGTGTGGATGAAAAGAGTGTCTCACAAGTTATACCAACAATCCGAGAAAATATCAGGCACTATCAGAAAAAAGCCTATTAAAATCGAACATCCCACGGTGTAAGTCACATTCTGTAAATTATTCTGGAGAACGAATTTAAACTTTCAACACTAAAAAGAAATACGTAAAAGACCCCAATTAAGGGTAAGCAAATGTGTTCCTTCAGAAGGAAATAAATCAGAATCCTCTATGGACATCAAACTGGCAGGTGAAAAACTAAAGGAAGTAGGAGACTTCTGTTACTTAGGAAGCAAAATAACCAGTGATGGAGGAAGCAAAGAGGATATAAAAAAGTAGGTTAGCTCAGGCAAGGAAAGCATTTCTACAGAAAAGGAATCTGTTGACATCGAATATAGATTTAGGTATTAGGAAGTCATTTTTGAAGGCCTTTGTCTGGAGCTTGGCGCTCTATGGAAGTGAAACTTGGACTGTTGGTTCAGCAGAAAAGAGGAGAAATGAAGCGTTTGAAATGTGGTGTTACAGGTGAATGATGAAGATCAGATGGGTAGATAGGGTTACAAACGAAGAGGTATTAAGACGAGTGGGAGAGGAGAGATGTTTCTGGCGACTGCTAATTAAGAGAAGAGATAGGTTGGTAGGACACATACTAAGACAACCTGGAATAGCAAGCTTAGTTATGGAAGGAAGGGTCGAGGACAAGAACTGTAGGGGTAGACCAAGGTTAGAATATGTTAATCAGATTGCCCCAGACGTAGGGTGCGGTAGCTATGTAGAGATGAAACGATTAGCTCAGGACAGGGAGGCGTGGAGAGCTGCATCAAACCAGTCAAAAGACTGAAGACTCAAACAACATGTTCGGCTTGCCAGAGGCTGTAGCTGCTTCAAGCGGACACCCCCTAGGGTGAGCTAAAAGTTCCGGTCAATTTCAAGTATTTCCAACTTTGCTACCAGATGTCAATGATACCTAGTGATCGTTCATAGAGCGTTCCATCAAAATCAAACCTAGAAATATAGCTTCACAAAAGTTTAGTCTGTGGAAGGATCTTTAACATGCCATAAATCTATGACATGGGACCGCCGGATTTACTTCCCCTTCGAAGGAAGGAATACTGAAGGATTTTAACATCCTTAAAAAATCCGACGACTTCGGCCGGGTTTGAACCCGCTATCTTGGGCACAGCAGTTCAGCATGCTACCAACTACGCCACCGAAGCCGCTCTATTGGTATGCGGGCGAGACACAGTCCTGGTAGGGGCTACCGTCTTGTTTATAGTCAATATTTATGAAATCAGAGTTCAGTTTGTTACTTCTGTGGGTATTTGCCTTTCTATTGATTGCTCCTTTGTTACGATCGATTACTTGTGTAACTGGCTGCGTGGTGAACGTTATCGTTCTCGCCTGCAGTGCCTAAGGTTGCAGGATCAAATCCTGGCACAGTCAGTTGGCATTTTAGAGTGCGTAAATGCTAGGGAACCACAGTGGCTGATCCAGGCCTTGCGGGACCCTGGGCGATATGATAAGGTGGGACCCACAACAATAGGAAATTTAAAAAAAATATCAAATATAATGGAAAGTAGTTTTGTAATAATAATAAAATAAAGAACAGTTACAATATTCTGAATACATTACAGTACATTTTTTAATAATATGAAAGAAACCTTTAAGTCCCCTTGAAGAAGATTATGTAAACTATGGAATATTAAAATATTACTTTGCGACTTTTTTCCGACTTAAGTTTTCTATTATTTCACTAAAATATAAACATGCTAAACGGTCAGGGGAGGTCATAGCTGCACTGAAAAAAAAATATTATCAATTAGTTTGAAAAGTATAATTAATTATTTAAATTTAAAGAATCCATGGCGCGGGGCCTTGGGCGGTCGCCCTCCACGCCCTCCCCTAAATCCACCCCTGGGGAGCCGTATCAGTAGATTTACTGGTACGTTAAAGATCACCACTGGGACAAACTTTTGGCACCCCGAAGTCTCTGAAATCCCCATATGTTAAAACTAACAGAAATACCCGCTCTTCGAACGGTCTTCGGTATTAATAACCAGACGTTATCAATTGAGCTACTGTTGCAATGGTTAGGGGCTTGTTATTCCTTCATACGTTTATCAGAGCAAAGTTAGTTTTCTGGGAATATCACAGACACTGTTAATTTAAGGGCCTTAAAATGTGGTTTTCGGAGACTCTTTATACACTCCCTAGTTTTGTATCACACATTGACAAGCGCAACATATGCTTTGGTCGTCCTTCTAGGATAATGTTTATATTTCGCCTATTTTAGCATGTATGTTGAAACGTTTTTTCCTATACCAACCATTCTATGAGAAGTACGGTGAAGAGTTTTATAAATGATCGGTGTATTGACTCTCATGGATACCTAATTTTGCGATGCTCCAAACATTCGAACATGGGTTATAGGCGAACATAAAGATACACAGAAAGACCGAAAATCTCTAAGTATGCCTTACTTCGGAGGGGAAGTAAAGCCGGCGGTACCATGTCATACATTTATAGCATGTAATAGAACCTTCCACTAACTACAATTGTGTGAAGCTAAATTTGTAGATTAGATTTAATTAACGCTCTATGAGTTCCAAAGTTTGCCACCAGATGCCGGTTGTGGTGGCATCTAGTAGCCAAGTCACAGCTAGGTGTCGTTGACGGTACCATTTGGTACCAAAAGTAGGAACTACTGGAAATTGATCGTCTGCAGTCCTTACCTGAAATACAGATAACACACACAGCTATGACAATTAACACCGGTTATCAGACAGATTCAACACACACTCAAAGTACACGAGGCTACGTGAACGCGTTGTTGCAGCTTCTAAACTGAGGAACCAACCAACCAACCTACAACATATCACCCAGATGTCCGAATATGGATATATCAATAACACAGTATCAAACAAAATCATTCTTACGATGAACCCGTTTGTCGAAAAAAAAAAAGGAAACGTTAGATTGTGCTCAATCTAAATTCACGTAACGTGTACTTCCTGACGTGAAAATAAAATTGAAAACCTCGTAGACGAAACGCAATACACCTCACATAAAGACTGACCCTCACGGTTGTGTAAAGTCCCCATCCACAGAATGACACCTTTAACAAATTATAAAAGCTTGTGGTACATGAATATTCATGTTTCTTAGCCTCCAGTGGCCCAAATTCGTAATAGCCGCAAAAAATACTATTTCAATTCAGAAATATTTGAAAATAATGTTTCTGTTTGGAGATATAATTCTGTACGACATATCACACCTGTAAATCGCGTGGAAAAATTCTAGGGCACCCCTTGACCCCCTTAAGCGCATTGATGAATTTTACAGTCTAAGTTGGTTCCGTGATAACCTTATAGCAATTTGCAAACATTCACAGAAATGTAATAAGTGGAGTGACATTGCTTTTTACAGAAATAGATGGAAAGTTGGATGTCTTCTCTTGATAACCTGGTTACCGGCTTGCATTCCTTCATTAGTTTATTAAATTAAATTAGTTTTCTGGGAATATCTCAGAAACTGTTGGTTTTAGGGCCTTAAAATGTAGTTTTCGGGAAACCTCGAGTTTTGTTTCTGCCACCGAGGGGCTTTGCCAGCATATCCTGGATTCGATACTGAACACGATTATTTTTCCCTCGTATTAGTCTGTAGTCACACCGAGGGAAAATTAATAGGGCTCAGTATGGTTTGCGGGATATGTTTGTAGTGAATTAATAATAACATACCGGATGCAAGCAGAGAAATATCGACCTTCCTCACAATACGAGTTAGTTGGGCTGCATAAAAGAATATTCTTAGGGGCAGCTGACTCACCAGGTTTATGATGATAATAATGCTAGAAATAATGCTAGTAATCATTTTCTTTCTTCTTTCATAGTCATTTTACTCTCCAAGATTGGCTTTTCCATCGGACTCAGCGAGGGATCCCACCTTTATCGCCTCCAGGACAGTGTTCTGGAGCTTGAAATATCGGGTCAGGGGATACAACTGGGGAGATGGGACGAGCACCTCGCCCAGGTGGCCTGCAAAGCGAACAGGGGCACGGGGAAGAAAGAGGGAAGGAGGCGGCCGTGGTCTTACGTTAGATACATTTGCCTGGAGACGAAGTTGGAGGCCACGGAAAACCACTTTGAGGATGGCTGAGGTAGGAATCGAAACCCCTTTACTCATTTAGAGCACCCTAGGCTCAGTAGACCTCGTTACAGTCCTCTTACCACTTTTCGAATTTCGTGGCAGAGCCTGGAAACGAACCTTGGACCTCCGGCGTGGCAGCTAAGCACGCTGACAACTACACCACGAAGGCGACGCTGGTAATCATAATAGTAACAATAATAATATTTTAAATAATGATAAATGGAGCACCTCATACTTACACTTTTGGAAGAAGGTTGCATGATTCCTGAAGGTAGACTGAGGTATAAGTCAATTTCGTCACAGACACTTATCTTATCTGTGACTGATTGACTTCAGTGAGGAATACCCCATTGTTAGTAACAGGTTTCAAAAGGTCACTCAGTGGCGATTACTCGAAACTGGTATCGCAACTCAACACTGTGACGATTATATTGAAGAAAAAAAGTAGTTCCGTCAAGAACTAAATGAAGTATTTTCATATATCCAACTAATATTAATTGCCTCTATCATCATACAAATTGTCAGTTTGATTGCTGTAACAGATTCGTAGATATTGAGAACCGTCTAAATATTTTGGATGGTCACCATGTTGGATTTTTGTATTATAGACCATAGATTTATGTACCATTACATGAAGATTATTGTGTAGGTGTTTTATTCAAACTTCAATCGCATGATTAGGACACAAAAAATAAAATTTTCAAATTCCGCTCAGCCGCCATCTTGTTGTTATGAAAATAATTTAAATGAATTAGATGCCAGTCGATTAAAATTTGTATAAGCATATACCGTATCAAGTTTCACTGCGCTCGGATGGTTATAACGCAACACACGTCCATTTGAATATTTAAATTTCGCGTGGCTGCCATGATGGATTAGTGCTCGCCAGATTATTGAACGTCCCATAGGTGAACTTATGCTTATAGCATCTATACACTTACAACATTTCAGTTTGATTGCTGTAGTAGATTAATAGATATTGAGAACCGTCTAAATATTTCGGATGGTCGCCATGTTGGATTTTAATATATGTAGGCCATAGAGCTATGTAATATTAGATGATGATTATTGTGTAAGTTCATTATGCAAATGTTGATTTGGATCGCATGATTAGAACACAAGAAATAAAAACTTAATTTTCGAAATTCGCACAGCCGCCATCTTGATGTTACGTAAACAATTGAACTAAATTAGATACCAGTGCATTACAACGTGTATAAACATTTGCTGTACGATGTTTCATTGCGTTTGGATCATTCAATCACGAGAAACGTCTATTTAAAACTTTCCACTTCGCTCGGGCGCCATGTTCGTTTTGTAGTTAACCGGTTTTTGAAGTCTCATAGATGAACTTCCAGTAGTGCCCTTTATTTCCGTACAAAATTTAATGGTGATACCGGTAATAGTTTCAGAGATATAGAACCGGTGAAATATTTCGCACTGCCGCCATCTTGAGGTTATGTCAACAATTGAACGAAGTTAGATGTCGGTGCATTAAAATGTGTATAAACATATACTGTACAAAGTTTCATTGCGTTTGGTTTGTTAAATCGCGAGAAACGTCTATTTAATAGTCGCAACATCGCTTGGCCGCCATGTTGGTTTCGTAGTTACCAGATTTTTAAAAGTCACATAGGTGAACTTCTAGTAGTTTCCTTTATCACTGTACAAAATTCCAGGGTGATATAGGTAATAGTTTCGGAGATATTGATTGCTGGTGAAATATTTCGCACAGCCGCCATGTTGGATTGGTGAGACGTAACAACATTTGAAGGGCACGATCTTGGTCGCCCAGGATAGTGCTATGAACTTACCGAGTACCATTCAAATCGCTCCAGCCGTTTAGAAGTTATTAGGGGGGAACACACAAAAATCCATCACACACACCATCACACACGCACACACAGACAGACACACGGGCAAAAGGTGATCTCATAAGCCTATTTTTACATAAATGAAAATAGGTTAAAAAAAATGTATAACAGGATGTATGATAATTTCCCTGGGGCAGTGTGTACAGTCTCTGCGATACTCTTAGGCTACTGGAGACGGGAATTTACCTGAGTTAAAATCCAAAGTCTTAGCCCTTCAGGCAAGCAACCCAATGTTGAAAACATTCTTTAATGTCTTAGACTAGACCTTCCGAGAACACTATTCCCTTACGGGATATGGACTTGGGAATTTACGAACATTGTGCCTTTAGGAGATGATAATAATAATAATAATAATAATAATAATAATAACGTGTTCTGCCCTTAGGCAGGTCTTCACACAGCAGCTCTTCATGCAGTCCTGTCTTCAGCCGGTCTTTTTGTTTGGTGGTAATTTCCTGCTATCTTGACACTGTCCACCAGCTTGTACCTTCTCCGTCCTCTTCTTCTCTTTCCGTTTACTGATCCTTCGAGAGCATCCGTCAGCGAGCACTCTCTTCGCGGTCTGTGCCCAAGCCAGTTTCTTTTCCTTGTATGGATGGTATGTAACAGCGTCCTAATTTCTCCAGCTCGTTCTATTACCTCCTCATTCCGGACTCTTTCCACCCAGGATATCCTTTCCAACCTCCTCCATAACCACATTTCAAACGCTTCTAGTCTTCTTTCATCATCCTTTCTTATCGTCCAGGTCTCGGCTTCGTATAGCTCCACACTCCAAACAAAGCATTTTGCCAGCCTCTTCCTTAACGTCAAGTCCAAGCGTCCACACAATAGTCTCTTCCTTCTGTTGAAGCTTCGGTGGAGTAGTTGGTAGCATGCTGCGCTTCTATGCCCCAAGATAGCGGGTTCAAACCCGGCCGAATCCGTCGGATTATTTTAAGAGCGTTAAAAATTCCTCAGTATGCCTTACTTCGGAGGGGAAGTAAAGCCGGCGGTACATGTCATAGATTTATGGCATGTTAAAGAACCTTCAACTAAATACACCTGTAATAATAATAATAATAATAATATCGTATGGCCTCGGGTGCCGGGTGCAAGCTTTGTAATTTGACTCCCAGAGGGTAGCTTGCATGTCGAATTTCGTTGTTCCTTGAAACACAATGAAAGTCAAGGAGGTTAGATAACTAAGCTCCTTGAACACTATAGCGCTTTCTAGTAGAGAAATGAGAAACTTTGTGTTGGCGGAAACTACCGAGATTAATTTTGCCATTAGGAACACGGTCTACTGAATTCAAATGGGTTCTTTGACATGCCAACATCGCATGACATGCGTATCGTATTTTTGCCGCCTTTCAAATATCACTTAGGACGGCCAGGAGCGAACCTGCCATCTTGGGGTTAGTAGACCGACACGCTATCCACTCACCCACCGTGGCAAGCTGTGTGAAGCTAAATTGTATAGGTTAAGAATGTAAACAACGCTCTTAAGTTCCTACGTTCGTTGCCAAGAGCCGACTGCGGTGGCGTCTAGTAGCTTAGTTCTGAACTAGGCCTAGTAGTCGTTGACGGTGGCGTTTGGTGGCAAAAGTAGGAACTATTTGAAAAATTCTAAGTTGCAGTCTTTACTTGAATTAAAAAAACAGATACACTCACTAATACCGCCATCACAATTAACACCGGTTATCAGACAGATCCTACACACACCCAAAGTACACGGGGCTACATGACCGCGTTGTCGCAGCCCCTAAACTGAGGAACCAACCAACTTTCTGTTGAAGGCTTCTTTAGTAACAGCAATTCGAGTCCTTACCTCCTTACTGCTTCGCATATCATTTTAGGAGATATAGACTTGGTAATTTATGTACCATAAACCAGATGATTGTTCACCGGAGATTCAACCATATCGGGTCGATTAGATTAGCAGTTAGCCTTTTTACCACTACGAGCGCTAGTGTGAGTCAATGAGACTCAACCGTATCCTGTCGATATGATTAGCAGTTTACCTTTTCTACCACTGCGAGCGTTTGTGTGAGTCAATGCAGAGCTTCACTTCAGCCCTTATAACTGCTCCCGGTGTGAAGACTTTTCAAAAAATCAATAAACTCCTGAGGGTATTGAACCAAGGAACACATTAAAGATATAATTATATAAATAACTTAATTTGACGACGATTTGAATAAAAAATAAAACGAGAAAAGCAACAAGCAATTTTAATTTGGTTTTCTGGAACTGCTTTTAGGCCGGACGTGGTATCCGAAATTATGTTTAGCCTATTTTAATTCTATAAAAAAACAAGATGTTCAGTAAAGAACATATAGCCTACTTTCTCCTAAATGTATGAGTATAGTTATAACTCGTTGTTATTATCAAAGAGTATAATAGAACTATTCTTTGTTGAAGACCTTAGAAACGATTTACCTCTACCAAACGCCACAACCTAGATAAAAACTGCTACCATCATTGAAGAAAGAAAGATAAGAAGTATATCAAGAATGTTATGGATCTGGAGACATAATCGACCGGACTGGCTGCGTGGCTCAGCGGTAACGTTCTCGCTTGCTGGGCCCTAGGTTGCAGGTTCGTATCCTGGCGCAGTCAGCTGGCATTTGAGGGTGCACAAATGCGAGGGAGCCGTGTCAGTACATTTACTGGCACGTTAAAGATCCCCTTCGGGCCAAAATTCCGGCACCCCGGTGTCTCTAAAAGCAGCAGTAGTTAAAAGGGATGTAAAACCAATAACATTATTATTATTATTATTATTACATATACGACCTGCCGTGGGCAACATCCAACTTTGAGTTGAGGCATGTCTTTACACTTCTGGTTGTGCATGGCTTTCACAACCCTAATTGAATTAACAAATCTTTCCATGACCCTACAGAGACGTGTGTATACAAACTATGTGGATATTTTCGATTGCTATTTGCCTGAAATAAAAGTAATGAACTAACACCAACGGCTTGAATTCAGTTACTATGTGAAATCGTTTTGTTCTTTACTTCAAATAACATTTTCAAGTAACGCAAAATAGGCTGTTACAAACCCTTTAAAATAAAAAGTAAAAATGTACCGTAGTATCATCTTGTTATTCTTCAAATTCGATGCGCATAGAATGCCAATGGTATAGTAATCAATGGAGCCCCACGTAGACTAGTCGTGACATCTAGTGGTGAAATATCGAAAAATATAATCCTAACAGAGCGAGTGCATTCTAGCGGCCAGAAGAAGAAACTTTTCAATAAAATCTGGAAGTTAATAAGTAGGTCGACGTGCAGTTACCTTTTTGGCAGCTATATGTCTCGAGTAAATCTGCTGGAGAATTATGTTTTAATTAAATATATATTTTACACCATAATATGCACAATATAACGCTTAATTTTAAAACATCTGAGTCATTACAAAACAATAAACATATAACATTTCAAGCAAAAAACCTAGCTGTGATCGGGTTTGAACCATAGGCATTTGAGCGATAGGCTAACGCTCTACCACTGAGCTAATTGTGTCAACGAATATCGTTCTATATAAAATGACTTACATAGAACTTGTTAGCAAATAATGATTTATACTAAACGATTTCATCACTGGAGTATATTATTTATATATAAAGCATTTCATACAAAGTTTATTTATTTTGTATCAGTACGCTATATTGCATGCAATACTCAAATTAGTGAAATATAAGTCAGGCACAAGATATCCGCTGCCATCTTGTCAAATAACCGAGACGACTCAGCTTTTTAAAATCACGTCTGCACTATAGTATTACAAAATAAACTTTTAATTTCGAACGTGCCTCTTCCTTTAGAACAGTTAAAACGATTCTCGGCTCGATAATCGGAACTGGTGGGTCCCATGATATGGATTATAAAGTTTGCATAATTCGCACGGCCGCCATCCTGAAATGGTATGGCGGACGACCTTGTAGATTGGTCACAAGACGCATCCTATACGAAGGTATGTTGTTACCAAATTTGGTAGAGATAGGATGATTTGGTTAGTCGTTATTTGATTTTACGTTTTGAACGTTTGAGTGGCCGCCATTCAGTTTTAGTAAAGATGGCGGCGATATAAAACATGACACTGAGGTGTCCTTTGCTAGTGCTACCTTTGTACCAAATTTCGTTCAATTCGCATTCACCGTGTTCGAATTGATAGGGGGGACAGACATTCAGAGTACACACACTCACACATACACACACACACAGACTCACACACACACATACACACACACAGACAGACCCACTTTTTTCGCCCTGTGTTGATCTCATAAGTCTACTTTCATTTTTTGCAAAAATCGAAAGTAGGCTAATAGGCTTATGAGATCGCCTTTTGTCCGTGTGTCTGTGTGTGTGTGTGTCCCTAATAACTTCTAAACGGCTGGAACGATCTCAATGAAACTCGGTAAGATCATAGCACCGTTCTGGCCAACTCCTACCGCGTCCTTCAAATTTTATTGTGTCTCACCAATCCAACATGGTGGCTGTGCAAAATATTTCACCAGCATTCAGTATCTCCGACACTATTACAGATATCACCCTGCAATTTTGTACGGTCATAACGGGCTCTACTAGAAGTTCATCTATGGTACCTTCAAAAACCTGGTAACTACAAAACCAACATGGCGGCCAAGCGAATTTGAGAATTTTAAATAGACTTTTCTCGCGATTTAACCATCCAAACGTAATGAAACTTGGTACAGAAAATGTTTATACACATTGTAATGCACTGGCGTCTAATTTAGTTCAATTGTTTACATAACCTCAAAATGGCGGCTGTGCGAAATATTTCAATGGCATTCGGTATCTCTGAAACTATTACAGATATCACAGTGAAATTTTGTACGGTGATAAGGGGCACTGCTACAAGATTATCTATGTAACTTTCGAACACCTGTAGAGTACAAAACGATCATTGTGGCCAAGCGAATTTCAACATTTTAATAGACTTTTCTCGTGATTTAACCAACTGAGCGCAGTGAAATATGGTACAGTAAATAATTATACATATTGTGATGCACTGGCATCTAATTTAGTTCAGTTCTTTACATAACCTCAAGATGGAGGCTGTGCGAAATTTTAAAATTATGTTTTTATTTCTTGTGTTGTAATCATGCGATCGAAGTGAAAGTTTGAATAATGAAGCTACGCAATAATTTTCCTATAATGGTACATAACTCTATGGACTATACATATAACAATCCAAAATGGCGAGCATTCGAAATATTTTGACAGTTCTCAATAACTACGTATATTTTACAGCAATCAAACTGAAATTTATGTTCATGGAGGCTGCGGACATACGTTCATCTATTGGACTTTCAGTAACCTGGTGAGCTCATATCGAACATGGCGACAACGAGAAGTATACATATTTAAATGGACATTTCTCGCTATGTAACATTCCGAGTGCAGTGAAACTTTGTACGTTAAATACTTATACAAATGTTAATCCACTGGCATCTAATTTATTTCAATTGTTTTCATAACCACAAGATGGCAGCTGTGCGAAATATTAAAATCTCGTTTTTACTTCTTGTGTCCTAATCATGCGATTGAAGTCTGAATACCATACGTACACAATAATCTTCATGAAATAGTACATAAATAAAAATCCAACCTGGCGACCATCAGAAATATTTTGACGGTTCTCAATATCTACGAATCTATCAAAACAATCAAACTAAAATTTTGTATGTGGATATAGGCAATTAACATGAGTGGGATATATGAAAATAGGCTGTATACAGTAGTACTTCGCGGAACTACTTGTTTTTTAGTTTAATGAGCTCTCCAAGACAAACAATATGAAACTTTTCCTGGCCCTTTAGCCGTTCAACGGTTGGCACAATGAGGAAATTGTTTAATTTAGGTGTTTGCTAAAATGGGGACCCCTACTTTGTCTACTAAGATATGTTTTCAACATTAAAACTTGTTTTCGGCATCAGTTAATATACTCACATACCAGGTGAATGAGCTGCACCTAATAATATTGTTTTATGCAGCCCAACTAATGTTCTTATCAGACAGGGTCGATATTTTGCTGCTTGCTTCCCGTATGGTACTAATGCAGTGCAACCATATCCTGCAAACGATGAAAATTCACAGCCTGCTTCCAGTCGACCGACTGGGTCAGGGAATGGAATGAATAAAGCCCTCATCCAGCAGCAAGGATATGAACTGTGCCGGCTGCCGAAGCCGGTCGCACTCCCCTGAGGCAATGATTAAATGAATGACAGACGAATTTTTATTTGTCGTGTAGCCTCCTGAGAGGCCAAGTGCAGGTCTTTCTATTCGACGCCCGTGGGCGACCTGCGCGTCGGGATGAGAGATGGAATTGATGAAGATGAATGAAACTGGGCAAGGATGTGGAAGGAAGCGGCCATGGCCTGTCAGAAGGTACTGTCACAGCATTTGCCTGGTGTTGAAAATGGGAAACCACGGAAAACCATTTCAAGGACAGCCGACGGTGGGGCTCGAACCCACGCGTCTACCGAGTCAGCAGAGAGCTTGGCCCCTTGACCTAACGCAGCGCTTTAGCCCGCGCAGCCACTACTGTCGGTGACAGATGAAGTGAAATGATAGTGGAAAGTGTTGCTGGAATAAAATTGTGACAGGGAAAACCTGAGTACCTGAATAAAAAACTGTCTGCCTCCGCTTTGTCCAGCACAAATCTCACATGGAGTGACCAGGATTTGAACCACGGAACCAGCGGTGAGAGGCCGGCGTGCCGCCGCCTAAGCCACGGAGCCTGCAAACGATTCTGAACACTATTAGTTTTCCCTCGATGTGACTGCAGACTAATACGAGGGAAACATTATAGTGTTTAGTAACGTTCGTGGGATCTGCTTGCTTTTCATTGGTGCCATTCGGGATGCAAGCAGAGTAATATCAACCTTCCCGACAACACGCGTTAGTTGGGCTGCATAAAACAATATTATTAGGGGCATCTGATTCACCTGGTATACCGTTTGCGAATGGATTTTACGGCGGCACTTTTTTCGACATTCTACTTCTCTGTCAATCTTTCACACCTCCCATCATAAACTTATTTCTTTCACAGTAGATCACTATTCTTTTGCCGATGGATGTTTGTTAAACCGTTGCTAAAGTGATGATAGTTTTCTTTCCTGGGTGAGTACATTCGTGTATCCAAACACTCGAGAATTACCTGTCTTCAACAGACAACAAAGTTGTGTGTGCCATTTCAACTCACAGAATGACGTTTGAGTGAGTATAAGGTCGCGCTAAACGAACAGTCCACAGAGGAGACAGCTCCAATAAGAAACTAAAAAGGTATAGGGATATACGGTAATCCCTGATGTACTACATGCGTTCATTTACGGTGAATGTTTTAACGCAGCCACCTCAATGCATTGCCGAAGATAGTGTACAATACTAGAACCTACATTGTGTAACCTGTACAGTGAAACTTGGATAATTCGAATTTCAAGGGACAATTAAAACATTCGAATTAAACAATAATTCGAATTAAACAAAATATTTCAAGAATTACTCAAACTTTAAGATTTAACAAAAACGATATTTTTAGATACTATTAGTAGCTTATATACAACAGTACTGGACCCAGTAAATAACATGTACTGTTGGTCAAAGAAGTCCGAGATAGTAGATTGCTCTCTTGATTTAATTTTCTCACGAGTAATATATGAATCTAAGTCATTTAGTAACTGAAAAATAGAATCACATTATTATACTGTGTTGATTTTCAAAAAAATTCTGAGTTGTTGGACTTAATTGGATGCTTCTGCCGCACTCGGAATCGGTCGTTCCTGATCTTCTAAAGAATCACCGTCCTCATCTTCAGATGCGTCCCCTGTAGCTTGGTTGGCGTTACTGTTTACCTCGATAATTATGTCCACGTCACTAAGCTCGCCACACACTGCAACATCTCACCAACATTAACAAATTCTTCATACGAGATAGGAACAGTCACAATTTCCTCCCTACCGTCAACTGGGAACTTGGCCGCATTCCAACACTGCCTAGACAATATTGTTTAGAAAATATACGATTTATGAAATACAATACACTACTGCGCTCTACCGTTGACGTAAAGAGTTCGAATTAACCAAAAAAATATTCGAATTATCCACGCTCCTTTAACATTGTTTACATACAAAATGCTAGGGACCAAGCAAAATATTCGAATTAAAGACGATTTCGAATTATAGAAGTTCGAATTATCCAAGTTCTACTGTACTATATCAGGCACACTACTCTCCGTTGCTCAGCTCTAGGTTTAGTTTATTCTGTTGCTGAGTATTGTGCTCCGGTGTGGATAAATAGTCCGCATGTAAGGTTAATAGATGTACAATTGATTAACACCATGTGTATGATAACAGGAACAATTATGTCAACTCCTACACAATGGCCTCCTATTCACAGCCACATCCCACCACCTCATTTGCGGCGATGCAAAATTTTGATAAGAGAATATAGAAAGATCCAGACCAACAAACAACTACCTATCCATGGAGACATTGCTGATCTACATGTGAAACGATTACGTTCAAGGCATCGACCTTTTTCACAGCGGAGAATCTTGCAACCAACAAATTCAACCTGACTGAGAGATGGTCTTCTGATTGGAATTCGTTTGCCCCTCCAGAGAGTTCAGTAATGCCATGCATAACTGAGCAGGTGCCAGGGTTCACTCAGCCTAGAAAGACCTGGTCAAAATTAAATAGAATCCGGACCAATCACGGTGTATGTGGGGATCTCCTGTACAACTTGAGGAAAAAACCTTCATCATGTTGCGAGTGCGGTGCTGAAAGACAGACTGTTCGGCACCTAGTTCAAGAATGCCCACAAATATCCTACAGTGGTGAATTGAGCGACTTCGTCCTAGGGACACTACAGGCACTTTATTACGTTTCTAAACTTGATATCAAATTATAAATAATTTTCATGTGTGCCATACGATAAATAAATATATAAGGTACGATTTTCACTGCTAATTATCAACGTCTTTAACTTTCGGTCGGTCGAATGTGTTTCAGAATTATACTAGCGCGCGTTTTTCTCGTGTCATTGTTGTGCTAGGCACCTTTTCTAGTGAGTAACTTCAAAGTCTTCGTGCAGTCACTGGCAGCTGCTCAGAGCATATGTTTGTATCAGATTGATACATTGCGACATACGACGCAATATTTATTCAAACATCTCTTTCTTTTCTCGTGGATTTTATATCTGTAATCATATGATGGCACAGAAGCAAACAAATAATCTAGAAGATCATTGGGATATATAAGGTGCGTTCAAAAAGTAACGAGCCGGAGGCATAATTACAGAAACCAGTACCTGTATGTTAGAAGTATTGACCCTGGCTGTTGAGGCACTTGTCCCACTGTGACACGAGGCGGTGAATGGCTGTCTCATAAAATTCCCTGGGCTGCGATGTGAACCAGTTCCGCACGTACAGCGGGACGTCGGCGTCCGAGGTGAATCGTTGGCCCCGCAGAGCCCTTTTCAGTGGACCAAAAATGGCGTAATCACAGGGAGAGAGGTCTGGACTGTATGGAGGGTGGCCGAAAACCTCCCATTTGAATTTCTGCAGGAGTGCCGTGACTGTGTTGGCCGTATGAGGTTGTGCATTGTCCAGGAGCGACCACGGCAGCTATGGCGTTCACTGTCACTCGGCGGTCCTGGGTAATGAGTGCATCAACCAGCTGGACGTTGTCGTCGGTAATGCAGGGGGGTGCCCCAGACATGGCATCATCGGCTAACGACACCCGTCCTTCCCTGAAGCTCTTGTGCCACGCCTTGACCCTTGCAAGGGGCATGCAGTGTTCGACGTACACTTGTGACATTCGGCTATGAATGTCCGTTCCCCCTACTCCTTCCGCTGTCAGAAACCGAACAACACCTCTTTGCTCTTCGGTTGACGCCTCCATGTCACTGTTTGCAATGCGACTGGCTGCGTTGAACGATTGATGAATGCTGCTGCTCGCTTTGATATCGTCACGTGACGTGCACGCGTGCCCTCTAGCGACGGGCTGTGATCTTCCACGCTCTGTTTAGAACCACACCTCGTTACACACGCCACGATTAGCCGATGTCATCACCGGTTTGCGCATTCCAGCCTCCGGCTCGTTACATTTTGAACGTAGACTACCTTATAGAAGCCGTTCAGAAACTAATTTTAGTTGAAGATTTAGTTTGTAGTTCCTTTTTTCGTTACTCTTGATTATTTTTACTTGCATCGTATGATGTTTACAGAAAACTGTATTTTAGAAATAAATAATAAATAAATGATTGCACTGGAATATACAGAAAGAAAGCAAGCAACAATAACAGAAATTGAAATGCATGTAGTGGGTTCAACTACCCTATTACGAAACCTATGTATCACACTAATACATTGCGACCAACACCGTCACTCATTTTTTCACAAAATGTGTTATGATAAAGGAAATGTGTATTACGCAAGAGAAGAATAACAGGTAGTATCGATATGTTGTAGGTACCTGAAAGGGAACAAGATATGCCATATATCCAGTACATCTGCCACAAAAAGATGACGGTGCTTCAGCCGTAGCTGGACACCTTGTTTGAATGTACACTAGGCTATATGATTTATTGGGACCGCTTCGTGGAACATCAACATTGCGACCAACGGAAGGATAAAAACAAGTAGTTCCGTGAAGAACTATACAGCCTATTTTCATATATCCTACTCATGTTAACGGCCACTATCAACATACAAAATTTCAGTTTGATTGCTGTAATAGATTCGTAGATATTGAGAACCAACTAAATATTTCGGATGGTCGCCATGTTGGATTTTATATACTGTATGTAGGTCCTAGAGTTATGTACAGTTACATGAAGATTATTGTGTACGTGTAGCATTCAAATTTCAATCGCATGATTAGGACACAAGAAGGCACAAGGAGATTTAAAAATTTCGCACGGCTGCCATCTTTTGGTTATGGAAACAATTGAAATAAATTAGATGCCAGTGGATTAACATTCGTATAAGGATTTACTGTAACAAGTTTCACTGCACTCGGATGGTTAGATTGCGAGAAACGTCCATGTGAATATTTATACTTCGCGTCGCCGCCATGTTGGATTTGTGATCACCAGGTTATTTAAAGTCCTATAGGTGAACTTAAGTTCATAGTCCCTATGAACATAAAAAATTCACTTTGATTGCCATAATAGATTCGTAGATATTCAAAGCCGTCTAAATATTTTGGATGGTCGCCATGTTGGATTGTTAAATGTATAGGCCATAGAGGCATGCACCATTAAAGGAAAATTATTGCGTAGGTACATTATTCAAACTTTCACATCGATCGCATGATTACGACACAAGAAATAAAAACTTAATTTTAAAATTCTCACAGCCACCATCTTGAGGTTATGTAAACAATTGAACTAAATTAGATACCAGTGTATCTCAATGTGTATAAATATTTCCTGTACCAGATTTCATTGCGATTGGAACATTAAATCGCGAGAAAGGTCTATTTAAAATTTTCAAATTTGCTTGGCCGTCATCTTCGTTTTGGAGTTAACCGGTTTTTGAAAGTCTTATAGATGAACTTCCAGTAGTGTCCTTTATCTCCGTACAAAATTTCAGGGTGATACCGCTAATAGTTTCAGAGATATAGAATGCCGGTGAAATATTTCGCACATCCGCCATCTTGTGGTTATGTAAACAATTGAACCAAGTTAGATGTCGGTGCATTACAATGTGTTTAAACATATATTGTACCAAGTTTTATTGCGTTTGGTTGGTTAAATCGCGAGAAACGTCTATTTAATAGTCGCAAATTCGTGAGGCCGCCATTTTGGTTTTGTAGTTACCATTTTTTCAAAAGTCACATAGATGAACTTCTAGTAGTTCCCTTTGTCACCATAAAAAATTCCATGGTGATATCGGTAATAGGTTTGGAGATATTGAATGCTGGTGAAATATTTCATACAGCCGCCATGTTGGATTGGTGGGACGTAATAAAATTTGAAGGGCAAGGTCGGGGTCGTCCGGAATAGTGCTATGAACTTACCGAGTTTCATTGAAATCGCTCCAACCGTTTAGAAGTTATTAGGGGGGGGCGGCACACACACACACACACACACGCACACACACACACACACACACACACACACGGACAAAAGGTGATCTCATAAGCCTATTTTTTTTTTCAAAATTGAAAATAGGCTAAAAAGAAGACGTCGTGGAAAGGAATACGTTTGGAGGCTTAGTTAACCAACATACATCTGATCTTGTATGTAGGCATGAATGGGAATGCATTGCTATTTTCAGTGGTTTGAATAGGTAGTTTTACAGTATACTGTACATGCAACTAAAATTATGAACCAGTTTTATATAAGGCGTGATCAAAACGTTTCCGTTTGAGGGCCATGCAGTCCAGAATCAGTATATCAATCACGCAATATCACCGTGAGCATTAGTGGCTTCGGTGGCGTAGTTGGTAGCATGCTGAACTGCTGTGCCCAAGATCGCGGTGATGGCCGCTGAGCATGGCTGCGCCAGCATTTGTTCTCTATTGTAGGAGAAGTCCCACGGGGCGAAGCGGAGGACACAGCGATGACAGAGTGCAGCCGGTACATACGTCAAGCAGCATTGCGTGTGCTACCTGTCTTATAAGTTATATTGTGAACTAGCAATAGTACCCGTTCTTCGAACAGTCCACGGCATTGATAACCAGATGTTTTCAATTGAGCTACTGTTACAATGGTTAAGGGCTTGTCATTACTTCATCAGTTTACCACAGCGAATTTAGTTTCCAGGGAATGTCACAGGCACTGTTACATTTAGGGCCTTAAAATGTGGGGGCGGGAAGTGAAGGGCCTGTCAATAGCCCGCCGTGTTATCTGGAATTCCTGTCTATTGCAATACTACTAACATAGGACCGTTGCCTAATCCAGTGTGGTGTAGGGTGTTGCGAATGAGTGAGTGGGTGACCGAGCAATGTATTTGGTTCTGTTACTACGCACGGACTGGGAACCCCCCACATCTCTCCCCATTGCCCACGATCCACATTTCTCTCAGGTTCATAGAGCTTGGCCTAAGAGTGGAGTCTTTCACTCATCTTATCGTTCTTCCCGTGTATCTTTCATAGAAGTATTTTGTCAGAATCAGCTTGTGCTGTCTGTCATCTGATCAGTAGGGCTCGGATCTTTAGGTAAATAAATATTTCTTTATGTAAATACATATTTTAATCATTTTTTCCATAAATACATAAATTCTTGCTTTTCACTTATTAGCACATAAAATGGCATAATATTTACATTTAAAAAATCGGTATGCTGGATCTTTCAGTTTATTGCAATTTTTACTTCAAGGGGAAGAACCTATGAGCTATCTAATCTTCATGCAGCTTACAGCTGTGTTTTTCTTATCTTGTCGCCCCGTACCACTCACTGTGGAAGCCGGGGATGCCTAAAGTAAAAGCAACTACGAGTTATCGTCTGCAGCAGTATGTTGCAGAATTTAAGGATAATTTTACTTCTGATGGAGGCGTTCTGTTCTGCCAACCGTGTGGGAAAGCAATCAAGGCTGAACAACGATCTCAAGTTACACAACACCTCGAGGGCAAGAAACATATTGCCGCAGTTTCGCGCCTTCAGAAGAAGTGTTTCACGATAATCGCCGGTCATTTGTGATGGACAACATGAAGATGTATCTCGTTGTGTATTGTAATTCGTCAGTAGTCAGTGAGGCATAGCATAAATTGCATTCGTGAGTACTGCATATTGTTCATATTGTCATTAATAAACTAAATTATAATTAAATATTTATACATTTTTGTCACATATTTCAGGTATTTTTAATACATAAAAAATGAATATTTCCCCGATTTTTAGCACCTAAAAATCCGAGCCCTACTGATCAGTTACACAATGAATCAAGTTAGAGTGAAAGGTGGTGAAATATATTTCCTATCTCGCAGCTGCCTTGTGCGTGTGACTCACATCACCGAGTCCCGTTATAAAGTATGAACGAACGATGGTAGTGAGCGCTGATGAGGGCTTGTACTGCTCGAGTCCAAGCTCTGTGAACTTGCGGGGTGAGGTGAAAGAGCAGGGAAGGGTCAGGCGTGTAGAGAAGGGTCTGTCAACAGCCCGCCGTGATATCTGGTATTCCTTTCTATTCCAATACTGCTAACATAGGGTCGTTGCTCAAACCACTGTGGTGATACGAATGAGTGAGTGAGTCACCGACCAATGAACTGATCGGGTGTAAGCTGCGTGAACCTGAGAGAAATGTGTATCGCGGATATGAGTAGTGGTGTTGACGAGTGATGAGGTTTCTCGGTCCGTGCATATTACAGAACCAAATATATTGGTCGGTGACTCACTCACTCATTCCTAACACCACAGTGGTTTGAGCAACGGCCCAATGTTGGCAGTATTGGAATAGAAAGGAATACCATACTCGTATATCACGGTGGGCTATTGACAGATCCTTCTCTTCTCGCCCGACCCTTCCCTGCTCTTTCCCCTCACCCCGCAAGTTCATAGAGCTTGGACCCGAGCAGTATTTGGTTCTGTACTAAGCACGGGCTGAGAAACCTCATCACTCGCCAACACCACTTCTCATACTCCACGATGCCCATTCCTCTCAGGTTCACGCAGCTTAGACCCGAGCAGTATTCCATCATTAGTTTCTTAAATGAAATTAGTTTTCGGGGAATATCTCAGAAACTGTTGATTTTAGGTCCTTAAAAAAGGGTTTTCGGGGTCTTTATGGACATTGAGGTGTTGAAATTGATGTGTGTATCGACCTTTTACGCTTATTTCAGCATGTATTTTAAAGGAATAGCTCCGCTTTTATGAGTGTTATGGTGAAGACATACATCAATGATTAGTGACGTGCCTCTAATTGATATCTGTACCAAATTTTACGTCGATCCACCCAGCCGTTCTCAAGAAAAAGGGTAAAAAGCTGTAAACAGATAGACAGATAGACATACAGACAGACAACAAATTTGTTTTTGCCCGTAATGGTCATAAAACAGTCTGAAAAGCGTTAATAATGCTAGTTTCCGTGGAAATTCAGAAAATACAGGCAAACTTTCATTTTAGCCTGTTTTCATTTTATGAAAAAATAGGCATTTGGGATCACCTTTTGTCCTTGTGTGTGTGTGTGTGTCTGTCTGTGTGTGTGCCCCCTCCATAATAACTTTTAAACGGCTGGGGCGATTTCAATGAGACTCGGTACGGTCATAGCCCTATTTAGGCCAACCCCGACCGTGGCCTTCACATTTTATTACGTCTCACCAATCCAACATGGCGGCTGTGCGAAGTATTTCACCAGCATTCAATATCTCCGAAACTATTACTGATATCACCCTGAAATATTGTACGGTGATACAGAGCACTATTACAAGTTTACATTTGAATGTTTATAAAACCTGTAAAGTACAAAACGAACATGGTGGCCAAGCGAATTTGAAACATTTTAATAGACTTTTCTCGCGATTAAACCATCTGAGCGAAGTGAAATATGGTACATTAAATGTTTATACACATTGTAATGCATTGGCATCTAATTTAGTTCAATTGTTTTCATAACCTCAAGATGGCGGCTGTGCGAAATTTTTCAAATTAAGTTGTTATTTCTTGTGTCGTAATCATGAGATGGAAGTGAAAGTTTGAATAATGAACTTACGCAATAATTTTCCTTTAATGATAAATAACTCTACGGCCTATACATTTAACGATCCAACATGGCGACCATCCGAAATATTTAGACGGTTCTCAATATCTACGAATCTATCACAATCAAACTGAAATTTGGTATCTTCATCGAGGCAATTACCATAAGTAGGATATATGAAAATAGTCTTTAGTTCTTCACGGAACTACTTGTCTCTACTTAGTATAAAACAATGTCCCCGATTCTTGGATGTTACGGGTAAACTCGAGAACCACTGGATGGATTTTGATGCGGTTTTCACCATTCTGTAAAGGATATCTCAAGGATGACTTCTGTAGAAAATAATTTATTTATGATCAAAGGAAGCCGAGCAGTAACGATTTCAGTGGAAAAGTCGAAAAATAAAACAGACGTCTGAGCGCTTTGTAAGCTTGCGCTGGGTAAACCGATAAAAATATATAAATACTATGAGTGTAAGAATTGTTCAGCATGAAAAGTTCTACAAAAAAGTCCACGAACATATGTCTATCTTCAATACATCGCCCACTATAAGTGTTTTTACGTTTTAATTTCTTCCAACCATGCCCATTCAACTACTGAGGCGACAGTTTACGAGCTAGCTAAGAGCGAGTCTGTCATCCCTGTTACAGTCTAGCTAGCGGGCGCACCTATTGCCCCAAATACAGCCAGCAGCAATCCGTTGAGTCGTGTTGAGTTAAGACTTCTGAGAAGGGTGGTTGTGTTTGGAGTCTCCCTGGAAGTGCAACACGGGTTTTCTGCATTTCGCCTGTGAAACACAGTCAAGTTAAGATTGGACGGAAGGGCGAATTGAGTTTCATTCACCTCAGCATTTCCTGGAAGTGCAACTCTCATTTCGCTTGTGAACTTTCCGTTCCGCAAATTTCACAGTCAATTTAAGATTGGACGGAAGGGGGATTATATTATATTAAACTAGCAGAAGTACCCGTTCTTCGATCGGTGTTCGGTGTTAACACCAGACATAATAATAATAATAATAATAATAACAATGTTATTGGTGTTACATCCCTTTTAAGTACTGTTGCTTTTAGAGACGCACCAGACATTTTCAATTGAGCTACTGTTGCAATGGTTAGCGGCTTGTAATTCCTTCATAAGTTTATCAGAACGAAGTTAATTTTCTGGGAATATCACACACACTGTTAATTTAAGGGCCTTATAATGTGGTTTTCGGAGATCCTTTATAGACTCGCGAATTTTTTGTCTCACATTGAGAAGTGCAACATATGCTTTGGTCGTCCTTCTAGGATAATTTTTATATTTCGCCTATTTTAGCATGTATTTTGAGAAGTTTTTCCCTATATCTACCCTTCTACTGTATCAAAAGTACGGTGAAGAGTTTTATAAATGATTGGTGTATTGACTCATGTTTACCATACCTAATTTTACGATGCACCAAGCATCCGAACATGAGTTATAGGCGTACATAAGGATACACAGAAAGACAGACAGACAATTCTATTGTCTACAACATATCACCCAGAAATCCAAATATGGGTATATCTACCACACGGTATCAAAGAAAATCATCCTTACGATGAACCCGTATGTCGACAAAAAAAAAGAAAAGAAAATGATATGTTGAAATGTGCTCTCAAACTAAATTCACCTAACGTGTACTTCCTGACATGAAATAGAATTGAAGGTCTTGTAGATGAAACGCAATACACGTCACATAAAAACTGACCCTCTACGTTGTGTTGGGTCCCCATACACAGGAAGACCTCTATCATAAATTATAAAAGCTTGTGGTGCATGAAAATTCAGGTTCTTTAGTCTCAAATGGCCCAAATTCCTAAAAGCCGCAAAAAATGCTGATTCAATTCAGGAATTTTTGAAAATAATGTTGTTGTTTGCAGATATAATAGACCTTCTGTACTATATGTCGCACGTGAAAATTGCATGAAAAAATCCTAGATTACCCCTTGACCCCCTTAATTGCATTGGTGAATTATACAGTCTACGTTGGTTCCGTGATAACCTTATATTTGCAAACTTTCACAGAAATGTAATAAATGTAATAAATTGCTTCTTACTGAAATAGATGGAAAGTTGGATGCCACCCCTTGAGATAATGTTGTCATGGTTACGGATTTGCATTCCTTCATTAGATTGTTAAATTAAATTTAATTAGTTTTCTGGGAATGTTTCAGAAACTGTTGGTTTAAGAGCCTTATAATGTAGTTTTCGAGGACCCTAGAGTTTTATTTCTGGCACCGAGGGGCTTTGTCTCGTCGTTGTACGCCATAATATAATACTACTAATAATAATATAATATAGGGATAGGAATATAATAGACCTGCCATACCACACACGCAGGTGTAAATCGCGTGAAAAAATTCTAGACTACCCCTTGACCCCCTTAAGCGCATTTTACATATTGATGAAATTTACAGCTTAATTTGGTTCCATAATAACCATCTAGCCGTTTGCAAACTTTCACACTAATGTAATTTATGGAATTGCATTGCGTCTTACAGCAATAGATGGACCTCTGAGAATCTGTTGCCATTGTTATCGGCTTGCATTCGTTCAGTAGTTTATTAAATTAAATTAATTTTCTGGGAATATCTCAAAAACGGTTGGACGTAGGACCTTAAAATGTGTTTTTAGGGCCCCCGAATGTTATCTCTCACATTGAGGGGCTGAAAATGGGCTTTGTCTCGTCCTTCTACTCCTATTTCAGCATGTATTTTAAGGGGGTATGCCCCCTTTTATGATAGGTACAGAGAAGAGATACATCAATGATTAGTGTCGTGCCTCTGATGGATATCTGTACCAAATTTTGCGTTGATACACCCAGCCGTTCTCGATTTATAAGGGAACAAAGTTGTCCACAATCAAACAAACAGACAGACAGACCAAAACATTATTTTCGCGCGCATCTATCATAAAACAGTCTGAAACGTGTAAATAACTCAAATTTCCGTAGAAATTCAGGAAAAAAACCAGACACATTTTCTATTTATATATGTAGAGATATACTGCACGGCTCGGTGTTGACCGTGTTTTATTGCACAAATTTAGGATTTACTCGCTAACCGTTGGAGATACACGAAAAGTGTTAAGGACCTTTTGGATAGAAAATTGAATGTTAAAGCTCATGTATGCCATCAAAAGGTTGCTATTTCTTAGCGTTCTCTTTTTATTTGAAATGGAAATATCAAATTTTGAAACCAAAGGGTGTAGTGACGTCATAAATGTGGGTTTTACTCGCTAACCGTTGGAGATAAACGAAAAGTGAAGCTCGTATGTACCGTCAAAAGTTTGCTATTTCTTAGCGTTCTCTTTTTATTTGATAAGGAAATATGAAGTTTTGATTAAAGTGTGTAGTGATGTCACTAAAATGGTCGCCATTTTTAATAGTGCAAATTGTCGAAATAAAATTTATCCTATACGTAAACCTGGTAAATCAGCTACATCCATGCAAAATTTCATTTAAATCGGACCAGTGGTTCTTGCGTTATTGAGTAGGACACAGACAGACAGAAAGACAGACACACACCATCTCATTTTTATATATTAGTATAGCAGAAGTACCTGTCCTTCGAACGGTGTTGTATATTAACACCAGACATTATCAATTGAGCTACTGTTGCAATGGTTAGCGGTTTTTCATTCCTTCATACGTTTATCAGAACGAAGTTAGTTTTCAGGGAATACCACACACACTGTTAATTTAAGGGCCTTAAAATGTGGTTTTCGGAGACCCCTTATAGACTCGCGAATTTTGTGTCTCACATTGAGAAGCGCAACATATGCTTTGATCGTCCTTCTAGGATAATTTTTTATATTTCGCCTATTTTAGCATGTATTTTGAGAAGTTTTTCCCTATATCCACCCTTCTACTGTTTGAAAAGTACGGTGAGGAGTTTTATAAAAGATTGGTGTATTGACTCATGTTTACCATACCTAATTTTACGATGCACCACGCCTACGAACACGATTTATAGGCGTACATAAAGATACACAGAAAGACAGACAGACAATTCTATTGTCTACAACATATCACCCAGATATCCAAATATGGGTATATCTGCCATACAGTATCAAACAAAATCATTCTTACGATGAACCCGTATGTCGACAAAAGAAAGATTAGTTAAAATTTGCTCTCAAACTAAATTCACCTAACATGTACTTCTTGACGTGAAATAGAATTGAAAGACTTGTAGACGAAACGCAATACACCTCACATAAAAAATGACCCTCTACGTTGTGTTGGGTCCATATACACAGGAAGACCTCTTTCATAAATTATAAAGGCTTGTGGTGCATGAAAATTCAAGTTCTTTAGTCTCAAATGGCCCAAATTCCTAAAAGCCCCAAAAAATGCTGATTCAATTCAGGAATTTTTGAAAATAATGTTGCTGTTTGGAGATATAAAGGATGAGTGTAGTTTTACGTGACCATTAATCGCGAGATCATAAGCCACGGGACCTCCATTTTACGTGGAACCAGAACCACAGGGCATGGCATTTCACTTTGCAAATGTTTGAGGATATAATAGTCCTTCTGTACTATATGTCGCACGTGAAAATTGCATGAAAAAAATCTAGGTTACCCCTTGACCCCCTTAATTGCATTGATGAATTATACAGTCTACGTTGGTTCCGTGATAACCGTATAGCCATTTGCAAACTTTCACAGAAATGTAATAAATAGAGTGACATTACTTCTTACAGAAATAGATGGAAAGTTGGATGCCACCCTTTGAGATAATGTTGTCATGGTTAGCGATTTCCATTCCTTCATTAGTTTGTTAAATTAAATTAGTTTTCTGGGAATATTTCAGATACTTTTGGTTTTAGGGCCTTATAATGTAATTTTCGAGGACCCTTTAGGGCCCCCAAGTTTTGTTTCTGGCACCGAGGGGGCTTTGTCTCCTCGTTGTACGCCATAATATAATAATAATAATATAATATAGGGATAGGAATATAATAGACCTGCCGTAAGACACCCGGAGGTGTAAATCGCGTGAAAAAATTCTACTGTACCCCTTGACCCCCTTAAGCGCATTATACGTATTGAAGAATTCTACAGCTTAATTTGGTTCCGTGATAACCTTCTAGCCGTTTGCAAACTTTCACACCAATGTAATTAATGGAATTGCATTGCGTCTTACAGCAATAGATGGACCTCTGAGAATCTGTTGCCATGGTTACCGGCTTGTATTCGTTCATTAGTTTATTAAATGAAATTAGTTTTCTGGGAATATCTCAAAAACGGTTGGTTTTAGGGCCTTAAAATGTGGCGAGTTTTGTCTCTCACATCGAGGGGCTGAAAATGATTTTTGTCTCGTCCTTCTACTCCTATTTCAGCATGCATTTTAAGGGGGTAGGCCCCCTTTTATGAGAGGTAGGGAGAAGGGTTACATCAATGATTAGTGTCATGCCTCTGATGGATATCTGTACCAAATTTTACGTTGATACACCCAGCCGTTCTCGAGTTATAAGGGAACAAATTTGTCCACAGACAATCAAACAAACAGGCAGACCAAAACATTATTTTCGCGCGCATCTATCATAAAACAGTCTGAAACGTGTAAATAATTCAAATTTCCGTAGAAATTCACAAAAAAAACAGACAAATTTCTATTTATATATATAGAGATATACTGCACCGCTCGGTGTTGACCGTGTTTTATTGCACACATTTAGGTTATACTCGCTAACCGTCGGAGATACACGAAAAATGATAAGAACCTTTTGGATAGAAAATTAAATGCTAAAGCTCCTGTATACCATCAAAAGTTTGCTATTTCTTAGCGTTCTCTTTTTATTTGAAATGGAAATATGAAATTTTGAAACCAAAGGGTGTAGTGACGTCACAAAAGTAGGTTTTACTCGCTAACCGTTGGAGATACACGAAAAGTGATAAGGACCTTTCGGATAGGAAATTAAATTTCAAAGCTCGTATGTGCCATCAAAAGTTTGCTATTTCCTACCGTTCTCTTTTTATTTGATATGGAAATATGAAATTTTGAAACCAAAGGGTGTAGTGACGTCACTAAAATGGTCGCCATTTCTTAATAGTGCAAAATATCGAAATTAAAAGTATCGTATATGTAAACATGGTATTTCAGCTACATCCATGCAAAATTTCATTTAAATCGGACCAGTGGTTCTTGCGTTATTAGGTAACAGACAGACAGACAGACAGACAGAAAGACAGACACACACCATCTCATTTTTATATATTAGTATGATTATACTGATAGGCGTATAGCCTAATCTCTACTTAGTATAAAACCAAGTCCCCGATTCTTGGATGTCACGGGTAATCTCGAGAACCACTGAATGGATTTTGATGCGGTTTTCACCATTCTGTAAAGGATATCTCGAGGAAGGTTTCTGTAGAAAATAATTTATTTATGACCAAAGGAAGTCAACCACCAACGATTTCAGTGAAAAGGTCGAAAATAAACCTGGCGTCCGTGTGGCTTTTAAGCTTACGCTGGGCAAACCGTTAAAAATATCTATATACTATGAGTGTAATAATTGTTCAGCATGAAAAGTCCTACAAATATGCCCGGGAGAGCATATCCCTATCTTCAATACATCGCCTACTATAAGTGTTTTTACGTTTTCGTTTCTTCCAACAATTTCCATTCTGTTACTGAGGCGACAGTTTACGAGCTAGGTAGGGCCGAGTCTATCACCCCAGTTACAGCTTAGCTATCGGACGAACTTATTGCCCCAGATACAGTCAGCAGCAAACTGTCGAGTCGTGTTGAGTTAAAAACTTTAGAGAAGAGTGGTTGTGTTTGGAGTTTCCCTGGAAGTGCAACTCGGCTTTTCTTCATTTCGCCTGTGAACTTTCGTTCCGCAAAATTCACAGTCAAGTTAAGATTGGACGGAAGGGGTATTTGTGTTTCATGCACCTCGCCATTCTTAAATTAAGTTACGTCTGACAAGAATTTGTTGCAGATGCATCTCCATGATAATATAATTAATAGTCCAGTCAGTGATTTTAACCTATCATGCTGAGACGTAAAACGGATATTGGTCGTTGTTCATTGACATTGGAAAAAAAAGCGCTTATCACGTAATGCATTCATAACTGTTCCCGGGCGAACCCGGTTTGGGTTGCTAGTTTATATACAGTATATAGTGATTGTGAACGGAAAGATAAGCTCATTTCACCACGAACATTTAAACGGTGTCTGAGGCTACTGAAGCTGAGTCATATTCTACCCACGCGACTGTTCCTATCAACGAAGCAAGCTGACAGTGTGGCACAAGTAAACAAAGAATAGTTCCCATCTCGACCACCAGCGATTAATTCGTGGAAGGTTAAAAATAACGTGGAGTGCAGTAATTCCAATCAAGATTTTATTCATACATAAATCATAAAAGATAAGAATTATATTCTTCACTCCCATATGTTATAACTACTGTAATTTAAGATTACAGGAATAATAATATATATCGGATCAGATGATTTTTAATCACCATAGCCTGAACACTCCGTGACACATTCATGGTTCACGCTACAGCGGTAAGGGTACTTGCACCATGGTGTGGGAACCTTTGGAAGGACACAGGAGTCACCAAGACCTGGAACAGTATACATTACAATGATGATAATAATAATAATAATAATAAAAATGAAAATCCACAGCCTGCTTCCAGTCTCCGACCGGATCAGGAATGGAATGAATGAAGCCCCCATCGAGCGGAGAGGATATGAACTGTGCCGGCTGCCGAAGCCTGTCACACTCCTCTGGAGCAATGATTGAATGAATGACAGATGGAATGAAATGATAGTGGAGAGTGTTGCTGGAATGAAATTTTGACAGGGAAAACCTGAGTACCCGGAGAAAAACTGTCTGCCTCCGTTTTGTCCAGCACAGATCTCACATGGAGTGACCGGGATTTGAACCACGGACCCAGCGGTGAGAGGCCGGCATGCTGCCGCCTAAGCCACGGAGGCTCTAATAATAATAATAATAATAATAATAATAATAATAATTTAATTTTAATTTAATTTGATTTATTTATTAAATACTATTTATGTTACATTATTGTGATATGTCTCACGAATCTGATGACAGTACAGATTATCTGTGAGACATATTAATTATTATTTACAACATATATATTGATTATATTTCAATACAAGAGTGCATGAAATTTTTTAATAATAATAATAATAATAATAATAATGTTGCTCGATGAAATCTTACCTCTGAGCTCAATCACATATGAGGCGTTCCGTAAGAGAAGGGCGAGCCCTCCGTGAGTCGTTTCTTTTAAATTTACACATCAGGTAGCTGCCTTTATGCTCTATAATGCAAGGGTGCCCCATGCCGGCGAGCTCGTCCTTTTCGTCCGGAAAGTGAACATTATATTGAAGCCTGCAGCGACAATGCGGCGGCCGAGGTGTCATATTCAGTGAAACGCTCCCGCAGAGAACGGCGAACGCGCCACGGCCCGTCACATCCCTAGTCGCGGTGTGATTGCCACAGTGAGGGGATGTGGTACGTTCGTATAGACGTTGTAATGGTGTTGCGTTATCCTCTCCGTTATTTATCGTCATGTTTAATGTATTGCAATGTCTATTATGTTACAATACTATGTTTCACTGTACGTAGTGCCTTATCTCCATAAATGAACCTATATTTTGTTATACAACGAGTAACATCAGTAACAATAAATATTCGTAGGCTATTTTATGTTTCATATTTCAATGGTAGCCGTAGTATTGCAATACTATTTGCATTTGAAACTGCTCGCAGCAATGACATGTCCGGAGCACCGAATGGTGCCCTCGCCCTTATCCAATTCACGAGCACGAACCTTGCACACTGATTATCTACAAATGCACAAGTGGCGGGCTCGCCCTTCTCTTACGGAACGCGTTATATATATGGTTTAAATAGAAGTTTCTGTCATCCCAGTCGTTTCTGTGAATTGTCTAGTTACGGAGGCTGGAAAAATGCACAAGAAAAACTTGGCTTGAAGAAACACTATACCCAGATAACGCAAAAGGCGCAGGTACTGGTACTGTAAATAGTATTTAAGGTCTCATCTCTTCAGTTATTTTCTCCGAACACAGTACGATCCAGTGCTATCACCGATGTCTTTGGTTCTCGAGGAATCCTACGGCGATGGTTTTGTATTTTTATGTATATTTATATAATAATAATAATAATAATAATAATAATAATAATAGACTAATATTAATAATAATACCGTGTGATCTCGGGTACCGGGTGGAAGCTTTGTTATTTGACACCCAGAGGGCAGCTTGCATGTCGAATTTTCTTGTTCCTTGTAGCACTATGAAAGTCAAGGAGGTTAGATATCTAAGTTCCTTGACACTATAGCGCTTTCTAGTAGAGAAATGAGGAACTTTGGTGAGTCCGCTGTCCTTGGGGTAAATCTGAGACTTGTTCTCATACAAAACTGTCGCTTACAGTGACATCGGGCAAGAGTGTCAACTCTCTAAGATTGATCGCCACTTAAGTGGTAAAAGCAGCTCATCAATGCGGTTCTCATCCGGAGGAAATGAGGAACTTTGTGTTGGCGGAAAATCACGAGATTAATTTTGCCACTATGAATACGGCCTACTGAATTCAAATGGGTTCTATAACATGGCAACAACGTATGACATGCGTGTCGTAATTTTTGCCGCCTTTCAAAAATCACTTACCATGGCCAAGAGCGAACCTGCAAGTTTGGGGTTAGTAATCCGAGACGATAACCACTCACCCACCGTGGCAAGCTAATAGACTAATAGCCCTAATAATGCATGTCTACCCCTTATTATTTCCGTTCTACGTGGCGGGTGGTTTTTACGGTCGGATGCCCTTCCTGACGCCAACCTCATGAGAGGAGATAATGAAAGATGAAATGAATGAAGATGAATGAAACTGGGCAAGAATGTGGAAGGAAGCGGCCGTGGCCTGTCGGAAAGTACCGTCCCAGCATTTGCCTGGAGGTGAAAATGGGGGAAACAACGGAAAACCATTTCAAGGATGGCCGATGATGGGGATCGAACCCACGTCTACCAAGTTCGCAGGTGGCTTGGCCCCATGGCCTAGCGCTGCGCTTGAGCAAGCGTAAGTACCGCTGTCGGTAATAATAATAATAATAATAATAATTGCAATAATAGTAATAAAACCAGTAGCCTTTTGCGAAGCCTTCGCACTTCACCGCACGCACAATAAAACGTGACCAAATATGTCATCATAAAAAAGAAGAAGTTTTTGTTGTTGTTGTTCTTCTTCTTCTTGTTGTTGAAAACGTACTTAATTCATTGACAATTTATTGCAAAGCAAAATACACTTGTACACAAACACAGAGATACGCATATATTTTATAGAATTCCTATGCGTACAATGTTGGACATAATAATGGAACATGTTAACTCTTGTGTGAAGTGGCTCCCCTTGTGAATGAAGCACAAGTACATAATGTATTTTAAATAAGTCAGTTTTGTTATTATTTGGAGTCGTGCAAGCCGAGGTGGATAGATCCATCGCTTGCTGCAAACGCTGCTGCTGGCAAAAATCCAAAGCCCGTGACAATGCCAGATTTGGGACCAAAATTGACTCATGAAATGATGAATGGCCAGGCGCTTTGTAGGCTTGTAATTATTTTATATAATATCCTTAATAAACCTTGAATGTATAGAATAACGCTTGAATGACTCTTGTCTGAGGTTAATATAGGTTGTTGGAATTTTCTGAAATTATCACGTAAAATGAACGGAATCTGGTTGTTTCTGTTGTTGCTTATATTAGGGGTTTCAACATTGTGGTCATATAGCCACACGTATTTGGATATGTGTGAAATGTGTTTGATAACCTGTGTTATTTTGATAGCTGTACTAGTGTGTGTGTGTTTGAAAATGGGAGATAGGACTAAGAAGGAAGCAGCCGTGACTGTAAGTTAGGAACCAGCCCAGCATTTTCCTTGAATAGTAGTGGGGAAACCACTTCCAGGATGCCTAAGGTGGGAGTCGAACTCCCCTCTTCTTCTCAGTTGTACCCTGTTCCAGCGCTCAGACCTGAATTAGAATTTCTTGGCAGAGCTTAGAACGCTAGCCCCTACACCACGAGGTGGTCTCTGGTTGTTTCTGGTTGACAGTTCGCTTGGTTCGTTCCCACGTGACGATGCTATTGATAGTCTATACTCTTCGTGACTGGCTGGTTGCTGCGGGACGCTCCACCCCCGAGGTCAGCAATGCGTGACGTGGGTCAGGAACCGGCTGACGCTGGTTTTCAAATTTTGTTCATATGCCTAGGTAGAGTAGACTAGAGCCTCCGTGGCTTAGGCGGCAGCACGCCGGCCTCTCACCGCTGGGCCCGTGTTTCAAATCCCGGTCACTCCATGTGAGATTTGTGCTGGACAAAGCGGAGGCAGACAGGTTCTTCTCCGGGTAGTCCGGTTTTCCCTGTCACGAATTTCATTCCAGTAACACTCTCCACTATCATTTCATTTCATCTGTCATTCATTTAATCATTGCCCCAGGGGAGTGCGACATGCTTCGGCAGCCGGCACAGTTCATATCCTCGCCGCTAGATGGGGGCTTCATTCATTCCATTCCCTGACCCGGTCGGTCGACTGGAAGAGGCTGTGGATTTTCATTTACATACCAAGTTAGAGTATCTCATCTTCTATTAAAATGTTGTGGTTGTTTATAATTATCGACTGCTTCCATGTGAAGAGTCGATGTTCTAGAGAGTATTATTGTGTCTTCGAATCGGATTACTTGTTATCTCTCTCATATATGTTCCGCTACAGCAGATTTATCTATTTGTTGGAGTCTGCAGTGTCTAGAATATTATTTAATTCTTGGTTTTACACGTTGATTAGCTGTGTCAATACATACTTGGTCACCTGGGTTCGATTCCCGGCTCTGCGAAGAAATTTAATTCTGGTCTGAGGGCTGCAATGGGGTACACTCAGCCTCGTGAGGGTAAACTGAGAAGAGGTGGGTTTGATTCCTACCTCAGCCATCCTGGAAGTGGTGTACCATGGTTTCCCATTTCTACTCCAAGCAAATACAGGGATGGTACCTAACTTAAGGTTCGATTCCTACCTCAATTACAAATACACACACTAGTACAAACATCACAGCAGGGGCAGTTGATCTCACTGTTTCGCCTCTTAAAACAACAATAACTAACTAACTAGACATCACAGTGACACAGGTTATTATACAAATTCTACTCACACCCGCTTGCTACGGTGGGTGAGTGGTTATCGTGTCAGACTACCAACCCCAAGCTTGCAGGATCGCTCCTGGCCGTGGCAAGTGATTTTTGATAGGCGGCAAAAATTACGCAAGTCATACGATGTTGGCATGTTAAAGAACCCATTTGAATTCAGTAGGCCGTGTTCATAATGGCAAAATTAATCTCAGGATTTTCCACCAACACAAAGTTCCTCATTTCTCTACTAGAAAGCGCTATAGTGTCAAGGAGCTTAGATATCTAACCTCCTTGACTTTCATAGTGCTTCACGGAACGATAAAATTCGGCAGGCAAATGGCCCTCTGGGCGACAATTAACAAAGCTTGCACCCGGCACCGAGGCCATACGATATTATTATTATTATTACTGTGGAACTTGGCTAATTCGAACTTCTATCATTCGAAATCTTCTTTAATTCGAATTTTTCTCTTGGTCCCTAGCATTTTATATGCAATCAATGCTAAAAAATCGTGGTTAATTCGAATTATATTTTGGATAATTCGATGTATTTACGGGTAAAAAGCTGATCGGAGGCCAAACAGTTGGGTCAGGAATTCCCGAAAAACGACGTTGTATCATTGGTATGCGGCCCCTACTCGATTGTATTCTGTTTTCCGTTCCTTGAATTTGTTAGATTCTTTTGTGATGGCCGAGAGACTTAATTGTAGGAAACAGGTAAAAATCTCAAACAATTTTGAAAAACAGTAGATTTCTCTAAGACTTAACTAGATTGCTGGATTACTACTGTCGTTAAATAGGTGAATAGTACATTTTGGTTTTATTTTATCATTTGAAACTTTTGAGGTTATTCACGATAAATCATTATGCAGTACCTTTTCTGTTAATCTGCCTTGTTGAACGTAAATCATTATGTAAACGTAATACATAGTATATAGGCACTGAACTTGTGAAAAACCTATGTAATATTATGTTTAATAAAGGTTCTTGGATGAAAAATTAAAATTTGAATATTTTCTCTACCCTTTTCAAAAAACTTTTTAATTCGAATTTTCGGATAATTCGATTTGTTTTTACTGGTCCCTTGAGGTTCGAATTATCCAAGTTCCACTGTATTATTATTATTATTACTCACACCCAAGTACACGGGACTACATGACCACAATGTCACGAAGCCCTAAAGAAAGAAGAAGAACAACAACAGCAAGAAAAGGAAATGCTCCCATGAAGATGGTGAGAGGCCAACAGCGTGACCGCTGTACCACCGCGCCCCCAACATGGAATTCTGTATTCACCTCCTGAGACCATTGGGATCTTCGGGGCTCATGAGAATAGCACTGTTGACCTGTAAACAGTTTCAATGGAGTAGCACTTCAGCAATCCTCCTCTACCAGCCTCCATGGCTAAATGGTTAGCGCACTAGGCTTTGGCCCGAAGTGCCCAGAGATCGATTCCTGGCCGAGCCCTCAGAGATTTTAATCTCCTGGGGTTAATTCCCGTGGCTCGGGGACTGAGTGTATGTGACGTCTTCTTCTTCACTTAATCCTCATTACGACGCGCAGGTCGCCCACGGGCATCAACTAGAAAGACCTGCACTCGGTCTCTCCGGAGGCCACTTGATCATTTCATTCTTCCTATGCTATCCTTTACACTACTCTCTTGATGTAATCAAGATAGGCTTTGTCACTTGTTTGTGTTTGCTTTTCGTCCGTAGAGTGATTGTTCTTTGGTCGACATGTCTCTTGGTTAATATTGGAGTTGGGTATTAGGCTACCTTCAGTGTGTAATCAATTTGTGTGGTGACCGTAGTAATGTTTTCAATTGTGATTATTAGAGTTTAAAATGGGGTAGGTGCCCCATTTTATATATTTATCGTATGGCTTTTAGTGCCGCGAGTGTCCGAGGACATGTTCGGCTCGCCAGAGGCTGTAGCTGCTTCAAGCGGACACCCATAGAGTGAGCTACAAGTTCCGTTCAATTTCAAGTGGTTACAACTTTCGCTACCTGATGTCACTGATAACTAGTGTTGAATGTTGGAACTTTGATAGCGCGTTCCAACAAAATATAACCTAGGAATGTAGCTTCACACAAGTTTAGTCCGTGGAAGGATCTCTTACATGCCATAAATCTATGACATGGGACCGCCGGCTTTACTTCCCCTCCTAAGGAAGGCATACTGAAGGATTTTAACGCTCTTAAAAAATCCGACGACTTCGGCCGGGTATGAACCCGCTATCTTGAGCACAGCAGTTCAGCATGCTACCAACTACGCCACCGAAGCCACTGGTGCCCCATGATTTTTGATATGAACTACTAACTCAGCTCTTGCCTGGAGGAACTGTGAAAAAAAAAACGGGGAAAATCGCACTCATGATAGCCACTGCCGACGCGGGGACTTGAACCTCAAATCTCCAGACTCGCTTCAATTCCCCATCGCAGTGAGAGATTTAACTCCCACGATTACGCTGCGGGGTTATTTAGTTTGAGTGTATCCCGTTTCAGAGCCCTCAGACCAGAATGAGAGTTATTGACAGAGCAAGGAATCGAATTCAGCTCCTTTAGGACAGGAGTCTCAATACTTACTTCAAGCCCACTGAAGTTAGCTAGTTTCTTTTCAATGTAGAATAGGACTAATATAAGGTGCGTTCATAAAGTAACGAGCCGGAGGCTATAATGCCCAAACTGGTGATGACATCGGCTAATCGTGGCGTGTGTAACGAGGTGTGGTTCCGACCAGAGCGTAGAAGGTCACAGCCCGTCGCTAGAGGGCACGCGTGCACGTCACGTGACGATACAAAGCGAGCAGCAGCATGAATCAATCGTCCAACCAAGTCCAAGACAGTAGGCCATTCAACATGCTTCCTGATGTAGTTGAAGACTGTGGGGCACACACTTTGCGCAAGTGCAGTCGTTCCTTCATAATGGTGTGCACACTTCCTACGCTCAATCCGACCACGGCGGCTATGGCGTTCACTGTCACTCGGCGGTCCTGGGTAATGAGTGCATCAACCAGCTGGACGTTGTCATCGGTAATGCAGGGGGGTGCCCCAGACCGGGCATCATTGGCTAACGACACCCGTCCTTCCCTGAGGCGCTTGTGCCACAACTTGACCCTTGTAAGGGACATGCAGTGTTCCCCGTACACTTGTGACATTCGGCGATGAATGTCCGTTCCCCCTACTCCTTTCGCTGTCAGAAACCGAACAACATCTCTTTGCTCTTCGTTTGACGCCTCCATGTCACTGTTTGCAATGCGACTGGCAGCGTTGGACGATTGATGCATGCTGCTGCTCGCTTTGTAACGTCACGTGACGTGCACGCGTGCCATCTAGCGATGGGCTGTGACCTTCCACGCTCTGGTCGGAACCAAACCTCGTTACACACGCCACGATTAGCCGATGTCGTCACCGGTTTGCGCATTACAGCCTCCAGCTCGTTACGTTTTGAACGCACCTAATACTTTACTTGCTGGATCTATATGGAAGATTGCTTACCGACCCACTTGGCGCAGATGTCACAGCTGCACATCCCTCCCCGGGCAATGAAAGTCTCGCCCTCCTTGCAGTCAGCTGCAGTAACCGGCAGACAGTACGTGTTGATCTCAATAGTGGAGCATTCATAAGCTATCTTCACCTTCAGACACTTGGTGCCATGGCACACACAAAATGTGGCAGCAAGAACCAAAAGGAACAGCCGAAATCTTGAGAGCATCTGAAACAAAATCAACCAACAAACGTGAACACATGCACTGAGAAATCTCACATATCACTGTTGCCAATAAGATAGCATTTTATGGCATCGAGTGTTGGACAGCACTCACTACATGTCATGGAAATGTGGATTCTGAGAAGATCGTTAGACATTTCTCTGCTCGACCTTATTCAAGATTATGATGATAAATGTTATTTTAATGGGCCTAACATCTGGGTTGGCTCAGGCAAGGAAAGCCTTTCTACAAAAAGGGAATCTGTTGACATCGAATATAAATTTAAATATTAGGAAGTCATTTTTGAAAGCCTTTGTCTGGAGCGTGGCGCACTATGGAAGTGAAACTTGGACTATTGGTGCAGCAGAAAAGAGGAGAATTGAAGCATTTGAAATGTGGTGTTACAGGAGAATGATGACGATCAGATGGGTAGATAGGGTGACAAACGAAGAGGCATTAAGACGAGTGGGAGAGGAGAGATGTTTCTGGCGACTGCTAATGAAGAGAAGAGATAGGTTGGTAGGACACATACTACGACACCCAAGCTTAGTTATGGAGGGAAGGATTGAGGACAAGAACTGTAGGGGTAGACCAAGGTTAGAATATGTTAAACAGATTGCTTCGGATATAGGGTGTGGTAGCTATGTAGAGATGAAACGATTAGCTCAAGAGAGGGAGGCATGGACAACTGCATCAAACCAGTCAAAAGACTGAAGACTCAAACAACAACAACAACAACAACATCTGGGTTATCGGTTTGGATGACTGTGAAAATGTAAATGAAATGAAACTATATCTAAAACTATCCTCATACTTACAACTAAAACTAACTACTGACTTACATACTAGAAGTTGAAATCCCGTGGCTCATGATCGCATTATTAAAGGTCACGTAAAACTAAAAGCTTCCTTCCTTAGAAGTTGAAATGAATAACAAAAAGGAGAATAAGGGAAACAAAAGACCGAAGGAAAGGAAATGCCCTCAACTCTCGAAGAATGAGAAGTAGGGGACCTGGAAGAAAGAAGTACCACGAACGGCAGAGAGGAAAGGGAAAGAGTAGAGGCACCACCCCAAAGGCAATGGAAGAAGGAGAAAAACCGGACCCAGCTCAGGAAACCCTCGGGGTTACGAACTCCTGAACTCACCAGCCGTGAGCCCTTGAGGGTGTAGCACAATCCAGGGTGCACCGTAAGAGGTGGGGCTACACACATCCTGCCCTCTTTAGGGGACAAGGACCAATTAAGGCGGGAAAGTGAAAGACTCCCTAGGCCTCAGATACCATTATACCGTCGGTGTCGGAAGAGAACAAGAGTTGACCAAGGGTGGTCGACAGAAAAGATGACAGAGGGGAGTCAGGCACATGTAAGTGGAAGCAATGCCAGACTTAGCTGGGGTCGCCAACCCACAACTAGCTGGTGCGGCTCCAATCAATGAGAAAATGCAGGAATGGAGACTACGTTGTTATGGACACATCGTCCGAGCACCATGAAGTTATGTCATCAGCTCGGCCTACCATATAACTGTCGACGGCCAGATACAGCATGGGAGACCAAAATTACGGTGGTTGGACACTATAAACACAGATCTACGATCAAAAAACCTTCACCCACTGGAAGCATTAGATCGCAAGAAATGGCGTGCATTGATCCAAAAAGCGGACCCCGTTCCAATGGGAAGACGTTAGGAAGGAAGGAAGGAAGAAGAAGAAGGAGAAGAAGAAGAAGAAGTGTTGCCAATAAGAAATTTCATTTCTCTCCAGAAGTAAGGAAGAAGATGCCAAAATCGAATAGCTTTGCACTATTTAGAACTATCTAGTTCTGTAATTTCACTGCCGCTTTTGTGGTCTCGGGGTAGGCCTACAATTGAGACTCCGAATCCGGTTTGATTCCCTCCTCTGTCAAAAAATTCAATTCTAGTCTGAGGTTTGAAACGGGGTACACTTAGCCTTGTGAGGCAAAATTGAGAAAATATGGCGTTTGATTCCGAATTCAGCTGCTCCAAAAGTAGTTTTCCGTGGTTTCCCTATTTCTACTCCTGACAAATGTTGGGATGGTACTGTACCTAACTTAAGACCACGGCCTCCTCCAACCCAAATCCTAGCCTCAATTACAAATACACATCCTGGAGAAGCCATCACAATGGTATAGGTTGTAAGGCAGATTCCACGCTCAACCAAGTACATGACCATGACGTCGCAAAGAATCTAAATGAATCTACAACAAGAAAACAATCACGTTTCAGTGTCTGGTTATTAAATACAAATTAGTCATTCCGATGTAAATATGACATACATAAGTACACATTCATACATCATCATTATCGGCTTTAACTCGAATCCGAGTATAAAGCTTCTTCCTTCAGTCCATTTTGTGGATGTGTTTACGGTGACTAAAGAGTCCAAACCTGGCATGGAACAAGCGTCCACACAAGTCACATAGTATTGCTGGAGGAGGACGTGGTTGGGCTGCTCGAAGTTTCCTAGCTTGACGCTTGGCCTCTTCATGTGTGCGTCGATCCCTTTCAAACGTTTTTACAGTATCCGAGATGGTACGGCACCAAGTTGAGCGGTCTTCAGCCAGCATGTTCCAGGTTTGTGAATCAAGACCTGTCAATTTCAGGGTCTGCTTAAATTGGTCCTTGTAGCGCCCCTTAGGACCACCATGAGGTCTGGTGCCATAGCATAGCTCACCATATAGGCCTAGCATTTGACGAGGAATATCTCACATCATCATCCGATGGACATGACGAATCCATCTAAATTGGTGACCTATTATGGATGATTCTATGCTGTTGATTTGAGCCTTTTCAAGAACAGCAATATTGGTAATGCGGTCTTCCCATTTAATCCTCAGGATTTATCGAAGTTTTTGTAGGGTGAAGCGCTCAAGTTTCCTAAGATCACGTCAGTAAAGGGTCCACGTTTCACAGCCATACAACAATGTAGAAATGACTACTGCTTTGTACACCATAAGCTTTGCACTCATGGACAGATTTTTATTCATGAAGACCCGGTGCGCTAATCGTCCATATGCTGCATGGCCTGCACCAATTCTCTTATCCACTTCCTGCTCACAGGTACAGCTCACAGAAATGGTACTACCCAGGTACGAGAAGTGGTCTACCTGTTCAAATGGCAAATTTGAGATGGAGATATTGAACTGAGGAAGAGGTGTGCCTGGTGAAGGTTGTGCCAAAACTTTAGTCTTATTGACATTTATGGAAAGACCAAAGCGATCACATGCACTTTTGTAACAATTAACTGACTCTTGCAGCTCTTCTGGTGTGAGAGTTGGCGACGCAGCATCATCTGCATACAACATATTAGTAACATTAGTAACCTTAGTTTTCCTCAAGGAGCGGGTGGAGACATTCATACACACATACGTACACACACAATTCTACTTTGCTACTGTTGATGAGAAATTTAGCCTGGGAACTGGTCTTGTAACCAACTAATATCGTTATTCAAGCAAACTCCCATTCAGAGTCGTCGTTCATTGTTTCATTCATTCATTCATTCATTCATTCATTTACTTTATTTGCAAATGGGGATGATTCCCCGATGGCAAATTGTTCAATTACAGAAAATTACCAACAATAATAGCACACACACTTAATGCACACAAGTTGCGATTTGAAACTACATAGCAATTACATCGTAGTATTTATAAATTGTATAGACATTAACCTTTATGAAGATGGTATTAAATATTATCCGCGTTGACTGATATGAATCTCAAATTACAAAAGCCACCTTTTCGAACACTAGAAAGTAATTTAATACGGGAATTAATTTAACATGTACATATTTCGTTATATCAATGATAACTTCATCAGCGTGAAAAAAAAAATCTTAGAAACTATCTTAACAAAAACAAAACGAAGATGGATATCCTTACAAAAAGTCATTAATTGAAATAATGAAAGGTCACAAAAAGAATTAATACATTTCACACATCCTATAATTATACAGTGAGTCCGGGAATGTTCTCCGCAGCGCCTGCATGCGTCTGCGAGAGCTAGCTACAGCAGTTACGTTGGTAGCACGGCTGCCGCCTGCATCATAGCAAATAAACAGTAAACTTTGTACTCACCACAGCCATTCAGAACGGATGCTGGATCCATTCACAGTACATCACTCCATTTCCGTAATCAGTTAGTTTTAATTCATGAACCTCGGTAAATTTATAAGGGAACAACTGAAGCTTGTCTCTAACAGCTTTATGTGCTGTCGTCTTAGAGATTCCTGTTTGTTGAGCTAATTTTCGTGTTGATTTGCTTGGACTACGCAGCATTATATCGGAGATTTCATCAAGTTTTTCGTCGTTAAAAGCGTATGCCTGACTGTGCCCGGTACATCGTGAGCTGAGCCAGTCACACGAAATTTACTTATCAAATCCCGAACGGTATCACGGTTTGGACACTTTGAATTAGGAGACCACGCCTGAAATCTTAATTTTACATTTTCTGTAAACCGATCGTCTTCGCGAAAAACGTATTCCACAAAAAAACTATCTCTTCAGTAGTAAACATAACCGCCTGTATACTGTTGCACTCTCCCAATAATAATCGATCTGAACGCTCGCTGACTGTAATACACACTGAAGACATGCAGGCTCGCGCGCTTATCGCGATACACACCGACAGCTCACACGGAGGAGTCCCGCTTTCAAGGACACGGTGCAGTGCTGCTAACTAAACTCATGACTCGACCATTCGTAGTTACACGTACCCACTGCGGAGAACATTCTCGGGCGCCCTGTAATTACCTAGCAAATATACTTAGTAATAGATTTGCCAAGAGTCCCGCCTAATCAATACCTTTATTTTGATAAATGATCACTTGGTGGTCATCGGGTACATGTTTCGAGGCCTTATTGTTTTGGCCCCTTCATCAGCCGATATAGAATTAAATATGAAGGAAAACAGATCGTTGGAAAGCTTAACACTAAAATCATTCCCATCAGTAACCCTATTATGGTGCACCATAATGGAAAGGTGGAAGATGCTTACCCCAAAGATACATAAAAATAAGTGACTGAATATAAAGAAAGAAAGAAAGAAAGAAAGAAAGAAAGAAAGAAAGAAATTTGAAAACCAAAACACAATATGAACAAACTCCAAAATATCACCCTTTCCTGCAGATCACTGTATGGTGCACTCTTCATTTGGGAAACAGTCATGTGGTGTAATTCTTCCGAAAAACATGCGGCGAACAATTACAAATTTGAAGACAAACACACGTTGTATTGTGGTTTGCAGACGCCAAAGAAATGGTAATGGTTCAGCTCTGTAGCAGTTCTGCCTCACTGCGGTCTGCAGACGTTAACCGAGATATTATAATTAGATGATGATGATGATAATTGGTGTTTTAAGGGGCCTAACATCTAGGTTATCGGCCCCTGACGGTTTGGGTGATCGTGAAGATGAAAATTAAAAGCAAACTTAAAACTAAAACTAACTACTAACCTACATACTAGAAGAAGAAATGGAAAACTAAAGAAGAATAAGACAAATAAAGGACAGGAGGAAAAGAAATGCCCTCAACCCTCGAAGAATGTGGATTGAGGGACTCGGAAGGAAGGAGAGCCATGAAAGGCTGATAGGAAAGTGAAAGAGGAGAGGGTCCGCCCCAAAGGTAAGGGACAAAAGGGGAAAACGGACCCAGGTCATGAATCCCTCGGGGTCGCCAACTCCCGAACTCACCAGCCGTGAGCCCCTGAGGGTGTAGCAATATCTAGGGTGCACCAAGAGTGTTGGGGCTACATACACCCGGCCTCCTTGAGGGCCTTGAGCAGAAGGCAGGAGATAACATGAAAAGAAAAAGATGGTTGACCCCTCGCAGAAGGAGGGAATCAGAAAAGATGAGACAAGGGCCAATTAAGGCGGGAAAGGAAGAGACTCCCTAGGCCTCGGATACCCTAATACCGTCGGGGTCGGAAGAGAACAAGAGTTGACCAAGTGAGGTCAACAGGAAAGAAGACAGAGAGGAGCCCGGCACAAGTAAGTGGAAGTAATGCCGGACTCAGCTGGGGCCCCGTGGTTGCCAACCCACGTCCCACTAGATGTGAGCCCCTCGGGGGATATGATAATTAGGCCTCGAAACATGTACCAAATGACCACTAAGTGATCATTTATCCAAATAAAGGTATTGATAGGCGGAACTTTTGCCACAAATATTACTAATTAGTTCATCAATACGGAACCAGCATGAACCTTTCAAATACTAATAGCAAATATAGGCCTACATTAACCCTTTTGAACAGCGGACGGAGATAATCAACAAACAATTTCGAGGTCAATTAGTTGTTTTTGCTATTTTAAAAATTTGTGCCGTTCAACCTTCTGATTAATACATATATACAGTCATAACGACAGATGTTTTTCAGCAGGTCTATGTCCGGAAGCAAATTTTCCCATGTGCAAAATGTATTGAAGTGACCGGTATCTCAGGAGGATGTGGTGCAATGTTATCGTTTCATGTACGGTTGGAAATCAATGTCTACGTTTTTCACACATCCTATAATTATTTAATAATTCTTTTTGTGTCCTATCATTGGCAGGAGAAAAACTATAGTAAGTAGGAGACTTCTGTTACTTAGGAACCAAAATAACCAGTGTTGGACGAAGCAAAGCGGATATAAAAAGTAGGTTAGCTCAGGCAAGGAAAGCATTTCTACAGAAAAGGAATCTGTTGACATCGAATTTAGGCCTACATTTAGGTATTAGGAAGTCATTTTTGAAGGCCTTTGTCTGTAGCGCGGCACTTTATGGAAGTGAAACTTGGACTATTGGTGCAGCAGAAAAGAGCAGGTTTGAAATGTGGTGTTACAGGAGAATGATGAAGATCAGATGGGTAGATAGGGTTTCAAACGAAGAGGTATTAAGACTTGTGGGAGAGGATAGATGTTTCTGGCGACTGCTAATGAAGAGAAGAGATAGGTTGATAGGACACATAGATACTAAGACACCCAGGAACAGCAAGCTTAGTTATGGAAGGAAGGGTCGAGGACAAGAAATGTAGGGGTAGACCAAGGTTAGAATATGTTAAACAGATTGCCTCGGATGTAGTGTGGGGTAGCTATGTAGAGAAGAAACGATTAGCTCAAGACAGGGAGGTATGGATAGCTGCATCAAACCAGTCAAAAGACTGAAGACTCAAACAACAACATTTATTTAAATTAATGAATTTTTGTAGGGGTATACATTTTCTTTTTGGTTTTTGTTAAGATAGTTTCTAAGATTTATTCACGTTGACGATGTTATCATCGCTATAATAAAACATGTACCTACTTTCTAGTGTTTTACAAGGTGGCTTTTATAATTTGAGATCGTAGTATTTACACAAAATGTCTGTCCGTAGTTGGTAGCATGCTGAGCTTCAATGCCCAAGATCGCGGGTTCAAATCCGGCCTAAGTCTTCAGATTTTTAGGAGTGTTAAAAATTCCTCAGTATGCCTTCCTTCGGAGGGGAAGTAAAGCCGGCGGTCCCATGTCATAGATTTATGGCATGTTAAAGAACTTTCCACTAAATTACTCCTGTGTGAAGCTAAATTGTATAGGTTAAGAATGTAAACAACGCTCTTAAGTTCCTACGTTCGTTGCCAAGAGCCGACTGCGGTGGCGTCTGGTAGCTAAGTTCTGAACTAGTAGTCGTTGATGGTGGCGTTTGGCGGCAAAAGTAGGAACTATATGAAATATTCAAAAGTCTGCAGTCCTTACTTGAATTAAAAACAGATAACACACACTAATCCAGTCATCACAATTAACACCGGTTATCAGACAGATTCTACACACACCCAAAGTACACGGGGCTAAATGACCGCGTTGCCGCAGCCCCTAAACTTAAACACCAACCAACCAAAATGTCTGTCTTCTCTTAAACACATCAATATGTTCGAGGAAAGGCTCTAAGACTGTAGCAGGTAATGGTTTCAATTATCAATACCACCATTAATGAAAGAATATTTCCCATAATTTTTACGCTGCGGTCGGTCGGTCATTAATACTATGTGGATGATCAGTCCTGCTCAGGTAAGTGTGATTTCCCAGACATTTTCTTAGTTCTACCCATGCTGGCCGATTAGTTTAGTCTAAGTGTTATAGGCCACATCCGCTACCTTCCAATTCCTCGTCCTTACATTCGCACTTCCCTCCCCAGACAACATTCCACACGCGACGGTACTTGTAGCTCACCCCATGGGTGTCCGCATAGAAGCAGCTACAAACTCTGGCGAGCCGAACATGTCCTCGGACACACCCTGTACTAAAAGGCGTATGCTAAACAAACAAAAAACAAAAAAGTCTAAGTTTAAAAATAGCGTAAAGTCTGGATTTAGACCTTCTATCTTACAGAGATTCCTACCCTAGTTTTTCTATCATTCGAGTTACACTGCTTCTAATTTTAAAATTGTTGAGCACACATCTAGCAGCCTTACCCTGTACCATCTCCAGCTCATTGAATTGCCCTACTTGATATGGGTCCCAAGCCACTGTGCCGTATACCCTACCTTGTACAGTGCTGGGTACGGCAGATCTTGAATCAATGATTCGCCATGCTGCTTGAAGAGGTGTTTTATATATCTGGAAGGCAGTGATGAGTCACCTAGGCACACAGTGAGCAGGTATTATAGTTGTTATTCATTCTCAACCACCTGTATTTTCATCCGTCTACCTGCTGTATAAACAGATGCAGATACAACCCACCTAAATAGCCGTACGCAGTAAGAAACGTGACATAGGAAAACAAAGGAAAAAGCTAACTCTGAATAGACCGATTGGAACCTATGGAGCAGTGAAACATCGGCGTGATAGATGTACCATATTACCCAGATAATTATAATACATTCTAAATCGGAAAACTCTTTATGTTCGATTATGTCGAAATGTAAGTTAAATATTATATGACAGAAAACTGTATCATAATGAGGGTCATTATAACACTATTTTTCATTATGAAACAAGCTTGCCACTGTGAGTGAGTGGATAGCGTGTCGGTCTAATAACCCCAAGATTGCAGGTTCGCTCCTGGCCATGGTAAGTGATTTTTTGAAAGGCGGCAAAAATACGACACGCATATCATACGATGTTGGCATGTCAAAGAACCCATTGGAATTCAGTAAGCCGTGTTCATAATGGCAAAATTAATCTCAGGAGTTTCCGCCAACACAAAGTTCCTCATTTCTCTACTAGACAGCGCTATAGTGTTCAAGGAGCTTAGATATCTAACCTCCTTGACATTCATAGTGATTCAAGGAACAACGAAATTCGACATGAAAGCTACCCTCTAGGTGTCAAATTACAAAGCTTGCACTCGGCATCCGAGGCCATACGATATTAATATTATTATTAATATTATTATTATTATTATCATTATATTAAGAAACAGTTTCTCCCACCAATCAGAGTTCAAGAAACAGTTGTGTGACCAATTAGGTGAGGATAGCATCGCACCTGCGGTGACTTCCACCGCCTCCTATTTTAAATTTCACTGCGTGGCTAGTGTCATAGTGAGGTATTTGAGGAGGCCATGGTCAAATACAAGTTATTGCGCTCTGTTCAATACATAAGAGTGGCGAAATCTCGACAGATATTTATGAATATATATGTTCGAAAATAAATTAGTTCTAATTATCGTCGAACATAAACAATGGTATGCAACTCGCCTATAATGGTAATTAAGACACTCGTATGGAAATACTCGTGTCTTAATTATTGCCATTATAGGCTCGTTGCATAATGTACTATTATAGTAGGCTACGGGTACCGAACTCGGCAGAAATAATGTCCAATATATGGGTCGTAAGATTTCCATGAGTCGTAGCACCACCATCCAGTAATACCAGATCTGGCCACAAGGTGCCGTGATCATTCAGAGTAGTTGATAGCGTCATGGACCAGACCAGTGCTAATGCAGTAGTTGTCGAGCCAAAATCAGCTTGGATGAAAAAAGCAGAACGTTACATATGAAGCTCTTGTATTAAATACAACAGTAACGGTGTGGCTACACTTCGAGAATATTGCAGGCTGAAAGGATTGCTGAAGGGTCCTCTTTCTGCATCTACTTTGTAGAACATGAAGAAGAATTTCGAAGCAGTTGTGAAGCATGCTATCCTGCGCTTTCAGACTATTTTAGATACTGACGGTTACCAAATCGAGCACTGACCACTTCGTGTAGCGGCTAGCAATCTTGGCTGTCGGGGCGATTTCCAACCGATTCCCAGCTTTGCCAAGAAATTTAATTGTGGTCTGAGGGCTGGAACGGGGTACACTCAGCCTCGTGTGGCAAAACTGTGAAGATATGGGTTCGATTTACACCTCAGTCATTTTGGAAGTTGTTTTCCATGGTTTGCTCACTTCTACTCCAGGCAAATGCTGGGATGCTTCCTAACTTAAGGCCACGGCCGCTTTCTTCCCAATCCACACCGGAATTATAAATTCGTACACTAATATAGCGCACTAATATTTCGAGCAGCCGCCATGTTGGCTTGGTGAGAAGTAAGAATTTGAAGGGCGCGACCAAGGACGTACAAAATAGTACTATGACCTTACCGAGTTTCATTGAAATCGCTCTAGCCGTTTAGATTTTATTAGGTGGACACACACACAGCCGACACACACACACACACACGGACAAAAGGTGATCTCATAAGCCTATTTTTTTCATAGATGAAAATGGACTAAAAAACGTCTTCCTCCCGCAACAAATCTATGAAGATGTAGCTACTATTGATGTGATATACTTAACCAGTAAGTCCTAATACTACAGTAGAATTGGTATATTGGCTTTCACGGCAAGTGAATTAAAATTCAGCATAATCCTCTACAACAACAAAAATGAGTTTTACAGTAGAATTGTAAACGAATATGCGGCAATGAACTACAAGTACTCTGTTGTTACGATTAAAAGCTATAATTGCAACATAAGATATTATTTGTCCACTACTAATATGATGATGATGATGATGATGATGATGATGATGATAACTGTTGTTTTAAGGGGCCTAACATCTAGGTTATTGGCCCCTAATGGTCTGGGTGATAGTGAAAGATGAGATGAGAATGAAAACTATAACTACTACTAACTACAAACTTACATTCTAGAGGAAGAAAAGGTAAACAAAATAAAGGACAAGGCAAATGAAGTACAGGAAGAAAAGAAATGCCCTTAACCCTCGAAGAATGAGGAAAAAGTCAGAGGAAAAAGGGGGAAAAATGGACCCAGCTTAGTAATCCCTCGGGGTCGTCAACTCCCAAACTCCCCAGCCGTGAGCCCTTGAGGTTGTAGCACTATCCAGGGAGCACCAGAAGTGGTTGAGCTATATACAACCTGCCTCCTTGAGGGCCTTGAGCAGAAGGCAGGAGATAACATGAAAAGAAAAAGAAGGCTGAGGGTATCAGGAAAGATGAGACCAGCGCCAATTAAGGTGGGAAAGTGAAAGACTCCCTAGGCCTCGGATACCCTAATTCCGTCGGGGTCGGAAGAGAACAAGAGTTGACCAAGAGAGGTCGACAGGAAAGAAGACGGAGAGGAGCCCGGCACAAGTAAGTGGAAGCAATGCCGGACTCAGCTGAGGTCTAGTGGTCGCCAATACACGTCCCACAAGATGTGAGCCCCTGGGGGGCTACTAATATGTTCGAAGATCTACTATTGATATCCGAAGTTGTGGATTTCTACAGAATGCTCAAATAACCTGTTTTGGTGTTGTTGTCTGAGTCTTCAGTCTTTTGACTGGTTTGATGCAGCGCTCCTTGCATCCCTGTCCTGAGCTTATCGTTTTATTTCTACGTAGCTACCACACCCTACATCCGAGGCAATCTGTTTAACATATTCTAACCTTGGTCTACCCCTACAGTTCTTGTCCTCGACCCTTCCTTCCATAACTAAGCTTGCTATTCCTGGGTGTCTTAGTATGTGTCCTACCAACCTATCTCTTCTCTTCATTAGCAGTAAACAGAAACATCTCTCCTCCCCCACTAGTCTTAATACCTCTTCGTTTGTAACCCTATCTACCCATCCGATCTTCATCATTCTCCTGTAACACCATATTTCAAACGCTTCAATTCTCCTCTTTTCTGCTGCACCAACAGTCCAAGTTTCCCTTCGATAGAGCGCCACGCTCCAGACAAAGGCCTTCAAAAATGACTTCCTAATACCTAAATCTATATTCGATGTCAACAGATTCCTTTTATGTAGAAATGCTTTCCTTGCCTGAGCTAACCTAATTTCATATCCTCTTTGCTTCGTCCATCACATTTTTTTTGCTTCCTAAGTAACAGAAGTCTCCTACTTCCTTCAGTTTTTCACCTGCCAATTGGATGTCCATAGAGGTTTCTGATTTATTTCGGCTGCATTCCAATATTTTTGTTTTACATTTATTAATTTTCATCATGATCGTCTTTCTCAAGACGGAGTCCATACCATTCGAAAACTCAATCAAATCCTCAGGCGTGTCGGCTAAGATGACGATGTCATCAGAAAATCTCAGAGTTGAAATTATTTCTCCTTGAATCTTCACTCCCACTTTACATTTTTCTCCAATTTCCTTCACTGTTTGTTCAATGTAAAGATTGAAAAGTATGGGTGATAAGTTGCAGCCTTGCCTTACACCTTTCTGAATACTAGCTCCTCTCTCATGTCCTTCAGCTCGAATGACTGCTGTACAGATTGTAGATCACCCTCCTATCCCTGTACTTTATTCCAATCGCTTTCAAAATGTCAAACAATATAGTCCAATCAACGTTAACAAAAGTCTTCCGTAAGTCCAAAAATGCCATGAACGTTCTCTTATCTTTAGTAAATTTATTAAATAATCTGAGTTCTTTTCAACAAATACTGTACAAGCACTGGGCCATATCATGTTATCAACGAGCAGTCACACTATTTTAAATAAAAGTATTTTAAATTTAATTTAGTGTATGGCTGTTAGTGCGGGGGTGTCCGAGGACATGTTCGGCTCGCAAGAGGCTTTAGTTGCTTCAAGTGGACACCCATAGGGTTAGCTACAAGTTCTGTTCAATTTCTAGTAGTTATAACTTTCGCTACCAGATGTCACTAACACCTAGTGGTGAACGTTGGAACTTTGATGGAGCGTTTCAACGAAATCTAACCTAGAAATTTAGCTTCACACAAGTTTAGTTAGTGGAAGGATATTTACATGCCATAAATCTATGACATGGGACCACTGGGTTTACTTCCCCTCCGAAGAACGGCCTGCTATAGGATTTTAACGCTCTTAAAAAGTCCGACGACTTCAGCCGGGTTTGAACCCGCGATCTTGGGCACAGTAGTTCAGCATGCTACCAACTACGCCACATGATCACCGTCATTCTAGTGCCTTGAATTGGCATTCTAGTGCACTCATTTGAAGCCAGTGTTGATTTGTTTGCGTGGTCTGTGAACTCCCTTCACGGGATGTGGACTGAACGCATGATATCCTGACGAATTATGTCATTCATTTTTTCTAACAGTTGGTCTTGCTTCCGACGGAAGGGTTTTAGTGTCATAGCGAACAGGAATACGAGCGCGTTGAAGCATGTACCATAATCAAACCCCGGACATCACCCCTCTTGTCAACGTGATGTGGTGAGAATGATAATACTATCGTCAAGAGTTTATAGAACACTGCAATGTCTATGTAGAATAAAACTTCTTTAATAATTACGAGAATTAAATGGCGGAAATGACATTACAGCAATTGCGAGCGTGAATCTCGCAGGCTAGTTTAATCACACGACGGCGAAGCCATGCGCGAGCCATGCACGATAATTCGCGCACCACAACTGCGATGGGAAACTAGCCTATAGCAACTTTAGGGGTTGAATCACGATGCTTCTATCGGCCATCCAGAGTTTTTTTCAACCCAGGTATGTCTACACTCCCTTCAGACAAATGATGGAATGGCTCATTATTTCGAGTCCAGGACTTCTACGCCGTGCTTGCTAAATCGAGCACCACGACCGTGTGGCAGCTGCAGTAAGTCTGGAGATCGTAGGTACGAGTCCTGCGGGTGACAGCGGCTAACGTGAGTGTGATTTTCCCCCGGGATTTTCCAAATTCCCTCCAGGTAAATGCCGTGATAGTCCCGAGATAACAAACCCATCCCTTTCTCTAATCATAATAATAATAATAATAATAATAATAATAATATCGCATGGCCTTGGGTGCCGGGTGCAAGCTTCGTTTTTGACACCCAGAGGGCAGCTTGCATGTCGAGTTTTGTTGTTCCTTGGAGCGCTATGAAAGTCAAGGAGGTTAGATACCCAAGCTCCTTGACACTATAGCGCTTTCTAGTAGAGAAAGGAGGAACTTGGCGGGAAATCCTGAGATTAATTTTACCATTATTCTCATGGCCTAGTGAATTCAAATGGGTTCTTTAACATGCCAACAACGTATGGCATGCGTGTCGTGATTTTTGTCGCCTTTCAAAAATCACTTAGCATGGTATTCCGACACGATAACCACTCACCCACCGCGGCAAGCATTCCTTTCTCTGATACAGCTACACACACTATCACAGTCACCACAGAATGATCACCTCGTGGTATAGTGGATAGCACTCTTGGCTGTCCTCAGGGGGGTCTGCGTTCCATCCCCAGCCCAGCGAAAGAATTCAGGCCTGAGATTGTGATGGCTGTATTAGTGTGTATTTTCTAATTCAGCTGAGGCTTGTAAGGAGACGGCCGTGACCTTAAGTTAGGAACCACCCCGGCATTTGCCTGGAGTAAAAGTGGGAAACCACGGATATTCATTTCTAAAATGGCTGTGGTGGGAATCGAATCCACCTCTTCTCAGTTTTACCTCACGAGGCTGAGTGTACCCCGTTCAGGCCATCAGACCTGAATTAAATTTCTTGGTGTCCACCTCGTTGCGTAGAGGCTAGCATTCTTGGCTGTCATCGATGAGTCCCAAGTTCGATTCCCGGCTCTGCCAAGAAATTTAATTCTAGTGTGAGGGCTTGGAAACTTCAACCTCCGGACTTGCTGCAGCTCCTCAGTGTAATAGTGGTGCAACAATTTCTCTTGACAGCACAATTACAATTGACGAATTACAAAGATTATATCCGACTATGAGACTGTATGCTGAGACAAGGGGCTTCGATATTAAACAATTGTATGCTATAAATACATTTTTAAAGATAGAAATAGAATTCAAGTTGTAAGTCACGGGTATGAAACCAGAAGTATTACTGAGAATCACTATATTTTATATCAACCTAAGTTAAGTATAGCAAAACGTAACTTTCTGTATTTCCCACCGAAATTATATAACATTCTTCCAATTAAAATAAAAGAATTTAAAGCAAATCATGCAAACCTGAAGATGAATACAAAACATTTTCTCACAGAAAACAAAATTAAAATTGAAAATATAATACATATAATACAAGTTTATACCAACGCAAATTCAATTTTCCTTCTTATTCATTATATTTTAGTACATAAAGCATTTACATAGAACGTGTTATTCGACTAAGCCATTATACAATTTTTAAGAAATCGTAATCAATGATATGCATGCCACACACAAGGTTATACAATTTAGTGGCATATGTGATATCTCTTCCTGCTCTGTATGAATTTGACATCCTATTTCGATCTGTCTTTATCATATTGTAACAATATAATTTAATAATCGTAAATTTACAGGTTAAACAATGAGTACGAATTGTAAGTAAATTCATAAAATGTGTACAGTTTTCCTGAATTTTGTAAAATGTGTATATTTTTAACGATTTAATCAATAATAATCAAATTTGAGGCCCCTGTTCGCTTTGCAGGTAAGGCGGCCTGGGCGAGGTGCTGATCACACCTCACCGTTGTAACCACTCCGAGATGTTCCCAGCTCTAGGACATTGCCTGAAAAAGGCGGTAGAGGTGAGTTCCCTCGCTGAGTCCGTGGGAGCCACCACCCTGGAGGGTAAAATAAATTTTAAGAAAGATACGAGCCTTACAGCAGTCACATATGATGTGTAACATGTTATCCTACTATGAAATCGAGATGAAATGTATGAGAAGTCATCTGACATGTTATCCTACTCGTATACTACACAGCTTGGACATTCTTAAAATGTTAATTTACGCTCCGTTTTCATACTGGTACTAAGTTATGATGAATGTGTAGATTGAATTGGAGATACAGTATGCTACTGTCACACTTGTTTGAACAAACATCACATATTATATTGTAAATTAAGAGGAGGAATGAAACCATAGTCTCTAGCCTATCTATGGACTACTAGAAGTAAGAGATGCTATCCAGCTGGCAGTGCGTCTTACACACTTCCATCCAATCCGTCCCATTTTTCAAAATCACTCCCACAAAAATATCCAGCAACCGAGTGGAAATACGTTACACATCAAAAAATAATAATCAACTTACGATGCCAAAATCGAAATGAATAGCCTATTACATGCTTTCAAACACAAATTAATATAAGGGAATATTTCCAGTATGGGGAAAAACCTTCTTTATTTTATTAATGCAGCCGATGGCTATGTACTTGTCTTTTCAGGACGGGTCAGGGAAGGGATATTGGAAGGAAATCGGCTGTGGACCTATTGAAAGGATCCGTCCCGGTGGTGAAAATGGGAAACCACGGAAACCATTTTCAGGACGTCCGAGGTGGGATTCGAACCAACGCTCTCCCGATGCCACCACGGCCGATTTATCATGTGAATTGTCGGACGACCTTACACAGTACTGGCAGTACACATAATGGATACGTAGGCCTATAGAGAATAAATTCCAGCCCACACTAAAAAGTTATGCAAGCATGGCCCAAAGTAGAAAGGTTGGAACAAAAACTCATAAATACTGATGATACGGCTCAAGGATAGGACCTGTTGTAGCAACCGTTCCGCCTTATGATGGGAGGGGAGAAGGTCACTCGGTGCTAACAGACTGTAGCTATCAGTCAGTTCTCACTAAAGAGTGCAGACAGTTTACAATGGTAAGTTGAGCTTATATTCATATCTTATTAGCTATCAATTTCATTAAAACATTTATCAATGTATCTTCTTCCTGCGGTAGTTTGAATTATGAATACGCTTCAAATTTACTTAATGGAAAAATAATATACAGTACTTCACGCATATCATCTATCCTACTGTATTTGTTTATTTGTTTCCAACGGGGTCGGGGTTGAGATACGATGAAATTATATGTGGCGGATGGTTTTTACGGCCGGATGCCGTTCCTGACTCCAACCTCATGAGAGGAGCTGTTTAGGATATATGATGATGATGATAGTTGTTGTTTTAAGGGGCCTAACATCTAGGTTATCGGCCCCTAATGGTTTGGGTGATCGTGAAGATGACAATGAAATGCAAACTATAACTAAAAACTAACTACCAACCTATATACTAGAAGAAGAAATGGAAAACAAAAGGAGAAAAAGGCAAATAAAGGACAGGAGGAAAAGAAACGCCCTCAATCCTCGAAGAATGTGGATTGAGGGACTTGGAAGGAAGGAGAGCCACGAAAGGCAGATAGGAAAATGAAAGAGGAGAGGGTCCACCCCACAGGCACGGGGCAAAAGGGGGAAACCGGACTTAGCTCACGAATCCCTCGGGGTCGCCAACTCCTGAACTCACCAGCCGTGAGCCCCTGAGGATGTAGCAATATCCAGGGTGCACCAGAAGTGGTGGGGCTACATAAACCCTGCCTCCTTGGGGGCCTTGAGCAGAAGGCAGGAGATAACATGAAAAGAAAAAGAAGGCTGATCCCTCGTAGAAGGAGGGTATCAGAAAAGATGAGGCAAGGGCCAATTAAGGCGGGAAAAGAAGAGACTCCCTAGGCCTCGGATGCCCTAATACCGTGAGGGTCGGAACAGAAAAAGAGTTGACAAAGTGAGGTCGACAAGAAAGAAGACGGAGAGGAGCCCGGCACAAGAAAGTGGAAGCAATGCCAAACTCAGCTGGGGTCCTGTGGTCGCCAACCCACGTCCCACTAGATGTGAGCCCGTTTAGGATATAATATAGGCCAGGGGTCTCCAAACTACGGCCCGGGGGCCACATCCGGCCCGCGGACAGATTTTGTCCGGCCCGCGGAGAGCTAGCATACTTGAAAACTCCTTTTAGAGAACATATTTTTTTTTTATAGCAAATTAAATTTAGTTTATTGAAGTATTCTAATTTTATGTTGAATAATTATTAATATGACATCTACATTGATATGGTCATGGGCTAACTACTCATAACATTGTTGTAGGCTTATTGTTATTGTTTTTGTGATAAGTTGGATAAAGAAACACAGAATTGTAATGAGTAAAGGCATGTATAACATGCAGACATATGAAATACTAATGAGATTTATGTAATTGAGATTTTCCACTGACAATAGTTTGTAGTTGTGGACTAATTTTACTTGTACCAATTATTAAAAGAGATTTAAGATGCTCATCAGTTAATTTAGATCTGTAAACATTTTTTGTGTACTTCATTTTGGAGAAGGTCTTCTCACACAAATAAGTAGTACCAAAAACAGAAAACAGCCCACGAGCAAATTTATGCAAATTATCAAATTGTGTCAGTGGAAGACTCTTATAAAATTCCAACAAAGATGAGTTTTGATATTTGTTCTTAATTATATCACTGCACTGTAGTTCAATCATTTCCATTTGAAGTTCCGGGGCTAGGGTTTCAATGTCAGTATCAAAAGGATCCTGAAAAATCTTAATTTGATTCGCAAAGGCATCGAAGTCCGAGAAACGAGTATCAAAATTTATTTTCAAAGCACTCAAAGTTTCGATTGCAAAATCGATAGGAAACTCAGTCTCAGTGGTGTGGCTGAATATTTCACATGTTTTAAAATGTGAAAAACATTTACTTCGTAGTTGTGATTGAAACAGTATCAATTTCTTCCGGAATGATTTGATATTAGTGTATAAATCAGGAAGATGCTGGTTTTCTCCTTGCAATCTCAAATTCAGTTCGTTCACATGTTTTGTCAAATCAACATAGAATGCTAACTTCCACAGCCATGCGTTGTTTTGTAATTCAGTAAGAGGGCGATGCTTTTCATTCAAAAAAAATTCGATCACTGCACGAAGTTCAAAAAAGCACTGAAGAACTTTCCCACAACTAAGCCAACGAACGGCAGTATGATAAGGTAAGTCATTTTCTCCAATCTCTTCAATAAATTGTCGGAATTGTCGGTGATTCAGCCCAAAAGATCTCATAAAATTAACAGTTGATATGACTGGTTTCAGAACTTCAGACATATCCAAACATTTTCTGCACAAAGACTGTTGATGAATGATACAATGTAAGACTAATGGTTTTGAACCACCGTCATTTTCTACAGCCTTTGACACAAGAGCGACCACTCCTTTATCTTTCCCACTCATGTTTTTGCCTCCATCAGTTGTAATACATTTCAAGTTTTTCCATCGAAGGTTCTTTTGATTAATGGCCATTTCAACTCCTTTAAAAATATCTGTACCAGTAGTTGTGCCATGAATACTATACATATCAAGAAGTTCTTCATGCACTTCATAGCTTTTATCTACTCCTCGAATATAAATCAACACCTGAGCAGTATCTGACACATCCGTTGACTCATCCAAGGCCAATGAAAACCACTCAACATCTCCATTTTTGTCGAACAGTTGAGAGGATATATTTTCAGCGATGTTTTCTACCCTTCGAGCCACAGTGTTTGCTGACATACTGACAGTTTTTAATAAATTTACCTTTTCAGGGCACATTTCTTCGGCTGCTGCAATTATGCATTCTTTGATCATTTCTCCATCGGTGAATGGTTTTCCACGTTTTGCAATTTCAAGAGCCACACGAAAGCTGGCACGAGTTGCAGCCTCTTGTTCGGTTTTGAGTTTTGTAAATGAAGATTGCTGCGATTTCAATCCGCGCTTCATAGCTTCGAATTTTTCTGTCCGCAAACTTCCTGTATATTTTGAGTAATTTTGAAAATGTTTTGTTTCATAATGACGTTTAATGTTATATTCCTTGAGAACGGCTATGCTTTCATTGCAAATCAAACATAGCGCCTTGTTACTGGACTCAATTACGAAATACTGAATGTTCCACTCATCTTTGAATTTTCTGCATTCACTATCAATTTTTCGCTTCTTTTCCATACTACTAAATCACACACAAAAGCAACAATTCAAATCAAAATACAGTTACAAAGATGTCTTAAACTTAAACACGCACAAACACGTTTTAAGGAGGTACGCACTATTTTATTTCACAACAGTGTCATAGGAACTGACTTGTGGTTGCGCAACTAGCCTTCTTATATATTCCAATTACTGCCATCTAGAAGTGAGTGGAAGACACCAGAACTCTCTCGAACCAACGAGATTACTCTGTACGTGCTATTAGCGACTTCTGTTAGCGATAGAAGGTACTACCTATTACCGCTTGTGTCCACCAGATGTCGTGTCACGTTACTCCTCATGGCTCGTACTCTACGACTAATCTAGAAATTACAGATAATGACAGGAAAATTAATAATATGCAGTGTTGCCGTTTTGCGGACTTTAGTCCGATTTGCAGCCTTTTTTCAACTTTGCGTACTTTTTCGGACTTTTTTCATCAGTGGACTATTTCACTTTTTACCACCGGCAACAATGATAATATGGTTTTGGCCCTCGGAACTTACTGGAGTAATCAGTATGGCCCTAAGGCTGGAAAGTTTGGAGACCCCTGATATAGGCTATAACTACACCAGTGTATCTTATGAAAATGGCCGATTTTTATATTAATACAGATTGAATTTACTGTAGTCACGTAAAGTAAATAACTATTATGATCAGTGGTGTAATGTAGGGTATGTATTTTGTGTTTGTGTAGGCCTAGGTTCAAGAGTGACACAGCATGAGACGTGAACCTACGATAAATGTACTTAACTACTGAGTGCTAGCCACTATACCACCAGATGATCTTCCTATGGTGACTGTGATAGTGTGTGTAGCTGTATCAGCGAATGGGATGGGGTTGTTGTCCTGGGACTATCCCGGCATTCACCTGGAAGGAGTGTGGAAAGCCCGGGGAAAGACCACACTCACGTTAGCCGCTGTCAGCCCCAGGACTCGTATCTACGATCTCCAGACTTACTGCAGCTGCCACACGGTCGTGGTTCACGATTTAACAAGCACGGCGTGAACTTGACTTAGAAACCATCTCAGCATTTGCCTGTAGTTCATCGTTTCGGTCCCCGACAGCACTTTTACATTACTCTATTGTTTCAAAGACGTAATCAATCCTAATTAGCAGTTTTTAACATTTTTTCAGTTTTCTGAAATTCCTTAGATTAACACTTAAAGCTTAAGGCCAATCGTCTTCTTTTTTTGACTGTAAATAGTAGATGGTGAAGGACCTGACAACGATTAACTTCTTTATGGTGCTTGGGAAATCACGGAAACCATTTTAGAAAAACCAGATACTATTGTCCTCAAAGAAAAATCCACCCTGTCGAGAATAATTGTTATCGGGTAAGAGAAGACGTATGGTAACCCTAAGTAAAAATGCTGGGATAACACCTTACTTCTAATTCCGGAGCACATACAGTACCTCATCCCTATCCCTAATACAGTTACTCACACTACTAGTGTCATCGCATAAATGGAGGTTATCAGACAAATTCACAACACACCCAACTACAGGGACTGATGACCAAGATGTCCCAAACCCCTAAAATGAATTATTAACAACACCAACAACAACTACTACTACTACTACGATTGAATCCGCCGGAGCTGAAAAGCATTAAGTCAAAACGGGCCATTTTTAGCCTACTTTTCACATTTTGCAAAAATGAGGAAAAGTAGACTTATGAGATCGGGCAAATATGTGTCTCTCTGTCTATCCATCTGTCTGTCAGTCTGGCTGTGTGTGTGTATGTGTCCCTATCAACTCCTAAACGGCTGCATCAATCGAAACAAAATTTGGTAGGAGTAAAGATCTATACCTGAATATCTCACGGCCATATTTGAAATTGATGTCAGTGCTACCATCTGCTGAAAAATCGCTATTGAAATTTGAGCTCCATGTTGGATATCTTGGAAGGTATGAATGGGAGCTATTTCAAAATTGGCACACGTATAGATAATACTATTGCAGTTTAATTTCCAGGAGGCCATACATGGCAGTGTTGCCAAAATGATTATAAGCCTGCTGATAAGTCCAAATTTTAAATGCATATAACTTCTACACTATCAATTGGATTTCAACCAAATTTCGTATGTGCTATGTGTACATAAACAGATATGACTGAGCGTATTCTTAAGAGCCACCAGGGCTGCCAACTGTTAATAAATGCTCTCATTTTTTAAATTCAAATACCCATATATCAGAAAGTATATTCAGTCACCAGGGCTGTCAACTGTAGTTCTCTATTAGGCTACATTATGTCAGGTATACAGTATTTCGAACTAATTAGAAATGTCAATATTACCAACCTAATTTCGTCATTATTCTAGATAGATTCATATAGATTAATTATTGCCATGAATCTTAAATTTTAAGAAAAGTGGACTCTTTAGTTCGTCACGGAACTTCTTGTTTTTTTAATATTTAGTATTCTGAAGTATTGACCCAAGGGCCTCGAAACGGCATAGGAAAGAATTAAATCAGCATTCTGTTTGAGCCAGAAACAACTGCTACATGTAGGGCGGTTGGAAGAGAAAAGCATTGTCAATGACTTGCTGCCTTTTAGCGCCGTATTCCGTACTTAATGTTGGCCGCACTGCAAGATTCCCGCGTGTTACAGTGCTATTGTAAATTATATTTGCACAGGATTTAGGTGGTTCTTATGTTACAAATTCATTTTTAAATAAAATATCATGTGAAACAATCATTCAGGATGTATTTTGGCGCACTAAACTCACCACGGAGCTGAAAGGCATTAAGTCACGTGTCCAAAATTGATTTAAAAAATGGTTTATTAAATTAAAATTGATATTCTGCTAACACAAATATAACCTGAATAGTTGCTTCACAACATAGATGACTAACATAGTGTGTTTGTTATGTTCTGTTCTGTCAATGTAGTACTGGACAGCTGAACAGAAAAAAACCCTTTTGTTCCAAAAAAACAAACAAAAAACAAATTTGCACGATCATCTTGTCGGAAAACTAAAAAGAAAACATTGAAAAGCGTTTTTTCTCTGAATTGACGTATTTTAAAGAAAAGTTTTTTAAACAAAAAATATAGAAGACATTGTCACCTACAATTCGTCTCATTGAGGTCATGTCATACGTTTTGAAATGCAGAAGCTAGGTGGCGCCAAACTTTCCAAAAAAGTGTTTTTTCACTTTTTGTCCTAGAAGAAATGTTTTGTTCACAAAAAAGCGAATTAAAAATTTGTTCCTCCCAAAATTGTCTACAACATTTATTAAAACATTTTTTTCCTCCGCCTTACCGTTCCAAAGTTATAGTCTGACGAAGTGTGAAAATTGTACTATTCAGATGGCACAAAGGTTAATATGTGTACAGTTATGATTGATACGTTGCGATTGAAATATATATGATTGTTTGAGCTAATTAACAAGCACAGCCCGCGTCCTGTTTGACCGAGCCTTAGGCAGCTGTCCGACACCGGTCCCTGTCTAAATTATGCCCACCGCTCTCTCCGCAGTAACAATAGTAGCCTTGACTACGCAGCGTTGCATTTGCTGCGCTATAACTTTGGAACGGTAAGTCAGAAGAAACAAACGTTTATATAAATGTTGCAGACAATTTTGAGAGGAACAAATTTCTGATTCCCTCTTTTGTGAAAAATCTATTTTTTCTAGGACAAAAAGTGAAAAGAACACTTTTTTGGAAACTTTGGCACCACCTAGCTTCTGCATTTCAAAACGTATGACATCACCTCAATGAGAAGAATTGTAGGTGACAATGTCCTCTACATCTCTTGTTTAAAAAACTTTTCTTTAAAATACGTCGATTCAGAGAAAAACGTTTTTCAATGTTTCTTTGAGTTTTCCGATAAAATGATCGTGCAAATTATTCTAAAATTTAGAGTTAAGCGTTTTCTGTGCTTTCCTAACGATTTACAAAAAGCCAACCATAACATAGTTTTTGGAACAAAACCATTCCAGCTGTACTGTACTAATGACGTTTCTTCTCTCTCCTGAAAAGTACTGAAAACTGAATTAATGCTTTATAACTCTGGCCGATTCAATTATTTATTGTTATCGACCGTGATCTGTGCAGTGACAGCCAAGTATGCTAGTCACTAATAATACAGTAACTCTATACTATAAGTGGACGACGTAGGACTGAACTCGCAGCGCAACGCAATTACTTGTTTTCTTGGAAGAACTCATCTCAACAGATCTAGACTACAATAATTAAATTCATCACCGTAGCCGTAATCCACGTGTAAGTTATATAGTAGGCTACTTCCCTTTGTTCCTGAGAAGTTGGTGATTAACACAAACATGTCATTAGATGTACAATAGCGACTGACCTTCCTAGTTATTGCAGATAAACATCAGCATAATTATCAGCTACTTTAATAACCTGGAAGTTGAAGGAAGGAAGTTTGTAGGTTTTCAGTCGGTTAGCACGATCATTGTGCCCAATGAATGGGCGGGGTACAAAATATGAGGGGTGTTCAATTTTTTTATCGTATGGCCTCGGGTGCCGGGTGCAAGCTTTGTAATTTGACCCCCAGAGGGTAGCTTGCATGTCGAATTTCATTGTTCCTTGAATCACTATGACAGTCAAGGAGGTTAGATATCTAAGCTGCTTGAACACTATAGCGCTTTCTAGTAGAGAAATGAGGAACGTTGTGTTGGCGGAAACTCCCGAGATTAATTTTGCCATTATGAACACGGCCTACTGAATTCAAATTGGTTATTTTACATGCCAACATCGTATGACATGCGTGTCGTATTTTTGCCGCCTTTCAAAAATCACTTACCACGGCCAGAAGCGAATCTGCAATCTTGGGGTTGGTAGACCGACAGGTTATCCACTCACCCAGCGTTGCAAGATGGTGTTCAAATGAAAAGGTACGAAACGATACTGTGGGTATAATTTATTCGTTATTGAAAAGTAATCACCACAGGCCTGTGAACAGGTGTCCCATTGCTTTACTGGCAGCAGGATTCCCTGTTCCCAGAAGTCGTGTGGTTGTGACACGAGCCAATCCTGTACGGTGTCCCTTAGTTCATCGTCCGATTGGAAACGTTTTCCCTTGTGACGTTTCTTTTTGGACCAAACCGATGGTAGTCGCAGGGTGACAAGTCCGGTGTGTAGGGCGGATACTCAAGTTGTTCCCACTTGAACGTGGCCAATACACCTTGTGTATTGTTAGAGACGTGTGGGCGAGCGTTATCATGAAGCAGAATCACTCTCTTCGTGAGCAGTTCAGGCCGTTTGTTCTTAATGGACCTGCGTAGGCTACGGAGTGTCGCACAATATACGTCACTATTAATGGTTCATCTCAAGGGAAAATATTTCCAATCGGACGACGAACTAAAGAACACCGTACAGGATTGGCTCCTGTCACAACCACAAGACTTCTGGGAACAGGGAATCCTGCTGCTAGTGAAGCAATGGGACACCTGTGCACAGTCTGTGGTGATTACTTTTGAATAACGAATAAATTGTTCCCACAGTATCGTTTCGTACCTTTTCATTTCAACACTCCTTATATAAATATGTAAACACACTCCTGGGAGAAATAACATGCACTAGTTAATTATCACAATTAAATGGGCCAATTAATGGGGGAAATTTGATAACTAATCAATTATTAACTAATTCATGTACCGATATTTTTTTCCAAGAGTGTATTTATATATTTATATCTTGTACCCGCCCATTGCTTGTCACGGTGGGTGAGTGGTTAACGTGTCGGTCTACTAACCCCAAGCTTGCAGGTGGCAAAAATTACGACACCATGTCATACGATGTTGGCATGTCAAAGAACCCATTTGAATTCAGTAGGCCGTGTACATAATGGCAAAATTAATCTCGGGAGTTTCTGCCAATACGAAGTACCTCATTTCCCTACTAGAAGGCTTAGATATCTAACATCCTTGACTTTCATAGTCCTTCAAGGAACAACTAAATTAGACATGCAAGCTACCCTTTGGGTGTCTAATAACAAAGCTTGCACCCGGCACCTGAGGCCATACGATATTTAAAAATAACGCCCATTTATGGGCACAATCATATTGACCGACTGAAAAGCTACAAATGGCACTTTGTATAGGCAACACTGGGAAGAATGGCATAAAAGCTCTACATAGAAGGTGTTGTCAGAGGAATCGCAAATAGGAACAGACACGTGTGTGAAGTGACTAGTGATTTATATTTTTAATCATTCTCTCCTTCATAATATACAGAATCTGTTTGATTTATTCAGAATGATTCATGCCTTTTTAGGGAAACTGCAGTTGAAATTCGTGGATTGAAAGGCCAGTAGGATTACCTCGACAGTCCTCTGCGTAGTGGTGGGACATATAAAAAAAAGGAATTAATACAGGAGATTTAGGTAATTCTTAGAGGAATATTGACCATTTTAAACGGTTTTGATATTACGCTTATTAAGGGAGCCTATGATTTTTTGCCTATTTTCAATCATTAAAAATTAGGCTTAAGAGATCACCTTTTGTCCGTGCGTGTGTATGTGTGTGTGCGTGTGTGTGTCCCCCTAATAAAATATAAATGGCTGAAGTGATTTCAATGAAACTTCATGAAAACATAGTAACATTTTGTCCGATCCTGACCGTTCTCTTCAAATTTTATTACGTCTCACCAATCAAACATGGCGGCTATGCGAAATATTTCACCGGCATTCTATATCTCCGAAACTGTTACTGATATCACCCTTACATTTTATGCGGTGATAAAAGGCACTACTAAAATTTCACCTATGCAACTTTCAAAAACGTGTTAAGTACATAACCAACTTGGCGGCCAAGCAAAGTTGAAATATTTAAATATACTTTTCTCGCGATTTAACCATCCGAGCTCAGTGAAACATGGTACAGCAAATGATTATACACATTGCAATGCATTGCAATCTAATTTAGTTCAATTGTTTACATAACTTCAAGATAGCGTGTGTGCGAAATTTTAGAATTAAGTTTCTATTTCTTGTGTAAAATGCATAATAGTACCTATACCTAAAAAAATCAAATGCAAGGTCATGTAAACAATACAGAACATTGATTCTGGTGTGTCATGCATCAAAAATAGCCACCAGAATTATTATGAAGAGAATAGAAAAACAAATCGTTGAAAACCTATCTGATAATCAATTTGGTTTTAGGAAAGGAGTAGGAACAAGAGCCTCCGTAGCTTAGGCGGCAGAACGCCGGCCTCTCACCGCTGGGTCCGTGGTTCAAATCCCGGTCACTCCATGTAAGATCTGTGCTGGACAAAACGGAGGCAGACAGGTTTTTTTTTTCGGGTACTCCGGTTTTCCCTGTCAAAATTTCATTCCAGCAACACTCTCCACTTTCATTTCATTTCATCTGTCATTCATTTAATCATTGCCCCAGAGGAGTACCGTCAGGCCTCGTCAGCCGGCATAGTTCATATCCTCGCCGCTAGATGGGGGCTTCATTCATTCCATTCCCTGACCCGGTCGGAGGCTGGAAGCAGGCTGTGGATTTTCATAGTAGGAACAAGAGAAGCAATCTTAGCATTGAGGCAAGTATAGAGAAGCAGATGAAGAAAGGCCAACCTACCTTCTTACCGTTCGTCGACCTTCAAAAGGCGTTTGACAATGTGAATTGGAATGTTCTATTCAGCATTCTTCATCAAACAGGACAGAAGACTCATCTACAATATCTATCAGCAAGAAATGGAATAGTTTGTTGTGATAGCAAGGAAGAAACAGCACACATCAGAAAGGGTGTACGGCAAGGTTGTTCCCCATCCCCATACCTATTCAATATACATATGTACAAAAGGCGATTGACCGAGTAAGAGGAGAATTTGCCACAGGAGTGAATATCCATGGGGATAAAGTTGACATGATAAGGTTTGCCTATGACATAGTGCTAATTGCAGAAAGTGAAGAAGACTTACAAAAGATCCTGGGCAAGATGGACAAAATAATGGAGGAAGAATTTAATATGAGAATAAATACAAACAAAACAAACATTTTGGTCTGCAGTTGAAATGGCGAAAAACCAGACAGCAATAGGGTAAAGAAATGAAAAGATACAAGTGAATGAGTTTAATTATCTGGGAAGTAAAATAACGAATGATGGAAGAAGCAGCAGAGAGATATTAAGTAGGATTGCCCAAGCCAAGAACGCTTTCTATAAAAAGAAGAACCTATTTACTACAAGGAACATCAGTCTTGATGTGAGGAAACATACGTTGAAGACCTATGTATAGAGCGTCGCGCTATAGCCTATGACAGCGAATCTTGGACAATAGGAGAGAGAGAGAGAGAGAGAGGAAAAGACTACTAGCATTTGAAACCTGGCCCTATAGAAGGATTATGAAAATCAGCAGGAAAGAAATGGTCACAAATGAGGAAGTCTTTAGAAGAGTGGGAGAGAGAAGATGCTTCCTTAAATATTTAAAAAGAAGAAAGAATCACCTTGTGGGCCACATACTGCGACACAATGGACTGATTAAGCTTATAATCGAGGGAACAGTAGACGGCAAGAATTATAGAGGAAGACCCAGACTGGAGTACATGAGTCAAATACTGGAAGATATGGGTTGTGGCTCATACTGTGAACTGAAGAGGAAGTCAGAGAGACGGGAAGAATGGCGAGCTGCTGCCAACCAGCATCACGGCTGTTAACCACAGAGAGAGAATCATGCGATCGAAGTCAACGTCAACTTACGCAATAATCGTGATCAAATAGTACATACATCTATGGCTTACATACTGTATATGAAAATTTAACTGTAGTTGTTATTTGTTTTACATGTAACATTATAACAAATAAATTTGGCAAAAAATTCTAAATTACTTACCCTCAATTGGGGTGCTTTAAGTATTTATTTTTAGTGTTGAAAGTTTACATTCGTTCTCCTGAAAAATTTACGTAATGTGACTTACCCCATTTTTCCCGTGGAGTCTTCAAATGTTATGCTCCAGTGACGGTTTGTTCAAATGTGTCTGAGTGTTCAATCTTACAACACATGACATTATTATTGTTGTATCGATAGAGGACCTGGCAACATGCAAAACATGTTCGGTAAACATATGGTGTACGTGCGTTCGTTGCCGTGTTACAAACATTGTTTGTGGTGTGCATAATACAGATGGCGGCACTATGCTAGTTGGTCATTTGTGGAGGGCACACAGGCCACTTGTACGTTTCGTCGCTATTCAAGTCTGTGTGCATTCCCAAACAAATGGATAGGACGTCAGGGACAAACACCGTGGCCTGCTCGTTCTCCCGATCTCAACCCATTCGACTTCTACTTATGGGTCATTTCAAGGCCATCGTGTATGCCACAACTATTCATAACGTGGACATGCTGCGTCAGCGAACTGAGCAAGGATGTCAGCAGATACGACAGACGCCGGGAATATGGGAGCGCAAGTTATAACTGCCTCAGAACTAATTGACCCTTGTGAAAATCTAGTAGGAAGCTGAAGAGAGAGTCTGCTTTACTCAGCCTGCTGGGTGGTGTCCACTGCGTCACCCGTTAGTTGTCAGAAGTACACTCTGTTCCCGCAGTAACTGTAACTCACACGATAACAACCAATATTTATTTCACTCGTTACAAACTGTATTAGAAGTGATTGGAATAATTAAATGACACTAATACGTGTAATGGATTAATATAGTAACGAAAATATTATGACTTTATAGTTCAGCACTGTACTATTAATAATCAACCCTTATTAATAATTATAATTAATTAATCAAGCAAATGGAAGCCTCCGTGGCTTAGGCGGCAGCACGCCGGCCTTTCACCGCTGGGTCCGTGGTTCAAATCCCGGTCACTCCATGTGAGATCGGTGCTGGACAAAACGGAGGCAGACAGGTTTTTCTCCGGGTACTCCGGTTTTCCCTGTCATAAATTCATTCCAGCAACACTCTCCACTATCATTTCATTTCATCTGTCATTCATTTAATCATTTCCCCAGAGGAGTGCGTCAGGCCTCGGCAGCCGGCACAGTCCATATCCTCGACGCTAGATGGGGGCTTCATTCATTCCATTCCTGACCCGGTCGGAGACTGGAAGCAGGCTGTGGATTTCATTTTCAACCAAGCAAATGGAAATTCATTTTAAATCTTCACTTCAAAATCAATCACCGGGTAGTCATTAATCATCTAATGGTTCGATTCCATACATTTCACTATCACCATCACTTTTATGTGACTGGTAAATAAGTAGCACGTTGAGAACTGTTGGCTGACTGTACCTCTTTGTTATAAATCTGTCACAAGAAGCAGCCCTTCTTCCTTTGCCCCCTCTCGCCCCTTCCCAACCCTCTTCCACATTGCAAGCTCGCATTGAACTTTAGGTAGGCCCGGTGGCCAGCTTCACTTTCCCACTCACGGGTCAATTTGTTCCGAGGGACTTATACAGTTGTTAGAGTAAACTGTATTGATGGGAGCGTGTGAGGCAGTCAATGATGCGGCGCATAGACGCCTGCATTACAGCTGGTGGTAGCCATTTTGAGCACCTTCTGTAGAGAACTGTAAGTAGCAACGTACACTTTATCAACACAAATGACCAACCTGCATAGAGAAGCGGTCTGTGTTATGTACACCACAAACAATACTTGTAACACGGGAACGAAAGCACATACACCATATCTTTACAGGACATGTTTTGCTTGTTGTCAGTTCTTCTATCGAATCCCTGGAACTTTCCCACATATTAAGTTACACCTTGTATATACACCTGAATACACGGGGATGAAACGACCACGATGTTCAAGCCCTTAAATGAAAACAACAACAACAACAACAACAACAACAACAAGTTTCCCAGAAATCCTCGTCCCATATGGACGAGCTGCCACTGTGTTCCACATTTTCCTGGTTTACCTTGTCTCTTTTTGTTTCAGTTGGCAGTCCGAGTAGTGTTAATGCTGTCCCTCGCACTGGGAACGTGGGCTGAGGATACTGTATGTATACGGCCCCTCAATGCAGAATATTGTTCTAAAATCAGCATTGACTGCGTCCCAGGAGATCCCGAAAAATGTACGATGAGTGAAGGAGTGTACATAGAGCATGGAGGACTCTGTGGACAGTGCTACATCTGCGCAAAATACGTGGGTAAGAACTACTGCCTCAATTGTTCAATTAGGGGCTTGAACATCGTGTAATTTCATCCCCATGTACTTAGGTGTAAGTGGAATCTGTCTGATTACCGGCATCATTGTAATGGTTGCAGGTGTGCTTATTTGTAACTATGGCTATAATTTTGGATGGATGCGGTCATGGTCAGGGAATATCCCGGCATATGCAGGTAGAAGTGGAAAACTACGGAAATATAGAGAGCTCTGAAGCCATTCTTCAGTGTTACCTTATTGACAATTTTGATATTGCACCTTTTCAGTTGGTAAACATAATGTAAAGCTGCTTTGGTGGCGTAGTTGATAGCATGGTGAGCTTCTATGCCCAAGGTCGTGGGGTCAAACCCGGCCGAAATCGTCGGATTTTTAAAAGCGTTAAAAATCCCTTAGTATGCCTTCCTTCTGAGGGGAAGTAAAGCCGGCGGTCCCATGTCAAAGATTTATGGCATGAAAAAGAACCTTCCACTAACTACACTTGTGTGAAGCCAAAATGTGTCGGTTTGGTTTGATTAATGCTCTTAAGTTCCAACGTTCGTCACCAGGCGCTGGTTGCGATGGCATCTAGTAGTAGCCAAGTTCACAGCTAGGTGTCGTGGACGGTAGCATTTGGTAGCGAAAGTAGAATCTACTTGAAATTATCGTCTGCAGTCCATACTTGAATTAAAAGCAGATAACACACACTAATGCAGTCAACACAATTAACACCGGTTATCAGATAGATTCTGCACGTACCCAAAGTACACGATACTACATGACCGCGTTGTCTCAGCCCCTAAACTAAGGAACCAACCAACCAACATAATGTAATCCCAATTACTGGGACGTACGAAAAAATAACCTGGAAATATTTACATTTGATATACTTTTTTAAACACATGTAATTATTTCAGGTGATTTTTTCCCATGTCTTGAGTTGACCGACTGAAAATTTGGAATATTAAACTATGGAAACCCACTTCTAGGACAGCTGAGGTGAGAATCGAACCCATCTCTTCTCAGTTTTACCTCACTAGTCTGAATAAATACCATTCCATCCCCTCGACCAGAATCAAATTTTTCAGCCGATTTGTGAACATAACCCAGAACTTTCAGATCCGGTGTCTCAATAATATAATACTAACAATGTTATTGGTTTTACGTCTCTTTTAACAATTGCGGCCTTTGGAGACGCCAGGGTGCCCAAATTGTACCCCCGAAGGGGTTCTCGAACGTACCAGTAAATCTATTGTCACGGCTTCCTCGCATTAACGCATCCTCAAATGTCAAATCACTGCGATCCCGCTATCTTGGTATCAGCAGGCGAGAACGTTACCGCCAAGTCACGTAGTCAGTTGGACGAGTCTCAGTATGTACACTGATCGTCCTAGGGGATCGCAGGCAGGACCCGAAGAAAACTAGCCACAATCTGGAGAATTTTTCACACCATGTATTACAGAACCTGCACATATAAATAGTAATGCCTTGTATTGTATATTAAGACGTAGAAGAAATATAAATTTCTTGTTGTTGTTGTTGTTGTTTCATTTGAGGGGCTTGGACATCGTGGGCTGAACACAAGACTGAGTGTAAATTGTTCCAGCCCTCAGACCGGAATTAAAGTTTGATCGCTTGCGGAAGGTTTTTCTCCTCTCCGACCATCTCATGGTGTAGCGGCTTGCATTCTTGGCTATCACCTTTGAGGTCTAGTTACGATTCCCGGCTCTGCCAAGAAAAATAATTCTAATCATAAGGCCGGAGCGGGATACACTCAGCCTCGTGAGGCAAAACTGAGAAGAGACGTTTATTCCCACCTCTGCCATCCTCGAAGTGGTTCTCGTGGTTTCCCATTTCTACACAAGGCAAATGCTGGAATGGTAGCCTACCTGGAGGAAGTTTTACCCTGAACTTTTCCGTACGGGAGATCGCATCAAGCACAAGCTTGGTACAAAATACGAGTATACGACACTGAAAGTGGCTATTAAACTGAAATGAGGTGTGGGATATTGGGCTAGCAAATGCATCACCAAAATCAAAAATTAGGTTAACACGTTTATTACTAATGAAACAGATATTAAAATGTGATATGTTGACAAAGGGGAAGCGTCTAAAATAGAAGCCCTCATAAGTAATTACAGTAACTGACTTCGAAGCAACAAGAAATGGTTAAACCATAAAAATTGCAAACTATAAGATTGCTGGATGTTGTTGCTTGAGTCTTCAGTTTTTGACTGGTTTGGTGCAGTGCTCCATGCCTCCCTGTCCTGAGCTAATCATTTCATATCTACATAGCTGCCACACCCTACATCCGAAACAATCTGTTTAACATATTTTAACCTTGGTCTACCCCTACAGTTCATGTCCTCAACCCTTCCTTCCATAACTAAGCTTGCTACTCCCCCTGGGTGTCTTAGTATGTGTCCTACCAACCTATCTCTTCTCTTCATTAGCAGTTGCCAGAAACATCTGCCCCCCCCCCCCCCCCCACTCGTCTTGATACCTCTTCGTTTGTAACCCTATCTACCCATCTGATCTTTATCATTCTCCTGTAACACCACATTTCAAACGCTTCAATTCTCCTGCTCCAATAGTCCAAGTTTCAATTCCATAGAGTGCTACGCTCCAGACAAAGGCTTTCTAAAATGACTTCCTAATACCTAAATCTATATTCTATGTCAACAGATTCCTTTTCTGTAGAAATACTTTCCTTGCCTGAGCCAACCTACTTTTTATATCCTCTTTGCTTGATCCATCACTGGTTATTTTGCTTCCTAAGTAACAGAAGTCTCCTACTTCCTTTAGTTTTTCACTTGCCAATTTGATGTCGATAGAGGTTTCTGATTTATTTCGGCTGCGTTCCAATATTTATGTTTTACATTTATTAATTTTCATCATGATTTATTTCCTCAAGACGGAGTCAATAGCATTCAAAAACTCATTCAAATCCTCAGGAGTGTCGGCCAAGATGACGATGTCATCAGAAAATCTCACAAGTGAGATTATTTCTCCTTGAATCTTCACTCCTACTTTAAATTTTTCTCTAATTTCCTTCATTGCTTGTTCAATGTAAAGATTGAAAAGTATGGGTGATAAGTTGCAGCCTTGCCTTACACCTTTCTGAATACCAGCTCTAATGGCTGCTGTCTGGTTTCTGTATAGATTGTAGATCACCCTACTATACCTATACTTTATTCCAATCATTTTCAAAATATCAAACAGTTTAGCCCAATCAACGTTATCAAAAGCCGTGGCTCCATAGACGTCGGTTGAGTTGCAGTAAGGAAGCGGTAGCTTCATTAAAGCTGATAGCGGCGTTAGAAGGAAGCAGTGAGAACTCTTCTCAGTTGATAGTGTTGCACAGTGGGTCAAAATCGAAATATAGGGGGACAAAATTATTTTTACGTTTTAATCATGAATTTAGAGTGAAAGCAACGTATATAGTTTGTTTACTTCATAATAAACATCAGTTAAGACCTTTTTTTAATCTACGTCTACACATGCAAGAAATTGTCAATGACTAGGAGTTGGATAGAGCATTCAGTTATCTCTTCAGAGGAATTTTTTACCCCTAATTTACTTTTAACAAAGTCACAAAGTTCCACTTTTGACATAATCGTCGAACCCAGTGCTTCAAACAGTTGTACACGTGTGAGAATTGGTTGCGCGGCATCTTCTAAAACGTAAAATAACTAAGTAAGTTGCAAAAAGATGCAAAAAATCTTATAACAGGCGTTAACTACAAGACTTTATCTACATTTTAACATTAAGTAGAAAGTGACGCAAAGTGACGCGACATACTAAAAATCTAAGTGAAAATATAATTTTAAAAATAATAGTTAAATATTATATAATGCAAATATAGCTAAAATTACGTAACAATTACGGCCATTAATAACTGAAACACGTTACAAAGATGATACCTTCAGCTGCATATTCCATCTTAAAGCATCACACTAACCACAAGGACAACCAAACCATAGCCACTTACATTCACCCTCTAATTCAGACTGCTCGAAGAGTGGTGGCAGATTTACACTAAGATGCGTTTATATCCCAGAATAGTGTGCGGCAATTATATGAGAATGCTGTAGAGGTAATAAATTTTGATTTTTTAATTATGAAAATAAATAATTTTGTCCTCCTAGATTTCGATTTTGACCCACTGTGTGTTGGTGTGAGTGACACCTTGGAAGTAGAACTCCATGTGCAGTAGAAAATTAATAATTCTTGATGCAGAAGGGAGAGGCTACCTGAATTATAAAGATCCCATCTTTAATGGCGTGCGGAGTTGTTGATTCTCCGTGCAGATGTGCAGAGATATGCGGCGTGATCTGTGGAGAGAATAATCTGAAGAGACCAGCTAGCACCTCCATAAATAGTAGCCCAGAAATTTCCAGAACTGGGAGACCTTGTGATAGAATGGAGGCTAGCGATAGGTCGTTAGAAGAGCCACTGTGACGCAGTTGGCTCAACACAGACAGACTGCAGTGGATGTGATGCACGCCAGTATGAAATATGTGCCGGAATAAGTCAGACTGTAACACTCGAAGGTAATGTCTTGCAATACGATTCTATACATTTTATACATGATTTATTTGATCATAATAAGCAAATAGTAATGTTAATGTTTTACGGGAGCAAATAAATTGGACACTACAATGGGCCGTCACAAAGAGAGAAAAAAAATACTTTGAAGAAATCGTTGTCACGAAAGTGACCAGTACCTAACTTAAAAACACGACCGACTCCATCCGAATCCTCGCCTCTATTACAAATATAGGCTAAGTGCTAATACACACATCCCACAATAACAGAGGTTATCAGACTAATTATACACAAACCCACCCAAGTGCCCGGCTTTAAATATCCACGATACCCCAGGATCAGTAGACGCAACAGCAACTTTCTCCTCTCCGGATCGTGTGGGCGAGGCAGCGGTCCTGTCCGAACCGTGAATGGATAGAGACCGTTTAATGCAGAGGTCCGGAGTCCTGGTACAGTGTAGACCAGGCGTTCTCAAACTGTTTGAGGCTTCATGCCATACCAAGTGCCCGAGCACCATTAAATCTAATACAATACAGTAATAATTAGAGCTTTGATTTTTACGTAAATAAATATTTTTTATGTAAATACATATTTTGAGCATTTTTTCTATAACTACATAAATTCATGCTTTTCACTTATTAGCACATAGAAAGTCGTAATATTTACATTTTTAAATCTTTTTATGCTAGATCCTTCAGTTTACTGCATTTTTGATCTGTGTTACTTCAACGGGGAAGAACCTGTGAGTTATGTAATCTTCATGCAGAGCGTAGGTCAGCTTGCAATTGTGTCATTCTTAATTTGTCGCTCCGTGCCACTCACTGTGGAAGTCAGGGATTTCCTTGTCCATAGCCATATTGCACCACGTGCTAGACCTCCCCCTCCCCCAAGCTACCTGGAACCAATGTCACTCACATGCAGAACATTTCTGGCACTGTGAAGTGTAAGACAGTTCTACGACGCCTAAAGTAAAAATAACTACAAGTTATCGTCTGCAGCAGTATGTCGCAGAATTGAAGGACAATTTTACTTCTGATGGGGGCGTTCTGTTCTGCCAACCATGTGGGAAAGCAATCAAGTTACACAACATCTCAAGGGCAGGAAACATATTGCCGCAGTTTCGCGCCTTCAGAAAAGTGTTTCGCGATAATCATCGGTCATTTGTGATGGACAATCTGAAGATGTATCGTAATGCTTTGCAACCATTCTGATTGCAAGGCTCAGCTCTTTTGGGTTTGTTAGGTAAGGAAATGGCGCTTGCTGGGAGGGCAGTTTGCATCTCTGTGTGGCATGGCAGGTGGCCTTGCCTATGAAGTTAGATGTTTTGTATATTCTTTTTATATTTCCATTTACGATGCTGTTTTGTTTTTATATATATCTATGTCTATTCTTGTGTAAGTCCATACTGCTAGATTTTGTATTATAGAGTATCTGTCCGTTTTATCTTTGGAGATTGTAGGAAGCCATGTGAGTATCTGTTGACTTGGTCGGATTGCGTGATAAGATCCCGAGAAGTGAAGTGTTAGTGATTGATGCTTAATGTTAAATGAAAAGGAATAAATGGAAGAGATGTTTCTTTTTAATTGCTCTCCCTCATTGTGAGTATAATCAACCACAACCCCGGTATAGTGAGAATGAACGGTTACAGCTTCAGCAGTCAGTGAGACATAGAATAAATTGCAATCGTGAGCACTGCATATTGTTTATATTCACATTAATAAACTAAATTATAATTAAATATTTTTACTTTTTTGTCACATAATTCAGGTATTTTTAATTCATAAAAAATTAATATTTTACTGATATTCAACACCTAAAATCTGAGCCCTAGTAATAATAATAATAATAATGCAACAAGCATACGCCTCTCTTTCCATTTCCTTTCTCCCTCAGAAGTGCTCAAATAGCTAGCGATTCACCTCTCACCAGGCATGCTGCAACTGCTTGCGTGACTCATGCAGATAAGATAGGCCTATATTTACGCGTGGACAGTGGAGTTAAATCAGCATTTATCGTGTCACTCATAAAACAGGGATGTCCAATTATTTTTACGCAAAATAATAAAATTTCTGACTGTCAAAACTTGTAATGAATACACTATTATTCCGATTTGTGCAACAGAATCTGAATGGAAGAATGGATCTCAGAGGAGCTTGTGCTCACGAGCACCAGGTTTAGAAAGCCTGGTGTAGACTATAACATCTTAATATGTTTGGCTGCTATCTGATTCTATATGTGCGGGTAATACCACTACGATCACTTTCCTTAAAGCAACACGATTATTCGGTAGGTTTCAACACTTGTCTCTTGTTCCAGGTCTGAACGAGAGGTGCAACTCCAGCAGCACATCCGGAGATATCTCCCTTACAACTATTTGCGAACATCCATATATTTGTACGGGATACGAAGGCACCTGCGTCGAAGAATGTACCACCTACATTGACAAGCTGCAATAATAAGTTAATTAAAGTGGTTTTGAGAAGCTGGGATATTTGTTTAATTTATTCCCTGCCACATACCTGTAATAAGTCTAATCATACAAAAAAGATACGAGCCTTACAGTAGTCGCATATGATGTGTAACGTCTGACATGTTATCCTACTCGTATATTACACAGCTTGGACATTCTTAAAATGTTAATTTACTCTCCATACTGGTACTATGATGAATGAATAGATTGAATTGGAGATATGCTACTGTCACATTTGTGGCGCAGCGGTCAAGCTGTTAGTCTCTCACCAAGGTAGACCGGGTTTGATTCCCGGTCAATACATGTGAGATTTTGAATTGAAATGCCATGTCCTGTGGTTCGCATTCCACGTAAAAGGGAGGTACCGTGGATCATGATCGTGAGATTAACGGACACGCAAAACTACAAGCTTCCTTCATTCCTTCCTTTTACATTAATCTGATATATAAACGTGAAAGTCTGTATGTATGTATGTATGTGGGTTGGTTCCGTATACAAATCTACTCCGTTCCACCAATCTCAACCATATTTTGCATACACATAATTTAGGACCCAGAAGGAACCACTGGCTACATGAATTTTCGATAGTCTTTCTCATTCTTCTGATTTCGGCCCTTTTGCACTCAAGCACAGGCTAATCAAATCATAAAATATACTCATGAAGGAATGGCAAGGCAGATAGTTTCCATGGCAACATAGCTCAAGTCGAGACACGGCCGTCTGGATGCCAATTGCGCTCTGCACTACCGGTATAGAAAATGAGGATCTTTACTTGAAATCTCGTTAGTTACTCAACTGCTCACACAGCACTGTCAACCGAGTTTAGCATAACAAAGACTTGACACTATCTTCTTTCTACTATATATTTGTCAAATACCACTCACTCACTCACTCATTCATTTATTCATCACGAAATCTCAGAAACCACCGAACGGATTGGAATGAAATCTGGTATGCAACTTCCTCAAGGGCCGCAAATGCCCACTAAGAGATGATTTTTGGATATTCAGGTTCTAAAGGGGTGTTAAGGGGGTAGACCTGCATTTCATTGATTAGCAATATCTCCCGATTGGTTTCATTGGGGGATGTGATACTCGGCATATAAACTCATCATTAAAAATAAGAAGACATGTGTCTGAGGGTTTTTCGATGTCGTGTATATTATGAGGTAAAAGGGGTGAAAAGTGGGGATTGAATGATTACTAACGGAGCGTGTACCTCTTAAACGACATAGGCGAGGAGTTTGAAACTCAGCGGAAAAAAAAAACAACATAAAAAGAAGTAAATATGTGTTTGACCGTTTTTTTTCATAAATCCAATTTAAGGGGCCCATGGGGAGAGATGAAATTCTGGGGGGGAGGGGGGAACAGGAAAGAAAGTGTCCTAACTGATTGACTGACTGACTCACTCATCAAACTCAGGGGGAAAACTGCTTTAAAGTAAGTAAATAGCTGTTCGACAGTTTTTTTTTCATAAATCAAATTTAAGGGGTTCATGGGGAGGGGTGAAACTCTGAAAAAAGAAAATTGAAAGAAAATGTCCTGACTCACTCACTCACTCATCATCGCCCAGCCAATATTATTGAAGTTAGAAACATGACAGTTTGGGGATATGTTCATTGTATGTCAAAACCGTCTACTAAGGGAGGATTTTCGGATATTCAGGTTCTAAAGGGGTCTTAAGGGGTTAAACCTGCATTTCATTGAATAACAATATCTCCCGATTGGTTTCATTGGGGGATGTGATACACGGCATATAAACTCGTCATTAAAAAGTAACAAGACACGTGTCTGAGGGTTTTTCGATGTGTTTATGAGGTGAAAGGGGTGAAAAGTGGGGATTGAAAGATTCCTAACGGAGCGTGTATCTCTTAAACGACATAGGTGAGGAGTTTGACACTCAGCGGAAAAAATCAGCATAAAAAGGTAAGTAAATATGTGTTTCACCGTTTTTTCATAAATACAATTTAAGGGGCCCATGGGGAGGGGTGAAATTCTGGGGAAAACAGGAAAGAAAGTGTCCTAACTGATTGACTGACTGACTCACCCATCAAACTCGGGGGAAAAACTGCTTTAAAGTAAGTAAATAGCTTTTTTTCAATCAAATTGAAGGGGTTCATCGGGAGGGGTGAAATTCTGAAGGAAAAAAAAATTGAAAGAAAATGTCCTGACTCATTCACTCACTCATCATCGCCCAGCCAAAAATATTGAAGTTGGAAACATGGCATTTCGGGGATATGTTCGTTGTATGTCAAAACCGTACACTAAGGGAGGTTTTTTGGATATTCATGTTCTAAAGGGGTCTTAAGAGGGTTAAACCGGCATTTCATTGAATAACAATATCTCACGAGTGGTTTCATTTGTGGATGTGATACTCGGCATATAAACTAAACATTAAAAATAAGCAGACATGTGTCTAAGGGTTTTTCGATGTGGTGTAATATTATGAGGTGAAAGGGGTGAAAAGTGGGGGTTGAAGGATTCCTAACGGAGCGTGTAGGCCTATCTCTTAAACGACATAGGCTAGAAATTTGAAACTCAGCGAAAAAATCAGCTTAAAAAGTCAGTAAATCGGTGTTCGACCATTTTTTTTTCATACATTAATTTAAGGGGCCAATGAGGTGGGGTGAAATTCTGGGGGGAAAAGGAGGGAAAGAGTCCTAACTGACTGACTAACCCACTCACTCATCAAACTCAGAGGAAAAAGACACCTTAAAAAGTAAGTTAATAGGTGTTCAAGCGCTTTTTCATCAATCCAATTTAAGGGGCCCATGGGGAGGGGTGAAATTCTGGTAAAAATAATTGAAAGAAAATGTCCTGTCTGACTCACTCACTCACTCATCACGCCCAGCACAAACTATTAAAGTTTGAAACATGAAATTTTGGGAATATGTTCGCTGTATGTCGAAAACGTCAACTAAGGAATGATTTTTGTTTCTTCGGGTTTTAAAGAGGTGTTAAGGGGGTAAACGTGCATTTCATTGAATAACGATATCTCATGAGTTGTTTCTTTGGTGATGTGATATTCGGTATATAAACTAATCATTAAAAATATTCAGACATATGTCTAAGGGTTTATCGATGTGGTGTATATTATGAGGTGAAAGGGGTGAAAATTGGGGGTTGAGGGATTCTTAACGGAGCGTGTATCTTTGAAATGACATAGGCGAGAAGTTTGAAATTCGGCGAAAAAAACAGCTTAAAATACAAGTAAATAAGTGTTCGACCGATTTTTCATAAATCCAATTCAAGGGGCCCTTGGAGAGGGTCAAAATTCTGGTGAAAAAAAAACAGGAAAGAAAGTGTCCAATCTGATTCACACTTACTCACTCATCAAACTCAGGGGGAAAACAGCTTTAAATAAGTAAATAGGTGTTCGACCGTTTGTTTCATAAATCCAATTTAAGGGGTTCATGGGGAGGGGTGAAATTATCAAAATTAAATGAAAGAAAATGTCCTGACTGACTCACTCACTCATCATCGCGCAGCCAAAATTATTGAAGTTAGAAACATGAAATTTTGGGGATATGTTCGTTGTATGTCTAAAACGTCCACTAAGGAAAGAGTTTTGATTATTCAGGTTCTAAAGAGGTGTTAAGGGGGTAAACGTGCATTTCATTAAATAACAATATCTCACGAGTGGTTTCATTTGGGGATGTGATACTTGGCATATATACTAATAATTAAAAATAAGCTGACACATGTCTAATGGTTTTTCGATGTAGTGTATATTATGAGGTGAAAGGGATGACAAGTGGGGGTTAAAAGATTCCTAACGGAGCGTGTATCTCTTAAACGACATAGGCGAGGAGTTTGAAACTCGGAGGAAATCAATCAGCTTAAAAATAAATAAATAAATAAATAAATAAATAAAATAAATAGGTGTTCGACCTTTTTTTTCATAAATCCAATTTAAGGGGCCTATGGGGAGGGGTGAAATTCTGGAAGAAAAACGTCCACTAAGGAAGGATTTTTGGATGTTCACTCTCATCGACCAACCATAACTACTAAAGTTAGGATAATTTTGATTTTTGGATATTCAGGTTCTAAAGGGGTGTTAGCGGGTTTAAACCTGCATTTCATTGAATAACAATATGACACGACTATGACGCGAGCGAAGCGAGGCTAAAAATGAGATGGTGTGTGTCTGTGTATTACTCAATCACGCAAGTACCACTGGTCCGATTTACATGAATTTTACATGGAAGTAGCTGATTTACTTGGTTAACATATAGGTTACTTTTGATTTCAATACTTTGCACTATTTAAAGATGGCGACCATTTTAGTGACGTCACTACACCCTTTGGTTGCAAACTTTCATATTTCCATTTCAAATAAAAAGAAAACGCTAAGAAATAGCAAACTTTTGATGGCATATACGAGGTTTAAAATTACATTTTCTATCCGAAAGGTATCTCCAACGGTTAGCGAGTAAAACCTACATTTGTGCTATAAAACACGGTCAACGCCGAGCGGTGTAGTTGGACAAAATGTTTCATCCTTAATCTCCCTCTGCGCAGCACCTCGCCTGTTCCCTGTTTTAACTGGCACGTCCACATTTTAATTTATTTATGACGCGTAGCGAAGCACGGGTACTTCAGCTAGTAATTCATAATAACAAAGTGACACACAACGTCGACAGTACTCTCAAATACTCTGAGCACATTCCTCAGTAACTATAACATTCATTATTCTCAAGGCTCTCATACAGTTCGTCGTAAACAATCAAAACATGGCTTCCTACAATCATGAAATGACCTAGTCTCACATATGATGAAAATACAGCTTTTATTCCACTCATATAACAACATTCTGTTATGCATTTAATATTTGACTACTCACCCACAGCTTGACAATAATGCCGCTTACTTAAATGTCATTTGTCGTCTTTGTCCTACCCCATGTGATATTCAACCACAAACGTGAAGCTTTATAAACTGCTCAATGACAAATGAAAGTCGGTGAAACATTTGCCACTGTGCTCGTCAAACCAGTGCCTGCTAAATGCACTGCCTACTGTATTGCCATAACATTCTCGCGCTACAGAGCACACACTGCCTTGTTTCCAATACACACATTTTCAATTGTACATTCAGCTGGCAGTGCGTCTTCACTTCCGTCCGATCCACTTCCGTTCGATCCACTTCCGCCCGATTCACTTCCGTCCCATTTGTCTGGCAGTGCGTCTTCACTTCCGTCCGATCCACTTCCGTTCGATCCACTTCCGCCCGATTCACTTCCGTTCCCAATTTTCAAAATCACTCCCACAAAACTATCCAGCAACCGAGCGGAAAGATGTTACACATCAAAAAGAATTGTAACGAGTCTTACGTCCACTACAAAGGCTCTCATCATAACAACAGCATTTAGGTCTGTTAGGAAGTCAGCCCAAAGGCTGGTTGGATCCTACAAAGCTCCGCCGTTAGGTTATGTGGGTAGATATCCACAAAAAACCAAGGCAGTGCTATATTGAGGCGTACTAGGCAAGAAGAGGAGTGCGGTATTTTGCCATTGCTTTCCTCACTGAGTCAGAACAGCAGTACGGTACTAACCCTACGAGAACCTTTCACAGCATCCACAGACACTGGCTGTGCCCTGAATGGCATTACTAAGCACCACCCATAAATCAGTAGCTTCCATATAATCACATCCATGAGTGAGACTGAGACATCGGTGAAGAGCCGCATTTTACTCTGGCCTGTGCCAACAGACAAATGCAAATGTGCTGCATTCATCAAGAGATGGCAAACAGGCGAATTGTTTATATTCAATTATTATTAATAATATTATAATCGTCAAGTAAGATCATTTATCTTTATATAACTCAATTTTACGTTATTTAGATAAATTATAAAATATAATTACAATCAGGCTGGCTGTGCGGCTCTACAGTAACGTTCTCGCCTGTAGTGCCCAAGGTTTCAGGATCGAATCCTGGCGCAGACAGCTAGCATTTGAGGGTGCGCAAATGCGAGGGAGCCGTGTCAGTAGATTTGCTCGCAAAATTCCGGCATACCGGCGTCGCTAAAAGTCGCAGATTTTAAAATGGACGTAAAATGTATGTATGTCTACCCCTTATTATTCCCGTTTTCCAACGGGGTCGAGGATGAAATGCAATGGAAGTCTTTGTGGCGATGGTTTTTACGGCCGGATGCCCTTCCTGACGCCAACCTCATGAGAGGAGTTAATGAGAGATGAAATGAATGATGCTGAATGAAACTGGGCAAGGATGTGGAAGGAAACGGCCGTGGCCTGTCAGAAGATACCGTCCCAGCATTTGCCTGGTGTTGAAAATGGGAAACCACGGAAGACCATTTCAAGGACGGCCGACGGTGGGGCTCAAACCCACGCGTCTACCGAGTCAGCAGAGAGCTTGGCCCCATGACCTAACGCTGCGCGTTAGCCAGCGTAGCCACTACTGTCGGTTTAAAAGGGACGTAAAATAAATAACATTATTATTATATCATTACATCCCATTCCATTATCATCAGGGTTTAATATTAAGTATTTCAGTTAGCAAACATTTATAGTTAGACGATAATTGGCATTTTATTCTATATATTTGTATAATATACAATGATTATCACAAATGATTTAAGCGATTTCAAGCACATGCATTATTGAAAGCAGAGACTATAGCTTACAGCATTTACACATATACCAATAATTAATAGAGAAACTATTGAAGTTTTTATCATTTTGAATGATTTAGTCGACGTTGTCGTTACGTTACGGCAACGTCACGAAATGTACCGAGAATGCACTGAGGTGTGTGACGTTATAGTACCGCTTGGTGCATGTGTACTGAGTTCACTGGTGAGCTCTGGTGTACCGTTACGGCAACGTCACGAAATGTACCGAGAATGCACTGTGGTGTGTGACGTTATACTACCGCCTGGTGAATGTGTACTGAGTTCACTGGTGAGCTCTGGTGTACCGTTACGGCAACGTCACGAAATGTACCGAGAATGCACTGAGGTGTGTGACGTTATAGTACCGCTTGGTGCATGTGTACTGAGTTCACTGGTGAGCTCTGGCGTTACGTTACGGCAACGCCACGAAATGTACCGAGAATGCACTGAGGTGTGTGACGTTATAGTACCGCTTGGTGCATGTGTACTGAGTTCACTGGTGAGCTCTGGCGTTACGTTACGGCAACGTCACGAAATGTACCGAGAATGCACTGAGGTGTGTGACGTTATAGTACCGCTTGGTGAATGTGTACTGAGTTCACTGGTGAGCTCTGGTGTACCGTTACGGCAACGTCACGAAATGTACCGAGAATGCACTGAGGTGTGTGACGTCATAGTACCGCCTGGTGAATGTGTACTGAGTTTACTGGTGAGCTCTGGCGTTAAGTTACGGCAACGTCACGAAATGTACTGAGAATGCACTGAGGTGTGTGACGTTATAGTGCCGCTTGGTGCATGTGTACTGAGTTTACTGGTGAACTCTGGCGTTACGTTACGGCAACGTCACGAAATGTACCGAGAATGCACTGAGGTGTGTGACGTCATAGTACCGCTTGGTGCATGTGTACTGAGTTTACTGGTGAACTCTGGCGTTACGTTACGGCAACGTCACGAAATGTACCGAGAATGCACTGAGGTGTGTGACGTTATAGTGCCGCTTGGTGCATGTGTACTGAGTTCACTGGTGAGCTCTGGTGTTACGTTACGGCAACGTCACGAAATGTACCGAGAATGCACTGAGGTGTGTGACGTCATAGTACCGCCTGGTGAATGTGTACTGAGTTTACTGGTGAACTCTGGCGTTACGTTACGGCAACGTCACGAAATGTACCGAGAATGCACTGAGGTGTGTGACGTTATAGTACCGCTTGGTGAATGTGTACTGGGTCCACTGGTGAACTCTGGCGTTACGTTACGGCAACGTCACGAAATGTACCGAGAATGCACTGAGGTGTGTGACGTCATAGCACCGCTTGGTGCATGTGTACTGAGTTCACTGGTGAACTCTGGCGTTACGTTACGGCAACGTCACGAAATGTACCGAGAATGCACTGAGGTGTGCGACGTTATAGTACCGCTTGGTGCATGTGTACTGAGTTCACTGGTGAGCTCTGGCGTTACGTTACGGCAACGTCACGAAATGTACCGAGAATGCACTGAGGTGTGTGACGTCGTAGCACTGCTTGGTGCATGTGTACTGAGTTCACTGGTGAGCTCTGGCGTTACGTTACGGCAACGTCAGGAAATGTACCGAGAATGCACTGAGGTGTCTGACGTCATAGCACCGCTTGGTGCATGTGTACTGAGTTCACTGGTGAGCTCTGGCGTTACGTTACGGCAACGTCACGAAATGTACCGAGAATGCACTGAGGTGTGTGACGTCGTAGCACCACTTGGTGCATGTGTACCGAGTTCACTGGTGAGCTCTGGCGTTACGTTACGGCAACGTCACGAAATGTACCGAGAATGCACTGAGGTGTGTGACGTCGTAGCACCGCTTGGTGCATGTGTACTGAGTTCACTGGTGAGCTCTGGCGTTACGTCACGGCAACGTCACGAAATGTACCGAGAATGCACTGAGGTGTGTGACGTTATAGTACCGCTTGGTGAATGTGTACTGGGTCCACTGGTGAGCTCTGGCGTTACGTTACGGCAACGTCACGAAATGTTCCGAGAATGCACTGAGGTGTGTGACGTTATAGTACCGCTTGGTGCATGTGTACTGAGTTCACTGGTGAGCTCTGGCGTTACGTTACGGCAACGTCACGAAATGTACCGAGAATGCACTGAGGTGTGTGACGTTATAGTACCGCTTGGTGAATGTGTACTGGGTCCACTGGTGAGCTCTGGCGTTACGTTACGGCAACGTCACGAAATGTTCCGAGAATGCACTGAGGTGTGTGACGTTATAGTACCGCCTGGTGAATGTGTACTGGGTCCACCGGTGAGCTCTGGCGTTATGAGACGGCAACGACACGGCGAGACGTCATCCAGCCAGCTCCCTCCTTTCACCGCGATGACTTGTAACTTTCTAGCGTTCTGATTGTTTATTGATCATCTAACATGTCAAGAGTCTTTCTAGCATTTTTCAGCATTTGTAGCATTTAAAATGATATAAAGTCCAGTCTTTCAGACTGACTGTATCTTTTTGAGTCTGCTTGCTACAAATGCTCGATATGCCCTCCTCACGCCGCACGGCCGACCACACTCGCTGGAGCATATCCTGGTCAATTTCAGCTACAGCCGTATGGATCCGATTCCTCAGTTCAACAAGATTAACAGGCATGGGTGGTACATAAAATTCATCTCTGATAAGCCCCCATAAAAATAAATCACACGGGATCAGATCAGGCGACCGGGGAGGCCAGCGCATAGGACACTGATCTGCACCCGTCACAATATGACAATAATCGACGCTATCAGGTTTCTACTTGTTAAACTGAGGAATCGGATCCATGCGGTGAGAATGGCTGGGTATCTGGATTTAAGCCTGTTTCGTTCGATGATCGGAACGTCAGTAAGAACAGGCAGTTGTAGGTCAACAATCTTCCGATATTCCCGAATAGGGCACTCTTTCTTCTATCTTTTGGGGGTGGTATATGGCTCAGAACAGGGGTAGTTCGTATTGTTCCATTAACGATGCGCAATGTTTCATTTAACAAAACATTGACTCTTTTTGTATGTGCACTGTTGATCCATACTGGGGCACAGAATTTGGCTGCGGAGTAAACCAGGCCAAGTGCTGACATACGTAATGTGTCTGTTGATGATCCCCAACTTGTGCCACAAAGCTCATGCAAGATGTTATTTCTGCTTCTCAATTTGGCAGCTGTTTTGACCAGGTGTTCTCTATAGGACATTGTTCCGTCTAGTGTGATTCCGAGGTATTTTGGATGCATGTTATGCCCGAGTTAGTGAGTTCTTGTTGGATCTGTATTGTATAGGCGTTATCTCCTGGAACTTTGGAAGTGGACAATTTGTGAGCCGCTATTTTATTGGGCGATATGTGTTTCTTGTTGTTATCTAATTTCTTGGTTCCACCTAATTTCCGCAACAGAGACCAAGCCTCCCTGCTAGTTGTTATGAAGTCAAGGGATTCAACTGTCTCAGTCCATTTATCCCTTCGTGCTATATCAAGACTTTGTAATAGGTTATCTGCAATTTCACGATCTCCACTTCTCACGAATTCTCGGTACTGATTTTCACATCTCTCATTCCATCCCGGGATATACGGCTTACCATATCCTCGAGGAAATGCCTTTCTAGCTGCACCAATAACTGCACCAACAAAACGTTCGTAATTATTGGCCTTAGAAGGATCCATTCAAGACATTTGTCCAGATTGTCAGCAATTGCATTCCAATTAGCCTTCTTAAATCTCCATCGTGAACGAGGAAACGATGATAAAATGGGAATGTTTGTACCAATTTCAATCAGGACTGTGTGGAAAGTCTGTTAGAACTAGTCGAGGTGTTGGAACTGGTTGTCTTTCTCCATTGGTTGACACAAAACATAAATCAGGAATATACTCCTGCTTCCAGACATCCGACGTAAAGATACCTTTACCCTTTGCATCAAAGACCATTTATATATTGTTATCATCTACCCAGTTAATACGTGTCTCAACATTTTCATTTACTTCTCTATATATCCATTGGTTATGATGGCTGTTAAAACAACCCAGATAAACAGCTGAATGAGGAGCAATTGGTATTACCTATGAAGGCCTGGTGATGATTGGGTGTTTATACACAATAGTTATTGTTAATTCGCCTACTTTGATAATCACTTCATGTATGTCATTGTGGTCTGAGACTGAACACAGCTGAACATTTTTAATAGAGGATCGAACATAGGTTGCCACCCCATAAGCATGGTGATAAGCTGCTCCCCATCAAGTCAAAGACTTCAATTTTACCTCTTTGATTTATTAGATCTTCATTGCCAACGAGAGTTTCCTAAATTGCAATAATATCAATGCTGTTATCAGATAAAATTATTTGTAGCACCTGGCACTTTGTTCGACTAATTCCTTCAATATATTAATCTTACAGATTCTAATATTACATCCAAGTTGTTTTGATTGTTGGTTCTGACTAGAACCGATTCTTCAAGTCATCGTTGTAGAGGTTGTATAATGAGCCAGGGGATCACAAGGATTGTCTGGCTGCCAAATGCTGACGTTCAGTTCGGTAATGGAAAGTTAATTCCAACTACTTTAGCAAGGGCACCACGGGCAGGAATCAGCTTCACCCCCAGGACTCATATTGAAACTAATAGTCACTTACTCGCATAGTTTTGTACTAATAAAACATAAATAAACTGAAATTCCTTCTTTCTTGAAAACTCACAGCGAGAAAGGAATTAATTCCATTCTTTTCAAAGAAATATTATTTTTCTAATGTGTAGCAGTATATTTCAATTCAAAACTGTTTATAATATTACAAAACGACGGTAGTTGCCAGAAACAAAATTAGCAGAACACGACTGTTGTAATTTGGCCAGAAAATATTTCTTTCCTTCTGTTGAAAAATCTGTAAATGTGACTTAGTTTCTTTCTCCACCGACCGATTCAATTGGTAGCGTGCGTTTGTAATCACCCAAGAGTAAACTGGAGGCAGCTCTTTAAGACCATGAAGAGTAAAGGACTGGACTAGAGGGATAGAAGATTCATTTAACTTCTGTACAAAAATAATAGCATAATGATAGAAGTCTGCGTCGTTGCGTAGTGGCTAGTATTCTTGGCTGCAACAATGTTGGGGCAATATTGTCGTATTTACGGATTCCACCACAAACCAACACAGGGGGTGAAGGACAAATATGTCTTATTGAAAACAAAGGAACACCAATAAAAACGATCAATTCTTGCCTTCTATTTGAGTAATAAACGAAATGGAAATCTTGTACAGTGAAGTTGTAATAATATTTTACTTTCAATGAGACCAGAGATAATAATGTCTGGAGGACAATCACTAAATGACAGACTTCTATAAAAACAAAGAATTTTATGGGCCATCTGGTAGAGCCTCTTTCCAATGCAACACTCCAGTCAAAATTATACAGTACCGGTACTGTAAAAGATTTTCCGTCCGCTGTGTTGACATCAGTGATGTACTGGTTCATTTTCTTCTCCTTCTTCTCATTCTGAGGCTCTGCAGTTTGTTGTGAAAATTGGCCTCTTCAACAATATTCCCCCAGGTATCTCAGCCCAACGCTATAGCGCTCCAATTTCTACACGCCATTATCCGAAGCTCGTCAATTACTCCATACATCCATCCATCTCGTTCTCGGTCGACTACGTCCTCTCTGTCTTCCAGGAGTTCCATGTAATATATTTTTAGGTACTTCCGTATCACTCATCCCTGCCATATGCCCGGCCAACCTCAATCTGGCTGATTTCACTATTCTTCTAATAGGTGGATGTCTACAAATGGCGTACAACTCATGATTGTACCTTCTTCTCCATATTCCTAAATGGGCCGGTTATTGGGCCGAATATTCTGTGGAGTATCTTTCTTTCGAATGCATTTAGCATTTCGGTATCATTTGCTGTTGATGGCGAAGTTTTTGAAGCATTGTAAGCACTGGTCTTATACGTGTTTCGTCAATGGTTAATTAGGTGATGTGAGTCAAGAGCCTCGAAGAGAGAAGTCATGCTCAAGCAAAATAGGCTCTGTTAGCCGCTATTAATCTCTGTTTAATTTCATAAAAGATATCATTGGAGTAGGCGACTGCCGATCACAGACATTTTAACCGTGCAACTCTCTCAAAGGCACAACTGCCGACAGTATTGAGGCTGGAGTGTTCTCCTTACATGGTTTTCCAGCAGCTATATGTTTATTCAGTTATGTAAATTAGTACATACATGGATAATTGGCTTCCAAAACCAAATGTAACTACAATTATTATTATTATGTGCAAATGGACCCAGATGGATCACGCAGTACTTTTATGATTCGCCTTTCTGATCTTCCATATATCCCTCATTCTCTCTCCGTGGGCAATCTTCCTTTCCGCAGTCCACTTGGTTCCTTGTCTCTTTGGAGCGTCATTCTCTGGTGTTACATTCCATCCATTTACCCTACATCGGAATAGGTTCCTGTCAAAGACTTCCACTGTTCTTACTTGGGCCTTCTCCAAATCCTGTTTGACTTGCTGAATCCAAGGTATATTCTTCAGTCTTTCTGCGTAGGTGATGATCTCGTGTGTAAGCCTAGTCGGTGGAAGTCTTTGAACGAGTCCATAAAACTTCCATCTTCGTTTTCTGATGTCCGCCGCAAGATTAGATAATTTCTCAGTTGCTTTACGAGATTTCAACCTGTATCCATCTTCTGTTCTTTCTGGGCCAAAAAATTTCCTCAAGATCTTGCGTTCTTCCTTTAGGATATTTTCCAAGTCACCCTTCCTATTAAGTATTAGAGTTTCACTAGCATACAGAGCTTCCGGTTTGAAAACCGCGTTGTAATGTCTGATCTTTGTATGTGTGGACATGCACTTTTTTGTTGTAGATGTCGCGCGTTCTCCCATACGCTCTCTTCAATTCCTGTAGCCGAACTCTTTGTGCTTCTTTCTCTAAACCTGTTGGATCTAAGATCTCCCCTAGGTACTTGAAGTGTGAGACGCAATTGATTTTTCCATATTTGCTGTTCAATTTCTGAACGTTGAGCCCAGTAGAGAAGAACTATAATTATAATTTATTTATTTTTATTGGGGCTGGGAATGGGCTAAGTGCCCCGGAAATTGAAATAAGGTACTATTCCGGCATTTGTCTGGGAGGGGCGTGGGAGACGATTGGAGAAAAGCAACACTCAGGATGGCCGCTATCAGCACCCGGATTTTAACCTCCAACCTCTGATCTTGCTACAGCTCCATATCGGGGTCCTGGTGGGCGATTGAACGCGCACGGCTACACCGCGAGGTAAAAAACAAGAAAGAAAAAAAAGATACGAGCCTTACAGTAGTCGCATATGATGTGTAACATCTGACATGTTATCCTACTCGTATAATACACAGCTTGGACATTCTTAAGTTGTTAATTTACACTCCATTTTCATACTGGTACTATGATGAATGTATAGATTGAATTTGAGATATGCTACTGTCACATTTGTGGCGCAGCGGTCAAGCTGTTAGTCTCTCACCAAAGTAGACCGGGTTTCATTCCCGGTCAATACATGTGAGACTTTCCAATTGAAATGCCATGTCCTGTGGTTCGCATTCCACGTAAAAGGGAGGTACCGTGGATCATGATCGTGAGATTAACGGACACGCAAAACTACAAGCTTTCTTCCTTCCTTTTACATTAATAAAATGACACACAACGTCAACAGTACTCTCAAATATTGTGAGCACATTCCTCAGTAACTATAACATTCATTATTCTCAAGGCTCTCATACAGTTCGTCGTGAACAATCAAAACATGGCTTCCTACAATCATGAAATGACCTAGTCTCACATATGATAAAATACAGCTTTTATTCCACTCATATAACAACATTCTGTTATGCATTTAATATTTGACTACTCACCCACAGCTTGACAATAATGCCGCTTACTTAAATGTTATTTGTCGTCTTTGTCCTACCCCATGTGATATTCAACCTTGAACGTGAAGCTTCATAAACTGATCAATGACAAATGAAAGTCGGTGAAACATTTGCCACTGTGCTCATTAAACCAGTGCCTGCTAAATGCACTGCCTACTGTATTGCCACAACATTCTCGCGCTACAGAGCACACACTGCCTTGTTTCCAATACACACATTTTCAATTGTACACCCAGCTGGCAGTGCGTCTTCACTTCCGTCCGATCCACTTCCGTTCGATCCACTTCCGCCCGATTCACTTCCGTCCCCAATTTCCAAAATCACTCCCACAAAACTATCCAGCAACCGAGCGGAAAAATGTTACACATCAATAAATAACAATGTATAGGAATATTAATTAGGAGTTCAGTTACCAAACAGCCTGTGTGACCTGACAGCTACCATTACATTCAATAGTAATTCGCCACTGTTCTGTCAAAGGCGATTTAAAAGCGTGTCATTTGAAGAGTTAGACATTCAAACTCAAGTTACGAAAGAAAATAGAGTTGCCTTTCTGTAACCAAGCAGGGACCCGGAACAGAACGTAACGCGGAACGGAACTCTTGCCTATGAGGAACGGAGAAATTCCGTTATCTCCAAGGTTATATCCAAGTTGTAACGTTACCGCTGTCTGTTCCAAGCGTAACGTTACCGTCCTGGAACGGAACTGATTCTGAAACCGTACCTGGTATCTGGAACAGTGGAACGTTAGCCGAGCCTGTACCGGTACAGCGTATTGGAGACGGGTGGAACGTTACGTTGTCCCGTACCGAAATGAACAGAGGAATATCCGATACGTTACAGTTCGGAACGTTCTACTTATAATAACGGAACTAACAGACGGAACTGAACGTTACAAATTTATCGGTATTGTATTGTTACAAGGCTGCATTATGACGTCTCAAGGTCAAGCAGAAGGCATGCGATATAGCTGTTATTTTTATTGGGACGACGTGCATGCATTTACTCACTCAATCCCATTTTCCCGCTCACCTCACAGCACGCCAGCCTTCTCTTTCAGCTAATGTAGAGATCCTGTACATCAAAAGAAGCTGCGCGAATCCGCCCCTCGTTGTGATCGGTTGATCAAAATATCTTTGGGATACCGTACACGATTTGTGAGGTAGGGCAATGGGCAAAGCACAGTGCTATCAAGCGGTTCCGTGGCACCTTTTCCGTATATTTATTTATTTAATCGTATGGTGAATTACATTAAAACAAATCACAAATCCAAGTTCAAGTTTTGGAGCCATTCCACAGTACATTCTCGAAGATGAAACAGATCACTAGGGCTCCCGGAGTAGGCGTGTAGAGGGCAGCGCTGGATGATATGGTCCATGGTCTGTTCCTCCTCATTGCATTGACACAATGGGGAATCTATCCAACCCCACTTATGGCATAGGTAATTGCAACGGCCGTGCCTGGTTCTCAGTCTATTGAGGCGACACCATAATTTTCTAGGAAGGTCAAATCCTTGTATTTTCACCGTAGGGTTGATCTCCTGGGCACTAGTTTCAGACGTTGAGTTTGACCATTCGTCCTGCCAGCATTGGTTTAGGTTGAATCGATTTGCCAGAAGTTGGTCGGCCAATAAACTAGTTGGTCTCCTCGAATGAAGTCGCTTCGGTGGTGGGTGGCAGAATTCCTGGTGTATTGGTAATGAGGGAGAAGCATAGATCTTCTTTGCTTCTCTGATCACAGCTTCCTTCCTCCTCAGGTGAGGTGGTGGAATGTGGCTGAGTACTGGTAGTCAGTGGCGAGGGGTTGATTTTATGGTGCCGGTTATGCAACGCATAGTGTCATTCAGCTTGGTATCCACTTTATGCACATGTGCACTTTCCACCCATACTGGAGCACAGTATTCCGCTGCAGAATAGACTAGCCTGATACCCGTTAATCTTAAGCAGTCCGCCGTGGCTCGCCATGAACTACCGCAAAGCTTGTGCAGGATGTTACTTCTGGTGGAAATTTTGTGAGAGAGCTTGGTGAGGTGTTCTTTGTAGATCAGAGTTCGGTCCAGCGTGACACCTTGTGCCCAACTCTAGGAATGGGTATTCCAAGATTCAGACACCTAGATGTCAAGGGAAAGGCTACAGTCGCTTTTGAAAGTTGAGATATTTGAATATCGCGCTACATTGCTTCGAGAAGGAATTAGAAAGAATTTACCGATAGAAGCATGTCAAGTGACGTAGCGAGTAATAGCAGAGGTCGAGGCTATTTATTGATTAAATAGTTAACCATGGAGTAGAGACTTGAGACTGGGATAAGATTACTGGCACGGCCAAATGAAAGAGAATGCAATTAGTATCAAGTAAATCGGACCAGGGATACCAGAGATATGAGGATTTCCAGATATCAGCTGATGCAGCGTGACCCTGACAGTTTTGAATAAAAGCCGGCTGGTCGAAGCATCAGTAGCTCATTCCAACACAAGCACTTGCCTAGCAAGTTGCTGCTACGCTGAGCCAAGGCACATGGTTGCCGGATCTACGCAGAAGTTATTTTCAAAGTCGTGATAGTTACAATAGTGCTGCGCTACGAAGTGGAACTTAGTAAGTTTCCGGCGAGGAGAATCACTGAGGTGATTGATTATTTTCTACAGACACTGGTGGAAATATTTTTATTTCTACATGGACATATGCTAGACTTTGTGTAGAATTAGTACTTTGTCACAGTCCAGTAATAACCTAATACCTGGATGTTTAAATCCATTCAGTCAGTTTTCATATTTGTAACTAGTTAACCACTTCGATCTATCAGTACACTGAAGACTAGTCTATAACGGTGGTGTTCATTAGTCTACGCAACGGAAACTACAGGTTGCTTAGCGCATGGTAGATGGTGAGAAGCCATGCCCAGGGAACGATCTTCAGAACAGCCGTTGATTGGTTAGACTGTCAGTGTCTTCTTGTATTGATCAGATTACCGTGAGTTATGTTACAACTGACATATCTAAGAATAGATCACTTAGATCTGACCCTATTTAAACAAACTGTTATGGCTTTGATAGAAGCCCATATTAAAATGGAACAACAGTTAATTCAAACGTCAAGACATAATACCACTATGTCTGACTAGACGAATTGTAGGTATATAATGGCGGCCGATACAAGGATTATACGTGCTTGTCCAATAGGGCATGTCTGTGGATAAATCTGGTACAGACCAGGTTTACTACGTTTCAAGACCATCAAGAAATGTAAGCCACATTTGAATTATATTATGCCTAGCTAATTGGAACAAACTATTTTTTTCTGCAGATGACCAACACATTTATTTTTCTTCGTATTTAAATCTTGCAATGATTTACGCAAGACTTGTTAGAGTTATTCTGAGCATTTTCAGCACTCAGAACAGTTTAGGATCGATGACCGAGCATTTCGAAGATTTATTTGAATATTTCATATTTTAGGGAAACCACGGAAAACCGTCGATGTAAAGGTTGAGTTATTTTTTGTTGTTGAGGAATGGATATTTTTTCCATATTTGAAGATTCGAACATGTGGATTCTCACATAATGAGATGATAATTAAATATATTTAAAATGATATAAATAATAATAATAATAATAATCCACTAATAATAATAATAATAATTTTTATAATTTTTCTAAATAATTCTTGGATATTATATTTTATAATAATCATATGTACTGAGAGAGAGCCTATGAAGTAGTTTAATCATTTCTAGTTTGGAACAGGAGATTTTCCAAAGGAGAGTGGTTAGCGCAAGCCCGCATTCAACCAACATTTCAGTTCTGGTTGAACAGTTGATATTTGCATTGAGCAAAGAATATTTTTCAGATAACACGGAGAGGCATGAAACGGGAAGCAAATGATATTTGTATCAAATAGGATATTTTTGTATTTATATAAAATCATGACGTAAATACACTCGAAAGTGAAATAAAGATTTTCATAAGTATGTTAAATTCACGGGTTGAACTGAATGGTAAAATAAAATAAACTTGTAAGTTTATTAATCTTCCAGTGTTGATAACAAGCAGAGGCTTGATTTATTGTATAAAGTTTGGGAAGAAAATTTATATGTGTGGAGTAGTTGAAATGCCATTCCCAGGTGCGCATGTTTAAGTCGCAGGAATGAAGAGTTTTTTTCGAGCATCAATCAAATAGCAGGTTCGATGGCTCAGGTTTATAGAAGGAGTATTGGAACTACACATTTCGTCGGATGAATGACCCGAAGGTTATTTCTTGAAACCATCAGTTCTTATTTCAACCTTATTTACGAATTCCATTTAGACTTTGATTTTGCTAGAACCCGGATTTGTCATGATAGTAGTTTATTCTTCTTCAGAGGAAGACCTTTGCCGTTGTTGTTGTAATATTGTGTTCTTACACAAATAGTAGAATAGGCCACTGTCAATTAAATATAATTCTTTAACCACGAATAATTTGAAGGATATTTTCAATCCTAGTGCCATGAACTAAATGAATGTATTATGAAGCTACAATTCTTATTTCCGCATTCTGTCGAAGAATTGCAAGTTGTGAAAATTGCTAAAAATGGCCATGAATATAAATATTTTTTATAATAATGATTCCAAGTGGAAAATTGAATAGTTGAATGGTTCAACAATTTATTGATGAAGTTGATGATTTAGAAATCATGTATTTTTGTTAGGAACTTGAAGTTCATAATCGAGTCACTTCTCGAATGTTTAATGTCAGAAGAACAATTAATTTTTGTTGTGCTTCGCACAGGTCTTCGATGCTATGCTCAAGGTCAAATACTTTTCAGATGTTATTAATATGTGTAAATAATGTGTGTTGATTCAATGATAATAATATTTTCGACAATATATTTTTGAAACTGGAAAAATAAGTGAAAGTTAAAAATTCTATGAATATTTATTCTACGAGTGTTAATATAATATAAAAATTCAAACAGTGATCTACGATATTTCCAGTAGAGACAATTACATTTGAACTGGAATTAATCATAAATAATTTTGGAACACAGTCTACAGGACTAACAATCGGACTTGTGTTTCCAAAAAATAATTGTCAAATGTGTTTGGAAAATTTCTGTATATTGTGTAAATAAGAGTGTGGATCGCCACACGTGGATGATGCTGCTTTGAGCATCTTTGCAGTCAATTTTAACTTCAAAATAAACTGAGATAATTTTACCAGATGTGTTATACCCAATTGAATCTCCTTCTATCCTTATTGTTGCATTGAGCCAAAAATCAGTAAAGCATTTTTTTCATTTGATGTCGTTTTTGCGATTTGCTTTAACCCATCTGGCGCTCCGGGATATTTTGACTCTCGTGCTGACTGATTATTGGTAAAATGCATGTGTGGTCGTGCGGACTTCGGTCTAAACGGGCACATAAAATAAGATAGAGAGAGAAATGGCTTCGAACGTGGGTCCCGAGTTAGACATGGTCAATCGCATGCCGATTTAAATTGTGATAATTTTTTATAGATATTTTGGGAGTTGAGAGATGTCTGGTTTGGATGAATAAATTAGTAGGAAACCCAATTAGTGGGGAAAATTAAAAATTAACTGGATTAATAATTAGAATGGGTTTGATTTTTTTTTGATAATGGCTTAACCATTAGGGCGTCAAGTAAATTCAGTAGTAAACGTTCGATGACTGGACATACACATTATTAGAATCCAGGTGGAGGATATTTGAGAACTTGCATATTTTTCTTGTGATATTGTGGTAAAAGTAATTCGTAAACGTAGAGAATTTTGTTTTTCCATAACGTCGACATTAGGACAAATCTCATTTTATTAGAGTGTTCCAATTAGCTATTCATATTTCTTGTTCTAGTTATAAGCTTGTGTTTGCCAATATTGTATACCCCTAAGTTTTGAATAATAATTGAAATTATGGAAGAAATGATGAGGATGATCAGGAGTTTGGAGGATAGTTCAAAAGAGGCTGGACTGCGTGTAGCAGCCATTATGAAAGAAAATACTGAGGCTTTGGAAAGGAAACTTAAAGAAAATTCTGATTCTTTAGAAAATAAACTTAAAGAAAGTTTAAACGATAAACTTAAAGAAAATTCTGATTCTTTAGAAAATAAACTTAAAGAAAATTTGAATGATAAACTTAAAGAAAATTCTGATTCTTTAGAAAATAAACTTAAAGAAAATTCTGATTCTTTAGAAAATAAACTTAAAGAAAGTTTGAAGGATAAACTTAAAGAAAGTTCTGATTCTTTAAAAAGTAATTTGAAAGAAAATTTAAATAGTAGATTTAATTCTATGGAAAGTAAATTTAAAGAGAATTCTGAAATTTTGAAAATGTCACTTGAGAGTAAAATGAACAAATTATGCGAAAAAACACATGAGCTTGAAACTTCATTAGCTACTAACGCAAGTTTAATGGACGAAAAATTTCGCGATGCCGATCTTCGATCCCAAAGCTTAGCTGATAGGATAGAACATGGTCTTAGGAAAGTTGGTGAAGACATGATCGACCTAGAAGTCAGAGTGAAGAAGGAGAGTAATGAGATGGGAATTCTAGTTGTTCAACGTTTAACGGAGCAATTCAAAGAACTTGTCATGGGAGAAATAAGAGAAGGTGTGATTAATGAATTGCAAACTGAAATTAAAACCACAGTTGTCAATGAAATTAAAGACACACTCAAGCTGCAGAATCAAGAAGGAATCAAGGAGATTAGGGAATCTTTGTCATCCCATATTGAAGTAATTTCCAAAGATATCCAAGCAACTCAGAAGGACATATCAGATATGACAGGGTCATTGAAAAGTCATGAGGCTGTTATGAACCAGATATCCACTGATGTTAAGGAGAATTGTAAAGAAACTGAAGCAATTAAAAAATGGCAGAAGAAAACCAGAAGGAACTTGAGGCTATGAAAACTCAAATCAAGGACGAGAAGCAGTCTGATCATCTGTTGAAAATGCCGAATGTAAGGGGAAAGGAACAGATACAGATAAATCTAGGAGCAGCTAGAGACACGGATAGCCAAAGACAGGATGAGGTCAGGACAGTATTTCAATCCAACCCCATAACTGTATTCAAAAATGTAGAGGATAAGCCTTCTAAATTTTCAGGGCGAGATTCTGTGACACCCGTGGAATTTTTGAGAGAAGCAGGGGATTACCTGAAAGATTCCAAGATCCCTAAAGAAAGACAGATCCGAGTGATAGGGAAGTTTTTGGAAGGTCCTGCACTTCTTTGGTTTAGAGCTTTTAGATCCACTCTAACCACTTTTGAGGAGTTTTCTCGTGGGTTATTGAAAAAGTTTTGGTCCCCGGAAACCCAACAGCAAGTCAGAGCAGAGTTATATTCGAAGAGATTCTCGACGTCACAACCTACTCGATACTCTACGTACTTTTCTGGACAGCTGTCTAAACTGCAACATTTAGATCCGCCGATGCCAGATAACGAATTGATTACTGCATTGATACGTCAGTTTCCAGCAGACGTCCAGAGGACTTTGATCGCTGCTGATATCTATAATATGGAACAATTTGATGAAGTATTACAGAAGCTGGATCATACGAACGCTCAATTCTTCCATCAGAAGGGAGGAAAGAATAACAACGCTGTGTACGCTGTTATGGCTGATAGTTGTTCTCAAACACCTCGAGAGATTCGAGAGGGGCGAGAAGAGAAAACGCCGAGGGAAGATCCAAATAAGAGAGGATGGAACCAGTACAGTAACAGATACAGTTACAAGCCTTATGCGAGACCGGATGGTGGAAATCGATACAATACTCGATGGAGAAGACCACGGGATACTCAAGGAAGGTACCAGGAAAGAAGATACTACGGTAGAAACAACTACAATAACAGAGGGAATGTGGATACTCGTCAGTCCAATGAAGAGTTCAACAAGGAGACGAGGAAAAACTTGGAAGCAAGACACCAAGATAACTTGCAATTTTTGGAGCAGAGGCCCCATGAACCAGGTCCATCGGGAACACAACAATCCCGGGGGAATGGTAACGAAAAAAAAAAACTTCGAATTCACAGTAGAAGATAGAATTTTGAACACTTTCACTTCCAGAATTATTAAATGGCAAGCAGAGGATGACGACTTCATTCAACAGAATGACGAACGGAAAGAAATGGGTACAAGAATTAGAATGCCAATCATATCATGCGAAGTATTCGGTATGCCTGTCGATACTTTGATTGATACTGGGGCTATGCTTTGTCTTGTGAGTGAGAAGCTTTATATTCTGTGGAAGCTCAAAGAGAATTTAGAGGAGATTCCAGTATCAGGAATTAAGATCCAAGGAATAATACCCAACAAGATATCTCTGTGTAAAACACAATTATACTTATGTATTACGATTGGAGGACATGATTTCCGACATGTGTTTGTTGTAATGAAGGACATGGCTTTTGACATGATATTGGGAGCAGATTTCATTCAGAAATATCAAGCAATGATAGACATGAAGACAGAGACGATCAGATTCAAGAATACCGAAGAGATTAACTTCGAGGGAAAAGAAGAGGAAGACACCGAGGGAGATGCTCAATGGTCTCTGATTTTTCATGAAGCTGAAGGAAGAGAAGTCTACACTGAGGAGGAGTCCCCAGAGCTAGGGAAAATTTTGGAAGAGTATCACGATATTTTTGATATTAAACCTGGTGAAATTAAAGATTTTGAATATTGTGGAAGTAAACAACCCACCAACCTGGGCCCAATGTTTGGGAAGCCAGGCTCTGCCTGTCACAAGTCAGGACAAAGGGCGAGTGATAGAGGAGTAACACCTCTTAAAAAACCTGGGACCAGCTGACCCGGCTGGTAGTACCCTGTAAGGGTCCCTTGCCAGGGTTACGGTGAAGTCCACAACGGCTGCTACAGTGGAGAGGATAATCTTCGGTACAGTGTATATGGCGGATGTGGCAGCCCAGTGCTCGGGATTAATAGAGTAAAAGGTATCATCCTCACTCCGAGGATAGATATCAGTTGTAGCGTCTGATCCGGAGCGGGCGGCTACGAACGGCGTCTGTACCCCATGTTAGGGGCGGCCGAATTTATATGCTGGCAGTAGCTTTAAAATGCTAGGCGTCAGACTCAGCGACAAGTCGGCCGAAATTTAATTGTCGTATCATGATGCACCAAGTAAATTGTAGTATCCAGGCTAGGGCGTCCCCCGCAGGCGACGCGCCCCGACCCCGCCCGATCGGGGTGGGAAATGGACGAGGGCTACCTACCCAAGGCTGGGGCAGGCTAAAGAAGCAAGGCTCGATTACCAGATTTGCGACAATCAACGTTGGGACATTAACTGGGCGCAGTCGTGAGTTGGCTGAATCGCTCCACCAACGCAAAATTGATGTAGCCTGTATCCAAGAAACAAAGTGGAAAGGCGCAAAGGCGCGTGATATTGGTGATGGTTACAAGCTCTTCTACAATGGCAAAACATCTGACCGAAATGGTGTGGCAATTGCCATCTGTTTACGGCTACGGAATAGTGTCACCAGAGTAAACCGTATCTCTGATCGCCTGATGAGCATCCAGATAATTACGGACGCAATATCACTCCATATCGTCTCATGTTATGCACCACAGACTGGGTGCCAAGCTGAAGAACAAGACAAATTCTGGGGTGATCTTGAGACATTAATACATTCAGTTGATCCTAATGGGTCTTTGCTTATTGGTGGTGATCTCAATAGTCATGTTGGTAGATCACGTGATGGATTTGAACGCGTACATGGTGGTTGTGGTCATGGGACGCGAAATGCAGCTGGTGTGCGCGCTTTAGAGTGTGCCGAGGCTTGTGACTTAGTGGTGGTGAACACCTTCTTCAAGAAACGGTTATCACATCTCATCACATACAACAGTGGTGGCCATCAAACTCAAATTGATTACTGGTTGGTGCGTAGAAGAGATCTGAAATTGGTGAAGGACTCCAAGGTCATTCCTTCAGAAAATGTTGCTCCCCAACATAAGCCCTTGATCTTAGATTTCCATATTACTCTTCGTACTCCTTCACGACCTATCACCAATACTGAACGTATAAAGTGGTGGAAACTACCTGGCCATGAATTGCTACTTCTAGATTCTATTGGTCCTCTTCCTGACAATATTGATCAACTAACATGGAATGAATTCACCTCAAACATCCAGACAAATGCAAAGGAAGTAATGGGTATGACAAAACCGGGACGACAATTTGTTGATAAACAAACTTGGTGGTGGAATGAAGACGTGCAACGAGCTGTGAAATCTAAGAAAACTGCTTACAAAAAGTGGCTTGGATCAAGAACCAATGCTGATCTAACTCAATATCGTCAGCTCAAATCCGATGCAAAACACGCTGTTGCAGTTGCTAAATCCAAGCAACTAAGTACATTGTACAAACAACTAGAGGAAACTACTGGGGTCAATAATATTTACAAGCTAGCCAGATCTCGTCATCGTGCCACAGTTGACATAGGACATGTCATGCATGTCAAGGATAAGCAAGGGCATCTTCTAACAAAACCAACAGAGATCCTTCAACGATGGCATGAACACTTCAATACTATCTGTAATGAAGAGTTCCCTCACCCACCGATTCCATTAGCCGAACCTGTACAAGGTGCAGTTCCACCTATCACACCTGCCGAGGTCAATACTGCGATCCACGCAATGAAGAATGGCAAGGCAACAGGCCCTGATGATATTCCTGCAGAGCTATGGAAGCAGTTGGGTCATGCCTCTGCAGAGTTCCTAGCAGAGTTCTTTAACAAATGCCTTGCGAGCCACCAGATCCCGTCAGCTTGGCAAACTAGCGTCACAGTACCAATATGGAAAGGCAAGGGCGATGTAACTATCTGTGCCTATTATCGTCCCATTCGTCTCTTATGCCACACAATGAAGATTCTAGAACGTGTGATTGACACTCGCTTACGTAGCATTGTTACCATCTCGCCTAACCAATGTGGATTCATGAAAGGTCGCGGAACAACTGATGCTATCCATGCAATGCGGCTTCTGATAGAAAAGTATATGGAGAAAAGAAGGACAATTCACATGGCTTTTCTGGATCTGGAGAAAGCATTCGACCGGGTTCCCCATCAGCTTATATGGTATTCTCTTCGATCTCATGGCGTACCAGAAGCTTATGTGCGTTGGGTCCAACTCCTCTACAATAATACAACTAGCTCTGTACGCAGTGCTGCTGGACTCACCAAACAGTTCGATATTCGAGTTGGGGTTCACCAGGGATCTGCACTATCTCCACTCTTGTTTATCCTATGCATGGATACAGTGACTGCCGATTTGCAGAGGCAACCACCATGGACATTACCGTACGCCGATGATGTCATGCTTGCAAGCGAGACCCGTAATGATCTAGAGCAATTGGTCAACCTCTGGAATGCGAGGCTCTGTGAATTTGGACTACGGCTCAACCTCACTAAGACTGAGTATCTTGAATGTGGTTCCCAGACAGATGGGACCATCATAGTGGATGGCACCCCACTACCAAAAGCTTCACATCTCCGATACCTTGGCTCCGTTGTGAGACCTGATGGTGATACAGTCTCGGATGCCCGTGCAAGAGTGAATGCTGCATGGATGAAGTGGCGCCAGGTCACAGGCGTTCTCTGTGACCGCAAGATCCCTCTGCGCCTCAAAACTAAGATCTATCAATCAGTCGTCCGCCCTGTTGCTTTGTATGGAGCTGAATGATGGCCTAATACAAAGAAACATGAACAAGCTTTGCACTCAATGGAGATGCGGATGCTAAGATGGTCCTTGGGAATTACACGGCTGGATCATATTAAGAACGAAGACGTCCGCAATACTCTTAGAATTGCCCCTATTCCAGCCAAAATGAGGGAGACTCGGTTGCGTTGGTACGGACATGTAGCCCGAGCAAATACAGAGTCCATTGTAAGCAAGTCACTTGCTCTCGAGCCTGATGGACAAAGACCTCCAGGACGACCAAAAAGGCGTTGGATGGATACCCTACACGACGATATACGCATCGTAGGTCTTCGTCCTACAGATGCAGCAAACCGCAACAAATGGAGAGCGAGGTGCAGAGTAGCGGACCCCAAAAAATAATTGGGAACAACGCCAGGAAGAAGAAGAAGTGGAAGTAAACAACAATGGAAGCTATGAAGTAGCCAATACACGAACTGGTAACATCGTGGGAACTTATAATGCATCGAATTTGAAGATTTATTATTCAAGAACCAGATGATTTAATGTGTAGATAGGAAAAATAAAAATTTTTCGATTTTTATTTATTTTTGCTAGGTGTGGGGTGGATGTGCCCAACTCTAGGAATGGGTATTCCAAGATTCAGACACCTAGATATCAAGGGAAAGGCTACAGCCGCTTTTGAAAGTTGAGATATTTGAATATCGCGCTACATTGCTTCGAGAAGGAATTAGAAAGAATTTACCGATAGAAGCATGTCAAGTGACGTAGCGAGTAATAGCAGAGGTCGAGGCTATTTATTGATTAAATAGTTAACCATGGCGTAGAGACTTGAGACTGGGATCAGATTACTGGCACGGCCAAATGAAAGAGAATGCAATTAGTATCAAGTAAATCGGACCAGGGATACCAGAGATATGAGGATTTCCAGATATCAGCTGATGCAGCGTGACCCTGACAGTTTTGAATAAAAGCCGGCTGGTCGAAGCATCAGTAGCTCATTCCAACACAAGCACTTGCCTAGCAAGTTGCTGCTACGCTGAGCCAAGGCACATGGTTGCCGGATCTACGCAGAAGTTATTTTCAAAGTCGTGATAGTTACAATAGTGCAGCGCTACAAAGTGGAACTTAGTAAGTTTCCGGCGAGGAGAATCACTGAGGTGATTGATTATTTTCTACAGACACTGGTGGAAATATTTTTATTTCTACATGGACATATGCTAGACTTTGTCTAGAATTAGTACTTTGACACAGTCCAGTAATAACCTAATACTTGGATGTTTAAATCCATTTCAGTCAGTTTTCATATTTGTAACTAGTTAACCACTTCGATCTATCAGTACACTGAAGACTAGTCTATAACGGTGGTGTTCATTAGTCTACGCAACGGAAACTACAGGTTGCTTAGCGCATGGTAGATGGTGAGAAGCCATGCCCAGGGAACGATCTTCAGAACAGCCGTTGATTGGTTAGACTGTCAGTGTCTTCTTGTATTGATCAGATTACCGTGAGTTATAATACAACTGACATATCTAAGAATAGATCACTTAGATCTGACCCTATTTAAACAAACTGTTATGGCTTTGATAGAAGCCCATATTAAAATGGAACAACAGTTAATTCAAACGTCAAGACATAATACCACTATGTCTGACTAGACGAATTGTGGGTATATAATGGCGGCCGATACAAGGATTATACGTGCTTGTCCAATAGGGCATGTCTGTGGATAAATCTGGTACAGACCAGGTTTACTACGCTTCAAGACCATCAAGAAATGTATGCCACATTTGAATTATATTATGCCTAGCTAATTGGAACAAACTATTTTTTTCTGCAGATGACCAACACATTTATTTTTCTTCGTATTTAAATCTTGCAATGATTTACGCAAGACTTGTTAGAGTTATTCTGAGCATTTTCAGCACTCAGAACAGTTTAGGATCGATGACCGAGCATTTCGAAGATTTATTTGAATATTTCATATTTTAGGGAAACCACGGAAAACCGTCGATGTAAAGGTTGAGTTTTTTGTTGTTGTTGAGGAATGGATATTTTTTCCATATTCGAAGATTCGAACATGTGGATTCTCACATAATGAGATGATAATTAAATATATTTAAAGTGATATAAATAATAATAATAATAATAATCCACTAATAATAATAATAATAATTTTTATAATTTTTCTAAATAATTCTTGGATATTATATTTTATAATAATCATATGTACTGAGAGAGAGCCTATGAAGTAGTTTAATCATTTCTAGTTTGGAACAGGAGATTTTCCAAAGGAGAGTGGTTAGCGCAAGCCCGCATTCAACCAACATTTCAGTTCTGGTTGAACAGTTGATATTTGCATTGAGCAAAGTATATTTTTCAGATAACACGGAGAGGCATGAAACGGGAAGCAAATGATATTTGTATCAAATAGGATATTTTTGTATTTATATAAAATCATGACGTAAATACACTCGAAAGTGAAATAAAGATTTTCATAAGTATGTTAAATTCACGGGTTGAACTGAATGGTAAAATAAAATAAACTTGTAAGTTTATTAATCTTCCAGTGTTGATAACAAGCAGAGGCTTGATTTATTGTATAAAGTTTGGGAAGAAAATTTATATGTGTGGAGTAGTTGAAATGCCATTCCCAGGTGCGCATGTTTAAGTCGCAGGAATGAAGAGGTTTTTTCGAGCATCAATCAAATAGCAGGTTCGATGGCTCAGGTTTATAGAAGGAGTATTGGAACTACACATTTCGTCGGATGAATGACCCGAAGGTTATTTCTTGAAACCATCAGTTCTTATTTCAACCTTGTTTACGAATTCCATTTAGACTTTGATTTTGCTAGAACCAGGATTTGTCATGATAGTAGTTTATTCTTCTTCAGAGGAAGACCTTTGCCGTTGTTGTTGTAATATTGTGTTCTTACACAAATAATAGAATGGGCCACTGCCAATTAAAAATAATTCTTTAACCACGAATAATTTGAAGGATATTTTCAATCCTAGTGCCATGAACTAAATGAATTTATTATGAAGCTACAATTCTTATTTCCGCATTCTGTCGAAGAATTGCAAGTTGTGAAAATTGCTAAAAATGGCCATGAATATAAATATTTTTTATAATAATGATTCCAAGTGGAAAATTGAATAGTTGAATGGTTCAACAATTTATTGATGAAGTTGATGATTTAGAAATCATGTATTTTTGTTAGGAACTTGAAGTTCATAATCGAGTCACTTCTCGAATGTTTAATGTCAGAAGAACAATTAATTTTTGTTGTGCTTCGCACAGTTCTTCGATGCGATGCTCAAGGTCAAATACTTTTCAGATGTTATTAATATGTGTAAATAATGTGTGTTGATTCAATGATAATAATATTTTCGACAATATATTTTTGAAACTGGAAAAATAAGTGAAAGTTAAAAATTCTATGAACATTTATTCTACGAGTGTTAATATAATGTAAAAATTCAAACAGTGATCTACGATATTTCCAGTAGAGACAATTAAATTTGAACTGGAATTAATCATAAATAATTTTGGAACACAGTCTACAGGACTAACAATCGGACTTGTGTTTCCAAAAAATAATTGTCAAATGTGTTTGGAAAATTTCTGTATATTGTGTAAATAAGAGTGTGGATCGCCACACGTGGATGATGCAGCTTTGAGCATCTTTGCAGTCAATTTTAACTTCAAAATAAACTGAGATAATTTTACCAGATGTGTTATACCCAATTGAATCTCCTTCTATCCTTATTGTTGCATTGAGCCAAAAATCAGTAAAGCATTTTTTTCATTTGATGTCGTTTTTGCGATTTGCTTTAACCCATCTGGCGCTCCGGGATATTTTGACTCTCGTGCTGACTGATTATTGGTAAAATGCATATGTGGTCGTGCGGACTCCGGTCTAAACGGGCACAACCTAGGTATTTCGGGAATGGGTTGTATTTCAGTTTTTCACCACGAAATACAACATTTGGCTTATAGTTTTCTAGTCGGTTGGCAAGATGGAAGCATGAAACCTCTGTCTTAGACATACTTGGGATCAGTCGCCAGGACTTGAAGAACGTTGACATTTTCTCCAGATCGGTTGTAAGAGTGCCTTCTGCATCTTCAAAAGTTCTGCTTTGAGCTACCATTGCAATGTCATCTGCGTAAATAAACTTAGTAGCTGTTGTTGGTGGCAAGTCATGAATGTACAGATTGAATAGAACTGGGGCCAAAACTGATCCTTGGGGTATACCATTATTTAGTTTCCTTTTGCGACTTTTAGCATCATCTAGAAATACTACGAATTCTCTTTCACAAAGCATGTTAGAGATAAGATTTGCAATTTCCAAACAGGGGATAGCTTCCAGCACTTTGAGGATCAGTCCATGTCGCCAGACAGTATCATATGCGCTAGTCAGGTCGATAAAGACAGCTGTTGATTTTAGCTTCTTTTGAAACCCTGCTTCAATGTGAGTGGTGAGGGCCAAGACTTGATCAGTACAGCTTCGGTTTTTCCTGAATCCAGCTTGTTCTGGTAGGGTTACAGCTTCAATGAGTGGTGCTATCCTGGCAAGAAGGACTCGTTCTAAAAGTTTATAAATGCAGCTAAGAAGTGCTATTGGACGGTAGTTTTCAGGTCTCTGCTCCGACTTGCCAGATTTAAGAAGGGCGATCACCTTTGACCGTTTAAACTGCTTTGGTAGGTTGTTAGTCTGAAGGATGAAAGTAAAATGTGAAGTAAGCCAGCTGATGCTATGTGGACCCATGTTTCGCAGGAATTCATTATAGATGCCATCTGGACCAGCAGCTTTACCAGTTTTCGACATCTTGATAGCGGATTCAACTTCCTGAACAGAAAATGGCCTAGACAGTTTCTCATTCTTCTGAGTTCTACGTTTGAGTTCGGTGAGCTTTTGTTTCACTCTTTTCGTGTGACATTTATCTCTTTTGGATCGTGTAATGTCCACCATTCTATTTGCAATGGCATCTGGGCTCAAGTTAGTATACTGCTTTTTGGAGACATGTTTTCCAGTAAGACGATTTAAGACTCTCCAAGCCTTTCTGCTCGATTTCGCGAAGTCCATGTTTTTCACTGTTTCTTCCCACTTTTGTTTCCTATTCTTCTCTAGTGATTGTAGCAGCTTCGAACCAACTTCATGATTGCCTGTTGTTAGATATTCTTCGTATAGCGCCTCGCTTTCCGTATATAACTAAGTTGCGGGAACACCGTAGTGTTTGTTTGTACTTCAACGTTGATTATCACCGAGACATGAGGTTTGAGACCACATGTAAATTTTATACATTTCAAGGAAGGAAGGAAGGAAGCTTGTAGTTTATCGTGACCGTTAATCTCGCGATCATAAGCCACGGGACCTCCGTTTTACGTGGAATCCGAACCACAGGACATGGCATTTCACATTGAAAATCTCACATGCAGTGACCGGGAATCGAACCCGGTCCGCCTTGGTGAGAGGCATACAGCTTGACCGCTGCGCCACCAAGCCCCACTATACATTTCAAGCTGCCTGGAGTTGGAGAGGCAAGTACAGACGATTCTCTAGTTTAATCAAATTTCGGTTGGCTTGCATATCATTGACAATCATTTCATGTCTCTGCTTTCAGAATAAGGCTATATTATGACTACCCACATCGTCACTCCAAGAGGACAGCGAAATACTTATTATTAGACTATTGTTATTATTATTATTATCATTAGACAGTTATGTTATTATTAATGTCATAATTATCAGTCAATAATGATTATTATTCGAATACTATTATTAGTATATTTTTATTATTCTAGACAATTGAGTTTGTACAAAAATTCGCTATTCAGCAACAGAGAAACTACCTTATACTATCGGGGCGCAGTTAGCCTATTATTAGGGACCGGATTCTTAGGTTCTTATCTATTTTTCCCATACTTCTAAATACTTTTACGAATCACACTGGTATTCCGTACTACCTAAAAAACTAAATGATACGCGAGTACCGTACCTAAAAATAACTAATTGTAGTTTTGTACCATTTATTGTAGTATATTTCAAATTTTGTCCATAATTCTTGAAATTAAATGTGAAGATAGTGTTTATTCCTAGCTCCGGTTGATTGAAAGCCATCCTACCTACAGGAAAAATGAAATATTTTCAGCACTTTCCAGCTTATATATTATTGTTTGGTTATTTACCGAGAGGAAAGAGCGAACAAATCTCTTATTATTCCCAAGTATCCAATATTGTAAAGAAACAAAATTATTTGAACGAGATAGAGTGTGAAAATCATTTCTGACATCCTTGGCTTTATTGCAATCCCTAAAAGTGTAAAGTTATCGGTGATAAGTTGATTACGCATCATTATGTAAAATATTTACTCTCTCGTTGCAATCAGATTGTCTACTAAAAATGAGGTATTAATTTTAAGCCTTATGTAATGTATGTCAACTTTCGCTACCCTATAAACATAAGAACCTATTGTAAAAACCCATTCTGCCTAATAAAAGCCTAAAAAGAACAATTTTATGTTTTTGAAAACCTAAAATGACAATTTTAAAAACTACCAAAATCTGGCCCCTATTTATTATATTCTGATGGTTGGGTGGTAGAGCAGCGGACTCCCTACTGGGATAAACGCCAGGAAAGAAGAAGATGGTTGGGTGGTTTCATAAGTAAGAAAACAGAAACATGGAAACAGAAGAGTGGAATAAGGCAAACTTCAAGCTGCGACACGTTTTCACGAGGACCTCGGCCCATGGGTTTGATCACAGATTCTGCGCAGAGAGAGGATTCCACACCTGCACCATATGTGGACACAGTATCATATACTGTACTCACCTGCAAAGCTAGGACAAACTCACTAACTTACTATTCTCAGAATGAAAACTTGTAACATTCACCCTATTGTTAACATCTGAACGCATTGCGTTTAAGAAATATTGTTATAACTCAGCAAAAAAATTGTATTAATTGTCCGCTTTGAAACGATTTTACCACATTTTCCAAAATGAGGGAATGGAATGAAACCTGGCAAATTCAATCGCGGAAACGCACCCATACAATTTGGCAAATTTTTAAGATCTTCTACCCTTATTAAATTACGTCATAATTGACCCCCTCCAAACGTAGGAAAAATGAAAGGTTGTGGTAAATGCGATAGTACTGCGGAGTTTCGGCTAAGCAGTGTTGGAACTTCACGGACTTGCTATTGCATATAGTTACACCTCCGAACGGAGGCACCCGTGTTCACCTTAGGACCTCCGTGTAGATCTAACCGAATTTCCTGACGCGGGACTTGCCACGGAGGCACCTCGCTAGTTGTCCGGATCATACAGGGCCCACAGCCACTCCTATTTCAGTACACGAGCTATCGAGTCTAACACCAACCGGCCGAGTGGTTCGAGGCTGGTTGGCGTACCTCTGGTCGTATTGGGTACTGACGAGCCCTCTATAGTTCGGATATTGCGGCATTTGACGCACATTGGTAGTATATGCTAAAAGCATGTTGGTGTCGATTCTGCGAGTCGGCTGGGTATCGGGCTGGTCCGGAAGGCACCAATAGCCAGCCTAACGCCACTATGGTGAATACTGTCCAGCATTTTCAAGGTTGCCGGCCGTTCTGAACCGTAAGCCGCAGAACCATAGTCTAGTCGGGACACGATGAGGGCTTGGTAGAACCGTAGCAGCACAGCCCCCCACGTAGTGCTACTAAGAAACTTGAGCATGTTCAGTTTCCTGAGACACGTCGGTCTTAGTTGCCGTATATGGTGCTGCCACGTTAATGTGCTGTCAAAACGGAGCCCCAGGAAGCGATAAGTGTCAACCAACGGCAACGCAGCATACCTGAGATGTAGTTCAGGGTGTAAGTGTAGCCTTCGGAGCCGACAAAAATGGACGACGGAGGATTTCGCTGATGAAAACCGGTTGTGAGCCCACCTGTCGACCCGGTTAATAGCTATCTGCAATTGCCGTTCCACGATTGACATACTTCCAGAGCTGTAAAGCAGAGCTAAATCGGCTACATACAGCGATGGAACTATCGTGGGCCCGGTGGCGGTAACAATGCCTTTTAAGGCAACCTCGAACAAAGTGACAGAACAGAACCCTGAGGAACTTCGTCTTCTTGAGTATAATATTGCGATATGTTCTACCGACCCTTACACGGAAGAGTCGGAGTACATGAAATTTGCAATGAAAGTCGGTAGATTACCACGGAGTCCCCACTCATGAAGGGTGGAAAGGATATCGTAGCACCATATGGTGTCGTAGGCAATTCGGAGAAATGCCTCCTGTATGGCGCTCACAAGTCGCACCAGATGGGCGGTGGTGGACATATGGGAGTGAAATCTAGACTGGTACCCTGACAGTAAGCCTCTCTCTTCCAGGAACCACACCAGTCGACGGTGCACCATCTTCTCTCGCAGCTTACATAGGGCATTTGACAGGCAAATGGGCCTATAGCTGCTGACAAGTTTGGGATCCTTTCCAGCCTTGGGAACCGGTATCACGATCCACTCTCGCCATTGAGATGGAAACTGCCCATCAATCCATATACGAATGATGAGGACCAACAATTGCTTTATACTGGATTCGCACAGATGTTTTAACATTTGATTCTGTATGTTATCCGGTCCGGGAGCCGTATCCCTACACAGTGAAAGCGCACTGCGCAGTTCCCAATCAGAGACTGGTACATTGTAGGACTCCAAAGTAGCAGTGGCAAAGGACAAGGGGTGAGCCTCCGCCTCCCGCTTCAGAGTCAGAAACGTAGGATCGTAACTCCCAGAACAGGATACATCATTGAAGTGCGATCCAATACTGTTGGCAATGGCGAGTTGGTCCGTGATGATGTCTCCGATGATGGAGACTCCGTGTGCCATCAATGATATCGGGAGTCCGGAGATCCGACGAAGCTTAGTCCACACTTGAGATGAAGGAGTATGTGTCGTCATAAACAACACATACTTTTCACACGTCGTTTTATTACTCTCCCGAATCCGATATCGGGCTCTAGCACGCATCCTTTTGAAGGTGATAAGGTTGGCCATAGTGTTTTGCCTCCGATAGCATTTGAAAGCACGTCGACGATCTTTAAATGCTGCTTCAATCTCGGCTGTCCACCAAGGGACAAGTTTCCGGTGGGAGTTGCCAGATGAGGAAGGTATTGTTTCCTCAGCAGCAGCCAAAATACCATGCGTTATGTGAATGGTATTATCATAGACACTCTCAAAGGTATCTTCGGCAAAATCCGCACGTGCTGTGAAAGTTGTCCAATCAGTCCGACGGAGAAGCCATCGACTTGGTAATTTGATGGCTCTCTGGTTCGGAAGAGTAACGGTAATCGGGAAATGGTCACTAATACAAATGTCGCCGTGTACACCCCAGTGTAGCAGGGGAACCAGCGCACGACAGCACAAGGTGATATCGACTCTTGAATAAGTGCCATGTGCAATAGAGAAGTGCGTAGGTTCCCCCTGTGTTCAACAAATACAGCTCCAGCCGTCTGATCTGTCTCTCAAAATCTCTCCCTCCATCACTAGTGGTAGCGGAGCCCTATATGGTGTTGTGGGCATTAACATATCCCAGAAGGAGAAAAGGAGGGGGGAGGGGGAGCTGAGAGACTATATACACCGGCTGGTTTCAATCCAGTTGAGAATCAGGTGGAATGTACACGTTACATACTGTTGCCATTACTGGCAACGAAGTACGAACTGAAACTGCTTCTAGTTGAGTACGTAACGGCACCTATTCACTAAAGAGGCTAGAGTGGACGAGAATGCAGACGCCACCAGCGGCCACAGCTCTGTCCACCCGGTCTTTAGAGAAGAGTTTGAAGTAACGCATTATTGTCTCATGTCCAGGACGAAACCTGGATTCCTGAAACAGACAACGGTTGCCGAAAACGAAGATATTAATTGACGTAACTCATTGAGATGACCAGAATAGCTATTACAGTTCCATTGTAAGTAGAAGTGAGTCTTCTACTTACGCTTGACCGTTTGCCACCATTCCCCATCTCTAGTTGGAGATGATGGGGCAGGAGAGCGCACCTCAATCTCCACATCTCCGTCCGAAGACGAAGAAAATGGAGCGGGCAGTCCCCTGGATGGCGCGCGGTCCTCGTCGGACTTCACGAGTCTCGCTCTTGGGGAAGAGCGAGAGCGGTGTCGAGGGACTTTCTCCCGGTCCGAAGACTGGGTGTCTGTCCCCGACACGTCCCGAAGAGATTTCTTTCTTGATCGGTGCTGACGTCTATTTGGGGAAGTAGATGGTCGCTTCCCCACAGACGCCAGTTCCTTACAAAACATGGCCGCCGCTCCACTGGTGGTGGTGGGAGTGGGATGGCCAGCAGATACCTGAGCAGCCCTGTCTCTAGGAGAGGAAGAGAAACGGCGCTGAACTGTTCCTCTCTCCTCCGCCGATGTATTTTCCTATTTGTAGGGGAGTTCCTCCGTACGGACGAGTTTGGCTTCAGCCGGCTTCGCTCCCTTGATGGTCGTGGGAGCGGGAAGGCCAGCAGAGTCAGTAGCCACTCCGTCAGGAGGAGGGCGAGAGAAACGGCGACGAACCTTCTCTCTCATCTCCACTACTACTTTTGTCATATCGGGTGGACTGGAAGAAGGACCAGCCCTGGTCGGCAAACTCTTCTTTCCCCTGTTAACTGGGGAAGACGTGTTAGCCGACCGGTTCGAAGAAGAAGAGGACTTCTCCGATTTTGCCGGTTTAGATGGTATATCTGTCGTCTTCGTTTCCTTGCCCGAAGAAGGTTGTGGGACCTCCTTCGGGCAGACAATTTTCGCTGGTACAGGGGTGATTTCAAATCTGCTGAATTACCGGACGTCGAGGGTACTACACTGGGAACTGTGACAGCAGGGGTGAATGAGGGCGTCGCTGCGACCACAAACGTCACTCGAAATTCGGGGGCATCCATATCACGGTACCTCTTGCGAGCATCGTGATATGAAAGCCGATGCAATGTTCTGATTTCTTGGATTGTGGCTTCTTTACATAACTCAGGGCACTGCTTCGATCGTGGAGAGTGACTTCCTTCGCAGTTAGGACAAATCGGGGGAGGCGTACACCGCTCACCCTCATGTGTCCCCTTGTCACACTCTCTACACACGGCCGTGGCATTGCACCTGGCAGAAACATGCCCGAATTTCTGGCATTGATAACATCACATAGGTGGAGGGATGTAAGGTCGAACATCGCAGTGGTTCGATGTGACCTACATCTGCTTAGGTAAAACATCACCCTCAAAATGGAGAATAAAAGCGCCGATATCGACGCTGTTCTCTCCAATCTTTCGGGTGATGAGCCCAATCTTGGAGACGCCTATCTTCCCCAGATTCCGCAACAATTCCGCATCGCTATTCAAAATGAGGTTACGATGGAAAATAACTCCATGGACCTCATTCAGCGTTTCTTGTTTTGAGACCTTAACGGGAATTTCGCTGAAATGCGTGCATTCCAGCAACGTTTCGGTTTGCTGTCGGCTAATTGTATGCAGTAGGAGCTGTCCGTTCCGGAGCTAGGAAATCCCGTTTAGATCTTCAAGTTTCCCTCGAATTCCTCGGAAAAGATTAATGATTTCACCACTTTGAAATAATCGCCGTCTGTCCTGGTAGCTACCAGGTAGCGAGGTGACTTGTCAACAGGGAAACGTGCATTGAAAGTTTTATCCCTGATCCGACACTCAAGGGACGGCTATTTAAGGGGGCCACCCTCTGATGATCTATTGGGCCGCTTTCGCGTCATCTCGAAATCATCCTCCCCGAATACAACCTACTCCGAACGAGGGTCATCACTGTGGGCGCCACCCAGCCAAGACAATACCTACCTGGCATAGCAGGTATTGCCCGGGGTCCCGATGCCTTGAATAGACACTTCCCCCTCGGCAGTGATATGTTTGGCGCAATTATTCTGCCGCGCAGGGACCTCCGTTGTGAGGCAGATACCACTGCAAGGGTACATGGCGCACCCACCTGACGGGATGGGGAATACCGTCCAGGCTTTCTGGCCAGATGGCCAAGTTGGTGGCCCTTCCCCAGGCAGCATGACGTTTATTTCTAAGGGTCAAACCAAAAATGGGACCGGAAGTCGAAAAAGACCTTTTACGACAGGCAGGGGATACCATAGATGAATTTTCTCTTCCCATCCGCAGAGAGTCTTCAAAATCAAAGTCAGTCCTGTCAGTCTGTCTTGCCGGCCCTATTAGTGGCCTCCTACGACAAGCAGAGCATACCGTGTGTGTATTCTAATCCGCAACCCACACGGGGGTGTACCTAAACGGATGTCTGTCGCACCCAATGGGGATTATCCACACTCCAGTAATGCATATTATGGCGATAAACGGTTCCATTGTTGTGGAATCGTGCTTAGTCCGTACATAAGATGGTCGCTAGAAAAGCGGGATCAGTTTCCACAGAACGCCACCCGGCCTTCGAAATCATGACCATGTATCTCCAGGTGTAAGTGCAGATGGTACGGGTGAAACCAGTGGGTGTGCATTATCCGCATAACAGACGCTCGGCTGATATTCGTCTCCAGTGCAATGGCCCGTGTGGTAGTAAGAGGGTGACGCCGGATAGCGTCAAACACAACCTCTTCATTGTGAGCAGACGTCACGCGATGATCTCAAACAGGCCGTGTTTTTCCCAGGGTTCCAGTATCTCCCAGGCGTCTTTCCACACTCCGAAATACCATGCCTGTCGGTCGTTGTCTATCCGGATAGAGTTCTTGGTACAGGCGATGCGCCTGGTATGCATTCTGTCGAGCTCCTCCATAAATATAACATATTCGTATACTCATCGCTGGAATACATCTCGAGGCAGTGCATTCGTTTCGTGTTTTGAATTACTTCGAAGGAGCGAGTTCGCGCAGCTACATACTGACTTGCCATTGCATGTTGTTATCGTTCCAATGGGGCACACTTTGCCCTAACTGTGGTCTACGAAGCTTGGAACATGTACGACGTAGCTAACTGGTTGCCTGTGCCCTAGCCAGAGACAATCACCTCCTCATCCTCGTCTAATCCAGCACCATAGCTTATGCAACGATACACACGGTCTTCTTTTCTTTTTCTTTTTATTTGATCGCTTACCCTCCATGCTCGGCTTTACCCTCGGACTTTGTGAGGGATCAGTCCCCTACCCTCGAATTCCAGGACAGTGTCTCGGAGCTGAACACACCTTGACAGCAGATACAACTGGGGATGGTGACAAGCCAATCGCCTAGGTGACCACGAACTTGGGTCTAATGAAGGAAAGGGCAGCGAAGGGTGTGGGAAGAAAGATGCCGTGGTCCTGTCGAAAGGAACCATCCCAGCAATCGCCTGGAGGAGAAGTGAGAAACCATGGAAAACCACTTCTAGGATGGCTGAGGCAGGAAGCGAACCTGCCTTTACTAAGTTTGTGTGCCCCACGAGGTTGGGTGAACCCCGTTCCAGGCCTCAGACCAGGAACAAAATTTCGTGGCAGAGCCGAGATTTGAACCCGGGCCTCCGCAGTGACATGGTTTTTTACAGAGCCAAATAAACAAATCGTGTCGCCTCCGTGGTGTAGTGGTCAGCGTGCATAGATGCCACCCCAGAGGTCTGACGTTCGATACCCGGCTCTAACATGAAATTTGACAAGTGTTATGAGGGCTGAAACGGGGTCTACTCGGCCTCGGGGAGAAGAGTAGAGTGGGTTCGATTCCCACCTCAGCCATCTTCGAGTGGTTTTCCGTGGTTTCCCACTTCGTCTTCGGGCAAATGCTGGAATGGTACAGTACCTAAACAAAGGCCACGACCGCCTCCTTCCCCCTTCCTTGCCTATCCCTCTCACTCTTCCCATCCCCTCAGCAGGCCCCTGTTCACTTCGCAGGTGAGGCCGCCTGGGTGAATTGCTAGTCACACTCCCCAGTTGTATCCCCCGATACAGAGCCTCAAGCTACAGGACACTGTCCTTCGCTTAGTCCGTGGGAAAAGCCAACACAGGAGGGTAAAACGATAACGAAAGAAAAAAGAAATAACAAATCAGTCTGTGAAAACTACTGTATTAAGTATACAACCTTGCCACTTGCCAGGCATCTCCAATCGCGCGCTTGCCATGTGAGCTACTGCGACATTTGACCTGCAGCGCGCACCTCCCGGTCTAACCAATACCTGCTCTCAGTGTGTGCGTGCACCTCTTGTTTTCAAGTGTGTGTCCTGCGTATCTGTACTCGTTTAACGGGTTCATTCGAGGTACCCATACTGAATTAATAGTGGTGCTCACGATTCCTGCTGTCTTGTAGCCCGTAAACACACATCTCGTTATATTACCCCGGTTTAGGGAGAGGGACCTATGTCTTTCAGAATTGTAGTACATGTGACAGAATGCGTAAAACAGGATCGCAAGGGGCTAGTGGACCATTCGGTATGTAGGCCATAGAGTTATGTAGACTACTATTACATGAAGATACCGGGTGAGTAAGCCGTGGTCGTTACGGCGTGACTGCTGGCAGTAGCTCACATCCGGTAGGCGAGGAGGCTCGAATCCCTCCACCGGCAACCTTGAAGATGGTTTTCTATAGTTTCCTACCTTCCTTCCAGGCAAATGCCGGGGTTAGTCCCCAACTATAGGCCACAGCCGCTACCTTCCAATTCCTCGTCCTTACATTCACACTTTCCTTGCCAGACAACCACCACACGTGACGGTACTTGTAGCTCACCCCATGGGTGTCCGCATAGAAGTAGCTGCAAACATGAGCAAGCCGAACATGTACTCGGACACTCCCGGCACTAAAAGTCATAGCTTAAAAAAATATAATATAAAAACATGAAGATTATTGCGTAAATGTATTATACAAACTTCAATCGCATAATTAGGACACAAGAAATAACAAGTATTTCCGTGAAGAAATGTATAGCCCATTTTCATTTATCCTGCTTATGTTAATTGCCTCTATCAACGTACAAAATTTCAGTTTGATTGCTGTAATAGATCGTAGATATTGAGAACCGTCTAAATATATCGGATAGTCGACATGTTGGATTGTTATATATTGAACCCTTAATAAGCTACGCATATTAATGATTCTAATTATTCATTTCATTATATTCTGATTTTACTGCCAGAATCATACAGGAAGGCCAGACTGGATTGCGAAATGTCAAGCTTATATGGAGACAGTACGTTTGAACGTGCCCAGTCCTGAAACAAAGGAGTGACGAGATCGGAATGTTTGACAGATACTTTATCAGACAAAGGTGTGTTGGGGTCCTGACTCATTTCAGACCGTAATTTCTTTGTCACCCTAGCGTTACGAGTAAGATAGTTGCTGGATGAGAGAGACGAGAGGAACTTTCAACCAATCATAGGACAGAGGTTTCTGTTCTAAACTGCGATATTGACGTCATGAACTACCAATCAGAGAGGGTCACCAATTTTAGCGCCAAGGGAGCGTCTGACGCCGGCTTGAAGTTGAAAGCGGGAAAGATTGGATTAACGAAATCTATGATCGATTCCAGAGCACGATAGCCCCATTGTGACCTGTATAATATTTCAAACTGTTTGATACCTGTTGCATGCCAATAGTCGCATTATTAAAGAAGTTAGTGATAGATTTCCCTCTCCCTCCGTCCTTTTGCTAAATTCACATAAATACTGTCGTCTGAGTGACGACGAGGATGATTCTTGGTGACACCGTGAGGTGATCACTTATTCTTTTCCATACCGTGAAGATATACTGTGTTAAATTTATCAGAGATAGGGTCATTATTGAAAACATTATAATAAAGTTGTGTGCGCACAGCTGAGTGTGAAATTTGTGTATCTGTAAGATTTTAGTAGTCTCCCACGACTACAACTATTAGGGAAAGTATACGATTAATTTTGCACTAGACAGATGGTGAATGAAGTAGCTATTGGCAAAATTTAGATAGAAAATTACGTGTGACTATAAATAACATTTTATTTTTTTTATTTTTATTCAACGTCAAGATGGAACTCCAGACCCAGAGAAAGACATCGAACCAACGTTTCTACGGCTCTATGTGGTCTGAGATGAGCTAAACACTTTGGAGAGAGAATGTCAGGCGATGTTCGATGAGACGACGCAGAGAGAGGAATAAGTACTAAAATAATTTAATTATTTGACAAACTGGTTATGGTTTTGTGGGAACGTATTATTTTGTGTAAATATTTTATTTTACTTTTGTCTTCGTGTTTTATTGTAGTTGGTTTGTGGTACTGACACACTTTAGTATAATTCATGAGCAACGTGGCATCTATTCTATCTGTGTGAAGATTTTTGTTTGTTGATGTCAAGTACACGGGGCAAGCGTACTCGAGTGCGTGTCGCTACCGTAAAATGCGCGGCTAAACGACGCAAATTGGGAACCGATATCATAACAGAAGCGAAACTGAATTAACTAGAGTAGATAATAGAATTGGTGGGAATCTTTTTATTGTATAGATTTTTATTGTTACACAGGCTTGTGTGTTAATTGCCGTTTGTTGCATTTTTTTTGTTAAGTGAGGGGTCATCTGCCCAATTACTTTTTTTGTTGGTGAAGTTTCTCTTTTAGTGTCGTGGTACACAAAATCTATCGATATTTGATTGGAGTGTCGGCCCGTGGTAGATTTGTGTTGTGTTCTGCCCAAAATGCTTTGTTGAGTCTGCAAATATGTGTTTTATGGGATAGGAGTTTTCGGGAACCCTGGTTCTGTCTGAAGCTATTGTCCAGGATAAGCATTTAATCCTTGCGAGGAAAATGTTGGAATCCCCTTCTACGATGTTCTTGCAATTCATTGGAATTGACAAGAAGTGTGTGAATTTATGTGTCGCGATTAACAGGTGGCGTAACGGGACTGTCTAGTCTCTTGTTATAAATAGCATGACTCAAAGCTTCGACAAGGAGGGCTGGTTTTGAACACAGACGGTAATGAGTGGTAAGTGAAGGTATTTCTACCCGGCGCACTCCATCAGATAAGGAGCAAGCTGTGCTCATTAGTATTCACGGACCAGGTTTCCATTCTTCGTAAATGTTTATCTTATATTACAATAAAGCCTGTTTAATGATAAAAGAATTGTAATCGGTAAATGGGTGCTGTTCGCGTTTTGATCGATCGAGTCCCAGCGTGTTAGCTTAACCATGCTTTTTATTTCATGTAAATATCATCGGGTTTTAGGCATCTTATTTCTTGTTTATTTATTGTCATGTTCTTTGACCTCGGGTGGTCTCGATGTTCGGTCACGTTGTTGTCATGTATGTGTTGAGCAATTTGAGCCATTGGGCAAGCTTCTGTTTTGCTGGGAGTTTCCTGACTAACTGCGATCTCGCGGGAGATCAACTAGTTTATACATTTTAAATGGTTGCGTGTGTCAGTAAAATTATAATTTTTGGTTTGTTATTTTACGAGTGTGTCCCATAAAGCCATAATAATGGTTTGCAGTATGGGGGTTTGCAAGCATATTGGCTGTTCCATCTGTGAGCAAATCTCCATCAAAAGTACTTATTTCTTCTCTAGCGTAGTTATACGCGTGCATACATATTAATCAGACAAGTGGAATTTTGATCCACAATTTTATTTCTTTGCAGTGGACCTTCCTAGGCCACTCAGATCTGTGTAAATTCGTGTACAGTGGGAGTAAAGTTCAGGGTGGACTTTGTTTATGTTATATTTTTTATGTTTTGTTGTTTTTATTCAGTTATTAAATGGTGGTAATTTTATTTGTTTTTTACTCATTTCTTGTTTGCAGTTTTGCATATGGTCCTTGTATGTGTAAGCAGCCGTCTGGTATTTGAGCTCTAGTGAAAGCATACCCGGACTGAACGCTCCCCGAAGTTTGATTCTCGTATATACGACGCTGTTATATACAAGGGCACATAGGCAACGCTGGCATTACCCTACGTGGGGCATTTCACTGTTTTAGGTTTTTCTAGCGCATTTTTTTGATAAACTGACACGCCACAAGTGAAGGCATTATGTGACAGTATTTGAATCACCGAATGTGATAATTTTAAGTAACGTAGTTATGGCGATGGTATTACCGCCAACTGAATGAATTATACAGTAAAATCAGGAGTTGCAAATGTAAAATACAGTACACGTTTTTATTTCTTGCTTTATTTGTAAAGATAATATCGTGAGACTGGGCGCCCATATTATTGATAAAAATTAGCTTTTCCTAGAAAGACAACTCCATGTATGTAATAGGAAGGCGTGTAGCTTTTCCAAGGCAATTAATACTTGAGTGATTAGTCTGTTCTTGTAGCGTTTTGTAAGGCTAGCATTTAATAACTGAATGTAGTGGGTTAAGTTTTAAATTATGTAAAATGAAGGATACTCAGGGATGCTATTGGATTAATGGGATTGTGTTTATAAATTTAAACGAACTGAGTATGTGTAAATTGATATAAATGTGTGTTAATATGTATGCACGTATCGGAGAACATCGCCAATTGGCATTTTCTCTATTTTCTCAAGTGTATTGTGGTGATGGCTTCTTTAGACGAAATAAGACAGGTTGTAGAGTGCGCTGCGGCACGCACTCAGCAGCAAATGGTGTTGTTACGGCAGGAGATGACAGCGGAATTAATAGCACAGAGTGAAACATTTAAGGCACAAATAGACAGTAGCAGGGCTGAACAATCAGCGGAATTAATAGCACAGAGTGAAACATTTAAGGCACAAATAGACAGTAGCAGGGCTGAACAATCAGCGGAATTAATAGCACAGAGTGAAACATTTAAGGCACAAATAGACAGTAGCAGGGCTGAACAATCAGCGGAATTAATAGCACAGAGTGAAACATTTAAGGCACAAATAGACAGTAGCAGGGCTGAACAATCAGCGGAATTAATAGCACAGAGTGAAACATTTAAGGCACAAATAGACAGTAGTAGGGTTGAACAGTCAGCGGTGATCAAAGCCCAAATTAATGAATCTATTGGCACACAATTAGCGCTTCAAAATGAATCTATTAATACACAATTAGCGCTTCAAAATGACAGTATTAATACACAATTAGCTCTACAAAATGATAATATTAGTTCTCAATTGACACAACAAAGTGAATCAATAAACTCTCAAATAGACGCGCAAAACAGTCGTAACACTGAGCAACTCGATAATGTAGTGGTTGAAATGAAAGAACATACAAGGAAACAGCTTATACTACTCGCCTTAGATGTAAGTAAGAACAATGAGAAGCAGGTTAAACAGATAAAACAACTTGAGGATCAGTTTAACGCTAAACTTAATAACTTAGACGATACAGTTCTGGCAAAATTGGCACAGATTGAATTGGCATGCACAACTAAAAATAGCGAAATTATATCTGCACAGGACAGGTTACAAAACAGATTTAATAAAGTGGAGAAAATAACCGTAGTTATACAGGAACAGATAAAGGCGGTAGATGAAAACGTGACCGGCCTTATAAAAGACATAGACCGTCTCGAAAACCAATCAACAGATTGCTGGAAAAATGCAGAAGTAGACTGGGAGGGATTAAAAGCCACTATTGAAGAAAACAATGTACGCATGGAGGATCGCTTGGAACGGATCGAAGTGAGCCAGGACACTAATAATCTGAAGATAGAAAACGTTAGAAAGGATTGGCAAAAATTATGTAAGGACTCCAAGGAAGAAAGGTTGGCGGTAATTAAGAAGCTGGGGGAGAACCACACACGGATACAGACGTTAGAAGATGAGATAAAAGCAAAATTTAAAGAACAAGGTGACAGGCTGATAAAAGCAGAATTATTTTCTATGGAACATAATGCAGGGTCATTAGGCGGGAAGAGGAGAGATGTAGACAGAGATAGCCCGGGGGCGACTCATTCACTGGTAGTCAGGTTGACACGGAAAGTCCACTTGCTCGGAACACGGAAGAATTTCGTAATCACATAGGGAGAAGTTCTACACCACATGACGGTAATCAGCACCCTCAACTTGTACAAATCATCCGTTCTAATGAATTCAAACCGGCTAAGTTTATGGAAAATTCTGGAGTCACACCCAAGGCATTCTTGCGGGAAGTCGAGCATTATTATAATGATAATGATATAGCTCCCGCCCGGCAACTGCGCATGATGGAAAATTTTTTAACTGGAAATGTTTTAACGTGGTACTTGAGCTTCAAATACACGTTTGAAAGCGTAGATGCATTCAAGCATGCTTTCCTTCGAAAATATTGGTCGTCTTCATATCAACAGGGGTTAAGAATGGAATGTACTCCAGAAAGTACCAATCTACTCAGCAAACTAAGTATTCAGATTTTTTTTCATCACAGCTCCTTAAATTTAAAGATCTGGATAATCCTTTAAGTGAGGCCGAGCTAGTCATGACTATCGGACGCCAGCTTCCCGTTAACGTTCAGCAGGTATTGGTCGCAGCTAACGTTTCAGACGCGGTACACGCTGAACAGATCCTGCGCCAGATAGATGAAACCACGTCCCACTTACACAATAGAGTTGGAAGGCAGGTCGAAATGGTAAATACAACCGAGGTGATTAAGCCGAGCCAGATAAACACAAGATCCCAGGCTACCAATACAAATACAAACATTTCAACACCCGTGAGAGGTCAGGATGATGTCGAGAAAAGACAGCGCCAACATTACGATAACAACCGTAATAACAACAGACAGTTCCAAGGACAGAATAGATTCCAACAACGAGGATTTCAACAATGGAGGGACAATCGGAGACAAGATGTACCATACAGGAGATGGGGAGATCGGAATGAAAATCAGAGATGGCAAGACCGCAGATTTCAGAATCGTGAGGACTCTAGAAGCTACCGAGACGACTGGAACGATAGGCATGCTCAATCGCAGAAATACTTAGAGGAAATTCATGCTAATGAGGGGAATGAGCAAGGACGCTGGGAAAATGCTATTGACAACAGAGTAAATCTCGACATTCAGACCGAGGGGGCTGAAAGTCTACAGCGACAGCAGGATCATCAGGAGAGTACTCGACCTCAGGATAATAGAGGCCGAGGCTGTAAAAAAAAAGTTTGATAAGAGAGATTGGAGACAGCCTGGGATTGCAACAGCATGTGGGAGGAGGAGATTGGATCATCGCACACATAGAGGAATGGATCGCTTTACCGGAGGATTGCCTGGAGGAGACGGTGAAACCGCGGAACGACATTATTAAACAATTGCCGGTTATATACGCCAGGATTGGTGGATTAAAGGTCAGGTGCTTATTAGATACGGGGTCGCAGATTAGTCTGGTATCTGAGGCCCTAATTCGAGAGTTGGGACGGAGTCAAAAGTTTGCTATGATTCCCGTGCCACAACTCAAAGTGAGAGGCGTAATTCCTGAACGCTCTGTCACTTGCAAAAATCAAGCCTACCTTGAACTTGATATTTTGGAGCACACATTTGGGCAGACCTTCATCGTAATGGCAAAGATGAGCTTTAATATTATTCTTGGAGCCAACTTCATTTGCGACTATCAAGCCGTGATAGATCTGCACAAGAATACAGTCAGTTTCAGAGAGTATGTAAATTTAAATAACGTGGGTTTGCATATGGATGAGATCACCACAGGAAGGGATGTGAGTTCATGGACACTAGAAGCGATCCAGGAAGAGACGAACGAAGAGGTACAGGAGGCCGAGGGTGACGTCATTGGCACAGCTGTTGTAGAACTTGAAAAGGGCGAGTCCCAGGAACTTTGGTCCCTACTGACGGAAGGAGATGATAACGAGGCTTATTTTGAAGAGATATTACAGGAGCGGCTCAGAGATGTTCAACTTGGGAGTGAGCATAAGAAACAGTTAGAAGGAATTTTAAGGAAACACAAGGCAGTTTTTGATACGATTCCAGGGAAGATACTAAATTTTCAATATTCGATGCAAGTTCAGGATTGGTCACCTTTCAGGAGTAGACTGTATCCTATTCCTGAAAAACATCGCAGCCAGGTGAAACAAATAATAGATGGCATGTTGCAGGCAGGGGTTATTAAGAAGGCACCTACACCTTACTTAAATGCAATTTTGGCAGTTTCCAAGCCAAATGGTTCCATCAGATTATGTCTGGATGCCAGAAATTTGAACCAGCGACTTTTATTTCCGGAATACGACACGGCGCCGATTATCAGAGATGTCCTAAAAGGTTTTAAAAATAAAAGTATTTACAGTTCAGTGGACCTGACAAATTCCTTCCACCATATTGAATTAGATGAGAAGTCACAACTACTTACGGGCTTCTTGTTTGATAACCAAACGTATTATTTTGTCCGTATGCCTTTCGGTGTGAGAACTGCTGGGTGTGCGTTGATACGAGCTTTAGATCGAAATCTTACTGAGGAGGTGAAAGAGATGACCGTTCGCTACATTGATGATATCCTGCTGGCATCGGACAACGTTGACACACACATGAGAAATTTGGATAAATTGTTGGAAAATCTGAGAACAACAAATTTTAAAATCAACTTAAAGAAATCGCACTTCTTCAAAAGCGAGATTCTATATTTAGGCCACATAATAGACCAGGAGGGAGTCAGACCAAACCCTGCCAAGCTCGAGGCTATAAAGAATTTCCCGACTCCTACGAGAGTAAAACACATCCGTGCTTTCCTAGGCGTAACGGGATTCTTTAAGGAGAACTGCCCTGGCTATACAGAAACAGTAGCACCCATGCAAGAGATGTTAAAAAAAAGTAATAAATGGCTTTGGAATGCTGTTTGCGAAAAGTCATTCCAAGCGACCAAACTTTTGCTGGAAAATTGTATCAAGCTCGGTTATCCGGATTTTGGCCGCAAGTTTATAATCCAGGCGGATGCCTCATTAATTGGAGTGGGAGCTATGCTGTACCAAGAGGATCCGGCCAACCTTCACAAACGCTCATATTTGGCATTTGTCAGCCGCAGACTAAGGAAACACGAGCGCAACTACACTGTAACAGAGCTGGAGCTACTAGCTATTCTCCATGCTTTCCAACAATGGAAAAAAATCATCTATGGGTACCCCATTGTTGTCAGGACGGACCATAAGGCACTGACGTTTCTGTTCAAAACGTCTATGGCTAGTGAACGTGTCACAGGCTGGTCTATTTACTTACAACAATTTAATATCGAGATTGAGCACTGCCCAGGAAAAATGAATGTAATTCCGGATGCTCTTAGCAGGAACCCTGAGCCTGACAATGTTGAAGCAGCGAGTGTTCAACATATTGAATTAACACCCAAGGATCATGAATTTTTGGAGGAGCTACGAGAAATCCAGAGAGAACAGGAAGCGGAGCCATGGATGTATCTAATGATCCAATATTTTAGAAGGGAATTGCCGCCAGGAACACCCGCATTTCGTGAAGCCAGAGCTAAAGAAGGAAAGTTTCACTATTTTAACAATTTACTCCATAAATTTGTGGATGCAGAGCACTCTACATATCGCATCTTGGTACCAGCGTCATTACAGCGAGGATTGACATGGCATGTCCACGAAAGTCTCGGCCATATTGGAATCGACAAGTCTGAATCGACCATTGGGGAGACGTTTACTTGGCCACGCATGAGGACGACTATTTGTGAGGTTATTAAAACATGTGACCCGTGTCAGAGGACAAATCCAAACAATTATCTGATGAAACAGTACCCCAAACCACTGCTTCCTCAGAGACCTTGTGAAATGGTGGCACTAGATTGTTTCGGTCCAATTCCTAAGGGAAGGCGAGGATGCCGACACCTATTAGTTTGTCTGGATGTGTTTTCCAAATTTGTTGTACTTTGTCCAATCCAGAAAACTACCTCTAAACAAGTACTTAGCCGCATACGAAATAGAGTTATTCCCATCCTTGGAAAACCAGAATTCATATTATCTGATCATGGCAGCTACTTCACGAGCGCCGAATTTAAAAAAGGAATGGAGGATATGGACGTAAAGCACATTTTATCTAGCATACGCCACGCCCAGGCTAATCCCTCGGAAAGGGCAATTAAATGCGTCACTAAGTACCTGAGAATCTTCATTCCTAACGACCATCACAAGTGGGTGGACAAGATCAAGGATGTAGAGACGTGCATGAATTCTACGAAGCACGAATCGACAGGACAGATTCCTATGGTATTACACATGAATCAGCATCCAGAGAGATCATGGAGTACCATCATTAATTGCCCACAAGATCACAATATAGCTCATGATTTAAGAATTGAGCGCACCAGAGTGCATATGAGGAACCAGGCAGACAGGAGGCTGCGCCGCGTGAGAAACAAGAGATTCCATCGTGAGCTAGAATTAGACGAGCTTGTCCTCGTACGCCGACCCGCTGCATCTGATCCAGCAAAGAACATATTCAACAAGTTCTGTGCCAAGTATGTTGGGCCGTTCAGCATAGTGAGGAATCTTGGAAATAATGCATATCGAGTCAAAGAATTAAGCACAGGAACCATGTCTGTATATAATAGTGCAAATCTAAAAATTTATCACAACAGAGAGCCTTGGGAAGTCAGAAATAACGCAGCGAATTGAATACGTGATCGTCCAACATCATGCAAGTGAACGGGGGGCAAGCAGAAGCCAGCACGACATCGAGGAAGTGATTAGCGTCTGGCCTGTTTACATCTTGAAGCAAGCAGAATTGACAGGTATGTCGACAGACGAGCAACAGAGAGGGGAATAGTCTTCAAGCAACAAATAGCCCCAGGCGAAGCGCTGGGCAAGTGAGCAGCAGACTGGTATTGTCCTAATGACTGGGCGAGAATGTAAACATTGGAACGAGGAAAACACTTGTCAACTAGCAGAGGCGGACTGACTGAGAACTTTGAAGGGAGACTAATCCAGTATTCTGCACCATGTGACTTAGGGAAGAAAAATCGACTTTATCTCTATGTTCGATTTTTTCCAACTAAGGGAGTTGTGAACCCTTAATAAGCTACGCATATTAATGATTCTAATTATTCATTTCATTATATTCTGATTTTACTGCCAGAATCATACAGGAAGGCCAGACTGGATTGCGAAATGTCAAGCTTATATGGAGACAGTACGTTTGAACGTGCCCAGTCCTGAAACAAAGGAGTGACGAGATCGGAATGTTTGACAGATACTTTATCAGACAAAGGTGTGTTGGGGTCCTGACTCATTTCAGACCGTAATTTCTTTGTCACCCTAGCGTTACGAGTAAGATAGTTGCTGGATGAGAGAGACGAGAGGAACTTTCAACCAATCATAGGACAGAGGTTTCTGTTCTAAACTGCGATATTGACGTCATGAACTACCAATCAGAGAGGGTCACCAATTTTAGCGCCAAGGGAGCGTCTGACGCCGGCTTGAAGTTGAAAGCGGGAAAGATTGGATTAACGAAATCTATGATCGATTCCAGAGCACGATAGCCCCATTGTGACCTGTATAATATTTCAAACTGTTTGATACCGGTTGCATGCCAATAGTCGCATTATTATAGAAGTTAGTGATAGATTTCCCTCTCCCTCCGTCCTTTTGCTAAATTCACATAAATACTGTCGTCTGAGTGACGACGAGGATGATTCTTGGTGACACCGTGAGGTGATCACTTATTCTTTTCCATACCGTGAAGATATACTGTGTTAAATTTATCAGAGATAGGGTCATTATTGAAAACATTATAATAAAGTTGTGTGCGCACAGCTGAGTGTGAAATTTGTGTATCTGTAAGATTTTAGTAGTCTCCCACGACTACACCTATTAGGGAAAGTATACGATTAATTTTGCACTAGACAGATGGTGAATGAAGTAGCTATTGGCAAAATTTAGATAGAAAATTACGTGTGACTATAAATAACATTTTATTTTTTTATTTTTATTCAACGTCAAGATGGAACTCCAGACCCAGAGAAAGACATCGAACCAACGTTTCTACGGCTCTATGTGGTCTGAGATGAGCTAAACACTTTGGAGAGAGAATGTCAGGCGATGTTCGATGAGACGACGCAGAGAGAGGAATAAGTACTAAAATAATTTAATTATTTGACAAACTGGTTATGGTTTTGTGGGAACGTATTATTTTGTGTAAATATTCTATTTTACTTTTGTCTTCGTGTTTTATTGTAGTTGGTTTGTGGTACTGACACACTTTAGTATAATTCATGAGCAACGTGGCATGTATTCTATCTGTGTGAAGATTTTTGTTTGTTGATGTCAAGTACACGGGGCAAGCATACTCGAGTGCGTGTCGCTACCGTAAAATGCGCGGCTAAGCGACGCAAATTGGGAACCGATATCGTAACAGAAGCGAAACTGAATTAACTAGAGTAGATAATAGAATTGGTGGGAATCTTTTAATTGTATAGATTTTTATTGTTACACAGGCTTGTGTGTTAATTGCCGCTTGTTGCATTTTTTTTTTGTTAAGTGAGGGGTCATCTGCCCAATTACTTTTTTTGTTGGTGAAGTTTCTCTTTTAGTGTCGTGGTACACAAAATCTATCGATATTTGATTGGAGTGTCGGCCCGTGGTAGATTTGTGTTGTGTTCTGCCCAAAATGCTTTGTTGAGTCTGCAAATATGTGTTTTATGGGATAGGAGTTTTCGGGAACCCTGGTTCTGTCTGAAGCTATTGTCCAGGATAAGCATTTAATCCTTGCGAGGAAAATGTTGGAATCCCCTTCTACGATGTTCTTGCAATTCATTGGAATTGACAAGAAGTGTGTGAATTTATGTGTCGCGATTAACAGGTGGCGTAACGGGACTGTCTAGTCTCTTGTTATAAATAGCATGACTCAAAGCTTCGACAAGGAGGGCTGGTTTTGAACACAGACGGTAATGAGTGGTAAGTGAAGGTATTTCTACCCGGCGCACTCCATCAGATAAGGAGCAAGCTGTGCTCATTAGTATTCACGGACCAGGTTTCCATTCTTCGTAAATGTTTATCTTATATTACAATAAAGCCTGTTTAATGATAAAAGAATTGTAATCGGTAAATGGGTGCTGTTCGCGTTTTGATCGATCGAGTCCCAGCGTGTTCGCTTAACCATGCTTTTTATTTCATGTAAATATCATCGGGTTTTAGGCATCTTATTTCTTGTTTATTTATTGTCATGTTCTTTGACCTCGGGTGGTCTCGATGTTCGGTCACGTTGTTGTCATGTATGTGTTGAGCAATTTGAGCCATTGGGCAAGCTTCTGTTTTGCTGGGAGTTTCCTGACTAACTGCGATCTCGCGGGAGATCAACTAGTTTATACATTTTAAATGGTTGCGTGTGTCAGTAAAATTATAATTTTTGGTTTGTTATTTTACGAGTGTGTCCCATAAAGCCATAATAATGGTTTGCAGTATGGGGGTTTGCAAGCATATTGGCTGTTCCATCTGTGAGCAAATCTCCATCAAAAGTACTTATTTCTTCTCTAGCGTAGTTATACGCGTGCATACATATTAATCAGACAAGTGGAATTTTGATCCACAATTTTATTTCTTTGCAGTGGACCTTCCTAGGCCTCTCAGATCTGTGTAAATTCGTGTACAGTGGGAGTAAAGTTCAGGGTGGACTTTGTTTATGTTATATTTTTTATGTTTTGTTGTTTTTATTCAGTTATTAAATGGTGGTAATTTTATTTGTTTTTTACTCATTTCTTGTTTGTAGTTTTGCATATGGTCCTTGTATGTGTAAGCAGCCGTCTGGTATTTGAGCTCTAGTGAAAGCATACCCGGACTGAACGCTCCCCGAAGTTTGATTCTCGTATATACGACGCTGTTATATACAAGGGCACATAGGCAACGCTGGCATTACCCTACGTGGGGCATTTCACTGTTTTAGGTTTTTCTAGCGCATTTTTTTGATAAACTGACACGCCACAAGTGAAGGCATTATGTGACAGTATTTGAATCACCGAATGTGATAATTTTAAGTAACGTAGTTATGGCGATGGTATTACCGCCAACTGAATGAATTATACAGTAAAATCAGGAGTTGCAAATGTAAAATACAGTACACGTTTTTATTTCTTGCTTTATTTGTAAAGATAATATCGTGAGACTGGGCGCCCATATTATTGATAAAAATTAGCTTTTCCTAGAAAGACAACTCCATGTATGTAATAGGAAGGCGTGTAGCTTTTCCAAGGCAATTAATACTTGAGTGATTAGTCTGTTCTTGTAGCGTTTTGTAAGGCTAGCATTTAATAACTGAATGTAGTGGGTTAAGTTTTAAATTATGTAAAATGAAGGATACTCAGGGATGCTATTGGATTAATGGGATTGTGTTTATAAATTTAAACGAACTGAGTATGTGTAAATTGATATAAATGTGTGTTAATATGTATGCACGTATCGGAGAACATCGCCAATTGGCATTTTCTCTATTTTCTCAAGTGTATTGTGGTGATGGCTTCTTTAGACGAAATAAGACAGGTTGTAGAGTGCGCTGCGGCACGCACTCAGCAGCAAATGGTGTTGTTACGGCAGGAGATGACAGCGGAATTAATAGCACAGAGTGAAACATTTAAGGCACAAATAGACAGTAGCAGGGCTGAACAATCAGCGGAATTAATAGCACAGAGTGAAACATTTAAGGCAAAAATAGACAGTAGCAGGGCTGAACAATCAGCGGAATTAATAGCACAGAGTGAAACATTTAAGGCACAAATAGACAGTAGCAGGGCTGAACAATCAGCGGAATTAATAGCACAGAGTGAAACATTTAAGGCACAAATAGACAGTAGCAGGGCTGAACAATCAGCGGAATTAATAGCACAGAGTGAAACATTTAAGGCACAAATAGACAGTAGTAGGGTTGAACAGTCAGCGGTGATCAAAGCCCAAATTAATGAATCTATTGGCACACAATTAGCGCTTCAAAATGAATCTATTAATACACAATTAGCGCTTCAAAATGACAGTATTAATACACAATTAGCTCTACAAAATGATAATATTAGTTCTCAATTGACACAACAAAGTGAATCAATAAACTCTCAAATAGACGCGCAAATCAGTCGTAACACTGAGCAACTCGTTAATGTAGTGGTTGAAATGAAAGAACATACAAGGAAACAGCTTATACTACTCGCCTTAGATGTAAGTAAGAACAATGAGAAGCAGGTTAAACAGATAAAACAACTTGAGGATCAGTTTAACGCTAAACTTAATAACTTAGACGATACAGTTCTGGCAAAATTGGCACAGATTGAATTGGCATGCACAACTAAAAATAGCGAAATTATATCGGCACAGGACAGGTTACAAAACAGATTTAATAAAGTGGAGAAAATAACCGTAGTTATACAGGAACAGATAAAGGCGGTAGATGAAAACGTGACCGGCCTTATAAAAGACATAGACCGTCTCGAAAACCAATCAACAGATTGCTGGAAAAATGCAGAAGTAGACCGGGAGGGATTAAAAGCCACTATTGAAGAAAACAATGTACGCATGGAGGATCGTTTGGAACGGATCGAAGTGAGCCAGGACACTAATAATCTGAAGATAGAAAACGTTAGAAAGGATTGGCAAAAATTATGTAAGGACTCCAAGGAAGAAAGGTTGGCGGTAATTAAGAAGCTGGGGGAGAACCACACACGGATACAGACGTTAGAAGATGAGATAAAAGCAAAATTTAAAGAACAAGGTGACAGGCTGATAAAAGCAGAATTATTTTCTATGGAACATAATGCAGGGTCATTAGGCGGGAAGAGGAGAGATGTAGACAGAGATAGCCCGGGGGCGACTCATTCAACTGGTAGTCAGGTTGACACGGAAAGTCCACTTGCTCGGAACACGGAAGAATTTCGTAATCACATAGGGAGAAGTTCTACACCACATGACGGTAATCAGCACCCTCAACTTGTACAAATCATCCGTTCTAATGAATTCAAACCGGCTAAGTTTATGGAAAATTCTGGAGTCACACCCAAGGCATTCTTGCGGGAAGTCGAGCATTATTATAATGATAATGATATAGCTCCCGCCCGGCAACTGCGCATGATGGAAAATTTTTTAACTGGAAATGTTTTAACGTGGTACTTGAGCTTCAAATACACGTTTGAAAGCGTAGATGCATTCAAGCATGCTTTCCTTCGAAAATATTGGTCGTCTTCATATCAACAGGGGTTAAGAATGGAATGTACTCCAGAAAGTACCAATCTACTCAGCAAACTAAGTATTCAGATTTTTTTTCATCACAGCTCCTTAAATTTAAAGATCTGGATAATCCTTTAAGTGAGGCCGAGCTAGTCATGACTATCGGACGCCAGCTTCCCGTTAACGTTCAGCAGGTATTGGTCGCAGCTAACGTTTCAGACGCGGTACACGCTGAACAGATCCTGCGCCAGATAGATGAAACCACGTCCCACTTACACAATAGAGTTGGAAGGCAGGTCGAAATGGTAAATACAACCGAGGTGATTAAGCCGAGCCAGATAAACACAAGATCCCAGGCTACCAATACAAATACAAACATTTCAACACCCGTGAGAGGTCAGGATGATGTCGAGAAAAGACAGCGCCAACATTACGATAACAACCGTAATAAAACAGACAGTTCCAAGGACAGAATAGATTCCAACAACGAGGATTTCAACAATGGAGGGACAATCGGAGACAAGATGTACCATACAGGAGATGGGGAGATCGGAATGAAAATCAGAGATGGCAAGACCGCAGATTTCAGAATCGTGAGGACTCTAGAAGCTACCGAGACGACTGGAACGATAGGCATGCTCAATCGCAGAAATACTTAGAGGAAATTCATGCTAATGAGGGGAATGAGCAAGGACGCTGGGAAAATGCTATTGACAACAGAGTAAATCCCGACGTTCAGACCGAGGGGGCTGAAAGTCTACAGCGACAGCAGGATCATCAGGAGAGTACTCGACCTCAGGATAATAGAGGCCGAGGCTGTAAAAAAAAGTTTGATAAGAGAGATTGGAGACAGCCTGGGATTGCAACAGCATGTGGGAGGAGGAGATTGGATCATCGCACACATAGAGGAATGGATCGCTTTACCGGAGGATTGCCTGGAGGAGACGGTGAAACCGCGGAACGACATTATTAAACAATTGCCGGTTATATACGCCAGGATTGGTGGATTAAAGGTCAGGTGCTTATTAGATACGGGGTCGCAGATTAGTCTGGTATCTGAGGCCCTAATTCGAGAGTTGGGACGGAGTCAAAAGTTTGCTATGATTCCCGTGCCACAACTCAAAGTGAGAGGCGTAATTCCTGAACGCTCTGTCACTTGCAAAAATCAAGCCTACCTTGAACTTGATATTTTGGAGCACACATTTGGGCAGACCTTCATCGTAATGGCAAAGATGAGCTTTAATATTATTCTTGGAGCCAACTTCATTTGCGACTATCAAGCCGTGATAGATCTGCACAAGAATACAGTCAGTTTCAGAGAGTATGTAAATTTAAATAACGTGGGTTTGCATATGGATGAGATCACCACAGGAAGGGATGTGAGTTCATGGACACTAGAAGCGATCCAGGAAGAGACGAACGAAGAGGTACAGGAGGCCGAGGGTGACGTCATTGGCACAGCTGTTGTAGAACTTGAAAAGGGCGAGTCCCAGGAACTATGGTCCCTACTGACGGAAGGAGATGATAACGAGGCTTATTTTGAAGAGATATTACAGGAGCGGCTCAGAGATGTTCAACTTGGGAGTGAGCATAAGAAACAGTTAGAAGGAATTTTAAGGAAACACAAGGCAGTTTTTGATACGATTCCAGGGAAGATACTAAATTTTCAATATTCGATGCAAGTTCAGGATTGGTCACCTTTCAGGAGTAGACTGTATCCTATTCCTGAAAAACATCGCAGCCAGGTGAAACAAATAATAGATGGCATGTTGCAGGCAGGGGTTATTAAGAAGGCACCTACACCTTACTTAAATGCAATTTTGGCAGTTTCCAAGCCAAATGGTTCCATCAGATTATGTCTGGATGCCAGAAATTTGAACCAGCGACTTTTATTTCCGGAATACGACACGGCGCCGATTATCAGAGATGTCCTAAAAGGTTTTAAAAATAAAAGTATTTACAGTTCAGTGGACCTGACAAATTCCTTCCACCATATTGAATTAGATGAGAAGTCACAACTACTTACGGGCTTCTTGTTTGATAACCAAACGTATTATTTTGTCCGTATGCCTTTCGGTGTGAGAACTGCTGGGTGTGCGTTGATACGAGCTTTAGATCGAAATCTTACTGAGGAGGTGAAAGAGATGACCGTTCGCTACATTGATGATATCCTGCTGGCATCGGACAACGTTGACACACACATGAGAAATTTGGATAAATTGTTGGAAAATCTGAGAACAACAAATTTTAAAATCAACTTAAAGAAATCGCACTTCTTCAAAAGCGAGATTCTATATTTAGGCCACATAATAGACCAGGAGGGAGTCAGACCAAACCCTGCCAAGCTCGAGGCTTAAAGAATTTCCCGACTCCTACGAGAGTAAAACACATCCGTGCTTTCCTAGGCGTAACGGGATTCTTTAAGGAGAACTGCCCTGGCTATACAGAAACAGTAGCACCCATGCAAGAGATGTTAAAAAAAAGTAATAAATGGCTTTGGAATGCTGTTTGCGAAAAGTCATTCCAAGCGACCAAACTTTTGCTGGAAAATTGTATCAAGCTCGGTTATCCGGATTTGTGCCGCAAGTTTATAATCCAGGCGGATGCCTCATTAATTGGAGTGGGAGCTATGCTGTACCAAGAGGATCCGGCCAACCTTCACAAACGCTCATATTTGGCATTCGTCAGCCGCATACTAAGGAAACACGAGCGCAACTACACTGTAACAGAGCTGGAGCTACTAGCTATTCTCCATGCTTTCCAACAATGGAAAAAATCATCTATGGGTACCCCATTGTTGTCAGGACGGACCATAAGGCACTGACGTTTCTGTTCAAAACATCTATGGCTAGTGAACGTGTCACAGGCTGGTCTATTTACTTACAACAATTTAATATCGAGATTGAGCACTGCCCAGGAAAAATGAATGTAATTCCGGATGCTCTTAGCAGGAACCCTGAGCCTGACAATGTTGAAGCAGCGAGTGTTCAACATATTGAATTAACACCCAAGGATCATGAATTTTTGGAGGAGCTACGAGAAATCCAGAGAGAACAGGAAGCGGAGCCATGGATGTATCTAATGATCCAATATTTTAGAAGGGAATTGCCGCCAGGAACACCCGCATTTCGTGAAGCCAGAGCTAAAGAAGGAAAGTTTCACTATTTTAACAATTTACTCCATAAATTTGTGGATGCAGAGCACTCTACATATCGCATCTTGGTACCAGCGTCATTACAGCGAGGATTGACATGGCATGTCCACGAAAGTCTCGGCCATATTGGAATCGACAAGTCTGAATCGACCATTGGGGAGACGTTTACTTGGCCACGCATGAGGACGACTATTTGTGAGGTTATTAAAACATGTGACCCGTGTCAGAGGACAAAGCCAAACAATTATCTGATGAAACAGTACCCCAAACCACTGCTTCCTCAGAGACCTTGTGAAATGGTGGCACTAGATTGTTTCGGTCCAATTCCTAAGGGAAGGCGAGGATGCCGACACCTATTAGTTTGTCTGGATGTGTTTTCCAAATTTGTTGTACTTTGTCCAATCCAGAAAACTACCTCTAAACAAGTACTTAGCCGCATACGAAATAGAGTTATTCCCATCCTTGGAAAACCAGAATTCATATTATCTGATCATGGCAGCTACTTCACGAGCGCCGAATTTAAAAAAGGAATGGAGGATATGGACGTAAAGCACATTTTATCTAGCATACGCCACGCCCAGGCTAATCCCTCGGAAAGGGCAATTAAATGCGTCACTAAGTACCTGAGAATCTTCATTCCTAACGACCATCACAAGTGGGTGGACAAGATCAAGGATGTAGAGACGTGCATGAATTCTACGAAGCACGAATCGACAGGACAGATTCCTATGGTATTACACATGAATCAGCATCCAGAGAGATCATGGAGTACCATCATTAATTGCCCACAAGATCACAATATAGCTCATGATTTAAGAATTGAGCGCACCAGAGTGCATATGAGGAACCAGGCAGACAGGAGGCTGCGCCGCGTGAGAAACAAGAGATTCCATCGTGAGCTAGAATTAGACGAGCTTGTCCTCGTACGCCGACCCGCTGCATCTGATCCAGCAAAGAACATATTCAACAAGTTCTGTGCCAAGTATATTGGGCCGTTCAGCATAGTGAGGAATCTTGGAAATAATGCATATCGAGTCAAAGAATTAAGCACAGGAACCATGTCTGTATATAATAGTGCAAATCTAAAAATTTATCACACCAGAGAGCCTTGGGAAGTCAGAAATAACGCAGCGAATTGAATACGTGATCGTCCAACATCATGCAAGTGAACGGGGGGCAAGCAGAAGCCAGCACGACATCGAGGAAGTGATTAGCGTCTGGCCTGTTTACATCTTGAAGCAAGCAGAGTTGACAGGTATGTCGACAGACGAGCAACAGAGAGGGGAATAGTCTTCAAGCAACAAATAGCCCCAGGCGAAGCGCTGGGCAAGTGAGCAGCAGACTGGTATTGTCCTAATGACTGGGCGAGAATGTAAACATTGGAACGAGGAAAACACTTGTCAACTAGCAGAGGCGGACTGACTGAGAACTTTGAAGGGAGACTAATCCAGTATTCTGCACCATGTGACTTAGGGAAGAAAAATCGACTTTATCTCTAAGTTCGATTTTTTCCAACTAAGGGAGTTGTGAACCCTTAATAAGCTACGCATATTAATGATTCTAATTATTCATTTCATTATATTCTGATTTTACTGCCAGAATCATACAGGAAGGCCAGACTGGATTGCGAAATGTCAAGCTTATATGGAGACAGTACGTTTGAACGTGCCCAGTCCTGAAACAAAGGAGTGACGAGATCGGAATGTTTGACAGATACTTTATCAGACAAAGGTGTGTTGGGGTCCTGACTCATTTCAGACCGTAATTTCTTTGTCACCCTAGCGTTACGAGTAAGATAGTTGCTGGATGAGAGAGACGAGAGGAACTTTCAACCAATCATAGGACAGAGGTTTCTGTTCTAAACTGCGATATTGACGTCATGAACTACCAATCAGAGAGGGTCACCAATTTTAGCGCCAAGGGAGCGTCTGACGCCGGCTTGAAGTTGAAAGCGGGAAAGATTGGATTAACGAAATCTATGATCGATTCCAGAGCACGATAGCCCCATTGTGACCTGTATAATATTTCAAACTGTTTGATACCTGTTGCATGCCAATAGTCGCATTATTATAGAAGTTAGTGATAGATTTCCCTCTCCCTCCGTCCTTTTGCTAAATTCACATAAATACTGTCGTCTGAGTGACGACGAGGATGATTCTTGGTGACACCGTGAGGTGATCACTTATTCTTTTCCATACCGTGAAGATATACTGTGTTAAATTTATCAGAGATAGGGTCATTATTGAAAACATTATAATAAAGTTGTGTGCGCACAGCTGAGTGTGAAATTTGTGTATCTGTAAGATTTTAGTAGTCTCCCACGACTACAACTATTAGGGAAAGTATTCGATTAATTTTGCACTAGACAGATGGTGAATGAAGTAGCTATTGGCAAAATTTAGATAGAAAATTACGTGTGACTATAAATAACATTTTTATTTTTTTATTTTTATTCAACGTCAAGATGGAACTCCAGACCCAGAGAAAGACATCGAACCAACGTTTCTACGGCTCCATGTGGTCTGAGATGAGCTAAACACTTTGGAGAGAGAATGTCAGGCGATGTTCGATGAGACGACGCAGAGAGAGGAATAAGTACTAAAATAATTTAATTATTTGACAAACTGGTTATGGTTTTGTGGGAACGTATTATTTTGTGTAAATATTTTATTTTATTTTTGTCTTCGTGTTTTATTGTAGTTGGTTTGTGGTACTGACACACTTTAGTATAATTCATGAGCAACGTGGCATGTATTCTATCTGTGTGAAGATTTTTGTTTGTTGATGTCAAGTACACGGGGCAAGCGTACTCGAGTGCGTGTCGCTACCGTAAAATGCGCGGCTAAGCGACGCAAATTGGGAACCGATATCATAACAGAAGCGAAACTGAATTAACTAGAGTAGATAATAGAATTGGTGGGAATCTTTTTATTGTATAGATTTTTATTGTTACACAGGCTTGTGTGTTAATTGCCGTTTGTTGCATTTTTTTGTTAAGTGAGGGGTCATCTGCCCAATTACTTTTTTGTTGGTGAAGTTTCTCTTTTAGTGTCGTGGTACACAAAATCTATCGATATTTGATTGGAGTGTCGGCCCGTGGTAGATTTGTGTTGTGTTCTGCCCAAAATGCTTTGTTGAGTCTGCAAATATGTGTTTTATGGGATAGGAGTTTTCGGGAACCCTGGTTCTGTCTGAAGCTATTGTCCAGGATAAGCATTTAATCCTTGCGAGGAAAATGTTGGAATCCCCTTCTACGATGTTCTTGCAATTCATTGGAATTGACAAGAAGTGTGTGAATTTATGTGTCGCGATTAACAGGTGGCGTAACGGGACTGTCTAGTCTCTTGTTATAAATAGCATGACTCAAAGCTTCGACAAGGAGGGCTGGTTTTGAACACAGACGTTAATGAGTGGTAAGTGAAGGTATTTCTACCCGGCGCACTCCATCAGATAAGGAGCAAGCTGTGCTCATTAGTATTCACGGACCAGGTTTCCATTCTTCGTAAATGTTTATCTTATATTACAATAAAGCCTGTTTAATGATAAAAGAATTGTAATCGGTAAATGGGTGCTGTTCGCGTTTTGATCGATCGAGTCCCAGCGTGTTAGCTTAACCATGCTTTTTATTTCATGTAAATATCATCGGGTTTTAGGCATCTTATTTCTTGTTTATTTATTGTCATGTTCTTTGACCTCGGGTGGTCTCGATGTTCGGTCACGTTGTTGTCATGTATGTGTTGAGCAATTTGAGCCATTGGGCAAGCTTCTGTTTTGCTGGGAGTTTCCTGACTAACTGCGATCTCGCGGGAGATCAACTAGTTTATACATTTTAAATGGTTGCGTGTGTCAGTAAAATTATAATTTTTGGTTTGTTATTTTACGAGTGTGTCCCATAAAGCCATAATAATGGTTTGCAGTATGGGGGTTTGCAAGCATATTGGCTGTTCCATCTGTGAGCAAATCTCCATCAAAAGTACTTATTTCTTCTCTAGCGTAGTTATACGCGTGCATACATATTAATCAGACAAGTGGAATTTTGATCCACAATTTTATTTCTTTGCAGTGGACCCTCCTAGGCCACTCAGATCTGTGTAAATTCGTGTACAGTGGGAGTAAAGTTCAGGGTGGACTTTGTTTATGTTATATTTTTTATGTTTTGTTGTTTTTATTCAGTTATTAAATGGTGGTAATTTTATTTGTTTTTTACTCATTTCTTGTTTGTAGTTTTGCATATGGTCCTTGTATGTGTAAGCAGCCGTCTGGTATTTGAGCTCTAGTGAAAGCTTACCCGGACTGAACGCTCCCCGAAGTTTGATTCTCGTATATACGACGCTGTTATATACAAGGACACAATATGTAGGCCTTAGAGTTTTGTACTATTACATGAAGATTATTGTGTAAGTGTATTATTCAAACTTCAATTGCAGGATTAGGACACAAGAGATAGTAAAAACGAGATTTTCAAATTTTGCACAGCCTCCATCTTCTGGTTCTGAAAAAAATTGAAATAAATTATACGCCAGTGGATTAAAATTTGTAAAAGCATATTCCATACCAAGTTTCCCTGTGCTCGTCCTTTTAAATATTCGCATTTCGCGTCTCTGGCAGGTTGGATTTGTTATCACCAGGTTATGACAGTTCCATAGGTGAACTTATGTTTATAGCCTCTATCAACATACAAAATGTCAGTTTGACTGCTGTCAGATTATCAGATTTTGTGATCTGTCTAAATATTTTGGATGCTCGCCATGTTGGATTGTAACATATGTAGGCCATAGAGTTATGTACTATTAGATGACTATTATTGCGTAGGTCATTATTCAAACGTTGACTTCGATCTCATGATTGCGACACAAAAAATTAAAACTTAATTTTAAAAATTTGCACAGCTACCATCTTGAGGTTATGTAAACAATTTGACAAAAATATATGTCAGTGCATTGCAAAGTGTATAAACAATTGCTCTACCAAGTTTCACTGCGTTCGGATTTTCAACTCGCCAGAAAAGTCTATTTAAATGTTTCAACTTTGCATGGCCGCCATGTTAGTTTTGTAACAGGTTTCTGAAAGTCCCTTGAACGATTTTGTAGTAGTGCCTTTTATCAGCGTACAAAATTTCAGGTGGATGTGAGTAATAGATTCGGAGATATAGAATGCCAGTGAAATGTTTCGCACAGCCACCACGTTGGATTGTTGAAACGTAATAAAATTTGTAGGGCACGGTCGGGGTCGGCCAGAATCGTACTTTGACCTTACCGAAATTAATTGAAATCCATCCAGCCACTTAGATTTTATTAGTGGGGGGCACACACTCGGGCGCACACATACGACAAAAGGTGATCTCATAACCTATTTTTTCATAAATAGAAATAGGCTAAAAGCGAGATTTTAAAATTTGACACTGGCGCCATCTCGTGGTTAAAAAAACAATTAAGTTTGATTGCTGGCACAGATTAGTTGACCTTGAGAATCGTCTAAATATTTCGGATGGTCACCATATTGGATTTTTATATACTTTGTAGGCCATAGAGCTATGTACTATTAGATGATGATAATTGCGTAGGTTCATTGTTCAAACGTTGGTTTCGATCGCATTTGATTAGGACACAAGAAATTAAACCTTAATTTTAAAATTTCGCACATCCACCATGTTAAAGTTATGTAAACAATTGAGCTGAATAGGATGTCAGTGCATTACAAGGTGTATACCATTTGCTGTACCATGTGTGATTGCGCTCGGATGGTTTAAATTCGAGAAAAGTCTATTTAAATGTTCGTTTTGTAAAGAGGATTTTGAGAGTCCCATCGTTACACTTCTATTAGTGCTTTTTTCCACCATACAAAATGTCAGGGTGATATATGCAATAGTTTCGGAGATATGGAATGCCGGTGAAATATTTTGCACAGTTGCCATGTTGGATTGGTGCGATGTAATAAAATTTGAAGAGCACAGTCGGGGTCGGACACAATATTTTTATGACCTTACCGAGTTTCGTTGAAATCGCTCCAGCAGTTTAGATTTTATTATGGAGAGGAGCGAGGCGACGGACACATGGAAACACACATATACTGTACCCGATCGGGTATCTCTAGGCCTAAAAATTAAATAATAATAATAATCTCGGGTGCGGTACGTTCGTTAAATGATCACTAATGGCCTAGGTCAACAGGAAACAGGTTCGCTAAACTACTGAAATGGCGTACACTAGTTAACAGGTAAAATCTAATTTATTGAACTCAAAAATCCGGTTTGAAAAATTACATTAACTCAAAAGAACAAAAATATAAATGCAACAGCAAAACAAGTTACAATAACGTTACAAATTAAACCCAAATAAGAAGAGAAAAACAAAATAAGTTTAAAATAACAAAATCAAAATAGTAAAAGAAAAACACGGCTCTCCCAGAGCTCATCATCGGCCTCAATACAGCTTAAAAGAAACGAAAATAAAATACATTAATTGGATCCAGCTGTGAGCAAGCAAATATTACATCACTACGTTAACAGCTGACTGCCAGGGGTGGCAAAGTTATTACGGTGAATGTCAACTGCTACGACAAATTCAGGGTCTCAAACAAAATGCAGTTGCCCTTAAAATACTAAAATAAAATATTCTGATCCAGCTGTGAGCAAGCAAAGATTACATCACTACGTTAACAGCTGACTGCCAGGGGTGGCAAAGTTATTACGGTGAATGTCAACTGCTACGACAAATTCAGGGTCTCAAACAAAATGCAGTTGCCCTTAAAATACTAAAATAGAATATTCTGATCCAGCTGTGAGCAAGCAAAGATTACATCACTACGTTAACAGCTGACTGCCAGGGGTGGCAAAGTTATTACGGTGAATGTCAACTGCTACGACAAATTCAGGGTCTCAAACAAAATGCAGTTGCTCTTAAAATACTAAAATAGAATATTCTGATCCAGCTGTGAGCAAACAAAGATTACGTCACTACGTTAACAGCTGACTGCCAGGGGTGGCAAAGTTATTACGGTGAATGTCAACTGCTACGACAAATTCAGGGTCTCAAACAAAATGCAGTTGCCCTTAAAATACTAAAATAGAATATTCTGATCCAGCTGTGAGCAAACAAAGATTACATCACTACGTTAACAGCTGACTGCCAGGGGTGGCAAAGTTATTACGGTGAATGTCAACTGCTACGACAAATTCAGGGTCTCAAACAAAATGCAGTTGCCCTTAAAATACTAAAATAGAATATTCTGATTCCTCTTACTGGCACACACATCTGTAAATACACTTGGACGTAGTGTGAGAGTATTCTTTCTGATAGGCATCTGACATTTGGTCCTTCAGCCTATCGGGTGGACAATAATATAGAAAATATCGGGGCAAACGAGATAACGCAAATTGACAGGGGCGTAACTACACCAAATGCAACACAAAACATTCTGGGTTCGAACCAGAAACTACATAAAGAAAATAGCCCAACAATGGCTCACTTAAACAGAGAAAATGCCAGCATGCCTAACTACTAATAAACAAACCCCCTCTCCTATCTAAAATCTAACTTCAATCTTCCGTGTGTTGATAAACTAATCGACCTTGACCAACCAGCCGGGGTGACACTCCCCATGGGTAGCGAGCACGCTTCCACGAGCTGGACAGATTGACTTCACATTCTAAAATGTGGTCTCTTACTAAAACCGCCTTAGTGGCTATGCTACGATTTGTGACATTTACAGGGTTTTAAATAAATTTTACATCAGACCAGGGCTGCGCAACAAAAACCAGAGACGTCAGCACTCCTCCAACCTGTGGAAAAAAACACATCGCGTGTGTGCGTACACAAAACAAACATGATGAACCAAAACGTACTTTGTGTGCATACTAATTACTTCGGACTACGCTGTCCGGAAACACTTACCTCGGAATACCATCCGGAAACACTTACATCGGAAATACAATCCGGAAAAACACTTACCTCGGAAATACAATCCGGAAACACTTATGGGCTCAAATTTCGGCCGGTATGCACACAAATACAACCTCACGGCTCCTTGCCGGAAGAAAATTAAAGCACACACACATAAACAAACTGTGACAGACATCGTCCTGCTTGCCATTCCTGGGAATTCACTGGTCAATTCGCAACCGGTCTGGGAAAAAGAAAAGTGGGTCCTGGGTCGCTAACCATCTGACCTATTTTCCTAAAGTGGCAAAGCTAGTCTAACCTAGCTGGGCGTTACTAAATGTCACAAAAAAAAACAAATTCTTACCCTATCTACTTGTCAGGTCGTGCACTTAACTTACAGCTAGTCTTACATGAAATATATAGCCAAAACAAATCCATCCTAAAACACACGGCAATTTAACTTATGATGCCTTTGGCAAATAAAAATTACAGACACCTCCGTCATCCACCAACAAACATGCATTATTTTTAAGGACTGACGGACAAACAAAATAAAAGGACTGACATGCTGACTAAAAAAAAAAACTAATAGCCCCTGTCTAAAACGAAAATATTGACATCAAAGGTCAAAACAAAACTAATACTACTGTACAAATATCTCGTCCCCTTTTCTACATTACGTCCCCAAATATAGAAAGTTTAATACTCATCACTTGTCCCTGGAGTAGACAGGCCCATGACGGCTACTGGTCACCACTTCGACACCCGGACGTAAGGCCCTTAGCCCCTCATCAATCCGGTGTCGTTCCACTGGGTCATCTTACAAGGCGATGACATACACATAAATACACTGTTAACACTAATCGATGCACTTATTTTGCACACCCTATCCCATAAGACACTTTCTACACTTATATCCACGGGCTTCATTCGCTGCAAATCGTTATGATATTTGGCTGGCGGTACCGTTACTGCGAATCGGGCTTGCAGGTCCTCAGTAGGCCGACGTACCCCTATCCCGTTCAGTCCTAGATTGGTATTTCCTACGATTTCCTAGACCGTTGAAACATATGTGTACAAGCCTGTAGGTTCAGCGATCTCGCTTGCAACTCGTTAGCTCCACAAAGTTCCCTGCTCGGGTCTCGAATGGGCTGCTGGTCAGCGCTCCGCGCTCTCGGCTCCACACGGCGTGGCGTTAAGTTTTTAATGGACGTGGGTGGCAAACTCCATCTGGATAGATTTGTATAAATAGTGTTCGCCTTCGATAACTATCATGACCACTGTGGGTCTTTAGCCGCAAGTTTGAATGATTGGCGGTAAAAGTTTATCACTTAGAAAATGTTTTCTCACTCGGCTACGCGGTATCAAAGTCGCGAGCAGCGTGGACTATGCCCGGTGTGGCTGCAAAACTGACTGACTAGTGTGTGCACTCGATGCCTATATCCACCCTCAACTTTGGGACAATGGATTTGTCACCTCTGTCAAGTCCGCTCCCATGGCAATCGTCACACCGCAATAATTTTTGGTTCAACTTGTAGGTCAAGATGAGGACGCCAATATTCATAGGATTTAATTCGAAATCGATCGGCAGGAACCTCTTCAAATCAAATTGCATCATGACGCTACAGGGTAGATCCCCGTTTGGCGCCATGTCTTGAGTGTCGTGGAGGGGGGAAATATTCCTCCGCGGCTGACTCAGTAATATCCCCGTAACTCTGGTAGTTTTTGGGCTTGGGCCGTGATTAAAATTCCGAAATGCATTTCTCAGCCTCTTCTCTGATTGGGCCGTTTTATTACAATTATTCCATAGGCGGATCTTAAATTAGCATCTCGGCGCTACTTTACATTGTCTAATTCCACGGGCTCTAGTGCTGGAGGATTACCAAGGCTAGGGTGTCGTAAATCCAGCACTTCAGCTGCACAATAAGTGTGTTGGCTATACAAAAGGAGCTCTTGTCCCCAAGATTCTTGGAAATGCGGGCCTCACCCAGTAAGGCTACGGTGTTGTCCTGCTCGTATTCCAAACCTCCGTGTTTTCTCTTAGTGCTATGGGCAGTAGAGTAATTATTGTTCTTAACATCATATTGGACTGGCAACTCAGATGTCGTATTCATTTCGGTTCAAACACTATCGTGTTCCTTGTGCATGGCTCCCCCACAATTTCGGCACTGAGAACACCGCAAATTATGCGTGCTCGGTATGCGATCGATCCTGCTTTCTCCGATAACTCGGCATGCTATCGATCCCTAGCCCCCTGATCGGTCACAATTTCCCCCTGCTCAGTTTGAAAAATGTGTACGATCGGAATCAGTACCATTTTTCAATCCTAATACCATGGTCATTTGGTATTATAATGCCGAGTTCAACGCTCTCTCTTCCTCCTCAGCGGGGTTCTCTCTATCTAGTTCTCGAAGTTGTAATAGTTCGCGCTGTTCTTTTCGCAAATCCCCGTTGGTCTTCAAGGCTGCACTGAGTAGCCTTCCCAGTTCGTCCCTCAGCGTACCTAGCTCACATCTGTGGGGTTGCTCTTCAGTGTTGCTTCTTTCGTCCGTAATGGCATTCACTTGGGCAGGCGGCGGTTCGTCTAATACATTGCTGGGGTAGTATACTTTCAAATTTTGCGCGTTGTGGGTGACCTCGTTCTGTCCTCCCAATTCTCGAATTTTGTAAGCGTTGTTTCCCAAACATTGAATAATTTCGTAAGGTCCCTCGTAAATGGCGGCAAATTTTGCGTAGAATCGCGCTGAAGGGTTTGATACGGCAGGTTTCTTCACTAGAACGTACTCTCCCAATCTCAGGGGTCGGTGGTATCTTCTCCCTCTCACCCTTTTCAGTCTCTTCTCGGCTTGTTCGCGCAGGCTTGCTTTAGTTTGCTCAATTTTTAGCGGTAGCGCAGGCCTCACGTCTACTGGGCAACTTATGATCCTGTTCCATGGTCTCTCGGGATACTGATCGAAGTGGACTACCGTTGGCACCTCCGATGTAGATTCGTGCACTGTGGTGTTTATGCACGTCTCTATGGTCTCCAGGACATCTATCCAACGATAATGCGCGTCCGGGCAATATATCCGGCAAAACTTTGCAATCTCCCGCATCAGGCGTTCTGAAGGATTGCTCTCAGGATGGCGTATAGAACTAAGAATATGCCGAATTCCCATTCCTTCTAGCTCTCTCTTGAAGAGTCCGCTTGTGAAACATGACCCATGGTCGGATAATATGAATTCTGGTTTCCCCAGTTCCGGTACAATTTTGTTTCTGATTTTATTTACCACCTGTTTTGAGGTTGTCTTTTGTACCGCACACAGTTTCACAATTTTGAAAACACATCTAGGCATACTAGTATGTGCCTCATGCCTCGTCTGGCGGCTGGGAGAGGCCCATAAAAATCAATGGCGTAAATTTCTCTCGGCTTCGATGGTAAGATCGGTCGAGGTAGCTGCTTCATCAAAAATGTATTGTGCTTTATGCGTTGGCAAGTATCGCATGTCCTCAATACCTCTCGGATCGTAATTCGGAGACGTGGCCATGTGAATGCCTCCCGAATCACAGCGAATGTCTTATCACAGCCCGCATGTCCATAGACACGGTGAACATGCCAGACTAGTCGGCGCTGGAATATCGGTGGAACTAAAATGCGAAGCTTTGTGTGCTCCTCATCGATAAACTGATGTAGAAATCCATTCATGAAATTGTATTTTGGCGCGAGTTTCTCCATCTCGGCCTTGGCTGGTGAATCTTCCGGAAGTAATCCTCTGAGATGATCTCTCATCAGCTTAGCCCAAGGGTCAGCCTCTTGTTCCATCCCTAGTCGCGGTAAGTCTGCGAGAAAATCATGGTCTTCCTGCTGAAGCGTGGCGTGATGTATTTCCCCTTCTTCATCTTCCTCCAGGTTCCGGGATAAAATGTCTGGGATAACATTCTGTTTACCGGGGCAATGTTCGATCTGCATGTCAAACTGTTGTGCATAGAGAGCCCAACGATTTACTCTCTCGCTAGCTAAGCTGGTCTTCAACATGAAGGTGAGTGCCTTGTGGTCTGTTCTCAAAAGAATCGGGAAACCATATATAATCTTTCGCCAGTGCTGCAATGCGTGGAGTACTGAGAGCATTTCAATTTCAGTGACAGTATAATTCATTTCGTGATTCCTCAATTTTCGGCTCAAAAATCCTAAATATATTCTCTTCTCTGGGTTTTCTGGGTCTTCTTGATACAACATTGCTCCGATCCCTACTTTCGATCCATCCGATTGTAGCACGAATTTCCAATTGAAATTTGGATATCCCAGTTTCACGCTCTCTAACAGAAGGTCTTTGGTTCGCTGGAACGCTTCCTCGGCCTCCTTACTCCATAACCATCGGTTATTCTTCTTTAAAAGTTCTTGCAGTGGCGCGACCGTCTCCGTATAGTTAGGACAGTGTTCTGAGAAAAAACCAGTCATGCCCAGAAACATGCGGATGTGTTTAATCCGTCTAGGCGTGGGAAAATTTCGAATAGCGGCAATTTTAGTGGGATTAGGCCGAATTCCTTCCCCGTCGACAAGGTGTCCAAGATATAAAATTTCCTTCTGACAGAAGTGGGACTTGTTAAAGTTAATTTTGAAGTTGGCCGACTGAAGATTCGAAAGAAGTTTTTCTAAATTTTCAACATGCTCTCGTAGCGTCTCTGAAGCAAGTAAGATGTCGTCTACAGAGCGGACAGTGCATCCCTTAACTTCTTCCGTCAAGTTGCGATCCAGGGCTCGGATAAGTGCGCAACTTGCGGTTCGAATCCCGAACGGTAAACGATTATGGGTGTAAGTCTGCTGGTCGAAAATGAATCCTGTGAGAAGTTGGGATTTCTCCTCTAGTTCCACATGGTGAAAACTACTCGTTAAATCGATGCTCGAGAAATAGTTCTTGTTTCTGAACTTCTTCAGGACTTCCCTAATCGGCGGAGCCTGGTCGAATTCGGGCAGTAACCGGGAGTTGATTTCGCGTGCATCGAGACACAATCTCACGCTTCCGTCCGCCTTCTCTACAATGACAATGGGATTCACAAATGGGGTAGATTTCTTCGTAATTATTCCGGCCTCTTCCATGGCTTTAATAGTTTTCTTTACCTCCTCGTGATGCCTCTCTGCTATGGGGTACACCTTTTTCTTGTATGGACTCCAGTCATTTACTTGGAATGCGTAGCTAAAATTTCTAATCTTCCCCGGTTTATTATCGAAAGCTTCCTGGTGTTTTGTTAAAATTGTCCACAGCTCCTCTCTTTCATGGGGTTTGATTTTCGCCTCAGCCACCTTCTCTTCAAGTATAGCGCCGAACTCTGTAGTGACATTTAGGACCTCTTCCTCAATGAACTCCTCTCCTATTGTATGTAATAATACCGTAGTTTTCCTCGTGACGTCATCTTGTATGTCAATGCTCCAAATTTGACCTTGGTTCCGCTTCATTCAACCGTAGGTCAATCTCCCTTTTATCATGCGTGCGAAATTTAATCTCGTTTGCGCGCATGTCTATGATGGCTCCATTGGTTCTCATAAAATCCGCTCCGAGGATCAAATTGAAGCTGATTTTATTCATAATTAAGAATGGGTGCGATATAGTATATTTGCCAATTTCAAAATCCAAATATGCTTGGTATTTGCATTCCGCTGTACGGTCGGGGATTATGCCTTTCACTCTGACATTTGCTACTGGAATTACGGGTACTTTAAATTTCCTCTCCAGTTCTTTCATTAGCGCACCACTCGCTACCGAAATGCTGGCTCCCGTGTCGACCAGACTTCGGACCATAAGTCCTCCCACGCGTACATAAATTACGGGTAACTCCTTAATGGTAGGCCTTTCTTCCTTGTACATGTCCTCAATGAGGTCCTCTGGTTGCACTACCCATTTCTCGATTTTCGCTACCACCCATTCTTGGTGCCCGCCATCTTGGTCAAATCTGGGGCTGTCTTCCCTATCTAGAACTGCGATTTTTTTTTTGTTGCTCGCCCCATTATCCCGGGGCGGTGCCTCCTCTCTCTCCCGCTGGAGTTCTAAGCTCTGGGCTCCCTGATAGTGCCTGTCTGGGTCCTCGCGATGCTAGATAGCCTCTCTCCATTTGTCGGCTTCGGTCCTTGCCTGTCCATCTCCGTTCATACTATGGAGTTCTTTTAGGTATTGTTGAGACTCCACGTATCTTTGTTCGAGGTCCGTCCGCGCCTGTTCGTTGGAAATCCTGTCTCCCTGTTGGGCTGGCCGTGGCCTGTAGCTTCCATGCCTTCCCTCTTGCGGTTGGTACGGCGCTAAGTCGTGGCGTCCTTGGTCCCAACGTCCGCGGGATCTTCTAGGATGGTACTGCCTGTTCCATCCTCGCTCTCCCCTTGCCTGGTACCTTGGTTCATAACCCCTCGGCGGTCGGTTCTCATATCTCCTCCAGTTGTTATCGTGGGGTGCGCTCGCTGTAGTGGTCCCCTGCTCCCGTGTGGCTGGCCTTCTTTGGACTTCCGCCGCATGAATTTGTTCAGTGGGCCTCATGCGCTGTAAATGCGCGCTAGTGTGCTCCAGCTGTCTCAAAATTCCCTCCGTTTGTATTGCCGTCTGGGCGTTTGCGGCGATAAGCGTCTCTTGGACTTTAACAGGTAGCTGTTTACCTATTGCGGCTACCAGAGAGCGCTCGGAAGGGGGATCATCGAGTTCTCTCATCTTGGCGAATTGTGCAATGAAATACTCCGCGTATTTTGTCGGGCTTTGCGTTGAGAACTTACGGGAATATAACTCCAGTCTCAAATTTTGTTGCCGCTCGAGACTCCAGTAAGTTTTTAGAAAAGCCTCTTTGAACTCTGCCAGTGACTGAAAAGTATAGCGGAAACTCTGAAACCATTGTAAGGGGGCATCTTCCAAAAGTTTCTCCACCGTGCGCAAGTGTCTTTCCTCCGGTATGCGGTTGTCCAAAATGTAAGCGTCCAGTTCGCGAATGAATTGTTTAGGGGTCATGACGCTATTTTCGTTGTATCGTTTTGGGCGGTCATCTCCGGTCCTGATCACATGTACAAGCTGCGTCGGCGTCGCGGCGTCGTTCGGCGTCGAAGTTCTGGCTTTCGGCGTCCCGAGTGTAATGCTTGTTGGAAATCCGAGTAATCCATTTGACGGCGGCTCTGGCGTCGTCTGTGTCTGACATCCTGCCTTCCGGGGGTTATTATTATTATTAGTATTGCTCCGGGCGTCGTCCATCGTCCGTGCAGCTTCTCTTTGCAGTTCGAGGATTGCCTCGTCCTGAATCTGCCCTCTCAGGTCTGTTTTAATTAATTTTGCCTCCTGGCGTTCAATTCTCGATATCATTTCCATTTCCAACTTCCGGACTCTTTCTAGGTTGGCCTCCATTTCTTTTTCCATTCCCTTCTTATTCTCGTGGGCGTCTTCCTCATTTCGCTCTGTTAATCCATCGATTTCCTCTTTCAATTCCTTTATCCCAATTTGCATTATCTTAATGTGTCGGGTGACATTTTGTTCTCGGCCTTCCATAGCAATGACGCGTTCAGCTCCGGCGCTAATCTGCCCCTGGACTTCCTCTAGCTGTTTCGTTACTCTAATGTCCATGGATTCCATATTGCTCGTTATTTCTTCCAAATTCTTATCCATAGCTTTGACAGTATTATCCACCTTATTTACTTCTGTGAGCAATTCTTGATAATTCTTGTCCGCTTTGCGCTCTATTTCCCTCGTTTTGTGTGTTAGTTTATCGATCTGCTCTGTAGTGGACCGTGTAAGTTGCTCCACTGCGGCCCTCAACTCCTTGCCCTGCGCTATGCAAGTTTGCCCTAGCTGCTCGGTCTTTAAGTTAATTTCTGCCTTAACCGCCTCTAAACCATTTTTGAGTTCCTTATCCGCGGCTTCCGATCTTTGTTCCCATTTTCTATCACTAGCCTCTAAAGTGTCTTTAAGCTTCTTGTCGGTGGCTTCTGACCTTTCCTCTGCCTTTCTGTCACTAACTTCTAAAGTGTCTTTAAGCTTTTTGTCGCTAGCTTCTAACGTGTCTCTGAGCTCCTCAATGTTCGCTGCCGCGCTTTCCTCAATTTTTTTACAAAGTACGTCAAACATAACTTGCAACTCCTCGGAAGTAGCCATTGCAACACACACAACAATAATATAATCACTGAGAATACGGGTGTCTAGGTTCCCCATTCACCATCATGCACCTGTCTTGTGTAGTAGTAGGAATCAGAATAATTTTTGGACCTGTTACAATATTTACGTTAACAACAACAACCACAACCTGCCTGAATGGCCTCCTAGTATCCAGGTCTCCAAATACAATAACATATAACAATTTTAAACTCCTCTGGGATGCCTTAATAAAATGCCTAACCCGTTCGCAAAAATCAACAACACAGTTCATTAATTGAGGATTAATGAATCCGCAGTTAGCTCTCAGAGGTGTGGGCTACCTAGCCAAATCTTCCCCTTTCTGGACTGCTATCTTTCAAAACACATTTATCAAAATTTAATCTTTTCTGGGTTTACCCGTGAATTTAACAACGCTGTCTACGCGTGATTTTAATTATTCACCCAGAAAAAAACACATTTTTGTCCAGTATAGGCAATCTCGTTTATTGGTTCACTCCTCCTACCTTGGCTTGGATAATTACATGATTATTCATCCTAGATCATAGATCTTCGCCTTTTTCAATAGATCCGCCTTCCACAATGGATCTAGCCTCCACGTTGGGTGCCATTTCATTCCTACTATAATGTGGGGTGGTCCTGTGGTGCAACGAAATGCTACGGGTCTCTAAATCATCCCGGTAGGACATCCAGTCACCTCTGTGAGCTGTCTTCATTACTTCCAGCGTCACTGGTGGGTACCAGGAGAAATAGATCACCGCATCGGTAGATCTAGGTATCAGGTAGTGCAAACATGTGGGGAAAAAGTAGACTACTTTAAACGGAGCGATTGCCAACTCCTCTCCCACGAACAAAACCTTGTGTACGCCACTGTTCCTGATTTGAAATAGAAAAATGGGTCCTAAATATTTGCTATGTACCCGATCGGGTATCTCTAGGCCTAAAAATTAAATAATAATAATAATCTCGGGTGCGGTACGTTCGTTAAATGATCACTAATGGCCTAGGTCAACAGGAAACAGGTTCGCTAAACTACTGAAATGGCGTACACTAGTTAACAGGTAAAATCTAATTTATTGAACTCAAAAATCCGGTTTGAAAAATTACATTAACTCAAAAGAACAAAAATATAAATGCAACAGCAAAACAAGTTACAATAACGTTACAAATTAAACCCAAATAAGAAGAGAAAAACAAAATAAGTTTAAAATAACAAAATCAAAATAGTAAAAGAAAAACACGGCTCTCCCAGAGCTCATCATCGGCCTCAATACAGCTTAAAAGAAACGAAAATAAAATACATTAATTGGATCCAGCTGTGAGCAAGCAAAGATTACATCACTACGTTAACAGCTGACTGCCAGGGGTGGCAAAGTTATTACGGTGAATGTCAACTGCTACGACAAATTCAGGGTCTCAAACAAAATGCAGTTGCTCTTAAAATACTAAAATAGAATATTCTGATCCAGCTGTGAGCAAACAAAGATTACGTCACTACGTTAACAGCTGACTGCCAGGGGTGGCAAAGTTATTACGGTGAATGTCAACTGCTACGACAAATTCAGGGTCTCAAACAAAATGCAGTTGCCCTTAAAATACTAAAATAGAATATTCTGATCCAGCTGTGAGCAAACAAAGATTACATCACTACGTTAACAGCTGACTGCCAGGGGTGGCAAAGTTATTACGGTGAATGTCAACTGCTACGACAAATTCAGGGTCTCAAACAAAATGCAGTTGCCCTTAAAATACTAAAATAGAATATTCTGATTCCTCTTACTGGCACACACATCTGTAAATACACTTGGACGTAGTGTGAGAGTATTCTTTCTGATAGGCATCTGACATTTGGTCCTTCAGCCTATCGGGTGGACAATAATATAGAAAATATCGGGGCAAACGAGATAACGCAAATTGACAGGGGCGTAACTACACCAAATGCAACACAAAACATTCTGGGTTCGAACCAGAAACTACATAAAGAAAATAGCCCAACAATGGCTCACTTAAACAGAGAAAATGCCAGCATGCCTAACTACTAATAAACAAACCCCCTCTCCTATCTAAAATCTAACTTCAATCTTCCGTGTGTTGATAAACTAATCGACCTTGACCAACCAGCCGGGGTGACACTCCCCATGGGTAGCGAGCACGCTTCCACGAGCTGGACAGATTGACTTCACATTCTAAAATGTGGTCTCTTACTAAAACCGCCTTAGTGGCTATGCTACGATTTGTGACATTTACAGGGTTTTAAATAAATTTTACATCAGACCAGGGCTGCGCAACAAAAACCAGAGACGTCAGCACTCCTCCAACCTGTGGAAAAAAAACACATCGCGTGTGTGCGTACACAAAACAAACATGATGAACCAAAACGTACTTTGTGTGCATCCTAATTACTTCGGACTACGCTGTCCGGAAACACTTACCTCGGAATACCATCCGGAAACACTTACATCGGAAATACAATCCGGAAAAACACTTACCTCGGAAATACAATCCGGAAACACTTATGGGCTCAAATTTCGGCCGGTATGCACACAAATACAACCTCACGGCTCCTTGCCGGAAGAAAATTAAAGCACACACACATAAACAATCTGTGACAGACATCGTCCTGCTTGCCATTCCTGGGAATTCACTGGTCAATTCGCAACCGGTCTGGGAAAAAGAAAAGTGGGTCCTGGGTCGCTAACCATCTGACCTATTTTCCTAAAGTGGCAAAACTAGTCTAACCTAGCTGGGCGTTACTAAATGTCACAAAAAAAAAAAAAAATTCTTACCCTATCTACTTGTCAGGTCGTGCACTTAACTTACAGCTAGTCTTACATGAAATATATAGCCAAAACAAATCCATCCTAAAACACACGGCAATTTAACTTATGATGCCTTTGGCAAATAAAAATTACAGACACCTCCGTCATCCACCAACAAACATGCATTATTTTTAAGGACTGACGGACAAACAAAATAAAAGGACTGACATGCTGACTAAAAAAAAAAAAACTAATAGCCCCTGTCTAAAACGAAAATATTGACATCAAAGGTCAAAACAAAACTAATACTACTGTACAAATATCTCGTCCCCTTTTCTACATTACGTCCCCAAATATAGAAAGTTTAATACTCATCACTTGTCCCTGGAGTAGACAGGCCCATGACGGCTACTGGTCACCACTTCGACACCCGGACGTAAGGCCCTTAGCCCCTCATCAATCCGGTGTCGTTCCACTGGGTCATCTTACAAGGCGATGACATACACATAAATACACTGTTAACACTAATCGATGCACTTATTTTGCACACCCTATCCCATAAGACACTTTCTACACTTATATCCACGGGCTTCATTCGCTGCGAATCGTTATGATATTTGGCTGGCGGTACCGTTACTGCGAATCGGGCTTGCAGGTCCTCAGTAGGCCGACGTACCCCTATCCCGTTCAGTCCTAGATTGGTATTTCCTACGATTTCCTAGACCGTTGAAACATATGTGTACAAGCCTGTAGGTTCAGCGATCTCGCTTGCAACTCGTTAGCTCCACAAAGTTCCCTGCTCGGGTCTCGAATGGGCTGCTGGTCAGCGCTCCGCGCTCTCGGCTCCACACGGCGTGGCGTTAAGTTTTTAATGGACGTGGGTGGCAAACTCCATCTGGATAGATTTGTATAAATAGTGTTCGCCTTCGATAACTATCATGACCACTGTGGGTCTTTAGCCGCAAGTTTGAATGATTGGCGGTAAAAGTTTATCACTTAGAAAATGTTTTCTCACTCGGCTACGCGGTATCAAAGTCGCGAGCAGCGTGGACTATGCCCGGTGTGGCTGCAAAACTGACTGACTAGTGTGTGCACTCGATGCCTATATCCACCCTCAACTTTGGGACAATGGATTTGTCACCTCTGTCAAGTCCGCTCCCATGGCAATCGTCACACCGCAATAATTTTTGGTTCAACTTGTAGGTCAAGATGAGGACGCCAATATTCATAGGATTTAATTCGAAATCGATCGGCAGGAACCTCTTCAAATCAAATTGCATCATGACGCTACAGGGTAGATCCTCGTTTGGCGCCATGTCTTGAGTGTCGTGGAGGGGGGAAATATTCCTCCGCGGCTGACTCAGTAATATCCCCGTAACTCTGGTAGTTTTTGGGCTTGGGCCGTGATTAAAATTCCGAAATGCATTTCTCAGCCTCTTCTCTGATTGGGCCGTTTTATTACAATTATTCCATAGGCGGATCTTAAATTAGCATCTCGGCGCTACTTTACATTGTCTAATTCCGCGGGCTCTAGTGCTGGAGGATTACCAAGGCTAGGGTGTCGTAAATCCAGCACTTCAGCTGCACAATAAGTGTGTTGGCTATACAAAAGGAGCTCTTGTCCCCAAGATTCTTGGAAATGCGGGCCTCACCCAGTAAGGCTACGGTGTTGTCCTGCTCGTATTCCAAACCTCCGTGTTTTCTCTTAGTGCTATGGGCAGTAGAGTAATTATTGTTCTTAACATCATATTGGACTGGCAACTCAGATGTCGTATTCATTTCGGTTCAAACACTATCGTGTTCCTTGTGCATGGCTCCCCCACAATTTCGGCACTGAGAAGACCGCAAATTATGCGTGCTCGGTATGCGATCGATCCTGAGGTCTCCGATAACTCGGCATGCTATCGATCCCTAGCCCCCTGATCGGTCACAATACGTACACACACACGGACTATATGTGATGTCATAGGCCTATCTTTCATAAAAGTAAATAATAAAGGAAGCTATTCAGTCGGTCAACACGACTGAATAGCTTTCATTATTAGAATTAAGCATCACTGAAAAATGGCTTCTATCACTACTAAATGAAAATAGGCTAACAAGTAAACGAAAAGCATGAACGGGAGGTTTAATTTAGAAAAGACATACTATTATTGGTCACAAAGGAGCTAAAGTTCCGCTAACACTTACCTTGATGCTCGGCACAGTTGGGAGTCGAGTTCCGACTGTAACGTTCCAGGGCTGTAACGTTCCACATGCTCGTACCGAGTTCCAAGTTAGTGTTCCGGAACGATACCTCAAGCCAGCTCGGGGCCGCGGTATGGCGTACGTCACGTAACGTGGATCACAGCGGTACGTAACGCATTTCAGTTCTGTTCCGGGTCCCTGATGATTAGTTTAGTCGTTTATTAATGACAAGAGTTTAGTGCTTTTCAGTCGGTCAACACGAATGTACCCAAAAGAGATGGGTTATGCCCTAATCCTGAAATAAATTACATGAGATTAATAAAACACTAGGATGACCAGTTTCGATCGTCAAGCGATCATCATCAGATCCAATACACTTAGGCTATAAAATCTATGTTTGAAATACAGGTGAAAATATTTACAATATGTACAATTATTTAGTTGCAGTATTGGTACTGCAACTGTCAGTGTATGCTAAATGCAGTATATATGTTAGGTGAAATGCTAAATGGCGATGGCTATCACCATTTAGCCATCACCATTTAGCATTTAGCATTTCACCTAACATATATACTGCATTTAGCATACACTGACAGTTGCAGTACCAATACTGCAACTAAATAATTGTACATATTGTAAATATTTTCACCTGTATTTCAAACATAGATTTTATAGCCTAAGTGTATTGGATCTGATGATGATCGCTTGACGATCGAAACTGGTCATCCTAGTGTTTTATTAATCTCATGTAATTTATTTCAGGATTAGGGCATAACCCATCTCTTTTGGGTACATTCGTGTTGACCGACTGAAAAGCACTAAACTCTTGTTTACTAAGGCAACACTGAAAATATGGCTTCAAACACCACAACGTTTATTAATGTTAAGTTTTGACCAATTGAGTAGCTACAATTGAGATTTGGTAAAGATGGCGGCAAAATAAACATGACACTGAGGTGCCCTTTTCTAGTGCTACTTCTGTACAAAATGTCGTGTTTCAATTGATAGGGGGGGGGGGGGGGACCAGACATATACACACACAGACACACAATGTTTCTTAAAAAAAAGTCCCTTAATACTAGCTTTGTTCTTCCACTGGCAGTGATCTGTAAGAAAATCAGGCATTTTAGTCTACTTTTCACATTTTGCTAAAATGAGGAAAAAGTAGACTTTTGAGATCGATCCGGGAACATGTGTGTCTGTCTGTCTATCTGTCTATCTGTCTATCTGTCTATCTGTCTGGCTGTGTGTGTGTCCCCCCCCCCTGATTGATTGATTGATTGAGTCTTCAGTCTTTTGACTGGTTTGATGCAGCCCTCCATGCCTCCCTGTCCTGAGCTAATCGCTTCATCTCTACATAGCTACCACACTCTACATCCGAGGCAATCTGTTTAACATATTCTAACCTTGGTCTACCCCTACATTTCTTGTCCTCGACCCTTCCTTCCATAACTAAGCTTGCTATTCCTGGGTGTCTTAGTATGTGTCCTACCAACCTATCTCTTATCTTCATTAGCAGTCGCCAGAAACATCTCTCCTCTCCCACTCGTCTTAATACCTCTTGGTTTGTAACCCTATCTACCCGTCTGATCTTCATCATTCTCCAGTAACACCACATTTCAAAAGCTTCAATTCTCCTCTTTTCTGCTGCACCAATAGTCCAAGATTCACTTCCATATAGCGCCACGCTCCAGACAAAGGCTTCCAAAAATGACTTCCTAATAGCTAAATCTATATTCGATGTCAACAGATTCCTTTTTTTTATAGAAATGCTTTCCTTGCCTGAGCCAACCTACTTTTTATATCCTCTTTGCTTCGTCCATCACTGGTTATTCTGCTTCCTAATTAACAGAAGTCTCCTACTTCCTTCAGCTTTTCACCTGCCAATTTGATCTCCATAGAGGTTTCTGATTTATTTCGGCTGCATTCCAGTATTTTTGTTTTACATTTATTAATTTTCATCATGAATTCTTTCCGTAAGACGGAGTCCCCCCGTATCAACCCATAAACGGCTGCAGCAATCGAAACCAATTTTTAGTATGAGTAAAGATGTATACCGGAATATCTCAAGCCCATATTTGAAAATGATGTCAGTGCTACCAACTGCTGAAATAACGCACTAGAAATTTGAGCTCCATGTTGGATATCTTGCAAGGTATGCATGGGAGCTATTCCTAAATTGGCACACATGTAGATAATGCTATTTCTGATTAATTTCCAGGAGGCCATACTTGACAGTGTTGCCAAAATAATTTTAAGCTTTCTGATAGGTCAAGTTTTTAAATGCATATAACTTCTGCACTATCAATTGGATTTCAACCAAATTTTGTATGTAATATGTGGACGTAAACAGATATGACTGAGCGTATTCTTAAGAACCACCAGGGCTGCCAACTGTTAATAATTGCTCTCCCAATTTTTATCCAAATACCAATGTATCAGAAGCCGACAGCTTTAAACTATGCAAACGTATAGTACCTTAAACTTTAGATTAATTTGGAGTAACTTATATAGTCAGTTCTACCAACATGATTCTAAGCCTGCTGATAGCTCCAATTTTTAAATACATGTAACTCCTATACTATCAGTTGGATTTCAACCAAATTTCGTATGTGCTATGTGTACCATAACAGTTATGACTATGCTTATTCTTAAGAGCAATCAGGGCTGCCAACTGTTAAGAAATGCTGTCTATATTTTTTACCCCTAATATCAATAAATCAGAAAATATGCAAGCCTACAGATCCATAATCTGCACACGTATAGCACCTGGCATTCTAGATAAATTTGGAGTAATCAATATAAGTCAGTGCCGCCAACATAATTCTATGCCTGCAGTAAGTCCAATTTTAAAAAACATGTAACTTCTATACTAACAAATGGATTTCATCCATAATTGGCACAAGAAGATATCATAATATTTCAGATCATTTCTGACCAGCACACGCATGACATTGTTGCCAAACATGCTTTTACGCGTGCTGATAAATCCAGAGTCTAACTGCATGTAAAGTTCATTGGACTTCAACCAAATTGTGTATTCTGTACCTTAAGAGATGGAACGAAGACGTATATATTAAGTCGCCAGGGCTGCCAACAGTACTGCTCTATTGGGCTACATTATGCCAGGTATATTTCGAACTAATTAGACATTTCGAAATTACCAACTTAATTTCGTCATTATTCTAGATAGGTTCATATACTGTACAGTAGATTAATCATTGGCATGAATCTTAATTTTAGGAAAAGTAGGCTCTTTAGTTCGTCACGGAACTTCTTGTTAGAGTTTTAATATGTGATCGAAATTTGTTGCAAATTATTATTTTATCATATTTTCAAACATCATGTTTCGGTATGTTGATTTAGGCGTTCAATTTTCCATCGTTCGTTATGGTGCACCGTATAAGGTTTAATACCAAGGGACCTTTTAGTGTTACGCTATACATTTATCTTGTGTCTTTGATATTTATCAATTCATTCATATCGGCTGATATTGTTGTTGTTTGAGTCTTCAGTCTTTTGACTGGTTTTATCCCGCTCTCCATGCCACCCTGTCCTGAGATAAGCGTTTCATCTCTACATAGCTACCACACCCTACATTCGAGGCATATTATAACATATTCTAATCTCGGTCTACCCCTACAGTTCTTGTCCTCGACCCTTCTTTCCATAACTAAGTTTGCTATTCCTGGGTGTCTTAGCATGTGTCCTACCATCCTATCTCTTCTCTTCATTAGCAGTCGCCAGAAACATCTCTCCTCTCCCACTCGTCTTAATTCCTCTTCGTTTGTAACCCTATCTACCCATCTGATCTTCATTATTCTCCTGTAACACCACATTTCAAACGATTCAATTCTCCTCTTTTCTGCTGCACGAGTAGTCCAATTTTCACTTCCATAGAGCGCCACGCTCGATGCCAACAGATATCTTTTCTGTAGAAATGCTTTCCTTGCCTGATCCAACCTACTTTTTATATCCTCTTTCCTCCGTCCATCACTGGTTATTTTGCTTCCTAAGTAACAGAAGTCTTCTGAGATTCGGAGATATAGAATGCCAGTGAAATATTTCGCACAGCGCTATGTTGGATTGTTGAAACGTAATAACATTTGTAGGGCACGGTCGGGGTCGGCCAGAAAAGTACTATGACCTTACCGAATTTAATTGAAATCTATCCAGCCACTTAGATTTTATTAGTGGGAGGTGGGGGCACACACTCGGGCGCACACACACGACAAAAAGGTGATCTCATTAGCCTATTTTTTCATAAACAGAAATAGGCAAAAAAATAGATTTTAAAATTGACACTGGCGCCATCTCGTGTTTAAAAAAACAATTAAGTTTCATTGCTGTCACAGATTAGTTGACATTGAGAATCGTCGAAATATTTCGGATGGTCACCATATTGGATTTTTATATACTTTGTAGGCCATAGAGCTATGTACTATTAGATGATGATTATTGCGTAGGTTCATTGTTCAAACGTTGGTTTCGAACGCATGATTAGGACACAAGAAATTAAAACTTAATTTTAAAATTTCGCACAGCCGCCATCTTGAAGTTATGTAAACAATTGATCTGAATAGGATGTCAGTGCATTACAAGGTGTATACCATTTGCTGTACCATGTGTGACGGCGCTCGGTTGGTTTAAATGCGAGAAAAGTCTATTTAAATACATCAACTTTGCTTGGCCGCCATGTTCGTTTTGTAAAGAGGTTTTTGAGAGTCCCATGGTTACACTTCTATTAGTGCTTTTTTCCACCATACAAAACGTCAGGGTGATATCTGTAATAGTTTCGGAGATATGAAATGCCGGTGAAATATTTCGCGCAGTTGCCATGTTGGATTGGTGCGATGTAATAAAATTTGAAGAGCACAGTCGGGGTTGGACAAAATAGTACTCTGACCTTACCGAGTTTCGTTGAAATCGCTCCAGCAGTTAAGATTTTATTAGGGAGGGGACACATGCAAACACACATATACGTACACACACACGGACTATATGTGATGTCATAGGCCTATCTTTCATAAATGTAAATAATAAAGGAAGCTTTTCAGTCGGTCACCACGACTGAATAGCTTTCATTATTAGAATTAAGCATCACTGAAAAATGGCTTCTATCACTACTAAATGAAAATAGGCTAACAAGTAAACGAAAAGCAAGAACGGGAGGTTTAATTTAGAAAAGAAATACTATTATTGGTCACAAAGGAGCTTAAGTTTGGTGTGTAGGTTACACTCTGCCTTATATGGCAACATGGCGAGAAGGTGTGTTGGATTCCCATCTTAGCCATCTTAGAGTGGTTTTCTGTGGTTTCCCACTTCTACTCCAGGAAAAATGCGTGGATAGTTCCTAAGTCAAGGCCACGGCCTACTCCTTTCCAAGCCATGCCATCATTACAAATACACACGTTACTACAGACATCGCAATAACAAAGTTTAGGCCTATCAGACAAATTCCATAAAAACCTCAACTACATGGACCGATGAACAATAGCCTATGTTCCAAACCTCTATATGGAGCAACAATAAATATTTCGAATCAATGGGATCCATGGTATTGTTTTTAGGAAACATATTTCTAACGTAGGGTACAGTATGACCGCGATCGAAACGAGCAAGGTGCCTTGCCCTGATGATGCGGCATGCACTCAGACTGAAATCATTTTTTTAAATTTTTATTGATATTTCAAGAAGTAATTATCCTATGTTTGAATAAACAATTGGCCTGGAATTGCATATGGCATCGTTCAAACTGGGATATATGTTGACGCAGAAAAAAAGGATATTTTTATCAGGGTTCTAGGTAGGACAGTAGATACTGAAAAACACCCTTTGGCTAGATAGAGTATTTCGATATCATGAAAGAAATGCCCCTAGATAAGATAACAGGTATGTAATTGATGTAGTTGTTGTGTAATTAGGCTATTATGTGACAGTTTGCAACAACCAGCGTAACAGTGTAATAAATGCAGTGTTACAATTGCCGTCTTAACTAAATAGACTGTGTAATAGCCGTAATCGTATACGTAAAAATTCGGTGTAAAAGCCATAATGGTTTTAATAGCTAGTGTACAGTAGTACCGGTAACAGTTCTGTAATAGTCTGTAGGCCTACATACTTTTGGGAAATGCTGCTGTACTGTTACAGGCTCTGTACCGTTCCAATTTCCGTTGGAACATGAGAACCTGGAACGTTACGCATAGATACCGGGTGGTTGGTTGGTACAACCTGGAACGGTACACAGTGTAACCGGGTACTGGTGGAAACGTTACTCTATTTCGATAACCAACAACTGTACGCAGAGTAACTTTCCAACTGGTAACGCTGAGGAATCGTTCCAGTCATGTACCGTTCCATACGTAACGTTCCGCTAACACGTACCTTGATGCTCGGTACAGTTGGGAGTCGAGTTCCGACTGTACCGTTCCAGGGCTGTAACGTTCCACATGCTCGTACCGAGTTCCAAGTTACAGTTACGGAACGATACCGCAAGCCAGCTCGGGGCCGTGGTATGGCATACGTAACGTAACGTGGAACACAGCGGTACGTAACGCATTTCAGTTCTGTTCCGGGTCCCTGTAACCAAGGGAACCCAAGCAAACACACATAACATTCAACTGTCCATCAAGGCCAAGGGAGGTCCTACATTCCTTTGACTGTCGAGTGTTTCTGAGATGTCGAGGTATGTAGTTATTTACTATGTCGTCTTACAGCTTAAACTTTCAAATTTTGAAGAACCAAAGGGACAGTTGACTTATAACATCTACACGAGTAAAGTGTCTTTGTATTATTATTATTATTATTATTATTATTATTATTATTATTATTGCCTTTATTGGTGACGCAGTTAGGGCTCTTGGCCCTCTCTTACACTTAACCACATTAAAACAATACAATAAACATATTATGGCGACAAAATTACACAATAATAATTGACATTGATCATGACTTTCACACTCTCATTCACTCATCCAGTCACACTTGTTGTCGGTCAGCAATGTTCAGCAGGCTGCCCCAGCAGGTGGTCTTCAATTTAGATAGTGAGGTGATACCCCTGACACTGGCTGGAAGGGTATTCCACAGCCTAGACCCCACCACATCAAAAGAGTTGTTATATATAGAGGAGCGATGAATAGGAATGGAGAGGGAAGAACCAGAGCGTGTATTATTACCATGGAAAGAAGACAAGTACTTGAATTTATTTGATAAGTATAGTGGTCTGTCGTCAGACAATAATCGGAAAATCTGGACAAGAATGTGATATGATCGAAGTAGTTCAGGTTTCAGCCAGGAAAGAGCGCAATAATAGGGAGTGATATGTTTATCATAGCTCAGATCGTAGATAAATCGTATGCTAGAGTTCAGAGCTCGTTGAAGTTTCAAAGTTAATGTTTTGGTCGCGTCTACAAGAATAACGTCACAGTAGTCAAGAATAGGAAGTATTAGTGTCTGTATGAGTAGGATTCTTACTTTAAATGGTAAAATATCTTTTTTTCTTTTGAGGGAGTGGAGCGTTGCGAAAATCTTCTTGCATACATTCTGTGCATGTTCAGACCAGTTAAGAGTCTGATTTATTATCACACCTAGATTTTTCACTGTAGGACAGTATGGAATTTCATTGTTGTTCAGTACAATTGGGGGAATAATTTGATCTCGGAGTGACGTCAATAGTCTTTGAGAGCCAATTATGATAACTTGTGTTTTGGATGGATTCAGAAGAAGGGAATTTTCCTGAGAATATTTTCCAAGTCGTTGAAGGTCAGCGTTGATAGTTTCAATTGTCAATGAAATGTCATTTGTCTTGCAGTGGGAGTATATTTTCAAATCATCTGCATATAGGTGATATTTGCAATTTTTCAAATTAGATGAGATGTCGTTGATATATAGTACAAAAAGCAAGGGTCCTAGTACACTACCCTGTGGGGCGCCTGACTTTCTGCTTAGCCACTGTGAAGTTTTATCCTGGGTTACAACACGTTGCTGGCGATTATTCAGGTATGATGCGAAAAAGTAAATTGTCTGCTGGTCGAAGTAATAAAATTCCATCTTTTTCAATAGTGTCTGAGTATTTATGGTGTCAAAAGCTCTGCTGAAGTCGAGAAGGGTGAGGATTGTCACCAGTTTTTGGTCCATTGCATGTCTAATGTCGTCAGTCACTTTGAGTAATGCTGTTGCAGTGCTATGTCCCTTCTTGAAACCTGATTGCAGAGGGTCTAAAAGAGAACGGCTATTCAAATATTCAAGTACTTGCTCACGAACCAGACGCTCGAGGGCTTTTGAAAGTGCAGGTAGAATGGATATTGGCCGATAGTCAGATGGAAATAAAGGTTCGGTTTTCTTAGGAATAGGGATGACATTGGCTTGTTTCCATAGGGAGGGAAAGGTGTTAGTTGTAAGACTATGGTTGAATATGTGAGTAATAATTGGTAGAACGGCACCGATGATATTATGTATGAAGGATATGGGAATATCATCAACTCCTCTCGCTTTTGATTTTATGGAATATAGTACCTTTTTTACTTTGTCTGCCGTAACCAGATGGAAAGTAAAGAGAGGGTGGTCAGGTAGTGGGTGAAAAGGATCATGGGGTGTTGAATTAGTTGGTACTCTCTCTTCAGTGAAATATTCATTCAACTCATCAAGCGGTATGTATGGTACATGTGTCTGTTGCTGCTGTTTGCCTATACCTAGAGAACGCATATTATTCCAGGCATTCCTTGTATTCATCTTCTTTGTCACGTTTTGTATGTAGGAGAATTTGGCGTTTCTTACGAGCTGCTTAATAGGATTTCTGAGCACACGATAATTTTCAAAATCAGTTTCGTCACGGGTACGTTTAAAACGCCGGAACAGTGCATCACGCTGCGCCATCATACTTTTAATGTTTCATTTAACCATGGGCAAGCTGGGCGAGTAACTTTGATCGAATGTTTAGGGGCATGTTTGCCATACAGACTAATAATAAGAGAACTCAGCAATTCTTCTAGGTTTGTGCTGCGTCTTGTGTGGGGTTTCGCCTAGGACACCAAGCTAGGCTCATCGGCGGGCTCTTGGTGTCCCCGCCCGGACCCCCCCAGGAGTGACGAACTGCGCGTCACCTCCCTTTATATAAGGTGCAACTGCACCACTTGACTACGAGAACTAAAAGTTCAAGCAGCCTTAACCTCCCTATGAAGGCTTCCAAAAAGATGGTATATTGGCTTTCACGGCCGGTGAATTAAAACTCAGCAATTCTTCTAGGTTTGTGCCGTGTCTTGTGTGGGGTTTCGCCTAGGACACCAAGCTAGGCTCATCGGCGGGCTCTTGGTGTCCCCGCCCGGACCCCCACAGGAGTGACGAACTGCGCGTCACCTCCCTTTATATAAGGTGCAACTGCACCACTTGACTACGAGAACTAAAAGTTCAAGCAGCCTTAACCTCCCTATGAAGGCTTCCAAAAAGATGGTATATTGGCTTTCACGGCCGGTGAATTAAAACTCAGCAATTCTTCTAGGTTTGTGCCGTGTCTTGTGTGGGATTTCGCCTAGGACCCCAAGCTAGGCTCATCGGCGGGCTCTTGGTGTCCCCGCCCGGACCCCCACAGGAGTGACGAACTGCGCGTCACCTCCCTTTATATAAGGTGCAACTGCACCACTTGACTACGAGAACTAAAAGTTCAAGCAGCCTTAACCTCCCTATGAAGGCTTCCAAAAAGATGGTATATTGGCTTTCACGGCCGGTGAATTAAAACTCAGCAATTCTTCTAGGTTTGTGCCGTGTCTTGTGTGGGGTTTCGCCTAGGACACCAAGCTAGGCTCATCGGCGGGCTCTTGGTGTCCCCGCCCGGACCCCCACAGGAGTGACGAACTGCGCGTCACCTCCCTTTATATAAGGTGCAACTGCACCACTTGACTACGAGAACTAAAAGTTCAAGCAGCCTTAACCTCCCTATGAAGGCTTCCAAAAATATGGTATATTGGCTTTCACGGCCGGTGAATTAAAACTCAGCAATTCTTCTAGGTTTGTGCCGTGTCTTGTGTGGGGTTTCGCCTAGGACACCAAGCTAGGCTCATCGGCGGGCTCTTGGTGTCCCCGCCCGGACCCCCATAGGAGTGACGAAATGCGCGTCACCTCCCTTTATATAAGGTGCAACTGCACCACTTGACTACGAGAACTAAAAGTTCAAGCAGCCTTAACCTCCCTATGAAGGCTTCCAAAAAGATGGTATATTGGCTTTCACGGCCGGTGAATTAAAACTCAGCAATTCTTCTAGGTTTGTGCCGTGTCTTGTGTGGGGTTTCGCCTAGGACACCAAGCTAGGCTCATCGGCGGGCTCTTGGTGTCCCCGCCCGGACCCCCACAGGAGTGACGAACTGCGCGTCACCTCCCTTTATATAAGGTGCAACTGCACCACTTGACTACGAGAACTAAAAGTTCAAGCAGCCTTAACCTCCCTATGAAGGCTTCCAAAAAGATGGTATATTGGCTCTCACGGCCGGTGAATTAAAACTCAGCAATTCTTCTAGGTTTGTGCCGTGTCTTGTGTGGGGTTTCGCCTAGGACACCAAGCTAGGCTCATCGGCGGGCTCTTGGTGTCCCCGCCCGGACCCCCACAGGAGTGACGAACTGCGCGTCACCTCCCTTTATATAAGGTGCAACTGCACCACTTGACTACGAGAACTAAAAGTTCAAGCAGCCTTAACCTCCCTATGAAGGCTTCCAAAAAGATGGTATATTGGCTTTCACGGCCGGTGAATTAAAACTCAGCAATTCTTCTAGGTTTGTGCCGTGTCTTGTGTGGGGTTTCGCATAGGACACCAAGCTAGGCTCATCGGCGGGCTCTTGGTGTCCCCGCCCGGACCCCCACAGGAGTGACGAACTGCGCGTCACCTCCCTTTATATAAGGTGCAACTGCACCACTTGACTACGAGAACTAAAAGTTCAAGCAGCCTTAACCTCCCTATGAAGGCTTCCAAAAAGATGGTATATTGGCTTTCACGGCCGGTGAATTAAAACTCAGCAATTCTTCTAGGTTTGTGCCGTGTCTTGTGTGGGGTTTCGCCTAGGACACCAAGCTAGGCTCATCGGCGGGCTCTTGGTGTCCCCGCCCGGACCCCCACAGGAGTGACGAACTGCGCGTCACCTCCCTTTATATAAGGTGCAACTGCACCACTTGACTATGAGAACTAAAAGTTCAAGCAGCCTTAACCTCCCTATGAAGGCTTCCAAAAAGATGGTATATTGGCTTTCACGGCCGGTGAATTAAAACTCAGCAATTCTTCTAGGTTTGTGCCGTGTCTTGTGTGGGGTTTCGCCTAGGACACCAAGCTAGGCTCATCGGCGGGCTCTTGGTGTCCCCGCCCGGACCCCCACAGGAGTGACGAACTGCGCGTCACCTCCCTTTATATAAGGTGCAACTGCACCACTTGACTACGAGAACTAAAAGTTCAAGCAGCCTTAACCTCCCTATGAAGGCTTCCAAAAAGATGGTATATTGGCTTTCACGGCCGGTGAATTAAAACTCTGCAATTCTTCTAGGTTTGTGCCGTGTCTTGTGTGGGGTTTCGCCTAGGACACCAAGCTAGGCTCATCGGCGGGCTCTTGGTGTCCCCGCCCGGACCCCCACAGGAGTGACGAACTGCGCGTCACCTCCCTTTATATAAGGTGCAACTGCATCACTTGACTACGAGAACTAAAAGTTCAAGCAGCCTTAACCTCCCTATGAAGGCTTCCAAAAAGATGGTATATTGGCTTTCACGGCCGGTGAAATAAAACTCAGCAATTCTTCTAGGTTTGTGCCGGGTCTTGTGTGGGGTTTCGCCTAGGACACCAAGCTAGGCTCATCGGCGGGCACTTGGTGTCCCCGCCCGGACCCCCACAGGAGTGACGAACTGCGCGTCACCTCCCTTTATATAAGGTGCAACTGCACCACTTGACTACGAGAACTAAAAGTTCAAGCAGCCTTAACCTCCCTATGAAGGCTTCCAAAAAGATGGTATATTGGCTTTCACGGCCGGTGAATTAAAACTCAGCAATTCTTCTAGGTTTGTGCCGTGTCTTGTGTGGGGTTTCGCCTAGGACACCAAGCTAGGCTCATCGGCGGGCTCTTGGTGTTCCCGCCCGGACCCCCACAGGAGTGACGAACAGCGCGTCACCTCCCTTTATATAAGGTGCAACTGCACCACTTGACTACGAGAACTAAAAGTTCAAGCAATCTTAACCTCCCTATGAAGGCTTCCAAAAAGATGGTATATTGGCTATCACGGCCGGTGAATTAAAACTCAGCAATTCTTCTAGGTTTGTGCCGTGTCGTGTGTGGGGTTTCGCCTAGGACACCAAGCTAGGCTCATCGGCGGGCTCGTGGTGTCCCCGCCCGGACCCCCACAGGAGTGACGAACTGCGCGTCACCTGCCTTTATATAAGGTGCAACTGCACCACTTGACTACGAGAACTAAAAGTACAAGCAGCCTTAACCTCCCTATGAAGGCTTCCAAAAAGATGGTATATTGGCTTTCACGGCCGGTGAATTAAAACTCAGCAATTCTTCTAGGTTTGTGCCGTGTCTTGTGTGGGGTTTCGCCTAGGACACCAAGCTAGGCTCATCGGCGGGCTCTTGGTGTCCCCGCCCGGACCCCCACAGGAGTGACGAAGTGCGCGTCACCTCCCATTTTATAAGGTACAACTGCACCACTTGACTACGAGAACTAAAAGTTCAAGCAGCCTTAACCTCCCTATGAAGGCTTCCAAAAAGATGGTATATTGGCTTTCACGGCCGGTGAATTAATACTCAGCAATTCTTCTAGGTTTGTGCCGTGTCTTGTGTGGGGTTTCGCCTAGGACACCAAGCTAGGCTCATCGGCGGGCTCTTGGTGTCCCCGCCCGGACCCCCACAGGAGTGACGAACTGCGCGTCACCTCCCTTTATATAAGGTGCAACTGCACCACTTGACTACGAGAACTAAAAGTTCAAGCAGCCTTAACCTCCCTATGAAGGCTTCCAAAAAGATGGTATATTGGCTTTCACGGCCGGTGAATTAAAACTCAGCAATTCTTCTAGGTTTGTGCCGTGTCTTGTGTGGGGTTTCGCCTAGGACACCAAGCTAGGTTCATCAGCGGGCTCTTGGTGTCCCCGCCCGGACCCCCACAGGAGTGACGAACTGCGCGTCACCTCCCTTTATATAAGGTGCAACTGCACCACTTGACTACGAGAACTAAAAGTTCAAGCAGCCTTAACCTCCCTATGAAGGCTTCCAAAAAGATGGTATATTGGCTTTCATGGCCGGTGAATTAAAACTCATCAATTCTTCTAGGTTTGTGCCGTGTCTTGTGTGGGGTTTCGCCTAGGACACCAAGCTAGGCTCATCGGCGGGCTCTTGGTGTCCCCGCCCGGACCCCCACAGGAGTGACGAACTGCGCGTCACCTCCCTTTATATAAGGTGCAACTGCACCACTTGACTACGAGAACTAAAAGTTCAAGCAGCCTTAACCTCCCTATGAAGGCTTCCAAAAAGATGGTATATTGGCTTTCACGGCCGGTGAATTAAAACTCAGCAATTCTTCTAGGTTTGTGCCGTGTCTTGTGTGGGGTTTCGCCTAGGACACCAAGCTAGGCTCATCGGCGGGCTCTTGGTGTCCCCGCCCGGACCCCCACAGGAGTGACGAACTGCGCGTCACCTCCCTTTATATAAGGTGCAACTGCACCACTTGACTACGAGAACTAAAAGTTCAAGCAGCCTTAACCTCCCTATGAAGGCTTCCAAAAAGATGGTATATTGGCTTTCACGGCCGGTGAATTAAAACTCAGCAATTCTTCTAGGTTTGTGCCGTGTCTTGTGTTCTCGTAGTCAAGTGGTGCAGTTGCACCTTATATAAAGGGAGGTGACGCGCAGTTCGTCACTCCTGTGGGGGTCCGGGCGGGGACACCAAGAGCCCGCCGATGAGCCTAGCTTGGTGTCCTAGGCGAAACCCCACACAAGACACGGCACAAACCTAGAAGAATTGCTGAGTTTTAATTCACCGGCCGTGAAAGCCAATATACCATCTTTTTGGAAGCCTTCGTAGGGAGGTTAAGGCTGCTTGAACTTTTAGTTCTCGTAGTCAAGTGGTGCAGTTGCACCTTATATAAAGGAAGGTGACGCGCAGTTCGTCACTCCTGTGCGGGTCCGGGCGGGGACACCAAGAGCCCGCCGATGAGCCTAGCTTGGTGTCCTAGGCGAAACCCCACACAAGACACGGCACAAACCTAGAAGAAATGCTGAGTTTTAATTCACCGGCCGTGAAAGCCAATATACCATCTTTTTGGAAGCCTTCATAGGGAGGTTAAGGCTGCTTGAACTTTTAGTTCTCGTAGTCACGTGGTGCATTTGCACCTTATATAAAGGGAGGAGACGCGCAGTTCGTCTCTCCTGTGGGGGTCCGGGCGGGGACACCAAGAGCCCGCCGATGAGCCTAGCTTGGTGTCCTAGGCGAAACCCCACACAAGACACGGCACAAACCTAGAAGAATTGCTGAGTTTTAATTCACCGGCCGTGAAAGCCAATATACTTTCTTTTTGGAAGCCTTCATAGGGAGGTTAAGGCTGCTTGAACTTTTAGTTCTCGTAGTCAAGTGGTGCAGTTGCACCTTATATAAAGGGAGGTGACGCGCAGTTCGTCACTCCTGTGGGGGTCCGGGCGGGGACACCAAGAGCCCGCCGATGAGCCTAGCTTGGTGTCCTAGGCGAAACCCCACACAAGACACGGCACAAACCTAGAAGAATTGCTGAGTTTTAATTCACCGGCCGTGAAAGCCAATATACCATCTTTTTGGAAGCCTTCATAGGGAGGTTAAGGCTGCTTGAACTTTTAGTTCTCGTAGTCAAGTGGTGCAGTTGCACCTTATATAAAGGGAGGTGACGCGCAGTTCGTCACTCCTGTGGGGGTCCGGGCGGGGACACCAAGAGCCCGCCGATGAGCCTAGCTTGGTGTCCTAGGCGAAACCCCACACAAGACACGGCACAAACCTAGAAGAATTGCTGAGTTTTAATTCACCGGCCGTGAAAGCCAATATACCATCTTTTTGGAAGCCTTCATAGGGAGGTTAAGGCTGCTTGAACTTTTAGTTCTCGTAGTCAAGTGGTGCAGTTGCACCTTATATAAAGGGAGGTGACGCGCATTTCGTCACTCCTGTGGGGGTCCGGGCGGGGACACCAAGAGCCCGCCGATGAGCCTAGCTTGGTGTCCTAGGCGAAACCCCACACAAGACACGCCACAAACCTAGAAGAATTGCTGAGTTTTAATTCACCGGCCGTGAAAGCCAATATACCATCTTTTTGGAAGCCTTCATAGGGAGGTTAAGGCTGCTTGAACTTTTAGTTCTCGTAGTCAAGTGGTGCAGTTGCACCTTATATAAAGGGAGGTGACGCGCAGTTCGTCACTCCTGTGGGGGTCCGGGCGGGGACACCAAGAGCCCGCCGATGAGCCTAGCTTGGTGTCCTAGGCGAAACCCCACACAAGACACGGCACAAACCTAGAAGAATTGCTGAGTTTTAATTCACCGGCCGTGAAAGCCAATATACTTTCTTTTTGGAAGCCTTCATAGGGAGGTTAAGGCTGCTTGAACTTTTAGTTCTCGTAGTCAAGTGGTGCAGTTGCACCTTATATAATGGGAGGTGACGCGCAGTTCGTCACTCCTGTGGGGGTCCGGGCGGGGACACCAAGAGCCCGCCGATGAGCCTAGCTTGGTGTCCTAGGCGAAACCCCACACAAGACACGGCACAAACCTAGAAGAATTGCTGAGTTTTAATTCACCGGCCGTGAAAGCCAATATACCATCTTTTTGGAAGCCTTCATAGGGAGGTTAAGGCTGCTTGAACTTTTAGTTCTCGTAGTCAAGTGGTGCAGTTGCACCTTATATAAAGGGAGGTGACGCGCAGTTCGTCACTCCTGTGGGGGTCCGGGCGGGGCACCAAGAGCCCGCCGATGAGCCTAGCTTGGTGTCCTAGGCGAAACCCCACACAAGACACGCCACAAACCTAGAAGAATTGCTGAGTTTTAATTCACCGGCCGTGAAAGCCAATATACCATTTTTTGGAAGCCTTCATAGGGAGGTTAAGGCTGCTTGAACTTTTAGTTCTCGTAGTCAAGTGGTGCAGTTGCACCTTATATAAAGGGAGGTGACGCGCAGTTCGTCACTCCTGTGGGGGTCCGGGCGGGGACACCAAGAGCCCGCCGATGAGCCTAGCTTGATGTCCTAGGCGAAACCCCACACAAGACACGGCACAAACCTAGAAGAATTGCTGAGTTTTAATTCACCGGCCGTGAAAGCCAATATACCATCTTTTTGGAAGCCTTCATAGGGAGGTTAAGGCTGCTTGAACTTTTAGTTCTCGTAGTCAAGTGGTGCAGTTGCACCTTATATAAAGGGAGGTGATGCGCAGTTCGTCACTCCTGTGGGGGTCCGGGCGGGGACACCAAGAGCCCGCCGATGAGCCTAGCTTGGTGTCCTAGGCGAAACCCCACACAAGACACGGCACAAACCTAGAAGAATTGCTGAGTTTTAATTCACCGGCCGTGAAAGCCAATATACCATCTTTTAATAATAAGAGAATTTAACTTGTTTACTTTTGCGTCAATGTTATCTAAGAGTAATATGTCATTCCAGGGAAGGTTGTATGCGTCATGTTTTAAGTCATCCATATTAATATTTTTCATGTTTCTAGTGATAATATATTTAGGTGTGTACTTAGGCACACGAGGGTAGTACGATAGGTAAATTAGGTCATGGGTGGAGATAGATGGTACGGGTATTTGCCCGAAGGTTTCAACTCTGTCGAGATTGCTTGTCACAAGATGGTCAATGAGTGTATGTGATTCGTATTTATCAGAGTAAATGTGGTTTGTAGGTTCTAGGGGAAGAATCGTCATGTCGCAGGAAGAGAACAGGTTTTGTAATTGCTTGGTCTCGTACGTCTGTGTCAGTAAATTGGTATTGTAGTCACCCACGGCTATTACGTGTTCGTAGTTTGGAAGTAAGTCGAGCAAGCGGTTTTCAAATTCACTCATGTTTGTTATTCTTGGCGGCTTATATGTATGTCTAACCCCTCCGCAAAATCCTGACAATTTCTCATTGTGTGGTTTAAATCATTAAAAAGTTAGCGTCATGATTTGCGTTTATTTACATGTAGAATACAATTTCTCTGCTTACATTAAATTTAAACTGCTGAATAGAATGGTAATGTTGCGACTTTCTCACGTTTTGAGCTGGTACGCAACATTCATGTCGTACGCTGGCCTTGACACACGTGCTACGAGTACAAAGAATTTCTCGGACTGTTCATCAGCCCTCCATTTAAGCTAAGGCAAGAGCTGACGTTGCTGTCACACCCCAACCCGTTCCACTGCGTTTGTGCAAGATATTGATATCTTTATAGCCTTTATTCAGTATTGCGTAATTGATAATTGTGTGTTGAACAATTAGCGATTTCGGTGGCGTAGTCGACAGTATGCTGAGCTGCTATGCCCACGATCGCGGGTTCAAATCCAGCCGAAGTCGTCGGATTTTTAAGAGCGTTAAAATCCTTCAGTAAGTCTTTCTTCGGAGGGGAAGTAAAGCCGGCGGGCCCATGTCATAGATTTATGGCTTGTAAAAGAACCTACCACTGCAATTGGTAGTGTGTAGTAAAATGTGTAGGTTATATTTGGCAATTAGCTACGCTCTATCAAGTTACAACGTTCGCCGCTTGGTATTAGTGACAATAGCATCTGGTAGCCAAAGTTGGAACTACTTGAATTTGAACTTGTTGGGAGCCCACGGGCGTTCAATAAAAAATACCCAGCTATGGCCATTGGCTGCAATTGATATTGATAATTGCTATTTCGGCTTTTCAGTCAGTCAACACAATTTAATCCCAATTATTGAGACATGCGAAATTAGCCTGAAGAAAAATATGTGATTTTTTTACTAGAGAAGAGGGAGAAAGTTATAGTATTGACAACATACACCTCTTTGTAGAGTCTTTCCAGCCTCAGATATTTCGCACATTCTTAAATTTAAACTAGAAGTACAGTAGTTACAAATTCCATCAATTGATAGAGTGAAAGGAGACATGGCACACATTATAACGAACACAGAATACTACACAACATGGCAGACAGTGATTTGCGAACACAGAATAGTTTTTTTTTTTTCTGAAACAGCACATGTCAATAAATCTTAGTGTTGTGTATTTACTTGAGTTAACATGAACATTCTAGTCAGTGTTATGTATTTACGCTACTTGAGATAACATGAACATTCCAGTCACTATGCCCAGAACATTCCAATCTGGAACATTCGAATCGGGAACTTTCCAGCTACTATGTATTTATGCACCCGCAGACTGTAGACAACAGTTCCGCCTAGTTCCGCGCATATTCTTTAGTTCCGCGCCAGTTCCGCTCTGGACCGCCCAAGTTAGTCCACCTTGTGTATCGTTGTGTATCAAGTAGTGTTAAATAAACCGTTGTGTTATATTAACAAGTGTATGTTATTTATCGTGTATCTCCCGCGATATAACAGTGGTGTCAGAAGTGGGATAAGATAAATAACGTTGTGAAACCGAGTGACTTTCTAACCTCAACGCAAGTGTTTGCACCGAACTAAGTTCATCGCAGTGCGTGTTGGAAATACTAAACCGAGTGATCTTTCTAACCTCAACGCAAGTGTGTGCACCAAACTAAGTTCATCGCAAGTGCGTGTTAGATATACTGCTCTCCATTCATCTTCACCATGCCGGACTTAACCTCTGAGCAACTCCAACAATTCTCGGCAATGATCGCCGACGCTATCCGACAGACAGTAGGGTCAACAACGGCATCGGAGCCTTGACCGCCAAAGTTCACAATGCAACCGTATCGTGCTACCGACGGGAGCCGACTATTTCACTCGCTTTACCTGGGTGCTCAACCTGAGTAAGGTACCAGTGGATCAGCATGCACACTTTGTACGTGTTTACATGGGATCTGAACTCAATGATGCCCTGAAGATCCTGGTGAGTCCTAATGATCCGGAAACTCTGTCATACAACGAGATTCAATCTAAGCTGAAAGGCCACTTCGACGCCACACGCAACAAGTTTGCCGAGAGCATCAAATTTTGGAGTGTAATGCAGAAGCAAGGAGAAACCATCGCTAGCTTCAACTTAAGACTGCGGCAGGCTGCAGCGTTTTGTCAGTATGGCACATTCCTTGATCGCAGGTTAATTGAACAAATGCTCGCAGGTTTGGAATCACGAGAAATGTGCGACGAGATTATTGTAAAACAACCAGAGAACTTCACCGCGGCATATGAAATCTCGCACGCACTCGAAGCTACCCGCATCACCACCGACGAGGTCAAGACAGCTTCCGCTAAGTCTGAATCAACCAATCGGATTGGATACGGGAAGCTTCTGTCCAGGAAGAACAGCAACCAGCAGCCGCCACGGAGCAAGTCAGCTCGTCGAAGTCAAGGGTCTTACAACCTAATCAGACAGCACCAAGGGCCTCATCAGCAAACCGAAATGCATCCCAGGACAACCAATCAACATGTGCAGGATGCGGTGAAGCTCACCCTCGCAGTCAGTGCAGGTTCCTGAACGCCGTGTGCCTGAAGTGTGGCAAGAAAGGTCACATCAGAAAAGTTTGCCGATCAAAATCGAGGAAACATCGAACAACAAATCACGTGACCGAAGAAGAGTTTCCAGCAGAGAACCTTGATGTCATGGAGTACCTCAGCAAAATCGAGGTCATCGGATCGGTCAACGCAGCACCTAAGTCACTGGTTGATGTCAACATAGAGGGAACCACCGTCAAAATGGAACTCGACACCGGCGCCCCCTGCTCAACCGTGAGCAAATCTAAGCTAAGTACGATCAAACCAGGTTTTGTGTTGCAGAGAAATGATCGTAACTTCGTTAGTTACACTGGCCATCCTATCAAATGCATTGGCAAAACGTCAGTGTGCACTACCATCAGAACCACAACCAGGAATCTGAATCTCTACGTGGTTGACGATGAAGTCGAATCGCTCTTTGGCCGAGAGTGAATTTCGGAGTTTGTACGGGAGATAGACTTTGGTCACCTCTTCAGAAAATCCGACCCAATCCACAAGTTCACAGACAAGCAGGCTCTGACCTTGGAACAACAGAAGCAGCTCGACAACATTCTATCTCGCTACCAGGATGTGTTCAGCGACACCCCCTGGAAGGCCTCAGGTCCCCCAGCGAAGATGCACCTGAAGGCTGGAGCCACACCTGTTTTCGCCCGAGCTCGAGAGGTACCAGATGCCCTCCACGATGCCTACGCCAAGGAAATCGACAAGAAAATTGCATCTGGCTTCTAAAAACGAGTGGACTACTCTGAGTAGGCATCGACAACGCACGTCGTCGCCAAGAAAAACGGCAAACTGAGGATCACAGGTAACTACAAGCCTACTCTCAACCCGCGGATCATCATCGATGAACATCCGATTCCCAAGGTGGAACATCTGTTCAACCGAATGCATGGCGCCATTCTCTTCTGCCATCTGGATATCACCGACGCGTACACTCATCTTGAGGTCGACGATGAGTTCAGCCATGCTCTCACGCTTAACACGCCAACTCACGGTCTGATCCGCCCAACGCGAGCAGTATATGGAGTAGCTAACATCCCCGCTCTCTGGCAGCGGCGAATAGACAGAGTCCTGCAAGGTCTTCCAAACGTCGTAAGATTTTTCGATGACAGTATAGTGTTTGCTGATAGCTTTGAAAATCTGATGCAGGCCCTCAGCACCACTCTGGAACGGTTTCAGCAACACAACCTCAAGCTCAACCGAGCCAAATGCGTTTTCGCTCAAACGTCCCTGGAAGCCTTTGGCCACAAAAACGATGCGTCAGGCATCCACAAGTCTGATGCACACATCCGAGCTGTACGTGATGCACCGAAACCGACTACACAAGAATAATTCCAACTGTTTCTTGGTAAAGCAACCTACTACAGCTCGTTCATCCCCGATTTGTCCACCAGGGACCGACCACTCAGGGTCATGCTGCTCAAGGACCCTCTCATCTGGACACCAGAAGGCGACAGGGCATACAAAGACATCAAGAAATCCTAACCTCGCCCCAGGTACTCATGCAGTATGACCCAGCGTTAAGACTCCTGTTGGACACGGACGCCAGCAAGACCGGCCTGGGCGCAGTACTGTCACACCGGCTCAGCTACGGGTAAGAACGTCCTATCGCTTACGCCGGTCGAACGATGACAGCAACGGAGCAAAGGTACCCTCATCTCCGCACGAGACTCAACTTGACGAGGCCACGTTGAGGTCACCGCAAAACCGACCTGGTCACCGCGCAACCAACCAAGTCACCGTGCAGACCAAGTCACCGTGCAACCGACCAAGCCACCACGCAACCAACCGGGTCACCGCGCAACCGACGAGGTCACCGCACAACCGACCAAGTCATCGTGCAACTGACCAAGTCACCGTGCAACCGACCAAGCCACAGAACAACCGACAAGGTCACCGTGCAACCGACGAGGTCACCGTGCAACCGACCAAGTCACCGTGCAACCAACCAAGCCACCACGCAACCGACAAGGTCACCGCACAACCGACGAAGTCGCCGTGCAACCGACCAAGTCACCGCACAGCCGACAAAGCCACCGTGCAACCGACCAAGTCACCGTGCAACCGACAAGGTCACCGTGCAACCGACCAAGTCACCATGCTACCGACAAGGTCACCGTGCAACCGACCAAGTCACCGTGCAACCAACCAAGCCACCACGCAACCGACAAGGTCACCGCACAACCGACGAAGCCACCGCACAACCGACCAAGCCACCGAGCCTGAGACGAGTTCGCTTCACAGAGACACCAGCAACAGTCCAAACACCACCAGACACACCAGCTACACCTGTGAACAGGACATCATCTATTTCCAAGACCTCTTTTATTCCCCGCAGGATTACTCACCGGCGAAGACCACCATTGAGATTCTCCCCTGATTAAGTTTCAAAAATTCATCCATTTAAAAGAGGGAGGAAATGTTGTGTATTTACTTGAGTTAACATGGACATTCTAGTCAGTGTTGTGTATTTAGGCTACTTGAGATAACATGAACATTCTAGTCACTATGCCCAGAACATTCCAATCTGGAACATTCGAATCTGGAACTTTCCAGCTACTACGTATATATGCACCCGCAGACTGTAGACGACAGTTCCGCCTAGTTCCGCGCATAGTCTTTAGTTCCTCGCCAGTTCCGCTCTGGACCGCTCAAGTTAGTCCACCTTGTGTATCGTTGTGTATCAAGTAGTGTTAAATAAACCGTTGTTTTATATTAACAAGTGCATGTTATTTATCTTGTATCTCCCACGATATAACACTTAGTTAGGAGATATTCACCAAAATCGTACAGAAACGGTAAACAATATACACTCTGTAGTTAGGGGACATTGAAATCTTTGTTTTTATTGAAAAATAAAGGAATTAATATTGCAGTAGTGTAAGTTTATCGGATCATTTATCCGCTTGACATGTGCTGTTTTACAAAATAATGGCCGTCAAAAATTAATTTGTTACAAAATATCTTTATTTTCTCTGTTTTACAAAACTGTTTGGTCATTATTCATCCTAGTCATCATCTAACACACTATCTTTGGTAACTGGACAATTAACAATCTCATTGTAGAAATCGATATGCTCTTCTGGAATATACTGTTTGTTTTCCTGTATTTTCTTTTCCTGAATAGGCAGTCGCTCTCCTGGATATGCTAATTCTGTAGGGAACGTTATGGCATTCATTGAATTCCTGATTTATTTATTTATTTTACGTTTCCAGGAAGATTTACAAAATAAAGGGAACAATACAAACAAACAAACTTACAGACTATAATAACAAATAAAATGAAATGAAATGGAATGCAAAGACCGCCATGTTAGTTTTGTGCTGACCAGGTTATTAAAAATTCCATAGGTGAACGTATGCTAACAGCCTCTTAAAACATACAATATGTCAGTTTGAATGCTGTAAAAGGATTTGTAGATATTGAGAGCCATTTAAATATTTCGGATGATCGCCATGTTGGATTGTTATATATGTAAGCCATAGAGTTATGTGCCTCTAGATGAAGATCATTACGTAAGTTCATTAATCAAACTTTAACTTTGATCACAACATAAGAACACAAGAAATAAAAACTTAAGTTCATATGTTTCCACAGCTACCCTCTTGAGGTAATGAAAACAATTGACCTAAAATAGATTCCAGTGCATTAAAATGTGAATAAACATTTTCTGTACCAAGTTTCACAGCTCTCGGATGGTTAAATCGCGAGAAACATCCATTTCAGTGTTTCAATTTCGCTTTGCCACCATGTTCATTTTATACGTAACAGCTTTTCAAAAGTCACGTAGGTGAACTTCTACAAAAACTTCAGGGAGATACCTGCTACTGTTCAGAGATATAGATTGCCAGTGAAATAATTCGCGCGGCTGCCATGTTGGATTTGTGAAAGGTATTAAAATTTGAAAGGCACGGTCGAAGTCGGATGAGGTCGTAGTATGTACTTACCGAATGTCATTGAAGTCGCTTCGGCCGTTTAGATTTTATTAGAGACACACACACGGACAAAAGGTGATCCCATAAGCCTATTTCTTTCATAAATGAAAACAGGATCAAAATAAATCTCAGCAATTTTTCTAGGTTTATGCTTGTCTTCTGTGTGGTTCCTGGGCGAAACCCCACACAAGGCACGGCATGAATCTAGAAAGATTGTAAGTTTTAATTGCTTGGCCGTTAAAGCCAATTTACCATATTTTAGGATAAAACTAGTCATTTCTTTCCTCAACATTACAAATACGTCCTTACATTTGAAATTTGGCATATTCAATCCAGCTAAGAACATTGTTACGAAAAGAAAATCTTAAGATATATCCAAGGCATTCTAGACGTCTACAATGCACATTGTTAATTTTGTCACCGAATATTTTGTTCGTATCTAATGCTACCTTTAAGAAGATTGTTATAAAAAGCTTTTGGTTTAAACACTGTAAGGAAATAATGAGTAGAAAGCAATATTTAAGGACCTACTTGTTATTAATTCAGATGTGGTACACCTGGATCTCATATCTGGCGTTCATCTCCAGCATCCAACTACAGTATAGAGCGTCTCAACCTTAAAAGACAGTATGGAATTAAATGTAGTATTTGCCTCTCACTCGCACTCCTATGTCCTGCAATTAGCTTCGTCCTCTTCTACCCCGGCGATGTTGCCATTTCCCAATAATTGAAAGTGCCAAATCTAAGAAAATGTGTGCGTGGTATTATAGAGAATATCCCGCTCTTTATGATGGTGTAAAAATAAAATCGATAAATAATTAACTCATGGCCCAATTTTCACAATTACGATATTTTAGCGCGAATCTATATTTTTGCATTTATAAAACTTATTACGCCATAGATAATGAACTAATGATCGCAACAGATCAAGAATTTATTTTTAGATTGCCTGATGTTGGTAGAAGATACCCTACTTCTCAGGGCAGTAATTATTTTCATAATAAGAAAGTTATGATTTTATTTCTTAAATGTTACTTGAAAAATCTGGGATGGTGTACATAAAAGTTAGCTAGCGAGAAAGTGTTTTGCTGTTGACTAAGCAAGAAGAAATGTTCATTAATGTCTGAAATCGCTTTCAAAACACACCAGAGCTCAATATTAGGTAGCATTCATAAGTTATAGCACTTCGCTTAGTCCTCCCGCTCAGCGCTGACGCACCGGAACTTTGTTTACTAACGTGCCCCGCAGGCTATCTCCCCCGACTACTTTTGAGGGAGGGTAGGTGATGATGTGAAGTAAAACTAAGAAATGAAGTGGATTTTGTGTTCATTATAAATTGTCCGCCTCGTTGAGTTCTTGGCTGTCACTGTGCTGTCACTGTGGAGGCCCGGGTTTGAATCCCGGCTCTGCCAAGAAATGTAATTCTCGTCTGAGGGCTGGAACGGGGTGTACTCAACTCCATGAGACAAAACTGAGAAGAGGCGGGTTCGATTCCTACCTCAGCCATCCTCGAAGTGGTTTCCGTAGTTTGCCTTTGTTCGTCCCGGGAATTAACAAGGGTTCGTTAATGGTGCAGAGTTAACGTTTCTGTGCCAGAAAGAACACGGTAGACACACACGACAAAATGACAGGTGAAGTATATGAAAAGTGGTTCGCCGAGCAATATTGTTGCTCAATGTTCCCGAAGGATCTAGCCTAGTAATAGACAATGTAGGCTATCACAGCAGAGAAATATGTTCTTGCTTGTCACCTCACCACACCACCATACCACAGTGAACTTAATCACAGCGAAATGGTATGGGCGTAAGTGAAGAACTATATAAAATTGAACAACGTCTCGTTCAAGAAACAAGAAATGAATAATTTAATTTCGTCTGCATACCCCCTCTTGACCACACAAAATTGGGTAAATTACGTGGACCACAATACAGTATATTATTATTATTATTATTATTATTATGTCATATTATAATTTATTATAACCTATGATATTCGAGAAAAAGGCCTTATCATATTCATGAATAATTGAAAATTAAAAACTATTATAATGTGTGCATTAAAATCGCGCTCTGAGCTTCGGTGTATCATAATCTAAATATTGTACCGTCTTTCGCTTCAAGGCAAGATGTACAATTATATGCAACAAACAAATATTTTGGAAATTTCCCGAGTTTTGCGCAAAAGCGCGCCTGTATACGAGTTATGTTACATAATGTGCCCGACTTTGCAGAACTTTGAACATGCAGCAGATCTGGCATCAGCGCGCTCCATTTAATGCGTACTGTCTTTTAAGGTAGAGACGCACTATAGTGTTATCGTCTGCATGGATGGACTGGGCTTGTCACAACAGTGACACCGTGTCCATAGTTCTAATAGGAATTACCAGATACAGCACCAGAGCCAAGGTTTATGTAGACCATCTCTTGTCGTGCCTACATCAACAATGTATTAGCACCACAGTTCGAGTATCGACTATTCCTCTACAATCGAGACTTGAACAGGGACAGTCACATGTACTGATAACAGAGGATGTACAAGATACAGTCAAGTATCTCCTTGCAGCTCAACATAAACTAGACGGAGGCTTACCAGAAGTATTCCATCCAGAGACAAACGTGTTCGTTGTGTTATTGAGAGGGGGAACTGGCGGTAGCAACTACACCAAAGATGTGTATTGGTTCCTGCTAGACGCCTTCTGGATATGGTGTAACTCTTACAGAGTAGCACTGATAGACGAGTGGGTGGAGTTTCCATGTTGTCACCAGACATCTGTAGATAATAGACTCTTCACATTTAACCCTCTTTTCACCATCCATAACGATCAACGCTGGGAATGAAAATTAGAACTTCAGAATGAGATTGTGGAATTTGATTCAATTATCTCCAATGTTTACGACAAGAGGTTTCGTAACATGCATGTTTATCACATCAAAATCATTACACATAGAGAGTTCTTCGCATCTAACTCAAGCGATTATCATCCTATGGCATTAGCAGTGATGCGGGAAGTTGCAAGACATCTGAATGCAAGAGTTTTCATTGAGAGAAATAATGGTAGCGTGAAGGACTTTTTAGATTACGGACTAATAAAGAGCGTATATTCTAATCCTTTTCATATAGTTGTATATTCGGTTCCAAACGAAAATTCATACCGATATTTTCACATCTTATACCCAATGCAATTCACCGCTCTTCAAATAATTGCTCCACAGGCTGCACATCACTTATCGTACACACTACTTTTTCGTTGTTTCCCTTTAGATATCAGGCTTGCATTATTTACATCATATATTCTCGGTTCTATTTGTTGGCGTTCCTTAGCAAAATGTTATTTCGAGTTTCACCAGATCTCTTGGCTCCAACGTTTCATAGATATATTTGTCCTATTCGCATCATCAAACCTAATCAAAGGCAATAAAGTACGATCATATTCACAGCGGTTACTTTTAGCCACTTTCTTACTGATGATTGGTGTGGTTGTGGCAAACACTTTTCTGGGTATAATGTTCGTGCAGCCTAGTCGTGGCAGAGAAATCGACACTCTAGAAGAGCTTGATAAGTCAGGACTTAGTGTCTTACATATGTACATGAAACCCACTGATTCCATCGAAAATCCATACAGTTCGAGTCTCTCCAAAAAAGTGAAACCTTTAGATAATGTCGATCTAGTGCCAGTGCTACAAACTTTGATTCTCCATATGAATATTTCAATTTATACGTATTTTAGTAAAGATACATTGCAGTTGTTGGAAATTATAGTACCTTTGTACATGAAAAGTGTTCATATAATGAAGGAACCTGTGACTACTACCTTGAGCACAGAAACAGGCTACATGGCACGGTTTTCGCCATTTGTGGAAACATTTTACAAAATTACCTCTGCGTTAATTGAATCTGGAATAACTGAAGTTTGGGAAGCTAAGAAAGCGACAATGCTAATGTATTTGTACAAGAAATCAGGATACAATCAATACCATGACAACGCACACAATACAATTAGCTTATCACAAATGCTTGTAGGCTTCTTCGTGATAAGTATAGGACTGTCGATAAGTTTTGGTGTATTTCTTGTAGAAATATTTGGGTTTGGTCAATTTCTTCAAATAGCTTCAAATGTAACCTACTTTATGTATATTTAATGAGTAAATTAATAATAGTTATTGCAGCCAAAGGCTCCCCCATACGTACTTACGGTACATAATATATAACAAGATGTCCAGTAAGGAATAAGGTCTATGCATGAGTATAGTTATAGCTCATTGTGTAGGAGTGATTAATGATATTGTGATGCACGTTAAGAAATATATCCTATTGCAAACACCCTGTTTACTAAGTTTTGTTGTAATTCCTCTTTTCACCCAGACGAATTTATTGGCACATTAGAAATGCACGCCTATAGGCCTCGTGCGCCTCGCTGGATTTTGACCACTGGCGCCCCTAGCGGATGCTTGTGCAACACGCAGGATGACTGAGTGACGACGCAATTGCCTTCGAGTCTAGGCAAGCAAGCAATTATATTTGCCGCTCCAATGTCGTGCTCTCTTGAGGTTTTTGTTGGTTTTGTACGGATACAGTGGACTCAGACTTATTTCAGACCTTCCACCCTGAAGAAAGGTGTAAAACTCAATGAGAGTTGCCATGTACTCAAAGTGAGAAAAACGTCGGGAGGGGAAATTGCCGGCATATGTTTGAGAGAAACAAACATCAATCAACCACCGTATACTGTCAAACTTCAAGTAAGCATTAAAATATTATATATTTCCTATGATATGTATGAAAACTTTTATCAATACGCCCAATCAGCATTAGTTTGTCTTAAATTATCATGGGTAAGCCACTAGGCTATCATGCCCGTCAATGTCTTTATAATTCGTGTTTCTTTCAGATCGATCGCGAAAGAAATCTTCAATCCGCTGAATGCCAGTGCAAAGCCGGCCTCTCCTAATGCTGTAAGCATATTGCTGCGTTGTGTTATTATGTTAAAACAGAAAGAGACCTTCTAGTACTTCCTCTCTGCAGCGGTGGGAGAAACCTAGGAATTATCCCGTAGGATATACTAAAGGTGAAAGCATAAGGCAAATGATAGAGAAGAAAACAACTAAGCGACCAGTTTACTGCATGCCAGAGAGGGGAAATGACGAATATTTCAGTAAAGAAGAATTATATGCCCGTCTTAAGAACGTCGATTGCGCATTAACGGGAGTTTTAGAGGTGGAATGCTAAGGAGAGTCGTCTTCCATAAGTAATTCAATTATAGACCACGTCGTGGATAATGTTGTAGGACTAGCTGAGAAAGCATCTGTGACTCAATGCCTCCATGGATTTGACAACCAATCCCAAGTACCATATCAGTGCTATGAAAGCACTCCCAAGGGCGGTGGTAAGATAGTGCTAGTGAAAAAAGAATATGATGATATGTTGTCCAGTGAAGGTTGGTTGGTTCTTAAGTTTAGGGGCTGCGACATCGCGGTCATGTAGCCCCGTGTACTTTGGGTGTGTGTAGAATCTGTCTGATAACCGGTGTTAATTGTGATGGCTGTATTAGTGTGTGTTATCTGTTTTTTAATTTAATTACCGCAACTTAGAATTTTTCAAATAGTTCCTACTTTTGCCGCCAAGCGCCACCGTCATCGACTATTAGGCCAAGTTCAGAACTTGGCTACTAGACGCTACCGCAGTCGGCTCTTGGCAACGAATGTAGAAACCTAAGAGCGTTGTTTACATTCTTAACCTATAGCGTGTCGTCGGTCTACTAACCCCAAGATTGCAGGTTCTCTCCTGGCCGTGGTAAGTGATTTTTTTTGAAAGGCTGCCAAAATATGACCCGCATGTCATACGATGTTGGCATGTCAAAGAACCCATTTGAATTCAGTAGGCCGTGTTCATAATGGCAAAATTAATCTCGGGAGTTTCCGCCAACACAAAGTTCCTCATTTCTCTACTAGAAATCGCTATAGTGTTCAAGGAGCTTAGATATCTAACCTCCTTGACTTTCATTGTGATTCAATGAACAGCGAAATTCGACATGCAAGCTACCCTCTGGGTATCAAATTACAAAGCTTTCACCCGGCATCCGAGGCCATACGATATTATTATATTATTTACCTATCCAATTTAGCTTCACACTGGTGCAATTAGTGGAAGGTTCTTTAACATGCCATAAATCTATGACATGGGACCGCCGGCATTACGTCCCCTCCAAAGGAAGGCATACTGAGGGATTTTTATCGCTCTTAAAAATCCGACGGCTTCGGCCGGGTTTGAACCCGCTATCTTGGGCATAGAAGCTCAGCATGCTACCGACTACGCCACCGAAGCCGCAGTCCAGTGAAGTGTTGAAATTTTATTGTGACGAGTAAAAATCAATATTTTGCAAAAGTATGAAATTGCATTTTAGACAATGGCACAGTCTCGATGTCACTTGTGGTTTCAGCAGAGATTGATTCGAATTTCCGCCAGTCGGAATGTGCACAGGATCATAACTCATAACATTACAAAGTGGGGATTACCAAAAACTAGCATCTGTGATTCATAACTCCAAAGACATAAATACTCCTGCAGTTGGGTATGGAAGGGATAATGAAACGAATGCGATAATGGAATTCTGTGCATTGTTCCAATGTTCCGTAATGCAGGTAGGCTTGCTTGTAAAACATGAACATCCATGGCTCTGCTGCAGTCCAGACGGGATTGCTCTACGGGAACATCATGAAGGGTTTCCATCTCTTCTCGAGATCAAGTGTCCGTATTCGTGCCGTGAAAAGCCTGTTATTGAAAGGAAACTGTGCAACATCCCATATTTGTACATTAATAATAATGGGAAGTAAAATTAAAGGAGACCCATGTATATTACACCCAGGTAGAGGTATCAATGTACATTTCAAATTTAAATGTATGTAACCTGTTTATATACTCTCCCAAGGGCAGTGTGAACGTCAGAATTCTAAGAAATGAGAAATTTCTTTCAAGTGTTATTCCAACAGTGCAGAAATTTTATTTTGAACACTATCTACCATTCATTTTCACACAGAGTAACGGCATATCAGCGTGATCTTGTCCATGACAATCTTTTCTACCATTCCTACAGTATATTTGTAACAAGTTGTGAAGGAAACTATTAGTATAAATACAGTTCATTATGTATAATAATCATCAATAGTACATATAAGCATGGTGAAAGTTAATACAATCTAGAATTGGTTTCTCATTATATGTCGATTGCATGATGAATTAATTGAATCACGTATGTACGGTACCGGTTCTATTTTATGTTCTCACTGTCTGACCTTGACCGTAGGAAACTAGGGGAAGGGGGTTACTGACATTCCATTCAGGATCTCGCTCAGCTGAGAGAAAGTATCAGGTTACTTTACGACTTGATGATAGGAGGACTAATTAAGTTCACCAAAACTCCAATAACATGAAGAATTTTATCTATATGAGGTAAAAATCCGTAGTTATTTTGTAGCTCAGTATTTTAAAAACTTTCATTCTGTGAATACTTCTTTCAACATGGATTCTAACTGACTCTATGTCATATGTTGTTTTTATTTCCTCAGCTGAAAATTGAGGATTAAAAGCAAAAGGAGGCATCACCATTACAGCGTTTTTATCTTCAAGGCACGTCTTAATCTGCTTTGTCACACATCACAAGGTCACCTGGCTAAATGTAGTTCAGAATGCCTGAATGAACTGTAATGTAGCTATCAAGAGTTTAGTGCTTTTCAGTCGGTCAACACGAATGTACCCAAAAGAGATGGGTTATGCCCTAATCCTGAAATAAATTACATGAGATTAATAAAACACTAGGATGACCAGTTTCGATCGTCAAGCGATCATCATCAGATCCATTACACTTAGGCTACAAAATCTATGTTTGAAATACAGGTGAAAATATTTACAATATGTACAATTATTTAGTTGCAGTATTGGTACTGCAACTGTCAGTGTATGCTAAATGCAGTATATATGTTAGGTGAAATGCTAAATGGTGATAGCTATCCGGAGATTGTACTTTAGAGAGATTATATGGTTGTAAACTATGGTTAAACTATAAAATTTTAGGCTAACTACTTATCTGATTGTCTTCCGTACTACAGCTACTCGCAGTTTTCGTGCTCACTGGAACTCACTGTGTGGTCGACTGCGGTGGTTATCTTAACGACTGGTTTTTCCCTGCCTTCTCCCCCCTGTCCCTACGTGCTGTGGGGAGTGATAGCGATGTGTTTATGTGAGGTGTTGCCAACCTAGATAAGATGAATGTTATTGAATGAGGTGGGTCTACAACTATTAAAGACCGTGGATTAGCCCTCGCCACGCGTGGAGCATAACCCATTCGAACTAAGCGTTGACGGTCTTATGAGGACGTCCCGGCACCTTTAATACTGCCGCGAATATGGGCCTTGGTTTATTGCAGAAGAAAAGTACATCGTACACCTGATCCAGATAACATTTACCTATTTAAAAACCCCTAATTTCCCCCCTTTTTTATCTAGCTTGGCTGTGTCGCTAGGCCCCATATCGGCCCGGCGTAGCACAACTCCTATAGAGTATAAAACTGTAAGTCAAGGTTCAGAAGAGTCCACGTTCCAATTAGAGAACGCGGCGCGTGTTCGTACCTCTATTTATAGGTAAAATGTGCCTGGTCAGTCCAGTCAGCGGTATGTTGGGAGTGTAATGTCCGCTGTGTCCTGTCTAAGTGCTTGCTGTTGGCTCCTAGGTCTATGACCTACGGCTCCCTCCGTAGTCGTGTTTCCATGTCGTCTTTTACGTAGTTACTTCTGATTATATTTTATGTATGTATAGGCACAGTCCTTTTATAAAGGACTGGGGCTAGGACAATACCTAAATTCGTGTTAATACATACATTTCATAAAATAAAATAATGTCAAACAAAAAAATGAAACAAGTTAGTTTAAAAAAATAATCTCACCTTCACTTGCACTGGCTTGTTGCTGTTTCCTTCTAGTGGGTCCAAAAGCGCAATGGTTTCTTGTATCTCAGACATGTAAGGTATACCGGTTATCTGCAAACAAATAAATAAATAAAAATCATTAATTACCTGATCAATAACTACACATTTAAGGTTAATTAGCATGACATTATTAAAATAATCATTCATAGGTACTTACCGAAAAATAAAAGGATTTTTCTTCCAATGATCAGTTCAGAGCTCTACTGTATACGTCCGTTTGCTAAAATGGCAAGTGCATCCCTAACGTAATCGTTATCAGTTAGCCTAGCAACAGAGAGTGTTGCATTTTCTCAGCGTTTTGACCTTGAAATGTTGTCTCTCTCACACGTGTTCCCACGCCTCTTCACATTCCTCAATCTGAATCAGATTCGTGTACCTTATACTAGTTTCATGTTTTTAATAAGGAACCAAAATGGGTGCCTCTTGTACATCGGTAGAACGGCTGTCTAGGAACCAAAATGGCGGTCTCTCTGTTTAAACGCCAGACCTCCTAGCCTCTACCAGGTCTGTTTAAACGACAGACCTGCTTGCCTCAACCAGCCAAGTAACCTGACCCTTTACTTCCTGCCCACGTAGACATTCTTGTGTTATCAGCAGTCGCTCTGACAAGGCCTGGCCAGGTCGTGTATTGAATGCGAGCAAGCAACACAGTTGTGTAGCATTCAAAACGTGTGTGTCTTATTATTATGATTATTATTAAACATTTTACTGTAATAATAATTACCAGCAAGCGGCCATCCTCAATACATGATCATGTTAACCACATACATTCACCCTAAAACCCATGACTTTACCCAGTTCAATATTTAGTTTATGACATTTCTGGCCAATGACCTTACCGTTTTGGCTCTTTGCGTACATGCACATGACTTGGTCGAGCAAATGTTATAGGTTTCCATATTCTAAAACCATTTACTGTGCCAGACAGCAGTCTCGCTTATTACCGTTTACTAGCATGTTAAAGATCCCCTTCAGGGGTAAAAAATCCTAGCACACTTAACACATTTTCAGATATTCGCCTCCATCCGTCATAGGAAATGTCACAAAACCAACCGTCATAAACTGCCCCGCCATCCCACCAAAATAGCAATTCATTTCTTCCGGGCACGGTCACCGAGATCGCTATAAGGGATTTTCAAAATATTCGCCTTCATTCATCTGTCATAGGAAAAAATATCGAAAAGCGACCCCTCGTTTTGCAATACATCGCCCCGTCGAAATAGCCATTTCCTGTATTCACCATGGCCAGTCATAGCCTCGTTGGAACACACGCCCAGCGCTACCGGCTCTCGGTCTACAAACAATCTTTTATTTTTAAAAAATTTAAAAAAATATAATTCATAGTTCTTATCCAAGGGACTTGGCAATTTTATTTTCGTGGTAGAGGGGGTAGATTCCTTTAATTTATGTCAATCAAACTTATTTGTAAACTAGTTAGTTTCCAAAATTTAAAAATTAAAAATTTAAGTGTTTTCAAAAAATCTCAAAAAATAAAAAAGTTTTATTATAAGAAATAAAGGTCACAGAGACCATTCGTTTCAACTATGGCACAACGTTCTATGATGTTTGGTTTTCAAACTATCGCCTACTTTCAAAACAAAAATTTTCAAAAAAAATGAAAAATATAACGAGTCGTCCATAGGAAAGAGGACTTCAGCCAGAGTCCAACGACACCTCATTTGTTAAAATCCGACCATCCGTTCGCCAGTTATCACCAATGTTCGCGAGAAAGTAGGCTATGATTTTTAGCCTATTTTCAATTTTGAAAAAATAGGCTTATGAGATCACCTTTTGTCCGTGTGTGTGTGTGTGTGTGTGAGGTGTGTGTGTGTGTCCCCTAATAAAATCTAAACGGCTGGAGCGATTTCAATGAAACTCGGTAAGTTCATAGCGCTATTCCCGGCGACCTCGACCGTGCCCTTAAAATTTGGTTGCTTCTCACCAATCCAACATGGCGGCTGTGTGAAATATTTTTCTAGCATTCAATATCTCCGAAACTATTACCGATATCGCCCTGAAATTGTGTACTGTGATAAAGGGCATTACTATAAGTTCACTTATGAGACTTTCAAAAACTTGGTGACTACAAAACCAACATAGCAGCCAAGCGAAGTTGAGACTTTTAAATAGACTTTTCTCGCGATTTAACTATCCAAACGTAATGTACAGCAATTGTTTACACACATTGTAATGCATTGAAGTCTAATTTAGTTCAATTGTTTACATAACCTCAAAATGGCGGCTGTGCGAAATATTTCACTGACATTCTATATCTCCGAAACTATTACAGATATCACCCTGCAATTTTGTACGGTGATAAAGGGTACGGATACAAGTTTAACTATGTATATTTCATAAACCTGTAAAGTACAAAACGAACATGGCGACCAAGCGAATTTGAAATATTTTAATAGACTTTTCTCGTGATTTAACTCTCTGAGCGCCGTGAAATGTGGTACAGTAAATGATTTTGCAGATTGTAATGCACTGCCATCTAACTTAATTCAATTGTTTACATAACCTCAAGATGGCGGCTGTGCGAAATTTTAAAATTAAGTTTTTATTTCTTGTGTCGTAATCATGCGATCGAAGTGAAAGTTTGAATAATGAACCTAGGCAATAATTGTCTTTGAATGGTACATAACTCTATGGCCTATACATATAACAATCCTAAATGGCGAGCTTCCGAAATATTTAGACGGTTCTCAATATCTATGAATCTTTTACAGCAACCAAACTGAATTTTTTTATGTTCATAGAGACTATGAACATATGTTCACCTATAGGACTTTCAGTAACCTGGTGAGCACAAATCCAACATGGCGGCGACGCGAAATATAAATATTTAAATGGACGTTTCTCGCGAATTAACTATCCGAGTGCCGTGAAACGTTGCACGTTAAATGCTTATACACATGTTGATCCACTGGCATCTAATTTATTTCAATTGTTTGCATAATCACAAGATGGCTGCCGTGCGTAATTATAAAATCTCGTTTTTACTTCTTGTGTTCTAATCATGCGATTGAAGTTTGAATACCACACGTACACAATAATCTTAATGTAATAGTACAAAAATAAGAATCCAACCTGGCGACCATTTGAAATATTTAGATGGTTCTCAATATCTACGAATCTGTTACAGCAATTAAACTGAAATTTTGTATGTAGATAGAGGCAATTAACATGAGCAGGATATATGAAAATAGGCTGTATAGTTCTTCACGGAACTACTTGTTTATCCTCCTTCACCCTTTAAACTTGCTGCCCACCTAGAGGGCGTACCCACCTTTCATTAACGTCAAACAAACGTTTTGCCAAAATTCACCGTTTCCAAAATAGCGCCTATCCAAAAAACAAGAATTTCCATTTTTTTAAATATCAACACACATTCTTAGCAAAGAGGACATCACCCCGTTCCAAAACAACACATCGTTCTAGACTTAAAAGCTCATTAAATATCACCAAAATATTAAAAACGCACGTTTACCTCAATTTGCGTTCCCAAATTTCACCCATTTAAAAAAATAACCTCAACATCAAATAGAGCGGAAAAATACCATCTAAACGACACCTCACTCGACCCTAGTCCTCCCCCACCACCAACTTTTTCCAAGATAGCCATACGTATTCGAGCACACGCGTGATTATAGGTAGAACACCCACCACCACACTACTACGTAAAGTTTTTATCCTAGAGATTTGAAATTTTTTTGGCGGAAGAGGGGATAGGGACCATTCATTTACGTCAAACACATTTTTTTGTAAACTTGTTAGTTTCTAAAATATTGGAATTCGAAAATTGGACTGTTTTCAAAAAACATCAAAAATAAAAAAGGTTTTTATAAAAAATAAAAGACATAAAGACCATTCGTTTCAACCATCGCACAACGTTCTATCATGTTTGGTTTTCAAGCTAGTCTATCGCCTATTTAAAAAATCATTTTTTTTTCTTGAAAAATATGACGAGTGGTCCGTAGGAAAGAGGACGTCAGCCCGAGTTCAACGACACCACATTTGTCAACATCCGACCATGGGTTCACCAGATATTAATTATTTAGCATGTACAGTCGGGTACAAATAAAATGGGTGAAGCAGAACTCCTATCATCCCCCTACTTTAGTCCTACATTATTGTTAATTTGAGATATTGAACCCGCTGGGCTATGGTTCATGTGATATTTTTTTTATGACAGAGCATTTATGATGGGATGTTGTACTTTTGAACACACCCAGGAAGCCACGTGAAGCTGAGAGATCACGCGATACTTTGAAGTAGCGGTGAATCGCACTTTTGACTTTGGTGTAAACTGCTAATTATTATCTGAGGTCTTATTAATTATTTTTATCTTTCCTACGAGACTCAGAATATTCCATTTCGTCATGCTGCATTATTAAAACATTTTGGAGAATGTTTATTTTTACTTTAGGTAAGGTAATACCCTTGCAGATACGCAAAAAGGAACGTAAGTAGTCGCTCAACGTTTTCGTTTTGACGACCTACTTTCTAGAGACACCCAGTACCGGAGCACTGCGTCTTGAGAATCCGCCTTGTGTAGGCGTGGAATTACATTTGTCCTACGAGACGTAGAAGAATATCCGCTGTTTAGCGTTAAAAGTGATTATAAGGTGCCATCGAGCATGCAAATACTAATTCACTGTTGTTAGAGTCCAGTGAATTAAATAAGAAGCTTGGGAAATAATTATTGACAAGTATAGTGTATTGCACAACATTGCTGTAACATCACATATTACCCACGCGTATGTGGAGGGCAGATGCCTAGTGGAAATATACAGGTAATAGTGTTACAATTATCCTGAATAAGTGTGATTATAATTGTATGAGATATTTAAATTGCCAAAGTGGAAACTTCATCTTTGAAACGTCGCATAATTCACGGATGCTGCGTGATACAAAAGTAGCGTCACTAGCACGTGCAGCATTATAAAATAGTGTTAGCTCACATGCTAATCCACATCTGCAAGATTAAGGCTGTGTCGTATTTTATAATTGAAGCCAATAATAGTCACGACGGACATTATAATTTTGGAAGTGAGAGGATGAATAATCACGCAACTTATTTCGCTACCCACGTGATTGGACTTTTCTTCACCATGGTTGAAGCAGTCACCATGGGCTAATACCATCCCGGTATGGGGGGGTGACGTTTCTACAGGAACCAGCATGATGGTGGAACTTCCAGAACGATGAACGAGAGGGAAGGAGCCAAAATGCCATTTCCAGGCATATCCACGAAGATGTCGACAGGGACAAATCGAACCCTGGTCTTTGGGGGAGTCCAGATGGGAATCCTGATGAGGAGGATACCGATCCAGAGAGCCAGAGAGGTTTATGTACAACCCTTGTTGTGGAATAGAGAGCTGAGTGAGAGCTCCTCCATTTCGTGAGTTTTTGTCACACCCCTTCTTTGTTCTAGTTTCTGGTGGTATAGTAGTTTTAATGTAGTTTGTGAATCAACCACACTCAGTGTCAGCCATTTTTCTAGGTAGGGATGTAACTAGATTAGTTAGATGTCATTTATTTCAGTTTAGAGTGAGACACCCTTGGGGTCAGACATTTTGGTCAGCCCTGGTGCAGCTTGGTGAACGTCGTGGAACGTCAATGCCTACCTTTTTGCTGAACCTGATCGTAGTCATTTTGAGGCTATTTTGTTCAACCCTACTTGGGGTAATTTTCAAGTCTTTGCTGACTGTAGTTATGGCAATCAGATGCCTTGGTTATTAATTGACTGCATTCTTCGCAGCCATCCTTTGTTACACCCCTGACTGTCGTTAGAACGGTCGTATCATTTAGGTAGTCGACAGTAACTACCAGTTTGTAAATGCATTATATTTCATTTTGAATAAGCTCAGAAGCTATTCTTGGTCATGTTTGAACCTAACAACTAGAAGGAATGTTTCGTTGCCTAGCATCGAACGCGGTTCCCAACGTATCATTAAGCAGATCTAGTGTGTGAATCTGTGCCTCCTTTATCATATTTTTTTGCTTGTGTCGTGTGAGACTCGTTTTATTTGATGTTCTAGCAACTACTGAGTTGCATTTTTAAAGCAAAGAGCTTCAGTTATTGTAAGTTTACTTTCATTTAGACGTCTTTGGTAGAAAGACGGAATTGTATTACTATACTCAGATTTATAGCGTGCGTTTGTTACACGGACTCTGTAGAGATCCGTAACCTATGGTAAAGTTTTTTATGAACCGGCCAGGTGCAGGTTTTGTATTGATTAAATCGCCGGCCTTGAATAAACTGGTTATGTAACCCAGTGACCTAGAGCACGCCTGCTTCATTGTGAGACAAAACTACTATAGACGAGGACAGAGTACAATTTGTATTCGCTTTTCCTTTCATTGCTATTTTGCTTATGGAAATCAGTTTCCACTCTTGTATTTGATCACTTGTTTTATGGATCGGTTTTTGTTAGTTTAACGCTCTGTTGCGTGTATTGTCGTATGACAGGTACAGTTATGTAAGGTTTTCTATAGGATGGTGAAGTCTACCCTGTTATAGCAGGATGTTATTGTATGCTTTGTCCGGGGATGATCCCGTTGATCAGATGTTATTGGAAGGTAACTGTTGTACAGGCCTATCCCAGAGTTATTGAACGCGAGCTTAGCGCCGCTGGTAACCCGTGTTATTGTGTGTCCGAGTTGTTATACTCGTTGATTATATTCCGACTGTTGAGTCGAGGCTTTTTGGTGGAGAATGATCTCAGTTGGAGACACTCCGTGCCCAGGCTATTGTCAATGTTATTCGCCATAAACCTACGATAAACCTATAAACCGACATCCTAATAATAAGACGCATAATTGTTGTAAAACAAGCCTAACTAACGATTCTTTCTATCTAACTTTGTTCTTTGCATTCTGGAACTGTTGACATAGCCGTGCAGTTGAAGATAATTTCCTTGTGAGGAAATGACTAGGACAGTTGACATTTTTGTAGCGACCTGAAGCATGTGCGAACCTAGAGTTCGTAGCTTGTGGAGCTCAGGCCATGCGATGTCAGACGTGGTCTCAACCGCGCATTCGTCACCGTAACTATACACATTAGATGAGTATGGTTTACAAAGAGTAAACCAAGGTGTAGGCAGGAATTTTTAATAAAACTACTGTGTCTATTTCGTTATTAATTTATGATGTCAAGTGTATTAAACCCTACATGTTACTTTATTGTGTGCTGTTAGCACGTAGTTATTAAACATAATTAAATTGTTTGTTTTTCATGGCTGTACACTTAGCTTTTGGATGTAATTGTTTTCCTTTACGGACGTCATCGCCGTAAATTTTATTAATTGATAGGACTTAGCTAGTTGAATTAATGTTAAATTTAAATGTCGAAATGGTACCATCCTAACCTAGATTTGTTTTGCTACCCTGTTAAATGTAAATTCAGATATTAGCTTGATCTTGTAACTTGAACTAGGGACTTGCGTCGTACCATATTCCTAGCGTTGCTGTTGTTGCTTTATCATTGTGAGTTAGATCTTTCGCGAGGGTTTTCAGTAACTTCTCAGGTAGGGGACCTGCTCTTTATCTTTGTTTATTTATTAATTTGCGGACTAGCCGATTATAACCCTCCGAACTAGGCTAGGGGCTTGTGAATTTTAATAAATTTTCACGGTGTTTTACATGAGTCTGGATGTTTATTTTCTCAGTCTAGTTTTAAGGTGAACCTTTCCTTAGGCGGTCTATGACCATCGTCACCATGTACCACGATCCCTGTGGACTACGGACTCTCGTGCCGCTTTAGCCTTTATGGAAGGTCACCTGATCCTCACGGTACTTTTTTATTCGATTTATGTGTCGTTAGTTAAGTCATCGTGGTTGTTGACTCAACTAAACGGTCTCATAGAATGGCGCCCAACGTTGTGGGCTTGACTTGGACGTCATAGAATGGCGCCCAACTCGTGTGCCGACGTTAACGTGGTGACCCTCAGTACCATGTTATATTTTTTTAGGATCTTAATGTTGATTATTGGTAAATTGACAGGACTGGGACGAACTTAGAAAGTCGTACTGCAGATCAATTGACCGCATGGCATTCATGTTTGATAGAAGTCCATGGGGTGAGGCTTTAGTGTTGGATAAATGAAGGATAGGATTTTCTTTGATGATGCCTCATCCTAAGTAAATGTAATACTTTGCTTTGCTCACCGTTGTCTTTGTAAATGTAGAAGCACTTAGTTTGCATACTCCAGCTGTACTCGTGATATTTATATAAATGAAGCAAGCTTTATACCACCAAGTAACTAATCATAGCTGTAAGTTCCAGTAGAAATTGATCCCTCACTTTCTCATATATTTCTTATCTATGGATGAGGAAACTATTCGTCGTGTGTTTGGAGAGATGATGGCAGGTGTGAATGCCAATCTTCAACAGATTACTGCTGACTTAGGTCAGAATACTCAGGCTGTAAATACTGTAAGTGGTCATGTGGACCAGGTTAGACAGGAAGTCAACAATGTCAGTGGTCATGTGGACCAGGTTAGACAGGAAGTCAACAATGTCAGTGGTCATGTGGACCAGGTTAGACAGGAAGTCAACAATGTAAGACAGGACTTAGAGATTAACACCCACTCTGTAAACAATGTTAGGGCTGATTTAACTCAAGTCAGGGCAGACATGGACACATATAGCATCGAAGCGAGAAATGATCTGACGGCAGGTTTAGCAGCTGTTAGGGTTGATGTCATACGACACCATCAGGAGGCTAACCAGCGCGTAGATTGCTTAACCGACCAGATGAATAGAGCTAGGGAGGAGGTGAAAAACCGATTGGAGGAGCACACAGCTCAAATTCAGACAACCTTGAATAAAGTCCAGATAGATATGAGAGCAGATCTGGAACATACCAGGGAAGAATTCGGGACTCGACTAGATCACGTCGAGGGATTTATCGGAAATGTGAAGAAGGACATGGCAACCATGAACGTTGGTTTAATCTTGATGAGAGGAGCTGCCAATGCCGTTAATAACAACGTGAAGACTATCGTTGATGGCATGATGGAGATTAAAGAGGAACTTAACACCAACAGGAGAAACATTTCTGAATTGACGGAAACCGTAGCCAGTCTACGTGAGACAGTTGATGTTCATCATGAGGAACACATAATTGACCTCATGTTATTGAGAGGTAACCTCAACGAACACGAGACCACAGTCGAGGCTAAGGTAGCCGAGGTTAGAGACGATGTGGGTAAAATCCAAGAAAATATGTCCAGAGTTGAAGGAGATATCGATTCCTTACAAAAGAGATTTGAGGAAGTCGCGGTGACCGAGAGGTTAGACCTCAGTTATAACCTTAGGACGGCCATACGCGAGGTAGACACAAACCTCAAGGGAAAGGTTGACAGGATCGAGCTGCAATTGAACGACTTAGGCAACAAAGTCGCAGCCAGAACCATCCCAGGTCTTGAAGTAATAGAAAGACGCCTGGACAGACTCGAGGCGACTCCAAGAGAGAGACACGTACACCCACAGATGGGAGAATCCCAGGAAACGCCTATATCTCAATCAGGAGGAATGATGCCTACCCATTTCCAACCCAGCGCGCCTATGGAATCGCAACCGTCACAATTCACTAATTTAGCGCAAGGTCAGACCTTGAACTTTGACGCTCACCCGTTTCAACCAGCATCTAATCGAATTAGTCATGAGACTAACACTCCTACGCAGAGTTACATGCAAAATACTTTCAGACCCGCGAATACGCAGGGAAATGTCACCATAATTCGTTCAAGAGAGGAGCAACCAGCTCGCTTCTCGGGAACTGGGAGCGGTGTTACTCCAGTGGAATTCCTAGCAAATGTCGAAAGCTACTTACGTGATACTATGGTAACTCCAGAGAGGGAACTAAGAGTTATAGAGCGACTGCTTGAGGGACAAGCCGGTACCTGGTTCAGAGCATTCCGATACTCATTTACAGGCTACCAAGACTTTAAGGAAGCGTTATTAAGAACATATTGGTCGAGCGACATCCAGCAGAGCATCCGAGCTGAGATGTACACTCGAAGGTACAGTTCCAATACACCTACTCGTTATGCGAATTACTTCGCAATACAGCTCGCGAAGCTCCGTTGTCTTCAGCCTCCATTGTCCGAACAAGATTTGGTGAACACAATTGTTTGGCAGTACCCTGCGGATGTACAACGTGTGTTAATCGCTGCAGGGGCATCCACTTTCCAGCAGTGTGACCAGATACTGCGAAGGTTGGATGCTAACACAGAACAGTTTCCTACACACCGTCAGCAGAAGGCTGATAGGCGCGAGGATAGACATATGAATCTGACGACTGTTGATAAAGTGAGCCAGACGCCACAACAAACACAAACCACAGAGGATTCTGGGCGACGTGATAACAATTACAGTTATAACAGGAGAGAATGGAACAACACTCCGTATACTCGAAATCAACATGATGACCGGCGAAGTCATTGGGACCGGCGATTCGACCGAAGGACGGACGACAACCGACGTCATGAAAACAACCGCCGAGGGAATGAAGGAAGAGATCAGCAACACGGACGTATCCGTTGAGACTATCGATATAGTGGGGGTTACGACAGAAATCGAGACCCTAGATACCAGCCAGACAGGGATTGGAAAGGAAGAGCACGGGAGAGCCGTGAGTACCTCCAACAATTGAGAGAATTGCAGATCCAAGAAGAGGGAGAACGGAACCCTACTTCGAGGGAAAATAGACATTCGGCGCAGGAGACGGAGCAGAACCAGCCCAGTACTTCTCGCCATGACAGAAAAAAAAAACTCCGAAAAATCAATAGATTCTTGTTTGGTTGAGCACCGAGTAACTGCCTCTATATTACTCTGGGAGCCAATCCAAGAAGACTTGTTGGACGAACGACGAACGACGAACCACAATTATGAATTAACACGTCTACCCAAGATTGTAGCCACCTTGAATGAAGTCAGTGTAGTCATACTCATCGATAATGGAGCGATGATTAGTGTAATTTCCGCCGATTGCCATGCCAGACTGAGAGCAAACTCTGAGGTGACGGAGTTGCCCATTTCAGCTGTAAGAGTCAGAGGTGTCATACCTGACCGCGTTGTAACGTGCAAAATCCAGATTTTGTGTACTGTGAAGATTTCGAGCCACGTGTACTTGCACGAATTTCTCGTAATGAAGGGCCTGCATCATGATGCCATTTTAGGCGCAGACTTCATTAGAAAATATGATGGAATCATTGACATGGGACGGAACACGGTAGAGTTCAAGCCGAACGAACCCATTCAGATGAGCCTAATTGAAGAAGAACCGGAATTCCTATCCGAAGTAGACGTAGTCGAAGAATTAAAGGGCAAGGAAATTGAGGCGACACTAGATGCCGACGAAGAGGCAGAATCGTTATCAGCACCCATACATGAGGATCTTGAGGCAATACTGAACGAATACAGAGATATATTCGACACCACACCTGGTGAGATATTAGACTACGAGTATGATCTTGTATTACTGGACGATTCCCCATTCCAGAAAAGGATCTATCCGATTGCCGAGAAACATCTCGAAGAAGCTGCTAAGAAGATCCATGAGATGGAAGCAGCAGGCACAATCAAGAAATCACCGACTCCTTTCTTGAATCCCATAATACCTGTGGTTAAGGTAGATGGAAGCTTGAGACTTTGTCTTGATGCCAGAGCCTTGAATGAACGCCTAGCTCCTGAGCACGACAGACCGCCCAAGATTAGGGACATTCTCAGGAAGTTCAAAGGGAAAAGGATATTTTCATCATTAGACTTGGTTCAGTCTTATTACCATATCAGATTATCTGAGCATACTCAGAAATATACTGGATTCTTGTTTGATCAGACTACTTATGTGTTCCAAAAACTACCATTTGGATTGAAAAATGCCGGAGCCGCATTAATCAGAGCACTTGATGCCAAGCTGACTCATGAAGTGAAGCAGAAAGTGATATGTTATGTGGATGACATAATCATAGCTTCGGGAACAGAAGAAGAGCATTTAAAGACATTGCGCCTTGTTTTTGAGAATCTCCGACAGGCAAATTTTAAGGTCAAGTTTGACAAGTGTCGTTTTTTTCCAGGAAGAAGTGAAATTCGTAGGACACATAATCAATGGAAAAGGATATAGTCCGAATCCGGCAAAGATTAGAACTGTTGCTGCATTTCCAACACCAACCCGTGTGAAACACGTGAGACAATTCTTAGGAATTCTCCAATTCTTTGCTGCTCATTGTGAGAAGTATTCCGAAACTTTTGCACCACTGCAAGGATTATTGAAAAAGAACTGCAGGTGGAACTGGAATGATGAATGCGAGATAGCTTTCAGGAGAGCTAAACAGATGCTTGTGGACTCAATTCAGTTAGAATATCCAGATTACTCTCGGAACTTTATTCTAGAAACTGATGCATCTGCCATTGGTATAGGAGCCATTTTACTGCAGGAAGATGATGAGAAGAAACGTCATTACATCGCTTTCTTAAGCCGACGTTTAAGAGCACATGAATCTCACTACTTCACGACCGAGATAGAAGCACTTGCAATTGTTTACGCACTTGAATACTGGCAGAAACTTCTGTTAGGTCAGAGGATTATTGTGAGAACCGATCATCATGCGTTGACCTTCATCTTGAGAACAAGACTGGCAAGCGACAGGATCACACGTTGGACGCTGTTTCTCCAACAGTTCGATTTGGAAATAGTTTATCGACCAGGCAGAGAGAATGTGTTGGCCGACATCCTCAGCCGGAATCCTGAAGCTACTGTTAATGCCATAGACATCGAGGGAGAATGCGAGGAACACCTTCGCCGATTTCGTCATTTACCTGAAGGACAGCGACGTGAGGAGGAACTCAGACATATTATCCGTTTCCTAGAACGAAGAATGGATCCACAGGATGATCATTATGCAAGGATTGCTGCTGTTGCAGATGATTATTTGCTTTATAGCTTGCCACGGTGGGTGAGTGGTTATAGTGTCGGATTACCAACCCCAAGATTGCAGGTTCGCCCCTGGCCATGGTAAGTGATTTTTGAAGGCGACAAAAATCACGACACTCATGTCATACGTTGTTGGCATGTTAAAGAACCCATTTGAATTCAGTAGGCCGTGTTCAATGGCAAAATTAATCTCGGGATTTTCCGCCAACACAAAGTTCCTCCATTCTCTACTTGAAAGCGCTGTAGTGTCAAGGAGTTTAGATATCTAACCTCCTTGACTTTCATAGCGTTCAAAGGAACGACGAAATTCGACATGCAAGCTACCCTCTGGGTGTCAATTAACAAAGCTTGCACCAGGCACCCGAGGCCATACGATAATATTAATAATAATATTAATATTAATATATATTTGATTTATCATCGTGTCTTATACAAGTTTGTAGAAGAGGACCACACTCAACTGCGTGCAGTTATTCCTAGGAGATACCAAGAATCTGTTATTCTTATGGTACATTTATCCATTGGACATGGAGGAACAGACAAAACCATTGCAACTATCAAGGAGTCTTTCACATGGAAAGGGTTAGGAGCCACCGTTAGACAGTGTTTACGTGCTTGCGACGCATGCCAGCGGAACAAGTACACGTCACACTTGCTGAAGGAACAACCTAGACCAATACTACCAACTCAACTTAGAGAGTTGTATGCACAGGACCTGTATGGCCCAATACCTAAGGCTCGTCGTGGGAATCGATACATCGTTGTAACGGTGGATGTGTTCACGAAATATACGATGCTTCATCCGATTCAAAAAGCTACTGCACATCAGATTATTCAGAGGATTAGACGTCAAGTGATACCGGAGGCAGGAAAGCCAAAGTTCTTGTTGACTGATCACGGATCACAGTACACCTCAGCAGAATTTGCCAATGCCATGAATGAGCTTGAAATAGGTCATGTTTTATCATCTATTCGACATCCAGAGAGCAACCCAGCAGAATGCGTGATGTCTATTATCGCAAAATTCTGTCGATTATATTGTCAAGAAGAACACTGGCGATGGACTGAAGTCCTTGTTATTATGGCAAAATGTATTAATTCAACAGTACATGAGAGCACTGGTCAAATACCTATGGTCTTGCATTTGAACCAGATGCCGCTGAGAATATGGGATCGTGTGATTGTAAATCCACCTTGTTTACAACCATCACATGCCAGCAGACTTTTAGCTGCGAGAGAGACTATGGACAGACAAGCTGCCAAGCGCTTGAGAAGAACTAGACGCCAGAGGTTTAGAGAACCACTAGTAGAAGGAGACCTTATCCTTATAAGGAGACCCGGAATTTCTAGTCCTATAGACCGCATATATGGGAAATTTCTATCCTTGTATTATGGCCCTAGTCGTATCCGACAGCCTTTGAACAATGGAAGTTATGTGATAGAAGACATTAGGACAGGAGAGCGCATTGGAACCTTTAATGCAGCCAATCTAAAAAAATATCACTCTTGAATAAATTTCAAAGCAAATAAAAATGTTATCCCAACATTTTATTTGAAACGACAGAGAGGCAGATGAACCCGCTGGGCTATGGTTCATGTGATATTTTTTTATGACAGAGCATTTATGATGGGATGTTGTACTTTTGAACACACCCAGGAAGCCACGTGAAGCTGAGAGATCACGCGATACTTTGAAGTAGCGGTGAATCGCACTTTTGACTTTGGTGTAAACTGCTAATTATTATCTGAGGTCTTATTAATTATTTTTATCTTTCCTACGAGACTCAGAATATTCCATTTCGTCATGCTGCATTATTAAAACATTTTGGAGAATGTTTATTTTTACTTTAGGTAAGGTAATACCCTTGCAGATACGCAAAAAGGAACGTAAGTAGTCGCTCAACGTTTTCGTTTTGACGACCTACTTTCTAGAGACACCCAGTACCGGAGCACTGCGTCTTGAGAATCCGCCTTGTGTAGGCGTGGAATTACATTTGTCCTACGAGACGTAGAAGAATATCCGCTGTTTAGCGTTAAAAGTGATTATAAGGTGCCATCGAGCATGCAAATACTAATTCACTGTTGTTAGAGTCCAGTGAATTAAATAAGAAGCTTGGGAAATAATTATTGGCAAGTATAGTGTATTGCACAACATTGCTGTAACATCACATATTACCCACGCGTATGTGGAGGGCAGATGCCTAGTGGAAATATACAGGTAATAGTGTTACAATTATCCTGAATAAGTGTGATTATAATTGTATGAGATATTTAAATTGCCAAAGTGGAAACTTCATCTTTGAAACGTCGCATAATTCACGGATGCTGCGTGATACAAAAGTAGCGTCACTAGCACGTGCAGCATTATAAAATAGTGTTAGCTCACATGCTAATCCACATCTGCAAGATTAAGGCTGTGTCGTATTTTATAATTGAAGCCAATAATAGTCACGACGGACATTATAATTTTGGAAGTGAGAGGATGAATAATCACGCAACTTATTTCGCTACCCACGTGATTGGACTTTTCTTCACCATGGTTGAAGCAGTCACCATGGGCTAATACCATCCCGGTATGGGGGGGTGACGTTTCTACAGGAACCAGCATGATGGTGGAACTTCCAGAACGATGAACGAGAGGGAAGGAGCCAAAATGCCATTTCCAGGCATATCCACGAAGATGTCGACAGGGACAAATCGAACCCTGGTCTTTGGGGGAGTCCAGATGGGAATCCTGATGAGGAGGATACCGATCCAGAGAGCCAGAGAGGTTTATGTACAACCCTTGTTGTGGAATAGAGAGCTGAGTGAGAGCTCCTCCATTTCGTGAGTTTTTGTCACACCCCTTCTTTGTTCTAGTTTCTGGTGGTATAGTAGTTTTAATGTAGTTTGTGAATCAACCACACTCAGTGTCAGCCATTTTTCTAGGTAGGGATGTAACCAGATTAGTTAGATGTCATTTATTTCAGTTTAGAGTGAGACACCCTTGGGGTCAGACATTTTGGTCAGCCCTGGTGCAGCTTGGTGAACGTCGTGGAACGTCAATGCCTACCTTTTTGCTGAACCTGATCGTAGTCATTTTGAGGCTATTTTGTTCAACCCTACTTGGGGTAATTTTCAAGTCTTTGCTGACTGTAGTTATGGCAATCAGATGCCTTGGTTATTAATTGACTGCATTCTTCGCAGCCATCCTTTGTTACACCCCTGACTGTCGTTAGAACGGTCGTATCATTTAGGTAGTCGACAGTAACTACCAGTTTGTAAATGCATTATATTTCATTTTGAATAAGCTCAGAAGCTATTCTTGGTCATGTTTGAACCTAACAACTAGAAGGAATGTTTCGTTGCCTAGCATCGAACGCGGCTCCCAACGTATCATTAAGCAGATCTAGTGTGTGAATCTGTGCCACCTTTATCATATTTTTTTGCTTGTGTCGTGTGAGACACGTTTTATTTGATGTTCTAGCAACTAGTGAGTTGCATTTTTAAAGCAAAGAGCTTCAGTTATTGTAAGTTTACTTTCATTTAGACGTCTTTGGTAGAAAGACGGAATTGTATTACTATACTCAGATTTATAGCGTGCGTTTGATACACGGACTCTGTAGAGATCCGTAACCTATGGTAAAGTTTTTTATGAACCGGCCAGGTGCAGGTTTTGTATTGATTAAATCGCCGGCCTTGAATAAACTGGTTATGTAACCCAGTGACCTAGAGCACGCCTGCTTCATTGTGAGACAAAACTACTATAGACGAGGACAGAGTACAATTTGTATTCGCTTTTCCTTTCATTGCTATTTTGCTTATGGAAATCAGTTTCCACTCTTGTATTTGATCACTTGTTTTATGGATCGGTTTTTGTTAGTTTAACGCTCTGTTGCGTGTATTGTCGTATGACAGGTACAGTTATGTAAGGTTTTCTATAGGATGGTGAAGTCTACCCTGTTATAGCAGGATGTTATTGTATGCTTTGTCCGGGGATGATCCCGTTGACCAGATGTTATTGGAAGGTAACTGTTGTACAGGCCTATCCCAGAGTTATTGAACGCGAGCTTATCGCTGCTGGTAACCCGTGTTATTGTGTGTCCGAGTTGTTATACTCGTTGATTATATTCCGACTGTTGAGTCGAGGCTTTTTGGTGGAGAATGATCGCAGTTGGAGACACTCCGTGCCCAGGCTATTGTCAATGTTATTCGCCATAAACCTACGATAAACCTATAAACCGACATCCTAATAATAAGACGCATAATTGTTGTAAAACAAGCCTAACTAACGATTCTTTCTATCTAACTTTGTTCTTTGCATTCTGGAACTGTTGACATAGCCGTGCAGTTGAAGATAATTTCCTTGTGAGGAAATGACTAGGACAGTTGACATTTTTGTAGCGACCTGAAGCATGTGCGAACCTAGAGTTCGTAGCTTGTGGAGCTCAGGCCATGCGATGTCAGACGTGGTCTCAACCGCGCATTCGTCACCGTAACTATACACATTAGATGGCAGGTGTAGGCAGGAATTTTTAATAAAACTACTGTGTCTATTTCGTTATTAATTTATGATGTCAAGTGTATTAAACCCTACATGTTACTTTATTGTGTGCTGTTAGCACGTAGTTATTAAACATAATTAAATTGTTTGTTTTTCATGGCTGTACACTTAGCTTTTGGATGTAATTGTTTTCTTTTACGGACGTCATCGCCGTAAATTTTATTAATTGATAGGACTTAGCTAGTTGAATTAATGTTAAATTTAAATGTCGAAATGGTACCATCCTAACCTAGATTTGTTTTGCTACCCTGTTAAATGTAAATTCAGATATTAGCTTGATCTTGTAACTTGAACTAGGGACTTGCGTCGTACCATATTCCTAGCGTTGCTGTTGTTGCTTTATCATTGTGAGTTAGATCTTTCGCGAGGGTTTTCAGTAACTTCTCAGGTAGGGGACCTGCTCTTTATCTTTGTTTATTTATTAATTTGCGGACTAGCCGATTATAACCCTCCGAACTAGGCTAGGGGCTTGTGAATTTTAATAAATTTTCACGGTGTTTTACATGAGTCTGGATGTTTATTTTCTCAGTCTAGTTTTAAGGTGAACCTTTCCTTAGGCGGTCTATGACCATCGTCACCATGTACCGCGATCCCTGTGGACTACGGACTCTCGTGCCGCTTTAGCCTTTATGGAAGGTCACCTGATCCTCACGGTACTTTTTTATTCGATTTATGTGTCGTTAGTTAAGTCATCGTGGTTGTTGACTCAACTAAACGGTCTCAATATTGTATCTCTAAGATATATAGAGGTTTTTGTTTGTATATTTTATAATTTCAAGATGGCCACTCCACGCTATTTTCAGTATGATATACCTAGGAAGAAGATTTTAAAGTCGTTTGTATGGTACACCTCTCGCACCGAATGTTACGTTGGTTGTTTCATTCCTCAGTTTGGGGGCCACAAATATGCGGTCATGTAGCCCCGTGATCTTTGGGTGTGTGTAGAATCTGTCTGAAAACTGGTGTTAATTGTGATGTCTGTATTAGCGTGTGTTATCTGCATTCGGGTAGGGACTGCAGACGATCAATTTCAAGTAGCTCCTGCTTTTACTACCTATGCTACCGTCAACGACTCCTAGCTGTGAACTTGGCTGCTAGATGCAACCACAACCGGCACCTGGCAACGAACGTTGAAACTTTAATAGAGCGTTATTAAAATCTAACATACAAATTTAACATCGCACAATTGTAGTTAGTGAAAGGTTCTTTTAAATATCAAAATTCTATGACATGGGCCCGCCGGCTTTTCTTCCCCTCCGAAGGAAGGCAAAATGAGGAATTTTTAACTCACTTAAAAAATCCGACGACTTTGGCTGAGTTTGAACCCGCGATCTTGGGCATAGAAGAATGTTCGGTTAAATGTGCTATTATAGCGTGAGTTAATGATATTGAAGTCTTAAGAACACGCCTAGCCCCAATCATGAACTTATGGAGCAGTTATCTTTATTTACTTGTCAGAGGAAACAATGGTTCTACGTTACTGCTAAC